>CM062289.1:341832184-343155729 GCA_031216915.1 Pictodentalium vernedei | reverse complement strand
AAGTTATGTCCATCTACCGATTTACAAATAAACCATGCAGTGAAATCAGCTTTGACAAAACTCATTTAACTGGAAGACTAATGTGTCCAGGTTTCATAACTTTCTTTGTAATCTTTATCAATTTGGAACGACCTGCTGTCCATTCATTTGATTATGACATTTCATAAATTTATTACTCGGCCAGTGCTTCTGATGTTGCTGATTTATCTGTTGCCCGGACTGCGTCCATGGTGCAGATAGCAGCATAGGACAGTTTGCGTGAAAATAGATGTATTTTGAATTCTCTTGAGAGTGGTTTGTTTGGTGGAAGAAATTTCTGTTGTCCAACGTATTTAGAACATGCGTGCTTGAACTTTCTTGCGAAGAGTTCACATGCTTTCAATAAATTTGGACGGAATGTTTTCATTATGTTCTCAGCAGATTTATTTCACGACCATGCAAGCACGAAGAAAACTGAAAATTACGGTGGCAACAACGGAGGCCCGACAACCCCCTCACCCCCCCCCCCCCGCCAAATTCCTCCCGACAGAATCCCATCCAACAAAATCACCCCTGACAAAATCCCTCCACATATTCGACAAAATCCCCCATGATAATAAATGACTGACCAACACAATTTTTTAATTTTTTTTAACTCAAACTATAAATATGAAAAAAATCAATCAACATTAGAGCAACTGTATGAGAAAAAGCACAGAAATACACATAGCACAGCAATCCAGAAGGATATGAAAAGATATGTACTTGAGTTAGGCGTTGCCCTCCCCCCCCCCCCCCCCCCACACACACAAAGATGGTCTGAGAGACTTATTTTAATTTTTGTTTTGGGTTTGGTACGTCCTTTCAAAGGACTTACCAAACCCCAAAAATAATATACAGGCTTTCAGGCCATGTTTGGACTAGACCCCCCCCCCCCCCCCCCCCCACACACACACAAGGTTCTGACTCCTGTGCCAACAGTTAAGAATGGGGTGTATCCTAGTGGAACTCTGCACTTGACCAACGGTTGTAATGTTGGACTGTATGATTCTATGGTTCCATTAATATATGAAAATATCAATGAACTTAAATATCTTGCCGCTTTATCATTTTGTCGGGGGGTGGGGGGGATTTTGTCGAGGAGAATTTTGTTTACATTAGTAGAAAGTTGGGAGGGATTTTGTCGGGCGGGATTTTGTCAGGTGGGATTTTGTCGGTAGGGATTTGTCTGTACCCCGACTACAACACCCAGCCTTAGACAAAATAACCCCAATTGGGGTGGAGTGCCTCATTGGTGGGTAAGCAGTTGGATCTAAACAGAATTAGTAATTTTATATCGCGTCCTAAATACACTTTAACGGGGGTAAATAATGCAGGGGATATGGCTATGACATCCTCCTGACATATATGTTTGGATTGAAGTCGAAGATATCGACGGGCTCTGGGAGCGCGGTGGCTCAGTGGTTACGGTATTGGTCTTTAAACCTTTACCCAACGCAGACGATATCAAAATTTATTATTTTAAATATCATTTTTTTAAGTGTTTCAAAAAATGTCAACAAAACCATATCATGTGACCCATCGTTGGAACGAGCTCGTCGAGCTCGTTCCAACGAGGGGTCACATGATATGATTTTGTTGAAATTTTTTGAAAAATAATATTTTTTCAAGTGCTGAATTTGCTTATTACGCGGGCGGATGCGGGCGATTCGTTGGAAAAAGGGTTAAACCGAAAGGTCTACGGTTCGATCAGGGGTAACATCGTTGTGCCCTTGGGCAAGGCACATAATCCCATTTGCCCACGTTGGGTCACGGTGGCGCCGTATAGTAAGGCGTACTGCACGTCGACGGTGCACTTGTCAACCGGTGATAACCCTACTTGTATGGAGGTAGTACGTTTGGTAATCTGACAGTTGTTTGCCAATGCTTGGTGGTTCTCTCCGGATACTCCGGCTTCCTCCACCGGTAAAACCGCCCGACACGAGGTGACCCTGGCTGTCGAAAGTGTCGCTAAACCCCAATAAATAAATCGATGGGCTCTGCGAGTAACCATGTATTTTGTTACAAGACTGCAGTCTAAAATCAGTTGGGTTAAAAATCAACCCAAATCAACTGGGTTGAGTGAATGAGGACTCAATTGGGTCCATATTCACTCAACCTAGTTGATTTGAGTTGATTTTTAACCCAACCGATTTTAGCGTGTTGATTTGTGAATTGGACTTATATCATACAGGCAGATGGCCATAACAATAGAAGTCTGTGGTTTCCCAATCCGGGCTGTTGTGGGTCCATCGGGGCAATTTGGGGCACGGTACATGCCACTGGTGAATGAGAAGCAAATACGTCACGACTACTACATATATTTTTACACAAAGAGTTACATTTAAAAAAATCCATAGAATATTTAAACTGCTGTCCCAGATAAAGGCATACCTTGATGATATGACTGAAATACTTTATAAGTCGAGACTTGAACCATCACACTTGGAACAAATCAAGCACTCACCCACTCAATCGACCACCTTCGCGGCGGCCCGTACTCTTAAACCCAGTTGCTCGCGGTGGGTCACGTTGGTGGCACACATAACTTCAAGCCAATTTAATTCAACGCTTCGTTTAGTACGAAGGTTGGGTGTTCTGTCATTTCCTTGTCGTTGATCAGTAATTCTTTCTGGGGCCTCCTTCGATTCGTAAAACTGTTCTGAACGATTTGTCTCTGCCTTTTGAATGTATCAATGATCCTAAATAAATAAATAAATAAATAAATAAATAAAGAAATAAATAAATAAATAAATAAATACTCACACCCAACTTCACCATCAGCCGACACATTTTTGGTTTAAGGAAATCTATAAATATACGCTGTTTACCGTTGGTTTACTCGCGTGTTTGGTGAAAAAAAACGCACGACATGCCATGGTATTTTTTTTACGATGGCTCAATTTATTATGCGTTACCATTTCTTTTCAGTGGGATAAGATGTTTCTGAGACTGAAATTTTGTTTTTAGAAATAAATATCAGGATTGTAATATGAATACGGTTTTTACTAAAATAAGAAATAGCAAAACTACTCGATTGTACCTACATGTATGCATTTAGACAATCGGAGAGCAATAGTGGGTGCGAACGCCGGGTGCCTCCTGGTTTTTAATCCGCCACAGATTTTTCAGTTTTAACAATATTTTATTCAAGGAATATGCCATATATTACATAACTGTACACCAGAAAAGTAACGGTGCAAGGTACAGCAGCTCACCAATAAACATATCGTGCCTTGGATGCAAAAAGGTGCCATTTGCAAGTATAAAGTATTGCAGATGACACCTTGGTGCACTGAAGGGACGATATATTTAACAGTAAACAAATCGCTGAGTGATGGAGGGATTTGACAGAAAGCTTGCTGCTTATTTAAGTCATCCCTATTTTCTTACAGGTTGGTCCAATCACGCTAAATAAACAACTGCCTGTCGGTTCGTCAAGGGACTTTGTCTTTTCAGACATTTCCAAGTTAAAACGAGTGACCTCTTCTTGAAATGGGAGGGGTGGAATTGACGAAGTCGACACCATTAAATGACCAACTTGAAGTGGCGATGTTCATGACAACATGCGGAGACGAATATGTTATATGTGAACTCGTCCCGTGAGTGCATCAAAAACGCCATCTGCAATGCTAAAGCATTGCAGATGGTGTCTTGATGCACTCAAGAGAAGTAATATTGCTCCTTCTTAACCATCAACTTACTGACCCTCAAAATACGGACATTTCAAATAGAATATTTTTCCATCAGGCAGCTTGGAATTTAACCAACTCAATCTTGATCGATAGATATTACACCTAAGCATAATTGACCTACTGAGTTTTTTTAAAACTTATTTCCTTACATTTTATGTGATTAATTTTATTTAAGTACTGTGTTAGTTTCTCCACGTCCCATTTTTAAAAATTGCCACGACGCGGAAATCTAATGTATACTAAATGCATCAGTGCCCTCCACGTGGGGTATTTTGTCCGCATAGAGGTGCTTTATAAACATGGCTGACAATTGTCGTCACTGGATGAGATTTACATGAAAGTTAGCTCCCCTTAAGTTTCTAAAGTTTCCAGTAAATTTAACAGTAAAGATATGGGGATTTCATATAAAAATTGAAATTTCGAAATGTTAACTAATCTGCATCATTGATGTGTGCATCATTTCACAAACTTCAGGCAATTTTTCTGTACAGAATCTGTCTCTTTACAATTTTTTCCCAATCAGTTTGAACGTTTAACTATTATTCTCTGTTTAAAAACGTTTAAAAATAAGAAAACGGCGCTTTCGTCATTTTTTGATGTTCTATAAATTTGTTTTCTGTTCATTGTATCATCAATGTGCGCATCGTGACTTGTAATAAAGACGCTGTCCTCTCCATTAATATAAAAGATTCGGGGTGAGATGTGCTAACTTTGATCCTGGAAAGCATAAAAACTTGCAAATTACTGTAAGAACACATTTGACAAACAATGAGCCAAAGAGGACACGTAGTGTTGGTAAGGGTGATACTGATAGATGTTCTTAAAGACGGATTATCTGTGAACTATCTGCTTCTAATTGGCTTGCGATAAAAGTCAAGTTTTCTTTTGTTGGTTTTAATAAACGACAGACAACAGGCAGCTCTTTGATTAAAAGTAACAATATGAAAGTTACTCATCTAATGAGTTCAAGGGAGATAACTTTATCGAAAGTCGATTTTCATGATGAGATAACGCGGGGATGCTTCCCTCCGAAACACTATGAGAGAATATAGCGCCCTCAGTGGAAAACATTAACAATAATATATTTCTGTGACCAAACAATTAACATAATAAATTCTGAAATTTATTTCCCAGCTTGCACGTATGAAATTTATTTTGTAGATGAAAAATACATTTTTTGCCAGAAATTTCTTCCCACCAGTTCCTGAGAATGGGTTGTCCTTAAATCTCACGTGGAGTGAAATTTCCACCTTTCAAATACTTACATTCCACGACAAAGAAAACTAATAGGACAAATGAAGTTTCTGTCAATGGACCGCGGGTTCAACGGGTTTGGATACTGCTTGTACTTTCATGACTGTGTTTTTAACAGGTTTTAGAATTTTTTTCTAAACTTATCCATACAAGCCAAAACATTCTCTGTCTGTCTATCTGTCTCTCTGTCCATCCCTCCCCTCTCTCTCTCTCTCCAGACACCCGCCATTTTGCGATTTTTTTCTCTCTCCCACTCACTCTCTCTCGCTTTCTTTTTAAATCGTTGTTTTTACATTTGTTTGTGTATGGTTTTGATAGACTGGTAGACGTTGACATTGTTGGACTTACATGAATGAAACGAAAGGGTGACCCCACTCCCGGGACAAAGCACCGGTGTACAAATATACCCCGGACATCTCGGGGGAACGTTTGTCCATATGGAGCTTTGGGCGCTTGGGTGGGGGGGGGGGGGGGCGGGGGGGGGGGGGGCTTTTTGGGGACGGCGAGAGACCCGGATCGTCGAATATCTTGAACAACACTCATTTGGGAAATCGTTCTGTTTGTTGCTTAACCCTTTACCTAACATGAAAAGCAGACGACACTTGCAAAAATAATTCTTGAAAAACTAATTTTTTTCATTTTTTGTCTCAAAAACATAGGTTATGACCCCTCGTTGGAACGAGCTCGACGAGCTCGTTCCAACGAGGGGTCATAACCTATGTTTCTGAGACAAAGAATGAAAAAAATAGTGAAAATTAATTGGCGATTTTTGAGAATAGCTCTGGCCGGTTTTGGCCGTTACGTTAGGTAAAGGGTTAACCATTTGAACCCGAGCACCCCTTTTCCGACCCGGAACATGATACGTCATTACGTCGTTAAATAGGATGGCTGTTTAGTAAATGTGCGGGATAGACCGATCAATATTTTCATGCAGCCCCCGATATTGATTGGTCTGCCCTAAATAATGAATATGGTCTCTCCCAATTGCTGTCATTGAAGTGGCATGGAAGATACCACCAGAATTCAAAGGGTTAATCCATTTCCGGTATATTTTGTTTAGCCCAAAAGGCCTCAAATTAATTTTTTGTGATAAGTACTGCCTTATATACATGTACACAATTGTAGATGACTCAACAGTGTTTTTACATCATCCTTAGCTGCCTGTACAGCCAACCTGAAAATATATAGCTGCCTGATAATGTAAATAGAAGGTTCAAAGGTCCGTCCATCTATCGGCCAACAATTTTTCAGTCTGTTTGTTTTATTTTTACTAAAAAGAATTTATATGTCTCAGAGGCGCGGTGTATTTAGATTATCTTATAGATATGGTTTCACAGAAAGGACCCTCGTTGGCTATGTCAGGAAGATCAACTTAATTATATAACGCCGCATGGCACTAGAAAATACACTGTGTGAAATTTATTTATTTGGTTGTTGGTTGAAAATATTAAATGACCCAAACCACAAATTTAATGTGACCTCTGTCAGAGTTTGCCATTTATAAACCAAAATGGAAGATATCATTCTTGGTTATCGGCAATTAGTAGGTTAATAAGATAACATTTATGTTGTACATTATTAACCCTTTACCCTGAGTAACGGCCAAAACCGGCCAGCGCTATTCTCAAAAATCGCCAATTAATTTTCATTATTTTTTCATTTTTTTGTCTCAAAAACATAGGTTATGACCCCTCATTGGAACGAGCTCGTCGAGCTCGTTCCAATGATGGGTCATAACCTATGTTTTTGAGACAAAAAATGAAAAAAATTAGTTATTCAATATTATTTTTTTGCAAGTGTCGTCTGCTATTCATGTTAGGTAAAGGGTTAACTTATTCTGCTCGGATGAGATTCCCCTTGTTTTCGATGCTGATGACAAAATTGTGGAGATGAATGTGTTATTATATGAAATATATCGTACTGCCCTACTGTGCTTGGGTTAATGATATGTTCAGGTCTTCCTGTTCCCTGTTTTTTTAGCTCAGCTGACTGAAAGTCAGGGTGAGCTTTAGTGATCACTCTTCGTCCGTCCGTCGTCCGTGAACATGGTGTTAGCGACTTCTCCAAAACCGCTGAACCGATTTAAATGAAATTTGAGTTGGTTGTTTGTTATGACATCGCATTTTGATTTTGTTCACATCAAGTTGCCCCGCCCCTGTGTAGGGCCACGCCTCAGAAGAAAAAAAAATCTTCTCACGAACAAGCAGAAGCAGAGACTTGGTATTTGGTGTGCAGCTTCCTTTAGCGGTGTAAACTCAGATTTGTCCAAGAGAAGTTCGAGTGGCTATATTTTCTGTCGTTATGGGAGGGGCAAACATTTTGGCCCCGACCAAAATTTCTATTTTCCACACCGAGAGGCTGATTTGAACCAAATTTGATATGAGGGCTTATTGGGTCATAAGTACTTAACTATGCCAAAAAAAAAAAAAGTTTCCCGTCGCCCCATGGGAACCGCAGGTGCTAAAAATAGAAAAAATTAAAATGCCCATTTCTCCAAAACGACACGGCACTGAGAATTTTTATTTGATGTGAAGCTTCCTTAGGACCAGCAGAAAGGAATGGTCCAAAAAATGACATCTTTTTTATCATAGGGTGCTCCTCCAGAATTTTGAAAAAATGCCGAGTCATCATTTCTTAACACTTAAAGGGAAATGGGAAAAACATTAAAGAATCTTCTTCTCCCGTGGGAGCGCGAAGTATAACTTAGTTCAATATGAGGAATATTCTCTATAAATATTTATCTTCAGATCCAGTAGTCAGATTCTTTTGATATTTGGTATACAGCATCCCAAGGGAGGTGAGATTCAAGTTTGTTCAAGCCAAGTCCCTGGGTTCATATGTTCATATGTGGGCTCCCAGTGGGAGCCCGAATTATAACTTAGTTCAATATGGGGAATATTCTATAAAAAAAAAATTTTTTCAGACCCACCGGCCAGAATCTTTTGATATTTGGTATAAGCTTGTCTTAGGAGGGGCAGATGCAACTTGTTCAAATCAATTCCCTGGGTTGATATTTAGGCTGCAATGTCAAGTGAGCGCCCTCAGTCCCCCTGGGGCCTCTTGTGTTTAATTGTCACCATGAGAGATGTGCAATATCCCTAGCCAAGTTATGCCTTCCATTGTGAGTAGTTTTCCCTAATGATGTTGCTTTGGGAACCTCCGTCAGCAACACTATGAGGAAATATCACGGTCACTTGTGTACAGCAAGGTGCCATCTGCAATGGCACCTTCTTGCACCCAAGGGACGATATAGCTCCCACTTTGGAAAACATTAACACATAAATATTTTTTTCGGTGACAAAACAATTAACACAAAAATATTCTGACATTTTATTTCTCAGCTTGTAAGTACGTATTTGCTTTATTAATGGGAAAATAAATTCGCTTGAGTATAAAAAATAGTTAAGGGTATGCAGCGTAATTCATCTTCAACATGTTATCAAAAGACATTCGTCACATATTCAGAACAGTGGTGAAATATAAGATTTGTTTTCAAAGTAACATGAGGCAGTTATTTTATTTGATTCCGATCTATAATAGATAAGCATGCCAGCTGACATAGGCGATGTCTGTGCGTTTGAGATTTATCATTGCTGTATATTTAGGGAAGAGACCATTTCTCTCAATTGTTCTAGAGTATATCGGGTTAAATTGTGTGCGTAGGCACCTAATGGTATTGATGTAATCATAATATTCAATAACTTTGGTGGTCGAGCTGAACCCGATCCGTGAGTCGCATCTGAGACGGATGGTTCTTACAAAACAATATGGTCCGTTTTTATTGATACAACCCTTTTCAGATCGGGAGCGTTTCATATCGGATGTAAAAGAATATCTCCCCGTCCTGTATGTCTCTTCCCACACACACACACATCATTTTTCCCTTTCTATTAAATTTTAGTGTTTACTTTGGGACTCCTCTGTAATAGTAAAAAGAAGTAGTGGACATTGCAAAACTTGCCTGTCAGTGATAGGCAGGAGCTATAAATTCCACCTCCCCCAAAAGAATGAAATGCTGCCCGTGTTCACTGCTCAACAGAATACAAATGTGTCTTGAATGTGGAAAATATCGATCAGATGCTTTCCAAAATAATGATTTGAATTCAGCACCAGATCACAAAACCGGACAGAAAGTTTCGATCGGATCGCGTTTGAAGTTATCTTTCAGCTTTTCTATGTGCACAGCACTGCAGAATCCAATCCGACAGGACAGGCAAAAACAGTAACCTTTTGAACCCTAGCGGCCGCTTTTCCGACCAGGAACATGATACGTCATAACGTATTTAACCCTTTACCTAACATGAAAAGCAGACGACACTTGCCAAAAAAATTCTTGAATAACTAATTTTTTTCATTTTTTGTCTCAAAAACATAGGTTATGAACCCTCGTTGGAACGAGCTCGACGAGCTCGTTCCAACGAGGGGTCATAACCTATGTTTTTGAGACAAAAAATGAAAATATTTTGAAAATTAATTGGCGATGTTTGAGAAAAGCGCTGGCCGCTTTTGGCCGTTACGTTGGGTAAAGGGTTAAATAGGATCGCTCTTCAGTAAATGTGTGGGGTGGACCAATCAATATTTTCAACGTGCAGCCCCGAGGCTGATAAAATTACTGTTCGTTGGTCACGATATACTGCCCTCATATCTGACAAATTTTCTTTTTTCACCCGGAGGTCTATTGGCAAAAACATTGCCTGCGTTTGCTATGAGTAACCAGGAGAACCTGCCGTGCTTTGGATGTCATTCGATGTGGCAATTGCGCGCAATTCCTACGCGCAGTTAAGCCTAGACAAGCGCACAGTTCATGACAGGACTTCTAGTTTTAACTGTAGGTGGGCGAAGATAAGCATGAAGGTGTGCAAGTTTAGATATCTTGCCCCCGCCCCTGGCACCTGCATTTTTATCTCTTCCTAAAACTTATATATGAGTCCTGCAAATTGAAAATGGATGAAATGCTATTCGAAAATGACGACATGAACAAAAAAGTTTCATTGCTTGAATTCTCGGGCGGAGGGTGGGGAGGGTTGATTTCGAAGTTGTTTTTCGTTTGTTGGAGGTGAAAATTGAAAGTGCCAGTGTCTATGGAGATTCATTCGTGAAACATTGTCATCAAAAATATTCGCGTTATTTTGTGAGAAAAAGTATAAATACCGAAGGGAGATAATATAGCCATGCAGATTGATTGTCTGTGTTTCTCTGTCATCTCCCGTGTAAAAAATATTTCAGCGCTGGAAACGAAGTGAATGTCATTTTTTAACATTTTTCCCGCCTTTTCTTATTATATATTTTCTTATTTTAATATCCGAAAAGAGTCGAAAATTAACCAACCCTGAATTCCAGTCACCCAACAGAAAGCAAAACATTCACAATTACCTCCACGGTGAAATAATGTCTGAAATTTTTAATGACACCTGCCGAGGACAGAGCACAAACAAATTACGAACTTTTCGACAATTCAAAATAGAAGCCTGTCTTGAAACATATCTGGGCTCCTGTAAAATTCAAAAGCAGAGAGAGAAGCACTCACTAGGCTTAGGCTAAGCTCTAAAACATCTTTCATTGAAAGAAGAAGGTTTTTCTGCATACCTGTGCACGAACGCATATGCTCTGAATGCAGGTTTCTTGACGACGAGGAACATCTCCCCTTGCACTGTAAGACCCTTACTTCCGAAAGACACGAGCTATAGAAGAAAGGAACATAACACATTACCCATTTTAACCAGTTTACAGATAATGAAAAATCTGCGTCAATTATGACTTGCCAAGAGCCTAAAATGTTAAACAGCTTGGCTCAATTTATCTATGCCGGATCAAATAAGAAAGGTAAATGGTTTCCCACTGGAGTTGCACTGACACAGCCTCAACTAGTCTGGTGCTTGAAGCCTCTATGGCGGGCCTAAGCAATGGCTCTACAGATTACTGAATACAGTAAGCCCAGGTGTAGTTAATGTCATCATCTTTTGTTTTTAACTGGTTGAGTGCTAGAAGCCACTTTCATGGCTCTATTGAAAAGTGTCAGAAGCCACTTTTGTGGCTTTAAACTGTATGCATTGGCTTGATGTTTGCTCAGTAGTAAAAGAAATTCTTTATATAAAATTGTTTAGTTTCAGTTTATTGGAGAGTGCTTATTGACACTCTCCAATAAATTGTAACAAAACAGTTTTGTGAACAAAATTTTGCTAAACTAAGGGTACTCTTGCTGGTAGTGTACTCTCTATGAAAAAAATATCTACATTTGAAATCACCTTTGAAAAATAATTTAGCACTCAACCAGATAAAATACCTTTTATCTCAATGGGGAGGGGGGGGGGGCACTAAAAATTTGCAAGACGTGACGTCCTATTATTTATTCGGCTTATTTTAACACCCACCCACCCACTACGTGCAAATTTTCTAGTACCGTTATCAGACACCCACCACCCACTCTCCCATTAAAATCCAAAATAAGCTTATAAACTTAGTTGGCACAGCTGTCTTTAGGGGGTTTTCATAATGTTCTTAACCCTTTACCCAACGTAACGGCCAAAACCTGCTAGCGCTATTCTAAAAAATCGCCAATTAATTTTTATTATTTTTTCATTTTTTGTCTCAAAAACATAGGTTATGACCCCTCATTGGAACGAGCTCGACGAGCTCGTTCCAATGAGGGGGTCATAACCTATGTTTTTGAGACAAAAAATGAAAACAAATTAGTTATTCAATCATTTTTTGGCAAGTGTCGTCTGCTTTTCATGTTAGGTAAAGGGTTAAACTGGTACCACCAATTTAAACTTCTGTGGGCTGCTGTGGGCCCCAATCTACAAATGACAAGCCGTTCATTATCAGGCTTGGCCAGAGCAGGTGTACATATACGGGAATAAATTTTCATTTCACGGAATTGTTCCCAAAATATTGTCTGCACATTTTCTACATTTCGAACAAGACACCCACCCCCTACTACCGTGTGACATTTTCCCAGTTTAAGCCCAATATTCTCACATATAAAGCCTCCTGATGTTGTATTTATGTTAAGAGTGTGATGTACAACATCATCTTTAAGATTTGAAACACAAATGATGGTATATATTAGCTGATATATTGATATATTTTTAAAAAAATCAAAAAATTTCACAAGTTGGAAATGCACATTTTTGGCGCACTCATGAGACCCACCCACCCCCACGTCACGTCTTGCAAATTTTTGGTGCCCCCCCCCCCCCCCTGCTTATCTTATCATTGTTGTGCCTAAAATACCTACTATTATATCTTAACATTTTTTGTATCTCACAACAAACATTAATGTACATTTGACTAGGATTGGTGTAATAGTACAATAAAGGAATATATATATTATCAATATGATCTAGAACATTTTTATGGCAAACATTGAACTTTTCTCTAACATTTGTCATTAATTCCATCCATCTTTGCTTCACAGTAGCCATATATCTAAAATGGATAGAAGAAACACAAAAAATCACTTGTCAATGGGTTAAGGAGATATTTGTCAAAAATTACCCCGGATATATATTACAGACCCAATGATTTGTTTTCCTTGCCTTAGGTTTCCTGCTTTGTTTAATAATTTAGAAGACGAGCCTTCACTTAACATCCCATTTTTCGCAAATTAATGATTTATGTCTGCAATGACTGATCATGGATCCGCTTCTAAAAGATCTCTTTTGTTACCCCTGAACCAAAATTTATGTTTTATTTCTTATTTCTATGAAGAGTTGCAATTTTGAATTTAAAATGCATTTATTTTGGTAATTGTTCTAACATTCTTTTGTCAGGAAAATTGTGCCTTAAGAGGAAGAAAATGATGATTTATATTTTTGAAAAAATAACAAGAAAATGAAAATAAAATTATAATTTTCGGGTCAGCTGGATGGCTTCGGTTTATAATAAAGGCATAAAGACAGTCTTAAAGATCTAAGTACCGCGCGATTTGTTATCGCTTTGTGGTTATAATACCTTTTATTTTAAATTTCTTTTAAATCGAACATTAACCAGAGATAGCAACGTGTGTGTCAGTTTGACTTTGTATTTTATTGTTAAAACATTTGTAAAAGACTCATGTATCTTAACTGCCACCCGTAATGTTTTTATACAAAACCTGGATATCTTTAGACTGTCCTATAAGTAAAAATTTAATACAACAAGCATATACCGCAAAACTAACTTGGATATACTAACGGTTACTCCATCCGCTCAGTGGTCTGCTGTGATTGTTCGTTTTCAAAATAATATTTTAATGAACTATTGTCGTTCACTTGCGGCTTACAAACAGGTTTCGAAAAACTCTTTTGGTTTTTCTTTGCTCTTTTAACATTATATATATAATAATAATAATACTTTGGTCGGCCGCTGATTTTTTGTCGCGGTTCTCGTTTGAGAAGGGCTTGGTTACCCCTGTACTACCAACTGCCTCCCTGCTCCCACGCTTCTTCTCTCCTCCCAACACTCGGTGACGAACTGCTTGATAACATCCCTTGATACATTCTTCCCAATTTCTCCGATTAGCTTATTAACCCTCTCCTTTGCGTCGCCCACTAACCACATGTCCTTCATTCTCCCATCCCACTTCCCCATTATACTCCCAGTGAATCTTGTTCTTTTAGACTGGTATTTTGGGCATTCTAGAAGAAAGTATTCCAAGGTCTCCACCACGCCCAAATTACACATCTGGCAGTCCCTTTCGCTGTTTTTCCCATTTTTTTCCCTCAGCTCCAGGGACCGCGTATATGTACAAAAGTGGGATAAATAAACAACATGAATGACCTCTGAAAAAAGACGTGGGGAGAAGACGCATTCCCGTGCACCTCTTTTTTTTTTAATTTAACCCTGTGAACCCTTGTGGTATCTTCCACACCGGTTCAATGGAAGCAATTGAAAGAGTCCATATTTGTTATTTGGGGGTGGACCAATAAATATTTTCAACGTGCAGCCTTGGGGCTGCACGTTGAAAATATTGACTGGTCTGCTTCACACTTTCACTAAGCAGCCATCCTATTTTATGAAAGTATGACGTATCATGTTCCTTGGCTGTAAATGTGTGCTCACGGTTTCAAAGGGTTAAAAATTTCGGGTCTCGTTACTTACATGGCTTTCTCACGCAAAAAATACTAAAATGAGTATGAGTCCTCAACTAGAGTTGGCCATTACGTTTTTCAAACATCCACTTTTCATAAGTTAAAAGGGATGCAGTCCTTCTTAATGTGCTGTTCGAGACAACAGTACTATCGAAAGAAACAGGTGGAGAAAAAGCATTTGCCGCAGGCGTGCCTTGCATCACTAATTTCTGTTTGGAATTTTAATGTTTCGAGCGTTAACAGATTGCTCGTTTGTTTCTTTGTTTATTGGGTTTTAACCACACTTTCTGCAATCAGGATAATATCCTGTTAAGGTTTCACGGCTCGAGAATACCATTGTACACAGCGAGAACCACACAGCGACGGTGGGAAACTGTCAGACTCCAATTTACTAACCCAACACAAGCAGAGTTAGCGGAAGTGGAAGGCCTGAGTACCCAGTGCCCCTGTGACCTCACCCTCAACAGATGGAAAAACTATGTCTTCATCATTATTCTAAAACTAGACGAAGCACCTCATTTATGTAAAACAATGTCAGTCCCTCAACAGAGGTTGCTATAATTTGTGCATGGTTCGCTGTTTATAAGAACGTGGATGGGACGAGGTGGCTATATGTATTTCAAAAGCACCCTCTGCCGCTACCCCCATCGTCTCCACTTTAGGTGAATATTATATACATGTGGCTTCATTTTCTCTCTGAATACTCTTTATTGCTTGTTTCTCATCTAAATTTAAACATAACATAAACCGACGAAACATTCTGTCTTTATATATTTCGTCCCATGAATGCATCAGATGCAGATGGTGTCGTGATGCACGCAAAGAACGATTTAGTCTTTAATGGTCCAATCTTTGAGGGACATATGTGCGTCTTTTCACAAAGGAGAGAGTGGAGACAGAAAAAAACATTGCCAACAAGACGAGTAATAAATTGGTAGTCAGAGCTAGGAATATTCCCTTCAACTGTGAGGAATTGCTTAATATAACATAACATATTAACACTTTACCCAATGTTACATCCAAAACCGGTCAGCGCTTTTCTCAAAAAATCGTCAAATAATTTTCATTATTTTTTCATCTTATGGCCCCGCGTTGGAACGAGCTCGTTCCAGTGAGGGGTCATAACCTATGTTTTTGAAACAAAAAAATAAAAAAAAAACAGTTTTTCAAGAATTTGCAATTGTCGTCTGCTTTTCATGTTAGGTAAAGGGTTAATAACACATCGACCATCCGGTAATTTATCGCGTTTCTCAGGTGAAAGGGCCTCGAATAACCTCTGAGCCCCCGATGTTGCCAACGTCTTCCCTCTCTCCTCAACACCCGTAAATGGACTGTTTCGGATATATCCCGTACCTCATTATTCCCAATTTCACCTATAAACATGATAATCTCCTCCTTTGTGTCAACCAATAATCACATATCCTTCCTTGTCACATCCCTCTTATATCACGCTGTTTATAAGCTTTCCCGTGAATTCAAAATAAAGTTCCAAATTGGAGTACGTAGTATTCTGTATATAAACCAGTCCAATTTAGAAACGCTGTTATGAACGAGTGAAGATTAACCCTTTCATCGCTGATCTCCCGAATGGTATTGTCCAGATGAATAGACATTACAGAACACTGGACAAATCTATTTTGTATTCTTAGTTACGTTCAGTAATACCTTTCGGGTTCTAGGAGTAAATCATTATTTGTCCTCTTCCACCAGTTTGTTGCGTATTGTGACATCTTGTCATCAGGTGTCACTTATTATGCAAATTGTTTTTTTTTTTTAAATATGCACACCCGACTGAAAAGGATAATCTGACACAAGATGACAGCACAATATTTTTCCCGTGCATGCAGATGCATATAACATAAAAAATAATTTGTTTCATCAAATAATCAGCCGAGCTCTCAGTCGACCAGTCTAATTCTGTATGGAATTCCACGCTGTTATGGGCTGTTTGTTTACTCCTTTTTTTGGAGTTTGCGCGCCGCCTACCGTTGATGAAAAACGATGTCATCTCATTCACAACAACATGCTTAGATTTTTTTCTTTTTCCAAATACAGATATTCTATTCAATAAGTATTTAATTCGCCTTTCAAACATGAAGATATATTAACACAATTAGTGGAATTACGCGGCGTAATCATAAAACCACAGCTGTGAAGAGTCTACATTTCTAAAGTTAATGTCATCAAATATTTGGTCTTCACTCATAATTATTAATTAAGAAATAAGTATATCTGCTGGTATTGGTAAAGTCAATTGCTGATTCGGTCAAATCTTGCGTTTGCGTTGCAAATATGGCTCGTGTCCCTCCGCTGGAGTGAGCTCGTTGAGCTCGTTCCAGTGGGAGGTCAAGAACTGTGTTTTGGAGCTGAAATTAAGAATGTCCAGTTATTCAAGAAGTCTTCTGAGCAACTACCGTATTCTATCCCCTTTGGGCACTGGGTTAACCTGGTGTACGAGAGGCGGGATCCTCCGATCGATGATGTGTGAGCTCTACTACTGACTTATACCAGACGCTTGTGTTATGTATACAAATACTGTTTAAACTAAATACTAAAATCACTCATACCTGCCATTGTAATTGGTACCTCTTTGTAATCTTTCTCTTGGTGGAAACTGCCTTGTATAAGCTTACAGCTTCCTGCCGAATCCACATTAATGTTTGTAACAAATTCTTCATCTGATTTTGTACTCTTTAAATACATAATGTTTAAACTAAATCTTGCATTGAATTAAATAAAATGAATGGCTATGATATTTTATAGATTCAATCGGATGGAATATTCCAGCTGGTCGGAAAGGCGAACCTAAGGTTCGCCTTTCCGACCAACTGAAATATTCCAAACGAATAAATCGAAACAGGCGATGGACTAGTTTCAGGCCACAACAGTGTTGTATTGCTTGTCGAATGTGACTGGTGGCGTGAGAGCTTGATAATCAGCATCAAATAGCCTGTTACAGAAATATCGTCCTTGACACGCCTAATAAACATGTGACGTCAGCAGTGAACCTCACGTCGTAACATTATGAGTGGGTTAATTTCGGTAGAAGAATTGAATTAATTTTCTGCGTATTTGAAGTCTCTGTGTGATAAATTACATATTTTTTGGTGAGAAGAACTTCGTCGCGCTTGTTTGCAATGAGATTTCTGAACGTCGATCACTGAATCGTTAAAGCTCGGCTCAGGTCGATTTTAATGAACGGGGTTCAAAAATTGCATATCAAATCTTGACTGATTGGGGTTACTGTATTTCTTTTAACCCTTTACCTAACATGAAAAGCAGACGACACTTGCAAACAAAATTCTTGAATAACTAATATAATGAAAATTAATTGGCGATATTTGTGAATAGCGCTGGCAGGTTTTGGCCGTTACGTTGGGTAAAGGGTTAAACCAAACTATAGCGCACAACTCGGGATTGGAATGAGCTACCGGAGCGCGCTTCATTGAGTGACCGCACCCTCTGTTTGAAGAAAATAAAAACAAGATGAGTGGAAAGTTTGAATTTAACCGATCAATGATATTGTAAATACATTAAGTCTTAACAAAAGTATTTGGTTGTATATTTAGAAAGACTACTTTTATAAGTTTTTTTTGGCTGTGACTATACATTCATTGAAGTACATGTCTTCTTCTTTCTTCTATTTAATATTAAAAAATATGTCTCTTTTTTCATTTTTACTTGAATTTGAGAGATGAATCAAGATAAGCAGACAGGCAGTAGTTCTCCAAATAAAATAGATAATCGGTTATAAAAGTCCATATTTTACAGCGCTGAGGTTAGACGTTTTTCATGTGTATGGGAATTTGATTGCAAACAACGTATGACACTTGTGCTTCAAAAAAACAACAAAACAACAACAAAAAACAAAACAAAAAAAAAAAACAGAACCCCCCCCCCCACCCCTCCAAGAAATACCAAAAACCTATATGGGATGAAGACATTGGACAACGTTTTCCATTTTAATGTTGATGTTGTAGCAATTTCTGAGAGATAAAGTTCTATGCTTGTTCTGTCATACTTGTTCTGTTCTGCTTACATGTCCAGAAACTCGAAGAAAACTTTAATCGCAGACAGCTACAAAACTGCAGCCCGAGGGAGGAAGGATCATGGGGATAGCATAGGACCCTGCCACCAAAATAAATAAATAAATAAATAAATAAATAAATAAATAAATAAATAAATAAGGAGCAAACAAAGTTAAACATTTTAACCATTGTTGGTCCGAAGGTCTTTTTTCTCGATTCCAAGAAAAATATCGAGCCATGTATCTCTTCGGCTAAAGTGTATCCCTTTATATTCAGACTCAGTACAATGAGCCTTGTATTGTATTGAGGTCATTGATTCGATCAAATGCGTGAATTTCCGAATTCTTAATTGCGTGGTCAGTGGTCACTGGATACACTGAAACTGCTCCTACTGCCCGTTTTTGCGAGGTGGAGTGTACAAAGGGGGAATAACTCGAAATTTCAGAATTTATACATAACGGTCAGCTTGATAAAACGGGGGTGGCATATTGAGTTTTTGAGACCTATCCTTTTCTCTCCATCACCACACAAAAGTAACACCACAGCTGACTTCAATAATGAGTAATTTCACAATATGTGATTCAGTTGTTTTTTGAAGTAATAGTTACAGATACCTATTTCGTTCACCACGGCTGACAATTTTGGGTATTGGAAGAGATTTACAGGAAAGTTAACCCCCATAAATTTTCAAAAGCTGTCAGTAAATTTAACACTAGGAGTATGGGAATTTCATATAAAAATTGAAGTTTCGAAATGTGAGCGAATTTGTAAAATCGATGTACGCAACATTTCACAGACCTTAGGCATTTTCCTGCAGGGGAGTATAAAAATACAGAAGCTTGCTTTTCCAATTTTCTTCCCAATCAGTTTGAATGTTTGACTTTCATTTTCTGATGAAACCCATTTAAACTAAGAAAACAGCTTTTTTAATAATTTTTTGATGTTCTGTGACGTTTTTTCTGTTCATTATGTCAACTGTGTGCGCACTCACAATACAATACTGACAATGTCCTTTCCATTAATAGGAAAATCCAGGAGTTGAGTTTTGATATTTTTTTCCTGGAAAGAACAAAAACGTTCAAATTACTATAAAAACACATTCGCTAAAGCAGCCAATGTGGATACTTTGTGTTTTGAGATGTGATACTGACGGATATTCTTAATGACAGATTTCTTCTAATTTAATTGCCCAAAAACATGTTTCCTTTTGTTACTTGTAACAAACGAAAACAACAGACAGCTCTGGGAGCTGTCTGTTGTTTTCGTTTATTAAAGTAACAAAATGAAACTTGGTTTTATTTTCTACTGATGTCATAGAGGTTTTCTCAACAATTAGTTCTTCATAATCGGACCATCCTCGACGCGGTGGCGTTGCGGTAACCGGCTCTCGTCAGATCACCGAAGTTCGGCAACGTCGGGCCCGGTTAGTCCTTGGATGGTTGACCATCTGAGCGGTCGATTCGGACTCCCGCGCTGTGGCCTTGGACAAAGCACTTAACCCCGATTGTCCACATGGGGGCACGATGACGCCGTGTACTAAGGCGTACTCACTCGATGGTGCGCATGTCTTCAACCAGTCTGACCCTGCCTGTGCTGCAGTGCGGAGTTACGATGTTGGGGAGTTGGCAGCTGCTCGTCGTTGCTCGGTGGTTCTCTCCGGGTACTCCGGCTTCCTCCACCCGTTAAACTATCACCGACACGATAAGACCTTAGCTGTTAATGTGTCGTTAAACCTTAATAAATAAATAATTAATCGTACCCTCCTCGCTCGACTAATAATTTTAAGTGAGAGGCGATTTTCATAACGATATAAGCTAGGGATGAACACACCAATCTAAAATTGACGTTTGAATACGAGAAAATAGAATATGTAATAAAAATAAGATTGCATCGCACACGTGTTGTATTTTTTCAAAACCAGAAGAGAACCCGTCATACTTTCTGGATACCTGGACATATTCCAATACAAGAGACATTTTGTTTCGAGGTTGTACGTCATTGGTCTAAAGCCGAAGACACATTGCATGCGTAACGACCGACGACATACGACACACAGCAGTGCGATAACGGCTGAAAAATACGAGCACATCAGAAGTAAATGAAAGGAAAACGCCGTGTACGTGACGACTATTTTGTAATAATCGTGCCGTCACAAGTCGAACATGTCTCGATTTTTCTGTCAGATCGTCGGTGACGAACCAATCGTTGTTTTTTCTTCGTTGTTTGTGTTGCAGTCGTTTTGGTGATTTGTCGTATGTCGTCGGTCATTACGCACGCAGTGTGTTCCGGCTTAAGAGTTTGGTACGATTCATTGACTAATTCATTGACTGATCATGGAAAGAAACGTTCTAATTATTTTATTGTGCCGAACAACATTCTATGTATTAACTGTAATGCGTCAAATACAACATGCAGTTCAAACTATAAACAATGTCGGCACAATCTAAAAACGTCCTTTCAGTGACATCATTTCGAACGAATGAAGTCGCGCGAGGACATTTTTATATCACCAAAATCCAAATCAAACAAATCAAACAAAGTGCGTGTCGAACTACTGCATAAGTTTTATTATTACCACTTTAGCGGGCGTTCTCTAGTATATTAACTGAGTTTAACGGGGCTGTAAAACTCAGTAATTCATGGCGTCATGCAACCGGAAGCCAGCGGCGGGTGTTAAGGTTCCGCTCCACAGTTTCGCACTATTGCACAGGGGTGAAATTCTAAATAAAGGGCGTATGTTGAAACTAAGGCCATGTAAAATAGAGAAATATTTTTAGTATCAGATATATGATTACATTAGGCTTTTTGTTGGAAAAGAGAATTTGAAGTTTTGGTCCCAGAGTTGGAGTCTGATACATAGGGGTAAATTACCAGATGAATTATGGGAAACAGTGGCTTCGAAAAATTGGCTATTTTTTTAAATGTAATTTTTACACGGCTTTGTTACCAGACAGGTAACTAAAAAATGAGACGGAAACATATAAAATTTTTTTGCATTTTAGAAACAAGGGATGCTCTGCTCTAGTGGTGGGTAGGCGGGGTTGGTGGGAAAATTCTGCTTTTGAGGCTGCTAGGTGGCTGAAAATGACTGGTTTCGGTATTTTTTCAGGCAATTTTTCAGGTTGAAGTCTTGCCTTTGACAATGAATAATTCCACCCACATTCAGATTGTTTATTTCTACTTAGTCAGATAGTGTTATATGTTTTTTGTGGATTTGGGAAATGTATTACATGTAATGGGTTTGATAACTAAGTTACAGGATATTTGCATTTGAAGAGAGTGTATGGCATTTCACATTTGGAAATGCCTGGAAAACTGTGGAGCGGAACCTTAAAGAGCATTCTGCCGACAGTGTCAATTCTTGAACCAGGAAGTTCCTTATTTGTGTTTGAGTTATAAATACACCATTTTTCAAAAAACTTTTCATTATTTCTGGTTTGTGTGCTATTGTTAGTAGTAGTTAACATTCATCAAGTGATATCTCAGCACAACTGGAAGGAAATAAGTGGAATTTTGAGAAATTTATTGATGTAGCCTAATTTCGCACTTGTTTTGAATTTTCGTCAAAATTTCAAAAAACATTAAGGTAGAACACTGCCTTTCCTAAACACCGAGCCTTGTATTTATGTCAAATTTATGCAGTTATGGACAGCCTGGTTGTTACTGTTGACCAGAGATTTGCAGTCATGGTGTCTACTTTTTCATTTTGGTCATTGGTGTCATGTCTGTGTGTCATCCGTCCGTCAAGCTGTTCACGCTTTCATATCTAGAGAGCAACACCCCCCCCCCCCCCCCCAAAGCTATGGTTATTAGTGCTTATTGTTTTACATTTTGATTGTATTTAACAGTGCTATTGGCAGGACCTGGGTAGTCAATGTGGCTGGTGGTAATAACAAAAATAATATCTGAAGTGGCTCAGAGAAATCGGGGGGTGGGGGGGGGGGTGGTGTGGTTGTGAAAATCGGGTAAAATCTGGCTGAAAAAGCTATTCGGCAATCAGGAAGGCCATGCTGTATCTTTTTACTGGTTGAAAATAGAGACTTGTGGTTTTGTTCATTCAACTCAGGATAGACTCCAGATTATTTTGCCTGAGTGAAATCCAGGGGAAGATCACTCTTGTTTTCTCTTTAAGGTTCCGCTCCACATTTCGCACTATTGCACAGGGGTGAAATTCTAAATAAAGGGCGTATGTTGAAACTAATGCCATGTAAAATAGAGAAATATTTTTAGTATCAGATATATGATTACATTAGGCTTTTTGTTGGAAAAGAGAATTTGAAGTTTTGGTCCCAAAGTTGGAGTCTGATAGATAGGGGTAAATTACCAGATGAATTATGGGAAACAGTGGCTTCGAAAAATTGGCTATTTTTTTAAATGTAATTTTTACACGGGTTTGTTACCAGACAGGTAACTAAAAAATGAGACGGAAACATATAAAATTTTTTTTGCATTTTAGAAACAAGGGATGCTCTGCTCTTGGGGTGGGTAGGCGGGGTTGGTGGGAAAATTCTGCTTTTGAGGCTGCTAGGTGGCTGAAAATGACTGGTTTCGATATTTTTTCAGGCAATTTTTCAGGTTGAAGTCTTGCCTTTGACAATAAATAATTCCACCCACATTCAGATTGTTTATGTCTACTTAGTCAGATAGTGTTATATGTTTTTTGTGGATTTGGGAAATGTAATACATGTAATGGGTTTGATAACTAAGTTACAGGATATTTGCATTTGAAGAGAGTGTATGGCATGTCACATTTGGAAATGCCTGGAAAACTGTGGAGCGGAACCTAATGAAAACAAAATCCAATAATAGCCCGTCGCCCACTTCCGGTCATGGTAATAATAGTAATAACGTGTCTTTGTCGGGAGTTTATTAACGGCCCTTGAGGACTGAGTAACAACCCGCTGGCTTATTAACGGCCCTCGAATTCGTCTCGGGTCGGTCAGGTTTAATGTAATGGCATTGAACATATTATGTCAATGTGAATAGGAATGTGTCGTTGTATAAATTCAATTATTCATTAGATTTGACATTCTTTCCCAGAATATTCCATTATAAAACTCGGCTGACATGGCTTCAAACTCGACTGATATGACACCATTCCGGCCGATATGAGCGAAGCTAAAGTGGCCCCTCTTGTTGTGTTACTAGGCGCGGCCAATTTGTTTGCATTGAAATGTTCAGTTATTCGTCAAACGCAATAAGGAAAATTGGTATTACCAGGCATGGCGGAGTTGTTTGAATCGGAGTTTGCATGATGAAGAAGGAATTAATGATGGCATTAACCCTTTACCCAACGTAACGGCCAAAACCGGCCATCGCTATTCTCAAAAATCGCCAATTAATTTTCAAAATATTTTCATTTTTTGTCTCAAAAACATAGGTTATGACCCCTCGTTGGAACGAGCTCGTCGAGCTCGTTCCAACGAGGGTCATAACCTATGTTTTTGACACAAAAAATGAAAAAAAATAGTTATTCAAGAATTTTTTTTGCAAGTGTCGTCTGCTTTTCATGTTAGGTAAAGGGTTAAGTAATGATTAGGGGGATGAAGGGAAGAAATAAGAGAGTTGTATATAAAATTCAACCCAAACTAAAATTCAGAGTTGTAAGTAGGGAGTCGTCGAAGTGGGAGAAGAAATAGCTCTACGAAATATTAAAATTTCATGAAAATTAGGCGCATTTAAACTTTTCAGACGTTGACATTCTGTGACATCATTGGTTAGTTAGACCTTAGCCGTTCATAATTTCGAAGAACGGCAGAATACATTTAGATATGGTGCTTTGTGGAGATTATATCCTCACAATTTTAATAGATATGCACAAAAATGGGGTTGCAAATAATACATAAAGAAGTAAGCCGTAAAATTCGCATCGCTCACATCGCTGATCGAAATTGAAGAAAGCAAAGACGCTGTTAATAATTTTAAACAACCTGGAAACGGCGAATTTTCAAAGCAGTGAAATTCATAACTACAGAGCTGTACTGTCAAAAAATTAGCTTTAATGAAAACTGTCCAAAATGACCTTAAAGATGAAGTAATACGCCCGCCGGTATTTACATCACAACCTCCAGTATCTGAAGTTGGATTTTCAAACGTTTTTCATCTTTGTATTTGGAATCACGAATACCACAATGCCACTTGAACGAAAATGAACATTTCCCTTGATATCAACTCTATGCAGTGAAATTTATTTAATTTTAACTTTTTCCAACCTTCAGGCTGAATTAACGTAATAGCGTTGAAAACGTTTCGACAATATTAATAAAAATATAAAAATGCACTACTTCACTATTTTACTGAGATTTTTTTGAAGTTTCTAAGGTTTGCATGCTCACAAAATGGGAGGGTAGATGTGAAAACGTAAAATGACGTAAAAAAGCCGAAAATTACAAGTAGCGTTAGATATTGTCCGACAATCGGAAGATAAAAATTGACAGTGCATTACTTTAACTATTCATTGAGCTGTGCGTGTAGTTTAAACAAATCATCAACCTAGAGCGAGTGATAAAAGATTGAGTGATGTGCAGTTACTTATTCATTGACATGTAAAAGAAAAAGAACAGGACCAAAAATTGATCCGTGTGGAACACCTCAACTCTGTTTGGCTAAGTCCGATTTGTGTTCTCTGTTGGACAAGTAACTTCTAAACCAATTGTTGGCGAGTCCTCGGATGCCTTACTTTTCCAGTTTACCCAATAGTATTAAGCGATTTATGGTGTCAAACAATGGTGTCGACAATATCAGATATCGATGTCAGCCCACTCGTATACGGCTGTGGTTGGGTGTCTGGGTGTGGCTCGCAGGGCCACATGTAGGCAGTGATTCTGATGTGTATTCGATGAATAGGCGAACTACATGGACGAAATGCATCCATGGTGTTTCCTCCCGCAGTAATATAATTTTTCCCTTCAACAAAACCATGGGTTTTATACTTGGCCACCTATGTATTTAACGTGCATAGTATGCTAGATCGGGTTTTATGTGGGGGTGAGGTCTGATCCGGTAGAGTAGGATAGCATTGTACTTGGAGTTGATAGTGTCAATTTCAGGGCAATACTTAGTTTAATTACTTGTGGTGCAATACCTTTCCTTCTCTTTTTTATATTTACACCCGATGATAACTACTCTACTTTGTATTATGTAAGGGTATCTGATAATAATTTATTTCTACGGGCTGGAAAATGACTAACAGATACATAGAGAACTGTGATTATGAGGATATACACAGAACGACACGCGCGTGTGAATGTGTTAATCGATATGGCACTAGTGCCAACGCGGAAGGATAAAACGAGAGGCCGTGTGAATGTGTCGTTCTGTGTTTATTACACGCCTTCACTTCTCTAAAGGCAATTATTAGACACTCAGCAATTCATTTGAAACCTCGTTCCCCGAGTTCCAATGTGTTCTATGTGCCAATAGGCACATAGAACACATTGAAATTCGGGACGAACTAACAAAAAAACATTTTATCGCCAACCAAATCAGTGAGGAGAACTCGTGTTACTATTTTAACTGTCGCTAGTTATTCAAATTGTAATTGCAGTGCACGGTTTGTAGAAAATTCCAGTGAAATATCGCTTCTATTTAAAAATATTCCGTTATTTTGCTCATAATCGTTAATAAGTGACCATAGATTTAATTTGAGAAATGGCCCTGTAGGTAACATGGTTATCACTTCAAGTGTTAATATTTGTTTATTTATTTAGTGGTGTTTAAGGTCACATATTTATGCACAATGGCTAATCATGACCGTGACAGTTTTGCGGGTGGAGGAAGCTGGAGAACCCGGAGAGAACCACTGAGCAACGGCGAGCAACTGTCAGCTCCCCAACATACTAACTCCACACAAGCAGGGTTAGCATTGGTTGAAGACAAGTGCACCATCGACGTGCAATACGCCTTAGTACACAACGCCACCGTGCCCCCAAGCGAGCAATGGAGATGAAGTGTCTTGCCCAAGGACACAACGCGGTTGCCGTAGGTGGGACTCGAACCGATGACCACTCGGCTTGCAGCCTGCACCTCTACCTACTAAGCCACCGCGCTCCCAAGTGTTAATAAAAAGCTTTCAGACAAAAATTACTAATGAAAGTAAATCAGAGTCAGACGTATATATTTGGAACAAAACTCGGCGAAGTCATCACTGCCTACCACCAAAGTCGGGCACGACCCTGAGAGCATACTTTCGAAATGTGCAAAGCTCAACCATGCCCAGACTCGTAGGTTGGGGTGGGGGGTGGGGGGGGGGTGCGAGTTAATATAAGAATCTAGGCGTATGTGATATCTCTGTAATCGGACCAAAGCCGAAGTCTATGGCGAAGTAGCAGTTAGAAACTGTAAGAGCTACGTGGAATAACGCGAGAGTTAGACGCCAGAATAGTACCACGAAATACTGTTGGCCTATTCTCTATGGAGATTGACGATTAAACGCATGTTGGCGATTCGACAGTCTACTGTGTGAACATCGCGTCCTAAACAGAGCGTTCCCACTGAATGGAAGCACTGTTAAAAATTGAAATTGTACTTTGGTGAGAGCTAAATTGAGATGACAACAAAATTAATCCTGCCATGGTAATGTCCGTATAGAAGACGAATTGGAATTTTGGTGAACGCCAAGGAAACTCACTGTGCAATTCTTGCATTTTAAGATAGTAGTAGTAAGAGTCTTGCGAAGTATCCCCGAACAACAGATGGCTGGGACTGGATAAAGATGCGACATGAACCAAGAAGAATTCAACGGTTACAATAAGACGACTGGAACCCCAAAATTGTCTGGAAAACTTTCAAAAATTTTAAAAATAATGTATGCGTGTGTGTTACTTCGTTGACAGATTACTTGAGTAGACGTTTTATTGTTCATCATATGCATGAACTAAATTATTTTCAACCAGCTTTTCAGCCCGCCCGCGCGGTGGAGGATTTCTTGTTCATTGCATATCAAGGGAGATAATTAAATATTGAGCAGAATCTCGGAATCACATAATCACACACTCCCATTTATATATAATAGATGATGCATCGTAGATTCCGTTTCAAAACAAGAGGATATTTGATGCACCAAAACTGCATCACTAAAATCTGCCATAAACACGAAAAACTGTACTCAAAACCTGCGTCATAAATCTAGAATATCCGGCACTGTGATTATAACAGTGGACAAAAACTATGGTTCGCATTTCCGACCAACTGATATATTACAAACGACTGGATCTCAAATACACCATAAATATTCATTCTCTTCGAATCAACGGAATAAATGCTGCTCAATCGAGGATCGATTTCACTGAATGTTGCTGGTATTACCATTAGGAATGAAACCTCACAACAGCCGTAGTTTTATGTTACACCTCGTAGTTCCAGTAATTGTGGTAATAGCTCGATGTTTGCGAGGTGAATTCAGAACTTACTGCTTGGAATATCTATAAGTGGAGCAAGAACGAACATCACTATATCTATGTAAGTGAAGGAATATTAACATAACATCAAAGGTAGTGCAAACTCAACGAAAAGTTTGTAAACAAATAACCCATAACAGCTTCGAATTCCTACCAGAATTTACGCTAAAGGCCTGAGAGCTCAATGCTATTTCGTTTGTTTTTCTTCACTTTGCACTATTTAATTGATGACCTGCTTGTGTAAATTGCGATAAGATTCCTATCAGTTCGAGGACCATAACTTCATGTTCATTTTTCCAAACAAGACGTGCGATAACAGCACAGGTCTTGATCGTTCTTTCGTATGCAATCGTTGGAAAAGGGGGTATTGACTCACAGGTGATATGTCTAGCTGTGTATAATACGCAGTTACCCTCCTCTTCATTGGCACCTCACCATACATAATTGGGGGATAACTTATTATTCTAAATTAGGTCATGGCCCACGGTCCCTCGACTGGGTGGGTGCGACTCTTCTCGTTCCGTCGAGGTGCCACGAACGGTGCAATGCCATGAATTGTGCGATAGAGGAAACATCTGGAGGAGAGGTCGCTTCGCTCTAGGTTAACTAGAATTTGAATTGGTTGGATCAGCTGAATTTGTGTTAAATGAGAGAGAGAACAAAGCGAAGAAAACAACTATTGATTGTGCCATCTTCTCCGTGAAAGGTTTATTTTGGTAAAGTTCTGTTTATCCATATCCGACTGAATATATATTTATATCTTACCTCCTACAAGTATCTGGGAATTTCATTGGTTCAAAGACGTCACATGCAGACTGCATATAAAACCATATACTGCCTGTCAACATCAATATACGCTGACAGCTATGGGTAATCTCCCCTTTGTTCATTGATTATTAATGATGGCGGCAGTCGATAAACGCTTCAAGTTGAAAGATTGAGTGTTGGAAGCCCATATTTGGTCTGAAGTGCAGGTTAGGCAACTTAAAAGGCTTCATATTCTGTGGATGTGTGTCATGTTACCTTCGAAATGAAACTGTTTGGTATGTATGAATTTGCCTTGTTACAATTTATGGGGGAGTGCCTGTAGGCACTCTCCCATAAATTGTAACAAGGCAAACACACGTGAACACATTGTGAGAATTCTCTCATTTAATTTTGATCGCAGTTGTTATTAGTTCTGTGCATCGATGCAGCAGTCGGTAAGATATATTCGTTACACAGTTTGTTGGTGGCCTAATACCAACTTCGCTCGAGTCCAATATGGAATTAACTGAGACCACATATACCATTTTAGGCCACCAACAAACCGTGTAACTAATAATATGCACTCCCACATCATGTTTTTGATAAAAGGAGATTGAAATAAAGAATTGAATTGAAAATTGAAGGAACAAGTCCGTTTTTGTGATCACAGTATTTGAACTCCCAGGGTGATTCGGTAATCTCACATTACAAATGTGTCCAATTCACACTTCAATAGAAACTTGAAGGCGAAACAAACAAACAGCCTTTGTGGTGCATGCACTGGAAATTTACTTACATGCCCCCGTATGTCCACCCACCGTGTGTCAGACTACTTTATCATCATGTATGTACTGTAATTTGTTTGTTCCACAAAATATTCACAAACGAAACTGAAAGGCCTACACCAATATGAATTTAACAACATTTCCATTCGCATTCGCGCTTTTTACAGAGTCCTGAGACACTTGGCCAAATCTTTATATATGTATAATGTACTATGTTAAGGCCTGCGTGATAAAACTACTGTTCAGTTTATCTTGGCTCATTTCTGTTGTTGCAATTTTTGATTCAAGGACGTGATATGGATGGCTACATCAGATAGCTCAGAACAATACCAATTAACACTACGATAGAGAGTTTATGACTGTCAGCAAGGGTGCAAACAGAGTTTGTGTTGTGTTGGTGATGGGCTTGGTGGTGGTGTGTGTATTTGGTGGGGGGGGGATGAGGGTGGGTGGGGGTGTTTGAGGATGGATGAATATTGCATTAAAGGATTTCCATGAGAGCCCAAGTGCAGTGTAGGCTTCCTTCCCTGAGAAAATGAAAATGTTATTTCAAGAGGAGCTGAACTGCCCTCTGGGTGCATATCCTGCAAATAACTTAGCATTTTTTCCTCACACAAAACTACGAACAAAATGGGTAATTACAGCATGCAGACACTGATAGTGAGGAGACTGTTGCCGATTTATAGACTAATCCACTGAGAAGTATATTGTGCGGTATATGGTGTTTAATATTAGTATTATAGTAGCGCCTCAGGCGCAACCTGAGGAAAATTAAATAGAGAGTAATCGCTTGACTGGACTCGTTACGTGAAATAATTCATGAGAGGTGAGGGACGTTGTACAAACACGAGTGCGCGAATGCGCACGAGTGTTTTACAATATAGTCCCTCGCCTCGAAAGAATTATTTCACGTAACCAGTCCAGTCAAGCGATTACTCTGTTTATTACTTTCATTATTAACGGTAATTATATTATTTAACCTTTTACCTAACGTAACGGCCAAAAACGGCCAGCGTTATTCTCAAAACTCGCCAGTTAATTTTCATTATTTTTTCATTTCTTGTCTCTAAAACATAGGTTATGACCCCTCATTGGAACGAGCTCGTCGAGCTCGTTCCAATGAGGGGTCATAGCCTATGTTTTTGAGACAAAAAATGAAAATAATAGATATTCAAGAATTTTTTTGCAAGTGTCGTCTGCTTTTCATGTTAGGTAAAGGGTTAAAAAAACAATGAAGTCCCCATTACACCCACGGCAAAGCGCACGGGTACATGACACAGTTGTTGATTGCATAATTCACTTGTGGAGTTATCGTTTATAATCAAACCCGGAAATCCAGTAAATCACACTTTGGAAAGTAATAAATACACAAAATCGCAAATTAAGATGACATAAATCGACTCCACCCTTCTACTTAGGTGTTGTTCTGGATATTTGCCAATCCCAGTTTCTCATCTTGACCGTCCCATTCGTTATGTGTAACAATACTATTATGATAAACAAAGATACAAAGGAAAATATTTCTTTTGCTTTTTAATGTGACGTTTTGGAGGAGGGAAGAGGGGGCAGTCGTATGTCCCACCACCCTCCCCACTTAGAAACGTCCCCGAACAGATCAAAAAAATGTATACAATCTTTTCTAACATCTGACCTGCATTTCAAAAAAGCTCAAAGCTGATGACTCCAAACTGTTGTAAATATTGTAGCCTCATTTTCACATTAAAATAGTGTATAATTATATATTTTCTTTTTTCCCCGTAAAGAAAAAAGAAAAGGCCCCATTAAGTACTGTGCATTTCTTCACGACAAAAAACTGTTCTATCCTGTTGAGTACGGACAGAATATACTTACATTTGCCATCGGGCAAGAAGAAACACTCTGGAAAGTTTCGAAACACCCGTACTTAAAATATAGGCATTTTAAAAAACAAAACAAGAACCATCGATGGAAAACCGACTAGATGCTCTTCATTACATCTCCAACTCTAGGTCTCGCCTCCTCACTTGTGTTGTCACGTTCATGTCAAGTATTTTTATCAAACAAATCGACCACAACTTTTCATAAGCGCAAATCACAAAATTGACATAATTTGCTAACTCTTCAATTTTTGTTTTCAGGCTAAGGCAGGTGACCTCTCAATAGAACGATTCCGTAGAACACGTTTCAATAAGAAAATTTGTGAACTATTTTGGTAGAGGAATATCTCACATTTGTGAAGAAAAGAGATATAAAATTCTTAAGCCGAATTAGGCAAGGGGTTAAAAATTCAACAACGAGAATGTTCGTTGCGTTGTGATCATTGGCGCATCTGGAAGGGTGATACGGTATCAGGCTTAACCCTCCGCCTAACACAAGTAGGAGGCACTTGTTCAATGAAATTTCTTGAATAACTAAATATTTTTATTTTTTACATCAAAACATTGCTCGAGCTCGTTCCAAAGGAGTGACCATAAGCTATGCTTTGGAGGACAAACATTGAACAAAATATAAAAGTTTGAATGGCGATTTTGTTAATAGCGCTGATCGTTATGGCCAGCACTTCATACAAATGGTTAATGAGATGAGACTCACACATTTTTATGGGTCCTAAACAATTTTTTCAGATGCCGCTGACAGTTAACATGTGAACCAACGATTTAAAAATAAAATATGTATTTTTCTATTGTGGATTTTCGGCATAGATCATATGGACAAAGAATTGTGAATATTTATTAAAATTATAGCCAATCGACCCCTCAAGATTTTCATCACGAAAATGCCTGAATGTCCTTAATGAATACGATGCCGAGTAAATAGAATAGCGGGCAGAATCCCATTGATCATGCCCAGTTGACTAGGAAACTAACTGATTCCTGCTCAGAAATGGCGCCACTCTGGGGTCAGAGGGTCACGGATCCATAGTGCAATTTCATTTCAATCTATGGATCTTTAGAAAGACGAAGAGCAAACTACGACCATAAAACAAATTTTGACAACGCAAAGCTCGTAAATATGTCAAAGATCCTAAAACGGAACGAAATTGTACAGCTGGTATCGAATTCTTGCATCGGTCGAGGGTACTTTTTTCTCTCTCAACTTTGATGCACAGAAGCTAAATCTCTTCGTGTACTGACAACTTCAATTTTCCTCTGAAAATATCAAAAGTTAACCCACAACTGAACAAAAGCCTTCTCTCTTTAGCTCTATTCGTGATGTTGGCTGTGGTGCGATATTCAGTACTGGAAGGCTTGGAGGGCTGTAGCGATCAATTATTACCAAACTTTGGAATAAGAAATGGGTCATCAAATTTGAATGACGATTTTTTTTCTACAAAACGCTGACGGAATTATTATCCCCTAAAATTTACTCTATTTAAATTCCTTAAAAAGCGCATTGGGGCCACTGATTCACATTCATGCGTTTGATTTTTCAAAGCTTTTCCTGCTACTACAATTCGGCCGCCGTAGACTGGCCACATTCCACGGGTGAGCCACGGACGTAATAATATTAGATTTCAAACACTAATTACAGGAATAATCGACAAAAAATTAATTAATGAAGCACCGGGTATAACCTGGTAAATGCATGCGTGGATATCACTGCCCACGCGTGGATTACGACCAGTCCACGGCGACTGTACTATACAACCAGCGAGAGGGGGGCACCCGTTTAGTGGCGTCTCCCTCGGATGACGTTCGGTTAGTCAAAAATTGGACCAAACGGCCGTAATATACTTGTTTGATGGACAAGACTAACCACACCAAACAATTATATTACGGTATTTGTGTCCACGTTTGGACCTACCTTCGGCCATTGATGGTCCATAAAACCCAACTTATTACCCAACCTTAAAAAACTTGGCTACACTCCTGATTATCGGATTCCGTTAGGTAATATATCTGTTTTGAAAAAATTACCCTTATGTTGCACAAACATTCCCGGTTCTGTTATCAGCCCCTTATTTTATCATCTCCCGTGCGTCCGCCGTGGACTGGTCACTATCCGCGGGTGGGCAATATTTCCACGGACGCTATTATATTAGATTCCAAATACTAATTACAGGAATAATCATCAAAAATTTAATTAATGAAGCACCGGGTACAACCCGGTGCTTCATTAATTAAAATTTTGCTGCTCATGATTTTTATTACCTGGCAAATGCGCGCGTGGACATCACTGCCCACGCGTGGATTTCGACCAATCCACGACGACTTACTGTAAGTACTGGCAGATAGAGGCAGAAAGAGACATAAACGACTCTCAATAAACATAAACAGTTAAATAAACAGTTAGTCAGTTATCTGACTAACAAACATGTCACTAAATATTTGGCAATAGCGTGGTGACGCTAATCCCTCACATAACAAAATGACCCAGCGCCGTTCACAAAAAAAATCGCCATTCATTTTTATATGGCCGCTCAAAGAAGCGAGGTGTACTAGGGTAGAAGTATGTCATTCGTCCGTCGTCCGTCGTCCGCGGGGCACCAGGGCCACCAGTTCGTCTGTTGGTCCATCCCTTAACGTTTGATTGTCAGTGGGACAATAGGTTATACAACACGTACTGAAAAAAACCTGTACTACATGTGATAAATTGCGTTGATGGTAAGAAATTACGCCTGTGACATCAGAGAGTCGAAGACAGTCGAAAATTCATCCCATGTTACTCTTTGGGAAAATTCGCCACTACTTCCAAAATTTCGGTGGTGAAGGTGATGTGACGTCAAATATGCCAAAATGCCGACTCCTTGGCAACCGAAACCACGGATATCTATACAACTGCATCACTGGAATACTCATCGGTAACATAGAAAAGTGAACCACCTGCTGAATGTTTGGGTGAGTGGGGATTGTTGCTATAAATAAACAATACTCAGCAAAAGAGTGTTCGAAGATTTTCAGTTATCCGACACCTCGCAACAGAGGGTCACTTTTTTAAGACAATTAAGATTTTTGACTGCAGATTAACCCTTTACCCAACGTTACGGCAAAACAGGCCATCACTATTTACAAAAATCATCATTCAATTTTCTATATTTTTTTTGTCTCAAAAACATAGCTTATGACCCCTCATTGGAACGAGCTCGCTGAGCTCGTTCCAATGAGGGGTCATAAGCTATGTATTTTAGACTAAAAAGATTTAGTTATTCAAGATTTTTCTTTTCAAGTGTCGCCTGCTATTCGTGTTGGGCAAAGGGTTAAATAATAGACATCGATGTCTGAGAAAAATGAATATATTGATAATATGCACATTTTCGCAGCAATGCAAATTGAATATTTTCAATATATTTTGGTTAGGCCTAAGAAAGCTAAGAATATGTTTTTCAGGCCCACCAGCATGGTCATTTTGGCTGCCACATGCTCTCTTTTTATTACCAATGCAAACATAAAAAAATAAAAAATTAAATGGTTTTTGTTTGATATTTTACCCAAGTTAATAAAACTGAGAAATGTATCCCCTTGAGTGCAACAAGGCTTTGCAATGCTTTAGCACTTCTTGCACTCACGGGCCGAAATACACCACCACCCATGCTATTATGTAGACTATGAGGCCTAAACGATAAAAAAAACCAAGAACATGAACTTTTGATGGCAAGAAAATAATTACAGAAATAAAAAATAAAATAAAAAACCACCCTCCCGCAAGCAGCTTTACAAAAATGGCCTGAGAAAAGGAAAATATTTGTGAGGCCTTATTGACAAAAGCAAGTACCGATAATGGAAAGCTGATACCGCGTCACTGGTTTTTCGTGATAGGTAAACATCATAACGTTAATCTGATGGAGCGAAAACCGTTACACCTTGGTTGACTAACGTAACAGTCTTCGCGTTATCAAACGTAATAGCATGGGAAGAGTTAGCACATTAATTGAACTGACGCCAGCTTGGGGAATGGGTGGGTTTGATCGAAACCCATCGGCTGTTATTCTTTTGACAAAATTACATTCGAGTACTAAATTGGAGCTCCTATGGCGGGCACAGGGACCAATTCGGCTAAAACCTCCAACGCGGTGCACTATATACTTACCACTTCATCTGTGCTGTTCGAAACACATAAAATACAGACTTTCCCTGTCAAGACCCTGTTAGCATAGATTCCCCATTCAGGATGTTAAACACAAGAAACGGAAATTAGCTGGAGAAAAATAATGGTTTCTAGATGGAAACTCTCAGGCAATATTACAAAGTTTCAATCGAATCACAGGATATCTGTTGTCTAAATCCAATGTTCTGTGTGTGTGTAGTTGCTTTCTGAAAAATTATGACATTTTTGAAATACGTTCCAATGCACATTAATACATTTCATGGCAAAGAGAATAATTGGGAAAATCAAAAACAGACGAAATTAAACTCATTTATTACGCTATCGTTTAGCACGTCTCTGTTGCAGTCCTTCTCGTTTGAAATGCCCCTTTCTGGACATATTTTTAGGTACCATTGCTTGCGCATGCTCACAGGCAATCGGGGTACTGATGATGTACTGTCGAGTTGGAGAGGGGTGCGTATGGGGCGCAGCGTCTCAACTATTTCGCTTTACATGTCAGCATTTGAATCGCTGGTAATATGGAGTTTTGAATTTCCCATGAAACTGATGTCAGATGGTAGGCTCTAAAATGTGGTGCGTATGGGAGTTGCACTCTAAAATCAATTGGGTTATAAATCAACCCAAATCAACTGGGTTGAGTGAATATGAACCCAATCGGGTTCATATTCACTCAACCCAGTTGATTTGGGTTGATTTTTAACCAAACTGATTTTAGAATGTGGGATCGAGTGGGAAAGTACAGGTGCGTAACCATAGTGACATGACACTCATTCCCTAAGGAGCCTTACAATGGTTTTACAGTGCATTTATTTTTAAGGGGCACATTTGAAAACAATTGTACTAAACAAGAATATCGCTGTCATTACCTACGCCGGGTTCATATCCACTCAACCCAGTTGATTTGGGTTACTTTTTAACCCAACTAATTTTAGAATGTGGGATCGAGTGGGAGAATATAGGCGCGTAGTCTCCTTAGTGACATGAAACTCATATCCTAAGGGACCTTACAATGGATTTAAGGCATTTAAGTCGTTGGTGATATGGAACGTTGAATTTCCAATGAAACTGATGTCAGATAGTTGACTCTAAAATGTGGTGCATGTGGGAGTTGCACTCTAAAATCAGCTGTGTTAAAAATTCACTCAACCCAGTTGATTTGGGTTGATTTTCAACCCAACTGATTTTAAAATGTGGGATCGAGTGGGAGAGTATAGGTGCGTAACCTCCTTAGTGACATGACACTCATTTCCTTAGTGGCCTTACCATGGTTTTAAAATGCATTTATTTTCAAGGAGCACATTTAAAAAAACGTACTGAGCAAGAATATAGCTGTCATTACCTACGCCTCTCACACCCCTGTAGAAAATTGAAAGTCGGGGATATTGCTCGACTGATTAGGTGTACACTGCAAAAAATATAGGTTCTCTTTAGAACCAAAACTGGTTATAATCTTGTCCCGGAGATAGAACCAGTTCTGTTTAAACAGTATTTATTTCAAATCAAATAAATTTACCAAGATTAGCATTCAATTTTAACAGAATATTACACGAACTGAAGAAGATTCAGCACTAAACTTGGAGTTTATTCAACGCAGTCGCCAAACATTTTGAAACAAAGGAGATATGAACAGTTGGCATATCGAACCAGTTTTGGTTCTGTATAGAACCAAAACTGGTTCGATATGCCAACTGTGCATATCACCTTTGCTTAATAATGATTTGAGACAACCTCATATAAGCTCTAGGCTTACGGCTGAAACCCCCTCAATTTATGTTCTGTTAATATTTAATGTTAATCTTTATAAATTTATTTGATTTGAAATAAATACTGTTTAAACAGAAATGGTTCCATCTCAGGGACAAGATTAGAACCAGTTTTGGTTCTAAAGAGACCCTATATTTTTGCATTGTACCCCTCTTATTGCTTCGGTCACTCGATGTTTACAGCTGTCGAATTCGCCACTGTAAACACAGCCTAACCCTACCACTTTTTTTTCTTTCATCTTATCCTTCATTTTGTACTCAATGAAAAATTATACATCTTCTTCATAGAGACAAGTTATTATTTCATCAAACTACAATGTCTCCACACAAAGAGCATACATTTGCATTAAAGAAAGCAATAAAATTTCTTTATTGACATCAGAAAGCCATTTTTGTTATTGATAACATTGATAACATCTCGTAATGCAAAACTCTGAAGGCTTTGTCAAACCAGGATAGGCGACAGGGCTGCACGGTATATCGATAAACCGATATATACCGGTATTCAAACCATTATCGTTTGAATACCGGTGTAATTACAAACATATCGGTTTATCGTCATTATTTATTTACACACAATTTAATTTTCAAGATGTCTTGAGTTTTTTAACTGTAGTCCCGAATGAATAATATTATCCCTTTATCCAAGGAATCGTCTGCTTGTGCCCTCGTAATATACAAATTCAGCAGTTGAAAAAATAATTTTAAAAAAGTTCAACAAAACTATATCATGAGACCCCTCATTGGAACGAGCTCATTGAGCTCGTTTCAATGAGGGGTCACATGATATAGTTTTGTTGAAATCTTTGAGGAAAATCTGATAAACTAATTTTGAATATAATAAATTTTGATATCGTCTGCGTTGGGTAAAGGCTTTTCGAACCGCATCATCAAGACATGCTAATTCGTTCCGACTGTGATGCATCGAGTCTCGATTGTGGTACTTGTGTTCATACATCTGAACAGTTTTCGATATACCGATATACAGCGGTATTTTTTTGAATACCGATACCGATATTCAGTTTTGAATATCGTGCAGCCCTAGTAGGCGATATAAAGTTTGTGGCTTGGTAGAAAAAAACAGCAGTTGAATTGATGCTATAGAAGGGTGTCTTCCTTATGGAAGGTAGATCGATTTTATTTGCTATAACTCTGGCATGAAAGCGGCATGTCGTACAAATGATCAGGTTTACTATAAACTGAACTGCTATTTAAAACTATATTCCCTACTACGATTCTTCCCGCAAAATGGCAGTGTTAGGTTTTTGAGTGTGGGATGAGTGTGTGGGTATTACTCTCAGGGCTCACCATCCCCACTGTTCTAAGAAAGAAGTACAGCAAATCTCAGTTTCATTCAACGAAACTCTGCCAACGCCGAAGGTGAATGGTGATTGGTGAATGTTGATATTTACGTCATATCCGCGGTGTTTCAAGTCTGATTTTTTTAGCTACTTGTTTCAGACTCAAATGCTATCAGTTGCGTAATTTCAATTTCATGTGCAAAAATCTAATTTTGAATATTTTTTGCATGTTGTCTCCTTATGACGTCATAGCGTATTATTCGGTTGCATATTATAATCAATAACAATGAGTGGCACTTCTCTGAATACCAGGGAATCTACTTGTGAAATTATGGCTTCAAATTGTTAATAGAGAGGAATGCTTCTCACAAGGGATTCAGAGTGTCTCCTTGGTGGCAATTACATCACATCTCTAGAGGTTGATAACGGATTTAAAAAACAATTGAACTCCTTAACTGGGACCACAATGCATTCAGAGGGTCAATCTTCGTGCCATGGTTTTTAATTTTGACGTTGTCTGTACCTCTATATGCTACTAAATGGTTTCCTACCAATTTAAATTGAAATGGAGTGTTTGTTGCACATCTATGGACACCACAGCAACCACGTGTGAAACCTTGGCCCTGGATCAGTCACAGTTTTGAAGGAATGCATATCACAAAGAGGTGGTAGTAACCCTTTGAAGTTACGTGTTTTTACGCATACACCGTTGGTGACGTCATAACGTCATAACGTGAACAATTGGGTACCTGCTAAATTCAAAACAATGATGTGGGTGCACCCTTTTGGACAGAAAGACAAATACATGTGAAATCGTGACTTTGGATCATTCATAGTTTTGTGGGGACGCGTATCACAAAGAGGCAAGGGTATCTCCTTCAGTGGCAAGAAAGTCATGTCTCTGCAAGCTGGTGTAGGATTTTTTTTAAATAAATGAGCTCATTGTTGGGATATCAAATGCTATTGGGTTACTAATTTTTTGCTACATGCAGTACTATTTAATTTTGACATTTTCTTCAACTTGTCCATTGGGGAGATCATAGTTTGAATGTTTGGTTACTTATTTAGAACAAACTAATGGGATTCATCCCTTTGGACACAAAGGCTACTACCTGTGAATCGTTGGCCCTAAGTCATTCATCCCTTGGGGAAATGCATATTACAAAAAAGTTTAGGTAATGTTTTTGATGGCAGATATTGCCGGTCATATCTCCAGACATTGGAGACGAATTTGGAAATCGTATTTGAATTTCTTGTTTGGGACCCCGGATCCTATCATATTGCCAGTTTTTAAATTTAATTTTCAGGTTTTTGCACCTTCGTGTTGTGAATGGTTGGTTTCCCGTTAAACTCAAAAGAATGAGGCGCGTCCCTTTGGATACCAAGACAACAACAACCGGTTACAGACTTCCCTAACAGTCAGGTCCAAGGTGTGGTGTGATGTAGGGTCGATCGACACCATTTGGGGTGTAAGTTTTGAAACATTTCTTTGCAAATGATGATTGCAAGCAGTCTGACACTGGGAGACACGCGCGATGGCGAAAAGTAATGATTACACCTTGAACCGCGTTCCTAAACATAAAAATAATAGGACGCAAGCATCAATGCCTTGAAAAATACAGTTTTCGAGAAGTAATTTTACTTAGCATTTTCAACCATGACGCTCGAAATGGCATCGTCTCAGACAATACTGTGCTGGGTGAAATGGGCAAATCCATTTTGCATTTGTAGGGCGGATCAGTAATAATTGAATCCTACAGCTCTGTAGAGCTGTAGGATTCAATTATTTCTGATCCTGCCTTCCGATTTATGTTGTGTTGCGTACGCGATCACTGCCCAAAATGTTCATGCAAAAATTTATCCATAACGGAAGTGTGGGTTAATCTTCATGGTGAATACTGGACGTTGATGCCGATAGAATTTTTTGTTGTAAAACCAACATATCGGAGAGAAAATGACACTATTGCACTATTAAATGGTGGAGCGTTTGGGGGTAGATAAAAAAGACTGGCACTCACTGCGGTCTCTGTGAGACTGGACGCTCCGTTCGGTACCACACACATTAAAAAGAAAGATGGCATGGTCTCTTTTCAATGTTATACGAGGCAGAACCAGGAGTTGTTTGAAAAATAGCATCATTCCGTGTACACCGTTTTGAAGTGTGCGCAGCTATTTTTGTAACAAAAGAATTAGAAAAAAATCATCGGATTGTAATAAATTTAAAAAGTCTAATCAGGTATTTCGTTAATGAGTCGATTCTTTATAATGGAATATAAACTGGTGTCATGCTGGGATTCTCTTTTCTCTACAGCTGGTGGCGAGATGCAAGGGTTGCACGCAGCTCTGAATAACCTGTTTTATACATGCAGGCCTAAGATGTGACTCTGCACAAATGACACGACGTTCGTATAAAATATGGGTTTTTCCTCGAATATAATCAATTTTCGCTTTACGCGTGCACAAAATTTCATTACGGAGTGACATTTAAATGGTAGCGCGGTCTGTGATCTAAGAAATTTAATTTGAGAAAAGGCGCATGAAAAATTCGTTTCTGCCCATACTATTTGTAATCCTCGTGGTCTGTTGGTGTTCTCGATGCAACGCCGATTGATTACTCGGGCGAAATCACAGACACGTTCAAATGACAAATCAGTTTTTGCCTCTTAAATCATATGACGTGAGCTAGCGGGCTCCTCCAGGGCTACAGAACGTTTCATACTTTGATTAGGGTTGGACATTGAGAAATGTAAAATGCACGCTTTTCTGTTCTTAAAAGTGAAATTTAATGCAACTTATTGTGTCAGAGAAATTTGACTTAATTACAAGAGATTTGGCTCGTCTTTTATAACGTTTAGGACAATGTTTCAGAAATTCAAATAAGATCCTTCTGGCTTTAAAAGTCAAATGTCATTAATAGAGTTTCCGTGTAATATTAATAATCCAATATTTAAAAAAAATCTTCAATATTTCCTCTGATGGATAAATTCGTAAAATATTGTGTATTTTTGTTAGACGAAGATCTATTTTTTTACAACATATTAATTTTCTGAATTATGACTACCATCGGAAAATTGACATCACCACTACAAGAACATAAATAATGTATGCATTTTTGCAGTGTTCAGACAGTTGATCACGCCTAACTGTGATCCAGGGTGAATTCCATAAACACGGAGACCCACTCCACTTTAAAATGAATGTTTAATTAAATAAAAAGATATGCATGAATAAATAATTTATTATTTTTTTTTTCTCTTTTGTGCAATGTAATTCTTTTTTTTTGTCCTCTAACTCTCTGCACACTGATGCCAAATTTTAACCCTTTACCTAACATGAAAAGCAGGCGACATTTGCAAATAAAATTCTTGAATAGCTAATTTTTTTCATTTTTTGTCTCAAAAACATAGGTTATGACCCCTCTTTGGAACGAACTCGACGACCTCGTACCAAAGAGGGATCATAACCTATGTTTTGGAGACAAAAAAATGAAAAAAATAATGAAAATTAATTGGCGATTTTTGTGAAATGCGCTGGCCGGTTTTGGTTATTACGTTGGGTAAAGGGTTAAGCAGCAAGTTTTAACTAATTCAATCTTCTTTGGCAGAACCAATTGAGTTCTGTCAAACAGGATTTAGTTCCTTAAATTTCTTGTTGCATTCTGGGAAATTGGCGATTTGAAATTTCGGAATGTTGACATCAATGAACAAGGGGATAAGGACACTCTAAATTCAGCTGGGTTGCAAATCAACCCAAATCAACTGGGTTGAGTGAATATGAACCCAATCGGGTTCATATTCATTCAACCCAGTTGATTTGGGTTGACTTTTAACCCAACTGATTTTAGAATGTGGGATCGAGTGGGAGAGGATAGGTGCGTAGCCTCACAATTGTGTTCACATTTACCCAACCCAGTTGATTTAGGTTAGTTTTTAACCCATCTGATTTTAGAGTGTAACTGCGGGAGCCATACCAGGATATGAATATGCGGGACGATTCTTATGGACACATACCGGTGCATGTTGGTCAGCTTATCTGACAATGTATTACCAATATCCGCTACGACTATTAGAATTGTCGTTGTAAAAGTCGTGGCAATCACCTGCACCTTTTACCACGACACTGCCAATTCACGTGGCTGATATTTAGGGCTGGTCTGATTTTCTTATCAGTAAATTAGCAGCTACATGTGATAGTTTTATGGCTATACTCGAATGTATTTGAGTATACCAAATTTTGAGTAATAGCATTCTGCGCGTATACTGCACAAGGAGACACATATATATAATGAGGGTGTTGGAGGAACTCTCCCACGCCCTTATTTTATGCCTATGCGAAGGTGTTATTTGTGTGTGTCAATTATCGAGCAATGATACTCTACCCTGCTGCTACCCAACGAGACAAAGATTTTTTGTTGGGGGGGGGGGGGGGGTGGTGTGTGTAGGGGGCGGGAGGTGACACACCCACACACCCAGAATTTCTGTCCGTGAGTATACACACCGTGTATAAAAAAAGTATATGTAATCGTTCGATGTTGAATCGTTGGATGTAATTTATTGATTATTGTCAGTATTTGTTCCCAAATTGTGGGCGCAGGGGCTCAGTAGGTAGAGGTGCATGCTGCAAGCCGAGAGGTCCTCGATTCGAATCCCACCTGCGGCAACCGCGATGTGTCCTCGGATAAGATACTCCACCCCATTGTCAACGTGAGGGCACAGTGGCGTTGTGTACTAAGGCGTACTGCACGTCGATGGTGCACCTCTCTTCAACCAATACTACCCCTGCTTGTGTGGTGTTAGTATGTTGGGGAGCTGACAGTTGCTCGCCGTTGCTCGGTGGTTCTCCCCGGGTACTCCGGCTTCCTTCACCTGGAAAACTGTCGTGGTCATGATTAGCCATTGTGCAGATATATGTGGCCTTAAAATACCAATAAATAATGTACTGCTTGAAATTTCCGAATTTTCACATCAGTGTGTTTTTAGAATTTACATCTACATTGCAAACCATTTCAACATCGAAATTTGGATCATTTCAACAAGCATCGAAATCCAGGCAATATGGATAGCATTGGAGCAAGATCTAAGAGCTTGCTGGTTTAACTGATGCTAATATTTATGCGGCTTTCGTGTGAAGGTAAAACTATAAATTTGGAAAATTAGAGTAAACTGAAGACTTGCATACCGTTTGGATATCAGTATAAAATAGTATCTGTTTGTACACTCTACAATCAGTTGGGTTAAAAATCAACCCAAATCAAGTGGGTTGAGTGAATATGAACCCAGTTGGGTTGAGTGAATATGAACCCAGTTGGGTTGAGTGAATATGAACCCAATTGGGTTCATATTCACTCCGCCTAGTGAGTTCATATTTACCAATCTTAGTTGACAATTGGGTTCATATTCACTCAACCCAGTTGATTTGGATAAGTTTTTAACCCAACTGATCCTAGAGTATACCCCCCCCCCCCCCCCGGATGCGCATGATCACTATGGAATTTTCTGTTGCGGTCTATGCGAGAAAAATATAAACTCTCACTTTCGAAAATATTTTTTTTTCTGCAGAATAGGCGAACATACAGATAAATAGTTCATGACTTGCTATATAAAACGGTATTAAATACTTTTTGCTAAAATCAGCTCTTCGTGGTTTTATTTATACTCAAGATTTTCACATTTTATCTCTGGCATTGCATTATAAATTCACGAAAAAGGACTGATGGAGGTCATTTTAAATTTCTAAATAATACATTAATTGCTGTTGGGGAAATTTCGACGGATATAGCTTTAAAGATAGCTGAAATTACTTTTATTTGTTGAATAAAAGTATTTTGGGGCTGTATCGTTTCAACGCTTCCATTCAACTTTGCGAAAAAGGGTGTTTTGCATTTTTGTGCCAATGAGGAAGACACTGCTCCACACATACTGATCTGGTCGCCCGACATCATATTTATTTTCTAAAAGCTGGGTAATAAAGGTGTTTGCTCTTGATCTTGAGATAATGTGTGTGATATTAAAAATTTGGAATTTTGGTGTGAATCGTTGTTGTCTCTCTTCCCTCCCTCTCGCTCTCTTTCCTCCTCTATCCCTCTTCCTCTCTGTCTGTCTTTTTCTCTCTTTCTGAGGAACTGCATTCCTCCTTGTATCACTTCCCCATGCACGCTTCATTTTCTACCCCCTGAATATTCACCTGGTAATCTCTGTTGTCACATTATTTTAACCGTTATTTTAATCAGTCTCGGGGATGCAGGAATAATAATGACTTGTGCTCGAGTATCTGTGGAATGTGCATTGACGCCTGCAAAATAATGGGAGACAACTCGAAACTTGGATCTCGATTACAAATATGATTGAAGTTCAATACAATACAATACAATACAATACTTTTATTGTCTTATATCAAACAGGATGTACATGGCAAACAGATCAGAGACACATAAATATCGACCACAAACATGGAGACAAGGACAAAGGACAGACCTGTGGATTAAAAAATAATATTCATTACATGCATGTAAAGTATAATTTTGCGTGCTTCAATCTCGAATAATTTTAATTCTTGACTAAACAACTTTTTAATTCTCAGTTAAACCGTGCGGTGGTGTTCTGTGTACAGAAGGAATAAAGCTAGCTCAACGAAACAGGCACAACACCGCCTGGACCTTTTCACTGGCTCCTTCAAGCCTGATGGTCCGTACTGAACAGTGAGAGCGCTGCCGAAAAGGTTCAGACAACGCTCACATGGGAGGGCTGGTGGTATCGCTAATAGGGAGGGCTGGTGGTCAGATACGGTACACCACTGCAGAGTAGATTCATTTGGTGATCGATAGAGCAGTGAAAATATTCACGTGACGTACTTTCATACCATCAGTTATCAGATACTTTCCCGGCGTTATACGTCATAAGTCAGGGTGATCAATTATTTAACCGTGACGTTTTATTCGTGTCAAAGGTTGAGAAAAACAGAACACCACGTAAATTTCTTTATCTCATAATCGTTCCCTGAGTTCCAATGTGTTCTATGTGCCAGTAGGCACATAGAACACATTGGAACTCAGTGGGCGTAATGTCCTTCAAAAACTACTGCCTAGTTAAGCGTGATCAGATGGTGACCAAAACCTCACCCATGTTACTTCTTGAGCAAAGTTATCCCCGAGCGACATGGCTGAGAATTTTCGTTATTGGAAAAGATTTTTTGAATGGTTAGCTCCCCTTAATTTCTTAAATATGTCAGTAAATTTAACACTAAGGGTGTGGAAATTTCATATAAAAAATAAAATTTTGAAATATTAGTGACTTTGTATCATTGATGTATTATTTTCCTGTAGAGTGGTATAAATACAGAAGCTGGCTTTTTCAGGTTTTTCCCAAGGAATCTGAACGTTTGACTGTTGTGCTATGCATAAACCCATTTAAAAATACGAAAGCGCCGTTTTAACTATCTTTTGATGTTCTGCAACGTTTTTTTCTGTTAATTATACCAACGTTGTGCGCATCGTGACGTATAATACAACTACTGTCCTTTCCATTAATATAAATGTGTAGGAGGTGAGATTTGCTATTTTTTATCCAGTGAAGAATAAAAACTTGCAACTTATTGTAAAAATGAATACTATACATTCGCTAAACAAAGAGTTTAAATGTTTCAGGAAAGGGAAGACAAGGCCTCCTAATACCCCAAACATAGTGTTTGTTGGTGTGAGACTTATAGATATTCTTAGAGTCTTATTACATGTGAACTAGTCGTTTCTAAATAGCTTTCTGTAAAAATCCAAGTTTCCCGTGGTTACTTTTAGACGAAAACAACCGACAGCTCAGATAAAACACCTATGACATCAATAAAAAATAAAGCCAAGTTTACTTTTGTTACTTCTAATAAACGAAAACAACAGACATTCTTTGAGCCGTTTGTTGTTTATTAAAGTAACAAAAGGAACAGGGAGCGCTCTGAGCTGTCTGTAGTTGTCGTTTACTGAAAGTAACAACATGAAACTTGGCTGTATTTTCCCCTGATATCATATTACCTGTTCCTTAATTGGACCTTACATGCGCGGCTACGAATTTTCAGGGGAGATAACTTTATCGATAGTCGATTTTTACTACGACAAAAGTCAGGGATGAAAATTGTGCTCGCATATCTTGAATATTGACCGAATGCATAGCTAACACAGACGGAGGGAGAGGGAGAGTGAGAGAGAGAGAGAGAGAGAAAGAGAGAGAGAGAGAGACTAACATTTATATGTGAGAGAGAGAGAGAGAGAGAGAGAGAGTGAGAGTGAGAGAGACTAACATTTATATTTATATGTTAGATTGTGAATGTTAAAGCGAATGACACCAAAACACTATGACACCGATCACCACGTTGTTGAATAAGCATTGTGTATTATAAGAATGTTTTCCCTTCGGGAAAGCTATCCCCCTCCCTACCCTATCACGACGTCTATCCAGATGACACGAAAACAGATCGACAGGTGATAACATTACCTATAATGCTTCTATTTAGTAATAAAAACACAACACTGAAAACTCCTTTCATTTTCTTAATTAATGAATTTATCTTTCTTTATTTGTTGCCTTTAACCGAGTGCTGTAGCTGATGAGCTGGCAGCTCTGGTCGGCAGATCAGACACCCAAGAAATATTAAGGTTTGTTTGTGTGTTCGTTCGATAACAAACCTTGGCGTTAGTTTGTCCAATCGGTAATAAATATAAGTCTGATAGCAGAAAAAATGGGCAAAAATGTTTAATAAGACAAGAATACTAAGCAAGAAAGTTTTGCCTAAGTTTAAATCATTCTAATGCCTGTACATTCGTTCGCGATGTCTGTGCCCTCATGGGCAAACGTTCCTACTGTAGAAGTTATGTCCCTTGATGAGTTAGTTGTCCGGTCGCAGCATCTCGTGTACTCCCACTTGTTCCATTATAAGAACATATTGTCATTATTTTGATACCATATATACGGTCATATATTACAAGTGACGAGCCAAGGAACTCCAGTCAAACTGTATAATACTGCAAACAATATCGATAGTAGGATAAATTACTGGCAACTGTCACCAAGAGAAGAGAATTAAGATTTTTGGCTGCAGATTAACCCTTTACCCAACGCAACGGAAATACGATGCGCTATTCTCAAAAATCGCCAATTAATTTTCATTTTTTTGTCGCAAAAACATAGGTTATGACCCCCCTCATTTGAACGAGCTCGTCGAGCTCGTTCCAGTGAGGGGTCATAACCTATGTTTTTGAGACAAAAATGAAAAAAATTAGTTATTGAAGAATTGTTTTTGCAAGTGTCGTCTGCTTTTCATGTTAGGTAAAGGGTTATAGATCTCAATTAGTCTACCGTAAGCATTTGAACAAGGAAGGCCGCTTTTCCGGCTCAGGATCGTGTCACGATCTGAATTCATAAAGCAGATAGTTGCTCGGTGATTGTTTGTGGTTGACCAACCAAGATTTACAACGTGCTACCCATGAGTTAAAAACGGATCCCTTCAGGAGAAGTCATCTTTCGACCTTGACGATGATGGCATCCTACAAAATAGGAACTAAAGAATAAAGTAGACTTGCTCAACAAAAATGCTGACACAGCAGATATGAGAACTCCTCTTTTGAAATCTCGTATGTTCCCAATTTCAGTGGGAACAAGCGCGGAGCCAGGACAAATGAAGTGCGTGATTATGTGAGAGGGAGGAGGGGGGGGGGGACGGGGCTCAAAATATTTTTCCCTCCCACTTTATTTCACCTGCCATTGCCTTTCCCGGAGAAAACTTTTAGCTTTTCACAACAATTGAAACCCGTGAGTATTTTTTGAAAGTTTAACTAACCAGAAAGTAATTGAATGAGCCAATGAATTACCTAGTGAGGGTGATGAACCATTTTGGGGCATTCTTGGCATGAATTTAATTTTATATATATATTCAGGAATGGGAAGACAAATCCATCTAATACCCTCTCGTGGTCACGGCACTGAGAAGGAATGATCGCTATCATGAAATTATGGTGATATACCAGCACATAAGTCGCCGGTATTTGACGGTAATTTTGATGGCAATTCTGTTTAGGGTGCAATGCTGGGGCGCGGGGGGGGGGGGGGGGCGGAAGAAACTGCTGACACAACGTCTCAGTTTTTGGTATTGCCATTTTCCGGACCCACTAACCCTTACCTGCCATTTTTGTGCCGACAAATCGTTGACACCCCCCCCCCCCCCCCCTTCCCACATCAAAAGCTTATGTTTTGCAGGTAAACAGAATCTGAATGGTTTTGCAAGTCAATATAATAATATGTAATGTTATGTACATGATCAATACCATCAATGCATGTTCAATACCTGTCACCAGATATAACTCAAACAATTTACTGGTAGAGTGCTGGAAGCCAAGACACATTGCTCTGTCACATTTGATTGGATAGTGCCCAGAGGTACTGCCCAATGAAATATGAAAGAGCAATATTTGATGAAAACCTCTGTGGTCAGGAAATTTCTTTAGCACTCTACCAGTTAAAGTTGACACCAGAACTGATAAGGTAATTCCAATAGCAGTAACAGATATATGAATAATGATATTCCTGTTATGATGCTGAATCAAGCTGAGTGTTATTTTATCAACAGCAAGCTGATGCGACGACCTACCGCAGATGATTTTATTGTTTCATTTTCTTTTATTTTCATGCCAATCAATAAACAATCAAAGTTTTATTTATTCCCTTATGATTACAAAAGACCGAAGGCATATAACTGTCTTCATCAAACAGTTCCTATGCAGGACACTGTGGTGGAATACACAATGGTGAACTTGGGTTGCTACCACAACTCTCAAGTTTGCTCTAGACAGTTCGGGTACGCTTGAGAGTAACAAGTGTAACCTCACAAATGGAATATCCAGGAATATCTTCATTTTTCTACAATCTCTGTGTATTACATGAGTTTGAATGAAGAAACTGGTTGCATAAATTATGAAAACCCATGTATTGCTTTCAAAGTAGACACAGTTTGGAAAAATGCATGCATTTGTTTTCATTGTCCACAGGACACCCACCACCCCTGTCTCCACATGAGATCCAGTGACAGTCACCCAAGTGTCCTGTCATTGCTTGTATACTGCTCAGAATACCTTATTATTGGTATGCAAACATGTGTAATGCACGGTGAAGCTGTTCTGGGACAAAATTACAATATAAAAATGATAAGGAAAAAAATGTGCATGATCTGAAGAAAACGCGTTTTTGACACCTGGGTACCCACCCACCCCTCACACGTCATGCCCCCCCCCCCCCCCCCATCGTGCAATGGGTAATAAAATTGTCATTTGCATATTTTCCCGAGAACTAATGCTTTTAGCAAATGGTCGAAAGACAGCAGCTGTTAACGACAGAATGGTTAACATTTTGAACCCGAGAGACTGCTTTTTCGGCCTAGGATTATGATACTTCATAATTTCATTAACCCTTTACCCAACGAATCGCCCGCATCCGCCCGCGTAATGTGCAAATTCAGCAGCTGAAAAAATAGTATTTTTCGAAAATTTTCAATAAAACCATGTCATGTGACCCCTCTTTGGAACGAGCTCGTCCTCGTTCCAGAGAGGGGTCACGTGATATTGTTTTGTTAAAAATTTTTGAAAAAATTTAAATTTTGATATCATCTGCGTTGGGTAAAAGGTTAAGTATGATGGTCACTAACTGAATGTGTGGGGTAGACCAATCAATATTTTTGACGTGCTTCCCCAAGGCTACACGTTGAAATTATGAATTGGTCTACCACCAAATAATGAATATGGTCTCTTCCAATTGCTACCATTGAACCAAGATGGATACCACCAGGGTTCAAAAGTTTAAGGATAAAAATGACTATTAACTGAGTATGTGATTTCGTGTTTTCCGTAAAATAGTAAGGAATACCAAATATGTCACACTTCAAAAAGCAAGTTTACATAAAATCTAATAAGGCATTTAATTCCTTGGTGGACAGCGTTACCTGAGGTCTCCCAAAACTCGCACCCGCACACTCAGTTGAAAAAAAAATTCCTGGCAACACTTGGTGGAGGAATTCATTCGCATCTAGATTGGCTGAACAAATCCAACTTTCCTTGTAGTGTTTTTGATATCACAGAACTAAATATTTTTCCATAGGCCACCATTATAACGTTCAGGAGAAAAAAAATATGATCGCATAACTTTAATTTTGGCATTCAAATATTTTTGTCAAGTATAGCCCTTGATACAACTTTTTCTGACCCGAAAACATGCAACAAATAAGAGAGCAAAAATGACACGAAGGGAAGTAGCGGCCACGTGCACATGTTTTTCAGGGAATTCCCCACAAAAACACACAAAATGTAAATTGTATTTTTAGGTCCAAAAGTCATCAAATCACCCTCTTTTTTATCAGGAAAATTCAGCAATAATTCAAGATGTCAATAGAATGTTTCAAATGTTTATTGAAACAATATATTTTCCCAAGGCTGTTTATTTTTAGAGACTGCATCATTTCCGAGTGCAACATTTCAAGGCGGGTAACTATAATTCAAATATTTAGTTCAGCGATACCTTTTCACCTGGCTTTCAAATTACATCTTTAACTGCTTGTGTGCTAGAAGCCACTATAAGGGCTTTAAAATATGAGGGTATCAGAGTAAAAGCCAACATTTTCCTTTGTCATATTTCATATATTTTGTCAAACACAAATATTATTTTGTTTATGTAATTTGTTTTATTACAAATTATTGGAGAGTGCCTATTGGCACTCTCCAATAATTTGTAATAAACAAATTTTGAATAACAAATTCAGACCACCAAAATTAATCTAGCCCTGAACCAGCTAAAACTGAAGGACATTTTTTATATTTATTTTAAAATGATCTGATACTCGAAGTCTGAACATCAATTCAACAAATGAATAAATAGCCCAAGATAACCAGATTAAGTAAATCTTGATAATGTAAGTTCCAAACATTGTCCATTTCCCATCTTCAAAATACATGTACATCTCGTGTGGTCTCGGGTGTTGTACGGGAATCATCGCAATAAAACAGAATTATTCATGGTATGAAAATCAAAATAATTATAACAATATTATCTCTTTGAGGCCTGTGATCCATCGAGGAAAATTCACAAGCAACAGTCATCTTAGGATCATAAAGGTAGTGAAAACAAAAGCAGTACAGAATCAATTTAATATCTAATACTAGAGAGGACACCTGTTCCCACAGACTTTTCCTGTTTCACATCGGCATAACCACTCATATACGGGTACGTGGTAATATTGAGTCGCAAACAGCTGCATAGCTGGAATAAATTAACCCATCAACTACCGCCAGCAAGAGCTAGTGTTTTTTCTCCCGTAATTAAACATTTCCACGTCTCTTCGTTTCAACACATAGATTCGTCATTCGATTGACATCAGCGAGCTCATTCCAATGAGGAAATCAGTAGCTGTATTCTAAGGTCGATTAGTTTCAGGTTTAATAGAAATCAGATTTTCAGGTTTAACAGGGGTTAGATTTGGTCCGCTTTGGGTGAGTTCTTGAGTAAGGGTTATACAGATTACTACAACGGTCAAATGGTCTGTGTTGTTCCATTTCGTCTTGTTGACGAGATCAGCCAGATCAAACGCGATGTTTATTATATCACATTTAGTATTTTAAACTGATCACAACACCTAAAAAAATCAAATACAACAAGAATTATATTTGCCAAATAACCAGTAACAATTTATGGAATTGGGGAATCCCAAACGCGTAGTAATATCGAACGTTCGTGTCGAACATGAAACTTGAAAGCCAAAACAATGGAATTTCAATCGGAATCGCTTTCGATAACACAGATTCTTCTATGTTTTGTTGGATTTGCATCTTGAAAATAGTTGTTAATTGTTATTTTGCAATTGTTCAGCACGGCATTTTCAAATAGACCCGGCTGGAATGTTTGTCAACGGAGTTTAATGGGGAGACACTCGTGTTTATGTTCTGTACTTATGTTCTATACTTATTTATAGGTCACTGATAGAAATTGCCCGTTCACGTGCGCTTCGTTTGAGACAGGCATGTAACGATCTGGAAAACTTGACACTTTTGTTTTCTGGAGAGCTGGATTTGATGGGCAAACTACAGTGGTATTGATGGGCTATTTGTGGTAGTCATATAATACATCAACTTATTTCCAAATGAAACAAAATACTGCATTTTTGATTGGCTGAGAGGTACTGTGTAACATACAATCCACAGTAGCTTTTTTTACACCGTGGTTAACCACGGTGTAAAGACAAGAATACACAATAGCAGGCTATATGGGTAAAAAAGTACCCCTTTTTAATTATTAATTCATACTGTCCGCTCTGTTAGGTAAGAACAAAAATAAAAATACAGAAAATTTAATATTTATGTGCAATAAAATATTACAGATACGGATGTCATTGGAACTGGCTCACCGAGCCAGTTCCAATGACATCCATATTTGTCTAGTTTTATTTAGAAACTTTCAAAGTATAAAAAATTTTCTGTCAGTTTTTCCCCACAATGTAGGTTAAAGTATTAAGTACCCCAAAATTCTTGGAAATAAATCCGTTATCCTTGTGCTTTCCAGGTTGTATGGGAGTTTAGGATGTATGAGTTCTCAAACCGGTGTAAATTCCCATACACCATGGAAAACACGAGGATAACTAATATTATCACTCGTCACCTCAGTCCAGAAAAACGGAAGATATCCCAGCGAATCATGATGGGGGGAAGCTGAAACGTTCGGATAGCTGAAATTTATGAAATGAATGAGAAGCAATAACACTGTCATAAAACTGTAACAGATCTGAGAACATTTTGAAATTATTTTACTACATTATTACTTTAACTGCATGACCTCGGTCGACACGAAACAAGCTATACTTGTCTCCCTTGATGCGTTACTTGGCGCAGCCATATTGTTTACAGCCAAATCTTTCACCGTTATTCGTCGAACGAAATCAGTCAGTAACCGTTTCTCGTCAGAAGAAGTTAAGCAACGTCGAGCCCAGTTGGTCCATGGACGGGTAACCGTCTGAGCGATCGATTCGGACTCCCTCGCTGTGTCCTTGCTCAAGGCACTTAACCCCGATGCACGTCAATGGTGCGCATGTCTTCAACCAATCTAACCCTGCCTGTGCTACAGTGCGGAGTTATGATGTTGGGGAGTTAGCAGCTGCTCGTCGTTGCTCTGTGTTTCTCTCCGGATGCTCCGGCTTCCTCCACCTGTAAAACTGTCACCCACACGATATGACCATGGCTGGTTCAAGTGCCGTTGAACCTTAATAATTAAAAAAATAAATAAATATATAAATAAATAAATAAATAAATAAATAAATAAATAAATACCCATCGATTCCAGGAGATACGTAAGGATGAGATGGATGAAGAGAAAAAAGTTGTACACAAAATTCAAAGCAAACGAAGATTCAGAGTCGTAACTGGAAATTCGTCGAGGTGAGGGAAAAGATAGTTCAGTTATCCGAACGTCGATTCTTCCCGACTGGTACTTTCACGTTATGATATTAATGTGAAATAACAACACTGTTAGAACAACCGTTACAGATCTGAGAATATTTTGTAATTATTTGTTTGGGTTTAATAAACAAAGAGGTTATTACTTGGTTTGGTTTCATATCGGTCCAAATATCGGCCCACGGTAACATCGCATCAGACTCCGATCTTCAGTCTCAGACTGTTATGACGTTTTCTCGGGCTGATATCTTTGCCGGTATGAAACTAATCAAATAATAACCTCTAAACGACAAATCTCTACGTTTTCATATGACGGAACTTTAAACAGAAGCAGATGTTTTACCATAACTATTAACATTTTACCCAACGTAACGGGCCAAAACCGACCAGCGCTATTTATCAAAATCACATCAATATTTCAATATTTTTTTCATTTTTTGTCCTAAAGCATAGCTAATGACCCCTCGTTGGAACGAGCTCGTTGAGCTCGTTCCAATGAGGGGTCATAAGCTATGTTTTTGACGCCACAAATGAAAAAAAGATAGTTATTCAAGAACTTTGCAGGTGTCTTCTGCTTTTTCTGTTAGGTAAAGGGTTACGGTAGAAGTAAAGAAAACTGGTTGCCAGGACTACTGCTATAATTTTGACAACAATACTTTACAGTGTGTGAACAAAGATCAGGCCATTCTTTTAGCTGTGCCCCTTTGTATCTTTGAAAACAAATCATTTTCGTGGTGATACGGAAAATGGACGACAACAACAGACCAGTCTGGGATAGGGAAGTGACTGTAAAAACGTGCGGTATTAACGAATTTTTAGACTACTCTGTCGCTTGCACTTCAACACTATAATTTTATAATAATTAACAATTGAACAAATAATAATAAATCACTAATTGCACCTTCAGAATAGACTGCATGTTACTGAGGATGCAAGGTTGCGGTGGCCCTCTCATCATCGAGTTACCACTTAGCTAGCACAAAACATCATTTATCACACGTCTGTGACACCTGCTAGGTATAATTTTCTCATCACAAAATACAAATTAAATCCCGTTTCCTGTTAACGATACCTCGATGACACGTGCATATTACGCCAAGAAGGTAGTGCGATACCGTGCAAACGGATGCATGTGAAACGAGTAGTTGTGTATATTGAATGTATCATCATGAAAGATTCCGACAGTCTACCTGTCTTGTTTATGTGTTATCTAGTGGGTGTCACTTGTCTTTACAGAGAACATCGGAAACAAGTGATAACACTTAACGGCTACCGACAAAAACATTCTGATGCATCATACCTCAAACTTTTTGTGACAATCACTAGCTGATTGGTGGTCATATTCATTTACAGGGCGCTTTCGGGTGCTGTTACCGTAAAGCTCAGAAAATGGAGTGGCTGTTTATCAGCCCCCCCCCCCTCCCCACACACACACCCTTTTCGAAAATTAAATAAAAGAAAAAATAATAATAGTGAAAATGATAAAAAAAAATAAATAAAAATAACTGGATATCACTTGCGATTCGTATATTTGTGGACATGGTTAGAGTGACCCAAATATGACACCCCATCACAAAGCAGGATAGTTACTACATAGTTGATATAGTAGGCGGTTTGAACATTTGTGACACGTCATCGCGAAACACAGCATCAAGGTCACACATGTTGCGCAAGTTGAGGTAATACATGTTTCCGTCGTCCGTTAGATTAAACATATTTTATTTGTTTATAATCAACAAAAAGTATTGGATAACAAGTGCCCAGCACTTAAATTATATCCTTTCCTTGAAATACGTTTACAATTACAAATTATGACATGTTTACAAGTAGTTACATGAATTTATATGTAATGGCGAAACAAAACGTATGTATATATTGAAACAATTTTGTGTATGTGCAAAGTTGGAGAAGAAAGCTGACGGGTACTCAACTTTGGAAGAGACAGAACAAAGAAGGGAGGTGGGGGGGGAGAAAAATGAAATGCCACACTCCAACACTGCTGGCTTGGGTCGTCCGTTTGGATTTCGTATGTGTTAAGGTACTGTATAAGTAATGGAAAGTTAGCTTGAAAATAGGTGATGGGTTATTTTCGAATTCAAAAATTTAAGAAAAATGATAATTTGTCATTTTGTTGCTGTCCACCTGTATTTATGAACAATGCTTCACACCTTTGAACACAAAGAAAAATGAAAAAAATAAATAATATTGTTAGATATATGACCCATCGAAAATAACCTATTTTCAAGCTACATTTTCCATTATTTATCTAGCACCTTTAACATGTGTCGCAGAATACATTGTTTAAGAAAATAAATTTGGCAGGGAAAGAGTGCACAAGCTATTCACATCGGTCTGGGTAACTACACTTTAAAATCAGTTAGGTTAAAATCAACCCAAATCAACTGGGTTGAGTGCATATGAACCCAATCTGGTTCATATGCACTCTACTCAGTTGATTTGGATTAATGTTTAACCCAACTGATTTCAGAGTGTTATGTTTGGCCTAGTTTGGAGTATTTTGTGCTGAAAGAGCTATCTTATGCTTAAAAAATGCCGTTACAGCAAAAACTTGCTTTGTTCGTGCGAGTACGAGGGATGTTTGTGCATGGAGACTGTACAGTGTCGCTTTAGGAAATGATTGTTGGACCTGTGGTGAAAACGGATGGTGAATGCGCACTATGAATTAAATAGAAAACTGAACTCTTATTTAAAAAAAAAAAATTAATGGAGTTGTTATTTAAATTCCGATGAGACTGTATGTTGTGTGGAAATAACTTTTGCGTTCTGTGGACCACAAAACGAATTATTGTTCGACAAGATTTGTCAACCTGTGAAATAAGGAAACAAGACAATCCATTCTGTCAATAAACTGTGAGTACTTTGATCAATCTTGTAGAAAGCAAGATTTTGCCAAGCTACATGAACTGAAACCTTTTATAATAATAATTCTTTATGTATGCAAACCCACACTGCAAGGAAATGTACTGCCGTAAGAGAGAAATGAACTGATGAAATTATACAGTTAAGGGCCTATACAAGTAATGAAATTTTGTTTATTTTGAAAATTCTCCCCTCTGATATTCCTTCAATTCAAATTAAATATACACAAAATGTGCATCAAAATGAAGGTTGGGATGTATAGAACACGAACACACGTGTAATCAACTCATAGAGTCGACTGTAGGCACCACAGGTTCCTGGAAGTCTGCTGCCGTATTCGCACCAGAACTGACAATTTAATAATATTTAACAAAAACAACTTGTGGCCAAATGTGCTTTACATATCCAAGACCAAAGCTAGGGGATAAAAATTCTTCAAAAGACGGCGACAGAGCTGCATGGGGGAAATTCCAAAGCCTTTGCTTTTGTTTACGTATGAGTATACTTTCGATTTCCGGTCGACGTCATCGGACAGAAAAACCATGTAAAAACAACGCCGTCTAAAATCAAATAATGAAAAAGATCGCCTTCATACAGTATACTGTTATTAGATAGAGATTGCACATTTGCCATATTTAATGCAAGCTATCATGATACCTGTTGAAATTTCTTAGAATTACGATTTTGCTTTTTGATGGAAATTCGTGGTAACGAGTGATTTGCGCATGCCTGTCGAGCATGGAATCCATCTTCAATAAAAAATGCAGACAGTGTTGTCCTTTTCCAAAATGCAAACCTATCGCTGTATTCGAAAGTGTTTTGAATGCCTAGCTTTGTTCTTGGATATATGAAGCACATTTGGCCACAAGTTGTTCTGATGAAATATTATTTTATTATCAGTTCTGGTTATTTTCTAGAAGAGAGATAACTTTGCATACAGATTATGGGAAATCAAGCACTGGTAATTGTAAGACTTGGACGAGATAACCAGAGATAGTTTGGACTGGATAGACTGTTAGTGATAGAGAAACATATGCAATAGACATTAAAAATGGGATTCTGGGAAAATAGGGCCCTGTACTCCTATTCAATAGAACATACCCCTGTACCTCTTGGTGCTATAGCACTACGTGCTACTATTATAAACCAAAAGTTTCGCGATCCTAAATAGGATTCTGAAAGAATTCGAAATAGTACAACTTGTCGGGTTATTTGTGGTAATTAAACGAGGATTCTGGGAAAATCCGAACCAGAATAAATACTCTTCTACAAAGGAACACACCCCAGGGGACCCCTCGGTACTCGTGCTAAGCCGATAAAATGGGAAATCCGTATCAAATAAAGTCAATTTCGGTGATTTTGGGTGGATTTTGGTGATTTGGAAGGATTGTCGGGTTGTTTGTGGTAATTAGATTTGCTCTTCTACAAAGGAACATACTCTCAAAAGATACCCCGTCCTATTGCAGAAAAATTGGGTAACATAGCAACCACGTGCTACCATAGAAACCAAGATGGCGGCCTCCTGTACACAAAATGGACGACGGAAACACGTATCACCCTAACACGCGCTGCGCATGCGCACTCACATCACGTATCACTATGGAGATGACGTCACAACATGGCCGCTCACGCGGGTTATCATGACAACACAACATGGCGCCACTAGATCACGTAACTATGACGTCACTTGAGATCCGGCAATGAGATCCGGCAAACCAGAGGTGAAAACCACATTACATACTACTTGAGAATTTTCAAAATAAACAGAATTTCATTACTTATATAGGCCCTTAAATGATAACCGTGTGGGGAAAGTATGTGTGTCCCTCCTCCCCGCAGCCGTCGGACGAGACGACAAATATATTAATTTTGTACTTTGAGATAAAACTCTTAAGGTGCTATATAAGTAATGAAATTTTGTTTATTTTGAAAATTCTCACCTCTGATATTCCATAAATTCAAATTAAAAACACACAAATTGTACATCAAAATGAGGATTGGGGTGTATAGAACACGAAACATGTGTAATCACCTCATAGAGTCGACAGTAGGCACCACTGGTTCCTGGAAGTCTGCTACCGTATTCGTACCAGAACTGATAATTTAATAATATTTCACGAGAACAACTTGTGGCCAAATATGCTTTACATATCCAAGAACAAAACTAGGGTATCAAACTTCTTCAAAACACAGAGACAGGGCTGCATGGGGGTAAATTCCAAAACCTTCGCCGTTGGTTACATATGAATGTACTTTCGATTTCCGGTCTTTTCGCTGCACTCGAAAGTGTTTTGAATGCCTAACTTTGTTATTGAATATCTGAAGCACATTTTACCACGAGTTGTTCTCGCGAAATATTGTTTTATTATCAGTTCTGGTACGAATACGATAGAAGGCTTTCAGGAACCAGTGGTGCATGTTGTCAACTCTATTAGTTGATTACATATGTGTCGCGTGTTCTATACACCCCAACCTTCATTTTGGTGTATAATTTGTGTATATTTGATCTGCATTTAAGGAATATCAGAGGTGAGAATTTCCAAATAAACAAAATTCCATTACTTATATAGCACCTTAAGAACTTGTTTACAATGATAGTATGCAGCTTGGTTGATTGAACATTTGTGTTGGACTCGTCCAGTTATATTAGAAAGTACATCATTTTTTGTAGATGAGACGTGAACTGCATACCGATCACATAAAGTTAATACTTTAATTTCTCTTCTTTAACAGAAGACAGGAGTATTTTGAACCTATGCACAATTAACACACCGCGTGTAGATTCACCTTACAAATCCTTCATATGTTACACCGTATCCATTTTAAATATGTACAGGTATTTACTAGACAAATAGAGAACACTCGTGTATTTTTTCGGGAATGTGTGACTCCTGTGTAATTTTTTACTTTTATAACATACACCATGTACTGAAGAAATCAAATGAAAACAACCTAATAATGTACTGTCGCTACATTCATATGATGCAGGAAAGCAGCATGAAATCTCTCTTAACGTATCACGACATGTTGAGGCATTCAAGGGACGATATTCTACTGATAGCGACGTTCAAAGTTATCGATCCCACGCTTTTAACTCTTCACCAAAACTGGCACCGCTATTCTCAAAAATCACCAAATAATTTTCATTATTTTTTCATTTTTTGTTTCAAAACCATAGGTTATGACCCCTCGTTGGAACGAGCTCGACGAGCTCGTTCCAATGAGGGGTCATAACCTATGTTTTTGAGACAAAAAATGAAAAAAAATAATTATTCAAGAATTGTTTTTGCAAGTGTCGTCTGCTTTTCATGTTAGGTAAAGGGTTAATACATGAAGGGGACAATATAGTAACTTCTCCCAGAAAAGTTTTCAGTCTGCTCGGAACACATTCGTATATTTATGGAGAACAATCACATGTTTGGGCGCACTATAACATATCTTTACACTATTTGAAACAACTGCACTCTAAAAGCATTTGGGTTAAAACCAACTCAGATCAACTGGGTTGACTGACTATCAACCCGAGTGTGTTCATATTCACTCACCCCAATTGATTTGAGTTGGTTTTTAACCCGTCGAGCTCGTTCCAGAGAGGGGTCACGTGATATTGTTTTGTTAAAAATTTTTGAAAAAATTTAAAAAATGATATTTAAAAAAATAAATGTTGATATCGTCTGCGTTGGGTAAAAGGTTAAGTATGATGGTCACTAACTGAATGTGTGGGGTAGACCAATCAATATTTTTGACGTGCTTCCCCAAGGCTACACGTTGAAATTATGAATTGGTCTACCACCAAATAATGAATATGGTCTCTTCCAATTGCTACCATTGAACCAAGATGGATACCACCAGGGTTCAAAAGTTTAAGGATAAACATGACTATTAACTGAGTATGTGATTTCGTGTTTTCCGTAAAATAGTAAGGAATACCAAATATGTCACACTTCAAAAAGCAAGTTTACATAAAATCTAATAAGGCATTTAATTCCTTGGTGGACAGCGTTACCTGAGGTCTCCCAAAACTCGCACCCGCACACTCAGTTGAAAAAAAAATTCCTGGCAACACTTGGTGGAGGAATTCATTCGCATCTAGATTGGCTGAACAAATCCAACTTTCCTTGTAGTGTTTTTGATATCACAGAACTAAATATTTTTCCATAGGCCACCATTATAACGTTCAGGAGAAAAAAAATATGATCGCATAACTTTAATTTTGGCATTCAAATATTTTTGTCAAGTATAGCCTTTGATACAACTTTTTCTGACCCGAAAACATGCAACAAATAAGAGAGCAAAAATGACACGAAGGGAAGGAGCGGCCACGTGCACATGTTTTTCAGGGAATTCCCCACAAAAACACACAAAATGTAAATTGTATTTTTAGGTCCAAAAGTCATCAAATCACCCTCTTTTTTATCAGGAAAATTCAGCAATAATTCAAGATGTCAATAGAATGTTTCAAATGTTTATTGAAACAATATATTTTCCCAAGGCTGTTTATTTTTAGAGACTGCATCATTTCCGAGTGCAACATTTCAAGGCGGGTAACTATAATTCAAATATTTAGTTCAGCGATACCTTTTCACCTGGCTTTCAAATTACATCTTTAACTGCTTGTGTGCTAGAAGCCACTATAAGGGCTTTAAAATATGAGGGTATCAGAGTAAAAGCCAACATTTTCCTTTGTCATATTTCATATATTTTGTCAAACACAAATATTATTTTGTTTATGTAATTAGTTTTATTACAAATTATTGGAGAGTGCCTATTGGCACTCTCCAATAATTTGTAATAAACAAATTTTGAATAACAAATTCAGACCACCAAAATTAATCTAGCCCTGAACCAGCTAAAACTGAAGGACATTTTTTATATTTATTTTAAAATGATCTGATACTCGAAGTCTGAACATCAATTCAACAAATGAATAAATAGCCCAAGATAACCAGATTAAGTAAATCTTGATAATGTAAGTTCCAAACATTGTCCATTTCCCATCTTCAAAATACATGTACATCTCGTGTGGTCTCGGGTGTTGTACGGGAATCATCGCAATAAAACAGAATTATTCATGGTATGAAAATCAAAATAATTATAACAATATTATCTCTTTGAGGCCTGTGATCTATCGAGAAAAATTCACAAGCAACAGTCATCTTAGGATCATAAAGGTAGTGAAAACAAAAGCAGTACAGAATCAATTTAATATCTAATACTAGAGAGGACACCTGTTCCCACAGACTTTTCCTGTTTCACATCGGCATAACCACTCATATACGGGTACGTGGTAATATTGAGTCGCAAACAGCTGCATAGCTGGAATAAATTAACCCATCAACTACCGCCAGCAAGAGCTAGTGTTTTTTCTCCCGTAATTAAACATTTCCACGTCTCTTCGTTTCAACACATAGATTCGTCATTCGATTGACATCAGCGAGCTCATTCCAATGAGGAAATCAGTAGCTGTATTCTAAGGTCGATTAGTTTCAGGTTTAATAGAAATCAGATTTTCAGGTTTAACAGGGGTTAGATTTGGTCCGCTTTGGGTGAGTTCTTGAGTAAGGGTTATACAGATTACTACAACGGTCAAATGGTCTGTGTTGTTCCATTCCGTCTTGTTGACGAGATCAGCCAGATCAAACGCGATGTTTATTATATAACATTTAGTATTTTAAACTGATCACAACACCTAAAAAAATCAAATACAACAAGAATTATATTTGCCAAATAACCAGTAACAATTTATGGAATTGGGGAATCCCAAACGCGTAGTAATATCGAACGTTCGTGTCGAACATGAAACTTGAAAGCCAAAACAATGGAATTTCAATCGGAATCGCTTTCGATAACACAGATTCTTCTATGTTTTGTTGGATTTGCATCTTGAAAATAGTTGTTAATTGTTATTTTGCAATTGTTCAGCACGGCATTTTCAAATAGACCCGGCTGGAATGTTTGTCAACGGAGTTTAATGGGGAGACACTCGTGTTTATGTTCTGTACTTATGTTCTATACTTATTTATAGGTCACTGATAGAAATTGCCCGTTCACGTGCGCTTCGTTTGAGACAGGCATGTAACGATCTGGAAAACTTGACACTTTTGTTTTCCGGAGAGCTGGATTTGATGGGCAAACTACAGTGGTATTGATGGGCTATTTGTGGTAGTCATATAATACATCAACTTATTTCCAAATGAAACAAAATACTGCATTTTGATTGGCTGAGAGGTACTGTGTAACATACAATCCACAGTAGCTTTTTTTTACACCGTGGTTAACCACGGTGTAAAGACAAGAATACACAATAGCAGGCTATATGGGTGAAAAAGTACCCCTTTTTAATTATTAATTCATACCTTCCGCTCTGTTATGTAAGAACAAAAATAAAAATACAGAAAATTTAATATTTATGTGCAATAAAATATTACAGATACGGATGTCATTGGAACTGGCTCACCGAGCCAGTTCCAATGACATCCATATTTGTCTAGTTTTATTTAGAAACTTTCAAAGTATAAAAAATTTTCTGTCAGTTTTCCCCCCACAATGTAGGTTAAAGTATTAAGTACCCCAAAATTCTTGGAAATAAATTCGTTATCCTTGTGCTTTCCAGGTTGTATGGGAGTTTAGGATGTATGAGTTCTCAAACCGGTGTAAATTCCCATACACCATGGAAAACACGAGGATAACTAATATTATCACTCGTCACCTCAGTCCAGAAAAACGGAAGATATCCCAGCGAATCATGATGGGGGGAAGCTGAAACGTTCGGATAGCTGAAATTTATGAAATGAATGAGAAGCAATAACACTGTCATAAAACTGTAACAGATCTGAGAACATTTTGAAATTATTTTACTACATTATTACTTTAACTGCATGACCTCGGTCGACACGAAACAAGCTATACTTGTCTCCCTTGATGCGTTACTTGGCGCAGCCATATTGTTTACAGCCAAATCTTTCACCGTTATTCGTCGAACGAAATCAGTCAGTAACCGTTTCTCGTCAGAAGAAGTTAAGCAACGTCGAGCCCAGTTGGTCCATGGACGGGTAACCGTCTGAGCGATCGATTCGGACTCCCTCGCTGTGTCCTGGCTCAAGGCACTTAACCCCGATGCACGTCAATGGTGCGCATGTCTTCAACCAATCTAACCCTGCCTGTGCTACAGTGCGGAGTTATGATGTTGGGGAGTTAGCAGCTGCTCGTCGTTGCTCTGTGTTTCTCTCCGGATGCTCCGGCTTCCTCCACCTGTAAAACTGTCACCCACACGATATGACCATGGCTGGTTCAAGTGCCGTTGAACCTTAATAATTAAAAAAATAAATAAATAAATAAATAAATAAATAAATAAATAAATAAATAAATAAATAAATACCCATCGATTCCAGGAGATACGTAAGGATGAGATGGATGAAGAGAAAAAAGTTGTACACAAAATTCAAAGCAAACGAAGATTCAGAGTCGTAACTGGAAATTCGTCGAGGTGAGGGAAAAGATAGTTCAGTTATCCGAACGTCGATTCTTCCCGACTGGTACTTTCACGTTATGATATTAATGTGAAATAACAACACTGTTAGAACAACCGTTACAGATCTGAGAATATTTTGTAATTATTTGTTTGGGTTTAATAAACAAAGAGGTTATTACTTGGTTTGGTTTCATATCGGTCCAAATATCGGCCCACGGTAACATCGCATCAGACTCCGATCTTCAGTCTCAGACTGTTATGACGTTTTCTCGGGCTGATATCTTTGCCGGTATGAAACTAACCAAATAATAACCTCTAAACGACAAATCTCTAAGTTTTCATATGACGGAACTTTAAACAGAAGCAGATGTTTTACCATAACTATTAACATTTTACCCAACGTAACGGGCCAAAACCGACCAGCGCTATTTATCAAAATCACATCAATATTTCAATATTTTTTTCATTTTTTGTCCTAAAGCATAGCTAATGACCCCTCGTTGGAACGAGCTCGTTGAGCTCGTTCCAATGAGGGGTCATAAGCTATGTTTTTGACGCCACAAATGAAAAAAAGATAGTTATTCAAGAACTGTGCAGGTGTCTTCTGCTTTTTCTGTTAGGTAAAGGGTTACGGTAGAAGTAAAGAAAACTGGTTGCCAGGACTACTGCTATAATTTTGACAACAATACTTTACAGTGTGTGAACAAAGATCAGGCCATTCTTTCAGCTGTGCCCCTTTGTATCTTTGAAAACAAATCATTTTCGTGGTGATACGGAAAATGGACGACAACAACAGACCAGTCTGGGATAGGGAAGTGACTGTAAAAACGTGCGGTATTAACGAATTTTCAGACTACTCTGTCGCTTGCACTTCAACACTATAATTTTATAATAAATAACAATTGAACAAATAATAATAAATCACTAATTGCACCTTCAGAACAGACTGCATGTTACTGAGGATGCAAGGTTGCGGTGGCCCTCTCATCATCGAGTTACCACTTAGCTAGCACAAAACATCATTTATCACACGTCTGTGACACCTGCTAGGTATAATTTTCTCATCACAAAATACAAATTAAATCCCGTTTCCTGTTAACGATACCTCGATGACACGTGCATATTACGCCAAGAAGGTAGTGCGATACCGTGCAAACGGATGCATGTGAAACGAGTAGTTGTGTATATTGAATGTATCATCATGAAAGATTCCGACAGTCTACCTGTCTTGTTTATGTGTTATCTAGTGGTGTCACTTGTCTTAACAGAGAACATCGGAAACAAGTGATAACACTTAACGGCTACCGACAAAAACATTCTGATGCATCATACCTCAAACTTTTTGTGACAATCACTAGCTGATTGGTGGTCATATTCATGTACAGGGCGCTTTCGGGTGCTGTTACCGTAAAGCTCAGAAAATGGAGTGGCTGTTTATCAGCCCCCCCCCCCTCCCCACACACACACCCTTTTCGAAAATTAAATAAAAGAAAAAATAATAATAGTGAAAATGATAAAAAAAAATAAATAAAAATAACTGGATATCACTTGCGATTCGTATATTTGTGGACATGGTTAGAGTGACCCAAATATGACACCCCATCACAAAGCAGGATAGTTACTACATAGTTGATATGGTAGGCGGTTTGAACATTTGTGACACGTCATCGCGAAACATAGCATCAAGGTCACACATGTTGCGCAAGTTGAGGTAATACATGTTTCCGTCGTCCGTTAGATTAAACATATTTTATTTGTTTATAATCAACAAAAAGTATTGGATAACAAGTGCCCAGCACTTAAATTATATCCTTTCCTTGAAATACGTTTACAATTACAAATTATGACATGTTTACAAGTAGTTACATGAATTTATATGTAATGGCGAAACAAAACGTATGTATATATTGAAACAATTTTGTGTATGTGCAAAGTTAGAGAAGAAAGCTGACGGGTACTCAACTTTGGAAGAGACAGAACAAAGAAGGGAGGTGGGGGGGGGGGGGGGGAGAAAAATGAAATGCCACACTCCAACACTGCTGGCTTGGGTCGTCCGTTTGGATTTCGTATGTGTTAAGGTACTGTATAAGTAATGGAAAGTTAGCTTGAAAATAGGTGATGGGTTATTTTCGAATTCAAAAATTTAAGAAAAATGATAATTTGTCATTTTGTTGCTGTCCACCTGTATTTATGAACAATGCTTCACACCTTTGAACACAAAGAAAAATGAAAAAAATAAATAATATTGTTAGATATATGACCCATCGAAAATAACCTATTTTCAAGCTACATTTTCCATTATTTATCTAGCACCTTTAACATGTGTCGCAGAATACATTGTTTAAGAAAATAAATTTGGCAGGGAAAGAGTGCACAAGCTATTCACATCGGTCTGGGTAACTACACTTTAAAATCAGTTAGGTTAAAATCAACCCAAATCAACTGGGTTGAGTGCATATGAACCCAATCGGGTTCATATGCACTCTACTCAGTTCATTTGGATTAATGTTTAACCCAACTGATTTCAGAGTGTTATGTTTGGCCTAGTTTGGAGTATTTTGTGCTGAAAGAGCTATCTTATGCTTAAAAAAATGCCGTTACAGCAAAAACTTGCTTTGTTCGTGCGAGAACGAGGGATGTTTGTGCATGGAGACTGTACAGTGTCGCTTTAGGAAATGATTGTTGGACCTGTGGTGAAAACGGATGGTGAATGCGCACTATGAATTAAATAGAAAACTGAACTCTTATTTAAAAAAAAAAAATTAATGGAGTTGTTATTTAAATTCCGATGAGACTGTATGTTGTGTGGAAATAACTTTTGCGTTCTGTGGACCACAAAACGAATTATTGTTCGACAAGATTTGTCAACCTGTGAAATAAGGAAACAAGACAATCCATTCTGTCAATAAACTGTGAGTACTTTGATCAATCTTGTAGAAAGCAAGATTTTGCCAAGCTACATGAACTGAAACCTTTTATAATAATAATTCTTTATGTATGCAAACCCACACTGCAAGGAAATGTACTGCCGTAAGAGAGAAATGAACTGATGAAATTATACAGTTAAGGGCCTATACAAGTAATGAAATTTTGTTTATTTTGAAAATTCTCCCCTCTGATATTCCTTCAATTCAAATTAAATATACACAAAATGTGCATCAAAATGAAGGTTGGGATGTATAGAACACGAAACACACGTGTAATCAACTCATAGAGTCGACTGTAGGCACCACAGGTTCCTGGAAGTCTGCTGCCGTATTCGCACCAGAACTGACAATTTAATAATATTTAACAAAAACAACTTGTGGCCAAATGTGCTTTACATATCCAAGACCAAAGCTAGGGGATAAAAATTCTTCAAAACACGGCGACAGAGCTGCATGGGGGAAATTCCAAAGCCTTTGCTTTTGTTTACGTATGAGTATACTTTCGATTTCCGGTCGACGTCATCGGACAGAAAAACCATGTAAAAACAACGCCGTCTAAAATCAAATAATGAAAAAGATCGCCTTCATACAGTATACTGTTATTAGATAGAGATTGCACATTTGCCATATTTAATGCAAGCTGTCATGATACCTGTTGAAATTTCTTAGAATTACGATTTTGCTTTTTGATGGAAATTCGTGGTAACGAGTGATTTGCGCATGCCTGTCGAGCATGGAATCCATCTTCAATAAAAAATGCAGACAGTGTTGTCCTTTTCCAAAATGCAAACCTATCGCTGTATTCGAAAGTGTTTTGAATGCCTAGCTTTGTTCTTGGATATATGAAGCACATTTGGCCACAAGTTGTTCTGATGAAATATTATTTTATTATCAGTTCTGGTGCGAATACGATAAACAAAATTCCATTACTTATATAGGCCCTTAAGGGCCTATATAAGTAATGGAATTTTGTTTATTTTGAAATTCTCACCTCTCAAATTCCTTAAATTCAGATGAAATATACACAAATTCTCCCCTCTGATATTCCTTCAATTCAAATTAAATATACACAAAATGTACACCAAAATGAAGGTTGGGATGTATAGAACACGAAACACATATGTAATCAACTCATAGAGTCGACTGTAGGCACCACTGGTTCCTGGAAAGCTGCTACCGTATTCGCACCAGAACTGATAATAAAATAATCTTTCATCTGAACAACTTTTGGCCAAGTGTGCTTCATGTATCCAAGAACAAACCTAGGCATTCAAAACACTTTCGAACACAGAGATAGGACTGTATTTTGGAATAGGACAACACTGTCTGCATTTTTATTGAAGATGGTTTCCATGCTTGACAGACATGCGCAAATCACTCGTTACCACGAATTTTCATCGAAAAACAAAATCGTAATTCTAAGAAATTTCAACAGGTATCATGATACCTTGCATTGAATATGGCAACTGTGCAATCTCTATCTAATAACAGTATACTGTGTGAAGGCGATCTTTTTCGTTATTTGATTTTAGACGGCGTTGTTTTTACATGCTTTTCTGTCCGATGACGTCGACCGGAAATCGAAAGTATACTCATACGTAAACAAAAGCAAAGGCTTTGGAATTTTCCCCAATGCAGCTCTGTCGCCGTGTTTTGAAGAATTTTTATACCCTAGCTTTGGTCTTGGATATGTAAAGCACATTTGGCCACAAGTTGTTTTCGGGAAATATTATTAAATTATCAGTTCTGGTGCGAATACGGTAGCAGACTTCTAGGAACCAGTGGTGCCTACAGTCGACTCTATGAGTTGATTACACACGTGTTTCGTGTTCTATACATCCCAACCTTCATTTTGATGTACATTTTGTGTATATTTAATTTGAATTGAAGGAATATCAGAGGTGAGAAAGTAGTATGTAATGTGGTTTTCACCTCCGGTTTGCCGGATCTCATTTCCGGATCTCATGTGACGTCATAGTCACGTGACCCAGTAGCGCCATGTTGTGTTGTCATGGAAACCCGCGTAAGCGGCCATGTTGTGACGTCATCTCCATAGTGATACGTGATGTGAGTGCGCATGCGCAGCGGGTGTTGTTAGGGTGATACGTGTTTCCGTCGTCAATTTTGTGTACAGGAGGCCGCCATCTTGGTTTCTATGGTAGCACGTGGTTGCTATGTTACCCAATTTTTCTGCAATAGGACGGGGTATCTTTTGAGGGTATGTTCCTTTGTAGAAGAGTAAATCTAATTACCACAAACAGCCCGACAATCCTTCCAAATCACCAAAATCCACCCAAAATCACCGAAATTGACTTTATTTGATACGGATTTCTCATTTTATCGGCTTAGCACGGAGTGCTATAGTACCGAGGGGTCCCCTGGGGGTGTGTTCCTTTGTAGAAGAGTATTTTTTCTGGTTCGGATTTTCCCAGAATCCTCGTTTAATTACCACAAACAACCCGACAAGTTGTACTATTTCGAATTCTTTCAGAATCCTATTTAGGATCGCGAAACTTTTGGTTTATAATAGTAGCACGTAGTGCTATAGTACCAAGAGGTACAGGGGTATGTTCTATTGAATATGAGTACAGGGCCTGATTTTCCCAGAATCCCATTTTTAATGCCTATTGCATATGTTTCTCTATCACTAACAGTCTATCCAGTCCAAACTATCTCTGGTTCTCTCGTCCAAGTCTTACAATTACCAGTGCTTGATTTCCCATAATCTGTATGCAGAGTTATCTTCCTTCTATATAATAAAAGCCTCTATCAATGGCCATAACCCCAGGCACCCCAATTTCGGCACCCCTTTTTGGAAAAACACCTTTGGCTATGGAATCCCTTTTTTGTCATATGAGGCCATGAGGGCTATGTAAAAGCCTTCAATGAGTCCTCATTTATTATCCCTCATAGCCTCATTGAATTTTGAGGTTATGAGGACCATTAAAAATCCCTCAATGAGGTATAATTTACTACGACTCTTAGCCTCATTTCAGTATTTGAGGATGCCTATGGCCTGGTATTGTATTATTTGAGGATAGCTATTGAGGATACCTATTGAGGATACCTATCGAGGATACCTTTTTGAGAATCCCTTTTTGTCGCATTAGGCTATGTAAAAGCCCTCAATGGGTCTAATGTAGTCTTACCAACCTCTTCCATCTTGTCGCCAAAGCTCCAAGGCCATTTCAGGTTTATGGCCTATCTGTCCTATCATTAGCTTCTACAACAGCCTTGTTCCATTGCGGCCTTGTACCAGTACTATTGCCTTCTGTTATTCTGCCCCATATCTCATCCATTACTTCCTAGCTATACCTATCTCAGTCTCGACTATAACATTGATCAAGGTTGAATCAGATTTTCCCTGTATACATATAAGGCATTCCGTTATTGAGATTCCTAGCCGATTCCGTAAAATTTGGATTCCGTGTTTTAACATCGACACCCGAGGGTATGGAAAGGGATTGATAACACCCAATTCAACAACTACAACAAGAACCTGAACAGAGACAACCAGTCACTACAAAATAACAAAGGTGCAGATACAACAGAACAAAGATCGAAGTGAATATAACAAAGTGAAAGAAGGTCAAACTAGTCGGATTGATCGAACTAGTTGGACAGACTGAACAGATAGACGAGAACCGATCCAATGAAGTTATCGAAGTGAATTGACCATAACAAAGTTTTTAACTGAATGAAGGTATATATAATTAACCCTTTGAACTCTTTGAATGAACTATAACCCTAATGAAGGTATATATAATTAACCCTCTTGAACTGAACAAAATTGAATGAACCCTTTGAAGCCAATACAGTTTCTAACTATAACCTCTATAACCCAGTGTAAACCCCTTTGAACTGAGTGAACGAAATTTTTAACCATAACCTAAATGAAGGTATTAACACCCTTTGAACTGAATAAAGTTTTAAACTTAATAAATTTTACCTGAATGAACTACAACCCATTGAACTGAATTCTTCCAATAGGGAAGGGGAATACCCTCGAATGTCGATGTTAAAACACGGAATCCAAAATTTACGGAATCGGCTAGGAATCTCAATAACGGAATGCCTTATATGTATACAGGGAAAATCTGATTCAACCTTGATCAATGTTATAGTCGAGACTGAGATAGGTATAGCTAGGAAGTAATGGGTGAAATATGGGGCAAAATAACAGAAGTACTGGTACAAGGCCGCAATGGAACAAGACTGTTGTAGAAGCTAATGATTGGACAGATAGGCCATAGACCTGAAATGTCCTTGGAGCTTTGGCGACAAGATGCAAGCGGTCGGTAAGACTACATGAGACCCATTGAGGGTTTTTACATAGCCTAATGCGACAAAAAAGGGATTCTCAAAAAGGTATCCTCGATAGGTATCCTCAATAGCTATCCTCAAATAATACAATACCAGGCCATAGGTATCCTCAAATACTGAAATGAGGCTAAGAGTCGTAGTAAATTATACCTCATTGAGGGATTTTTAATGGTCCTCATAACCTCAAAATTCAATGAGGCTATGGGGGATAATAAATGAGGACTCATTGAAGGCTTTTACATAGCCCTCATGGCCTCATATGACAAAAAAGGGATTCCATAGCCAAAGGTGTTTTTCCAAAAAGGGGTGCCGAAATTGGGGTGCCTGGGGATATGGCCATTGATTTTGGCTTTTATTTTCTAGAAGAGAGATAACTTTGCATACAGATTATGGGAAATCAAGCACTGGTAATTGTAAGACTTGGACGAGATAACCAGAGATAGTTTGGACTGGATAGACTGTTAGTGATAGAGAAACATATGCAATAGACATTAAAAATGGGATTCTGGGAAAATAGGGCCCTGTACTCCTATTCAATAGAACATACCCCTGTACCTCTTGGTGCTATAGCACTACGTGCTACTATTATAAACCAAAAGTTTCGCGATCCTAAATAGGATTCTGAAAGAATTCGAAATAGTACAACTTGTCGGGTTATTTGTGGTAATTAAACGAGGATTCTGGGAAAATCCGAACCAGAAAAAATACTCTTCTACAAAGGAACACACCCCCAGGGGACCCCTCGGTACTCGTGCTAAGCCGATAAAATGGGAAATCCGTATCAAATAAAGTCAATTTCGGTGATTTTGGGTGGATTTTGGTGATTTGGAAGGATTGTCGGGTTGTTTGTGGTAATTAGATTTGCTCTTCTACAAAGGAACATACTCTCAAAAGATACCCCGTCCTATTGCAGAAAAATTGGGTAACATAGCAACCACGTGCTACCATAGAAACCAAGATGGCGGCCTCCTGTACACAAAATGGACGACGGAAACACGTATCACCCTAACACGCGCTGCGCATGCGCACTCACATCACGTATCACTATGGAGATGACGTCACAACATGGCCGCTCACGCGGGTTATCATGACAACACAACATGGCGCCACTAGATCACGTAACTATGACGTCACTTGAGATCCGGCAATGAGATCCGGCAAACCAGAGGTGAAAACCACATTACATACTACTTGAGAATTTTCAAAATAAACAGAATTTCATTACTTATATAGGCCCTTAAATGATAACCGTGTGGGGAAAGTATGTGTGTCCCTCCTCCCCGCAGCCGTCGGGCGAGACGACAAATATATTAATTTTGTACTTTGAGATAAAACTCTTAAGGTGCTATATAAGTAATGAAATTTTGTTTATTTTGAAAATTCTCACCTCTGATATTCCATAAATTCAAATTAAAAACACACAAATTGTACATCAAAATGAGGATTGGGATGTATAGAACACGAAACATGTGTAATCACCTCATAGAGTCGACAGTAGGCACCACTGGTTCCTGGAAGTCTGCTACCGTATTCGTACCAGAACTGATAATTTAATAATATTTCACGAGAACAACTTGTGGCCAAATATGCTTTACATATCCAAGAACAAAACTAGGGTATCAAACTTCTTCAAAACACAGAGACAGGGCTGCATGGGAGTAAATTCCAAAACCTTCGCCGTTGGTTACATATGAATGTACTTTCGATTTCCGGTCTTTTCGCTGCACTCGAAAGTGTTTTGAATGCCTAACTTTGTTATTGAATATCTGAAGCACATTTTACCACGAGTTGTTCTCGCGAAATATTGTTTTATTATCAGTTCTGGTACGAATACGATAGAAGGCTTTCAGGAACCAGTGGTGCATGTTGTCAACTCTATTAGTTGATTACATATGTGTCGCGTGTTCTATACACCCCAACCTTCATTTTGGTGTATAATTTGTGTATATTTGATCTGCATTTAAGGAATATCAGAGGTGAGAATTTCCAAATAAACAAAATTCCATTACTTATATAGCACCTTAAGAACTTGTTTACAATGATAGTATGCAGCTTGGTTGATTGAACACTTGGGTTGGACTCGTCCAGTTATATTAGAAAGTACATCATTTTTTGTAGATGAGACGTGAACTGCATACCGATCACATAAAGTTAATACTTTAATTTCTCTTCTTTAACAGAAGACAGGAGTATTTTGAACCTATGCACAATTAACACACCGCGTGTAGATTCACCTTACAAATCCTTCATATGTTACACCGTATCCATTTTAAATATGTACAGGTATTTACTAGACAAATAGAGAACACTCGTGTATTTTTTCGGGAATGTGTGACTCCTGTGTAATTTTTTACTTTTATAACATACACCATGTACTGAAGAAATCAAATGAAAACAACCTAATAATGTACTGTCGCTACATTCATATGATGCAGGAAAGCAGCATGAAATCTCTCTTAACGTATCACGACATGTTGAGGCATTCAAGGGACGATATTCTACTGATAGCGACGTTCAAAGTTATCGATCCCACGCTTTTAACTCTTCACCAAAACTGGCACCGCTATTCTCAAAAATCACCAAATAATTTTCATTATTTTTTCATTTTTTGTTTCAAAACCATAGGTTATGACCCCTCGTTGGAACGAGCTCGACGAGGTCGTTCCAATGAGGGGTCATAACCTATGTTTTTGAGACAAAAAATGAAAAAAAATAATTATTCAAGAATTGTTTTTGCAAGTGTCGTCTGCTTTTCATGTTAGGTAAAGGGTTAATACATGAAGGGGACAATATAGTAACTTCTCCCAGAAAAGTTTTCAGTCTGCTCGGAACACATTCGTATATTTATGGAGAACAATCACATGTTTGGGCGCACTATAACATATCTTTACACTATTTGAAACAACTGCACTCTAAAAGCATTTGGGTTAAAACCAACTCAGATCAACTGGGTTGACTGACTATCAACCCGAGTGTGTTCATATTCACTCACCCCTATTGATTTGAGTTGGTTTTTAACCCAGTTTGATTTAGAGTGTGACGTTGAGGCGGGGTCTTTGCCATATAACATTTTGAACACTGGTACTTTTCAAACATATCTTTTGTTCCAATGCGTTCGAAATATTCGTTGGAAAATCAACTTGTATATTGAGTTGAGCCAACTCCTGCAACACATTGATAACAGACTGTACTTCATGTCATTCAGTGGAGCTTGACTTGGTCTTCCATGGGGGTTAGTACGCAGGGGAGTTTGACAGTTGTTCGCCGCTATTCGGTGGTTCTCTCCAGGAACCTCGGCTTCCTCCACCAGTGAAACTGTCAAACACGAGTTGACTCCAGCTGTCCAAAGTGCCGTTAAACCATATAAATAAATAACCATTTGTCGACGAAGAGGTGCATATGTGGTGCCGTACATTTAGGCCACAGTGGACGGGTCACTTCACACAGGTTGGCAGTACTTCCACGGACGCAATAATAACAGATTTCAAACACTAATTACAGGAATAATTACCAACAATTTAATTAATGAAGCACCGGGTACAACCCGGTGCTTCAATAATTAAAATTTTGCTGCTGATGATTTTTGTTACCTGGTAAACGCATGCGTGGACATCTCTACCCACACGTGGATTACGACCAGTCTACGGTGTCTCAACTGTCTACTGTATGTTTACTTGCACGCTACCCAGTGTCATTTGAAAGATTGTCCTTTATGCTGAATGCGACCCAAACATCTGCAATGCCAACGTAGCATGTTTCGAAGACATAAATCACGACGATGATACAGTTATAAGGAAACGATTGTCTTGTGGTTGACGTGTTTAATTCGCATGTCACATTACCAATATATAAACAAAGAGTGAAATGAATTGTTCTAATGTACTAAAGTTGCATAATCCAATCTATCAAAAACATTTGGATATTATCGGCCATCCAGATGTATTGTACCTATACAATAATTGCAATGATCTTCGCAAACACTTCCTCAGCCTATTGGAATTCTGCAGCTCGTGGAAGGGTACAGTCTATGTGCATGTTCTGCGTGCAGGTAAGGTGATGAAAGCAGATTCAAGCGACAGATGTACCTTACTGTTTGCGAGATATGACAATTATATGACTATAAACACGACTTTAACCCTTTACCCAACGCTACGGCCAAAACCGGCCAGCGCTATTCTCAAAAATCGGCAGTTAATTTTCATTATTTTTTAATTTTTTGTCTCAAAAACATAGGTTATGACCCCTCGTTGGAACGAGCTCGTCGAGCTCGTTCCAACGAGGGGTCATAACCTATGTTTTTGAGACAAAAAATTAAAAAAATTAGTTATTCAAGAATTTTTTTTGCAAGTGTCATCTGCTTTTCATGTTCGGTAAAGGGTTAACATCCGCTATCATGCATAGATTACGTAAACTCAATCCACTACTCACAACATGATGACCAAGGGGCAGGGGTTAACAATTCTAAATAATGTATTCGCCCAGTTAACTGGTTGAGTGCTAGAAGCCTTTCAAAAACAAGAGGGTACCAGAGCAAAAGCCAACATTTTCCTTATTTAAAACAAACGTAAATAGTATTTTGTGTGTGTATTTTTTTTATTAGAAATTATTGATGAGTGCCTGTGGGCACTCTCCAATAATTTGTAATAAAATAAATTTTGAATAACAAATTCAGTCCGCCAAAAAAAATGTAGCCCTCATCCAGTTAAACAGGTGCTTCTATTTCTTCTCATCAGAAAACAAAACAGGTTACCGGACCAGATTTGTGTAGCAAATTGCCATACTGTACACACGCGGTATAAAAAATTAATCCAAAATTGGACGCAAAAATGTATAGGTGTCATACATCTGAATGACCGACAATATCCAAATGTTTATGTTTACGACAGCGCAGATCAAATTCCAGTAGTCTGACCATTTTTAATTTTCTTTGCTTGAATATGATTGGTCGAGGTGCACATTTCATAACTCGATGAATATTTTTCCGGTCGTATAAATGTTTTTGCTTTCTCCCGCCCGTTTGTCAAATAAAAAAAATCATGGTCTTGTCTGACGATGCAACTAAACTAATTGCTGCAGATGAGCTGGTAGTTGGTAATCACATGGGTTGCTCACACCGCTTTTCTCTTTTGTATTCGAGACCGCGTGTATTAGCCTAGGTTGAATTTAACCATTTGAATCCTGGTGGTATCTGCCATGTCAGTTCAAAGACAATAATTGGAAGAATCTATATTCATTTTTTGGGGCAGACGGATTAATGTTTTCAACGTGGAGCCTTGGCATGTTGAAAATATTGATTTGTCAACCGTACACATTCACTTAGCAGCCAACCAACATAATGAAATAATGACGTACCAAGTTCTGAGGCCGGGAAAAGTAGTACCTCTAGTTCAAAGGGTTAATGAAGCTGCCGTGTACATAAAAGTTGATATGACCTCAATGATATAAATGACGAAAAGTTCGGCTCGTAAAAATACTTTATAATACAAGTAAACACACCAAATTGAATTATAACAATTGAAATGAATTCTCTGTAGCTTTGTCGAAGTAAGAATATGGATGGGTGTATTAACCCTTTATCTAACATGAAAAGCAGATGTCACGTGCAAAAAAAAATTCTTGAATAAATAATCTTTTTCATTTTTTGTCTCAAAAACATAGGTTATGACCCCTCGTTGGAACGAGCTCAACGAGTTGGTTCCAACGAGGGGTTATAACCTATGTTATAAATAATGAAAATTAATTGGCAATTTTTGTGAATAGCGCTGGTCGGTTTTGGCCGTTACGTTGGGTAAGGGGTTAAGTTGTGTACGAAGTGCTATGGACTTCACACAACTTAAAACGCCCAATCCCACATTCATATTCCGACAAAGCAACAGATAATTTATTTCAGTTCTTATTTATTCATGATCGGAGCTGCAACTACGAAGTACATCGAATTCCAAACAGAAAATCAGTGAATGAAAAACGAGAAAAACAGTTATGAGCACACAACACAAAGAAAGAAAGAATGGATTCGACACAATGATTTCTAGTTTATGTAAGTCGTCTCCAAATTAACTCCCGCACGCGAATTACATACTTTATGACTAAAATGGCAGGCTCACATAGTTCGTGAACTGTACAACATACTTTGATATTTTGGAACACGGACAGAATGGTATATGAGCATATTAGCGCAATCAAACTTCGAAACTACTCATTGATTACATTATGAACGAAATGAGTCACACGTGCAGAATAAGCAACGCCCCGCGAATACGAGGAATATTTCACCAAGGCGGCGATTATTCTTCCGGACAGCGCATATTGTCGTTCCAAGGCAAATATCCTAGGGCTTGTCAATGTCGTGGTGATGATGTTGAGCGTTTATCCTTAAATGCTCAGAGATAATGATGACCCCGCCATCATTATAAAATGTCTTGAACTCGAAAAGCCGCTTTTCTGGTCCAAGAACATGATAAGTCATAATTTCATAAATTAGAAAAAGCTTCTAAACGAATGTGTGGGGTAGACCAATCAATATTTTCAACGTGCAGCCCTAAGGCTGCACGTTGCAAATAATAATCGGTCCACCCTCAAATAGTGTATGTGGGCACTTTCAATTGTTGTCATTGAACTGACATGGAATATACCACAAGGGTACAAAGGATTAAAGCTCAGTGGTCAGAACATTTGAACTTCCAACCAACAGGCCCACCATTCGATCCAGACCAGCGGTAACTGCTTTGTGACATTGGGTAAGACACTTTATCTTGATTGTTCACGTGTGGCACGTTGGCGCTGTGTACAAAGGCGCACTACACGTTGAAGGTGCACTTGCCTTCAGTCACGCTCACCCTGCTAATTAGTACGTTGTCCAGTACGCTGTTCGGCGATTCTCTTCGGTTATTCTCTTCGGTTAACACTCAAGCAGTGGCGTACTCGGGGGAGGGGGTGGGGGATCTGAGGGGGCAGTAAATTTTAATATCTAGATATTTATACTTGTAAGATGTTTGCCCCATCGAAAGAGAATCCAACACATTTGGACTCAGAATCAAGGAAATAGCGGGCTTTTTTGTCTCGAATTTCAAAGTTTTTCCCGGGGGGGGGGTACACCCCACTCTCGTGCTCGCCCCCATCTCGCCGCTACGCGGTTCGGGTCATGCTGCGCATCATATTATGTACACCACCTTGATATTACTCTTGCCGTCCTAACTTTGATAGCCTGTCTTCGCGCCTGAACTCAAGTGTAAATGGGGATCACTTGGACAGCGCGAGAAGTTCCGAAACGGACCCACTGGTCTTCTAGAACGAGATGCATATTCTTTCTTCAAGGTAGTTCTCAACAGTCATTTAGCTTGAATCCAAACGGACAAAAAATAACCCAAGAGAAAACAAAATGCAATTGAATTTATAATATACCATGGCAATTCCATGTTCGAAGAACAAAAATGGTTCGGGAAATGGAAACATGTTTTTGGGACTTGTCAAATCTTTATAGAAGTCAATCCAATATCGCCCCTTTCTTTTAGGAACCCCAGTAAATAATACTGGAAATAATACTTTTCGGCAATATGGAAAACGCCGCTCTCCTCGCAACCTCTGCTGATGCTCATGCAGAATGAATAGCCATTCAAGCTGTCATTTAACCCTTTGAGACTTTGATTATCGTGACGTTCAAACGTCACTGGGAATTCTGTTTCTTCGACGTTTTTTTCAAAATGCGACGTCAAACGTCGGAAAGTACAAATATCAAGATATTTTTCATATTAGTGATTATCTGGTAGAGAGCTAGTTATTTTGGTGATCTGAATTTGCTATTCAAAACCTGTTTTATTACTAATTATTGGAGAGTGCCCATAGGCACTCTCCAATAATTTGTAATAAAACAAATTTATATAAAGAAAATATTATTTGTGTTTGACTGAATATGAAATATACGCAAGGAAAGTGACGGCTTTTGCTCTGGTATCCTCATTTTTTGAATTTGCTATTCAAAACCTGTTTTATTACTAATTATTGGAGAGTGCCCATAGGCACTCTCCAATAATTTGTAATAAAACAAATTTATATAAAGAAAATATTATTTGTGTTTGACTGAATATGAAATATACGCAAGGAAAGTGACGGCTTTTGCTCTGGTATCCTCATTTTTTGAAAGCCCCCACAGGGGCTTCTACCACTCAGCCAGTTAAGAAGTCTTGACAGCAGGATTATATTCGTATTTTAAGCTGCGATAACATTTGATTCAACGGGTGTCACTGAGCACTATTCGGGAGAAAATAGGAATTGAGGCTGAAACTTTAAAAACTCGAAAAATAATAACAAAAGAAATGACCACAAAGTATCAACGCGCTGTTTGATTTCGTATGTGATAAGACGTACGGAAGTATCAACGCGCTGTTTGAATTCGTACGTCATAAGACGTACAAAATTATCAACGCGCTGTTTGATTTCGTACGTCATAAGACGTACAAAGTATCAACGCACTGTTTGATTCCGTACGTCATAACACGTCACGAGTGTCAACGCAATGTTTGAATTCGTACGTAATAAGTATCAAAGGGTTAATATCTCTGTGGCATTGAAATAGAAATAAAAGCGTCAAGGACACTGTAGCTTACCATGCCAGTTATAATGTATCAATGAGTGTCATAATTACCCAACTTATGTCGCATTTAAATTGTCATTTTAGTGTTATAATTATTGAGCTTTCGTAATCTATCTGAAAAACAAACACAATTGAAAAGAGCTATGGCTGCCATTCTAGACAGCCAACAATGGCGAAAATAGATGTATGACTCGTTCTCATCTACTCATCATAAAAAGTCATCCGGTCAAGTTTAAAAATTGACCCATAAATGCAATATTTGGGAGTGCGGAAGAAATCTAAGATGACCGCTAATGACTGAAATATAACGTTCTGATTTACTCATCATACTGAGTCATCTTGTTAGATTTCAATGACATGGATGTATAAATCCGACATGTTGGGTGTGCTGAAAAATCCAAGATGGCTGCCATGCAGCCATTGTGTCCGGGCGACCGTAACCAACATACCGTGTTCTCATTTACCTATCATATTTAGGCATCCTACTGAGTTTAAAAAATTGATTCATTATTGCCATCAGCAGGGTGTTCTGAAGAAATCCGGGATGGCTCCGGAGGAGCCATTATGGGTGATCTATCGTTACTAAAATTGGACGTTCTCGCCCACTCATCCTGCATGGTCAGCCTAACAAATTACAAGAAAATGGATGCATAAAGTCAACCTGCAGTCTGTACTGAAGATATCCAATATTGCTGCTCTTGTTGCCATTGCGGGCATCACCTCGGTCATGATGGGACGTTCTTATCGGTACAAGAACCTGAATATGCATGTGGCATTCGGGTAAGAACCCGTGATGAAAACGAATTATGGACATACGTAAAGGTCAACAGAGTGACAGAGGCGCAGACGTCTGCACACTTCGTCGCAAGATCTTACCGTGACTAAGATTTAATACCTGGAACGGGAACTTGAGAGGTCTGTGGCTCCAGGTTCTGAAAGTCAATCACGATACCCGAGAAATTCATAGACCATGGTATCAATGAATGCGTATTGTAGTTTCGTGATTACGGCGAATATCAATTTCTTTCAAAACCAGCATCTCCGTTGGAGCTATGGTTTAATCTCGCGAACGGGAATTTTCCACTTACCTGTTCTGAAGATGAGTGCTAATGCCCCGGAAATTCATAGACTAGAATCGGGAATCAAAGGTTGCAGAAGGCAACCTTTGATTCCCGGTTCTGTCCTATGAATTATCAGGGTGTCGGGACTGATCTTCAGAAATGACAAAGGGAAATTTACCGGTATCGTGAATGACTTACAAAAACGATAACCAGAAAATGCCCTTTCCCGGTATAAAACCTTAACCGTGACTCAAGTTAGGTTAAAAAGAAAAATAAAATAACCAAACTGATTTGGAAGAACGCGTCTTTTATAGTACAAATGCATTCGCAGGTAATGTTTCCATTGAAACAGTTCTGTTTAGAAGGATGAATTCTTTACATTTTTCCCAAACAATCGTCACTATGATATTTTTTTTCACGTCTCTTCTCAAACTTCGCAAGCAGACATGTGCTCGCCACGAGTCTTTTTGAGCGTGCGGGGAATTTTAATCATTGATGTTGCGATAGCAAGAAGCATAGTGATATCCGCACATTCGTGGTACATTTTTTCAAAAAGTAGGTTGTTCTGGTTTTATCGTTAAACTATGCAACACTTGGATGATAAATGGGTGTGCGACGTTACAGATAAACTCGATGATAAAATACAAATTTAAGGAGTAAATCCGAGTACTTTGTAATAAACCTGTACGCATTTGCTATTCATAACAATCTTCTTCAACTCATGCTCGGTTTGAAGATCCTATGTCAACTCTGCGGTAGGAATTTGAAAGTACATTCCGAAAACTGCTAGTAAAAAGTTTATCTGCGGACATTAAAAACCGAAAGCATTTAAGCTTTAAAATCAATTTTTCTGTATTCATTTTAACACCGAAGTTATGATGTAAGGGAGGTTACTCCAGCCACTCTAACTCAACTAACTCGTGAGTTTTTTGGTGGAGCAAAAGTTGATCACATCGGGCTTTGAGCGCTTGAAACATATTCTCAGTTTTTTATCCCCTTTTCAGTTATATCTAAGAACGCCCCACTCCAGTGGCACTGTCATAAATACATTGATTTCACGCTGCCATTTCTTAAACTTATATTTTTGTCCGAACCATAACCATCACTTCTCATTAGAACCAGTTCTGCGAATCACATGTTCAGCGTCGGAAGAATACCGACGGTCTAGAATCCTCAGACTAAGAACTGCGTTTCTTTTATATCGCAATGCCCAGGGATCGCGGTGGCTCACTGGTTACGGCATTGGACTTCAAACCGAAAGGTTCACGGATCGATCGCCACCAGGGGGCAACTGCGTTGTGTCTTTGGGCAAGGAACATAATCCCGATTTCTCATGTGAGGGACACGGTGACGCTGTGGTCTGAGGCTTACTGCACGTCGCTGTTGCACTTGACTTCAACCAATGCTAACCCTGCATGTGTGGAGTTAGTACGTTTCGGAGTCTGGTAGTTGCTCGCCGTTGCTCGGTGGTTCTCTGGGTACTCAGGGTTCCGCAACCCGTAAAACTGTCCGACAAGAGGTGACCCCGGCTGTCAAAAGTGTCGTTAATGCCCAATAAATAAAATGAATAAATAAATAAATAAATAAAAAATAAATAAAAAAAAATAAAATAAAATAAATAAATAAATAAATAAATAAATAAATAAATAAATAAATCGCAAAGCCGAAACTCCACCTTTGAATTGGTGAGTATTTTTTTAACTATTTTAACTGTCCAAATGTTACTAGTTTCCAGACTTTAACCCTTTACCTAACGAATCGCCCACATCCGCCCGCCTAATTTTCAAACTGAGCAGTGGAATTTTTTTTTTTAAATATTTCAACAAAACCATATCAAGTGACCCCTCATTGGAACGAGCTCGATGAGCTCGTTCCAATGAGGGATCACATGATATGGTTTTGCTGAAAACATTTAAAAAATAGTAATTAAAATAATAAATGTTGATATTCTCTGCGTTGGGTAAAGGGTTAGGGCACACAAGCAGGGCATATCGAAGGCGACCATTGTTTCTCTCTCTCTCTCTCTCTCTCTCTCTCTCTCTCTCTCTCTCTCTCTCTCTCTCTCTCTCTCTCAGTGGGTGGGTGGGTGGGTGGGTGGGTGGGTGGGTTTGTCATGTGTGAGTTTTGGGTGGGTGGGTGGGTGGGTGGGTGGGTGGGTGGGTGGGTGGGTGAGTGGGTGGGGGCAGGTGGGTGCTTGAGTGGGTGTGTGGGCAGGGGTTTCTTTTGGTGTGTTTGGAGGTAACCCCAATCTGACTCGATTGTGATCGCTGAAGTCCTGACTGACAAAATATTCCAACTACATCATCAAGACATACCTTCATCAAAGGCATGCCTTGATGATGTACTTGGATTATAAGCCGGGATTATAGTTCAAGCCGTCAAGACTTTGTAGAAATTTACTTACTTGTGGATAAATAAAATGTACCTGTAGTTATTGTGGTGTATATTCTTATTTAATTAATAGGTACCGTTCTCCAAACAGACGATGCTGTATCCCCTCTCCCAATGCCTCCAACAACTACCCTAAATAGGTAGCACACTCTATTTGTATGGACAAGTGTGCGAGCGACGTACATCCAAGATTCAAATATACTATCGTAAAGAAGTGAATGATTACCTGGTATTTAAGACTCCAATTCATACGGAATTATACCGACTGGAAAATTATTGGAGTAGTTGTGGAGATGACACCCCTCCCCCCCCCCCCCTAAATTTTCCAATAAGGACATTTTCGTCTGTACTGTAATTTAAGTCTTGCAATTATATCACATACCAGTCAGTCATACAAATGGGCCGTGGTGTCCGAGTCAGGAGGCCCAGTGCGACCAATATGGAGTACGATCTGTATTAACTGAATAAGACGTTGCGTCAGGACTTCTACATGCACATTTTATTTATCATTAAATTAATGTCCAAGAAGTGTTGAGTTTTTCAACTATAACCACGGCTGACTAATATTCCAACTCTATCAAGGCCTGCCTTCTTCGAAGGCAGGCCTTGATAATGTATTTGGAATATTTTATCAGCCGAGACTTCAGCCATCATGGGTGGTGCGAACTAATTATACCTACTCTTCCCACCATCTTTGATACACAGCTGAGTGCTCAGCCCTGGTGTCAATTGTATTGTCTTGACTTAAATTGTAAACCTACTCTGGAGGATGTAAGCAGATTGTAATCACCTGATCTGAATTGAAACACTATCTTTGCATTTTTTGTCATTGAATTTGCTAGATGTGGTGTCACCCTCCACCAGTATCTACATAACCCACCACTCACACAACTCCTACCCATCCAAGTAAATGAAATAGGTTTCCCCATTGGGAATTGGGACATTCCTTGCGTCCCAAATCCTTGACTGTACACATCTAAAATGTGAAAAATAACATTTCAAACTGTCCAATCATCACGTATAAGTTGGCATTTGTGTCACCACTAACCACAAAGCACTCACCAAAAGGCGACGGGAAGCTCACAGAAAGAGCGAGGGGACACAAACATTTAAGACGCATCTTGAAAAATTAAACCCCAGGAATACCAATTCTTGGTTGCTCAAGTGTGCGATATATGATGTTGAAGAGTATTTCCGTGTTTGGGTGGAGTCACTGACAATCAAATACTATACGCCTTCGAAAACTCACGATGTCCTTATGTGTCACCCTACGTATTTGAATCGATATCCATATATGTACAAATACCATCTGCCAGGAGCTAATACTATAACACTTTTACAATTTTATTTTATAGAATTGTATTTTCTACCTATTAATATACTAAAATGATTCATTATCATTTTAAAAGATATGGCAATTTGCCAGCTGGCAAATTGCCAGATCTTTGAAAATGCTAATAGTTAATTTTAACCGATTTAAAGTCATAACTAGAAAACACATCTAGAAAATACAATTGTAAACTTTTTATAGTATTGACCCCAGCTGGTTACGCTTTTGGTGTTCATGTTAAGGTCTGAATTCCACGCAGTTATCTCTCTTTGTATGGCTCGATAGAGCCACACAAAGGAAGGTAACCGCTCAGAGTTTGGTTTGGGCCTGGTCCATGGTTCTCTCTAGTTTTATTTAAGCCACCTTCTCGGTGCTGGAAGGTGGTTATTTATATACTTATTTATTGGGGTTTAACGACAGTTAGACAACCAGGGCCACCTCATGTAGGACAATTTTATGGGTTAAGGAAGCCTGAGTACCCGGAGGGAACCACCGTTCAGCGGCGAGAGGCTGCCAGACGTTCCAATGTACTAACTCCGCACAATCAAGATTTTGTATTGGGTGACAATTGTACCATCGACGTGCATCAAGCCTTAAATCACACCGGCAGTGTTCCCCCACCTGGTTAATTGCGATTAAGTGCATTGCCTAAGGACACAAAGCTGTTACGACTGGTCAGGATCGAACTGTGGCCGTTTCAGGTTGATCTCCAATGGTTTAATGAATGTGCCACCGTTCGCACGTGGAAGATGGTTAAAGTAGAAGAAATAGGCCGAACGTCCCGAAGGAGGAATTCATTGCAATTAAATTAATTTAAATTGACAGAAAATATATTTAGGAGTATCCATATATTTAGTGATTGTATCCTCTGGAATATTTATCTTCAGTGTGTAGCACCGAATTTTAAAAACCTTCCCCGGCGGAAGCAAATCATGGTTGTCATTTTTGGTTCTCTTTAATTCCGTTTCGATAGTCATCGTTCTGCATGGCTTATCAATCAGAATTTAGGTAGTTACTGGTAACAGAATATGAGCGGGAAATCGGATTTCAAGTAGATGATTAATTAAAAATTTCTAAAATGGTTCGATTGGGTACCAGCCTATATCCTGGTTGTAATATAAAACAAAAGCGCATGGTATTATAGGCTGTCCTATCTGTTATACTCGCTTTCGTGATGCTCTCGAACCTAACGAAGTTTATTTACCTGCACACCCCACATCCTCACACAGATACGCACTAGGTTCTTTCATTTAATTGGGGACTCAAAATTTAACAAATATTCCCCCCTTATTTTATTGTCTTCGAGGTTCTAGTTTTTGCTGTGTTCCTCGGATGGAAATATTCCACCTGAGCCCAGGTACATGTGGTTAACATGTCTGTCAAATGACAGGTTTTCAATTAGGGGCAAGCCACACTAAAGAACTGACTGGCGGGGTGAAATACAAATGAATTTTAACCCGTTTAAGTATCTTCCATGTCAGTTCAATGGCAGGAATTGGAAGAGTCCGTATTTATTATATGTGGTTAAACCAATTACTATTTTCAACGTGCAGCCTAAGGGCTGCACGTTGAAAATATTGATTGGTCTACACTACACATTTATCTTGTAGCCATCCGTCTTAATGACATTATGACGTAGCTGGTGATCCGGACGGAAAAAAACGGTCTCTGGGATTCAAAGGGTTAAAATAAATGTTTGATAATTTACTTGATTGCTTCCAAAAAAGATGATTTCTGTTTTGTCGTGGCTCAAAGATCCGATTTCTAGAATACAATGTTCTAGCTGTTGCATTGGACAGTCAGCACCACCGTTATGAAAATGTTTATACACTCTGAATGAGTTATGTTAAAAAACCCAAATAAACTAGATTGAGTGAATATGAACCCGGTTGGGTTAGGGTTGATTTTCAACCCAACCGATTTTAGAGTGCCTAACTGTGCGACACCAGCATAGCCATGGTAAATAAGTACATGCATTCTAATAAGTCACCCATTGTCGTGGTGCCGCCGTCGGTTAGACACCACATAAAAAGGAAACGTTTTCAAAGCGAATACCATCGATTACAAAATACTGAATACGGCCTTGTAAATGTGAGCGGAACTATCTGAAGGGCTGTGCATTTGATGCCAATTCTATATTGCGGATGCCTGATGGAGGTTGGGTGGCGAATAGTGTCACATGCAGCACTGGGGGCCCGAAACACGAGACATACTCTTACCTGCCCTTAGCTAACAACATATCGTTCTGCACTATTAAAAATGCATTCTCGGTGCAACAGCATGGTCTGTAAACTGATTAGAGAGCACCAGAAAGATCGTTGGATTCTATGTGAGATCGAAGCTGAACAGTTACAACTCTTTTCACAACATTTGACAGAAAGGAAAGATCGGACATAGGTCGATAGTTCTCCAGGTTGTTGGGGCACTGAGATGGCGTTTTTATCAGAGGAGCTACGAATGCCTGCTTCATGCGCTGAGAAGGAAATCAATTTTCAGTTGGGGTAATAACAATCTCCAAATTTGCATGAATGGGATTTCGACAATATGCTCTGAGTAACCGTGTAGGCAATACATCACGTGAACATTGTTTGGGGTGTGCTTTTTACACGTGACAGTGTTTTGACTTCAAGTAGTGTGAAGCGTAGTATATTTACAACGGGTCTTCATTGAAGTTATGTCTTGTGCTTCTCTGGAACAAGGCTGATCCTTATTTTTTCATTCCGATCTTTCTCCTCTTGTACTTTCTGTCATACTTTCAAGACCTTTCGATGTCCTCTTCCTCATTGAGCGTGGTTCAGCCAATATCCACCCCTCCACCATGTACACGAACATTAAAAATACTTCCAATTGTGCCCGCAGCCATTATAATCGACGTTGACGTCGCCTGGGTGCCAGTTGCAGAGACCAACGTAGGGACGTCGTGGCCTTAAATTGAACTGCGATTGCTAATAGTTCTTGGACACACTAGGCGACCATGAGTGCTTACAACCTGACTCGCCGTCTCCGTCGCCGTCTAAAATCGGTTACGGAGGTGTGAAACACGTATTTCTCTATCTTGACGTGGCGACGTAACGCGCGAACGTCCTCTCCTGGGCGGTCAGCTAATCTTCATGTGCCTCTGAGACGCTCAACTAAACGAGCTATATATCGTTGACTCATGGACCCCAATTTGCTGGGCGACGAGACGTTGCGATTCGCCCTGCATAATTAGCGCAATAGACCTACCAATATTAACTTCGGACATTCGCGGCATTTTGTTTTTCAATCGAGTTGAAACGAAATGTTGTGCAATCGATGTGTACTGTTCAAAACTTCGATTCGGTGTGGTTTTCAAACCCAAAGCACGTGAGAGTGACTCGGATGCAAGCTTTGTCGAAAAATCTGTTGAAAGCATGCAGCGTCGCACGTGGTCATGGTTGGCTGAATTTTAATCAGACTCTTTAGACAGTACACTGAGGTGGCTATGTGTCAAATTTTACTACATTTGGCCTACAGATAAAAAAAAATTATATTACCAAAACTGAACTTGCGTTTCTTTTTTCCGTTAGTATACATTTGATAATGTTATCTCCCTTGAACTTATTGTACGCGCGAGGAGGGTGCAATTAAGTAGCAAGTAATTGTTGAGAAAACTCCTACGATATCAGTAGAACATAAAGCCAAGTGTCCTTCCGTTACTTTTAATAAACGAAACCAACCGACAGCTCCCCTGTCTGTCTATTGATTTCGTTTATTAAAAGTTACAAAAGAAAACTTGGCTTTTTATGGCAAGCTAAATAGAAGCAGATACTTCACAGATAATACGTCATTAAACTATCTATTAGTGTCACACCTACCAACACTAAGCTAGTGTCCACTTTAATTCTTTGTACAGCGACTATGTTTTTAGAGTAATTTACAGGTTTTATTCTTCTCAGGAAACAAATTAGCAAATCTCACCTCCTAGACTTTTATATTAATGGAAAGGGCAATGTTTTTATTTTGCCTTGATGTGCACACGTTTCCTATAACTGAACAAAAAATTTATACAACATCAAAAGTTGTTGAAAACGTTGTTTTTAAATGGGTTTCGACAGGGAGTAACAGCCCAACTGATTAGGAAAACAAGTAAAAAAGCCTTATTCTGTATTTTTATTACTCTACAGAAAAATGTCTGACGTTTGTACACATTTTGAAGTTTAAATTTTAATATGAAATTCCCATACCCTTATTGTAAAGTTTATTGACAGCTTTCGGAAATGAAGGGGAGCTAACTTTCCTGTAAATCCCTTCAAATGTCGAAAATTGTCAGCCAGTGTTATGGGTTGTTTGTTTATCCACTTTTTGTAGAGTTTGCCCACAGATTACCGTTAATGTAATGCGATGTCCCTGCACTCACAAAGAAATTCAGATATTATTTTGTGCTCTAGGTCTAGATTGAGAAAGTTTTGCGTTGATTGCACAAAACGAATGTTTGTGATATTTTTGAATCGGGTGGAATATTTCAGTTGGTCGGAAAGGCAATTCTTCAGATTGTTGGAGAATATAATGGCGTTTTTTATCAGAGAATCTACGAGGACGTGTATCATGCGCTAACAAAAAATATCAATCTGTGGATAAGGTGTTATCAGTCTGCAAAAATGCCTGAATGAGATTTGGAAGAGATCCTCTGAGTAACCATGTAGGCAATACATCAAATGAACATTGTTTAGGATAAGCCCTTTACACGTGGCAGTGTTTCGATATCAGCTGCTATGAGGAAGTGGAGCGTAACATCTTCACAACGGGTCTTTGTTGAAGTTAACTTTGTGCTGCTCTGAAACAACACTGCTCCTTACGTTTTTAATTGGGTCTTTTTCTATTCCCTCGTCTACATTTTGTCAGACTTCCAAGACCTTTTCAAGTCCTCTTCCTCTTTGTGCGTTGTTCAGCTAACATCCATCCTCCCACCAGGCATGTTCGAATCTATACTAGCCGAAAAAAAGAAAGTTTTTTTCTGTGGCAGTGGCAAATATTTCAAATGAGTTATGGATGATTATTTCATTGTTTGGATTTTGATGTTATTTCGTCATTACTTATTAAAGCTTGATGAGTGAGTTTTGTTGTCCTAACACAGACGGCGTTTGCACGGATAACGTTCAAACGTGGGGTACCCTACGCCACTTCCTGATCAAAACCAATAGCGGGTGGGCAAACTCCAGGCTTTGCTTCAGTCGCTTCTCTAACTCTCCTTACCATTTACCCTATCAGGTTGTTTATTGTCCTTTGTGGGAAGTTATTTCACTCCCGAATAAGGGCCTGCGTGTTCCGAGCGACGTTGTTTGGGACGTTGACGCGCTTCCTGACCCTCTTGTCTAGCTCGTCCCACAAATGTTCGGTCGGGGACAAATCGAGACTATAGGGTGGTCAATCGAAACTGGAATATTGTTCTGCCTGAGGAAATCACGACAAACCCTAGCAACGTGAGGCCTGGCAATATCCTGCTGCAACGTAAGGTTACGCGCATGGATAAGTGGAAGGACGTGAGGCATGAGACCTGATCCCGATATCTTACGACTGTAAGGTCGCCATGAATGACCACGAGGGTTTTTGTCACGCTATGCGAATCCCCCCAACCATAACAGACCCTACCCGAATCTTTTGTTTTCCTTAACGCACGCGTCAGAATATCGCTCACCTCGACGTCGATAGCAAGGTTGCCGCCCATCTGACCTGTAAAGCGTGAATCGAAACTCATCAATAAATAACACGCGTCTCCAGTGGGCCAAGAGAAACCGATTTGGTGCTTGTGCCCGCAGTCATTATAATCGACGTTGACGTCGCCTGGGTGTCAGTTGCGGACCAACGTAGGGACATCGTGGCCTTAAATTGAACTCCGATTGCTAATTGTTCTTGGACACACTCGGCGACCATGAGTGCCTGCAACCTGACTCGCCGTCTCCGTCTCCGCCGCCGTCTGAAATCGGTTACGGAGGTGTGGAAGACGTATTTCCCTATCTTGGCTTGGCGACGTAACGCGTGGACGTCCCTCCTGGGGCAGTCCGCTAATCTTCATGTGCCTCTGAGACGCCCAACTAAACGAGCTATATATCGTTGACTCATGGACCCCAAATTGCTGGGCGATGAGACGTTGCGATTCGCCCTGCATAATTAGAGTAATAGACCTACCACTATCAACTTCGGACATTCGTAGCATTTTGTTTTTCAATCGAGTTGAAATGAAATGTTCTGCATTCGATGTGTTCTGTTCACAACTTCGATTCGGTATGGTTTTCAAGTGCCTCGGATGCAAACTTTGTCGAAACATCTGTTGAAAGCATGCAGCGTCGCACGTGGTCATGGTTGACTGAATTTTAAACATGCTCTTTAGACAGTACACTGAGGTGGCTATGTGTCAAATTTTACTACATTTGGCCCACAGATAAAACAATTATATTTCCAAAACTGAATTTGCGTTTCTTTTTTCCGTTAGTATACATTTGATAATGCTATCTCCCTTGAACTTATTGTACGAGCAAGGAGGGTGCAATTAAGTAGCAAGTAACTGATGAGAAAACGCCTACAATATCACAATCTCCACACAACGGTTTCTACCTTGCAGCGCCTTGCAGCGGATACACCTCTGCCAGAAGTTACTGAACTTTTTACGTCTAAATTTAGATTCACGGTTCCCCCAATCCAAAACAAAACAGGAAACGCAGACGTTCAGTTCATAAACATGGCACCACAAACACCAACAAAATCGTCGCCGGCGAAGTGTTTCTCGTGCCTGCTGACGAGTATTGCTACTATTTTTAAGTTAAGTAACCCACGGTGCAGAAAAGAAAATGTTCAAATGAAGCTCAAGTTACTTAGTTTAACAATTGCACACTACGTTGCAGTGCGTCATCAAACTCCATGCCGATTGTCGTCTGAGAATTAGATGACACGGGCGTTTATTTGTTTACAAATATCACGTGATTGTCGGTGTATTCTTACTTGGACTATATTTATTTCACTTTCCCCAATTTCTTATTGATTCAAACAGTATTTTTGAAAATTCCTTCTCAGGTAATAAAACTTGTTTAATTAAAAATCGGACTGATTTGAATTTATGAAACCGTACAGCGCGATGACCAATCTGCAAGATTCTTGTAGATTCGGTAACTTCTGGCAGAGATGTATCCGTTGAAAGGGAGAAATCATTGCGTGGAGATTGACAACACAGTAGAACATAAAGCCAAGTTTCCTTCCGTTACTTTTAATAAACGAAACCAACCGACAGCTCCCCTGTCTGTCTATTGATTTCGTTTATTAAAAGTTACAAAAGAAAACTTGGCTTTTTATGGCAAGCTAAATAGAAGCAGATACTTCACAGATAATACGTCATTAAACTATCTATTAGTGTCACACCTACCAACACTAAGCTAGTGTCCACTTTAATTCTTTGTACAGCGACTATGTTTTTAGAGTAATTTACAGGTTTTATTCTTCTCAGGAAACAAATTAGCAAATCTCACCTCCTAGACTTTTATATTAATGGAAAGGGCAATGTTTTTATTTTGCCTTGATGTGCACACGTTTCCTATAACTGAACAAAAAATTTATACAACATCAAAAGTTGTTGAAAACGTTGTTTTTAAATGGGTTTCGACAGGGAGTAACAGCCTAACTGTTTAGGAAAAAATGTAAAAAAGCCTTCTTCTGTATTTTTGTTACTATACAGAAAAATGTTTGACGTTTGTAAGAGGCCCACATTTTGAAGTTTAAATTTTTATATGAAATTCCCATACCCTTATTGTGAAATTTATTGACAGCTTTCGGAAATGAAGGGAAGCTAACTTTCCTGTAAATCCCTTCAAATGTCGAAAATTGTGAGCCAGTGTTATGGGTTGTTTGTTTATCCACTTTTTGTAGAGTTTGCCCACAGATTACCGTTAATGTAATGCGATGTCCCTGCACTCACAAAGAAATTTAGATATTATTTTGTGCTCTAGGTCTAGTTATAACACTTAATAAATATTTATTTCACATTCAAATCGTCATAAAGAGTAATGATGTTCAATAAACAAACATGTCTAACAGTGATGGTAATGCCACTACAGGTTCAGTGATATCAAGTCTCGATTGAGAAAGTGTTGTGTTAATTGCACAAAACGAATGTATGTGATATTTTTGAATCGGGTAGAATGTTTCAGTTGCTCGGAAAGGCAATTCCAGACATAAGAGCCTTATATTCATTTAATCCTTTACCTAACGAATCGGCCGCAGTTGTAAAAGTATTATTGTTCAAAACACGTCATCAAAACACATCGAACGAGCCAAAGCTGTCAGACTCGATGTGACCCTGGCTGTTCAAAGTGCCTCTAAAAGCAAATAAATTTTGACTTCCTGTATGAAAAGCCAGCCGAAAAGCATACCTTCTTCGAGTGGATCAAGGTGTCATCAGCAATGCTAAAGCATTGCAGATGGCGTATTGATGCACTCCAGGCACGACATGCATGTTAACACAAGAACCGTAATCCGAATTCACGCCACGGTTAGGCAAACATAAGGCAACGCCTCCCGCCCCACCCTACCATCAGAAAAACTGGTGCATACCTTGATTTGGCAAAATGTGTTTATGAAAACATTGATATCATTGACCTAATCTAGCGTTAGATAAAGGCCGCTTTTCCGGCCCTGAAGCATGATACGTCATAATTTCCTTAAGTAGGATGGCTGCTGAGTGAATATGTGGGATAGACCAATTAATATTTTCAACGTGCAGCCCCACGGCTGTACGTTGAAAATATCAATCGGTCGACCCCCAAATAATAAATGTGGTCTCTTCCAATTGCTGTCATTGAACTGACATGGAAAATACCACCACTGTTCAAAGGGTTAAACGTCATTTTTTCAAGCGTTCTTTTTAACCGAACAAACGTTTTTTTGAAAAATGTTATAAAATATTTACACTTGAAATATTTTCTTGTTGTAATACTGAAGTGGCCATAACTGAAGAATCCACATGTAAAGATTTAAAATAGTTCAGACAGTATGAAGCCACTTACTTACTCTTTCGTTTCTCAACAATGCACCCCTTCACAACTCTAGAACAATTTAAAACGAAATATTAAACCCAGATGTTGCATTCTTTCAAAGATAAGTAGCGAAAGAAATTTACTGAGTGTTTTGTGGGGATATTTAGACTAGATACATAGTGTCGATCTCAATCGCCTATAATAAAGTCATTAAGCCTACTCCAACACCAAGTAGAAACGCATTAATCTTCCCGTCAATGGTGATACAATCAGTGTATATATCTGTAATATTTACATGACTTTTAATGGGTTGATAATTAACTGAAACATGAGATATAGGTGCGTATTACGGCTAGCTGTGCATTGTAACATATCTCATTGGATAAGTCAATACTCACTGGTAAATATGGCATTAATCACGGGTGATAACTGTCATTATCCTGATCTGGCACGATAGTGCTCCACAGGTGATAGCTTTTTTGGGGCCTGTCTGTCATATAAATTTCTAGTGATTAAAACGAACATGAATGCTACGTTTGCGAAGTATGTATGCATTGAGTTTTTTTGATAATATCGTCAGATGAGAATCTTAGCACCGTGCTCCCGCAAAACAGACTGCGTTTCATTAGTTGGTTCGGTTTAACAACCAATTGCAGCTGCGTCTATACTTTTGAACAAAAGGGCGTCAGTGACTGAGGTTGACACTTGTACAAGGCACTCGTGACAGTTCATTGGCGATTTCCAATACTCCGCACCATTTCGTGACCATCCCTCTCTTGACACACCCATCCTCGTTGCCTTGGCAACATACTTTATTTCATCACGCATTGCGATGTGACATTACAAATTGTATTATTTACGGTATGAGATAACAACGCGGTTACCAACATACAGTACGGCCACTGTGGGCAGGTCACTCTCCACGTGTGGACAATATTTCTACGGACGTAATAATATTAGATTCCAAACACTAACTATGGAAATGATCAAAAAATTAATTAACTCCTTACCTAACGAATCGCCCGCATCCGCCCGCGTAATATGCAAATTGAGCAATTGAAAAAAAAAAAAATTAAAAATATTTCAACAAAACCATAGCATGTGACCCCTCATTGGAACGAGCTCATTGAGCTCGTTCCAATGAGGGGTCACATGATATGGTTTTGTTGAAATTTTTAGAAAACTTAAAAAAAATTATATTTAAAATAATAAATTTTGATATCCTCTGCGTTGGGTAAAGGGTTAATGAAGCATCCGGTGCTTTATTCGTTAAAATTTTGTTGATGATTTTTTTACCTGATAAATACATGCGTGGACATCGCATGGATTACGACCAATCCACGGCGACAGTAATGTAGTTCACAGCGACGACGGACCAATATGCTCTGCGGCTTTGACATCACTTCATGTTAAAGACCACTACCCTCGGAAAACTATCCTCAAACAACAATCCTACAAAAGGTATCCTCCAATAGTTCACACCGGTCCCCACTAGCCCTGAAACCATCACTGCATTCAGTCCTTAAATACCCAGATGAAAATAATTACATCTTTTAGGATGAGTTCCTCATGGTTTTCATGGCCTCAAACGATAAAGGGTGGGTGCTGGGAGACAGTGTTTTACGTAGGGGTGTTGGAAGTGAACTGCCAAAGGAAGTGGCCATTTAATTCCAAAAGTTTACACCTTATTGAGGGATTTTCCCATAGCCCTCATACTATGAAAAAGGAATTCCATAGTCAACGACTGACCAGAGAAAAGGATTCCTGTCAGTGGGATTCCGTAAGTGGGATTTCGTATGTGGGATTCCTAGCCGATTTGCTAATGGTGTTCGTAGGACCACGGATAGAAGATACTAGTGCTGTTAGCTATAGCAGTGGTGGGCGACAAGCAAGACTAACACGTAGTCTCCCAAACACGTGCCTCCATAACAACACGCGCTGAGCATACGCACTTACACAGCGTATCACTGTGGTAATGGCGTCACAACATGGCTAATCACACAGGATACCATGACAACCCTCATGATGTCACGGTATCAGGTGACGATGGCGTCACTACTGCTGTAGTAGTAACAGAAGGTAGTGTAGTAGGGTAGAAAGTGGAAGCAGGGGTAGATGATGGTAGAAGTCTATCGGATGGTCTAATAGGTAAAAATCAAATAGGCTCCATAGGCTTAGATCACACAATAGTCCCTCCAGTCCCTACTAGTCCCTAACCCACAACTGTCTTCAGTCCCCAAATACCCAGATGAGGGTATTATGCAAGATCTTTCGAAGCACATTGTGCACTTCCACACAAGCCCATATGAGAACATCAAGCATGTGGTCATGCGTTGTATGCGATGTTCACACATTGTTATACTTTCTGTACTAGTACACGAGTATATCTGGAGAAGTCGAAATATGTAGGCCTGGGACGTTTTAACAGGTAGAACAGGTCCAGAAATGGAATATGCTGTGGTGTGGATAATCAAAAACTCTGGACTCTGAATGAATTCGAGTCAGCAATGATACTCGAAATGCGTCGAACACTATTTAAGACCCTACAGCAATAAGTGATACTCATACCGAAAATACCCTGACCTCTCAGTTTGAAATGAGAAAAATAAATACATCGCTACCATTTGTGCCACGGGAAAAGATGATTTTTAACATGTTTAAAATGAAACATAAAGGAGAGAAGGAGAGAACCCTATAAATTATATATATAGAGAGGAAAGGTTACTTGAATGTAGTGCTTGGTATCTGGATAGTCTAAAAAAAATTTATGGAACTTTTCTCCAGCTCCTTGTAGTTCAACCTTGCCATTGTCTTTGAGTTGGATTTGAATGTGGTGTCACGAAAACTTAAAAGATCGAATTAAACGTTTTGAAACATTATTTAATGTTGTAATACAAGAAGTATTTCGATTCAGATTTCCTCGGGAATTTATATTCAATGTTAATGCAGTCTGCAGTGACACAGATTTTGAGCGCTGAATGTTACCAACTTGCCAGTTGAACACATTGGAGTGAAAAACGCTATCTTAAACTTCGATTCGAATTTACGAATGTCCATGCTTTTTTAGCCAAATTTGAGCTTCCATTTTCTTTTGACCGACCAGAGTGATACGCGCAAAAATCAGTTAGGTTAAAAATCAACCCAAATCAACTGGGTGAGTGAATATGAACCCAATGGGGTTCATATTCTCTCGTCCCAGTTGATTTGGGTTGATTTTTAACCCATCTGATTGGGGGCGCGGTGGCTCAGTAGGTAGAGGTGCAGGCCTCGGTTCGAATGCCACCTGCGGCAATCTCGTTGTGTCCTTGGGCAAGACACTTCACCCCCATTGCCCACGTGGGGGCACGGTGACGCTGTGTACTAAGGCGTACTGCACGTCGATGGTGCACCTGTCTTCAACTAATGCTAACCCTGCTTGTGTGGAGTTAGTATGTTGGGGAGCCGACAGTTGCTCGCCGTTGCTCGGTGGTTCTCTCCGGGTACTCCGGCTTCCTCCACCAGTAAAATTGTCGAGGTCACGATTAGCCATTGTGCAGAAATATGTGACCTTAAACACCAATAAATAAATAAATAAATAAATAAATAAATATAACCCATCTGATTTTAAAGTGTAATGTCTTCGCTCAGTTACAAAGCAGCACATTTTCTAAAGTATAAAATATTGGCTCTTTTATACCCATAGCATTCGACCAAAGGCCTTCATTGGTGGAAATGAATACAAAATACCGATTACATGCTTTCAATGTGAGTTATAATTTGCAATGACCGTTCTGACGTTGAATCTATCGCGAATGTTAGTTGATTTGACATCAACTGCTCGTTGGGATCTGCACCACCATAGTACCGCTGGTCGCGTCCACTCTATTAAGCCTGCAAGTGAAGCCTTCCCCAAACTGCGTCTCCAGCTTTCCGATCCAATAATCCTCCTTTATTAGTCGCAAGCAGCGGCTCCCAGATAGAGCTTCCAATATCGCCCACCTATATCCTTCACTGAGCGGTCACCACTATTAAAATGTATGCACAGGTTTATACAGGTCCATTTGGATAATCAGGAAAAGAGATTTTCACATTGAAAGCATGTAATCGATATCTTGTATTCATTTCCACCGTTGAAAGCTTTGGCCGAAAGTTATGGATATTAAAATAGCCTTTAGTTTTAATAACCACCAGTCTCTCCCTGGACCAAATAGTCCTAATCGGAAAGAGCACATTTTCTGTTTGGTTTTACTTTTTGTCAATGAAAGATAAATATAGAAACTGAGAACTATTTGGCAAAATGGCGAAGTCGCCTACACAGAAGAGGCAATGGACACCTTTCGCATAATGAGCGACGACTGATACGAATTACGAATGAGTAGTAGTAGTCGTAAATTCGTCGAGCGGTCAAAAAACCTTTCCGCAGAATTGACGACTACGAATCCGTTTGTGAGAAAACTGCTCCGTTCAAACTTCGCACCACGAGCAGTTTATGGCATTACAATATAAGGAAACAGTCTTAGAGTGAACTCCCACATAGGAGGGCAGAGAAACGCTCTCACACTTTTTTGCTAAATGATATATCTGTGAGTGTTGATGTGAGCATGTAATCGTAACTGCGAATAAGTGAAAACGACAACTGTCGGAAACAGAGCTTTGTCGTTGCTGGGGGAAGTAGATTCACGCCGCGTTTTCAAACCAAAACTCAAGGAGTGTCGCCTGAATCCATGCATGAACGAATGTCTCCCCGTGACGAACCGGCTCGTTTGGATTTTGTTGGGGTGGTTCTTATCCTGAAGGAGTCAATGACGTCTCCTTAAAAAGCATAGATCAACAGGGGTTCACTGAAAACAACAATTTCAATACATACACATAAAAATAAATATGGTAATTTATGACTTACATGAAATCCAAAGAATCAGTAAAACAAACGTCAATCACACTCCACCCACACAGTTTTTGAGTCACTCTAACATTTGACCGAATGTCACTCTGTCACTGCCGTCGCGCGGCCACTAGTATTGCCACTTTACTATATCGCCTTCCCTCTAACAAGTGACGGAATGTCACTCTGCCACTGCCGTCGCACGGCCACTGACTTATTGTCACTTTACTGGACGCTTTTCACTCAATCAGTCGCCACCAATGGGGTTAAACGCTCCTCTCCAGTTATCTCTGAATAATGTTCACACAGGCAAAGCCTACTCTGTCTGCGTATGGCTTTCCTTCTACAACAGGTAATACCGTCTACCTAACTGCAAATAGACCCCCCCCCCCCCCCCCGAGCGCGTGCATCCTATTTCTGATCTTACACTCAGATATGGCCATCGACTTGGCCTGCGACTTTTCCTATTTTAAATATCAGCTCTGTGGCTGCCCTTACGTTACAACGCGTCTATACTTTCGTACCGATGCGGCACCTCCTCTAACCTATAGCATGAGATATCCCCACTCCTCGCTCGCCTGCGACCCACAGTCTTACACGCCTTCAGACTGAAATTAATTTTCGAGAAATTCACCGATTTTTATTTCGGTAGCCAGATCATCAATTCTCATTGTAATTACTTCTCTTGAACTTGGCCGCTTAGATCTATCTTCATTTTATGTTCGCTTTTATGTTCCTTTGAAAGCATCGCATTTTTGGTATATGTTGACATTCGTGACAGACCAGGTGCGTAATATGGGTGTGTGTCCAGAACAAGTGCGATAACTGTTTGTACAACAATTACCTATTAACTTGTCATAATTACTATAGGAGAACACCGGTCTCTCTTGCTCCTTTAACCTATTATCAGCCAGCTCATCAATGGGTTCGCCAGACGCGCGATAATGGACATAAAACTCCATGCCTAATTAGCAGCGCATGAAGTATTGCTGGTCTGTTTAAATGTCAAATCGGTTTCGGGGTCAGTCATATACCTATCTGTGCGCATTTTATTTAGCCCAAGAGAGAAAGATTATCAAAAATATATACACTTTTGAAAAAGAAAATCGCAAATTTAAGCTATCACCTTGACAACTGACAGGAAAAACACAAACTCCAGTTACGTAGTACCCCATTCGCAATTCTTAACAGTCGTCGTTCATTGTGGGAAAGGTCTCTAATGTTTGAGGAACGGAATTCTTTGAGATACGACCTGCTGCGACTCATATTCTTGAAGGAAACTTGTTGTATATGAACACATCTCAGTCAGAAATCAATCGGGAGATTGTAGGCGTACACCGTTCACGATACAAAATGTTACCACATTTTAACTTGTTTCTTTCAAACTGTTTAGATTTTATCTTCATTGACATGAAAAACGAAAAGTTTTTAGTCGATGGAACGTCTTGGTGATTTGTGATTATTTCGACACGCGGAATCCACACTCAAGGTTGCCAGGTACATCTACTTTTGAGATTTAAATTGAGATAAATTACGTTTTAGATTCGCCTCTATAGAGATAATTGAGCCCCATGTGGATACAAGAGGAGACGTTTTTGTATCAAGATTTATTCATGTTTCCACTTCTATAGTGAACTAACTGAACTGATTGTAGCTCAGCTCAAGGGAATGGCAAAGTATTGAAGTTGTCGTTCTCGTTGTTATTACTGTTATTGCTGTTGTTTTTGCAATTTCTGCCTCTGCGGCTGTTATAATTGCTTCTGTAACTGTTATTTCTACGGATTCGGAGCTTTTGGGGGGGGGGGGGGTTGGCTGGAAACACCCATACTCCTGCTTGTCATGGAAATGATCAGCCTTACAGAACTGATCCTGTCTGTTAGAAACAAGTCGCGTACGCTGGGCCTGCATGTGAGGTCGACGCGCTAACTCGCCTCCCGAGTGCTAGAATGCCCTATGTCCCGTAGGGGACATAGGGCATTCTAGCACTCAGGCGACGAACTGCCGAGCGGTTCAAGTCAAAATGAGCCCCGAATACACAGGAAGGCACTTACTGAATAACTGAACATTTTCATTTTCCCCTCCAAAACATAGCTTACGACGAGCTCGTTCCAGTGAGATGTCATAAACTATGTTTTTGAAGCAAATATTTTAAAAGATAATGGCGTGTTTGTGTGGATTCCTGGACGTGTATCGATGTTACGTTCGACAAATGGGATAGCTCACTCCTGAAATGATTGGCAAGCTGTTTTCTGTGGGAACCCCGGGAAGTGGTGCAATTCTTGTTCACTGTGGGGTGAAATAGGGGTTGGTAATCATTGTCTCGGGTGTTAGTCCTATAAAGTGGGCGACACGGGTATAACCAATTGACTAAACTACATTTTAAACCTGTGTTGTGGTTTTGATATAGCCATATATGCTTAAAGTGACATCCAACGCTGATGAACAAATAAATAAATTTGCAAGATGAATATTACTCTCGAACTCCCACTGGTTATGTTTTATCTAACTCATCTAAACCTATATTCCATGTCTCTCTCAGGGCTAAATTAATTATGGCTTAATAAATGTTTTAGTGGTGGGGGTGGGTGGCGGGGGCTCAGTAGGTAGAGGTGCAGGCGGCAAGCCGAGAGGTCCTCTGTTCGAATCCCACGTGCGGCAACCGCGTTCTTTATTGGGCAATACACTTCACCCCCATTTCCCACGTGGGGACACGGTGTCGTTGTGCACTAAGGCAAACTGCACGTCGATGGTGCACTTGTCTTCAACCAACGCTAACCCTGCTTGTGTGGAGTTAGTTTGTTGGGGAGCCTGACAGTTGTTCGCCGTTGCTCGGTGGTTCTCAACGGGTACACTCCGGCTTCCAGCGCTTGTAAAACTGTCCATCACGAGGTGACCCCGGTTCGGTCGAAAATGTCGTTAAACCCCAATAAATAAATAAATAAATAAATAAATAAATAAATAAATAAATAAATAAAGGTTTTAGTGATATTCAATTGATACTTACCAACTTCTGTTTAAAGGTTGAAAATATTAACTGATCTACTTGCTCTGATTTTATATTGATTGTAGACTCGCATACAACGTACATAAGTGGAAATGGCTGACACTGCTATGCAGAATGGAACTGGAAGGTGTAATGTAAACAAAATCTTTCCTCCTTTGATATAACTCATCACGCACGCAGTAGCAAACGATTGCAGTGCAGTGTTCCCTTCAGCCGCCAGAAGCTTGTGTTTATGAATGCAGTCGTGATTTGTGTTGTTTTCTGCAGGAACTGGTCGAATCCATTTCCTGCCCAGCACAGAACTTCTCTTGTCTCTGGAATAAGTATAATTTGTGCATATTTGATCAAATTGTCTCCCTGAAAATGGAAAGGATTATTTCACCAATGATTTCTTGTGATACATTTAGATTATTTTTTCATCAAATCTAGTCATGGCTGCTTTAAAGATTTGATGAAAAATATCTAGAAAATATTCATCGAGCTTAGCGTTAAAGGTGGCTTTAACAATAATTTAACCCTACACATCCTGATAAGCTGTTTGGCTGTATCATTGTTGTTCCTTCAAACTGTTTTAACCCTTTACCTAACGTAACGGCCAAAACCGGCCAGCGCTGTTCTCAAAAATCGCCAATTAATTTTCATTATTTTTTTTCATTTTTTGTCTCAAAAACATAGGTTATGGCCCCTCGTTGGAACGAGCTCGTCGAGCTCGTTCCAACGAGGGGTCATAACCTATGTTTTTGAGACAAAAAATGAAAAAAATTAGTTATTCAAGAATTATTTTTGCAAGTGTCGTCTGCTTTTCAGGTTCGGTATTGTTAAATAAGGGCTCTGGGAAGAAATAAAATTAAATTCGATTCGAAATCGTCGCAAAAATTCGAGCCGATTCGACCTGAGCGAACAATGTTCGAATTCCTTAACTCCAATCGACGAATTGAAAGAACAGCGTCTTTCGTCACGATTAATGAAAGGCAGATTTGGGCAGATTTATTAAGAAAAAAGTCTCGCCCAGTCTCATCCTTTCCCCAGTGAGCTTGCTTCATGCAGAAGGCACTTCCGTGATTGCAAATGAGAAATGTTTTTTTTTTATTGCAACTAAGAATATAGTTAGAAGCACAGGATACAGAAGTAATGGTTTCGAGAAGGAAAAGGGACAAACAACTTGATTTCTCACATTTTTAGCTGGAACTTGGGCAATCCGCTTCTCATAATTTTATTGAATAGAGATTCAACGAAAACATTTCAATGGACATTGAACGCCTTGTGGAATTACTTCCCTTACACCACGAATGAGATATTACGTTACGCACAGTTGACCACTCATTTGCGAGCAGCTACAAAACACATACAGCCACTTCCTTCCTGTACATTTCTTACCAAGATAAATTTAACAGTCATTTCAATAGCCATTTTTGTTCATATACCAATAGTAATGGAGCCTTTATTAAATTTATATATAAGACCTCCAGCAGTTTAAAACCGTTTATTCGGCGCATCGGATTAATCCGCCAAATGCAATTCACAACGACTGTTATTTATCTATCCATTTATTTATTTATTGTGATATAAAGACATGTTATATTGCCAGGGTCACCTCGTACAGGCCTGACATTCTTAAAACTGCAAGAGGGCTAAACGCGCTCCCCTCGCATGTCCTAGGGGTGCGATTAGCTCTCGTCAAGCTTAGAAAAGTTAAAAGTGGTAAAATAAAGTTTTACTATTTATGAATTCTGCCTAGTGGGTTTTGTACATTTTATTTGGTACTGTTAACAAAATAGTCTCTGTGAGGCGTCTACACTGCCCCTCCCACATCCCCGGGCCTCGGCAAGGCCCGGTGGTGTGGGATGTGCAGTGTGGCCGTCTTATAGAGACCACTAACAAAGCAGAGATCTGAAACGATGTGGGTTTTAGGCTGTTATGGTAATCACTATGTTTAAGGCCTGGATGGCTAGTTTTCGCCATCCTTAATTTTTTTATAGGTGAGCAGTAGGCGAGCGAATAAATCGCTCCTGAAAATGCCTGGCCTGCTCGTGTTGGACAGTTTGATGGGTGGGGGAAACCAGAGTTCGAACAACAGTCAGAGTCCTCAACGAACTAACTCCACAAAAGCAGGGTTTGCATTGGTTGAACACAAGTGTACCATCGACGTGCAATACACCTTAGAACACAGCACCACCGTGCCTCGCCCAAAGGACACAACGCTGTCGCCGCTGGTCAGGATCGAGTTGTGGACCTTTCGTTTTAAAGTTCAGTGATCTAACCACTGAACCACCGCGCTCCCAGCCTCCGGGTTACAAAATGTTTGACCCAGAAGAAATGGGCTGAACCATGGCCAGACCGTCGCATGCACACTAAAAAGAGAGACATGGCAAAAACCTATAATCTATAACATGACAATAAAGAACACTACCGATGATGTATTTATCGATAGACCCCCCCCCCCCCCCCCCCCCCCACACACACACACACATACATTCACACTCCTGACATTTTCCCACACTTATCTTGTCTAGACCTGAAAAAAAAATTCTGTAGATCCATTTCTTATGCCCAAGATCTCTTTTGAGGATGAAGGGGGGGGGGGGGGGGCGCATTTTGGTGACACTGTGTCCATCCGGGGTCCGCGTCCGGCCGGCCGTCCGTATATTTTAGTTTCCGTCAATTAACTCACCTTCATAGATCATCCCGTCACATGATATTGCGTGGAGGGTGAGTAGCGAAAAGTTCGTTTCGATAACTGTCCGGATTCAATTTTCAATATGTCTGGAACGGCGGCCATCTTGATTTTGGTTTCCGTCAATGAACTTCAGAATGCCTTCACTGATCAGTCTGATACCTTCGTGATGTTCTCTCCGGGTACTCCGGCTTCCTCCACCCGTAAAAACTGTCACGGTCGCGATTAACCATTGTGCACAAGTATGTGACCTTAAACACCAATAAATAAATAAATAAATAAATAAATAAATAAATAAATAAATAAATAAATAAATATACCTTCGTGATGTATTGGGAATGGGTAGTGGAAGGTTGCTGTCGATAATTGTTCGAATTTCACATTCAATATGGCTCCCATGTTAGCCATATTGATTTGGTCATTCCGGTCTTGTCCAAATTTCTGTCACGTTGCCGAAACACGGTAAGATTTTTGCCCCCCCCCCCCATCCTCCCCCCTCCCACCCCCACACACACTCACATACATAGTATTATTGACGTTCTTCCACATCTTCGGCACACAAAAACATAATATTCCGACACAAGTCATTCGCCATATTATTAAAATAGAATATGTCATTTAAATTTGGTAAATTTCAGATGGGTAACATTTCTCGTTCAAATACTATCAACAACAAGTGTCTATGTATTTAATAATTCCATTTAAACTCCCATATTTTAATATTAGACATTCTTTTCCAATTCCTTAATCACTTTTGCTCCTTGAAACCCGCGTCTTCTTTTGTCATCCAAATGTGTCGAAATATAATTATGCTTACTTATGTAACGTTGGTGCATCTCTCAAAACGTGTCAGTCATTCTACGTATCAAACACTGATGTTCACTTTTAGCTATTTTACTCAGCTCCAACCGGTGCAACCATAACTGAGAATCCCTAGATGTTTTAGGAAAGTTAGACCGAGTGTTTTTTGCTTCAGACGTGATCTGCTCTCTCTCACGAACTCAAAAATCAAAATCTACATGTACTTTTTCTGGCTAGAGTTCTCATGGGCGACCGCAGGATTGTTTTTTTTTTTGGGGGGGGGGGGAAGGGGGGCTGAGGGGGTGGATTTACGTTGAATACAAGAAGACCTTTAAGCCCCCACTCCCTTTTGTTGGAATGCGAATACGCAAGTGTCCCCCACCCCGTCGCATCCCCATCGCGGTCGCATACTGTCCTCGACTTTCTGAACCGTTTCAGCTTCTCCTTAACAAAGTAAGTTTGTATTTGTAATTTGTAATTCACAAGACTGAAGTGAGATTTTGGTGTTGCCTATTTATTTTTACCTGTAAGTTATCATTCTGGTTACAATCGGATGATCTCACAGACACTATTAAATCTCTAACTGTACCAGGGCGCAAAACTATAAAACGTTTACAATTGCATTTTTCAGAATTGGAATTCCATTCCGCGTCTATAAATGATGGAAAGAGTCATTTGCATTTTAAAAGGCATGGCAATTTACCAGAAAGTAAATCGCCACGTCTTTTATTATGGTTGTGATTCATTGCTGTCTTTTATGGTCACAGGACAAAAATTCTATTCTGGACAATACAATTGTAAACAGTTTTGTAGTACTGGCCCCAGGTTATGTTCAAGAACCATATTTAACTACTCATTTGATCCCTTTCAACACGGTATATGTAGAGAAAGTGTTGCGTAAAGGTAAAGTTAGAAGTCCGTTAGTAGGCAAGCCAACACACACACCTATCTGGAAAGGAGGATCAGGAACGCTGTCAGGGTGTAGGATTAAATTGTTACTGACCCTCCCCACAAATTTGCTAATTTTTCTGTAGACACTATGTGTGTGAGACTATAGAATCCAGGGCACCAGGGTTGAAAGTGTTACCAATGAGAGTGTCATGTGCGTTGGAATATAAGGGTCTACGCTGGAGCGTCTAACACGGGGGATATCTTGTCTTCAATATCGACTTACGATAAAGTTATCTCCCCTGAAATTATTAGACTGGCGAGGAAGATCAAATTAAGAAGCGTGCAGTTGTTGCGAAAACACCTGTGACAAAAGTATAATGTTTGCTTTTGTTACTTTTAATAAAAGAAAACAATAGGCAGCCACTCAGAGCTGTCTGTTTCGTTTCTTAGAAGTTACAAAAGGTAACTTGTCTTTTATGGCGAACTAATTAGAAACAACTAACTAACAGTTCACTTTGGCTCTTTGTTTAGTGAATATGGTTTTACAGTTATTTGCAAGTTTTTATTCTTCCCGGCCAAAAATGAGCAAATCGTAGACTGTCGCAGGATAACAGGGTTAAATTGATGTTCGAAGGATGGAGGAAATTTTATATTCTTGTCAGTGCTCAGCCGACAGCCAGTGACTGTCGTCTGAACCCCAGTTCGAACGTTAACCTTGCCACCTTATCAATGCCCTATCCGCTTGGGACTCTTAGGATTCCTGAAGGTGCCTGTGGCTTACAACGCCAAAGGGTATCAACGATAATTCACTGAAAAGATTATTTATTTACATGTACGAAGAAATATAATATGAAACAAGTTACTCACAAAATTATTCGTAATAATACACTAATTACGCGATAAAAGATTATTCTTTAGGGCCCTTGACGTCTCCCACAGCTAGCTGTGTCCGCTAGATCAACCTCACATCATCTTCATCCTCTCACGGTTTGTGACAAACACAAAGTGTCTATTCACTTCTCGTTGCTTCCTCCTCGCAGGGTTAACTTCGCCGTCAGTCGGGCTTAACTCATATAATGCTCTGCTTGTGTGACTCTCTCGGCGTTCTCACAGTTCAATAACAATTCAATCGGCGTCTACAGCAGTTCACGATCACTTTGCGCCTTGCCTGGCTCTCAGGGGGTTAAGTTATTCTTCGCCTTCACACATATGCTTAACAAAGCTTACATAATAATATTCTGCAAAGTCTTCTCAACATCACCAATCCTCGCACCGCCTAAAACTATCTTATCTCGCGAGCTACTCCAGCGCTCACTCAAGCTCTTAACACGGTTTCTAGACCTCAACGTTACAGTTTTTACTTCTTTGGCTACCATGCCACTACGTTTCGCAACCGTTAACAAACTGCAATCGGTTCCTTACAACCCTCACAGGGTTACGACAATACGCGGACTTTCAATCTCCGTGCCTATGACTCTCGACGGCCAAGGCTAAATTCGGGCCTTCTCTGGGTGCCTTCAGGCCAACTGCCTCTGTATGTCTTGTCTTCTAAAACAGGTAATGCCGTTTACCTAAATGCATTAGCTCCCTGAGCTCGTACTTCCTGTTCCTATTCTCATATATGGCCACCGACTTGGCCCGCGACTGCCCCTAGTCTAAATATGAGCTCTGTGGCTCCCCCTACATCACAACGTCCCTTTACGTTCGCACCGATGCGGCACCTTCTCTAACTTATAGCATGGGACCTCCCCATCTATTCGCAATGACCCACAGCCTTTCACACCTTCCGACTGGAATTGGCTGGAATGAATTTTTCGAGAAATCCCTCGACTTTTATTTTGATAGTCAGAGCATTTATTCTCAGTTAATCGCTTCTCTTGAACTTGGCCGCTTAGATCTATCTTAATTTAACACTCGCTTTAAAGTTCCTTTGAAAGACTCGCATTTTGGTATCTTTTGACATTTCGGAGACAGGATAGATGCGTAATATGGGTGTGTGTCCAGAACATATGTGATGCACTGGTTTCCAACAATTAGATTTTAACTGGCTTTAATTACCCAGATAATGATAACCGGAGAGAATATGGTCTCTCTTAGTACTGATCTGTTATCAGATAGCCCATGTGGCGTTCAACAAGTGCGCCATAATGCCTACTTAGCAGAATTTGAATTATTGCCGATCTGTTTTCGGGGTCTGCCATATACCTGTCTTGACGTTTTACATTTAACCCAGGCAGAAATATTTACATTTATAAATAACAAAATCGCAACTTTTGGCTATCACCTTGACAGAGTTTGAGATCATAATGTCCCCTGAACAATTATGTCACTTTTTTAATGGTACTAATCGAGTTTACAGAATCCCCATTACACAAGCGGAAAAGGGCACTCAACTCTGGGTATGAGTTAAAACCGAGAGTTTCCTCCCCCGTTATTGTCTCCTTTAATAATTGTGGTGCAAATTGTATAGCTATGTATCTTTGCAGAGTGTGTTGAGGGCCAGTTCGTTATTAGCCCGACGAAACACACTTGAACACCCTGAAAATTTCTGACGAGAATTATTTTGATCTTCAAATTTATAATTTGAAGGAAATATAAAGCCTTCTATAGCAACATGGTGATTTCATGTCAGTCTAACTATATGGTTTCTAACGTTGCTGTGAAGTATCGCCCCTTTATCAGTTGGATTTCTTTCTGAATTTGTTGTACGATCTGACACTACCTATAATCAGCCCAAATATAATTTATTTACGTGTCTGCATCATTTTTTAACGCAAACACAGCATCAAATTCAAGAAATGTTGAAAAATATCCGACTTCACCACGTAAAAAAACATCGATTTCAAAGATAAACAAATTGTAGTACACATGCGCAAGAATCTGTGCGCATGCGTAGTACAATTTGTTTATCTTCGAAACATGATGTTTTTTAACGTGGTGAAGTCGGATATTTTTCAACATTTCTTGAATTTGATGCTGTGTTTGCGTTAAAAAATGATGCAGACACGTAAATAAATTATATTTGGGCTGAGTACGACAAGTAGAATGTTGATTATGTGATTTTTGTCTTCGATATGAAGCGTGAACTGAGTCGACCCAAATGCGGCCAGTTTCTTTCAGTTTTAGTCAGATGAAATTTGAACGGGTCTCTCAAAGACTGTGAGGGCCAGGAGGGCCCCGGGTCACAGTCTTACAAAGACTATGATCGCATCACTTTAATTTTGGCATTCAAATATCTCTGTCAAGTATAGCCCTTCAGACAACTTTTTCTGATCTGAAAACTGGGGGTCATGCAACAAATAAGAGAGAAAAACTGACACAAAGGGAAGTATCGGTCACGTGCACATATTTTTCAGGGAATTCCCTACAAAAACACACAAAAAGTAAATTGTATTTTTTAGGTCCAAAAGTCATCAAATCACCCTCTTTTTTATCAGGAATATTCAACAATAATGCAAGATGTCAATAGAATGTTTCAAACTTTTATTGAAACAACGGATTTTCCCAAGGCTGTTTATTTTTAGAGATTGCATCATTTCCGAGTGCAACATTTTAAGGCGGTTCACTCTAATTTCAATATTTAGTTCCGCGATACCTTAAATGAACTGACAACTTTTGAAAAGTTGAGGGGAGCTAACTTTTCAGTAAATCTCTTCCAGTGACGAAAACTGTCAACCATTTGACATATTATATATTATATAAACGGGAAGTGTGTGATTCCGGAATTCTGTCCTGCTAGAAATTCAAGCTTTGATTATCTCCCTTGGTGTGTAATGCAACTTGAAATATTCGGTCGGGCGGAGAAACTTCTTGTCCAAATTTCTACTTTGATTATATCCCCTGATATGAAATGGGCTACCTTTCAGTCGCACAGGTGGGGACTTCACATCCTGGGATGGATGGGCCCGCAAGTTAATTAGAAAACAGAGCATTACGGGCATCAAAATGTATGTCTTAATGATAACCACTGTTGTGATGATATACTGCTCACAACCGTCTGTTTGTCAATTCTTTCTTCCATCCATCCGTCACCAAACGGCGTTTACACTAACCTTCAGCGTTACGGGGTGTGGCCTAACACTAAAGATTTCCTTTTCGCTGGAAATGACACCCTTTTTCTGTGTATCACACATTTTGTTTATGGAATAAATTTTAGTTCGAAACACGTGGCACGTGGGGAGGGTGGGGTGGGGGGGGGGGGGGTGCGTAAATTAAAGCGGGTAGGCTGTTCTTTATTTATTAAGTTTGAAATGAAAATGAGCTTGAATTTCGTTTAACCGTTAGAGTGCTGATGGAAGCCCATATTTGGGCTTTGTTTTGAAGTGCAGATATAATAGCCTCAAATTCAGTGGATGTGTTTCATATTATCATTGAAGTGACATTATCTCATCTGCATGTGTTTTCCCTTGTTACAATTTATGGGAGAGTGCCTACTGGCACTCTCCCATAAATATTAACAAGGACAAAACAATTTTAAACATTTTGAAAACCAAAAACAATTTAGCACTCTATCAGTTTATTTATTTGTTGGGGTTTAACAACACTTTTGACAGCCCCCTTGTGTCGGACAGTTTGACGGTGGAGCAACTGTCAGGCTCCACAACATACTAACTCCATACAGTCAGGGTTAGCATTGGTTGAAGACAAGTGCACCATCGACGTGTAGTACGCTTTAGTAAACTACGCCACCGTGGCACAACGTGGGCAATGGGGTGAAGTGTCTTGCCCAAGAACACAGCACGGTTGCCGCAGGTGGGATTCGAACCGAGGACCTCTCGGCTTGCAGCCTGCACCTTTACCTACTAAGCCACCGCGCGCCCACTCTACCAGTTAAGAGATGGATTAAATCGATTGACATTTTATAGTTGTAGGGACATGGGAAGAGGCGCGTTAAGCTGCGTGTGGCTTGCGTTGCACTTCATATAATTAATTGTAATAGTTTCAACATTTAACCCCTGAATTACATCGTTCAGAAGAATTACATCGTTGGAATCGAATCTCAACATAAGTTGTAGATACTGCATCTTCTTACAACCGAAAATGTCAGTCTCCACTCAAACACTGTATGCGACAGCGACTCCTCTGTTTGGAGCAATTAATCAAAAAGCGGAATATTCCAGAACGTAATGAAAGTATAGTTTCGGAAGCGGAACCTCCTTGAACTCTCTTCTAGCATAAGGTCTCCTGTGGAATGAATAAAAGTTCGAGCAAATGGACGATTAGAAAATTCCCTCGATGTTCTCCTGTATAAAGGCGATCCATTCAAAGAATCGAGGTTACAATGATTTACATATTCTTCGACGAGCACCTGCACAAATACTCCTATAAAATCCGTACCATTATTCGTTCATCTGATAAGATGACCCAGCCTATACGTGCACAAGGAGACCGCCCAAACCATGCGTAATGTAGCATCCGGAATATGTATCGTTCAGACAGGGAGTCGAAAATATATTTTGAACTTTGGCAGAAGTGTTTGACCAAAGTGCTAGGGGTTAGGGCATCATAAATTACCTCAGGTGTAAAAGTAGGGAATGTGTTTTTTCGGTAATAGTTTCTGGACTGTGAATGGTGCGCGTTGTTAGTGCACATGTGCATCGCATGCTTGCTAGATTGACAAGTGTATCCGTCATTCATTTTGTCCGTTGGAGATCAGCCATCTTGGTTTCTATGGTGGCGCTCCGTTAATACAGGGTCCAAATACTAACAACAGTTAAAGTTGTGTTCTGAGGATATCCTGGAATGGGTGAGAGAATGTCGAATTTGCGAGATCTTCTCGACAACTACCTAAAATGACGTCACAAATCTTCCACAAAACATGCTATCTTGGGATGATAAGAGTTGCATAATTGTTATATGACCGCGAAGTCTCTGAGAATAATGTTTTATACAATGGGAGTTCTTTTATTGGCTAAGATGCTCCCAGAATCCGGTTTTTCTACCCATGCTGGGCACTATTCTGCCGAGTCTACACCCTATTCTTCCCATGCTTTCCGGGACATATTCTACTCATGTTATGACTTTTCTCTGTGGAAGTCTTCATATTTCTGATTATCACGTTGTATCGTATGATTCTAACCTTCTATTTAGCTAGCTATACCCCTGACCTGGCCTCTGTACACGAGGGCGTCTCATTAGATCCAGTCAGACTCCTTCCACCCTATCCCGTATCTGCATGTACAGTTCAATTGACCAAGCTGACACGAGCGTGATCTTTGCCTACTAACTGTTTACGTAGCACGGGCCTTGTATAGCACATGGCCACAAAACAGAAGTGTCGGTTGTATGGTTGTAAGTGCATCAAAAGCGTATATTGCTCATGCACATTTTTTTTTTTGGGGGGGGGAGGGGGGGTGGGGGTATTTGTGTGTCGCAGGATTACGGGGTCGAAATTGATCGAGGAAAATTTATGTTCTTATCAGTGTTCAGTCGACAGCCAGTGACTGTCGTCTGAACCCCAGCTCGAACGTAAACCTTGCCACCTTATCAATGCCCTATCCGCCTGGGACTCTTGGGATTCCTGAAGGTGCCTGTGGCTTACAACGCCAAAGGGTGATCAACGATAATTCACTGAAAAGATTATTTATTTACATGTACGAAGAAATATAATATGAAACAAATTACTCACAAAATTATCCATAAGAAAACACTAATTACGCGAATAAAAGTTTATTTTTTAGGGCCCCCGATGTCTCCCACAGCTAGCTGTGTCCGCCGGATCAACCTCACGTCATCTTCATCCTCTCACGGTTTGTGACAAATACAAAGTGTCTATTCACTTCTCGTTGCTTCCTCCTCGCAGGGTTAACTTCGCCGTCAGTCGGGCTTCACTCATATAATGTTCTGCTTGTGCGACTCTATCAGCGTTCTCACAGTTCAACCACAGTTCAATCGGCGTCTATCACAGTTCTCGATCACTTTGCGCTTTGTCTGGCTCTCACGGGGTTAATTTATTCTTCGCCTTCAGATATATACTTAACAAAGCTTACATAAAAATGTTCTGCAAAGTGTTCTCAACATCACCAATTCTCGCACCGCCTAAAACTATTTTAACTCGCGAGCTATTCAAGCGCTTACGCAAGCCCCTAATACGGTTCCTAGACCTCAACGTTACAGCTTTTGCTTCTTTGGCTACTGCGCCACTACGGTTCGCAAGCGTTAACAAACTACAATCGGCTCCTCACAACCCTCACAGGGTTACGACAATACGCGGACTTTCAATTTCGGTGCCTATGACCCTCGACGGCCAAGGCTAAATTCGGACCTTCTCTGAGAGCCCTAAGGCCAACTGCCTCGCAACGACCCACAGCCTTACACACCTTCAGACTGGAATTGGCTGGAAAGAATTTTCGAGAAACCCCCGATTTTTATTTAGATAGCCAGAACATTTATTCTCAGTTAATCGCTTCTCTTGAACTTGGCCGCTTAGATCTATCTTAACTTAACACTCGCTTTAAAGTTCCTTTGAAAGACTCGCATTTTGGTATATTTTGACATTTCGGAGACAGGATAGATGCGTAATATGGGTGTGTGTCCAGAACATATGTGATGCACTGTATTCTGCAATTAGATTTTAACTGGCTTTAATTACCCAGATAATGATAACCGAGGAGAATATTGTCTCTCTTACTATTGATCTGTTATCTGGCGTTCAACAAGTGCGCCATAACGGACATTAAATTTCATGCCTAATTAGCAGAGTTTGAATTATTGTTAGTATGACAAATCTGTTTTCAGGGTCCGTCATATACCTATCTTGCTTTACATTTAACCCAGGCAGAAATATTATCGAAAATATTTACACTTTTATACAACAAAATCGCAACTTTTGGCTATCATCTTGACAACACCCTACCAAGGAACATACTCTCAGTTGTTCCAAAAACACAAAGGGGATAGCATTCACGTGCATCCACTTTAATACTTCTCTCTTAGAGCTATCTCACAGTCTTGCTCCACTTTTACACCAATATACTCAGAATTTTCGCACACACAGTCATACGCATGCGCACACTGATGCGCACCACAAATAACTCCCAGTACTTTGACTCGGTTCTCCATAGGAATCCCATGAGTCTATAAACATCTCACGTCGCCTTCGCACGCACACTTCAACTGGCGCACAATATGGGGTGGTCCGTTGGTACACACGAAGCCAACAGGTCCCCCTGTACACTCACACCCTCTCTATTGCAAAATATAACACTAATCGATCATACACTCTCACGCAACTCCTGCGTAAAAAAAAATTATTAGCAAGGGGTATCCACCCTGACCCAACCCAGCCGATGGGCCTCTTGCACTAACTGCCATTAACTCGCCCCATCCTTGGATAGGGTGTCCCGCCCGGCTCATGCCCGTCAGCGGGTAACCTGCCCTATTAGGCACCAACTTTAAATACTCCCATTTATGGTGGGACCCTTACTATTCCCCAGAGAGCCCCTCTGTCCCCTCCACCGGGACCTATTCCTTGGGCGCGTCCTCCACCAAGGACACCACTCATCTTCACGCCCAACATCTACATGCCCACAGGCGATGCCTGCCGTACCAGAGCTCGATGCCTCAGATGCAACGCTCTGTAGATTAACACCTGCCAATCTCTCCTTGGGTGCCCCACTCCAAGTTCCTAGGCCCCCCTACCTCTACATCTCTGCTGCCATTTTGTTGATACCCGGCCACCTCTTGTGGCCTCTCCTGGCCCAATGCACCTCCCTCCCGCTGTTCGCGTGGGTCCAGTGTCCTTTATATTTTGGCATCTCCGCAAAAACCTTGCGCGGTAAACCACTCCACATCCATCTATGTTCACTCGATTATGACATTTGCCCATTATTTTTGTTACAGCGTATGGCCCCTCCCACTGTAACCGCGGTCTACCTAACCGTGTCGACCGGAGCACGGTCACCTTTTGACCGACCCAAAAGTTCCTAACCTTTGGTCTACTCAATTGCCGACCCTCATTATGCCACCTCTCGTCCACATACATCGGCTGCTTCCGTTCATCCATTCCCTTGACTTCCGTCGTCGAAGGGTTAACCTTTGGGGCTTCCATTGTGCACTTTACCTGTGTCTCCTCACTCAAGTCCACTGGTCCCCCCAGTGATTTTACCGGCCGCTTTGCATCTGCTGCTTGGGTTCGGGTGACCGCCCCCGATGCCCCTTTGGATGCTCTCCTCTCCGACCATGTCATGTCGGGTTCTGAACTTACCCCGGGAATGTTCCCAAGTACGAGGTCATAGATGGGCGCCTCAATACACATTGCCTATACCTCACCGCTATAGAAAGGGGTATCCACCCTCACCCTCGCAAGGTGGAACCTCCTAATCGTCCCATCTATTAGCTTGCACATGTGGTCGCAGCCCAATAGCTGGTCGTCTCTGACTAGTTGCCTACGCACTGCTACGCTACTGCATCCTGTGTCGCGAAGCATCCGCACATCATGTTTACCCCAGGTACACGGTCATTTTCCCTCCATCTTTTGAGGCTGTGACTTCCTCGCACATTCCACTTATTATAGGGAGGACCTTTCCACCCTCTAACACGAGCTCCTCCTTCTCAATGGCATCCCGGAGTGGACTACTTTCTGGGCCAACTGTCTGGCAGAACGCGGCCGTCTGCCTTTCGTTCCAGGTCGGACCGCCGCTACCTCCGTTTCCCCAATTCTTTGGTGAAGGGTTCCTCCTTCCATTCCTATGGGGTCCGCCATTTGGCTTTGTGGGAGGAGTTTTCTCCCAACAGGCCCTGGCTAGGTGCCCCTTCCACCCACAAACAAAACAAGACAAATCTCTGGGGCTCTGTGCCCCAGTACCCCTGTTACCAGCCGGCTCTGGGAGGTTAATCCTAACCGGTGCCTTTGCAACCTGGTTCCCCCCAAATCTTCCCGGCCGGGATTGGGTTATACTACCCCCGTGGGCTTCCAAATACTGTTCGGCTACCTTAGTCATTTCATCAACGCTGTATGGCCTCCTCTCCTTGACAAAGAGGGCCAACTCTGGGGCGCAAGTTGAAATAAACTGCTCCCGGATGAGCAGATCTTTGAGGGACGGAAAATCTTCGTCGATTTCCGACATCTCAACCCAGCGGTCAAAATACCTAGTAGACCGCGCCACAAATTGGAATACATTTTCCCCTCTCTCGGGCTTACATTCCCTGAAGTTAGCCCGGAATCCATCTTCGGTGAGCTGGTACCTCTTTAAAGTAGCTTTCTTTAGCTCACCATAATCATTGGCCAAATCAGGAGGCATGCTTGCGTATACTTGCAAGGATTTCCTCGTTAACAACCGGCTTAAGTTTACTCCTCATGAATCCTCAGGCCACTGATGACACGATACAAACCTTTCAAATCTCTAAAGGTAAGCATCGATGTCACCAGAATCCTCTGAGAATTTAGGGAGTTTTGGGAAAGGGATCCTACCATGACCACCCCCGTTCGTTTCCCCTTGTCTCCCGTTGGTTTCCTGAACTTGGGCCCTAGCTCTTATCAATTCGAGCTCTCTCTCGTGTACTCTTTCGGCCCTTTCATTTCCTTTTCACACTCGGCCGCCCTCCTTTCAGCTTTTTCTCGCTCTAACGCAGCCTGTCTCTCAACCCTCATAAAGAGCTCTTTCTCACGTTCGGCTGCCTCGCGTTTCAAAGTCACCTGCCGTTCCAATTCGGCCGCGGTTTCTTCGCGGGCCCTTTTCTTTTCAGCAGCTGACTCTTTCGCTACTCGCTTTTGTTCGTCCCTGACAAACTTTTGCAGCTCACCCCCAGAAAAAAACCCCGCCGAAATTAACTGGTCCAAAGTCATGGGCGCCTCCATTAGTTCACTTTTAAATACTTAAAATCTACACAGTTACGTTAAATAACAATTTACTCGCGCCTATCGTCGCGCTTAACCCTTCTACGGTGGCTAATTATTTAGCTACCGCGTCATTTACTTCTGAACCCACTTAAATTTAAAAATTGCAAAACTTTAACCCTTTACAGCTTTCCACTATTTCCCAAGAGCATGTTGATAACAATTTGCAAAAAACTCATATGTAAATTTTAAAAAGCATGCTCCATGAAATAAATTATCTTTGAGTGGATCGTTGATCTTTACCTTTAAAAATGTTACCTTTTAGAACATCCTGTGTACGCCTCGCCAGTGTCGCAGGATTACGGGCTTGAAATTGATGGAGGAAAATTTATGTTCTTATCAGTGTTCAGTCGACAGCCAGTGACTGTCGTCTGAACCCCAGTTCGAACGTAAACCTTGCCACCTTATCAATGCCCTATCCGCTTGGGACTCTTAGGATTCCTGAAGGTGCCTGTGGCTTACAACGCCAAAGGGTGATCAACGATAATTCACTGAAAAGATTATTTATTTACATGTACGAAGAAATATAATATCAAACAAATTACTCACAGAATTATCCATAAGAAAACACTAATTTCGCGGATAAACGTTTATTCTTTAGGGCCCTCGACGTCTCCCACAGCTAGCTGTGTTCGATGGATCGACCTCACATCATCTTCACCTTCTCACGATTTGTGATGAATACCAAGTGTCTATTCACTTCTCGTTGCTTCCTCCTCGCAGGGTTAACTTCACCGTCAGTCGGGCTTAACACATGTAATGTTCAGCTTGTGCGAACCTATCAGCGTTCTCACAGTTCAACCACAATTCAATCGGCGTCTACCACAGTTCACGATCACTTTGCGCTTTGTCTGGCTCCACGGGGTTGATTTATTCTTTGCCTTCAGATAAATACTTAACAAAGTTTACATAAAAATATTCTGGAAAGTGTTCTCAACATCACCAATTCTCGAACCGACTAAAACTATCGTATCTCGCGAGCTACTCCAGCGCTTTCTCAAGCTCTTGATACGGTGTCTAGACCTCAACGTTACAACTTTTACTTCTTTGGCCACTATGCCACTACGGTTCGCAACCGTTAACAAACTACAATCGTTTCCTTACAACCCTCACAGGGTTACGACAATACGCGGACTTTCAATCTCGGTGCCTATGACCCTCGACGGCCAAGGCTAAATTCGGACCTTCTCTGAGTGCCCTCAGGCCAACTGCCTATGTATGTCTTGCCTTCGAAAACAGGTAATGCCGTTTACCTAAATGCATATAGCTCCCTGAGCTCGTACTTCCTGTTCCTGAGCCTATTCTCATATATGGCCACCGACTTGGCCCGCGACTGCTCCTATTCTAAATATGAGCTCTGTGGCTCCCCCTACATCACAACGTGCCTTTACTTTCGCACCGATGCGGCACCTCCTCTAACCTATAGCACGGGACCTCCCCATCTACTCGCAACGACCCACATCCTTACACACCTTCCGACTAGAATTGGCGGGAATGAATTTTTCGAGAAATCCCCTGATTTTTATTTAGATAGCCAGAACATTTATTCTCAGTTAATCGCTTCTCTTGAACTTGGCCGCTTAGATCTATCTTAATTTAACACTCGCTTTAAAGTTCCTTTGAAAGACTCGCATTTTGGTATATTTTGACATTTCGGAGACAGGATAGATGCGTAATATGGGTGTGTGTCCAGAACATTTGTGATGCACAGGTTCCAAAAATTACAATTTAACTGGTCTTTAATTACCCAGATAATTATTACAGAAGAGAATATTGTCTCTCTTTCTATTGATCTGCTATCAGAAGCCCATATGGCGTTGAACACGTGCGCCATAATGGACATTAAATTTCATACTTCATTTAGAATTTCTTGAATTAATGTCAGTTTGACAAGCCTGTTTTCGGGGTCCGTCACATACCTATCTCCACGCTTTACATCCAACCCAGGCAGAAATATTATCGAAAAATATTTACACTTTTATACAACAAAATCGCAACTTTTGGCTATCACCTTGACAATGATAACCGGAGAGAATATTGTCTCTCTTACTATTGATCTGTTATCTGGCGTTCAACAAGTGCGCAATAATGGACATTAAATTTCATGCCTGATTAGCAGAGTTTGAATTATTGTTAGTATGACAAATCTGTTTTCAGGGTCCGTCATATACCTATTTTGCTTTACATTTAACCCGGGAGCGCGGTGGCTCAGTAGGTAGAGGTGCAGGCCGCAAGCCGAGAGGTCCTCGGTTCGAATCCCACCTGCGGCAACCGCGTTGTGTCCTTGAGCAAGACACTTCATCTCCATTGCCTGCGTGGGGGCACGATGACGCCGTGTACTAAGGCGTACTGCACGTCGATGGTACGCGTGTCTTCAACCAATCTCACCCTGCCTGTGCTGCAGTGCGGAGTTACGATGTTGGGGAGCTGGCAGCTGCTCGTCGTTGCTCAGTGGTTCTCTCGGGTACTCCGGCTTCCTCCACCCGTGAAACTGTCACGGTCATGATTAGCCATTGTGCATAAATATGTGACCTTAAACATCAATAAATAAATAAATAATATTACATTTAACCCAGGCGGAAATATTTACACTTTTATACAACAAAGTCGCAACTTTTAGCTATCACCTTGACATTGTGAACAAATCGTCGTCCGAGTGCTAGAATGTCTTATGTCTCCTATGGGACATAGGACATTCTAGCACTCAGGCGACGAAATGTTAACCATAATTTGTGGACTGATGCGAACTTTTTGTAGACTAACTAGGATCATTATGGACTAATGTCTACTTTTGTTCTTGGGTGCTAGCTTTCGACTACCTGACCTGCTGATCAACCCATGGCCTTCGTGGCTACTAGCTCCTTTGCCATCCCATCGCATTCATGGCTCAATGACCATTGCTAATTAAGTTAGTGATATAAGTAGTAATAGTAGTAGTCGCCGAAGTATTGAATGCCAAGCACAGCACTGCTAGGGTCAATTATTAGAAGAGATTACAAATAGTACTTAGTAGAAGGTTAGTAGTGATTGGACATAAGCAGTAGTGATAAAAGTTAGGACTGTACTGGCACCTGCGAGCTGAGAGAAGTGACTGGAAACAAGGGTCGTAATGGAAGCAGCAGTAAGTTCCAGGCCTAGCATTCTTTAAAATGCAGGAGGGCTAAAAATAGCACCCCTCGCATGGTCTAGGGGAACGATTAGCTCTCCTCAAGCTTACAAAAGCTAAAAGTGGTAAAATGAAGTTTTACTATTAATGAATTCTGTCTAGTGTGGGAGGGGCAGTGTGGCCGTCTTACGGAGACCACTAACATAGCAGAAGTATTAACCCTTTACCCAACGTAACAGCAAAAACCGGCCAGCGCTATTCTCAAAATTGGCAATTAATTTGCATTACGTTTTCAGTTTTTGTCTCAAAAACATAGGTTATGACCTCTCGTTGGAACGAGCTCGTTCCAACGAGGGGTCATAACCTATGTTTTTGAGACAAAAAAATGAAAAAAATTAGTTATTCAAGAATTTTTTTGCAAGTGTCGTCTGCTTTTCATGTTAGGTAAAGGGTTAAAATATGTGTTTTAGGAAAAGGCGATTATGGTAATTATTATTTCCTAAGGCCTGGAGGGTTAGTTTTCGCCCGCCTTAATTTTTTTAAGGCGAGTAGTAGGCGAGCGAATAAATCGCTTTCCTGAAAATGCCAGGCCTTAGTAACCATCGGGGATAGTGTAGTCGTCTAGGAAGTAGAAGCAGAGGCAGAAGGCATTGGGAGAAGAACAACTACTTGGGGATAGCGAGTGGAATAGCTGATAGTGTTGGTGCACTTGTGGGAAGGTGAAACTGGAATATATTCACGAAACTTCAAAGTAGTAAATAAACGGGAGACAGTAACACTAGAAGCCAATGATGAGCCTGGCGTGAAGAGTATTGCAATGGTCAGGAGTAGTAGCAGGAAAAAGTAGTACTGGTAGAAGATAGTAGTACTGGGAGTCGATTACGGGGCAGATAGTGGTGGCCGAGAAAGAATGGTAGAAGACTATAATAGCGGATGGAGGCAGCAGAAGCTGACAATAGGACAGATAGCAGTGACCATGTACAGTAGCAGTGGTCAAGGAGGAACGAAGGCGATTGATTGGTCTAGGAGTTAGGAGCCGCATTGGAGCCACGAAGTTATGAAATGAAATTTAAAATGTTCAAGAAGTCAAAGGCTGAGAATCAAATATCCATATTCGATCACAAAGATCCACACCATTGCATATCTGTCCACAAACCACAGCAGTACACTTCAGTTCACATCCGTCGACAAAAAGTCCACATCAGTCCACAAACAATGGTCCTCATTTATACGAATGTGCCCATGCGATGTATGTTCTAAAGAACTTGGACACATATATTGACACTTCTGATTGGTGACCTTGTGCTGGATGTGCTGTGCTGGACAGAGTTAAGCTGGCAAAAATCTCACTCGGATCAACTAGGTCAAGGGGCAGATATGGGAGGGCTGAGGGGAATTTTTCAGTCTGATTGAATCCAACAGACTCAGTCGAGGACAAAGGTCGGGGCAGGGATGTAGATAATTGAGACTAAATAGAATGCTGGGTTCATAATGAGCTCGCTAGGCATAGCCGAGGGGAGGTAGAGTAATAGGGACAGGTAAAATTCATAAACACAGTAGAATATGTCTAGAATGGAAGGATTATGGTTTATTACTTTCCAAAGTGTGATTTACTGGGATTTCCGGGTTTGATTATAAACGATAACTTCACAAGTGAATTATGCAATCAAAAATTGTGTCATAAATCCGCGCTCGCAAATTTCCGTGGGTGTAATGGGGACTTGATTGTTTTTATTTTTTTTCTAATCCTTCAGCTAACATGAAAAGCAGACGACACTTGCAAAAAAAATTCTTGAATAAAAATTATTTTAATTTTTTGTCTCAAAAACATAGGTTGTGACCCCTCACTGGAACGAGCTCGTTCCAATGAGGGGTCATAACCTATGTTTTAGAGACAAAAAATGAAAACATAATGAAAATTAATTGACGATTTTTGAGAATAGCGCTGGCCGGGTTAAATAATATAATTATCGTTAATACTGAAAAGTAATAAACAGGGTAATCGCTTGACTGGACTGGTTACGTGAAATAATTCATTCGAGGCGAGGGACTATATTGTAAAACACTCGCGCAGTCGTGTTTGTACAACGTCCCTCACCTCTCATGAATTATTTCACGAAACCAGTCCAGACAAACGATTACTCTCTATTTTGTACATGCGGAATAGGGTCCAGCATAGACAGAAAAACGAGGATCCTGTGAGCCGACAAACGTACTCTCATATATACAAAAGAAAACAATTTTTGAGGCCTTTCGTTTTTATAGCTTTATGTGCTGCTCTTATCAACCCACGACGGTACGTTTTGAAGTCCATTTGGATAATTGTATACATGTGTAGATTCGAAAGCAGGTACTCATTTAGAGTACAGTGATAAACTTGTGTCATCCTAGAAACACAAATTATTTCTTTTTATGGCGAACTGTGGGTGAACGAAACAACAATTCACCCAATTTGTAAAGACCTGTATTTTTAGAGTGAAGGTTGTAGTCCGAATTATGTGAACGGATGTGAGCCAGTTTAAAAATAGTGAAGCTGACTTCCCTCTTAGCTTAGTTTCAAAGAAATATTTGAAATTCCGAACAACAAAATTAAATACTCCGGCGTTAACGAAAATATAATCTACATGGAAAGTGGACGAATTTATGAGTTTCTTCACACCCAAACAAACACAGGGGGGACATGTCATTGACAAGAACACGACAGCCGTGCAGTGAAACACAGACTTGAACACGACAATTAGAGACCGAATGGCGATAAAATAGACGGGTTAGAAGGGGCACTACGCCGCGGGCTAGAGCAATAAAAATAACACCAATGCAGGTCAATAAACACGTTCCAGGACATGGGAAAATGTGTCTTGAAGGTGTCCAACGACTTGTTGTATATTGCCGGAGAGTCAGTACAAGATTACCGAAAAATACTATGTATATATACTGAGTCAAAAAAGAAAGTATAATAGAAACAAATGTGAAAAATAGCATAAAGGATGAAATATAATAGTTCTAATGTTGCATGTTTGTGGACAAGAAGTCGCCCAAAGAGTTTAATGACATGTTGTTGTTGTCTACCCAACCGTATACAATTTTGCTCGGATTTCAAAATAGCACGTCCTACCCGAGTATGCCAAATTGAATGGGTGACCGACGATTTTCTTTGTGTTATGTAGTGCTAGAGAGCCCAGGTTATAGAGAATACACGCTAGTTTTTGTCTTCCGACATTTTAAAAAAAATGCCAAGGTTAACCGAAAATCAGAGGTTGCGTGTCATTGGTATGCATGAGGTTCCAGATAAGCATGATACTTCTAGATAAGCTCACTGCTAAGTTCGGAGTCACTGTGGCCACTATTTACCGTCTCATTGGAATGAAAAGTACCACTGGATCTACTGCCGGCCGACCGCGTTCTGGTCGACCAAGAGTTACGACCCCTGCACAATACCGACACATCAGGACGTCTGACTTGCGGGGTCGCTTCGTTTCGGCAACGAGGACAGCAGCAATTACTCCTGGTAGAACTAACAATAGAATTAGTGCACAAACTGTCCGCAATAGACTCGCTGAACACGGCATCCGAAGCAGGCGTCCATACCACGGACCAGTCCTCGACCAACGTCATCGTACTGTCAGAATGGAATGGGTTCGTCAGCGTGTTCGCTGGACTCAGCAGCGTTGGAGCACGGTTCTTTTTAGTGATGAATCAGGATTTTGTCTACGCCGCGCTGATGGTAGGGCAAGAGTGTATCGCCGACGAGGAGAATGATTTTCTTATGCTTGCGTGCGGGAATGCGACCGTTTCGGCGGGGGTAGTGTAATGGTTTGGGCAGGAATTTTCTTGCACCAGCGAACGCAGTTGATCTTCATCGATGGCAATCTGAATGGACAGCGATGTAGGGACGAAATTCTTAAAGCTGTTGTTATTCAACGCTAACGTCGGATTGCAGTTATTCCAACAAGACAATGCCCGATGTCACGTGGCGCATATCTGTCGTGACTTTCTTGAGGAGCAGAGCATCGAACTTTTTCTCTGACCCCCACTTTCGCCAGGTTTGTCGCCAATCGAGCATCTTTGGGATCAATTGGACCGTCGGGTACTTCAGACGTTAGGCGATTTACGTAATGTTCAAAGGCAAAAGTGGAACGCAATACCACAGAGTGACATCAAGAGACTTATCAGGTCCATGCGCCGTCGATGTCTTGCCATCCAAGAGGCAAACGGTGGACATACACGCCATTGACTGCATGTGTGAACTTTTCATTTCACCCCATGTCGGAATTGCGACGTCCTGGCGTGACGTTGGCAACAGTATGAACATGAAGTTATGCAAATTCATACAACGAAACTCGAAATATGAATTTACAATAATTTGTTTGGTATTAACGTCGATAATACTAAAAAAAAAGCTCCTCAAAGTTTATTTTACTTTCTTTTTTGACTCAGTATATATATATCCGCTTTGTCATTGCTCTGTGAGTGTGCCACAATTAGACACCGTAATTAATGATAAGTTTTTTTAAAAATCAACCAAATCTAACCTCATCTCAGTCTAACCTTTAACATAAACGGTGTTTTTTCAGGGAAGCGTCTTGGAGACACGTAGAATTTTTTAAAAAGTCAAAATTTCCACTTTTATCTCGAAATTTCCGTTTTTATATCAAAGTTTCGAATTTAAAAAAAAATATTCTACATCTCACTTAAACACTTCCGTACTTTTTGGATTTCAGAGTTGTTTTCTACTTCCTCGTTCATACATTCTGCTACTGGGTTGGGATCGCAGCCATTTCGCAACGTTGCTATAGTACTTGAGATGAAGTTGTATGAGGCACTGATCACTGTGAAAAAACTACCGTAAAATATACGGTAAAATACTGGCAACCAGCCGTAAGCCCAGCCATCATGAATTTTACAGTAATAATGATTACTCATTGAAGTGTCGAGAGATCAATAGTAGAGTGTTCAAGTCCAATCACCACATTTTTTTTGTTCAGAACGAATGCATACATCTCTTTAATTCCTGCTTTTGGTTGATTGCGATCATCTGTGTCAAACGATAAGGGTTCCAGGAAGTGCAACTCTTAAGGTAGACTAATTAATATATTTAACTGCAGTCAGTCGGCTACTAGTTAACCCTTTAATCATGCAAATTGTATCAAAATTTGTTATTTTAATTATGTTTTAAATTTTTCAAAAACATTCAACAAAATCATATCATATGACTCCGCATTGGAACAAGCTCGAAGCTTGTTCCAATGAGGAGTCATGCGATATGGTTTGTTGAAAGTGTTTGGAAAATCTTCTTTTTTTTTTTGTTTTCAGCTGCTCAATTTGTAAATTAGGCGGGCGGATGCGGCCGATTCTTTATGTGAAGGCCTAAAAATATTAATTGCTCTGCAATTGATTAATATTGACCAGCTTTATTGTACAATGAAGCTAAACCAAATATCAGGTACTTGAGTCTGCTTCTAGATCGAACAAAAGAACTGATTACGAAGCTTCACCGTTAATTTACGGTTGTAGTACCGGCAGCTGGTTCTCAATATACTGCCTGTTTTTTATGGTAATACACTTTACTCCGATTGCCTACATGGGGGCACGATGGCGCTGTGTACTGAGGCGTACTGCACGTCGATGGTGCGCATGTCTTCAACCAATCTCATCCTGCCTGTGCTGCGGTGCAGAGTTCAGAGTTACGATGTTGGAGAGCTGACAGCTGCTCGTCGTTGCTCGGTGGTTCTCTCCGGGTACTCCGGCTTCCTCCACCCGTAAAACTGTCACGGTCACGATTAGCCATTGTGCATAAGTATGTGACCTTAAACACCAATAAATAAATAATAATAATTTTATGGTAATATTATATATTCCTACAGTTTCTCGCACAAGTGCATTTAATCAAGAATGTGAGCCAATTCCAAACTGATAGGTCTACAATAGCCAAGACATCACTGTAAAAACAACAATGTTAGAAACACAGTAAAATAAATGACTGTCAACCAGCTGCCGGTACTTCTACCGTAAAATATTATGGTGAAAATACTGTTGTAAACTTCTTGTGACATTGGCGCCCTATTTTGTGTTCGATCTTTGGGCAAAAAGGATTAACTGATATTTGGATGCTCTTCATTATACGAGAGGACTGCTGTTTTGTTATACAGAGTAGGTCAATTAATATCTTTAATCTACAGCCTTATGGCTGCTGGTTAAAGATATTAATTAATCCTGAAAAACCAAGGTAACCGTGAACGATGCCATGTTGCAAAAACAGGAACTGAAGCGTTGAATGCGTTCCTTCTGAAAAACAACTTTGTTGCACTCTACCTGAACATGACTCTAAGTTTTCATACGATATAACTTTAGGTGAAACAGTCATCTATTTGTTTATTTATTTTTGATTATGTGATAATTAATTTATTTATTCGGGTTTCACGACACTTTTGGAAGCCAGAGTCACCTCATGTCGGACAATTTTAGGTGTGGGGGAAGCCGGAGTACCCGGCGTGAACCACCAAACAACTACGAATAACTGCCAGGTTCCCTGGCGTACTAACTCCACACAAGCAGGATTAGCATTGACTGAAGACAAGTGCACCATCGACGTGCAGTACGCCTAAGCAAACAGCGCCACCGTGCCCCCGCATGTGCAATGGGATTAAGTGCCTCGCCCAAGGACACAACGCAGTTACCCCTGGCGAGGATCGAACTGTGGACCTTTCAGTTTGAAGTGCAATGCCGTAACCACTGAGCCAACCCGCTCCCTAGAAACAGTCATCACCGTAATATATACGACAGAAGTAATGGCAATTGGTTGCCAGTACTGCTACCTGTCGGAAACCGGGCTTTGTCGCTGCTGGAAGAAATAGATTCACGCCGCGTATTCAGCCAAAACTCAAGGAGTGTTGCCTGAATCCGTACGCGAACGTATGTCTCACCGTGACGAGCCCGCCCGTTTCACTTTTGTTGGGGTGGTTCTTATTCTGAAGGGGTTAATAACTTTTCCTCGAAAAGCATAAATCAACAGGGGTTTACTGAAAACAACAATTTTAAGACATATATATAAACAAATAAATATAATAATTTGTGACTTACATGGAATCCAAAAGAATAAGAAAACAAAACGGCCATCACCCCCTGCCCACACAGTTTTTTGAGTCACTTGCGGGCCCGCATTCTCTGTTGTCGCTGGTTTTCCTCCTTTTTGCTGGTGTTTGTTCCTTGGTCGCCTCTTCACTTCACTCCTTTCACTGCTATCGCACGGCCACTAACGTATTGTCACTTTATCGAGAAACCTTTCCTCCAACAAGTCACGGGATGTCACTCTACCACTGCCGTCGCACTGCCACTAGCTTAGTGTCACTTTACTTGACTCTTTTCACACAAGCAGTCGCTACCAATGTGGATAAACTCTCCCTTACGTTTGTGTCAGAATAATGTCCATACAGGCGACGTCTGCGACGCCAACGTATGGCTTGCCTTCTATAACAGGTAATGCCGTTTACCTAAACGCAAATAGCTCCCTGAGCTCGTAATTTGTGTTTCTGATCCTATTCTCATATGTGGCCACCGACTTGGCCTCCTTGACTGCTCCTAGTCCAAATATGATCTATGTGGCTCCCATACGTCACAACGTGCCTATACTTTCGCACCGATGCAGCACCTCCTCTAACCTATTGCATGGGACATCCCCACCTACACTCAACGACCCACAGCTCAGGATTCTCCGAGAAACCCCTCGATTATTATTTAGATAGCCAGAGCATTAATTCTCAGTTTAATCGCTTCTCTTGAATTTGGCCGCTCAGATCTATCTTAATTTAATACTCGCTTTAAAGTACCTTTGAAAGACTCGAATGTTGGTATCTCCATGACATTCGGTGACAGGATAGATGCGTAATATCGGCGTGTGTCCAGGACATGTGTGTTGCACTGTTTTCCAACAATTAGCTATTAACTGGCCATAATTACAAAGATAACGATTTGCAGGAGAATATTGTCTTTCTTACTATTGATCTGTTATCAGATAGCCCATGTGGCGTTCAACAAGTGCGCCATAATGGACATTAAACTAAATGCTTAATTGTCAGCGTTTGAATTATTGCCGATCTGTTTTAAATGACAAATCGGTTTTCGGGGTCCGTTATATACCTATCTTTACGTTTTATGTTTAACCCAGCCAGAAAGACTATCGAAAATATTTACACTTTTAAACAAGAAAATTGATACTTTAGCCATCACCTTGACAACCTCCTACCAAGGAACATACTCTCAGTTGTTCCAAAAACACCAAGGCGATAGCATTCACGCGCATCAACTCTCACACTTCTATCTTAGAGCTAACTCCCAATCTCGCTCTACTGTTACACCAAACACTCGAGATTTTCACACGCACAGTCACACGCATGCGCACACCGATGCACACTCCAAATAACTCTCCAGTATTTCGACTCGTTTCCCCATTGGGACTCATGTGTCTATCCGCATTCCATATAACCTCGCGCGCTTACTTCCGCTGGCGCACAATGGGGTGGGGGAGGGGGGTCCGTTGCTACACATGCAGCCAACAAGTCCCCCCTACACACTCTCTCTGTCCTTCCCTACATCACAAATTTTAATACTACTCTATCATACACACCCCTGTATCTATATACACTCACGCAACACCTGCGTAAAAAAAAAAATTAGCAAGGGGTATCCACCCTGACCCAAGCCAGCCGACGTGCCCCTTTCCCCAACTCCCGTCATCTCACTAACTTGCCACCCCTGCTTGAATAGGGTGCCCCGCCCGACTCATGCCCGTCAGCGGGTTACCTGCCCTGTGTCCATGTGTGATGGGACCCTTACTACTCCTTAGAGAGCCCCTCTCCCCTCAACCGGAACCTAATCCTTGGGCGTGCTCTCCACCAGGGACCCCACTCATCTTCACGTCCAACACCTGCCGTACCAGAGCTCGCTGCCTCATAGGCAACGCACTGTAGATTAAGAGCTTACTCCTTACTTGGATCCCCCACTCCAAGTCCCAGGGCCCCTCCTAACTCTACGTCTCTGATGCCCCTGTATGGCTACTCCGACCACCTCTTGTGGCCTCTCCTGGACCAATGTACCTCCCCTGGACCAATGCACCTCCCACGCCGTTCGCGTGGGTTCAGAGTCCTTTATATTTTGGCATCTTCGCAAAAACCTTGCGTGGTAAACCACTCTACATCCATCTATGTCCACTCGGTAATGACCGTTGCCCATTATTTTTGGTACAGCGTATGGCCCCTCCCACTGTAACCGCGGTCTACCTAACAGTGTCGGCCGGAGCACGGTCACCTTTTGACAGACCCAAAAGCTCCTAAGCTTTGGTCTACTTCCGTACCGACTCTTACCATGCCCCCCACTCGTCCATACATTGGCTTCTTCTGTTCAGCCACTCCCCTGACTTCCGTCGTCGAAGGGTTAACCTCTGGGGCCTCTATTGTGCACTCTACCTGTCCCTACTTACTCAACTCCACTGGTCCCTCCAGTGATTTTACCGGCCGCACTGTCTCCGCGGCTTGGACTCGGGTGACCGCCCCCGATGCCCCTTCTGATGCTTTCCTCTCCGACCATGGCATGTCGGGTTCTGAACATACCTCGCGTATATTCCCGTGTACGAGGTCATAGATAGGCGCCCCACTACACATTGCCTCTACCTCACTGCTATAGAAAGGGATATCCACCCTCACCCTCACAAGGGGGACCTCCTAATCGTCCCATCTATTAGCACGCACACGTAGTCATGCACCGTTAACTGTCCGTCGCTAAATAGTTCCCTCTTCACCGCCGCGCTACTGTACCCCGTGTACCGTAGCATACGGACTACTCGGTCACCCACGTACGCTGGGTACACCGGCATCTCCTCATTTTTAACAAGAGAGGGGTATCCCTCGCATAGTCTACTAATTATGGGCAATACCTGCCCCCTTCCAGCCTGAGCTACCCAGCCTCTAAAGATGGCGCAGTGGGCTCCTCTCTGGCCCAATTGTTTGGAAGAATGCCGCTCTCTGCCTCCTTTCCACAGACTGTATCGAATTATTCCTCCTTCCGTTCCTAATCGGAGATGGGTCTCTCCCTCCAGTTCTTTGGGGGACCCCGTTTTGTCTCCCCGTGACCGTCCTTCTCCAACAGTCTCTGGCCAGGTGCCCTTTTTTATTACACACAACGCAAGTTGTGTCCCTGGGCCCCGGCCCTCTCTGATTCCCCCTGGAACGTTCCGGCTCGGGCTTCGGTTCCTAACGGGTGCCTTTGCAACCACGTTACTCCCATCCCTGCCCGATCTACCCTGGGTCAAACCTCCCCCATGAGCCTCTAAATACGCTCCGCCACTCCAGTCATTTCCTCCACGCTACTTGACTTCCTCTCCTTAACAAACAATGCCATCTCGGGGGCACACGATGACATAAACTGCTCCCTGATAAGTAAGTCTTTCAGGGAGGGAAATGACTCTTCAATTTCAGATAATTTGACCCACCTGTCGAAATACCTCGTGGTCCTTGACACAAACTGGTATACACTTTCACCCCTCTCTGGCTTACATTCTCGGAATGTCGTCCTGTAACCCTCCTCGGTGAGCTGGTACCTCTTGAGTATAGCCTTTTTCAGCTCGCCGTAGTCATTAGCTTGGTCAGGGGGCATGCTCACATATACTTGTAACGACTTACCAGCCAGCAGCGGACTAAGACTGACCCCCCCCCCCCCCCCCCAGGCGTCATCGGTCCAACCCTGACTCGAAGCATACCTTTCAAACTTCTGTAAGTAAGCGCCAATGTCATCAGTCTGTTCATTGAACTTTGGAAACTGTGGATAAGGGGCCCTCATGTTTCCCACGGCACTTTCTCCACCCTGTCTACCACTAGCTCCGGGTAACTACGCCCTAGCCCTTAAAATTTCCGTTTCCCTCTCGTGCTGCCTTTCAACCTCCTCACGCACCCTTTCAGTCTCCTCACGCGCTCTGTCAGCTTCCTCACGCGCCCTTTCAGCTCTTTCGCGCTCAACCTGAATTTCTTTCTCTCGTTCTGCAGCTAGTAATGCTGCCTCCCTCTCTCCCCTTTCACGCTCTAGCGCAGCTTCTCTCTCCCCCTTTCACGCTCTAGCGCTGCTTTTCTGTCGGCTCTTTCTCGCTCTACTTGTATTTCTTGCTCACGTTCGGCTGCCCGTAAGGCAGCCTCCTCGCGCTTCAGTGTAACCTGACGCACTAACTCCGCGGCAATTTCTTTCGCCACACGCTTTTGCTCATCTTTCACAAACTTTTGCAATTCACTGCCCGCGAAGCCCAACTGCTCTCCCATACTAATCAATTGTTCCAAGCTTGGGGCACCCATTGTTGAGATTTATCACTAAAAATCCCACACCAAAAATATTTATTTGACCTCAAGGGTTATTTATTGCCTATCCCACACTGCGTCCTATTATTACGCGAGAATTTCCACCACCGGTATTTTAAATTCGCCGATCTAATTTAACCAATGATTAACCCCTACACAACTTATGAAAATTATTAAAATTTCGATGCGACAACCTGTATGAACATTAGAACTGAAGCATGTATTAAAATTGTCATTGAGTGAGCCTGCTGATTTTGGACTTCTCAATTGTTACCTTTTAGGAAGATCCTGGGGTTAGCCTCGCCAGACATCGGAAACCGGTCTTTAGCGCTGCTGGAAGAAATAGATTCGCGCGGCGTATTCAGCCAAAACTTAAGGAGTGTTGCCTTAATCCGTACGCGAACGTATGTCTCACCGTGACGAACCCGCCCGTTTCACTTTTGTTAGGGTGGTTCTTATCCTGAAGTGGTTAATAACTTTTCCCCGAAAAGCATAAATCAACAGGGGCTCACTGAAAACAACAATTTTAATACATATATATATATATAAAATAAATATGATAATTAGTGACTTACCGGTACATGGAATCCAAAAGAATAAGAAAACGAAACGTCAATCACCCTTTACCCACACAGTTTTTGAGTCACTTGCGTTTGTCTCAGAATAATGTTCATACAGGCGAAGCCTGCTGCGCCTACATATGGCTTGCCTTCTATAACAGGTAATGTTGTTTACCTAAATGCAAATAGCTCCCTGAGCTCGTACTTCGTGTTTCTGATCCTATTCTCATATGTGGCCACCGACTTGGCCCACGACTGCTCCTATTCTAAATATGAGCTCTGTGGCTCCCCTACTTCACAACGTGCCTATACTTTCGCACCAATGCGGCACCTCCTCTAACCTATAGCATGGGAAATCCCCAACTACACGCAACGACCCACAGCCTTACAGCCTTCAGACTGGGATTGGCTGGAAATAAATTTTCCAAGAAACCCCTCGACTATTATTTAGATAGCCAGAACATTAATTCTCAGTTTAATCGCTTCTCTTGAATTTGACCGCTCAGATCTATCTTAATTTATTACTCGCTTTAAAGGTCCGTTGAAAGACTCGAATTTTGGTTTCTCCATGACATTCGGTGACAGGATAGATGTGTAATATGGGTGTGTGTCCAGAACATGTGTGATGCACTGTTTTCCAACAATTAGCTATTAACTGGCCATTGTTACATAGATAACGATTTGCAGGAGAATATTGTCTCTCTTACTATTGATCTGTTATCAGATAACCCATGTGACGTTCAACAAGTGCGCCATAACGGAATTAAACTTCATGGTTAATTTGTCAGCGTTTGAATTACTACAGAAAGACTATCGAAAATATTTACACTTTTAAACAAGAAAATTGCTACTTTTAGCTATCACCTTAACACTACCGCAATTTTAACGGCACTGGTTAGAATGCTGAAGTTTCCTTCCTTCGCGTTGAGGAGTTTTTTCCAAGGTAAATCAATTCCTTTGCGTCTCCAGCAGTTTTGGGTGAAAGTTTTTTATGCATTTAAGGTTTTTTCTGTGTCCTGGTTTTAAACAAGACATGGTTTTTAACAACGCAATTCCAGTCCTCGCATCCAGGCTTCTCTTTTCGAGTTTTGGAAGAAGAGTGTAAAATAGAATCTCCAACTCGCCCTATGCAACTTGTGAAACTTACTCGCCCCATGCAACTTGTGAAACTTACTTATCTCGTTCAGACAGTTTGGTCTTCGCCTCGCCAAACGCTCGGGGATTGCAGTACTGTTGTCACACAAATGGTATCCTTCTCGATCAGGCTGCGATCGGGTCGCGACTGATTACCCCAGAGGGTCGTAGTTTCCTCACTGAAATTTTTGAAATAAAGTGTCAACTGAGAAAAAAATTCGTTTTAGACAGATGCTATTCTCAAGTGTTTGGAGCGAAAGGGACAGAGAATTTCGCCCGGATCGGGAAACATTCGCGATCCGGTCTAAATTTTCAATCCGTTTTTGTAATCACATTACTTTATATTATTTTATTACCTGTTGCTTCAACCTGAAAGGAGCATTATGTTCCTCAGTTCCAAGAAATATGTTATGGTGTTCGATCCCCCGACATGAGTTAACTCCGCTAGTCTGCCAACCATGTCTCTTATTATGCGCATTTGCACAACTATGTTCGCCAGTTGCCCGTTCACAAAATACAAATTGCGGACGATTATGCACTTATATTTTGTCGTCAGTAACTATCTCATGGCCTTTCTTTGGAAAGAGGTGAATAATCTGTGGTTAGCAGTGACCACGGAACGATCTTGAAACCGGAGGAATGAATCTTTGGTTCAAGGTTTGCACATACATGTATTTGTGATATGGATTGGGGGGGGGTGTTTGCTTTGGTATGATTCAGCATCATGACAGCATGATACTTTCTCAAAATATTCTTCATTTGAATAAATGTGTATATGTCAGGTAATTGGGGGTTTAATACACTCGAGAGGTGGGAGGTCTACGTTTTCGTTGTGGTGCATTCGATACTTAGAAGCTGTTGTCTGGACCCCAGCCCGAACGTAAGTATCGCCACATTACCAGTGCCCTATCTGTTTGGAACAGTTCGTGCTCCCGAAGGGATCAATGACTTTGGATATTTAAAGGTCATCGACGATACCTCACTGAAAAGATAATTTATTTACATAAATATAGGAATATGTGGCACAATTTACTTACAAAGTAATCAGCAGTCCAAGAATGTGTATAAATAACACACATGCATGCAGTTCGCAATATGTGGACCCACGTCGGCTATCATAGGTGTTGGTGTGTCCTCCTGGCCACAGAGACATATCTTGCTTCGGTGTCCGTCGTCGGTCTCCCCACACAGCATTGGAGTCAGTATTTGCGTTGGAGATTAAGAACCTTTTTCACCGATTTAACTCATGTAGAGTTAAAACCCTCGTCACCTGAACTTTGTTTGCTTAAAATCCTGCTATCATACGCCCTTGTGGGCATTTTCACACACTTATTTCACTGCCGGTGTCTCCCCGTTTCCTTTTTACATAGTTCGGTTTCACATTCACTGATTACCATAGGGTTAACTGGGCATCTACTTACCAAGCAAATACTTACTCAAATTATACGTATAAAGTTTTCAGAATGGGTTATTATTAACTTCTGCCTGTTCCCCCCACCACCAAACAGTTCGAACACTAATGTTTCCATATAACGAGTTCAGCGAGCTCTCAACGGCTCTTGGCTATTTAACATTTATAACTACTGCCGAAGAACCCGCCGCGGTTCATAATTCTCCCACTCATACGGTTTTGTGAACCTTTCCAGTTCCCGGAGTTGAGCCCACCGTCGCCTGCGAGTTTCATGGGGCGTGATAGACTGAGTACCCCTAGTTCATCCCAAGACTATATTCAACTGGAAAGCAATTAATTTTAACAACAGATGCTCTCATTGAAATCCAACACGTCGGCCTTTATAAATAGGTTTATAACAGACATAACTTTTTATTGAAAGATCATTGTAATGACGTTCTCTAATACGCATTATTTGGGTAATATATTTTTTTTTATTCAAACTGACAATTGAAATTCCACCGCCGATTCTGGTACACATCTCAAATTGTCATATGGCTTTATCGAGTGAAATCACAATGACCCATTCGTCTTTGCTTTGTGTGTGTTGTGTCTGAAATCGAGTGTTGTCATTGCTGAGGAGTGTCGCGTGAATCCGTTCTGGGGGGTGGGGGGGGATTCTTATCCTGAAAGGGCCAGTGACTTTTCTTGCTGAGGAGTGTCGCGTGAATCCGTTCTGGGGTGGGAGGGGGGGGGGGCGGTTCTTATCCTGAAGAGGCCAGTGACTTTTCTTCAAAACACATAACAGTGCCTCACTTAAAATAACAATTTTATTACATGAAGAAAAATATGTGTAACTTACATGGAATCCAATGACTAAAATACAAACGTCAATCACACCGCACCCACACAGTTTTTGAGTCACTTTGCGGGTACCTGTTCTCTGTTGTCGCTAATTCCTTCTTCCTTGTCGCTGGTGTTTGACCTTCTCGGTGCAATGTAGTATCTCTGGACTCTGGTCGCCTTTTCACGAACATATAATGGAATGTCACACTATCACTGCCGTCGCACGGACGTATTATCACTTTAGTGGACGCCTTTACTCTAACAGCCACTATTTCGAGGGTAACAGTTTCTCTCTTTGTTACCTCAGATTACTGTTCGTACAGGCAAAGTCTACTCTGTCGTCGTTCTATGTTATATAGACTATGACAGGTAATACCGTCTACCTGAAGAATGCCAATATTCGTGTGCTCCCGGAGGTCATACTTACAATTCTGATCCTACCCTCATATATGGCCACCGATTTGGCCCGCGACTGTTCCTACTCTAAATATAAGCTCTGTGGCTCACCTTACATTACAGCGTGCCTATACGTTCGCACCGATGCGACGCCTCCTCTAACCTATAGCATGTGGCACCCCCAGCTTCGCACCTACGACCCACAGTCTTACACACGTTGAGACTGGAATGAAATTTTCGAGAAAACCCCCGACTCTTATTCGATTGCAAGGACATTCATTGCTATTTTGATTGCTTCTCTTGAACCTGGATGCTATTGATCTGTCCTGATTTAAAACGTTCTTTCAAGTTCTTTCAAGATATCGTAACTTCGCTATATATTGGCACTTCTGATAGTCCCCTGTCAGAAATTGGGGATGTGCATACAACACAGGCCCTACACGTGCGATACTTATGATTAGGAGATTATCGCCACTAATGACCATATAATTAGATGACTGATTATTTTGGATGGTTAAACGGTTGTCTTTTGTTTGAAACGTGTCCGGCAAGATCGTTGTTTTAGACCATATAAGCGTTAACTGGCGTTACAGGATCCTATTGAGATTCCGTACCATTGAAGGTATCATTTTTATTCCGCCATCACTGATTTATTTCTAATTAAAACCACAGATGGCTTACTTGACAAATCGGTTTTCCGGGGTCCGCCACATCAGTACATATTCTTGGTTTTTGACCGAGTGAGAAAAATTATCAAATATATACACTTTTTAAACCAGAAAATCGTAAATTTAAGCTTTCTAATTGACATACTAATTACTTTATTTAAATGAATGTGAAAATTATACGCAACTAGACTGTTCGATAATTATCACCACACTTCTCCAACACAAATGTTTATTATTTGATTGGCATTAACCGTTGAACCTCCACACTGAACACTATTTCTAACTTTGCCATATTGCCACTGTCATACGTTATTCAGCGAAAACATGAGAATATATCAAATTTATCCGAAGGTATTTATAAAAATAAATAAATGCTGTCTTAATAACACTCCGACAGTGTGAGTAGAATGTTTGAAACTGTGCACTGTCGTTGCTGTTAGAAGGGAGAAGGGTGGGTGGGCTTTTGTATGTTTCAGCATGACATTTTTCAAAAAAATCTGTCACGTGAATTAGTGTGAATGGAATGGTCCCCCCCCCCCCCCCCCCCCCCCGTGGGATCCCCTGGTAGTGAAGCATTGCATGTTTGCTGTGGTAAAAATCTCTGTGTTCCTTGTAAGATAAGACCCAGTCACTAATATTTGTGGTGGAAGTCCTCTAAAATGGGCCACTTGGGTATAAACGATTGAATAAATTTAACCTTATCACCATGCTGCGGTCACGATTACCTATTGTCAAGAAATATAAGACCTTAAATACCAATAAATAAATAAATAAATAAATAAATAAATAAATAAATAAATAAATAAATAGTGGAATGTTTGAATCAGATATATACTGCTGTTGATACCAAAGTAGCAACAGTAGAACATAGTTGTTTTAATCCTTTCAATCCTGATGGTATATTCCATGCCAATTAAGAGACATAAACTGGTAGAGTCTATACTCGTTACTTGGGGGTACGACCAATCAGGATTTTCAACGTGCAGCCCTGAGGCTGCACGTTGACAATCTTGCTTGGTCTACCACACAAATTCACGGAGTAATTATATACTTTATGAATTAAAGTCGTGCTTTCGGGTTCAAAGAGCTAAACATTCTACACACACGTTAATACAAAATGACGAATTCGCCTAAAGTGTTTGGCTTGGCAAAACAAAGTTGACATCGAAACTTGAAGCTGAAGGTAAACACAACAGTTCATGTGTGGAAGTTCCAATAGTGTACTTTGCTTTCGTCCTCCCGATACTTAGGTTCAATAGTTTTACTATGAGTTTGATCGTATAACTTGTGAAAAATATTAACTCTTTCCGCAAAAAGCGAGTGCTAAATCCATCCCGGAGTTATATCGTCATGAAAATCGACCATCCATAAAGTTATCTCCCTTGAAATAATTAGACTCGCAGGTCCAATTAAGAAGCAACAAGGAGCACGGTGACTCAGTGGTTACGTCACTGGACTTCAAATCGAAATGTCCACGGTTCGATCTCCGTCAGGAGTAACTGCGTTATCTCCTTTGGCATGGCAATTAATCGCGATTGCCCACGTGGGGGCACGTTGGCACTGTGTGCTAAAGCGTACTGCGCGTCGATCGTGCATTTGTCTCCAACCAGTGCTAACCCTGATTGCGGAGTTAGTACGCTGGGAGTATGAGAGCTGCGCCCCCTCCCCCCCCCCCCCCCCTGTTCAGTGGCTCTATCCAAGTAATCCGGTTTCTTCACCCGTAAAAATGTCCGACACGAGGTATCCCTGGCTGTGAAAAGTGTCGTTACACGCAAGTAAATAAATTAAGAAGCTAATCGTTGTTGGGGGGGGGGGGGAGCACGGTGGCTCAGTAGGTAGAGGTGCAGGCTGCAAGCTGAGAGGTCCTCGGTTCGAATCCTACCTGCGGCAACTGCGTTGCGTCCTTGGGCAAGACACTTCATCTCCATTACCCGCGTGGGGGCACGGTGGCGTTGTGTGCTAAGGCGTACTGCACGTCGATGGTGCACTTGTCTTCAACCAATGCTAACCCTGCTTGTGTGGAGTTCGTCTGTTGGGGAGCTGACAGTTGCTCGCCATTGCTCGGTGGTTCTCTCCGGGAACTCCGGCTTCCTCCACCCGTAAAACTGTCGCGGTCATGATTAGCCATTGTGCATAAATATGTGACCTTAAACAGCAATAAATAATAAATAAATCGTTGTTGGGGAGACACCTATGTCCTATGACGCCAGTAAAAAAATAAAGATAAGTTTCCTTATTTTCAATTTTTGTAAACGAAAGCAACAGAGAGCTCCCGGATCTGTTTGTTGCTTTCGTTTATTAAAAGTAACACAAGTAACTGTTTATGTCAGGATAATTAGAATCAACCAGTCCAGACATGATCCGTCATTAAGAATAGCGATCAGTATCACACCCTCCTACATTAAATGTCCCATTGTGTCACCAGTTCTTGGGATGGGAGTCCTCTAAAATGAGCAACATGGTTGAAAACGATTGACTGAATTTGACTTTATCTCCATGTTGTGGTCACGATTAGCCATTGTGCAGAAATATGTGACCGTAAACACCAATTAATAAATGAATAAATGGTGGAAAGGACGTGCAGTGTCTATCATATGTTACGATGCACGCACTGTTGACACAATGAACAGAAAAACGTTACGAACTTCAAAAGATTGTGAAAACGCCGTTTTCTTATTTTTAAAGTTAAAGGCTTTCCAACAGAGAAGATAGACAAACGTTCAAATTCGGTGGGGGAAAAAATGTAAAAAGCCAACTTCTGTGTTTTTATACTACTCTGCGGTATAGTGTGGTATGCTTGTGAAATGATCAGAGGCGGGCTGACCATATGGTCCACCGGGAAAATTCCCGGTGGGCCCCCTGTTGAGCTTCTCCTGGGTCCCCTAAAATTAATGCAGCCCAACACATCTTGGTACGTGAAATTTCGTGAAAATAACGAAAAGGCGAAATGGTTCTGATCGCATACACTGCCGGTATATTGAAATGTTCTCTATGTGGACTGCCACTGGCAGTCCACGTAGAGAACTTTTCGATATACTGGCAGCCTGGTCTGTCATAGATCGCTCAGGTGAAAGGAAACAGCGTTCCTTCAATTTCAAAAATCAACATTTTCTCCGATTGGGCCGAATTATGGTCTTCCCGATGGGTCCTCCTCCCCCGGTAGAACCATTTTTTGTCAATTGATCGATGAAGTTGATACAAAGGTACCATCGAAATGTCCTCTGTGTGGTCTGCCATTGATCGTTCAGATGCAAGGAAGCCGCGTTCGTTCAGTTCGCAAAATCAAAACCTTCTCCTGGTCTGGGGTCCCCTTGGTGCATTCCGCGGTAACTTTTCTTGTCCCAGTCCGCCCCTGGAACTGGTACGCATATCGATTATACAAATTTGCTAACATTTCGACATTTCAATCTTTATATGAAATTCCCATAACGTTAGTGTTAAATTTGCTGATAGCTTTTGGAAATTAAAGGGCTCTAATCTTACTGTAAATATCTTCCAATAACGAAAATTGTCACCCGTATACTCGTCAAGATCCTGGCCCAGCGGTGCCTGGTTAGCAACGATTAGAGAAATCCTTAATTACAGCATTTGGCAGATTGGGTATTTTGCTTAGGTGATGGGTTAATACTTATAAAACTATTGTACAATTGTCGCCTGGCAACTGGAAATACTAAACCTCCGTTTTATTTCTAGAATAGAGATTTATCGGTGCCTACATGTACTATTAGCCAAACCGTTTGAATGGACAAATGTAATTTATTATAGGTTTTTTGATAAACTGTATTTTTAACAGTTGCCTATGAAGATGGGTCGGTTTACATTTTTGACCTTGCTCGGCCTCGCTGCAAGGTATGCGCCATTATACATTTTTTTTTAGATCATTGTCGACTGTAAACTTATCTCACCCCATATCAACAACGAACCTGGAGTTAATGTTGCATTCTTTATAATTCATAACAAAACGAGTTTCAAATAAAATCATTGGGAAAATATCACCTTACATGGTATAGTTTGCTATTGTCATGGAGAAGTAATACATCCCCATTTATATGGCAGTGAATATTACTGCGTTTTATATCGACGAAACACTAAAACCGGATGGGTCGATGCAAACGGTTGTGAAGCGGGGCGCTGAAATTATTATTTTCTGCAGTTCCATTCGGGGACCTGTGTGTTTTTGCGGAGGCGACCTCAATAAAAGCCCACTTTTGATGTACCATGTCTGAGCAAACTGTGTGCGAATATATCAGTTCAGCAATGAATCTGTACGAGAAAGAAACCCTCCTGAAGGATGTTCCGGACGGCTTACCTAGTTATGGAGAGCGAGATAAGTACATTTTTTCAATACAGATAGTTTCCATTTTTCCATGTCGCCACATTTGTATTGTGGGGGTGGGTATAGAAACAAAAATGAATATATCGTATTAAATGGGCATGTCACTTGTGTTATTTTTGCCGAGCGTTGGCTACCAGTGTCGCAAAAATATGTCCAACATTTTCTCATTTTGCGAAGCGCATCATCTTGTGTCGGACAACAGGGACTGCGGAACGATTATGAAAGTGGAGGAACTGAATCTATGGTTCAATATTTTATGTGTATAGTGGGGAAGGGTGCGTGTGTGGGTATGTTTCGGTATGATTTTTGGGGTATTTGAAGAATCGTCACTTGAATTAACGTGTGGGTGAAATGTCGAAACTGATGTGCACTACCGTTGCTACTTTAGTTAGTTATTAGTTATTGGTGTTTAAGGTCACATTTATGCACAATGGCTAATCATGACCGTGGCAGTTTTACGGGTGGAGAAAGCCGGAGTACCCGGAGAGAACCACCGAGCAACGACGAGCAGCTGCCAGCTGCTACTTTAGTAAAAAGGCCAATTTCTCTCAGATACTGTGTTACATCAAGTAGCTAATGCAAACATTTGTAGTAGGGGTTAATTCCTGGAACGGAAATTCTCTGTTCCTAAAGCCGGTCACGATACACTAGAAATCTATATATAGCACGGAACCGGACATTGCGCATGACACTGTTTGCGTATTGAACTGACGTTTTCTAAATTGAAAAACTATTCCAAGGTAACTTTGTAAGATTCGCCAGCCCTTCCACACCTCAACTGTTTCCAATCCTGCTTCCTGAAGAACCTTTTTCACCAAATCACTATAGCTCTCGATCAGTTCCGGAGGACTACTCTCTTCAAGAGAAAGACCTCCGCTCTCTTCAATTTCATACTCATCTTCATTTTCAGAATCACTAGTACCACTCACTATTCACTTTCTCCTTAAACATCAGCTCCTTTACTGCCGTCACTAGTCTCCTCTGCTTAAAGCAGAGGAGATTGGTGACAGCAGTGAAGAGGGAGTTGAAGTCAGGAGGTAGTGGTGATAAAACTAGCGATTCTTAAAACGAAGACGAGTTGCAAACGGGTTTGGGTATTCAAACTTCTCTTTGGAAAAGAACTTTCCCTATAGAGATGGCATATTTCCAATAATATATATATATGTTCATTTTCACGAAAATAGATAGGTCTTGTTTCTCTCGTAAATTCATGTACTTATTATCCGGAACATTTCCCGGTTACCGGTTCTGAGTGTAATTTCATTCCCGTTCCCGTTACTATAGAAAACCGGGAATATTTTAAACCCTAATTTATAGCACTGTATCTGTATAGGATACGTCAAAGAGTCTCTGATCGGCTAAAACACGAGAGAGAGAGAGACACACACAGTTTTGCATTATATTTTGCACGACCAGACATTAGTGACTTAGCCTCGGGAGTGGTGGGTGGAACTGGGACCCGCTGAAATTTTCACTGCTCCCCCACCCCCCCCCCCCCAAAAAAAAAACCCCAAATTGGCCCATCTTACATATAGACTCCTAAAATGGTCTCCAATATAGGGATTCATCCTCAAGAAAACATTTACAAAATTCAGTGATCTAAGGGCGAATCTCAGGCATTTATAGCCTATGAGTTCAGGGTGCGATTGATCGGGGGCTTCCCTTAGTCTGAACTAGGACGCTCTGGTCGATACCCCTTCCTCCCACTTCCCTGAACTAGAAAGTCCTAGTTCAGACTAAGGGAAGCCCCCGATCAATCGCACCCTGAACAGCCTTCCATATATCATGTCCCCCAAAAAGTCTAGGGCACCCTATTATTTATTTATTTATTTATTTATTTATTTATTTATTTATTTATTTATTTATTTATTTATTTATTTATTTATTTGTGTTTAACCACACTTTCGGCAACCAGGATCATCTCGTGTCGGACAGTTTTACGGGTGGAGAAACCCGAAGTACCCGTAGAGAACCACCGAGCAACGGCGGGCAACTGTCAGACGCCCAACGTAAGGGCACCCCCTATTATATAATCCTGGCTACGATCCTGACACCCATATGCACTCGTTTGTAGCAGCGTGATGTGTGACCATGTGTAGCACGCACTCAAAATATACTATATGTTGCACACTCTTACAAACAGTAATTGTTTACTTACTGACAAAATATAACATTATCGTTTGCATCCATAATCAAAAACAGGCATTTGTAAACCAAATTTGTGAAAAAACGAGTGAACGAGTTAGTGAATATCGGCACTACATTTTGCATGCACAACCATTCGCGCACATTTGTAATAGCTCGTATGGTATCCTTGAATGGTACAACCACGTTTTCAACACGCACTCGAGAAACTAATATGTGTGAGTACTATCAGAGTTTGTCGCAGGATTACAGGAGCTATATTGATGTTCGGAAAGATGGAGGAAAATTTATGTTCTTATCAGTGCTCAGCCGACAGCCAGTGACTGTCGTCTGAACCCCAGTTCGAACGTAAATCTTGCCACCTTATCAATGCCCTGTCCGCTTCGGACTCTTAGTTAGGATTCCTGGAGGTGCCTGTGGCTTACAACACCAAAATGTGATCAACGACAATTCACTGAAAATATTATTTATTTACATGAACGAAGAAATATAATATGAAACAAATTACTCACAAAATTATCCACAAGAATACACTAATTACTCGATAAAAGTTTATTCTTTAGGGCCCTTGACGTCTCCCACAGCTAGCTGTGTCCGCTGGATCAACCTCACTTCATCTTCATTTTCTCATGGTTTGTGATACATACAAAGTGTCTATTCACTTCTCGTTGCTTCCTCCTCGCAGGGTTACTTCACAGTCATCCGGGCTTAACACATATAATATTCTGCTTGTGTGACTCTATCAGCGTTCTCACAGTTCAATCACAATTCAATCGGCGTCTACCACAGTTCACGATCACTTTGCGCCTTGCCTGGTTCTCACGGGGTTAAGTTATTCTTCGCCTTCAGATATATACTTAACAAAGCTTACATAATAATATTTTGCAAATTGTTCTCAACATCACCAATTCTCGCACCGCCTAAAACTATTTTATCTCGCGAGCTATTCAAGCGCTTACTCAAGCTCTTAATACGGTTTCTAGACCTCAACGTTACAGATTTTACTTCTTTGGCTACTATGCCACAACGGTTCGCAACCGTTAACAAACTACTATCGGTTCCTTACAGCCCGCATAGGGTTATGACAATACGTGGACTTTCAATCTCGGTGCCTATGACCCTCGACGGCCAAGGCTTAACTCGGACCTTCTCCGGGTGCCCTCAGGCCAACTGCCTATGTATGTCTTGCCTTCTAAAACAGGTAATGCCGTTTAACTAAATGCATATAGCTCCCTGAGCTCGTACTTCCTGTTCCTGATCCTGTTCTCATATATGGCCACCGACTTGGCCCGCGACTGCTCCTATTCTAAATATGGGCTGTGTGGCTCCCCTACATCACAACGTGCCTATACTTTCGCGGAACCTTCTCTAACCTATAACATGGTACCTCCCCATCTACTCGCAACGACCAACAGCCTTACACACTTTCCGACTGGAATTGGCTGGAATGAATTTTTCGAGAAATCCCCCGACTTTTATTGAGATAGCCAGAACATTTATTCTCAGTTAATCGCTTCTCTTGAACTTGGCCGCTTAGATCTATCTTAATTTAACACTCGCTTTAAATTTCCTTTGAAAGACTCGCATTTTGGTATCTTTTGACATTTCGGAGACAGGATGGATGCGTAATATGGGTGTGTGTCCAGAACATATGTGATGCACTGTTTTCCAACAATTAGATTTTAACTGGCTTTAATTACCCAGATAATGATAACCGGAGAGAATATGGTCTCTCTTAGTACTGATCTGTTATCAGATAGCCCATGTGGCGTTCAACAAGTGCGCCATAATGGACATTAAATTTCCATGCCTAATTAGCAGAATTTGAATTATTGCCGATCTGTTTTCGGGGTCTGCCATATACCTATCTTTACGTTTTACATTTAACCCAGGCAGACATATTGTCGAAAATATTTACACTTATAAACAACAAAATCGCAAATTTTAGCTATCACCTTGACAGAGTTTAAGATCATAATGTCCCCTGAACAATTATGTCGCATTTTAATAGTACTAATCGAGTTTACAGAATCCCCATTACACATGCGGAAAAGGGCACTCAACTCTGGGTATGAGTTAAAACCGGGGGTTTCCTCCCCCGTTATTGTCTCCCTTAATAATTGTGGTGCAAATTGTATAGCTATGCATCTTTGCAGAGTGTGCTGCGGCACAGTTCGTTATTAGCCCGACGAAACACACTTGAACACCCTGAAAATTTCTGACGAGAATTATTTTGATCTTCAAATTTATAATTTGAAGGCAATATAAAGCCTTCTATAGCAACCTGGTGATTTCATGTCAGTCTAACTATATGGTCTCTAACGTCGCTGTGAAGTATCGCCCCTTTATCAGTTGGATTTCTTTCTGAATTTGTTGTACGATCTGACACTACCTACGATCTTCGATCATACCAGGAACATTTTTTTTCTCACACAAGCAGTGTAGATAAAGTACCAATCCTTGAATTTAACCCCCTGCACACTGATGTCAAAATATCCAGATTTGAAATAGCCATTTTTCCCATAATGCAACTGGGAATTTAACCAATTCAATCTTGTTTGACATAGCTCACTGAGCTCTGTCAAACAAGATTGAATTGGTGAAATTTCTAGTTGCATTATGGGAAATATTTGCACCCTGAACTTGAGATATTTCGACATCAGAGTGCAGGGGGTTAACCTTCACATAAATCATTTGTCAATGGAGCTGAGATATATCATTTGGTGTTATTTAAAGTTTATATATGAGCTGCTCTAACCAATCCAGCTTAAATGAACATTAATGTGTGTAAGTTTGAAATACGGCGATGTGCATCCTATTTTCTTAACGCATTTAAATATCGAATTTCAGTTCAGAGAACTAACAGTCTTCAGTTTTGTATGACTTTCTGTATGCACTAGTTTCAGGCGTCCATATTTGTAAAGTACATGTAGTAGAGATGGGCGATATGCCGAAAAACCGAACCGATACCAATATCATGGGGATACCGAAAAACTGAACCAATAGTCGAATAACAAAACCGTCTGAATTTTCAAATTTTCCTACATTCGCTATTTACAAGGCATTGTTGAAACTTTATAGCAGATGAATTGTTCATTTTCATGAAAGAAGTGACTGATTTTCTTTTCAGTTTTGTTAACCTTCATTGGGCTGAGCAACTGTTCTGAATTCCCATTGGACTACATGTACATGTCCCATTGCTTAGCAGTGATTTCTACTCAGTGTTAGCTGCCTGTTAAGGTGTTCTGTCGATTGTCCACAGGACCTCCTAAAGATGGCACGGGCAACGCATATGTTCTGAGATCGCAAAGGCCTGAATTAGGTCTTTAAACATAAAGGTGCGTTTAGAACAACAAGAAATTACTGTAGATAGGATTTGTCGGCGTGAAAGAATGCCATTGTTGGGCTCAGTGGTTTATTGTGTTGTGGTAGAGTGGTACTACAACAACGTCTTCTGGGTTTTTTTCTGATGTGAATTCCTCTTTTGGTGCTATCAGCAAGTCAGATCAGATACCGAATACCGAACCGATACTTAGGTATGCCCTCTAAAAATACCGAAACCGGTATCGAACTCAAAATTTCAAAACCGCCCATCTCTAGCATGTGTTGCACACTCCACGCAAGTGCCGTAATTACTTTGAGTGACTGAGCCGATGGACTTGGATATTATATATGAACATTGCACATATTTGTAGCACTGTTGCGGAATACCGTGATGAATCAGACCTTAACCCTTTACCCAACGTAACGGCAAAACCCGGCCAGCGCTATTCACAAAAATAGCCATTCACAAAAATAGCCAACCAATTTTCATTATTATTTTTATTTTTTGTCTCAAAAAATAGGTTATGACACCTCATTGGAATGAGCGCGTCGAGATCGTTCCAAAGAGGGGTCACAACCTATGTTTTAGAAACAAAAAATGAAAGAAAAAATGATTAAAGAATTTTGTTTGCAAGTGTCGTCTGCTTTTCATATTAGCTAAAGGGTTAAAGGAAAAAATCTTTGTGTGAACTTAAAAACGTTAACATTATATTTTGAGAGTTCTGTTATATGCACACGATTGCTGCACTGTGGATTGTTACTTATTTGAAGCACGCACACGATGTACTAATTTTATTTGAATGAACTAACAAAGTTTAACATTATAGCACTTTATTCAACTTAACACGCCCACTCCACATTTATACTCCGATAAAGCTTCAGGGAGTTCACTTCAATTGTTATAATTTAATTCAGAGTGTCTCTTTGCATTATAATGTACCTTTATCCACCCGAAGTCTCTATCATTTATATTTTTGCATGCAGGGGAGTTATCAGACATAAGGGAGTAGTTTAGGGCTAAGTTTTTGTACGGTGGCGAATATTAATTACCGCCATAAGTAATGACTGGGTGGACGAGAAGAATGAAGAAAAGAGAAAATTCAGTGCAAACTAAGATTCAGAGTCGTAAGTGGAGATTTGTCGAAGTAGGAGGAGACAAACTTCACCTATCCGAACGTCGAGGTCTCCCTTTAGGGAAGCCGAGTCGTTCGCATAGCTAAACTAAGAAATGGGGCATCTTCGGACTATATGAAAAGAATGATAAACAATAACATTGTCTGAAAACTGTAACATATCTGCGTATTTTTATAATTATTTTGGTTTACTGAATGAATAGGTTATTTCTTTTTTTGTTTTGAAACAGGCCACGACCTGGACATTATGGATCTTCAGCCAGTCCAATAGGGCTGTGCCACAACTAACTCAGACGTATATGTATGTAATATTTATTCAACGTCAAACAATGGGGGAGTCTGAAATACAAAAATGTATACATAATTATACAATTTGTTTACAATAAACACGCTTTCGGCAACTGGAAGGAAGGCAATATTAGTCTAATATTAACAATAATCATAAACATTATCACATATCTTTCCCTGACAATCAATATTGTTGTGATAAATGAGCACCTAAGTGTAGTACACAATTGTTGAACACAATTGTACCAAGGGACAATTTAAACACACCAATGAATCTCCAAATATTGGAGAGCAGTAGCGAAATACTGCACGCTGCCAACTGGATACCAGCATTGCTTGAACCTCGTATCGGCCGAGATACCAGCCCTCATTTACTTCACCTCAGCGTCAGACGGTTGATATGATCAGACCGCGGACTGATATCTCAACCGATATGAAACTTATCAAGTAATAACCTCTATACTTCTTTCCGTATGTGACGCGCGTTACGCAATGGTTTGGATAGGTATGACTGTTAGTATCTGGAGTTTGGGTGTTCCATTTGAAATGTCGCAACGGATATAATAAAAATAATACTTACGTCTTTTGCGTAGTGTTCAGAATTATCTCATTCGTTGTTTTCATCGTACTGTGTATTGACATATATAATGTACGCACACAAAATACTAATACCGGAGTAGACTAACGCTGTTTAGAATTATATTTTGCATGAACAATCCTACGCACTCGTTTGTCTCACAGTGTTGTGTGGTTCGTGTGTTGTACGCACTCAGAATATTATGTTGGGCACAATAACAAACAATAATTTCTTTGTGTGTTGACATAAATAATGTACGCACACAAAATACTAATACCGGAGTGGACTAACGCTGTTTAGAATTATATTTTGCATGAACAATCCTACGCACTCGTTTGTCTCACAGTGTTGTGTGGTTCGTGTGTTGTACGCACTCAGAATATTATGTTGGGCATAATAACAAACAATAATTTCTTTGTGTGTTGACATATATAATGTACACACACAAAATACTAATACCGGAGTGGACTAACGCTGTTTAGAATTATATTTTGCATGAGCAATTCTACACACTCGTTCGTCTCACAGTGTCGTGTGGTTCGTGTGTTGCACACACTCAGAATATTATGTTGGGCACAATAACAAACAATAATTTCTTTGTGTGTTGACATATATAATGTACGCACACAAAATACTAATACCGGAGTGGACTAACGCTGTTTAGAATTATATTTTGCATGAGCAATCCTACACACTCGTTCGTCTCACAGTGTCGTGTGGTTCGTGTGTTGCACGCACTCAGAATATTGTGTTAGGCACAATAACAAACAATAATTTATTTGGGTACTGACAGAGTCTACCATTATCTTTTACATCAATAATAAAATAGACAAAACTTGTGGAACCTTCATCTGTGAATAAATTAGCGCGCAGGCAAAAATAAAACAGCTGCTTGAGCTTGTGGAAGTCAACATTTCACATAACGTACACAATTATATGTTTGTGATACCGTTATGTGCAAGGGGTCGTGACAACCGTTACTTATTCCTAGTTCCTTATTCGACATTCGTTTTCAACCGATTTTTAACGAATGTAGAATAAGGTACTGGGAATAAGTATCAGTTGTCACGTCCATTATGTGCAACCCTTATCACTAGTTCGTACACGAACAACTAATATCTTTGAGTGTACTAACAGAGTTTAACTCTTTCATTATGACATGCATACATTTTTGCGTGGAAGAAAACAAATTTGTCCTTCAATGATAATACGACGAGATGAACAAGCTATGGTGAGGTAATTCAGTACCTAATTAATCCCAAAGCCCCCATCGTAAAAATAGAAGGTGATTTGATGACTTTTGGACCCCACGATATGCAATTTACTTGTTGTGCGATTTTGAAGAGAATTCTGTGAAAAATATGTAGACGTGTCCGGTATTTCCCTTCGTGTCAGTTTTTCTCTCTTATTTGTTGCATGACCCCTTGTTCTCGGCACAGAAAACGTTGTCTGAAGGGCTATACTTGACAAAGGTATTTGAATGCCAAAATTAAAGTGATGCGATCATTTTTTTTTTTTTTTGCCGGAACGTTATAATGGTCGCCAATGTGGGAAAATATTTTGTTCCGTGATACCATAAAGAGTGAGTGTAACTTCCGCTACATTAACATAAATAACATCTGTACTTATGCCACAGCCATTTTTATTCCAGTATCCATAGTTCCTACCACTGTTAAATACAAATTTAAGGTTTCCAAGCAATGTCGACGATGAACTATAATCCTTATAGGGCAATAATCAAACTCCATCATCAAGGCATGCCTTCAGAATCAGAACTTGAGCCATAACAGTCGGAAGAAATCAGGTTTGTAACACCCCAGCCCCCATCGGCCATCTTCAATACGTCATGATTCGATTCGAGGTTCGATTCGATTTCGAATAATAGTTATGATTTGATTCGAGATTCGATTCGAAACGAAAATGTGTAATTCGCAAGACCCTATTTGAGTGACTGAGTTGATGGACTTTGATATTATAATTTGCATGAACTAACATTGCACGTATTTGTAGCATTGTCGTGTAATACCGTGATGAATCACAACCTTAAAAAAATCCTTGTGTGAACGTAAAATCGTTAACAATATATTTTCAGATTCCTGTTAAATGCACACGTTTGCTGCACTGTGGTTTGTTACTTATTTGAAGCACGCACACAATGTACTAATTTTATTTGAATTGACTGACATAGTTTAACATTATAGCAATCCATACAGTTTAACACGTCTACCCGACTTTCATACTCCGATAGAGGTACAGACAGTTCATTTCAATTGTTATAATTTAATTCCGAGTGTTTCCTTGCACTATAATGCATCCCAATCCGATCGAAGTCTCTATCGTTATATCATTGCAGTCATTGGAGTTACTGGGCATACGGGAGTAGTTTGAAGCTAAGATTTTGTATGGTGAGGAATTAATTATGGCAATAAGTAAGGACTTGGTGGACGAACTGAAGAAAGAAGTGAGAAAACTCTGTGAGTGTCGTAATCAGAGATTCGTCGAAGTTGGAGAAGTGATACTTCAGCTATCCGAACGTCGCGGCTTCCCTCGTGGCTTCCCTATTAGGGAAGCCGAGCAGTTCGCATAGCCGAACTTGGAGAGGAGATCTTCTCAGATCTGTTTACAGTTTTCAGACAATGTTATTGTTTCTCATTCTGAAAACAATGAGAAACAATAACATTGTCTGAAAACTGCAAACAGATCTGAGAATTTATGTAATTATTTTGGTTTACTGAATAAAGAGATTATTTCTGGTTTTATTTCACATCGGCCGAGATATCAGCCCTCAGTTACTTCGCCTCAGCGTCTGACGGTTGATATTTGACCTCGGGTTGATATCTCAACCGATATGACACTTATCAAGTAATAACCAATATACTTCTCTCCGTATGTGACGCGCGTAACGCAATAGTTTAGATAGGAATGACTGTTGGTATCTAGTGTTAGGGTTTTGCATTCAAAACATCGCAACGAATATAATAAAAAATAATATTTGCGACTTTTGCGTAGTTATCGAATTCGTAGCTTTCATCGTACTGTGTATTGACATATAAAATGTACACACACAAAATACTAATGTCGGAGTGGACTAACACTGTTTAGCATCATATTTTGCACGAACAATCCAATGCACTCGTTTGTCTCAGTGTTGTGTGGTTCGTATGTTGCACGCACTCAGAATATATGTTAAGCACAATAACAAACACTAATTTCTGTGGGTACTGACAAAGTATACCATTATCGTTCACATCAATAATAAAATACAGAAATTTGTGGAACCGTCATTTGTGAATATATTACCTCGCATGCGAAACCACGATAGCTCTGTAGCTTGCGGAAGTCAGCATTACACATAACATACACAATCATATGTCTGTGATACCGTTATGTGCAAGGGGACGTGACAAGCATTACTTATTCCAAGTTCCTTATTCGACATTCGTTATCAACCGATTTTATTGGTTGATAACGAATGTCGAATAAGGAACTGGGAATAAGTAGCAGCTGTCACATACTCAACTTAATTCGTCGTAGGGATGTATTATTCGAAAAGTTATCTCCCCCTGTGAATACTGGAGTCTGACTGTAATGTAATTAGCATTGATCCACTGAAAGGTGTGAATAAAATCTTGTTTGTCGGGAAATCGTTTTCTCAACATACGGTACCTATAACAGTATATATATTTAAAAACACGTAACACATGATGACAATAGCCTGAATTTTTAAAATTACATTTCAAAACTTGCCCTAAAAATTTTGAAAACGTCTCGATAAGCTTGATTTTCTCCGACCCGGTGTAATTATCTATTACAAATAAATTATTTAATATTCGTACTAAATTATTGAAAATTAAATAGCGAAATAACTAAATTCCTTCTAAAATGCAATATATAAATAATTATTTGTTGCTATAATGAAAGTTGTAAACGTAGCGGCGGAAAATATTAACTGGGTTTTTGTCCGCATTTTTGTGGCTTTTTTTCTTGTCCGATCTTAAAAAAGGGAATTTTAATCGGGTGGCTGTTTGGACGGCGGTTCTTTGACCGGTGGCTTATTGTCCCGTTGACCCGTTTGTACATGCACTGTAATTGAGTTATTATTGAAATAAATCTTACCTTTCCATCTTTTTCTATTAGTCTCTCAACTTCATATTTGGTGGGCAGAATATTTCTTGGCACCGAGGTACTTGTTCGTACAGGGCGTGGCAGCTTTTCTCCCTGTGCAATTTTTTTCCAGTCAATATGCGAATGTGAACGTAGCTGTCTTTCAGTGGCCATGCTTGTGAAAGTGTGAGCCATCTCTTTTAAAGCAGGTATTAAAGGAACCTCCGGACAGAGTCAACAGTATCTGTGTGACATTACAAATTGCAACGCAAACTATCTTCTTATTGTAGAAAAAACACACACATACATATATTTATGGACTTCAATGGACAATGAGGCATACTAGTTAAATAAGCGACAAGCTTCACATTTCTGGCTGAACTGAAAGTAATTAATAGGGCTATCGCACCTTTCCTTTTATTCACACCGAAACCTTCTGCATATTGTGGACTGTGGGTTCAACTGTTTTTACAACAATCAAATTTGTCTTGGTTTTAACATCAAAAGGAAAAAAATGGGCAAATGTCAGATTATATATTTTTATATGATTAGAGAGGACAATATCTATATTATATGCACATATGCGCAGAGCATTGCTAATATGAAGACTAAAAAATATTTTAATCTCTAAAAGTTGACGAAAACGCAATTTTCCATTATTTTACATGGCACTCTACACGAAATAACCGTACCTTTTTAAATGAACAGGGGAAAAAAATTGGTCGAATGAAATGGTTCGATTATATCACCAAGTGAGAGCATATATATTGTTCTTAAATGTCTGATGCGCAGAGCAAATATAACTTTCACGGGTTTTATATAATTTTGAGAAATATAAAAATTCCCCATTCAATTAGTGCTAATTTTTGCAAGCCAATTCCTAGCAATCAGGGGAGATAACTATTTGGTAAATAGATGCGAATAACGAGAATAGTTGAACATGAGTCCATTACGTGCAATTCATATCACTAGTTCTTACAAGGGCAACAAATATCTTTGAGTGTACTGACAGAGTTTAACTCTTTCATAACGACATGCATAACTTTTTCCGTGGAAGAAAACAAATTTGTCCTTCAATGATAACACGACGAGATGACAAGCTGTGGTGAAAGAATTCAATACTTAGTTAATTCCATAGCCCAAAAGGGCCGTGGGATTAAATTATTGAAGAAAAAGCCATACAAATACAAAAGGGATTCGCTTATTTTGTTGTGGATAATATTTTTTTATTCAGACTCTCGTTTTGCATGAGTTAACATTATGTCGACTTAACATTCACAGCACACATTTCGGACACTAATAACAGAATTTAACCTCAAGTTTTTGGACGAACAATCACAGCACGCCATTTTGAATGGACTGGCAGAATTTAACATCATATTAGCTAATGGATGGTCGCAGCACAATTATGTCTCCGAGTGCACACACGAAGTTTAGTATATTTTGTTGGAATTAATAACTACAGCACACGTTTTTCCAGGACTAACAGTTTCACGCAATGTCTTTGAATGTAAGCCCCCAGCACACCGCACCGAGAGCGAGCTCGTCGAGCTCGTTCTAAAGGGGTCACATGAATTGGTTTCGTTGAAATGTTTTGAAGAATTTGAAAACATAATTTTTAAAATAATAACATTTGATATATTTGAGTTAGGTAAAGGGTTAACACGCATACTTCAATCTAAATAATCGTTTGTGCAAACGACCTTTGTAAGGTTTCAGCGTGGAAACGACCTTTATAAGCTTGCAGCTTACTGTAGAATCCACACACATTTCATTGTTGTGTATCTTTTCTCTGATAATTGGAAATAAATATTGTTTAAACTAAAACAATTGTTTGAAATAAACTTCAAAATTATATTTTACATGAACAGTCTGTCATCTGCGCAGGTTTGCAGAATCGCAATGTGCACTTTTTTTGCAGTAAGGACTTGACTGAGTTGGTTTGCTTTGTTGTGTTGTGTAGATTATGAGGCCTAAAACATAAAACAAACCAAAAAACATGAACTTTTGATGGCAAAGAAATAATTACAAAAATAAAATAAAATGAAAAACCGCCTTTCCACATGCAATTTTGTAAAATGAATATGGCCTGAGAAGTACAGAATCTATTTTGTGGGGCCTTAGCATAATAAATATTTTACAGGATGCGTAGTTTGTACACATTTTTGAAACTTGAGCCCGATATGAAAATTATATACACAGAATTCATCGTATTATGTCGCTGGCAAACAACGAGCCGTGTATCAAATATATTTCACTGAAACGAATGCTCAAGCTCATATCGACGACAAACTTTTTGTGTTCTTTACTTTCGCTTTATTTTTGAGAAATTAAGTATTCAAGTTTAGGAAGAAAAAAAATTCGGAATGAAATAAATAAAATACCCCGAAACATTTATTTGTTGAATAATAATGTATTGGACTTCTATTGGTGGATGGAGTAAGTATATACTTATGCATATAAGTATGCATACGCTGTTTCGCTACGTTTACGTAATGCGTTATGGCGCATTTTCCTCCGGGCGGCTGATGGTTGATGGAGGCTCGGATTTTTGTCACTGTTATAGTGGGTACGAAAGCCGAACTGAGAATGCAATGTAACACGTTTATTTTTGCAACAAAACCACAAAACGAACAGGGGTTTATAACGCTGTGTTGTTTCTTGTTTGTGTTGCCTGCTCATTAAATGCCATTTTGTATGAACTAACACTGAATACATCATTAAAAACCACTACCAAAAACCAGCCATCCACTTATATTTTCAGAAAAAATACTCTCTGCATTGACGTCAAGAGCAATATGGCTTTCCCAAAACACTCCCATTCTTCCATTCGTGAAGTTACTTTTGTCAAACTATTGATACCCTGCTTTCTTATACACTACCGGGATGTATCTCAAGGACACTGAAAGGGTTAACTAGGGCCCTGCGAAGCGTTGAGATTCAGCTTCGAATCTTAAGTAGATATTTGGTTCGATTCGAAATTGGTTGCCTGATTCGTTTCCTCTCGATCTGTTTTTCACAGGAATGTAGCTTGATATCAGTCATCTCGATCGTCTCACAAAACGTATAGTTCAGATGCAAATCGTACATGAATAATTTTGAAATAAAAGACCGAGTGTAACTTCCGCTACATTAACATAAATAACATCTGTACTCATACCACTAGCCATACTAATTCCAGTATCACTTGTCCCTACCACTATAAAAAGCAAATTTAAGGTTTCCATGCAAAGTCGACGATGAGCTATTGGGTAATATTATATCTCACGTGACCTTCTAGGCTCCTGATTGGACGAATAGTATGCATCCACAGAACTGACCAGGCACTACACCCAGGCACTACACGTTTTCTATTTTCAACACACTACTATATCCGTTTTCTTTTCATACTGGGCGAATAAAATTAATCAGGCTAAATTTTAATATCGATTCACAGAGGCACAACATCCACTAAACGACCCGGAAAGAAATCATTGTGGAAAAATGCATCGCTTTTCCATTGTTGAAGTCACATTTTCCGAGGCGTTCATTTTATTCCATGAGAAGATGATCCATATCTCGTTTCGAAGAGAATGATCCATACCTGGGTACAACTTTCATGAAAAATCGTTGGTTTCGTTGCTCATATTATTTCACTATTTAATTGTATGGTTTGGGCAGTAAACGAATAAATAATGTTATTCATTTGAATCTTCGGAGTTTTGTATCCTGTACCGACCCATTCGGTAATGTATATGTGTGACATGTGTGGAAATTATCAAACTACGTTGTCAAATTTCGAAAATTTTAACTTTCATTCGCAAGTTGCGCGATTCTAGAATACACAGTTCCGTTTGAGGGAAATGTTTTGTTTACCCTTGCCGACCGATTCAAAATTTGTCTTCTGCTCATATCAATAATCCAAGTTAGCGTTTCGTACCGAGAATGACAGCTTCAAATTGTGATTTAAACTACAATCGATTTGACTACATGGTATTTTTTTCTACATAACGCTGGTTGGTAGGGATGCTACCTTGGTAATAGATTAACAAATCGGACAGATGTTTTTCTTGATGGGTGTTCGATATAATATAAGGATTAGTGCATGTCTTGTCTTTGACTACGCCCATGTAGTGCCCAGTGAGGTGGTGTAGTTCCCTCCGCTTCGCGTCGGGAACTACACCACCTCACTGGGCACTATATGGGCGTAGTCAACTCTAAGCCATGCATTATTCCTTAAATATTCCAACTACATCACCAAGCCAAGCCTTCGACGAAGGCTTGCCTTGATGATGTAGTTGGGTTATTTTATCAGGTGGGATTTGAGTCATCACAGTCGGAACAAATCAGATTTATAGCACTCCAACCCCCATCGGCCAACTTCAAGACGCCACTATTTCGATTCGATGTTCGATTTCGAATAATAGACATGATTCGATTTGAGATTCGAGTTGAATCGACAATGTGTGATTTGCAGGGCCCTAGGGTCAACAAGAAGCGCGTAGAGTCAGTTTGTTACATTCTCAAGATTCTCAAAATGGACGACTTGACAAGGAAAAGCCCTTTGAATTTTGTTGTTCAGCAAGTGAATGGGTTGATGTAGTTTTGTTCATTACACCACTGTATGTGTATTCCACATTACCCGATACAATATAGACATTGAGAAATATGCTACGAACAACACTCGTTGAATCCGGCCCACGTGTAAAAACGTTATATCAGAACGCATCCGATTGGTTGTTACGCATCCGAGTGACGTTATGACATTAATGAAATACTCAGACACAGAGTCATGCAAGAATGTAAATAGACCGACGATGGTAATGGATTCTTTAAAAATATCAGACTCATCCTATGAATTCAAGTTAATCGTGGTGTAGATACAGGACACACGTCCTTGAAATACATGAAAACTCCCAGCCTTCGTACTTCACCCTCGCTGTATCTGTTTTAAGATCTCCCACCATCGTATATCTTACCTCCTACAATTATCTGGGAATTTCATTGGTTCAAAGACGTCACACGCAGACTGCATATAAAACCATATACTGTCTGTCAACATCAATATACGCTGACAGCTATGGGTAATCTCCCCTTTGTTAATTGATTGTTCAAAATGGCGGCAGCCGATAAACTTGAAGTTGAAAGATTGAGTGTCGAAAGCCCATATTTGGTCTGAAGTGCAGTTTAGGCAACTTAAAAGGCTTCATATTCTGTGGATGTGTGTCATGTTACCTTCGAAATGAAACTGTTTGAAATTGTAACATGGCAAAGACACGTGAACACATTGTGAGAATTCTCTCATTTAATTTTGATCGCTGTTGTTATTAGTTCTGTGCATCGATGCAGCAGTCGGTAAGAAAAATTCGTTACACAGTTTGTCGGTGGCCTAATATGGTATATATGGTGTCAGTTAATTCTATATTGGACTTCGCTCGAGTCCAATATGGAATTAACTGACGCTATGTATACCATATTAGGCCACCAACAAACTGTGTAACTAATAATACTCACCTACAAGTGATGTTTATCAGCTGTATCTTTGCATTATTAAAATATAATTCTCGCCATATAACACTCAAAATAGAAAAATAATGTTCTTAAGAAAACGACACCTTCTATTCAAATTTGAAAGTACAATATGTGAAACTATACGCTCTAAGGAACATACCTTCAAACTAGTTCAATGTTATAGCTTACTGTGCATAATATGGAAGTCCGAATATGAGATGCTATCTATTGTTGTATATGTAAGTACACACAAGACTTAGTGTTTTCATCTACTATAAAAGTAGTATGGCCTGACTCACTGTCGCCTATATTTTAACCCCTTAGACCCTGATGGTATGTTCCATGCTAGTGCAGAGCTATCAACTGGTAGGGTATATATTCGTTACTTGCAAGACCAATCAATATTTTCAACGTACAGCCCTTAGGCTGCACGTTGAAAATCTTGTTTGATCTGTCACCCAAATTCAAGGAACAACTAAATTCACTGAACAACTACCTGCGTTATGAATTCATGTATCACGATCTTGGACCGAAAAACGGTCTCCCGGGTTCAAAGAGTTAATGTGCTGTGATGGAGCCCGAATTGTGATGCATCACCTCTCAATCGAGCAATTTAATAATTCTGATATCCATTAAGCTCGAAAACTGTATTCGAATGTTAACCATTCAAAGCAACAATGCTCACGGGGGCGAGGTTGCGGTCATGCGCGTCAGACAAAAATTAAATTATGATCTCAGTCGACGATTTGTAGCAAATTTTATGTTGGTTAGGAGAGAAAAGGGCCTATGAATAGACTAATAAAAAATATAAACCGGGTACTGAGGCCCAGGTCTCCATCTGATCTGCCCCTAACATGTTTACACTTTTCGTAGCCCGCGCATTAGTAATGCCATCTAAGAACTAATGGATGCAATCGGGGGGGGGGGGGGGGGGGGGCAATAACAACAATAATAACAATGAGCATGTGCATATCATTGTTTGACTCGAATATACCTGTTGTAGGTAATCGCATTTTGACTAAAGATACTCTTGCATTGGGTAGGTTTTTCATAGCTGTTATCTATTGGGTGGGAAATACACATCCATCGAGTTGTGTAGTAATACATTCACCTTGGTGTATGCTCTCTGTTTTCGAGTAGTTATGTTAGAAACTTGCTATACAAAAAGCTGTTACGCAACGACTGCAATTTGCCCCCACCTCAATATGACGTCAAGTCAATCAATGCGGAAACTCCTTCCGTTAGTTACGTTTGATGAAGTGAAAGCTGTTACGCTGTGACTGCAGTCACAGCGTAACAGCTTTCACTTCATCAAACATCCCCGTGATTACCAAGCACGAAAAGTGGTAACATCATATCAATTTTCCAATATTGACAGTAGTTTTCTGTCAACAATAAATAAAATATATTGAAATATTCAGTTTTGCCTTGCCGTGAAAATTGAGCGCATTGTCAATATATTCATTTTTTACAACCGATCGGGTTGTGAGGCGTCGGAAAATTGAAAACTTCCGATTGAATATTTTGTTGAGCATTGTTTTCTTGGAGCCACAATACCCCCACTCCCCCCCCCCCCCCCCCCCACCTTCACACACACCGTGAAATGGTGGCACGTGAAGTATTTTTTTCTATATGGAACCAATGAGCGTACTAGAAAATCCAGTTATGTAAAGCTCAGTGGTAGGCTTCCATATCGATCTGGGATTTGGAGGTTTTTCATGTGATAAATTCGGCAGGGCAGAATTACAAACTTTCGACAGCCAGAGTCACCTCGTGTCGGACAGTTTTACAGGTGGAGGAACCCAGAATGCCCGGGGAGAACCACTGAGCAACGGCGAGCTACTGCCAGACTCCCTAAGGTACTACCTCCACAGAGCGCGGTGGCTCAGTGGTAGACTGTTGGACTTCTATGCTAGAGGTGCAGAGTTCGATCCCGTTCGGGACGACCCGCGTTGTGTCCTTGGACAAGGCACTTTATTTCGGTTGTCTAGATGGGGGCACTATGACGCCGTGTGCTATGGCGTACTGCACATCGATGGTGCCCATGTCTTCAACCTCTGTAACCCTGCTTGAGCGGAGATTGAACAGAATTAGAATTTTGAGGAGCTGACATTTCCTTGCCGATGCTCGGTGGTTCTCTCCGAGTACTCTGGCTTCCTCCACCCGTAAAACTGTCACGGTCACCATTAGCCATTGTGCACAAGTATGTGATCTTGAACGCCAATAAAAAAATAATAACTGACTCCACACTGGCAGGGCTAGCATTGGTTGAAGACAAGTGCACCGTCAACGTGCAGTGCACCTTAGTACACAGCGCCACCATGCCATCCATGGGGGCAATCGGGATGAAGCGCCTTACCCAAGGACACAACGCAGTTACCCCTGGTGGGGATCGAACCATGGACCAGTTCCGTAACCGTTGAACCACCGCGCACCCTCATCATGTTACTAAAATAAAACCCTTGTGTCCAATGATTAGTATCAAGAATAACCGTTTCTGTTTCGAACACAGTTCTGTATTTCCTCCACAATCAGATACGACAGTTATTGTTTTTGCATTCTCATCATCTTGGCAACAGTGTTCGATATTCTTTTCGATTGCTAATTTAATACAGTTTTATGTGTATATCGCTTATCTATTGACTGTCAGGCAGACGTAATTCAAATACTTGAACGAACTTGACGTGACATATGGACCTCATGTACAACGTAAATATTATTCCGAGCTATCTATTAATATAACTGATACACAGACTTCCTCGCGTGGTTTCAAGTACGAACAGTTCGATTGCATTCGTGATTCTTGCCAATTCCTTTATTCAATACGGCATCAGACTGTAAATTTACGCTAGGTTCCACGAAGGAATTGACTGTGAACTCTATTTCTTTCATTACACCTACCCTGTAGATCCGAATTTGTGTGGAAACGTTGACAAATTCGTAACTGTGGGGTAATGTGTAGTGCGAGGTTTGTCTTCTGATACGGATCACGTGGTACTGGAGGAATTATATGAAAATGAACAGTAAGTGTTGACGCCCAAGTGCATAATAAAACATTTTCATAGAGTTGACACGGGGTGGGTACATGACAATTTTCCCCTCACTATATTCTACTCTGAAGCGTTTTACAACCGTACAGTTATATTTTTTTGATAATCGTAAGACGATAGCACGAACAGGAAGAAAGTAATTTATAACGAATCCAAAATCCGTTTATTTTATGGGCATGTAAATCCATTCTGCGAACACCAAACAATTTGCGTTACCAAAGCTCCAGGCGACAAAGTCGGTGTATGTTTATACCTGTAAGCGCTTTGCGGAAAAAGAGGAATGTCGATATCAAAATAAGTCTTCGTCAAACAAGGCGAAACACCAAACATCAAGGCTACAGGGTAGATGAAAGTATGCTCTGTTTGTCTGTCCTGTTTAAAGATCGAGTGAATGAATTACCACAATTGTAGGGAAAAGTTTACGTTTTTGCCAGTAGAAAAAGAAAACTAAATTTCGGTCCGGGCAGAGACTATTGACACAACACAATTCACATTGCTATGTATCTCATACGCACATGATGTCATGCCATTGGTTTCTCTTTCACTAGACTTTTAAAATTAGATTCACCGATCCACTACCCAGTCTGTAGATGAAATGTTTCAGTTCATGGTATGATGCTAAAATAGACGATCCTATTCTTTGAAATGGGTGGCAAAGAAATGATAGTTATCTATGGCCAAACTGTCCTTGAAGAAACGACCGTTTTAAGCGGCCCATACACTATCAATATTATTGACAATAATATTGAGTAAATAATATTGACAATATATTTTTTGCCACAAACTACTCAATAGTTTCTTCAATATTTTCGGTCATTTCTTCGTCTGCCACCGCGCTGTAAACATGGATCCAGCTGTGGGTTTGGGCGTGGTACTGGCCCTGAGTAACGAAAAACAAAATAAAAAGAAATGGTGGACTAAACGATGGTTTTTAGAAAGACACACATTTGGTCATGGTGCCCTTATGGAGGAACTCCGGATTAATCAACCTGATGATTTCAGAAACTTCTTTGTATACTTCAATGCACTCTAGTATGAACTTTCGTTCATCCTCTTTGGTGTTCTTTGCCATGTTTACGCTACGGTGACTTCAGATTTAATGAAATATTGCGTAATATTATTGACGGAAACCACACACTATCAATATTATTGACGGTCGTAAAATATTGAAGAAAATATTTCAGAGATCTCAGATATTCGTCAATAATATTGATCAATCTTCAATATCTCCCACACACTGGCAATAATATTGTCAATACCGTTTATTGACAATATTGTTGTCAATAATATTGATAGTGTATGGGCCGCTTTACAAATCACTGACTTTTCAATCAATATCAGCATATTTTGTAATTTGGTATTTTCTCACCGAACGGAGAAATATCCACACACCGGTATTCACTTAGTTGTTCCACCACTCTAAAATCACTTGGGTTAAAAATCAACCCAAATCAATTTTAGAGTGTAACTTAATGGAAAATTAAGAAACCGCTGAGTAACGTTGCAGTTCATTAACTCTCTACACACCGATATCAAAATAGCGCGCTCCAGATGTTTCCCATACACAGCTAGGAATTCAACCAATTTAATATTATTATATAAACAAGACTGATTTGGATAAATTCCTCCTTGCATTATGGGAATAATTTGTCTTCAAATGTTAAAATTTCGACATCAGTGTGCAAAGAGTTAACCGAAAGAAATGGATATCCACACATAAGATTTATATCTCGCAGGCATCACTACATGTTCTGATCCACTTGTGCCTTCACTTGTATTTGACTACGTAACAAATCCTAAATGTTAGCCAAACATCACAAAGTAGTGATTAATGTGGAGTACGGAAATAATACAAAAAATATATACATGTAATACAGATATACAAATAAAAAATAATGAAAATACTTCCTGAAACCTGTACTTATCCAAACATAATCATTTCTTGCATTCCGCCTGTTCTCTTCTCCTATCAAATCTCGCCAATCTATAACAGATTACTCGTGTTAGCAGCTCTACTGTATTGGTAACCATGTCTATACATGGATAGATTTTATTACCCTCCTGTTCTATGAAATCCCCATCTGCAGCAACACTAAACCATGCGGAAAATGAAAATCTGTTCCGCACATATGTGCGGAACGGAAATCGTTGATGGACTATTTTTAAATAGAAGCGAAATTTCACTGGAATTTTCTACAAATCGTGCAACGCAAATGCAATTTGAATCACTAGCGATAGCTAAAAATGGTAACACAGCTTCCCCTCGGAAATTTAGTTGACGATAAAATGTTTTCTTTCTGTTGATAGTTAGTCCACTGAGTTCCAATGTGTTCTATGTGCCTACTGGCACATAGAACACATTGGAACTCAGGGGACGAGTTGTCATATGAATTGTCCTTCTAATAATTTATTTTATAGACGTGGTGGCGTGTAATAAACACAAAACGACACACGCGTGGAAATGGGGTAATCGATATGACACTTGTGCCATCACTGAAGGATAAAACTCTCGAGGCCTACGGCCTCTCGTTATATCGTTCCCCCCTGACACACGTGCAATATCGATTAACCCATTCACACGCGTGTGTCGTTCTATGTATTTATTTGCAGTTGAAGCCCTCCAATAGAAGCAGATTGCTGCATGATAATACAACATTGGGTATGAGATAATCAGAAGTATATGTATTTGTCTTCTCATTGGCTCTTGTTTTTCTTTGACAGGAAGACGTTGCGTATTACAAGAAAGGCGAAAGATGCAGAAGCATTCCAAGAGCATAAAGGCAATATTCCTTTGCTTTGGAATGGTCAATGCATGGTGTGGAAACAATTCTACTAGTCCAGGATGAAAGGTCAAGAATTGGTCTAGATTGTGTTGAAGTTCGGAGACGGGATCAGACATATGAACATACTACAAGATTCAGAAAAAGAAATGGTAAGTGCTACTGAGTCGATGCTTCTTTTATAACGTACTGGTCCGCACACAAGTAATCTAGAAGGGTGCTGTATTAGTTACGCTTCACTAAAACAGTAGGGCAAGCGGCACTATTCAATTTAAATCCTTCGAAATGACCTGCAGCAGTCTGCATGACCACGATAATTTTTATAGCAGAAAAGATAAAGACCGTACGACCCTAATACCTTAGTGCTATTAAGACTTAAATGTTAATCATGTTATGACATTGCTCGATATTATTGTCATTAACTGGTAGAGTGCTAAGTTATTTTAGGTCATCAAAATTTGTTCATGTGTCTTTGCCTTGTTACAATTTATGGGAGAGTGCCATGAGGCACTCTCCCATAAATTGTAACAAGGCAAACCCATATAGACTAAGTAATTTCACTTCTAAGATAATATGAAGCACATCCACAGAATATGAGAACTTTAGGCCGGGGTATCTGCTCTTCATATTAAAGCCCTGATAGTGGCTTCTAGCACTCTACCAGTTAAATGGTAAGGCACAAAGCGCTGGCTGTCAAAGACCACCAAGTCTTTATACTTCTAAACAGGGAGGTGAGCCACAACGCCCGCATACTTCCCAAAAGGGAAGTGTAACGACTCAATATTCTCCGATGCGATGACAGACTCTTGACTGAAAATATTCTTGCACTGTGTAGTTTTTGACTACTATAAATCAACTAAAGTCATTTATTCAAAACAAACAATTCTTTATAATTAAACCTTTTTGTCTGTTCATGCATTTTCAGGCAAAATGATTGGCTAAAGTATTTTTTTTTTCTTTTCATAACACAATGAACCAAAAAACGCATTTAAGCCCGCCCTAAACCACGCCCTAAATATCTGTCTTGAAAATTATTTTGCACAATGTGATTGGAAAAGAATCCCTGCTCGCTCATACTGTTCAACATGAAAAGTAATTAATATTTATCTCATCATATTAAGAAGACTTTCAAAATAAAATTTAATAAACAATGAAATCCTTATCATGCTTTTCATTCCATGTTCAATTTGTTTATAAGCAATAGGTGGTCGTCTGCGTTCATCGTTTTACCCAAATCAAACGTAAACAGTGGCCGGTCATAATAATTCACAAATGAAACTCGCGGGAAAAACTTTCCAATTTCCTAATAGCCTGAATGAACTCTTTCTGAGGCAAAGTTCAACCAACTTCATATCATCTGGGTTTATATCGAACTCCACATTTACAAATTGTGTTTTCAATTTCTCAGGAAATGGTCAAAATCAGAATTAAATTTAACTCCGTGTTGCTTTGAATGACAACACCCTCCCGTCGAGTTGAAAAGGAGATTGAAGTGTTGTATGGACGTGGTCTATGACGTTCCTTTTTAACTTATGTAGTTCATTGGTCAATAAATTTTTTAATGACCCAAGAACATGTATCGTTATTTCAAACAGAATTTTAGAAAACTATGCCTTTTTTATTCAGTTATCACTTGGAAGTATGATGCGACCTGGTTTTTCTTTTTACTCCGCAAAGTAGAGAGTGCTTAAATGTATTGCCCCTCAAGTTTAATTATAAGGAATGATCGTTTGTTTCTTTCTGTTTCTTGAGTTATGAATCCCAAAAAACAAAGGCCAAACATAGTGTAAATGGGCTATTCCCATTTACACAGTTTCGTCTTTGTTGTTTGGGGTTCATAACTCAGGAAATAGACAGAAACAAAAGATCATTTCTTATAAAACCGAAGCAGTAGTCAGTACGCTTTGCAACATAATTCATATGCCGCCGTTGCAACTTTGTCTTTCCAGTAAACTGAGAGATCATATTACAAACGGATTGTCATCGGACTACGCAAGTGTCCGTACACACCGTATTGTTGGCCATGGTCTCTCAAAGGTACGATGTTTGATACAATTACAGAACCGCACATATGTTTGAATGGGTTAAGATTTATCGCACGAGATTGTTTTGGCCCAGGTTATCACGAGAGCCGAAAGGTCGAGTGATATTCTGGACCAAAGCAAACGAGGCCGATAATTCTTAGCCCATTGAAACGTGAGTGAGGTTCTGTATTTATCACACATCTCCCACGTAATAACCAGTCTGCACAAAAATTGAACTGAAAGCTATTTTTAACCCTTTACCTAACATGAAAAGCAGACGACACATTCAAAAAAAAATCTTGAATAACTAATTTTTTTCATTTTTTGTCTCCAAAACATAGGTTATGACCCCTCATTGGAACGAGCTCGACGAGCTCGTTCCAATGAGGGGTCATAACCTATGTTTTGGAGACAAAAAATGAAAAAAATCATGAAAATTAATTGGCATTTTTGAGAATAGCGCTGGCCAGTTTTGGCCGTTACGTTGGGTAAAGGGTTAACTGAATAATCGCTGTGTTTCCGTCGTTGCCAACAAAATATCACTGTTATTTGTCGGGGAACCAATCCTAATTTGCTTTTTAATTTTTACGGCATCCAATTGGTCGAAATCAACTGACACCGATCAGTATCTCAGTCACGGTGATCGAACTTCAAATATTGATTAAACTGTGGGGAATAACACAACGAAAAGTGTTTAAATAGCTGATGAGTTTAGCACACTCCATCATTATATGGCAAGTTGTGGAAAGTATTCGTCAAGGAACAAGGAACAAGCAGGAACAAGCAGTCAGAATGTTATTTTTATTTTGTAAATTTTTTACTAGAATCTGATTGTTTCAATATCCCGGACAAACAAATCCAAGCCATCTCGACTCCGGTGCATTCGACAAATGATTGACATGATTTATTTAGACGGGTTCCTTCTCTGTTCACGTTGGAAACGAAATCGAACGTGATTTATATCGCCACATGTTCGATACAACTTTATTTTTATCGTACAGACAGAACAGTGGAAATCCCGTGATTTACATTTATAGGTGTGTGATAAAGACCCGATTGAGATCCGAGCCGCTGTCTTTAGCTTTAAAGGGCGATGAAACGTTACCATTCAACCAATGATTCTGAGCAATTAACATAACAAAAAACATGTTTTTAGAAGAGATTTGCAGAGCAAACCAATTTATGAGGAAAACAGTTAAAGACATGGAAGCTTCAATTATGAAGTGTAGAAAGTTCACATTTTCACCATTTGCTAACAGGAAATCTGTGTAAAATAAACTAACATTCCACTTTTTGTACATCTCCAACATAATATGATTTTGCACGTTAGCCTAGCCGTCTACACGATCCGTTTTACACCCCCATTCCTAATCCAGTAAAGTTCTGTTAGCTTCCCAATTTACAAGCGGAGGAATCACAATCCCTTCATCCAACATTCATTCAGAAGCAACAAAACAAGAAAAAAACATCGAGCTGCGAAGTCCCTATTGATCTCCCGATCTCTTTAATACTGGACTGCTGGAGCGCCCATTGGGCGCATGCAGAAAAAGTCTCCTCCTCTGCATCAAGCTCAAAAAATAAATAAATGGAGCTTGCCATTCTATGTGCATTATATGAGACCTATCCCAGAGTCATTGACTGGTAGAGTGCTAAATTTGTTTTAGTCATCAAAATTTGTTCACATGTATTTGCCTCATTAAAATTTGTGGGAAAGTGTCCAGAGGCAAAACCGGCCAGCGCTATTCTCAAAAATCGCCAATTAATTGTTATTATTTTTTCATTTTTGTCTCAAAAACATAGGTTATGACCCCTCATTGGAACGAGCTCGTCGAGCTCGTTCCAATGAGAGATCATAACCTATGTTTTTAAAACAAAAAATGAAAAGAATTAGTTATTCAAGAATTTCTTTTGCACGTGTCGTCTGCTTTTCATGTTAGGTAAAGGGTTAATAACGACCGTGTAATAAACTGTTGAAGAGCAACAGAAGTACCACTCAAGCACCAGTCAATTGAAAATTTCTGTCTCTGTGAAAATTCGATTTCACCGATGTTTCATAACAGCCCACTCTCAGTAATGTTTCATAAAAGTTCATTCTCGGCACACATTGCGTTCACTGTATTCGAGAGAGGGGGTCGTAAATGGCGTAATAGACTATTGGGTATGTATTTTATTGATGTATGCATCATATAAATACGACTTTTACTTACCTGCTTTACAACTTATTCATAAATTTATCATCTTTGGCCGTTTTGTCGAGAACAGGTTGTCACTAAAACCCCACAAAGTGGTATGTTCAACCCAGATGAAAACTTTCCAAATTTGTTTGGCCGTGCTTAATTAGCGCAATCAGTATTCAGTCAGTAGACATCCCGATTGAACCCTGGCTGAAATTGGCTTATACTCGTTATGCTCTTCGGCATTAGAATTATTATTCTGTAAAAATGCGTTTCCGGAGTTATGTGTTTTCTGATAAATCACTAAACACGTATTGCCTCTTTTCTGGACTTTATCTCAAGACATAAAAAAAATCAGTGAAGAAAAGAAAAGGGATAAAATCTTATGTGAGATTGTGGCCACAATATTTTTAATGGGATGGTTCACGTCCAAAACAAATATCCAAAGTAAAGGCTGATGTTGAGCATTACAAATTTCGTCAGCAAATGCAAATCAAGAACGAAAATCGAACATAAATTCTGCAACAGCTTTACACAGCACAACTTAATAAGTTCTTCCGAAACGACAACAATAACAGGAACAAACTGCAGAAATAGCGAAGTCGCACTATACACTGAGGAAGATTGATGGCTTGTTTGTAACGGCGTGTTAATACTCAGACAACGTCACGTAATTCGTTGTCACATCAGGCTGAAGAGACGAAAGAGTAGACGATCCGGAGTAACCAAACAAAACAACTCGTCCCCTGAGTTCCAACGTGTTCTATGTGCCAGTACACACTAAAGACTAAAGTGTTAAAACTGACACTTTCAAGGTGTTAAACCCATTCTAACTCTTAGGGTTTGATTTTAATACTCAGAGTGCAATTCTTTAAGCACTTAGACATTACAATCGCCAGACATCTGAAACTTGAATGGATGACACTTCCCATGTGTCTAGCATTGGTTGTTCTTCCAGTATCGTCCATAATTTGATTTGCGCTTGGTGGGCACATAATTAAAAGGACACAACGCAGATGACGCGGATCAGGCTCGAGAATTCGAGCCTGATCCGCGTCATCTGCGTCGTTTCCTTTTAAGTGTCGCGACATTACTCTTGTCAAGTGGTATTATTGTAATACCTGTCAAGTTCTGGGATGTCTACACTTGAACAAAGTGCTAGTTCAGCACTTAGTAAGTGTTAAATACAGCTCTTCAAGTGTAGTTTTTAACACTTTAGTTTTTAGAGTGTAGGCACACGGAACACATTGGAACTCAAGGGACGAACTATTTGGCCAGACCAGTCAAATCAGAGACGCCTCGTTGAAACCATGTGTACCATTGACATCTCAAACGCTTTAGTACTCTGTCGCTACTCTCTGGCGTGAGAGAATGATCAAATTTCTTAATACTAAAATGCCAGCGTGACGGGCCAGATAAAATACTAGTTCCCTGTATATATTATTAATTTGCCCAAAAACATTCACTGTCGTCTCGACAAGGAAGAGACTGCCTTCGAATGCAGTTATCACAATAAACTTGTGCTGTTCCTGTCCATCGAGTATGTAATAGGTTCTGATTTATACAATTAACCTACTCCCGTTTGGAGCAGACACATCTTCACTTCTTTTCGGTTCAGAATTCTTGAATAACGAAGACAACCGCCTCATCTTTGAAGTGGTACATGACTTTATATTATCAACTAAGCGATTCCAATGATTAATTTCTAACACAGGAGTAACCAATTTAATATAACTTGATATTATTAGAATGTTATCAAATTAGCTCAACATAACGAATATACCCCTCCACACCATTCAACTGTCCTTGCAGATCAAAGTTACCTGGTATCAAATCAAATTAGCTCAACACACCATTCAGCTTTCCCTGCAGCTCAACGCCATCCGGTCAGTATCCATAGACTGTATTCATAATCTTTTACTAAACGAACTGAATAACATTACCTATACCTTCTTTCGCCTTTTTCGTGTGTATTTAATGCATCATGTATTCAAGCTGACTGAGATTTGTCCTTGGTTCAAAATTTTTGAACAACGAAGACAACCACCATATACCTGAAGTGGTACATGACTTTATACTATCGAGGAAGCGATTCTAATGACTAATCCCTAAAACAGTACTAACCTAATTAAAATAATTTAATATTATCATGAATATTGTTGCCAAACTAGCTCAGCGGAACGGATATATCCCTGAACACCGTTTAACCTTGCTTGCAGCTCAGTGCCACGTGGACTCTAATCACAGACGGTATTCATAATCTTCTACTAAACGAACTGAAAGAAATTACATAACATACTTACTTACGCCTTTCTCTTACGCCTTTCTCGTGTGTGTAGTAAATGCACCATGTATTCAAGCTGACCGAGTTTTGCTTCTTTCTATATCGTTCTTATTTTGTTCACCGAGTACTCATAACACTCTTACATATCGTTTCCCGATGGTCCCCGCCTCTACTTCCCGGGATGGTCAGGTTCGGGTGGTCTTATTAACAAAAGCTCCCGTTTCAAGTTTATTATGTTTAAAATTTGGGCTCGGAAACATGGCTCGTGACCCTCCGTTGGAGTGAGCTCATTGAGCTCCTCCAATGGAGGCCAATAGCTGTGTTTTTGAAATAGAAAATAAAACTGTATAGTGGTTCAAGACGTCTTTTGTGCAACTGTCGTGTTCTATCCGCGTTGGCAAGGGGTTAATCTGGTGTACGGGAGGCGATGGCCCTCGGGGGCCGATGTGTGAGCTCGACTACTGACGCTTGTGTAATGTGTACAAATACTGTGAAGACGTAAGACAAAGGTCACTCATACCTGCCATTGACATTTGTAACTCTTTGTAATCTTGTTCTGGATGGAAACGGCCTTGTATAAGCTTATAGCTTCCTGCCGAATCCACATCATTGTGTGTAACAATTTTTGTATTATTTGACTTTGAAGTTTTAAAATAACGTTTAAACTAATAGGTTCTGAATGTGAACCAAAATACGGACTGAGTTACTGCCAACGTTTTTGAGGAGTTCTCAGAAGTTCAGTTGGTATGGTGGCACAAACATTCAGATCTAGGAGACTGGTGAACAGATCGATCGTATTTTTGTTTAAACTGGCCAATTTTCAGACCAGTTCAAGTCAGAGCGCAAAAAGGGTGGAATATGTGCTTGGCGCAGCGGTAACCAATTAAATGCTGGCTTTGGGCGAGGTTCTTAATCCTGATTGCCCACATTGGGGTATAGTGGCGCTATGTACTAAAGCGCACTGCACATCGATGGTGCACACGTCTTCAGCCAATACTAATCCTGCCCGTGCGGAGTTAGTTCGTTTTGAGTTCGCCAGTTGCTCGCCGTTGTTCGATGGTTCTCTCCGGGTATACCGGTGTAAAAGGAATGGAAGTCCGTAGGAACATTAGTCCCTCTGGACTATTATTCCGCGGAATTATAGTCCTAGGTCTAACATTTCTAGGAATAGTAGTCCGCCGGACTACTATTCCTAGGAATGTTAGACCTAGGACTATAATTCCGCGGAATAATAGTCCAGAAGGACTAATATTCCTACGGACTTCCATTCCTGTTACACCGGCTTCTCTCATCCGTAAAACTGTGCGACACGAGGTGGCCCTGGCTGTCGAAAGTGTAAATAAATAAATAAATAAATAAATAAATAAATAAATAAATAAATAAATAAATAAATAAATGTGCCAGGTTGCTCTCTTCCTGTTAGAGACTTGAACTTGGATAAAATGGTATCGTGTATTTTACTGAGAGAATCGTAATTCGTTGTCAAAAACATATCCGTCAGCATGCTGTTTGGTATCTTCCATATAAATCAACTAACATAACTTTATTCGAAATTTATGATGTAAAATATATCGGGCGCCATGAATTAAATATTTACAACGTCGGTTGTATTCCCAGTGCACAATAAATTGAGGAAATAAACGATGATATAGTGACACTTCAATATTCCAATCATGCAATATGCATGCAGAAGCTACAGTATTATATCAAAAGGCTTCCCAATATAACTGAATGATATGATACCAGATACTACCTGCTCCATCGGTTTGTTTTTAACTCTTTCAGTATTGTTGTCACATACATGACATCCTTAATGATAGCCACAATTGCCCAATGGAAATCCGATCTGTTCATAACTATTTCGGCCAACTCGATTACTACCGGCAATCAATCCTGGTGACAATTGTGTACTAAGGCGTACAGCACATCGCTGGTACACTTGTCTTCAACCAATGCTAATCCTGTATGTGTGGCGTTAGTACACTGGGGAGTCTGTCAGCTGCTCGGTGTTTTTCTCAGGGTACTCCGGCTTCCTCCACCCGTAAAACTGTCCGACACGAGGTGACCCTGGCTGTCGAGAGTGTCGTTAAATCCCAATAAATAAATCTGCTGGAATATTTCAGTTGGTCGGAAAAGTTACATTAAAGGATGGTAAAAGAAGCGCCGTTTTCTTATCTTTAACCCTTTACCTAACGAATCGCCGCATCCACTCGCGTAATATGCAAATTGAGCAGTTGAAAAAATTAAATTTTTCAAAATATTTCAACAAAACCATATCATGGGACCCCTCATTGGAACGAGCTCATTGAGCTCATTCCAACGAGGAGTCACATGATATGGTTTGGTTGAAATTTTTTGAAAAAATTAAAAAAATGCTTTTCAAAATAATAAATTTTGATATCGTCTGCGTTGGGTAAAGGGTTAAATGGATTTCAATAGAGAATAATAGGCAAACGTTCAAACTGACTGGGAAACATTTTTAAAAAGCCAGGTTCTGTATTTTTATACTACTCTAAAAGAAAACGCATGAAGTGTGTTAATTGATGCGCGCATCGATCATACAACTTCGCTAACATATCAAATTTTATATGAAATTCCATACCCTCGGTGTTAAATTTACTGACAACTGTAGAGAATTAAGGGGAGCTAACTTTCCTGTAAATCTCTTCCAAAGTCGAAAATTGTCAGCCACAGGTAGTTCTGGTAAAAACTCAATAACAGTAAGTATCATCTATATCTTACTATTTTTCTTATCTTAACCCTTTGAACCCTGGTGGTATCTCCCATATCAGTTCAAGGCAGCAATTAGAAGAGTCCATTTTCATTATTTGGAGTTAGGAGGCGCAGTGGCTCGGTAGGTAGAGGTGCGGGCTGCAAGCCGAGAGGTTCTCTGTTCGAAACCCACCAGTGGCAACTGAGGCACGCTGGTGTTGTATACTAAGGCGTACTGCACGTCGATGGTGTCTTCAACCAATGCTAACCCTGTTTGTGTGGAGTTAGTATGTTGGAGAGCTGGCAGTTGCTCGCCGTTGCTCGGTGGTTCTCTCCAGGCACTCCGGCTTCCCCCACCCGTAAAACTGGCGTGGTCATGATTAGCCATTGTGCAGAAATATGTGACCTTAAAACACCAATAAATAAATAAATAAATTTGGGGGTAGACCAATTAATATTTTCAACGTGCAGCCGTTATTTGGTCTACTCCACGCATTCACTCAGCAGCCATCCGACTTAATGAAGTTATGACGCATTATGCTTCTGGGCCGGAAAAGCGTCACTCAGGTCGAAAGGGTTAACTCTTGACCACTATGATATTCAGCGACACCGCCAAATTAGATGTGGCCATAAAATACAGTTACATTTTTGTGGCTGATGTGTGCAAACACAATTATAATTAGTAAAGTATGCATTTTCTTTGGGTAATGTCACTGGGTGAAATATACCCACTTTTTTCAGTGGATACCCCAGGAAGCGGAACAGTGCGCTTGTTTACTGCGATAAACAATTTCTTTTTTACAGCATAAAATAGGACCCGGAACCGCCGGGGGTGGAATCTCGGTAAAGTGGACAGCATAGGTATAAAATATTAGCTACACTTAACCCTCTGAACTCTAGTGGCATCTTCTATGCCAGTACAATGGCAGCATTTAGAAGAGTCCATATTCATTATTTGGGGTAGACCAATCAATATTTTCAACGTGCAGCCTCGGGGCTGTACGTTGAAAATACTGATTGGTCAACCCACACATTTACTGAACAGCCATCCTATATAATGGCGCTATAACGTATCATGTTCCTGTTCGGAAAAGCGGCCGCTCGGTTTCAAAGGGTTAACTTCAGCCCTATGTTGCGGTCATGAGATAGCCATAGATGCTGAAAGTGTTCTCGAACATCAATATATAAATATACCTTCACTTGATGTACAGGTTTATTTCAACTACTGCAGTATTTTTCCCACTCGAAATTTATAAGTTATCTCTTCAGCTTTTTCTACTTGTAAATAACACCTCCAGTATCCCTTCATTACAAAAAAGTGAAATTGCTGACCGTTTGCTTCCTAAATGGAGCTTACTGAAACGAGTTCGATAACTTTGTCACAATGACAGATTATAAGATATGTTTTAGAAGCCAAAATTGGAGAAAATAGAATTTTAGTTTTTTTAAACGAAATGTAACACAATTCACATATTGTTTTGTGGAAATGCAGAGCCACTGAATTTCAAACCAGTGCGAGGCTTATTCTTGGCCAGGTCCGAGATTTGCTCACACGGTATAGAATAAATCATTTGACGCTTCAGGTGACCATTGTACTCGCTTGTTTGTAAATTGCGGATCCAGAGGGATGTGCTGAGGGTCGATCGACCCCTTCCACACGACCATGAAGGCAAGAATCGCATCTATTTTTATGCAACTGAGGTACCATAATAATTATGTTAAGTTGTGCTGTCTTTTTTGAGAGTTTTGGGAATGACATGCCAGGAATATCAGGTCTATCGAGTAATCAGGTAAAACTATAAAGCTATTGCTTCATCGCACTGCATGCAATGCTCACACAGCGTCCGGTCTGTAACAGCTATTGATGTGTTGCGATCACTTGTTGGAACTTGTGTAAAATTGCCAAAATAGACTTGGTTTTTTATTTAGTTAATGCGATACACTTTACCTTGGCACCGATATAGGATTACAGGAAACACTGCAATATGGCACCTATTGGCCCGAATAAAACCACAAGGGCGGGGTATGAGATAACAATAGAAAATTCTGAAACCTGTATTTTGTTTTAAATATTCGTATCACAAAGTGTTTTCATGTTCATACTTACGCGTACTTGTGGGAGGGGGACACCGCATACCTGCACGGGAAGGTTGCGTCCTTGTGTAAAATTTATTGCTGATTGTCTTCCCGAGGAACCAATGTCACTGGCTCCAAGAGGAGAGAGTCTGCAATGTTACTCCCAAGCCAGGTCATTATAATTTTTATTTTATCTAACAATCATATAGATTTTGGCCTGAAAACCACGAGAAACGGTACGTATCACATAATGTGTTCCGATTCCGTATCATACAGACGACTCATTCTGATTCCGTATCATATAGGAGACTCGTTTCCGGTAGAGCTACGTGCTATCATAACAGGCACATAGATAATTCTATGTGCGTTTCAGTGGTCGACCGAACATTTTGTCCCAAAAATGTTTGAAAATAATTTAACCCTTTACCAATCATGAAAAGCAGACGACACTTGCAAAAAAAATTCTTGAATAACTAATTTTTTTTTCATTTTTTTGTCTCAAAAACATAGGCTATGACCCCTCGTTGGAACGAGCTCGGCGAGCTCGTTCCAACGAGGGGTCATCACCTATGTTTTTAAGACAAAAAATGAAAATTAATTGGCGATTTTTTGAGAATATCATTGGCCGGTTTTGTCCGTTACGTTGGGTGAAGGGTTAAAATTTAATCTGTTTATGTGACAGAATTGTTAGATAAATGAATTATCACGGTAATGTGCATGTCCTGTGATTTGTATAAGATTCTCGGTGGTGTCCAAAAATGGGATCACAACTCGCCGGCAAAGCCGACTCGTTGAGATCCCATTCTGGACACCACCTCGAATCAGATACAAATCACAGGACATGCACATTATCATGATAATCTGTATTACCGAATGGTTTTATCTCCCCGATCACTACCCCCACCTTCTGTCAGATTAATTAATTAATACTAATATCCAACAACTCTATACTAGTACTTGAGTATTTGATTCCATGTTCAACTCAAGAGTTTCAACTCGTCAGGAGAAAATATTGAGTAAAAGAAACATGAATAAATTAATTGGAATGGTTAAAATTTTGGTTACTTTGGTTAATGTGATTAATTCGAATGGTTAAGTTCGAGGGTCATCTATCTGAGAGAATGCAACATGAAAGCTTCTTCTTCTTCGGTCGTTTCCAGTAATAATTTTCGCGGATTCGGCCCGAGCGGGAGACATTGCCAAAAATGTTGCACGGAAATATTACCCGTGAAGGGAACATTGCAGAATAGCGAATCAAATGGAATGGCAGTTTACGGTAAGCATTTTAAATAAGGCATAGTAATAGAATATATTTGGTTTCTAAGTCTGAAAACGCAGTGACGCTGGATGTTTGTCTGTCGTATGTGTCGGGAGATTTCATATGTTTATTAACTTACAAATGGCAAACACTGTTTTTTGGTTGTCTGATTATACTTTTCAATAATTTTCTCACAATTTACATGTGGATACTCTCCAATAAGGGGAACGCGATGGCTCAGTGGTAGACTGTTGGACTTCTTTGCAAGAGTTCCCGAGTTCGATCTCCATCCGGGACGACCCGCGTTGTGTCCTTTGGCAGGGTACTTTATCCCGGTTGCCTACATGGGAGCGCAATGACGTCGTGAACTAAGGCGCACTGTACGTCGATGGTGCACATGACTTCAACCGCTGTAACCCTGCTTGAGCAGAGCTTGAACTGAATTAGAATGTTGAGGAGCTGACAGTTGCTCGTTGGTGCTCAGTGATTCTCTCTCGGTACTCCGGCTTCCTCAACCCATAAAACTGTCACGGTCACGATTAGCCATTGTGCATAAGTATGTGACCTTAAACCCCAATAAATAAATATAACTCCAATAAATGATTACGAACAAAATTAATATCGAAGAACAAACTCTTGTATGGCTTTGTGCATCGGGTCAGTACAACACTAAAATTAAGCCAACTTGAAAAGAGTTACCTATTTTTTCTCCGATCACCCTTCTTCCTGTCTTTTAACTGGTTGAGTGCGTGCTAGAAGCCACCATCAGGGCTTTGAAAAATGAGGGTACCAGAGCAAAAGCCAACGTTTCACTTGCTCATGTTTCATATTCAGTCAAACACAAATAATATTTTGTTTATATTAGTTTGTTTTATCACACATTATTGAAGAGTGCCTGTGGGCACTCTTCAATATTATGTAATAAAACAAATTTTGATGAACAAATTCAAACCATCAAAAATAGTGTAGCCCTCAACCAGTTAGACAAGCAAAAGGTTAAGCAATATTTCCCCGTGGGGGGTGGGGCCTGGGAAGTAAAGCACTGTTTGTTTAATTCAGTAAACAAGCTCTGTTTTACTCGTGAAAACGGACCCGGTAACTAATTCCTGGGGTAGACGTCCCCTAAAATGTGCAACATGGGTATAAACGATTGGTGGGACTATGGCTATAAACTATTGGTATTGTCTGAAATCACGACTCACAAATGCACGTCTTCAGCTCGCAACGGAAAATGCTGAGTTGGATTAATATCTGCGTGAATTAACCCGGAGAAGTAAGCAGTGCTTGTTTGCTGTGGTAAACAAGCTCAGTTTCACTGTTAAAATAGCACCCAGTCACCAATACTGGAAGTTCTTTAAAATTGGTAACATGGCTTTCGACTATTGATTCAACTTGGCGTTATATCCATGTTGCGGCCACGATTAGCCATTATGCAGAAATATGTGATCTTATAAACACCAATAAATAAATACTTTGAGCGAATTATTTGATATCTGTGTTACCAAAAAAAAACCAACTTGTCGCAACAGCTTTAAAGTGAAGTTCATGTTAAAGTTATTAGTGTTCTTTATGCATACCAAGTCACCTTCATTATGCCCTAGGATGTAACGGTACAAGCGGCTTTGTTCTGGTTATACGCCACGTATATACAAGTTTTTAACGCAACCGAAACTAAATACTACCCGCCATTCGAGCTCCATTGTTCCTTTGTCGGGTATCTGATGACATTCTGTTGTCGTCTTTCCCAGATCTACAGTTCACATTCAGTGTCTATGTATAATAAATCTATCATTTATTGTAGGTTTAATGGATGATATTTTATAACAGTCACGAACAAGGAAGGATATACACAGAGTGGTTGCCGTGCTCACCGAAATGTAACAAGCGTCCATGTTTAATGTACTTAAAGAGCCATTGAGACATTGACTCAAACCTTATCACTCGTTAAGTCGTTTATTTGACTGTGAACGAAGCTACCGTGGCTGTACCGTCGTTGACATTAGACAAAATCACAGCAAACACCACCGCGTTGAGAATAATTCCGTACTTATATCACGTGTGAGCAGTTAACCAGAAGCAGTAATCGTAATCGTAAAAAGTGTGCAATCGTTCCAGTCCAACTTAATCGATTAATCGCTTCAGCGTTACTGAAAATTATCTGTTGAATTATAACAGCTTTACTTTACTTTACACTGATGGATCTAAAAACATACTGACTATTTATAGATGAAGCTTCGCCCACCACGGGTGTCAATAATTTCATTACAGCTTTCATTGTGTACTCATTAAAATCGTCTCAAATGATTGGGCAGGTGCCAATACTCGAAACCTTCACACTTGTATGTTCTAGACTCGTCTTTTCTACCTGTGAATATGGGGAGCGCGGTGGCTCAGTATGTAGAGGTGCAGACTGCAAGAGGTCCTCGGTTAGAATCCCACCTGCGGCAACCGCGTTGTGTCCTTGGGCAAGAGACTTCATCCCCATTGCCCGCGTGGGGGAACGGTGGCGTTGTATACTAAGGCGTACTGCACGTCGATGGTGCACTTGTCTTCAACCAATGCTAACCCTGCTTGTGTTGAGTTAGTATGTTGGGAAGCTGACAGTTGCTCGCCGTTGCTCGGTGGTTCTCTCCGGGTACTCGGCTTCCTCCACCCGCAAAACTGTCACGGTCATGATTAGCCATTGTGCATAAATATGTGACCTTAAAAAAAAACAAAAAAAAAAACCTGTGAATATAAATAACTGAAATGAGTCCGTGGCTTTTTAAAAGACGTGGCAATTTGCAAGACTTTAACACTTTACCTAACACGAATGGCAGACGACCTGAGCAAAACAATTGAATCACTTTTTTTCATTTTTTGCGTCAAAACATAGCTTATGACACCTCATTGGAACGAGCTCGTTCCAATGAGGGATCATAAGCTATGTTTTTTTTAGATAAAAATGAAAACCTAATTAAAATTGAATGGTGATTTTTGTGAATAACGCTGGTCGGTTTTGACCGTTACGTTGGGTAAAGGGTTAAAACCGCGGTGATCCATTTTAGTCACCTGATATAGACAGAAAGTGCAATTTTGAAAAATACAATTTTGAACTGCTTTATACAACTGACAATCTGTGGCCCGGGTTGGAAATCAACTGTCCTTGGTTGTTGTACCTTTACCGAAGCATCTGAGTCATTCTTCTTAACTGATGCCTCGTTAATTCAGCACTGTAGATGTCACCTTGTTCCTCTCAATTGATGATATTATGTGTAACAAATTGATCGAAATTTACGCAGATTGCACACAACCTCGCAAACATCACAACATCACAACAGAAAGGGGCGAAATGGAAATTGGCCTTAAACAGGGATGCATCCTGTCACCGATTGTGTTTGCATTGTACATGAAAGATTCGAGAGAAGAGTTGATGGCGAGCGAAGAGGTGGGGTGGGGTCAAAGTTGGCGAGACAATGATCCCAGGGTTATTCTTTACCGATAATTTTATTTATCAGCCAGGAGCGAAGAGGAACTACAAAAAAAACTGTTAACCATTGTAGGAAAGTATGGGGACAAATGGCGACTTGCACTGAGAGGATTTTGGTGAAGAAGAAAGCTAACATCTAACAGTAGGCGAAACGGAGAATACGAAAAATTGGGGTGAATTATGTGTTACAGGTTAAGACATATATATACATGAACCATACCAATAATGGGAAAAGAATACTCAGCCAGATATAACTTCAAGGAAGGAATAGCATTAACCATTTACCTAACATGAAAAACAGACGACACTTGCAAAAACAATTATTGAACAACTAATTTTTTTCATTTTTTTGTCTCAAAAACATAGGTTATGACCCCTCATTGGAACGAGCTCGTTCCAATGAGGGGTCACAACCTATGTTTTTGAGACAAAAAATGAAAAAATAATGAAAATTAACTGACGATTTTTGAGAATAGTGCTGGCAGGTTTTGGCCGTTACGTTGGGTAAAGGGTTAACGGGGTGTTTCCTTAAAAAAAACTATTTGAGAGAGGGCGGGATTACCAAGAAAAACCTATGGAACGGGCGTGATCCGTTTAAACCAAAAGGCAGTAACGAACTTGGTGATCCCGCAAAATGATGCGGATCGGTGGACAACGGGGTCAGTTAACGTAGCCGCAATGGAAGTGGGCAAAGGGGAATTTAGGTGGGTAGCGGTTAAAGATAGAATAGATGTGGGGAATTTTTCCAACTAAATTACCTGGTAAAACAAACAGCAGGTGGTGTAAAACAACGTTCAGCTTTGTATGAGACTCCAGTATTCAGACAGGGTGGACAAGGCAGGTCGAGGATTAAGTGGTTAATTATTCTATTGATGGGTGGTTGAAAAAGAGAACGATGTCGATGATTGCACTAGAAACTGTTGAACTGGGGTGCGGGGGAGGGGGGTTGTGCAAATGATCGTTGGACGGGTTTATATAAAACTTATTCGCTTTTGAGAAGTGTAGAGATGGATTGTTGGGGGAGGGGGGGTTATAGCTGTTCGGGGCGAGATCAGTGTCGCTGGAGTTGTGGGGTGAAATCGGGTAAGGCGAGAGAAAGGAGAGTGCCAAATGTACAACTGTGGGGTAACGGAGACACATGGAATAGTTCATGTTTAGAATGTTCCAAATAATAGCTTAGTAGAAAAAGACACCTTGAGAAACTGATGGAAGAGTGGGACGAAAACAAGATGATAGTGGGCATGAGGGAAAAGGTCAAAATAGTTGTCGGAAAGTTTGCGGAACCGCCAATGTGAGATATTATATAACAGTCTGTGTCTGAATGCTGTGAGATTAGGAGGGAGTTTGGAGACAGAAAGACCCGACAGAGGGCGAGGTTAATGTATGCCATCCCGTTAGAGTACCTCAGCAAATCAGTATTATTATGGTGTGAGCATGGTCACCTCATTTCAATCTTCGCTTATATATACAGCAGTGATACAAATCACAAACAAGGTCGGATGTATTTAGTACCTACACCCGTAATCCGTTCTCCTGACGCATGCAGTGCCTCTTGCATTCTTTTGTACGCCCTCCACCACCACCTAACAGCAGAATCAATCAGTTTCTTCTGGCCCCAAGCACATAATTTAACACCGACTGGAAGGTGTAAGCGGTTTGTAATCTTTTGGTCTTTGAGGCCCTGATACTATCTTTAGGCAATAATATTGGTTCACCCCTTCCCATTCCGACTGTGTATTACTTTTCTGGGCAGTCCATCATGTTCGATCCCATGGGATCGTTACCTATGTTTTGGGGCCAAAATAATGTTCAAAAACGTATTTTTGTGAAAGTATCCGGGTACCTAACTTTTATTAATATTCGATTCTATAATATTGTGTTACTCGTCCATCTAGATAATTTGGACCAATCTCGGGACTGCTGGAACGTCAGCGGAAAACGTCGCCACTAGGACCCCGCCCCCCCCCCCCCCAAAAAAAAAAAACAGCGTCAAGTATAATCAGCGCAATAACTTCTCCCAGTCCATGACATTTATGACATTTGGTAATATGAAAGCTGTTACGTCACTCCATTAACCCCTTACCCAACGTAACGGTCAAAACCGGCCAGCGCTATTCACAAAAATCTCCAATTCACTTTCATTATGTTTTGTCTCAAAAACATAGGTTATGACTCCTCTTTGTTTGGAACGAGCTCGTCGAGCTCGTTCCAATGAGGGGTCGTATCCTATGTTTCTGAGACAAAAAATGAAAAACATTAGTTATTCAAGAATTTTTTTTTGCAAGTGTTTTATGCTTTTCATGTTAGGTAAAGGGTTAACGAGCTACAGGTCCGTTTATCTCTGAAATGTGCCTGCCAAAGGAACAGCGAAAAACTAATTTGCATTATTTTAAATTAGGTATCGGTATAATCTGGCCTAACCTAACTCAAAATTACCTTTATCTCTATTTTTGCACCCCTTATCAGTGGTGTGAATAGGAAAGAGTATGTTTGGTGTGTGTATGTGTGAAAAGCATACCACCGCATACCCATACTATATACCAAGAGCCTTGTATGTGTATATATCACTATGCATACCTTAGCATATTATATATGCAATATGTACACCACTTGCCGGATCCTGTTGGAGGGGTTCAAACATGTCTCGCGTCTGCTTCGGCAAAAAAGGCTCCGGTTCCTATGGGAAATTAACACCAGTGGCTCCGGTAAAGCTCCTGGTAATCTGGCACGTCTGCACCCTCCTATACTATTAACCCTTTACCTAACATGAAAAGCAGACGACACTTGCAAAAATAATTCTTGAATAACTAATTTTTTTCATTTTTTGTCTCAAACACATAGGTTATGACCCCTCGTTGGAACGAGCTCGACGAGCTCGTTCCAACGAGGGGTCATAACCTATGTTTTTGAGACAAAAAATGAAAAAAATAATGAAAATTAATTGGCGATTTTTGAGAATAGCGCTGGCCGGTTCTGGCCGTTACGTTAGGTAAAGGGTTAATCACCCATGATAGTTTTGAGTCTTTTCGGAGGTCTCTGATCATGCCCATTATCGGGAAATAGTGCTCTGCCCCGATCCCACCAGATGGAACATTTTGACACTCCAACAGCCCCTTCTCGGATACATGATCATGATTTCAGCAGAAAATAAGTGCACGTGGTAAAGTTAAAAAAAAATGCTCATATTTTGTAACAAGCAGAAACATTAACACTTGGCATCTGTGGTATCTTCCGTATCAATTCAATGGCAGCAATTGGAAGAGTCCATATTCGTTATTTGGGATAGACCAATAATTATTTTCAACGTGCAGCCTTGGGGTTGCATGTTGAAAATATTGATTGCTCTACGTTACCTAGAAGCCATCTCACTTAATGAACTTCAGTCTGGCGTATCATGTTTTTGGATCAGAAAATATGCCTCTCGGATTCAAAGGGTTAATAATTCGGCAGTTCGACAGAACAATACCGTAAATAACAAAAGATATGTTATCTGGGGTTTTGTCCTGCAGATCGACCGTCAACGCTCAGGCCTGAAAATAAGCAGTCTGACATTTGCAGAATGAGGTTCCCAGAGGATGAATTTGATGATGCTATCCCATACAGTGGGCCGATTTATCCTCTGGGTACCTCTTTCTGTTTAGTTTTGAGACCCTGATTAAGATTGAGGTTCACAGAGGGTATATTTAGTGATGCTACCCTGCTGTGCAGGGTAGCATCACTAAATTCACCCTCTGGGGACCTCCCTTTGCAGATGACAGTCTGCTTTTTTCTGGCTTGTCAACGCTGTATTATAGTTTTTCAGTAACAAAGTAGGTAACTGATACTTTTCTATTGTAATAAATATCCGTTTTGCATGGACGCACAGCAAAACATAAAACCGGTACATAGTAAGGAGTGGCATTTGTGGGCGACAGAGCGAACGTGGCAGTTGTGACAGAAACTATCTTAAAATGTCGACGCTGAATAAAACGGACGCCATTTTGACAGTTCCGCATCAAGAGAGCAGGGGATTGTTTGACATACGCATTGCGCGCAAGCGCCGTGGGAGACTTGCAATATTCATTGCCTAAAAATTCATTGTTTGAATATTTATACGTTAATTAGTGTGTCATATAGAGACTGCTTTAGAATGAGGAATAATCGATTGTTTTCGCCCCTCGTGACTGTGAAATATTGCTCTTAGAGTTATGTCTGCAATCGATAATGCAGTTGTAAAATGCGATATAAATCAGTGGTCGAGGGAGATAGAGAACGAGACGTGTTCACTACCTGTATCTGATGGAATTTATTTATTTATTTATTGGGCGTTTACCGACACTTTCGACAGTCAGGGTCACTTCGTGTCGGACAGTTTCACGGGTGGAGGAAGCCGGAGTGTTCGGAGAGAACTACCGAGCAACGGTGAGCAACTGTCTGGCCCCCAATCTACTAATAGAAGAGGGTTAACAATCCGATGGAATGATATCCCATCTAACGTACGGTGAAGTCGGGTACCCAAACCCACCATCTGACGTCATTTTATTACAGGGAACCACTGGAGGTGAATCGGTGCTTATTTACTGTGGGAACAAGCTTTTGGTTTACTGGTAAAATAGGACCCAGCCACCAATGCCTTGGGTGGAAGTCCTCTAAAATTGGCAACATGGGTATAAACGATTTACTAAACTTGACTTTATCTCCATGTTGCGGTCACGAATAGCCAGTGTGCAGAAATATGCAAACTTAAACACCAATAGATAGTCTTCGTCGTGGAAACCCCTGGACATGGAGCAGTGTTTGTTTACTGCGGTAAACAAGTTATTCTTCACTATTTACAAATAGGACCGGAACCAAAGTCTGGAGAGGAAGTCCTCTAAAGTGGGCCGTATAAGTATATAAACGATTAGCTTAGCTTGACTTCATACCTATAGTGCGGTTATGAAATAGCCAAAGATGCTGAAAGTGACCTTAAACATCTGTAAATAAATAAATCTTAACGGACTGATCATGCGTGCGCAGTACGATGCTCACAAAAGACAACAGAGAGGCTCGCAATCCGGTCGAATTTCTCTGTTCGCTTTCCTCCCCGAAAATATCCCCATAAATCTAGAATATCGCACCCGTCCATTTAATGCTATCTTTAATTGTTGGGTTTTTTCAATCCAAACGTCCTTTCGCAGTATTTTGTTGACCCTTTACCAAACGTAACGATCAAAACCGGCCAGCGCTATTCTCAAAAATCGCCAATTAATTTTATTTTTTTTCATTTTTTGTCTCCAAAACATAGGTTATGACCCCTCGTTGGAACGAGCTCGTCGAGCTCGTTCCAATGAGGGGTCATAACCTATGTTTTTGAGACAAAAAATGAAACAAATTAGTTAGTCAAGAATTGTTTTTGCAAGTGTCGTCTGCTTTTCACGTCAGGTAAAGTGTAAAGGAAACCTCAATCCTCTGTTGGAAATGTGATTTGACCAGATCGCGGTCTGATAGATAAAAAAAAGCCACTTTTATACAGTACTAGTGAAGTAGTGAACGTGAAATAACCGACATAGACCTTCTCTACAATTCCTTCATTGATGATATCTCAATCTAACATATTTTTTTGTCGGAAAGCTTCAGAGATCTCTCTTTCAACATTTTACAAAAATCACCGTTGGGACTTGTGTCAGGAATAATAAAGCAAGAGAGGTGTTTTACTGCAATTATCTCGCCACTCCTTTCCACCGTAGTGTAGTGGTGTACTGTGCCTTAAATTATCAGGGTTCCCCGTGGGAACCACGAGAAGGGAAGAAATGCTTATGTACTGTGGTAAACAAGCTCTGTTTTAGTGGTATACTGGGATCCAGTAACCAGCGCCTGAGGTGAAAGTCCTCTAATATGGGCAATATTGGTGGAAACGATTGGCTGGACTTGTCTTTATATCCGTGTCACAATAATTAGCCATTTTGCAGAAATATGTGACCTTAAACACCAATGAATTAATAAACGAACATGGTTCATCAAAACACCCTATAAGTGGGTACAATCGATAATATGAGCATTGTACTGGTAACGCATGTGCCCCAGGTGTCACTTTTTTCACTGCTATCGGGGCAGATTTAGACATCAATACGGCCAACCATATACAAAAATATCTTCATGGCATTGTCCTAAAATACTTACTTAGGTAAACCATAGTTTATCATCGCGGTTAAAGAAAAATGGCTGTTTTTTTTCTCGTTTTGTGCTATTTATTTTGCCAAATTCTGAAAATTCAAGTCTTTATTTAACCCTATACCCAACGTAACGGACAAATCCGGCCAGCAATATTCACAAAAGTCGCCAATTAATTTTCATTACTTTTTTCATGTTGTGTCTCAAAAACATAGGTTATGGACCCTCTTTGGAACGAGCTCGTCGAACTCGTTCCAATTAGGGGACATAACCTATGTTTTTGAGACAAAAAATGAAAGAAATTAGTTATTGAAGAATTGAATTAAGAAGTGCCGTCTGCTTTTCATGTTAGGTAAAGGGTTAACATAGCAGCTGCATCCACACAGTACTCTGAAGAATATAAGTAGTAGGAGAGGGATGGATCGTACCCAATTGGCCGGACCTAACCCCGGATCTAGTAAGTGACGTCATGGTACGTGACCCAGTGGCGCCATGTTGTATTGTTATGGTAACTCGCGCGAGAGGCCATCTTGTGACGTCATTACCATAGTGATACGTGGTGTTAGTGCGCATGCGCAGTGCGTGTTAGGGTGATACGCGTTTCAATCCGTCATTTTTTATACTGGAGGCCGCCATCTTGATTTCTATGGTAGCACGTGGTTGCTATGTGTCGCAAAGGCTTCTAATAGGATGGGGATATGTTCAGAGGGTCTGTTCCTTTGTACAAGAGTAATTTCCCGATTCGTAGAATTACCCAAATAAACCAGACAATCCTTCCAAATCACCAAAATCCACCCCAAACTACCGAAATTGACTTTATTTACTACGGATTCTTCCCAGAATCCTTTTTAGGGTCGCCATATAATGGATTTTAATAGTAGCACGTAATGTTATTGTACCGAGGTAGCCCTTTGGATTATAACCACCTGATAGACAACCTCCATGAAAGCCTATATCATTCATAAAGCCAAGAAGCTATCGAGTAGTGACTGATGATAATTCATTGCTCGAAAGACTCGAATCCCATCGAGCAAATAAGCCATAGAGTATTTACCCGAACGAGTGACTCGTACATACGACTCTTAGCCTCATATCGGTAATTGAGAGGGTACCTATGACCTGGTAATGTATTATCTGAGGATTCCTATAGAGGATACCTTCTGGAGAATCCCTTTTTTGTCGTATGAGGCCATGAGGGCCATGAGAAAATCCTCCAATGAGGTCTAATTAACTATCCCTCTTAGCCTCATTTCGGTATTTGAGGATACCCATGACCTGGTATTGTATTATTTGAGGATACCTATCGAGGATACCTTCTGGATTATCCCTTTTTTGTCGTATGAGGCCATGAGGGCCATGAGAAAATCCCTCAATGAGGTCTAATTTACAATCCCTCTTAGCCTCATTTCATTTGAGGCCATGAGGGCCATGAAAAATCCCTCATTGGAGTCTAATGTACTATCCCTCTTAGTCTCATTTCGATATTTAAGGATGCCTATGACTCAGCTCCTATACAGCTCATATATGGCTCATATACAGGTAATCTTACCAACGGCTTCCATCTTATCTCCAAAGCCCCAAGGCCTCAACTTGTCTATGGTCTATATGTCCTATCATTAGCATCTACAGCAGACTTGTGCCATTGCGGCCTTGTACCAGTACTATTGGCTATACTGTCATCCATTAGTATCGACTTGTAACACTACTTCCTAGCTATACCTTCAGTCAGGCCTTCAAAATGTTAAATCAGATTGCTTCATCCCCCCCCCCCCAACATGTACCATTTTATACAACGTTCAATGTAAAATATCTATAAACGGGCTATATAATGGATTCCGTAAGTGGGATTCTTAGCCGATTCCGTAAAGTTGAATTCCGTGTTTCCACATTCCAGCGACGAATGTGCATGAAGAGAAGTACGTCTTAGGGAAACCCAAACTCTTGAAAATCTAGGGCCAACTGAGACTCGGGCGAAAGAACTCCATCGGTCCTTGACAGACAAATGAGAGAGATCGTGTGGTCAAAAACCATGAATGAACACGACACGATACTTTCAATGCAACCAGATCTTGCAAAGATACAGAGATTTCTATCTATGGCCATAACATCACAACCTATGACAATCAAACATGAAGATCGAAGAGAACTATGTGAGGTTTCACTGCAGTAAATATTTGAATTAGAGTTACCCACCTTGAACAATTGCACTCGGAGATGATGTAATCTCCAAAACTAAGCAGTTTTGGGGGAATATATTGTTTCAATAAACAGTTGAAACATTCTACCGACATTTTCCATTATTGTTAAATCTTCCAGATAAATAAAGATGGCGATTTGATGACTTTTAGGACCTAAAAAATACAATTGCATATTGGAGTGTTTTTGTTCAGACTTCGCCTAAATTTGCTGAAAAATATGTGCCGTGACCGATATTTCCCATCCTGTCAATTTTCTCTCTCTCTCTTATTTGTTTGCATTATCCCCCGTTTTCGGGTCCGAAAAAGTTGTCGGGGGGGGGGGGGGGTTATACTTGACAAAGACATTTGAATGCCAAACTTAAAGTGATGCGATCATATTGTTTTCGCTTGAACCTTATAATGGTCGTTTGTGGGAAAATATTTAGTACTGTGATACCGTGAACGAGCATCTAATCGAATGGGATCGATACATTGGATACATCAATACGAAAAGTTACTGGACTATTTTGTTTTATCTAAAATTAGATTTGCAGAATTTCCTGCAAAGATAAAACGGGAAGTCGAAAAATAACATTGCAACATGTGCCATCCATCGAAATTGCAAATGACTGTTCTGAAATGTTTTGTATATGCTTGCGTAGGATTATTGTTGCATTGAAAACAAACAGTTGAGAAAAGAGGACGTTTAACAGCCAACAGTCTATTTGGAGGGCGTAGTGGTTGAATGGGGGGTTTGGGGTCGTCTCGCTATGCCGGTTGCAATTGTTTAGAAAAAATGTGTGAAGATTAAGTACATCAAAGGGAGAAGGATTATAGTCCGTTTCTTATTCGTTTACTCATTTAATGATGAAGTTGGTTAAAGCGACTGGACTTAATCACGGTAAAATGACATTTGATAACTATTTTTTGAGAGGAAAAGTTGAATGTAATTTTGTAAAAAATGAACCTTTTTACAAAATTACATTCAACTTTTCCTCTCAAAAAATAGTTATCAAATAAAATGACATTTTGATAACTATTTTTGGAGAGGAAAAGTTGAATGTAATTTTGTAAAAAATGAACCTTTTGAGACAATAAAATTTATAATTATTCACAACACTATATATTCAATTAAAATCCAGTACTGTGCGAAACAGAGTCCAGGTTCTGGAGTTGTCCAATTTCACCAGCTTGAAATATTTTTTTAAAATGTCCCAGAGAATTGTCAATTTTTCTGTACTTTTTTTCCTGGGTGCCAGTTTTCCTCCTGCACTTAGTTGAATTATTGTTGATTCCTGGAATGACTGTTCTTTTTTGAGGAAGTCTATCATTTTGAAAATGTTGGGATGTGACACGGCGATGAATAAACTTAATTTCCGGTGCCAACCCTCGATATGGTTCGTCGTGCGTGGCCCAACCGTGTCAAAATGGTTCCACAACATTAACCGTCCGTGGTCACCTTCCACCCAATAACTTGTCACATAGTCAGTGAACTGTTCTACACTAGCATTTACAGGAGCCTCCTCGAGGGTTAAAAACCACGCATCGCTGACATGCTCAACAGGAACTCAACAGGAACTAGCGGAAGAGCAATAGCCCTCCGCACCACACACTGAACTTCTTCGTCATCCTAGCTGGAACAATGTTTTCAAACCACTTTTCTGGGTATGTTTCCACACAGCCTGCCCATAATGAAAGAAACATCCTTTGAGGGTCACGTTTGGAAAAGTTATTTGAATAGCGTTTTGAGCTGCAGTTTCATAGTCCGTAAAAACTTGTCGTGGTGTAAGGTTGATGCCGAATTGACTGGCTTTCTCTACAACAAGTCGGAAAAATCTTTCATAAGTTTGCTGAGTTTTATTAGGCAGTAGCCCAAACACTAATGGGCACATCTTATTTTCCACAAAAGCATGAATAGTGTACAATTGATAAAAAACATCAGGGCACTTGTTGAATGTTCCATCACAAAAATAAATTTCCGCACTTGATAAATGTTGTAGGTTGTTTTCAGTTCCAAAGATAAGCATCTTGTTGTTGTCCCCATCACATGCTATTAAAAAGTCCTCTCCAGCAGTTGTCTTTGTGTATATTTCAGGAAGATCTATATCGGATCGTTGACGTGGTAATGGTGGTCTTGATTTTGAACGGGAGCGGTAGAGTGCTGATCTCACACAGTAGAATGTGGGTATCTTGGCGATAAACCCTGGGTCAAAATCTTCTCTACGTAGGTCTGGAAAAAAGAAACTAGGTTATGTAAAAAATGCTAATAGTTTATCGTCACCCCACCCCACCCACCCCTAAAAAAAGACAAAAAATACAAAAAACACATCTCAAAATTGTTGATGCGAAAATCACAACACAATCACAACGCCGATGAAAACTTCTAATCAAGCTAAAAAAACACACACATATTTGATAATAACTATACTTTGATTTTATTGCGTCAGTGGTGTTCATTAATTTCTGCCGACCGTTGAATGGTATTGATTCGTGGGAACTATCCATCAGCACGTTTCCCAGAGTTTTTGCAGACCAGTCTGACAATGCACGCCGTACGCAACTGTAGTTGGGTACCGTGCCGGCTCCAGTTCAGTAATGCGTCGCTAAATTTAGCCATCATTCAGGCACTGTCGTCAAATTAGGACGACAGCTCTGATATACGTGCAAATATTCAATTCCACTATTCCTATATTTTACCTGACCGACAAGTCACGTATCATCTCCCTGCTCCAGCATTACTTTTTTTAAGCTAGCTAGCAAGTCATACACGTGAATAAAGCCAAATTCTGCTAGCCGCCACCACTCCTTGATATCACCACAACCACTCCTTGATATCACCACCACCTTGCGTCACCTAGGATGGTGCTCTTAACATTCTGGGAGTGGGGAACTTCAGTTCCATTGACCGCCATTCAGATTATGAATACTTGAGGGTGTAGAGGTGCGTCTGGAAGTGTTTGAGTGTGGGGAGACCCAAGGCTTCCCCGTATTTGACATACTCCCGGGGACATCTCCATGTTTTTCAACATTAAAAGCAGGGAGCCCGGAGACCACTTCTTTCCCAGTTATCATTGCACACCATGTGGTATATAATTCGCAACCTAACTGAAAATGTAAAGGCCGCATGTTTTCAGTAACCACTTTGTAGAATTATCACAAAAATTCAGTCGCAAAGAAATGGTCTTGTAATTACTGCATAAAATCATATTATAAACGAGTCCATCTATAGCAACGAATGCACATTCAACCTGAAGTTCCGGAAGTAGCAAAACAAGATTTGGACCTCAAAATCTTTTTGCAAGAATAACAATTTCAGAAATTCTGATAAGTTTTAAGTTTCAATCAAAATTCTATTACTGGCCCACAGCCATCTTTCTACTGTTGAGTTAAATTGTTAACTTACTTACTTGCTTGATATATACCACTCAAAGATTGCGAAGCACCAAGTATATCCAACTACCTGTTTTACGTTTCAGTTGAAATATTGTAATGAAAAGTGTATATATTTTTTATTTAATTATATTTTTAATGATTTAAGTACAGAAATTAAGATTTTATTTGTGTTTGACATTATTTTTTAGCTTTTGCATTCGATAATCATGGAAAATGGATATTATTGGTAAAAAAGGAAATATTTCAATTTGCCAAAAAGTTGACGGAGCGAACTAGTATGGGTTCAGTATCGAGTATGAGACCCATTACTGTTAATTACAGCTTGACAACGCCTTCTCGTATTTCCTGGTGGTCCTTTGTGGGATGTTGTTCCATTCTTGGACCAGCACGGCACCAAGCTCCTGGACACTACTTGGTTGGACTGGACGGACTGAAATTGCAAGCTGCAGCTCATTCCAGACATATTCGATTGGATTGAGGTCAGGGGATCTTATTGGCCAGTCCATACGCTCAATCCCCTCCCTCTTTCGGTACTCCTCGACAGCATGGGCAACATGAGGACGGGAGTTATCGTCCATCAGAATGAATCTATCACCCACTGCACCTGCATACAATCTGACTTGGACACCCAGGATCTCATCAATATACCGCTATGCAATCAATGTACCACGTTCAAGGACACAGAGCTCTGTACGTCCATCCCTGCTGATGCCGTCCAGACCATGACTGACCCTCCACCATAGCGGTCATGCTAGGTAATGTTGGCTGCATGGAATCGCTCTCCTGGTCTTCTCCATACCCTAGAACGCCTATCTGTGTGGTCTAGGCAGTACCTTGACTCATCTGTAAAAAGGACAGGTCGCCAATCTTTTCTGGTCCATCCAACGTGGTCCATGACCCATTCATATCGTGCCTGGCGGTGGATCTGGGACAGCGGAATGCGAATACCTGGTTTTCTCGATCAGAGACCACCTTCGTGCAACCTTGCCCGGATAGTCTGCGTCGAAACATTTACCCCTGATGCATTCTGAAGGTCACTGCGAAGTTGGGTTGCTGTGGTAAAGCGGTTCCTATGGGCCTGAATGATCAAAAACCGGTCTTCAGCTGCAGATGTCGCCCTGTCTCTGCCACCGCCATGCCGTCTTACTGGTGTGCCATACTACTGAAGTCTTGCCCAGGTTCTGGTGATCACCGTATGGTGCACACCAAGGGCTTCACCAACCTGACGATGGGTTGCCCCTTGCAACACCATCCCTACAGCCCGCCACATTTCTGCTTCAGACAAATGTCTTCTTACATTTGCATTTGCCATATGCAATCATTAAATCACAAGGGTTTGTGTTGAAATGAAGACTGAATACCCTACACATGTCATGTACATGTAGACAGTACACGAAAACATCATGAAAATCAAGGGGTACATGCTTTCCATGACTATCACGAAAAGTCTGCCTGTCAAGAGAGCTAATGTAAACACTGGGGACCATCTCAATACATTCCTCAATCATATCCACCGAAAATATCGCAAATATGTCACAAGCAAATTTCACAATGATGTGTCAAATATTTGGTATTTATTTATTTATTTATTGGTGTTTAAGGTCACATATTTCTGCACAATGGCTAACCATGACCGTGACAGTTTTACGGATGGAGGAAGCCGGGGTGCCCGGAGAGAACCACCGAGCAACGGCGAGCAACTGTCAGCTCCCCAACATACCAACTCCACACAAGCAGGCTTAGCATTGGTTGAAGAGAGGTGCACCATCGACGTGCAGTACGCCTTAGTACACAGCATCACCGTGCCCCCACGTGGGCAATGGAGGTGAAGTGTCTTGCCCAAGGACACAACGCGGCTGCCGCAGGTGGGATTCGAACCGAGGACCTCTCGGCTTGTAGCCTGCACCTCTACCAACTGAGCCAACGCGCCCCAGTCAAATATTTGGTGCTTAGCAAACTTTGAGTACTATAGTATGGGGAGAGTGGATTTTATTCCAACAGTAGCCGAGTGAAGTTAACAAAATTGCCTCAGGTCAGAGTGAGTCATATTTTGTGGGAAAGATTTGGAACCAAATTCAAAGTTTCAGCTAATGGACCTGTGGGTTCAACACATGATAGCCATCTCAAAGCTTGCATTTCTAAAGCTACTGCACAAATTTTGAGCTTTTTTCTGGGTGGCAATTTCCATTCCCTTGAGGTGCCCAATAAGAACTGAGTCCTCATATATTAGAAATACGAGAATAGTTAAATTTGACGAAACCAAAAGAAACACCAACAAAAAACAGAAACAAACCAGTGACAGCACCGCATCAATATCATATGACAACTAGGCATGGCTGTACTTTATGAGGCTGAAGTTTGGCCACACAGTGGTACAGCATACATACACGGATGGACCTAGTAAAATTTCCTGAAAAAATGCCGCCTGTTGTCATTTGTTTTAACCTGATAGAGAATGACCATTTCTGGGGGTGGGGGATGGGGAAGGGGGTTGAGTCAGGTTACTATAAGTTATCTTCGCCAACATGTATTAAATCTCCATATACCATACATGTCGGTGGAGATAACGTTTCTGTCCCGTTTGAAATCCAACAGTAACAGAGTGGAAATAAATTCGCGGACGGGTTTCTCACGCCCCGCAATCAGTTGGACCAAATTCGTGAATAATTGCTTTGTTTTTACAAACGCAGACAACAGATAGAGTTACATCCCTTGGGTCGTTAAGGAAACGAGTAAACAGTATTTGTTGACATAATATTATTTGCTCTTATTTTATTTTTCTTAAGTTGTTTCATTTAATTACTCGACTATTTAATTTATAACGGCAAAATATCATCGAATTGTCGGAAATCTGATGATATTTGTGACTATTTTCAGGTTTTTGGGTTCGATTTTTATATCGAGGCGATCGAGAGCGAAAAGCGTTCATTTAAACCATATAATCCGATGTTTCGCGTGGCCAGATACACAGGATGTTGCACGCTCTCATATACCTTGGATGTTGGGTGCATCCTTTGCCATGGCTCTTTGTCCAAGGCATTCTGACCAATAAAAAGTCAGAATTTATCGGGATTTAGGAACAAAAGAAAATATCTGTTAATTGTTCACTATGTTGACAATTCCAGATCTTGACATATCACTAGCATGTGCGAAAAAGAAATTAAATCACAGAGAACAAAGGGTACAGTGTTTTTAATAAGTTAAAATTCCCAGTGCCGAATACTACTGTTTATTTCACGGATTTTACTCACTGATCTGATTTACATTCCTGCAAAACTCAATTAAAAAAGGCCCAGGCAACCCTTTTGTATTCCCAACAGTATATAAAATTAAAGAATTTCCTGACTGGATGAAAAGCATTGTTATAAAATAGATTTATTTATCAATGGGGTTTAACGACACTTTCTATAGCTAGGTATAAAATAGATTGACAGTACCAAGAGCAGGTTATGTAAAGTATACTGCTATATGTCTAAGGCCTGATATCTGGGCTGAAGAAAAATCCTAATTCTTTTAGGTGATTGATCGGCAAACAAAACAACTGTTTGCTCACATCAAGCAGGTCTGAAATAATACTTTGGGGGTAATCAAAATGTCCCAAGAAATGAAATCAAGGGTTCAAATTATTAACAAAGGAAAATGTGTTAAAATATTCTTGTGGTGACCCAACAACTTCTCTCCATGGCATTGCATGTTTATTCAGTTTATTTTAATATGTATAATTTTCAGCGACTGATTCGCGTTGTGTCCTTGGGCAAGGCACTTAACCCCGATTGCCTACATGGAGGTACGATGACGCTGTGTACTAAGGCGTACTGCACGTCGAAGGGGCGCATGTCTTCGACCAATCTGACCCTACCTGTTCCGCGGTACAGAGTACAGAGTACAGAGTTACGATGTTGGAGAGGTGACAGCTGCTCGTCGTTGCTCGGTGGTTCTCTCCGGGTACTCCGGCTTTCTCCACCTGTAAAACTTGTCACCGACATGATATGACCCTGGCTGTTAATGTGTCGTTAAACCCTAATAAAAGAAAATATGTATAATGTCAACCAGAAGCCAATACTATAAAACGTTTACAATTGTATTTTCCAGAATTGTATTTTTTACCTATTAATATAACTGACTGAAATAAATCATTAGCATTTTCAAAGAAATGGCAAATTGCCAGTTGAAAATGCTAATGATTTATTTCAACTCATTTAAAGTCATAACTAGAAACTACAATTCTACAAAATACAATTGTAAAAGTTTATAGTATTGGCCCCAGGACTTTTTCTGCAAAACGTTGTGATAAATTATAACCAAGCATCAAAACTTACCACACACAGTACATGATTGGATTATCATAAATAATCTTGTCGAGTGGATATTCCACCCAGACAATAACGGTCGATACCAGTGGTAACAGATAAGAAGGGCATGCACAGTTTTAGCCAATGGATCTCTGGGTTCAGCCTGGAGGTCCATTATCTGAAACTTTGCTTGTCATTCTTATGCTTTTTCAGAGGCAAGAAATTGTCTCCATGGAAACTCTATCCCACGTGTGTTCTCATATTTTTTAAAATTCTTTCTCTGTCAATTCAATCAGAGCAATTTAAAATGTACTCAATGTAAACTGACCCATACCATACGACACGCATTCTGCAATAATCTTATAGATTGAGTAACATTTAGCCGAGTTGTTTCAGATGTATCGAGCTTAGTGAGGGGAGATAACAATGATTTTAGTTTGCAAATGGTCAGGTGTGCGCGTGTGCAGAAGGTTTCTGAGGCACATTGAGTCTTTCACATAAGCAAATATCCACACATCCAGCATGTCCATGTGTGCTTTTGTACAATGTGTACTGCTATATAAGCACATTGCAATGCTTCTAGTATGTGTCTGTGCGCTGTGCAGGGGCGTAGCTATGATTTCCTATTGGGGAGGGTGAAATTGTCTCCATGCAAACTCTACCCCACGTGTGTTCTCATATTTTTGAAAATTCTCTCTCTGTCAATTCAGTTAAAGCAATTTTAAATGTGCTCAATGTAGACTGGCCCATACCATACGACACGCATTCTGCAATAATCTTATAGATTGAGTGACATTTAGCCGAGTTGTATCAGATGTATCGAGCCTAGTGAGGGGAGACAACAATGATTTGAGTTTGCAAATGTTCAGGTGTGCGCGTGTGCAGAAGGTTTCTGAGGCACTTTGAGACTTTCACATAAGCAAATATCCTCACGTCCAGCATGTCCATGTGTGCTTTTGCACAATGTGTACTGCCATATAAGCACATTGCAATGCTTCTAGTATGTGTCTGCGTGCTGTACAGGGGCGTAGCTAGGATTTCCTATTGGGGAGGGGGGCATAATTTGTTTAGGGGTGGCAGGTTGATATATGCCACAGGCATATCAGAAGGCGGTAGGCCTGAGGTCGGGGTAGGTATGGCCCTCCCATTGGTGGGGGTTCGGGTGGGGGCCCCCATCTCGTGCCTATGGCATTCCCCTCCCAAAGGTGGGAGTTCGGGGGGGGGCTCCCCGAGAAAATTTTGAAAATTCAATACCCTGAGAGTGAATCTGAGACCCTCTGATGCTTTAATTTCCCCATTTTCAGGGGGCCGCTGTAAATTCTATGGGCCATGGTCCCCTAGGCCCCCTTTGCTACACCACTGGTGCTTCATGTTTTATGAGCACATTGTTAACTATCACATAACATCTCCTAGATGCTGGCTTCTACTTGGGCTAGGGTGTGTATACAATGATATAGGCTAAGGTGAATGGCCCCAGTCTAACTCGACCTTGGTCGAGGACAGAGGTCGGAGCAGGGATATCAAAGTAGCTAGGATAAGACAGACTGCAAGGACATTAGGAAACAGGACCCGGAATAGACATAAAGAGTGGGTTCTGGAAGAATACGAACGGATAAAACAGCTGTTGTGTCCAATGAGGGTTAATTGTAAGTAGTTGTTGGGTTATTTGTTGTAAGTACTCGACATACTCCTGATAAATCGAGTGATATCCCTCATTATTTAAGAATCTACGTGCTACTTTATAAACCCAAGATGAGAATAAAAGCCTTCTGGGTAAATCTGGGCCAGAATAAATAGCTGTCGGGTCATTCTCTGTAATTTTATTTACTCCACTTGTATAGAACGTACCCTCCGAACATTCCTCGCCACTTTCAATCACTGGTATAGGAACGTGCCAGCATAGAAACTGGATGGCAGTCTCCAGTAAACAAAATGGGCGATGGAAACGCGTATTGCCCTAACAACATGCGCTACAAAGACGCAACTAACACTACTGGAACTAATCGTGACCTCTAGTGTTTCGTCTTCCCTGGCCAATGAGAGCTACCTCTACTTATGTATCATGTCTCTGTTTCGGTGAAGATCTGCCAATGAGTACTACTTACTGTCCTCTACTAGTAATGGTTTCATCACATACTACATGCCTGTTGTTATACTACCGGAGACCCCACCATTGGGTGACTGACATAATTAGTTATTGTGGACAATTAACGGTAATATGGTCTGAGGTTTGTGGCTCGGGGCTTATGTTCAACCGAGACGCGAAGCGTCGAGTTTGGACACACGTCTCCAGCCGCAAACATCAGACCATGTTACCGTCAATTCATCACAATTACGTATATGTTCCAATAAGACATTTGTCATGTTACCGTCCTTAAATTAATCACAATTACGTATATGTTCCAATGAGGCCCCGCCAATAGCCTAAAACTCGCATCGTGAAGTGAACACGGCAATTGTTAACGATAATAAGTTAAGTAAAGAAATCGCTCGCGTATCCCACAACGTCACTGGACTGGACTAATTATAAATCAGATGGAGGTTGTGATCACTGCATCTTAGTTCAAATCGTAAAGTGATTTGTAATTTACACGACACTTCATTCGGAGCATCGCCCGCTGTACGTGTGGAAAATGTTGAAAATTCAATTTGTTTGCAAGTCACTCAGTTAATGAAATAATTGAGAAACGGGCAATCTCATTACTAATATTTCGCGCGATGACGTTAAATGGTAACATAAACGTATACGAGTTCTCGTCCATTCAGAGGCCGATGATTATAGTCTTATTGGAAAAATACATTGACAAACTGACCGTAAGTGTGATCTCTACTTACGTATTTTAGACTGCCAGCATACAAGATGCATATGCCAGCATATGCCAATATGTTCCAGAGTGTTAGTGCACAATGAGCGCACCACATTCAGTGCTGATATGTGGTTGTATGCTGATGAGCATTGTGTCACAAAGGGTTTGACCACATGGGTACATACGTCAAAATAGGGGTGACGCTGGCAAGGTCAATGAAAGGGGGCTTCCAGGGAAATTGAGACAGGAGATTGTTGGTATATGCGCGTGATCTATATGGTTTGTACACATCCCGCCACAACATTTGTCATCACAGAGGCACATACAAAATAGAGTTGACAAGTGGAATGGTGCGGCAACCGCGTTGTGTCCTTAGGCAAGACACTTCACCCCCCCCCCCCCCCCATTGCCCACGTGGGGGCACAGTGACGTTGTGTACTAAGTCATACTGCACGTCGATGGTGCACATGTCTTCAAACAATGCTAACCCTGCTTGTGTGGAGTTAGTATGTTGGGGAGCTGACAGTTTCTCGCCGTTGCTCGGTGGTTCTCTCCGGGTACTCCGGCTTCCTCCACCCGTAAAACTGCCGTGGTCATGATTAGCCATTGTGCAGAAATATGTGACCTTAAACGCCAATAAATAAAATAAATAATTCAAATGGAATGGGGGCTACAGAAAGCGTGAGTCTGGTCATGGACGTTATTTTCGCGAGTGCTCCATGCCGTGTACACAGTGATCAGATATAACAAACTACGTCGGTGGTAAAATAGGGGTGCCACAAGTGTGGTGCCGAAAGCATGTTGTCAAATGAGTTAAACTGCAACGAGAACAAATAATATTATTGCTTCTGCAACTCTTCAGCTCATCTGGGAAGGGGGGGGTGTCGACTTCCGGCCAGTTGTTTAATAGGAGTGCTGCAAATGGAGCCTGAGAAGAGTGAATGGTGGTTTCGTCAACTGAACTCAACAGCGACGAGAGCTATGTCGCCCAGGAGTAAATACTCCAACGACTCATCTGGGTATATTAAGATGTACTGTTGATGATCCTTGTTGTCAAATGAGCTTACGAGCAACAAGAGCAATCAGAGCAATTGCCCCTTTGAATAACTGCATGCATTGCTCCTCGATTGTCGATCACCGGTCCCACGTTCACAGGAATCCAACGTGTGGGCAGCCTCTGGCTACGCAATCCCTTTGTGCAACACACAAGTCGAGGAGCAATCGCACCGAGATGTAGTTGCTCTCATAGCTCTTGTTGATCTCAAGCTCATTTGCCTACATGAGCGTATCTCGGAAACCTAGAGAATAAAAAACAAAGTGCTGCACTACAGACTTGCCACAGGGAGATTACATCTATACCCTGTTTCACGTTCACGGAAATCCCATTTTTCACCTTATCACCTTATGAGACAAAGTCCAATGAAAGCAATTGCTTCAAAGAGCAGTTGCTTCCATTGCTCTTGTTTTAGAGCCCATTTGACAACATGGTCAACCAATAGTGGAGCACTGGAGAAGCGAGACCAGTTCTCGCTAGATCACCGAAGTTAAGCAACGTCGAGCCAGGTTAATCCTTGGATGGGTGACCATTCGGTTATTGATTCGGGTGCTTCCCGTAGTAGTTGCTGGTGTGCGATCAGCGAAGTTAAAGTGTGTGAATCTGCAACGTTGAATAACGAGCCAGCTGGGAACGTTTGGAATATTCACCAGTACTACGCTATCCCCACCGTACCTAGGTATAAAATAGGCACCTGTTGAGGTGCTTGCCTTGTGTGCCCGTCTGTGGAGCACCGGCAGTATGCTCCGTTGAGTTGAGCTGAGAATGTCATAGAATGAACAAAGGGGGTTAACACCTGTGAAACGGGGTAAACATGTTAGTCAGAGAGCACTGCGGCGGATTCTGGACGTTAACATTGGATTATTATTATTATTATTATTATTATTATTATTTTATTATTATTATTATTATTATTATTATTATTATTATTATTATTATTATTATTATTATTATTAAGAAGGACGCATTCGTATTCCTGTTACTTACAATTTCGACAAAATCTCTCAAAATCGGTCGCTTTTGTTTTCATCAATGACATAAGGCGGGAAAAACGTCGGATAGATGCAAGAAAAAAAATTCGTTCAACCGTTTCAGTTCAAATTGTTCACCAAAACCCAATCCGATATATAGTCCTCATGTGGTGATGCCGTTTTCTTCTTTGAAAAACATTTTGCGTAAGAAAAGGGAGATTACTCTATAAATATACTTACCATCAAAGTGAAAAAAATCCTGCCGCTCTGTCTTCATATGAAACTATGAAGACAATAAGATATGTGGGAGATAGGGAAGAAATGGATACGACAGTGGAAGAGATGACCCTTACTATCACTCACTTCTCCATGTACAAATTTGTTAACCCTTTGCCCAACACAAGTGGAAGAATAATCAACGTGTTGATGGTGGCCACTCATTGGTACAAAAAAAAAAATAGAAAAGGAAGGACACTTCCAAACAAAATTCTTGAATAACTAATTTTTCCCATGTTTTGCGTAAAAAACGTGGCTTATAACCCCTCATTGGAACGAGCTTAACAAGCTCGTTCCAGTGAGGGATCCCAAGCTATGCTTTGAGACAAAAATGAAAAAAATAATGAACATTGTATGTTGATGTTTGTGAATTTGCTACTTCCCCGGAAGCAACTGTTGGAAACTATTCTCAACCATGAGGCACTAATTCGAAAGGAATAGACGGTGGGAAAACACTGGCGTAGCCGTGAAGAGATGCGGGATTGGCTGGGTGGCGCCTATCTGCCTCCCCCCTCCCTGCAAAAAAAAACTCTTGGCAACCCCAAAAATGCTGAATTATACAATCTGCATGGGGCGTTTACCAATTAAAGTACAGATGACATACCACGCTTATTGAAAATTGATACTCATTCAAGCCTCAAAATGTCTCCAAATATCGCGATTTGGGGGTTGTTTATTTTTTTTTTAAAATTCCCCGGGGAAGGCCCAGGTCTGAAGAAATTAATTTTGGGGGGAAAATACCGCCCTCCCCTCTGTCCCACCAAAGCTAGGAAGAAACCACCTCCATACCTTTCCCCAACCCAAGCTTTCTTGGCCCCAGTGCCCACCCCCACCCCAATTCCAGACTCCAAGAAAGACTGACGTACTAGACAATGCCACGGTATGCTGTTTCTGGTACTGTGTTTAGGCTTGATTTGCGTCAAAAATCATTAACTTGGGATATTTCTCTGAAACACTCCTGCACCTTTCACTTTTTGAAAATGCAGTAAACATAAAATAAGAACAAAGTAAATAAAATTATTCAGCATTTAATCTTGGGTACCGATTTGGGTTTTGTTTAGTCTAGCGCAATAGACTTAGCGATAACACCCGGGTGCTTGCATGGCGACGCCTAGTTTGCTGGACAAGGTGTAGTTTCAACAATCATCGTGTCGGGAGGCAGTCTCAGTCTGCCCAATGACTGGACCAATCCTGGCTTTGGTCCCTTCTGTCCCTCTCATGTACATTTATGTTCTCTCTCTGATTCGGAATCCCTAAGTAATCATCAAGTGTGAACAAACAACCGTGAACAGTTGATGGGTGGGGCGCTCGTTTTTCCCACCTTTCACACGAAATGTCGACCTAGCATATTCATTCATGCATGAAATGGCTAAATTCGTTTCATGTACTCTTATACTGATATTTCTGGGATTATTTTCCAAGCGTTCTTTTCTTCGCGTTCTAGGTACTTAAGCCTTTGGAAAATACCGAAGGGGCTCCAAATGCCGTGAAATGTTATTTCGCTCCCCCGGGGAAGACCCTGCAACTTATGAGGGATACATGCTCTTGGCCAGCACAAGATTAAAAAAAGTGCGTGTGTGTCTCTCTCTCTCTCTCTCTGTGTGGTAATGGTGGTGGTGGTGTGGGGGGGGGGGGGGGTCTACCATTGACAGCAGAAAGGTATTTCCTAACCCCACCTTATTTAGCACGGCTACGCACCTGAGGAGATAAAATATTTAACTTCATTTATATCAGATTGTAAAATGTTTTATACTGCCAAACAAAAATCATAATGTTATATCCATCTGCCAATTAAATCGTTAAGTAACTGCACTTGACCCTGCATTATAACGACCATTCCTGATTTATCTCCCCCTGAAAATTGTCTTTTGATAAAGTTATCTCCCCCGAAAAGGAAGGCCCAATTAAGTAAGAAGCATGTTGTTGTTGCGAAAACACCCCTGACATCATCAGAAACTTAAGTAAGGTTTCCTTTTGTTATTTTTAATAAATGGAAACAACAGACGGCTCCCGGATCTGTCTGGTATTTTTTTTTGTTTATTAAAAGGTACAAAAGGGAAACCTGGCGTTTTAAGGCAAACAAATTAGAAGCAACTAAGTAAGAGTCCACTTGGGTTCTTTGTTTAGTGGATGTGTTTTACACTAATTTGCAAGTTTTTAATCTTCCCACGAAAAAAAGAAATTAGCAAATTTTACCTCCTAGACTTTTTTATTAATGGGAAGGATAGTTCCCTTCAAAAGATAGTGAAAGATAAGTTTCCTTATTTTTAAATGGGGTTAAATAGAGAATAATAGCCAAACGTTCAAATTGATTGGAACAAAAGCATTGGAAAAAGCCCGCTTCTGTATTTTATACTGCTCTGCGGGAACATGTCTGAAGTTTGTGAAATTATGCACACATCGATGATACCACTTAGCTGACATTTCGAAATTTCCATTAACGCGATTCTCATTTCCTATTCAAAAAAAGTATTTGATAAAAGTGAGATATATGAAGAAATATATTTATATTTTCATCAAAAAGACAGTTGAGGCATTGCACTGTAAGATCTGGTGAATGCTTTCAATGATAGTTGGGTGTCTGGCTAGCACACATTCCACACACTGTGCTGTAGAAGACATGTATGGTCAGTCGGATAATTTACCACATTCAGTCGAAGACTTTAATACCTTGTAACTCCTCCTCGGTTCGCGAGACTAGCGCGGATCCGACCTGGCATACTTCTACCTACTGTCCAATGTCAGCTCGACTGATGTTATTCCATTCTTCCTGCAGTGCAGTGGAGAGTTCCTGGATATAGGTAGGGGCTGTTGGCGTTGTCGTAGGCGCCTGCCAACCATATCCCCGACGTGCTCGATTGGTGAAAGGTCTAGACTTAGTGCTGGCCAAGGCAGTGTAGTGATGTTCTGCTCCTCGACATGGGCCCTGTGTCACGGTAGTACTGTCCTGTGATACGCCCTTGAATAACATGTAATGGTATAATGCTTGTCATGGTTATGCATCCCCACACCATAACCGATCCACCACCAAAACGATCGTGCTGTCTGACGGTTACGACATGGTATCGTTCGTGCTGCTGCCGCCACTCTGTTTCGCCTGTCGTGGAAGTCGAGAGTGAACTTCGATTCATCGGAAAAATGACATTGTTCCATCGACGATTGTCCCAGCGCTTTCGTGATCCACACCAATTACGCCTTGCTGGGATGTGACGTTCAGTTCAGTCAAACATGGAATTATTCGAGATCGTCGAGCGTACAAATACCAGCTGTGTAGGCTATTTCGGATAGTCCGACCACTGACTCGCACATCTGTCGCTCGGTGCAGCTGTTGTCCAATGTCTGAGGCATTTTGATGGCGGTTACGTAATTCTGTGGTTCGGATGAAACGATCTTGGTTAGCAGTTGTCGCCCTTGGACGACCTGACCGACGTCTGTCATCAACATTGCCTGTCTGGCGGAAGCGTGACCACAACCTGCTAATCACCGATTCAGTAACGTTGAGAATTTGAGCCACTGCAGTCTGTCTGTTGCCAGCTTCCAACATGCCAGCGGCACGTAAACGTTCATCACGTGTCAGTTTTCGCATACCTCAAAAGTTACGTTTCGACCAGAAACTATTGATGAACGAGTTTATACCAAGAAAAGAACGATGAGACCTTCGAAAAAGCCCGTCAAGTACAAATGAAAATTTCAAAACGTACTCCAGAGGCTTTAACGCGGCGCTCGTGCGAAAAACCTTCACGACGTTTTCGTGGGCCGGTGACATTCATGATTCACACTAAACCTGGTAACATATTGATGTGTCCAATCACGCGTATCCAATACCATTTTCAGAAAATATCAACATCAGTTTAGATATCCCCTACTTTTTTTAATAGAATATATATATACCCTTAGTATTAAATTTGCTTACAACTTTGGAAAATTAAGGGGTGCTAACTTTCCTGTAAATCTCTTCTAATGACGATAATTCGTCCCCCGAGTTCCAATGTGTTCTATGTGCCAGTAGGCACATAGAACACATTGGAACTCGGGAGACGAATTGTCAGCCATGTAGTGTACTTATTTTTCAACCAGAGAAAAACTCGTACGGTCTGTCGTGTGAATATATTTTTTTTTCGATGGTGGGACGAAACCATAAAACTTCAGATAGAAATTAGTGACGTACACATCGACCTTGGCTCTTACAACTGAAGGGTGGGTGGGGTGGGGAGGACTGCCATTTATACAGTACACGATATTTTCCTTGGTGCTATTCTAACAAATCAAAAACGGAAGCATGTATGATCAAATTTTTACCTACCTTCGATTATATGTATAGTGGTGTTTTCTTAATTTGTTTTGTGAATTAGAGCGGTGGCCGGGGCTGCCCTTCTCGATATCCCCACCCAAAGAAACTACGTTTATGGAATGATGTAACACCATGCAACGTGTTCAGAAATTCGTGCTTCGAATCGCATTATCCGAGCTAACCTGAGATATCGGAAATATGTGGGAAAGGTGGTCCCCTGCCCAGTATGCCCAAAACTAAAAGGAAGGTGAGGTGGGGCAGGATGTGCCTTTTCCGAAAGGTCTTTTTCAATGTTTTCCCTCGAAACAATGCATCTTCGTGCCTGTCGTTAGAACAAGCTCGTTCCAATAACGGTCGTCGGTTACGATAAGGACGTCAAAATGAAAACTAACTAATTTTAAAGGCGATTCTTGTTCGTTTGTGCTTCTGGCAATACAGTACGCTTGGGCCAGTATTCCAGAGGAAAGCGTAAAAGATTACCTCCCCTAGTGCGACAGTTCCTACCAATGATTTTTCAATTCAATTTACCGTTCACCCAGTCTCGATTTTGCTAGTTACCTCCCTTACAACATCTGGATTCACATCTTTACTTTTTGAATGTGGCTGAAATCTAGAATCGAATGAGAAGAGGGTTAACTGTGGTGGGCCAGTTGTAAATATTCACACGTGTTCCTTCAGAACTTGTTACTTGATTCCTCGTTTCCTTGGGAACTTGGGGAGAACGCAATGGAATTGTTGCAGTAGATGAGTGTTGGGGGTGAGATTGTTTTAACCCTTTACCTAACACGAAAAGCAGACGACACTTGCAAAAAAAATCTTGATAACTAATTTTTTTCATTTTTTGTCTCAAAAACATAGGTTAGGACCCCTCGTTGGAACGAGCTCGTCCCAACGAGGGGTCATAACCTATGTTTTTGAGACAAAAAATGAAAAAAAAATGAAAATTAATTGGCGATTTTTGAGAATAGCGCTGGCCGGTTTTGGCCGTTACGTTGGGTAAAGGGTTAAAAGGGGTGAATTAGGGCAAATATACATGGACGCCAGTGACAGAAATTAAGTGCCGAAAGTAATTAACCGTTTGAAAAAAATGGTTATTTTTTCTTTCTCGATGACAACTTGAGTGGCAGCAATATTGCAGGACTTGTGATGCTGTTGTGAAAACTGTAGAGCACCTTTGCAGTAGTATTTTACATGCCAAGACAGGGACATGGATATTCACAGCTTTAAACAACAAAGTAGAAGGCGTGGCATTAAAACAAACAAAAATGCAACTAAACTTACTATCATTTATACTGCTATTTGTACCCGAAACGGTTAGTGGCATAGCCAGTGTAAATGACGTGTGTGTAAGCGGAGGGGGTGGGGGTACAACATATTTTTATTAATGTCAGCTCGTGCTGGGTAGATTTCTTTCCCCAGAATTTGCCCATTATCAAGCTCGGCCGATGTGATTTCAAACTCGGCTGATATAACCCCGATTTCGGCCGATGTGGTGAAAGCTGATTTGAAGTTACCTCAGGCTGATATTTTGGCCGATATGAAACTGAGTAATAACCTCTAAGTATCCCCAAAGGCGAAAGTCTGGGGGGGGGGGGGGGGCTTCCGAGTACTTCTCCAACGCTAAAGTGCCGAGAATGTGAAGGCAAAATTATAAGAAAATAGTCTAAGATGTCAGAGCGAGATGGTAGAAACCAGAATCAGCGATTCCAGGCAAGAGTGGTTAATATAAGGTTGACATTTTTCAGGAAAGTGGAGAATACAAGTCATACTCAATTGCCGCCTTATTCCCAACGCTGCACTTGGCACTTCGTCCACTGAGTTCCAATGTGTTCTATATGCCAGTAGGCTGCCAGTAGGTACATAGAACACATAGGAACTCAGGAGACGACTTTGCTCCCTCTCCCTGAAAACTCCAATAATGAAAGCATGATCAAGGACATTCATTTCCAAACTTCGAATGCGTAAATTCGTATTTCTTGAACTTGTTAACTAGACAGAGATGGAGTGGCTATGTGGTCCAAGTCGATACACCTATCCCCGCGGAAAATAAGTTTATGAAAACTTAAGACCACAACGCAATATGTTCGAATAAATGGCTGGAAAACGCAATTCGCGAACTGAAAGAAGTGGTGAGTATAATAACCTCTTCAGGTTGAGGTTGAAACATACGAAATGGAGACACGTAAATAGGCTTCCATGAGACGTTGGCGGGACATTTGATTTCAAGTGGTTCCACAATGATAGTGGATTCTTTTGAGCGACGTTTAAACCCACCACCAACCCTCCCCATATCTGATTCGGGGTTTGTGCCCTGGGAAAGCGACGCCCCCCCCCCCCACACACACACTGTCAACAATTCCAAATGGCCTTGCTTATGTACAAGGTATACAGGTTTGCCAATATATATCAGATATCGATTGACACTGTAAGTGAACTAGGTAATATTAATTTGCGGTTGCTCTTTGTTTATTTTAGTCTTGGTGCAATTCAGTGAGCAGGTTTGTGCATATTGTAGAATTACTCTGAATTTAAGGGACATTCACAGCAAAAAAAGGGTCCGTTCATCTGAACGCGGATGATTTTGTGCAGTGAAAAGTTCATTTTGAGAGGAAACTGGATGAGAATTGAAAACGGTACAAAGGCTAGGCAGCTCCCCATAGCTGTCTAGGATAATTTAATGTCGGCAGGCAGTTGGAAGCGTGGTGGTGTTGGGACGGTATGGGAGAAAACTCCGCGGATACCCTTTCTGTCGAGGGAGAACAAGTGTGGAAATATGATGGCAAATTTCGCATTCTAGCAGTATTCTAAGCTAATTATTGTCGGGGACATTAAGCTAAGCCAGACTTGGAAATAACCCGTGAATGATCGTTTAGGTTCACGTGGGAGGTGGGGGGGGGGGGGGGGCACGTCAATCAGAACATACGCGAATGAACTATACAGGTTGTAACAAAAAACACAGTATAAATAAAATCCCGATTGCATCCACATGTGAATAGAGTGACAGGTTGTTTGCATCTTAAGAGCTTTTCCACGAAAATAAATACGAACAACTAACGCGCGATCTCGCTAAAGCGAGATCGCACGCTGGTTGTTGATATTTATTTTTGCGGAAATTCTGTTGAACGTGAACAGCATGGATGGCGTAGTAATAACAGAGAAAGTGGTGCATCACAACAGTGTTTTCTTATAGGTTGCCACCACGCTATGCTTGTAACCTGCTAACGGGTTTTTCCGGGCCTATTGAGATATACACGGATTAGTATAGGTTTCCCTGAGCATGGGTTTAATAGGTCTCGCCTTTATGCTTGGTAACCTCTTTCAATCTTTCACGTGCATCATGAGCCCATATGGAGCTTTTCTGTCTATATTGTAGAATGAAATGAACGGGTTTGATCCGTAAACCAGGCTTTCCGAGTCTGATACCAAACTTAACATCTTCTTGCCTCGACAAACCCATCTTTTTGCCACCAGAATTTGAAAATGGGCTCGGAATTGCTCAACACACCGATCCGCCTGTGCCTCCGAGCCGTTGGGAAATTTCCCGATACTCCGATCGGCCAGCCCGCCACTGTAGCCCTATCCAAACCGTCTTTTGTAAGACTGTCTGGAAATAAGAAATGATTCGAACTGTGATTATAATAGAATATTTAATACAGTACAACTCAGATAATCAGTTATGAAGTTGAAAAAGGATAAACTTTAATTTATTCTTACAGTCATCAATAGCTGGGGTGGGGTGGCGGGGGGGGTTATCACAATTTGACACCACCAGTTTGTTTATTCACATGTGAAGCTTTCCGTAAGCACAGAATACCTGTTTCCGTTTGGCAACCACAAATTATCAGTGGAATATCCACACCAAGTTTGTTACATTGGATTTAATCGTTTAAACCCTAAAGGCCGTTTTCCAGTCCAGAAACATAATACGTCATAATTCCACCAAGTTGGATGCACGTTGAAAATATTGAATGGTCAATCCCAAGGCAATGAATGTGAACACTTCCAACTGCTGCCATTGAACCGACTTGGAAGACACCATCAAAGGTCAAAGGCTTAAAGGTTTATTCTACGCAGACCAACAGCTAGTATACTACACAATCACATCTTTCTACATAAGTCTTGCTGCTTGGTTACAAACAACTCCCCTGTCTCAATTAAGTTTCAAGAACACAAGGCTTACTGGAGTTGCATGAAAGAAGAACGTCTTTGGAAGTCATGTTCAAGTGATGCAAAGAGGTAGGGGTCCGGTGGTCTTCACAAAACGATGACATGTCATTTGGTCCAATGAATTATCCTACAGAGTTTTATCCAGAAACGAACATACCATGAGACATATAATTGATCCGTATTCCCACGCTCACATACAGGTCTTTGACAAGATGTCACTTCCGAGGAGGAATACGAAATTACGTCACTTTGTCAAGTTAGACCATTAAGGTCAAGTGATGATATGCAATTATACATACCTGAAAGATGCAAAAGATTTATGTACGTGAGTAACCAAACCACCATTGAGAACAAAAATTGTATCGTTACTCGGGACAGTTAAAAATACCCAGTTTGTACTGCTCCCAAACGAGAAAATAGTTCCTCGGCGTTACTGCTTTTTATTGTCATTTAACCCTTCACACTAAGAGAACGATGGCTCATTGGTTAGAGAATTGGACTTTAACCCTTTGGACTACGGTACGTAATATTACATACGAAAATTGCCGTGCGTTGCGACTACGGTACGTAATATTGCGTACTCTGACTCTGAACCCGAGCAGCCACTTTTTCGCCCAGGAGCTCTATACTTCATAATTTCAATAAATAGGATGGATGCTAAATGCATGTGTATGGTAGACCAATCAATATTTTCAACGTGCAGCCACAAGGCTGCACGTTGAAAATATTAATTGGCCTACCCCTAAATAATGAACATGGACTCTTCCAGTTGCTGTCAATGAACTGATATGGAAGATATCACAAGGGGTCAAAGGGCTTACGATTGCGTTTGACGTCGCCAAAACTTGATGCTTTGTGACGTTAAAACGTCATGATAACCGTAATCGGAAAGGGTTCAATCGAAAGATCGACGGTTCGATCCTGATCGGTGCCATCCATGTTGTCTGCTTAGGCAATATACTTAATCTTGATTGCTTACGCTGGCGTACTACGGCGCTGTGAACTAATACGTTCTGCACGTCGATTGTGCACTTGCCTTCAACCGCTGCTAACACCTCTTGTATTGGGTCAGTAAGACGGACAGTTTGACAATTGTTCGTCACTGTTCCTCCTCGGATACTCCGACCTTGTACTTCTGTAGTAGAACTGTCCGGCACGATGTGGCATGACTGATTAAAGTGCCGTTAACCTCTCCCCCTCCAAAAAATCCCACTCTTTACCCGATACAAATAAAAGACGAGACTTACTAACAAAATTTCTTGAATCACTAATTTTTTTATAGTTCGCTTTAAACAAAGCTTACGCCCCCTTTAGAACAAACTCAATTAGCTCGTTTCAACGTGGGGGTCGTAAGGTATGTTTTCAATGCAAAACTTGAATTTGAAATGCAATTTGGGTTGTGGGGTGGGCAACATTGGGTTTTTTTTATACATTACGCTGGAAAATGGGTCATCAATACTTTGAACAGCCAAGAATCATATCCTGTAGGACAGTTTTACGGCTGGAGGAAGCGTGAGTACCCGGAGAGGACCGTAGAAAAACGGCGAGTGTGCTGACAGACTCTCCAGCTTACTAAACCGCAAATGCAGGATTAGCATTGGTTAAGGGTACCGTCAATATGTTGTACGCCTTGGTACCCATACTCCCATATGGGTTATCGGGATTACGTGTCTTAACCATGCACACACAACAGATAAAGCCGGTCATAATCGATGTGTAGATCTTGGATTTGAAGTCCAATGTGCTAACCCAAAGAACAACATTGTCCCCTTCATTTGTTGTCCTTTCAAATATCACTGCCGTGAAACTCAACGATATGCCTTATTACACGACACTTTTCTTTGAACTGAGGGCGGGTTGGATTGAGGCTCATTTTTTAGAAAGATCAACTGGGCATATCATTGTTATTGTAGTTTAACGACACTTGAGACAGGCAACCTTGGTCAGTTTTACGGGCGGAGGAAGCCGACGCACCTAGAAATCCCGACCAAGTAACTGTCAGACCCCCAAATGCACTAACTCCACACATACAGGGTTAGCATTGGTTGAAGACAAGTTCACAATCGATATGCAGTATGCCTTAGTACACAGCACCACAGTGCGCACACAAATACAATCGTGATGACGTACCTTGCCCAAGGACACAATGTAGTTACTCTTGGTCTCACCGCACTCCCAACTGAGCATACACTCTTAAATCACTATTAAAAATTTGCCCAAATCAACTGGGTTGAGTGTATATGAACCCAATTGGGTTCATATTCACTCAACTCAGTTGATTTAGGCTAATTTTTAACCCAGCTGATTCCGGGGTGTAATACAAGGTGGTAGATATCGACTCGAGGCATTTATCTAACAATCATATTGATTTTGGTTTAAAAACCACGAGAAACGGTAAGTATCACATAATGTGTTCCGATTCCATATCATATAAACGACTCATTCTGATTGCGTATCATATAGACGTCTCGTTTCAGGGAACGCGACGGCTATCATCACAGGTGCATGAATACATTCGATCTGCGTGTCAATGATCGACTCAGCTGATTGCTTACAAGAGAAAACAAAATTCCTTACAGTTTGCGACAGAACTATTAATAGCCAATGACCCCCCCCCCCCCCCACCCACCCCCTTACCCCCGCACCACACACACAATAAACAGAAACTGCACGATTCAATATTACACACTCGTAAATTCAAGCGTATCACCATGGGAAGTGACACTGAGAGTGAAAAATTTGACAACACAACTTTGAAAATTGTGGTGACAGCGTTACTCATTGTTTGGTTGAGTGCAAAACAATACAGTTCCATAATTTTTTTTTACCTTTTTCTCACCCATAATTATGTCCCAAAACTTATTAATAATTTAAGACTTAATCTGTTTATGTGACAAAATTGTTAGATAAATGAATTATCATGATAATGTTCATGTCCTGTGATTTGCATCAGACTCTCGGTGGTGTCCATAAAGGGGATCACAACTCGCCGGCAAAGCCGGCTAGTTGAGATCCCATTATTGGACACCACCTCGAATCTGATACAAATCACAGAACATGCACATTATCATGATAATCTGTATATATCTGCAGGAGTTTTCCCCTCCCATAAGGGAACAACGAAAACAACGAAAACAAATTATGATTCGATCACGGATTCAGGTAGATTATTTTGTCATCCAGGGTATCAACTGAATGACGATTTTTTCAAGTCTCTCCTCCCCAGCCCAAGAACAACGACACGACTCCTATCCACATGCACACGCGCGTCTTCTCAACTGAGGACACATACCTGAATTCGCCTCCTTGTTGCCAGTATTTCACACAATTATCCCACCATACAAAATGTGGCAGGCGGCTTTCAAGACTGAACACGGGGAGTCGTGTTTCACCCCTGCGGTAACGTAGCTCATATAATGTAACAACCATAAACATGAAAAAGCTTTAGGTCAATGCACTTCCGTGTCAAAACATTTCGATTGATATTAATATTGGTTTCACGCGTGATATCAGAGTTACTGTGTGAGTGGACACTTCACTACATAGGTGTTTTAGGGATACTTCACTCTCCATCCCACAAATGCATTCATACAAAATCTGCTTTGAAAACAAGGCGCTGAAAGGATTCTAATACCCAACTACGGTAACAGAGGCATTGTACTCAATGTATGAATCTTAACGCGACCTGACGGGAGAATCCGGCCTGCGCTATCGTCATTCAGTTCTTTTTTTTTCATTTTTTGCCCTCAAAAACATGACTCATTAGTCTGTGTGAAACACACAGACTATTGTTTTTGTACGGTTTCTTTTTCTTTCTTTTTTTCTTTTTCTTCTTCTTCTTCTTTTTAGTCTGTGTGAAACACACAGACTATTGTTTTTGTACGGTTTCTTTTTCTTTTTTTATTTTTCTTATTCTTCTTCTTTTTCTTTTTCTTATTCTCCTGTCTTCTTTCTTCTATGCGCTTCCTTGTCCGCACAATAACTCGGAAACGATTTGTTCTATCTCATTGATTTTTGGCGTGCTGATTGACAGTCACAATTTCTCGGCCACCTATGCTTTTCAGATTCCTGAGGCTTTATTGATGTCCGTAGGGGTGTTTTGAAAGTGGGTCACGCCCATATCTCAGGCGTGGTATGACGTATGGACTTGGGACCAACACCAAATGAGTCGACACTCGATGGAGATTCAAAATATGGGTCAAGGTCACTGAGGTCACCTAGGGGTCATTAAATGCATTTTTTCATAATTGCTGGAAATCACATCTTTTGACCCCCTAAAGCATTTCTGACGTCCCTACATGCATTTTGACAAAGTGGGCGTAGCCAAAAATTTATGAAAGTGGGTCACGCATATATCTCAAGCATGGTATGATGAATGGACCTGGGACTAACACCAAATGAGTCGATACTTGATGGAGAATCAAAATATGGGTCAAGGTCACGGAGGTCACCTAGGGGTCATTGAGTGCATTCTTTCATAATTGCTGGAAATCACATTTTTTGACACCCCAAAGCATTCCTGGGGTTCATACATGCATTTTATGTTAAAAAAGTGGGCGTGGCCAAAATGTTTGAAAGTGGGTCACGCTCATATCTCAAGCATGGTATGATGAATGGACCTGGGACTAACACCAAATGAGTCGACACTTGATGGAGTATCAAAATATGGGTCATGGTCACGGAGGTCACCTAGGTGCCATTGAGTGCATTTTTCATAATTGCTGGAAATCACATTTCTTGACACACCAAAGTATTCCTGAGGTTCATACATGCATTTTTATGTTAAAAAAGTGGGCGTAGCCAAAATTTTTGAAAGTGGGTCACGCCCATATCTCAGGCGTGATATGACATAGACCTGGGACTGACACCAAATGAGTCGACACTCGATAGAGATTCAAAATATGGGTGAATGTCACAGAGGTCACCTAAGGGTCATTGGGTGCATTTTTCATAACTGCTGGAAATCACATTTTTTTGACCCCCTAAAACATTCCTGACATACACACATGCATTCTGGCGTAAAAAAGTGGGCGTGGCCAAAATTTTTGAAAGTGGGTCACGCTCATATCTCATGCATGGTATGATGAATGGACCTGGGACTAACACCAAATAAGTCGACACCTGATGGAGATTTAAAATATTGGTCAAGGTCACGGAGGTCACATAGGAGTCATTAAGTGCATGTTTTCAGAATTGCAGAAAATCACATTTTTGGACCCCTGATGCATTCCCAAAGTTCATACATGCATTTTTTACACAAAAAAGTGGGCATAGTCAATATTTTTTAAAGTGGGTCACACTCATATCTCAAGCATGGTATGATGCATAGACCTGGACCCACAACAAATGAGTCGACACTTGATAGTGGTTCAAAATATGGATCATGGTCACGGAGGTCACCTAGGGGTCAACGATTGCATTTTTAGCTCAACTTTGATGTAAGTCAAATTTGAGCTTATGCCATGGCCAGTCGTCCGTCGTCCGTCTGACCGTCTGTCCGTCTGTCCGTCTGGCCGTCTGTCCGTCAACAATTGAATACGGCTCGGGCTAGAGGCCGTATTTATAGACCGATCTTTGTGAAACTTCTTGGGTACCTTTGGTATCACCGTGGGGCGAGAACGAGTGTTTTTGGGTGCAGTCCGAAATTCAAGATGGCCGATGGAAGCCATTTTGTTCAAAATTAGGTGCAATCAGATTTTTGTGCAGAACTTCCATATGAAAGCGTTGATTTGAATAATTTTTTGTGTGAATGTTTAGTACCATGGGATACATCACATATAATGCAGGTTTTTTTCTCGTGCAGAAATTATGCAAATTAGATGAATTTTGATTTTTTCAGTGCTACTTACACACAGTAAGTACACCTGTCAATACGGCTCGGGCTTGGGGCTGTATTTATGAACCGATCTTTACGAAAGTTCCTGGGTACCTTTGTTATCACCGTGGGATGAGAACGAGTGTTTTGGGGTGTGATCCGAAATTCAAGATGGCCACCAGCAGCCATTTTGTACCAAAATTAGTGTAATCAGTTTTTTTGTACAGAACGTCTGTATGAAAGTTCTTATTTGAATAAATTTCTGTATGAATGTTTAATAACATGGAATACATCACATATAATAGGGTTTTTTTCTCGTGCAGAAATTATGCAAATTATGAAAATTGATTTATTCAGTGCTACTTATACACAGTAAGTGCACATGTCAATACGGCTCGGGCTAGAGGCTGTGTTTATGAACCGATCTTCACGAAACGTCTTGGGTACCTTTGTTATCACCTTGGGATGAGAACGAGTGTTTCTGGGTGCGGTCCAAAATTCAAGATGACTGCCAGTGGCAATTTTGTACCAAAATTAGGTCCAATCAATTTTTTGTCGCTTCTTTTTGGCTCGTATTTATGAACTGATCTTCATGAAACTTCTTGGGTACCTTTGTTATCACCTTGGGACAGGAACAAGTGTTTTTGTGTGCCTTTGTTATCACTGTGCTATGAGAACAAATATTTTGGGGTTCAGTCAGACCCACTCTGGTACTCAGAGATTTCTTTTCTAGCTTAGCATCTGACTGTCGCTCACCTTTACAATACTTTACCTATACATTTGTTTCAGGCTACGGTCAGTATTTATGTACAGACCATTGCAATACTTTATATGTACCTTTGTTATCAGGTCATTACCTAGATTTTTGTCATTGCTGTGTCACATACTATACATGTACATGTCTTAACAAGTTGAGCTACAGTGTCATTGACACTTTCATTTATAATTGCTGGAAATCACATATTTTGACCCCCTATTTCATCACTCAAAGTAGTGGGCAGAGGCAAAAATGTCCATTTCTGATTCGTGTATAGAACCTTTTGAATGCTGGTCACATATATGCCTTTTCTTGTTTCTTATAAAAAATTGTTCTGATTCCAGTATGAATATCTGTAAATACTATTAACGAAAATCCATTTCTGATTTGTTTAAAAATATTTTACTCCTGACAATAACCCTCCATAAATTCTCCTTCTGTATAGTTTATTCCTGATACTTTAACCCTTTTCACACAGATTTGAATTTACTGGGTGCAGTAAATTCTGTTTCTCTAATTATTCTTTTTTTTTCTTATTCTCCTGTCTTCTGTCTTCTATGCGCTTCCTTGACCGCACAATAACTCGAAAACTATTTGTCCTATCTCGTTGATTTTTGGCATGCTGATAGACAGTCACAAGTTCTCGGCCACCTATGTTTTTCAGATTCTTGGGGCTTTAGGGGTAGAGGTGTTTTGAAAGTGGGTCACGCCCATATCTCAGGCGTGGTATGACGCTTGGACCAACACCAAATGAGTCAACACTCGATGGAGATTCAAAATATGGGTCAATGTCACTGAGGTTACCTAGGAGTCATTGGGTGCATTTTTCATAATTGCTGGAAATCACTTTTTTTTTTTGACCCCCTAAAGCATCCCTGACATACACACATGCATTTTGGCATAAAAAAGTGGGTGTGGCCAAAATTTTGGAAAGTGGGTCACGCTCATATCTCCTGCATGGAATGATGAATGGATCTGGGACTAACACAAAATAAGTCGACACTTGATGGAGATTCAAAATATTGGTCAAGGTCACGGGGGTCACACAGGGGTCATTGAGTGCATTTTTTCAGAATTGCTGGAAATCACATTTTTGGACCCGTAATGCATTCCCAAAGTTCATACATGCATTTGTTACACAAAAAAGTGGGCATGGTCAACATTTTTGAAAGTGGGTCACACTCATATCTCAAGCATGGTATGATGCATAGACCTGGGACCCACAACAAATGAGTCGACACTCGATAGAGGTTCAAAATATGGATCAAGGTCACGGAGGTCACCTAGGGGTCAGTGAGTGCATTTTTTATAATTGCTGTAAATCACATGTTTTGACCTCCTATTTCATCACTCAAATTAGTGGGCAGAGCCAAAAATGTCCATTTCTGATTCGTGTATCGAACCCTTTGAATGCTGGTCACATATATGCCTTTTCTGGTTTCTTATAAAAAAAATTGTTCTGATTTCATTATGAATATCTGTAAATACTATTAACGAAAATCCATTTCTGATTTGTTTCAAAATATTTGACTCCTGACAATAATCCTCCATAAATTCTCTTGCTGTATTGTCTATTCCTGATACTTTAACCCTTATCACACAGACTTGAATTTACTGGGTGCAGTAAATTCTGTTTCTCCAGTTGGATTTGTTTTTATAATAAACTATGTTTTGAGACAAAACATGATAATTCTGTTATTCTCAAACATTTTTCACATGTGCCTTCTACTATTCACCTACTATTCTGGATAAAGGGTTAACCCCTTACCAAACAAATAGGACTCATCCACGCTCGTAAATTGCAAACTGGGTAGTTTAAAAATGTTCAAAACCTTTCAACAAACTCTTATCATCTGACCCCCTCAGTAGAACGAGCTCGTCCATCTCGTTCCGATTAGAGGGTCCATGATATCGTTTTGTTGACATTTGTGAAAAATGTGAAGAAAAAATAATAAAAATGAAAAATGTTTTTATCGTGAGCGTTGAGAAAATGGTAAACCAACGTATTGTTTTACATTTCCCAACAAGATTTAACCTTTGTTTTTAAACGTTCTCAAGAAAATCGCCGTTCAAATAAAAAAGAAATGAGCATGGGTGTCGGAAACATCTAAGAACAAGGGGCGGGCTATTCAGAAAGGCACTCGGCTCTGTGTATGAGTTAAGACCGGGAATTTACAACGTATCATAAATTGTAATGTGACACTCAATAGTACTGACGTTATATATATATCCTCACTTGAGAGCAACAAGGCGCCATCTGCAATGCTAAATCATTGTAGATGGTGCCATGTTGGTCTCAATTAGCGATAGCTAAGGGTTTAGAACTCGACTTGCCAATTGTATTGTCGTTTAGTGATTATCGACCAGCCCCAGTCATTATACCCGATACCCCCTCCCCACCCCTATCCCATTGGCATTGGTACCGGTAACATCATGTTAGAAACGAATACAAGAGAGCTTCTCAGTTAATGTTCTTGGAACGTAAAGCCTTTTCCACTGGTGTACTTCGAGCGAAAAAAGGACACGGGCTATCCCTAGTCTAAATGTCAGGCGGTGGCGGCGACCGCCGCCATCACCATCCCCCACGCCCTCCCCCGCCAGCCCCTGCTTCCGGCGCTCTTGGTCACGAATGGGGTGGGGGCTTCTCTCACCCATATCCTGAAAAAGGTCAACCTGATATACATTATGGCCTTAACCCTATACCCAACGTAACGGCCAAAACCGGCCAGCGCTATTCACAAAAATTGCTAATTAATTTTCATTATTTTTTCATTTTTTGTCTCAAAAACATAGGTTATGACCCCTCTTTGGAACGAGCTCGTCGAGCTCGTTCCAATGAGGGGTCATAACCTATGTTTTTGAGACAAAAAATTAAAAAAAATTAGTAATTCAAGATTTTTTTCTTACAAGTGTCGTCTGCATTTCATGTTAGGTAAAGGGTTAAATCCTTAAAATTGGTTCATGTACTCTCACCCTGATATATCTTCGGCCATTTTGCTATGCTTATCCCTTGACTTCCTTTGTACATCCATTTCACATGCGCATCCATTTGACATGCGCAGTTAATTGTCTTCGTCGGGGAAGACCCTGGATCTTAACCTATGGAGAATAGGAATACAAACTCTTAACGCAATACGACGTGAAATGAAATGGGGATAACATATTTTTTCTAAAACATTTACCCCTCTCCCAAACACATCATTTGGCTTGCCACGTCCCTGTCTCTAAGTCATATCATTTCACTCCTCTTTGGGAAGAGAATGTCTGATCGTTTCAATGAAGGACATAATCGATGTTTTTTTAGACCAAAGTGGACATGTGTTAGTTATTCAAGATAATATGTTTAGTAAGTTTCGTCATTCCAGGTAATGGGTTAACACGTCCAGTACAATGGTTTGCATTCACAACCAGCGCTGTCTTCGAAATCATGTCTTCGAAGTCCTATATGTACAGACGGTGCGATGGGGGTGCCCCCCCCCCCAGTCAAATTTACGATCGTTGGAAATTGGAAGCCCTAAATTGAATCAGGCAGGGCGCTAATGAAATTATACCAAACATGTCTAGAATTGGGTTTTTTTATCAAATAGAAATTGTCATCATTTTAGCAAATGCTCTTGTTAAGAAGTGGAAAGTGTTTTTTTGTGTGTGTGCACTTGATGGATTGTGTTAACAGGCCCTCCCAACTCGCTGCCAAACATCCACACCGTCTGTAATGTTTTATGACTGGGACCATATGAGCCAACCGAGGACAAAACACGCAGTCCGACATTCATTCACTCATTTTCACGCAAAAGCATGCCGTCAAATGTGAATGTCTTCATACATACTGACCCACTCCGCCACTCTCCTCACATCCTAATTCACATGCACTCTCCCCATTCAATCCCCTTTTAAAGGTGAGAAACATCAGCAGGCCGCTTCTATCAACACGAAAGTAGAGTAAACATGCATGCCGAAAAATAATTCGATTCTCGTGTTTATTTTACTCGAAGTTGTATATCAAGTTCCCCATATGTTACAAACTGTGTGCGCTCGACAGCCCACTTATCATTTTCAAGCCACGACACTACACTTCACTCCGTATCAGTGAAATTCAATCCGTTCGAATTTATCACCAGTCAACAGGAACCATCGACTGAAAGTGATAAACTCAGCTTCGTGCTCTTCCCAGATTTCACTTCTCAATTGTCATTGGACGGCCGCCGCGGCCGTCCAATGACAATTGAGAAATGAAATCTGCGTGTTGAGACTTTTATCGCGCTCTCCACACTAAAGGTGTTTTCAAGCCGAAATTGATTTTGAATGACAAATGAGGTGATAGTGACATTGATAACGCTATCGTTTTGATTGGTTTATACAAGAAACGCAAACATTCCCTTTTGATACGAGCCGCCCAGTTTGAATAGTACGCACAAGCTTAAGATTCATTACGATATAATCATTTGTAAAAAAGACTTTTTAATTACAAAGACTTGCTACTTATCCTAGCTGATGGTCAGATATACATGCATAATTAAATTCACACCCCGTACAATATGGCTACTGATAAGGTATACATCTCATTTGCGTTCACAATATCGACTCTCAATGCTCCGCGGATCAGATTTTTTCCACAAAAACTGATATTTAAGATAAAATCTATTTTTATTCGTATATTTTTTTGTTATTTTAATTAATTCGTTTTCGTCGGTTAGTCAAAGTAAAATCTTGTTTGAGTACATGTGAATGACGTTAAGTCTGATTTCAATTTAAGATGATTAATTAAAGTGTCTATAGGCAGCTCTGGATTTTTTTTAATATTTTTGTTAAGTTAAAAAGTGGTGTTTGGGTGCAGTTCAATTAGCAGTAACATTACTCGCTTTTACCACGCTCTAACACCTGCTTATATGAAGCAATTATTCGCAGTTTTCGGTAGAAAAGCGTGCTGTTATCAAAGATGACACATTAACTTATTTACAACACAAAGGCCAGAAAATGCGAACACATAAATCGTACCTTAACTATTTTAAATTCAGCTATGCTTGATGAGATTCGATTTCTTTACAGATTGATATGGCACAGGGACGTAGCGACAGGGGGTGGGGGTGTGTTTCCCCCACCCCCCTGACCAAAATTTCTTCTACTTGGAAATTCGGAGGGCAAGTCATGAGCAGTTGGAAATTCCATCTATCTGGATTTTAGAGATTCTTTCATGATGCTAAATTTCGTCGCCTGAGTGTTAGAATGTTCTATGTCCCCTATGGGACATAGAACATTCTAACACTTAGGCGACGTAATCTCTCCTTTACTTCCCAAAATTCCAACTTGGTTTCAAATCGGCAAAAATTCTAACTGTCACTATTTACAACTACAGTGTACGCAATATCGAGCTTGATGAGTATTCATGATGTCAATCGGTACGAGATTTCTATAGTACGTTTACTTATCGTAATAAAAAAATCCTCGAAATGCAGTTCAAGAAAATCACATCATGTAAAATCGTTATCCTGATTTAATTCCATCATTCACAGTTGCAAAAAAGATGAAACATCGAAAATTGATCATTCCTGCATAAGATCTGATTTAATGTTAGGACAGTGCGAATTGTTCAAAGTTCTGAACTTCAGCCTTTGTTTAGCACATATTCAATTCCCAGAATAATACCGAATAATAATAACCTCATAATTCTATTATAAATGTGTTGGCATTTTAGTTACTAGAATCAATTTTATGCCCCCTTTCATGGCTTCATTTTCAAAATCTTTCTCGGTAGTGAATTTCCAACTACGGGGAGGGACCGGGAGGGGGTTTCCCCTTCATGTCCCTCCCCCTAATTGAAAATTCACTACCTTACACCCCCAATCGGAAACCTCTAGCCACGTCTCTGATAGGGCGAGAGAAGATCAACGCATGTTATCGCGGCTGTAAATAAATAAATAAATAAATAAATAAATAAATAAATAAATAAATAAATAAATAAATAAATAAACGCTGTCTCAACAAAGTTGCACTCCGGCAAATGATAATCGTCACTCGCAAGGAACAAACACGGACAGATAGAAGGACAGAAGGGTACAAATAATGTTTGGAGCTGGGCAAACACGCTCATACATATTTTTTGTCTTTTATTATTATAAGCAACATATTCTATTTATAATAAAGATTGTTTTTTTACAGGTGGTACGTACAATTTAGTTTCCTTTTCTGCTGTCTTCTGATCCTGGTATAGGCCTATTGACTTCATGAATCAATACACAATGGCCAAGTCAATTGCCGAAAAGCTCAGCTAGCATTCCTCTGAACAATCCAACCAAACCTCAGTGTGTCTGCACACTACGTCGTTGTTTTACATGATGATCCTGTTGTTTGATTTTTGGAATCGTTGGCGGGCTCGAGCTCTTTGTATCCATCCTTAGGGCACGTCCTCGGAGCACTTACCTTTCTGTTGTCAAGTGCTGTCCTCTTCTGACCATGTTTTTTCTTTAGTGTATTACCGACCGGTGGCAGTGGGACGCTTCTGTGGTGAGGGCGGTCAGATCATATATTTTGCCCTTTTCACCTTTCCGACTGATAAAAAAATTTCCCACGTAAACTTTTGTTTAACTGGTAGAATGCTAAATTATTTTTGGCCATCAAATCTTGTACACATGTCTTGCCTTGTTATAATTTATGGGAGATTGCCTGCGGGCACTCTCCCATAAATGGTAACACAGCAATTCCTTTTTGACTAAATAATATCACTTCAATGATAACACAAAGCACATGCACTGAATTCAAGCTGTGGTACCTCCACTTCAGAATAAAGCCCCAAAAATGGGCTTCCAGCACTCTACCAGTTAATCCAAACTTTATTATTATTATTATTATTATTATTATTATTATTATTATTATTATTATTATTATTATTATTATTAGTATTATTATTAGTATTATTATTAGTATTATTATTATTATTATTATTAGTTAACCATTTGCGACACATGAATAGCAGTCTACACTTGACCAAAAAGAGCTCCGAAGGGGCCAAGCGATAAGCGTGAGGGGGGGGGGGGTTGAAATTATTTTTAAATTAGCGCTAGGAGGAGCATTCTCCTGCATTTTCTGGGCAATATCTACTCAGTTATTTCCTAACAATTTGGGTAATTTATTACCTGTATTTCTGTGTATATGGTGCATTTTTTCTCCAAAGATAATCATGACAACCGCGATGCAGGAAAGACCGGTGGAAAACCAACAAAGTGGAGCAAGAGGGTTCCTTTATATGAATGGAATCTGATCAGTAATGCAACTACGTCCACCAACGTCGGAGGCCCGTACCAAAAGCCTTCCCACGACTTCCAGCTCAGACGTATTGATGGGTTAAACTACACTTTTTTAAAACACCAAACATCCCGACCCTCTGGATAGTGGCCCCCCTTATCCACCCCACCTATCTCGGTGCTACTAATGTTAGAGCTTTAATTAGTTTTTACCGTCCCCTTTAATGATACATTTTGGCAACTTAATATGAAAAATACATGCATATTCCAGAATGGAATTCAGAGAGGGACCTTCGCATACTAAAAGGATTGACAAGTACACGGCACAAAATGAACATAAAATAACATCCACGTTTAATGCCAGCCTCCGATACAGAATCTCGGAAAGCTCCCTCAGAGAATTTTCAAAAGAACTGATGTCAGTAGCTATTGTAATTTATCAGTGAAGGTAGGATAAAAGGAAAATGTTCATGTCGATATCTCACAGCTTCTTTCTTTTGGTACAGTAGAAGTTGTAACCGGTGAAGTGAATAGCGCTGGCGTTGTGAAACATTAACCCTTTGAAACACTGAGCTCGTTCTTCCTGCCAGGAACACGGTACATCAAAATTGCATTAAGAAGAATGGCTGCTCAGTGGAAATGTGGGGTAGAACAATCAATATTTTCAACGTGCAGCCTCTGGGCTGCACGTTGAAAATATGAAATGGTTTACCCCGAAATCATGAATATGGATTCTTCCAAATACAAGCATTCAACTGACATGGCAGATACCACAAGGATTTAAAGGGTTAAAGATGGTTACTCGATTTGTCATTATCATTTTTACCCCTGTTACCATTGTGTTACAATAATCAGATGAAACCGCTAAAAAAAACCAAAAAAAAAAACACAAAACACGCTCGAATTAAATAGACATTAATCACTCAGTTTACTGCAAGAGGAAAAATAGAATTTCTGATTGTTTGACCGACTTGTCAAGTGGCGACAATGTTATAATATTACGTGAGCCTACACTCAGTTTAAGTCTTCGGTAAATTCGTAAGTCTACACTTGTTTAAAACATCGCTTTTTGACGCTGTTCACTTTTATACCAGTATTGTGGGTACGGTATGTGCGACATGAAGAGATTACGTTATGAGTATCGGTACAAGAATCAAATTCTCTTCCTTTACGGGTCGATATTCGCCTTGCTGTTGAAAGTTTCGCTAACCACCAATAAACAAACAACACAAACCAAGCTCCCCAAAACAGGTCCCTATTTCTTATAGTTTCTGGGTGAATGATCGAATTATCAAATTGATCATTAACTGCCACAGTCCCCTACCTTTACCATAACAGTTCTAAATTTCACAATATTAAACGACTCCTTAAATCTGTAGGGTAGACCAGTTTATATTTTCAACCTGCAGCCAATGGCTGCAGGTTGAAAATATTAATCGATCTATCCTACAAGTTGTATATGATTTCCACCAATACATGTTTCATTGACTTATAGCGGCCTCTACTAATGAATGTCATGAAACGAACATGCCTTTATGGAAAGAGTTATATCTAAAAATAAGTTTAAATAAATGTATTGCAATGGTGGATCTTGTTTGTGGTCACAATACGGCAAGCTGGTCCAAATCCAGACCAAATAGTGTTTGAAAACATTTAAGGAGGGTTGCGTGGAATCAAGATTGCCTTTTCCACCAGAAGAAAGATTTTGCCCGTTTTGCAATAATAAGGTAGAGGATGAGTTCCATTTTCTGTTTGAGTGTTCTCTCTACTCTGGCGACAGGGAAGCACTCATGCAGGACATTAACTCCATTCTACCCAGCGTTAATGGCATGAGTCACAAGGATCTAGCAAGGGCGTTAATCGGATCTTTTGATTCTGACATAACACCTAAAGTCATGCGGTATGTCCATAATCCATTTAAACAAACGATTGGATGCCCAGATAACTGCAAAAAGTTAAAAAAAAATAAATAAACAAAAAAGAGACTCAAGATATTACTAGTACCGGGTACATATATTCCCATTCTAAAAGTTTTATTGTATGAGTTTTATTTGGCTGTTTGTTTTTATTGTTGAACATATATATTCACATTGTTAGCTGCCATATACCCACGTACGGGAATGAAAGACAATAAAGAATTATTATTATTAGTAGTACTCATCTGATTTTTATTTAAAGTTGATGTATTTCAAATGCATTTTGGATAAATCTTTCGACCAATTCCCTATCATTTGGAGTGCGAATGTGATGTCGAAGAAAATGTACAAGCGCTCAACTGTGGGCGTTTTATATTTCCGTGATTGCGATGTTTTCAAATTAAAGTCACAATGGTAATTTTAATTTCATTAAATAGATGCCCGTGTACGTTTTGATTCCTGTATTTTCTTTTCAAATTCTTGAACAAGGAAGAAGTGGGCGTAACACCCGTTTAAAAGATAGAAAGGGAGCTTGGGGCCCATTGGTGAAAACATTGAACCGAAAGATCGACGGGTGAACACCGATCTGCGCTATCTTCGTTATGTCCTTGAGCAAGACACTAGATTCAAATATCCCACTCGGAGGCATGATGGCGCTGAACAGTAAGGCGTACTGCACATCGATGGTGTATCTGTCTCCAGTCCCTGCTAACTCTGACTGAGTCGGGTTAGTAAGTTGGCAAGTCTGACAGCTGCTCGGTGGTTCTCTCCAGTACCACCAAACGTAAAACTGTCCAACTTCTTTTCATGTGTCTGGAAATATGCAATCTGTCATTTACAGAATGAGGTTCCCAGAGGGTGAATTTTCTGATGCTATCCCATACAGTGGGCCGATGTATCCTCTGCGTCCCTCTTTCTGTTTAGGCTGAGACCTTGATTCAGATAGAGGTTCACAGAGGGTACATTTATTCATGCTACCCTGCTGTGCAGGATAGCATCACCAAATTCACCCTCTGGAGACCTCATTTTGCAGATGACAGTCTGCTTATTTCCAGACTTGCTTAATTATATATTTGGGGTTTAACGACACTTTCGACAGTCAAGGTCGTGTCGGACAGTTTTGTGGGTGAAGGGAGCCGGAGTACCCTGAGAGAACCACCGAGAAACGGCGAGCAACTGTCAGACTCCCCGACGTATTAACGCCACACACGCAGGGTTAGCATTGAAACTCCCAACACGATATGGCCCCGTATGTTTAAAGTATCGTTATACCCTAACAAAAACAAGCGAGTAGACAGGAAGGTGAGATTCTCCATTTATCCTCACCAATGTAGGGACCTCGCCATGATATAGTAGTTCCTTCATCGAGAATACATAACTTACCAGGATATCAACATTGAAACTTTTTTAGTTATGCCAGCAATGCCCAACATACCACATTTTGGCGTATACTATATGTGTTATAATACTTTTCTCGCTCATTATAACGTTGTCAAATATTTCATCGTAATTTGTGTCAACGACGCCCGTTGACATCTTCTAATGTCACGCGAGAATAATACAATAACCCTCTTTATACAGAGGTTAATACTATCCTACACAATGTTCATTAAGTTTGTCTCATCAATGTCAGGGCAACTGGATTTATAGGACGGCATATTTTCTATATGATTCCATATTGAACAAGTAGTATAGCGGATTCTTAGTATTTGCATTGGGTGGGCGTTGGGTAGCAATTGCATTCCTTATCACGACTTACCCCGGTGTGACGTGGGGCATGGAGATGAGATTACTTCGATGCCTTACTCACGATTTGCAAATTGAAGAAAAATGCAAATAACTTAATTTTATTGACATGTGGTTTTATTGATGCCCTTAAACTTTTAGCTGACCTCAAAACGTTGACCCAATTCAACTTTCACACAACAGAGAGCACCAAAATGGTCTCCAATATTGGGGCTACACACGCTACAAATACCTCAGATTCACTCTTGGAACAATAAATATTGCCAACTTTTCTCTGGTGGGGAGGGCCTGCTAACTAGGACCCTCCGTTCGTCGCCCCTCCTCCACTTCCCTGAAGGGAAGTGGGAGGAGGGGCAACGACAGGAAGGTCTTAGTTGGGACTAGGACCCCACCCCACACATCAGCCTTTCAAATATCATCTCCACCCTCCCCCCCCCCCCCCAAAAAGAGAAAAAAATTGGCTAGGGCACCCGTATTATAGAATTCTGGCTGCGCGCCTGGAATAACGTTTGAAACATTGACCAAAAGAATACAGATAGTTCACTCTCCTTCATTTTCGCAGCATTAAAAGGTGAGAGTTGATACCTTTCTCGCTCAACTCATTCCCTGTGTTTTGACACTACACCTAACGTAACGGCCAAAGGTGATGTAAAAGGACGAACGCTCTTCACAAAATTCTCCATTAAAATTATATTTTTAACAGATCTGGTGACTAATTTCTAGAACTTACTCGTAAATAAACGCATACAGTGGTCAAAGAAAAAAAATGCATAAAAGCATACTGAACAACAAAATGAAATATATGCAATATGATAAAACACGACTGAGTTTCTACGAACTGTTACTCGTAATTGCTGGAGTCGCGTGGAAGGCCTCCGAACACCCCACAACGGCCTTCCAAATATCATGTTTAGCCCCCCCCCCCCCCCCTCCAAAACAATAAAAATCCTGGCTTGGGCACCCCTTATTATAGAATCTTGGTTACGCACGTGGTCCGAGGGCTTCCATTTGTAGAACGGAATCAAGAAAATTGCGTATTTCTTCAGTAAATGTCCAAGTTTGTTAAGAAGACGCTCTCTCTTGTTACGAGGGGTTAAAACCATAACAGTGTCAACAAAAGATGGCGATTCATATAGCACAGCCCCGATCTGCAGTGGTACGTAACTGTGCTTTGCGTAGTTTTTGATGTCCGATATTTGATTTTGTTGTCGCCCCATCAGTGAAGGCTATCTAAGCCACTTAATATCCTCCAAAACATCCTCACCATACAAATTAAAAAAAGGACAAAGAAGAAAGTAAACATGTATGTTATGCATTTCACTGTATTCCTTACTAAAATGTATCTTCTAAAAATGTTTTATACACTTTATTTCTAAAATCGCTTCCTCCATACAAGTAAACGAGACAAATCACATGTTTTATCCGCTGTGTTTCAAGTTATCCAGTTACCTGTTGTGATTAACAATATGATATTGAAAAAGTTATTCAGTAAATTAACTGTCACCTTCAGTGAATAAAAGTTTGTATAAAATAAATAAATAAATAAATAAATAAATAAATAAATAAATAAATAAATAAATAAATAAATAAATAAATAAATAAATAAATAAATTGTTTATACTGTAAGTTACTATAGTTACTGTTCGCAATCTCATTACCCAACGCGTTGGCTAAAACCGACAAGCACTATTCACAAAATTCACTGTTCAAATTTTATTATTTTTTAAATTGTTTTGTCTCAGAAATATAGATTATGACCCCCTCATTAGAACGAGCTCAGTCTGATATTTTTTTTTTTAAATATTGAGGGTGGGGATATTTGTGACGAGAAGCCACCGGTTTAATATGTTATGTTGGATAAAGGGCTAACGAACACAATTTACTACAGTAATTGGGAAACTCCATTTACAAGTAAAAGTAAAAACATTGGTTATGACCCCTCACTGGAACGAGCTCCTTCCAATGAGATGTCATAAGCTATATTTCTGAGGTCTAAAATGAAAATTCTTAATTGACAATATTCTATTTTTGAAAGCTATTCGTAATTGATAGAGGGTTAACCCTGTGAACCCTCGTTTCCTAGAATGGTAGCGCCTTTGTGTACACTTACAGTGAGGTGTGTCAGTCCATTATCAATATACATGGAGGATAAAATAATAACTGCAGTCTGAAGCCGGATGGCTGCAGACTGCAGCTATCAGACTTCAGACTGCAGTTATTATTTTATCATCAATGTACCCGTGTATAGACCTCTTATAATAAGACAAAAATGGGACGAAATCTGACTTGAACTGAAAAATCGGTGTTGCGGGTTCAGAGGGTTAATCGGCACCAGTTAAGTTAGTAAGACACTCTTTGTCGATCCCTCTAGCGGACACGGAGTTAAAATCCGCCAAAGTCAAAAACCAAATCATATTATAGTGATTAACTTTCAATTTGACGGTTATGAATTCAGTTAAAGAATTGAAAATAAAAATTGTCATATTATATGTATATATAATCTATCCATTTTTTATTATTATTAATAATAATATTCATTTACTTTCGCTCAAACGTACATCGCTAAGTAAATGAAATTTACACGTGTGTCTATTAAACGCGACAAATGAAACTTCACATAAATCATTTCAACTCCAATACATCATCCGGATTTCTCTGTGAGCTGAAAACACTATTTCGTGGTTCATTTGCGAGTGGATAAACTTTTTTGCAATTTTCCCTTCATCTTTTCAACAGATGAGTTCCACAGACTTATTGATAAAGTCGAGAAACAATCAAAGTTGTTTCAAGAATGTTATTACACAAACTATTGTCAAAACAAGTAAAGAATGTTATCAGAGCAAACCACGTTCGCCTGAGGCTGTCAGAAGGTGATGCATGGTGTCGCTGAATCGGATTAATGTCCGATTGGCTATTGGAGGTCACGTGCGTGACAGCTAACGGAATGGGTTGGGTTTATATATTGATAGGAGTAAATTCATGAGACAAAAATTATTTACTGCCTTTTCGTCGAAAATTAATGATCATGAGCAGCTTTTTGATGAACCCATACTCTCAAGCGGAACCTAAGTTTCCTCCAAGCGAGGAGTATTCCATGCAAAATTATATTCCGGCACATGGCGGCGGAGAGAACTTTTACGGCTATGGCGGCGAACACAGGCGCTTCGAAGACGGTAAATTCAGCTTACAACATCACCACAGTCACCACCCATACAGCTACCCTAGTCAAAATACACAGTCGAGATCCCCCGTGCCAGCTACCACCGTTGGGATGACGGGGTATCAAATGTCCATATCACCGAGTCCGCCGACGGTGCCATCACCGACACAACATAACACGAGTACCACACCTCCACCAGCCCACCAGAATCCAACACATCACGCGAACGGAAGGCCTATTATTTATCCATGGATGCGGAAATCACAAACAGGTTCAGGTATGTACTTTATTGTTATTATTAATCTGAAATTAAAAGCTCTCTCTCTCTCCCTCTTTGGGGTCATCTGTCATTTTAACGGTTGCATCCCGCAAACCTCGTTCATTCATTACGAAGGGTAATAAATAAATGCCCAAGAGCACTTTTGACAAATGTTTACTCTTCGATAAAATTATTATACTAAAAATATAGTGTTAACATATTCAAAAGATAAATGTACAAATAAAAAAAATTCCGTTGATTCCCTAACCTATTTGATTGTGGTGTGAGTTTTGAAACAAAACATTTACCCTTCCCCGTCAAGCCGATGTTATACAGACAGACCAAAGGGATTCTCCACCAGTCTGACGAAGGTATCACCGCGATGACATCCTTCCGAACGTTGTATCCGCCATATTTTGAAATACGGATAAACACAAACACGACAGCTTAAAATATATATTTGTTTTTTTATTATTTCATTCCAGCAATTTTGTTTGTTTTGATTCTGTACATTTAAAAAAAAATTATCTCAATGATAGGTCTCCGAGATCTAGAATCTTTGCATAGTTTCTTATTTTAGATAATTTGTCTTCAAAATATTGAAATTTTATTTTCTATAAATTTACATGAAAATGGTCTGTAAGATTTATAGAAAATGATTGTCTGTGATTTAACAATTAGAATATATGTAATTTTTTAAGAAGCCTAATTCCTGTACATCCGAGAATTACCGCTAATTTCAGCCAAAAGTAATTGCATGCCATTCTCACACGTGAGGTCTGATAAATACAGCGTTCTTAATATTTAAAAATTAATAACAGTGTTTTACATTGAAATAATCCAAACAGTTTATTCCCTGCCCCCAAAGCCTCAAGCTTAGTTTTACACCTTCGGTAAAATATCAGAATCTCGTTTTATTTTTATAGGCTGTGGCGTGAACTTGTTGGGAATATTTTCTTTTGCTTGCGAACTATTTATTAACAATTTCAATATAGCGGACAGTCATATTCGTCAAAAGCGTCATTCAAATCTTATTATTGTTTTCAATTGTGCTGTTTGAAGAGTTAACCCTTTACCTAACGTAACGGCCAAAACCGGCCAGCGCTATTCTCAAAAATCGCCAATTAATTTTCATTATTTTTTTCATTTTTGTCTCAAAAACATAGGTTATGACCCCTCGTTGGAACGAGCTCGTTCCAACGAAGGGTCATAACCTATGTTTTTGAGACAAAAAATGAAAAAAATTAGTTATTCAAGAATTATTTTTGCAAGTGTAGTCTGCTTTTCAGGTTAGGTAAAGGGTTTTAACATATGCAAAAGGGTGGTACATGCTCTCATCATCGCGAAGTATAACAACAAGGAAATTATTATTGTATTTCCAGACAAAAAAAATACAATCACAACAACAAAATTGTTTTGTGATGTTTTCAAGTTTTCTGAACACGACCCGATAACTAAAACAGCTCTAATTTAGTTCAAAATTTATGATATTTTTTTCAACTTAAAACTTTAGAATTGCATTCAGGAAAATATACTATGTTTTATTAGTGTAAGATATTGAAATAAATCAGGAAATATTGCTGGAAAGTAGTTTGAATTGGCTGATCCAGAAAGGAAGGGAGAAGAGGAGGTGGGTTAGTGAACCTGATCTTCAGACCCCTAAGTTTTCTGCTCTTTTTTATAAGCACTATGACGGGTGGGGGAGGGGGGGTGGTAGGGAAGGTATTATCCGCGATTGCGCGTGAAAATCCACTGCAAAGTAGAGTGAATGTCCATGTGTTATTTCTGAAAATATACCCATGCATACAGCTACAGTTCCTGTGCGGTTTTCTTGTTATACAAGCCACTGTAAACTGGCGAGGAGGGGTATAATCGCCGCCAAATCGTCGCTACCCATGATTGAAATGTGGCACCCCATCCCAAACACCAAATTCTGGGTTCAATACTGGTTTGGAATAATATTACTTTAAATGATAATATAAATGAAATGCACTTCTCAAATTTTATAACAAACAATAATTTTTATTGTAAATTAACATTGAACTAAAACAAATACTCTTCTTCAATTATCCACCCTCATTTACCCAACGCAGACGAAATCAAAATTTATTATTTTAAATATCATTTTTTCAAATTTTTAAAAAAAAATCAACAAAACCATATCATGTGACCCCTCGTTGGAACGAGCTCGAAGGTTTGTTGAAATTGTTTGAAAAATAATATTTTTTCAACTGCTGAATTTGCATATTACGCGGGCGGATGCGACCGGTTCGTTGGGTAAAGTGTTAAAAAACATTATCAGCATATACTTCTGAGATCAAAGGATGCAGTTTGTTCTCAAGCACGGAGTGTTGTTTAAAAATACTTCTATTTTTTATGGTCTCTTGAAATATCAGACAGCTATTGTAAATATAGGGAGAAGAAAATATCTGAACATGAATCCTTGAGTAATAAATTTGACAGTGTCATTCCCCAATGCAGAAAATAAGATTTATGAAAAATTAAACTGTTTCACCATTGTCATTGTTTTGAACAACTTCGAGTTTGTTTTTCTCATTAGGATATAATAAAAGTTGTTAGAGCTCACTGTAATGAGTGATAAACATTCTTGTTAGGTCAGTACCTTAAGTCTTTACCGAACACATCGACCTCATCCGCCCGTGTAATATGCTAATTCCTCAATTAAAAAACTATTATTTTTCAAATAATTTTAACAAACCCATGTCACGTGGCCCTCACTGGAACGAGCTCGTTCCAATGAGGGGTTATATGATATGGCTTCGTTGATAGTTTTTGAACAAATCAAAACATATTATTTAAAATAATCAATTTTGATACTGTCTGCGTTGGAAAAAATGGTTTAAAATAAATTTCCACCGAACAAACTTGTTGTTTGAATCTACAGCTTTTGTCTTCCAATGCAGGCAAATCTGTTTGTTTTCCCTAGATATTGGAAGTATCCGCAGAAAATTTGTTTCTCGACGTATATCCGCCGTGGAGAAGAGAGACGAAATCGCATTGAAAACGTCACTAGATACATATCACAAGTTTACCCAAGAGGAAGAAAAAACTAGGAAATAAATAAATAGTGTTTTAATATATAAATTATTTGCCCCAAATTTACTATTACCCCACAGAAAGATGCATGATTCGCAAAACTGTTAGACTGATTAATACACGAAACGGATGAATGAAATACCATCGGACTGTTTAGCTTGGAATAATATTTAAAATGTATCGAAGGGGTACTGTTTAGAATAATCCCGAAGTACTTGTCACCCACTTCCAGCACTATGTCAACCACTCATGCTGTTTTAACAACCTAGTATAGTACGCTAAGAGTGGATTACCACTAAAGTTGCACGAAGTGGAGTTTCCATCCGAGAAAAAAAATCTTAAGAAAAGCAAGCCATATTTCAGCCCAAAGTCATTGAACCCGGAGGTCTGTTGGAAGAAATTATTCTTGTACGTTTTATACCTTTTCTCAGAATACACATTTTTGTCTGGGTGGAGACACGAATCTCTGCGTGTTTTAGAAATAACCCACTGTAAACGAGCTATTGGTGGGCTAGTCGATAGCTCAGTATCTGAAATAACGTCGCTGGATGAAAAATAAAACAAAACATCCATAGCTTCAAAAGTATTCTGTTTCCGCATCATAATACACTTAAAACAGTAATCCTACTCGTATGACCTAACATACATAAACATAAAAGCACTTCCTTTATCTACATACAACTTTAAAATATAATATCACTGTACCTCGAAATAAGATATCAGAAAATTTTAATTTCAGTTTCGACGCTCATATATAGCTCGGAGATAAAAATTAATTATTTCACATGGCACGCGCCATTCACAGGATTAGTTGATTAATAATTGCTCACACCGGCAATAAATATCCATCGAATGTGTGTTTTTTGCTGCACCAGAACAATACTGTCTCATCATAAAATATTGCCTCAACGTTACGAATAAATCACCACTCAATTGAACGATCAACGTGATGACTGGAGTGAAATTTATGGGCAATTTAGTTGACTACCTCCCATTTTATAGCCTCGAGTACCTTTTTATACTTTATTACTGTCCCATCTATTCGAGAAATAAATCACAGGGAATGTTTACGTTTTGTATATGCTGTTTCCTGATTTCCTATCTGTTTTTGTTTACATGTTTTGACCAGTGTTTCTGTTCCAGACAAAGCAATTTTCCTCTTGGTGATTGCTATTTCGTCGTATTCTTTCTTGACATGCAAACTCTGTGGCTATACTCGCGTAGACACCATTACCGTAGATAAAAAAGTAAACATTTCTACATTTTCTAGGGGATCCCGACATTATTCTTCAGTGGAGAGAAAAATAACATATTTTCACGCGTGACTTAGTCACGCGTGAAAATATGTCATGTTTTCTCAACACGGGTGAAATCGTTTTGGAAAACCTACAAAAATATTGTTATTTAAATATATAAGTTAAAGGTGTCTACATTCAAAACGCACAGATTTGATTTATAATAAGCGCTTGACATTAATTTTACCTTTTCCGAGAGCACCAAAAAATCAGTATAGGTCCTGAGCGTAATTTTTTGTTTAAAAAACATCAAATCGATTGCCATTTATTTGCAGTTATCTTACAAACATAATTCAAATCTGCTGATGAAATGAAGCACCCCCCCCCCCTCCCGTTTTAGTAAATTAGTTATCATTTTCCCGTCTAAACAAGAAAATCAGAAAAAATATTCTTAACAATATGACACATCGAAACAAAAATGAATTACTGTTCGCCAAAATTTGGGAAGTAGAGTAAATCCTTCACTGGTGGCAAGATTTTAACCTTATATATTTCACTAGTGGGTGTACAATAATAATTTACTATATTTTATAAGAATGAATCTTTTATCTGGTAAAATTAGATCATTTTGACAACTCATGGGTTGGATGTCCTCTAAAGTGGGCAGCATAGGTATAAACGATTGACTAAACTTGTCTTTATAATACTTATGTTGTCGTTAAATAAATAAATAAATAAATAAATAAATAAATAAATAAATAAATAAATAAATAAATAAATAAATAAAATAAATAAATAAATAAGAATGCCCCAGAAGAAAAGGAATGTAATACAAAGTAAGTAAGTGGTAAAATTTTGTTTCCGAAGCATTCACCTGTCTTGATGTCTGGAATATTTCAGCTGCACATTTCGGATTTTTTTCTTGTTGTTGACAATTTAATCTCTTGTCTTCGTATCTATTGACCTGAGAACAACGGGGGAAATATTACTCGAAACTTTCATAAAAATTGTCCAGATGAATTCAAGAGCCAACAAAAGTAACACAAGCTATTGCTAAATTACTTTGCGAAGCCTTCTCAGACGTCGATAGACGAGCTTCCACGAATTAATTATTTTGACGCAAAACATTCCGTATAGATTTATAATACTTAAATATTACTTTGTTTCCTGTTACATGATTACACTGTTTTTGACGAATTTCCGAATTGCGAACTACAGTACATGGGGAGTGGATTGTAACTAAATCACCCGCGGAGTGGAGTTATCACCCTAACTATACCTTTCAAACTTTGTATATATCGACTAAAAACACAAGCAATGTTTCAGCCAATGGACCTCCGGGTTTAACCCGGAGGTCCTTTGGCTTAAACTTTGCTTGTGCTTGTTAAGCTTTGCAACAAATTTGCAGTTATTGCTTGGGTGGGATCTCCACTCTACGGTTGATTTAGTGATAATACACTCTCCACGTACTGTGTAGTGCAAATAGATTTCGTAAAAACTGAATTCAGTATTAAGTGTACATATCTCAAACATTCAGTTGTCAATATTTCATCCGATTTAAAAGACCAAGTTTGTCACATTACGGTAACACTAGAGGATCGAGTGTTTCAACTGACATTTTATTTTCTTAATTAGTTTGATTTTTGTGTTGACGGTATGAGTTATTGCCTGAAGACCAAAATCTCAAAACAAAAATAATAGTAATTTTATCAAGAATCAATAGTCCACATATTATTTCAAAACATAAAGAAGGTTAAATTTATTAAATAAAATTAATTTACATATTCCCTCGTGGGAACCCGGTAAGTGAAGCAGTGCTTGTTTACTGTGATCTATGATGTAATACAACATCTTCTGCTATTTCAATGGCGGACTCGATTATAGTGCGCAGAGTCTTAAAATCTGATCAGTTGCTTATATTCAAGTGTCGTCTGCCGTTCAGGCAGACGACACTCGACTAGAAGCACAAGGTATACCATAGGTCTTGTATAAAGTGAGATATTCTTTAGAATCAACAGACTTGAACGAGTTAAAGTAACGAACGGGCTGCGGAATGCGTCTATCCTGACCTTTGCTTAAAGACTCCCGAACCGAAGATGAGGCGTTCATCATCCGTGCAGCGGGTGACGTTCACAACTCCAGCAAGTGCAATACGTTTTACAAAAGTTCCTCGAGAGATATATGAAAACATGTTTATATCTGTATGAGAGAAAACCACATTTTGACACATCAACAGGAAGTTCTCGTTGCTTCAAGCACTCTGTCTCGCCATCTTAATAAGGTGGAAAATTTCACTGCAGATTAGACATGTATGGCTGGATATTATTGTCGAGTGAACGCTGAGGGGGAATGACGTGAATATATATTTAGGATTTCTCAGTGCAGTTCACTAATTTCATAGAGTTGCTTATAGGGCACGAAAAGTGTAATGTACTGCAAAACACCAGCGGAGTAGAGAAAGTTCCTCCCAGGTTACAACATCTTGGGTTAAATCCTGCGTTCCAATAAATGCTCCGTCGTTTTAGCTTTTGATACGATTTTCATTCACATAATTTTATAGTTATAATCTAGATAGCAATTAAACTTAAATGGGATTTTTGTGCGTTACACATATAGAAACCGGAGGGTTGGGGGCACTGTGACACGCGTTCATCCCATCGTTTCCCAGAAATACACGAGAAAGAAATGGAGAGAGACGGAGGGAGAGAGAGAGACTAGGCCAACTTTATCTTTACCAAACCCAACATTGCAATATTATTGGAAATTAGCCGCAAGTGGGTGTACAGACTCTTAAGATGTGACCGAAGATTCTTTCTTTGATTTGCCTCTGTACTATTGACTTAATTAAAACGAATAATCTTTGTTAGTTCCAAGTGTAATTGGTGAGACATGGATGGGTGGGGGACAACAGTTATATGACCTCAACGGAGCCACTTAAAACTATTTCTAGACAGTTCCTTTCCCACAATCTCTCTGAAGTCATAAAAGGGAACATATATTATTGTTCTTTTGCATTGCAATTCTCCCCTCGTTAGATCGATGGCGCATGGCCCGACAGTATTTCAGGGAAACGCGAATGGAAAAAATAATGGTATCAGGTTCGATAATTAATATAATTATCAATTATAATTATTACCCATCACTTAAAAATACAGCCATGTTCTGTCTGTTTAGTTAACGACAACGGTCTTGCGGCTGATGGAAATGGCAATTCCTTGCTGTCAACGTCAGCATTGTCAGTGTTGAAGAATATTAGCCAAAAAAACTAATTGTTTGTCCTAGTCGTCAGTAAACAGGTAGAGGGCTAAATTGAACCTTGTAAAAAATTTGTTCATATGTCTTTACCTTGTTCCAATTTATGGGAGAGTGCCTATTGGCACTCTCCCATAAATTGTAACAAGTCAAATCCATACAGACCAAATAATTTCATATCTAAGATTATATGAAGCAGAATAAAAGCAGAATAAAAACCTTTAAGTTGCACTTCATCTAAATTCAAAATAAAACTCCAATATAGGCTTCCGATACTCAATTAACGGGCTAAGATAAGTGATGGAGTAATACCGAAAAAGTTTGCATTGAATGTGTTATCCAGTTACAATTATAGTGGTACTTGAAGGTATTACCTGGAAAATTCGGAGCATTTAAAAAACACAGGACTGGTGTCACACTATAGCGCCCAAAAGGGGTTCTGAAGTGACTGGTGGTGCGACTAAAACTCCTTTTCGACAGGTACCAGTAATGTCCATTTGACCGCCATTTTACTCATTACGGAACGCACTGTGTATCCTGACATATGCAGTAGACAGGCTTTTGTTTTAGTTTTGTTTAGTTTATTTCACAAATAAACCATTATCAATTGGTACCGATGGTGAAAATAACAAAACAAAAGAGAACATTGCCTGCAGTCGACTTTTCCAACGCAACCCCTCCCGGTTTTTCTTCTCCTTCTCCTTTTTTTTTCCTTTTTAAAAAATTAGTTTTGGGTGCCTTCGAGCACAGGCACACTCTAAATCGGTTGGGTTAAAAATCAACCCAAATCGACTGGGTTGAGTGAATATGAACCCAATTTGGGTTCATATTCACTCAACCCAGTCGATTTGGGTTGATTTTTAACCCAACCGATTTTAGAGTGCAGAACGGCGCGCAGTTATCAACTTACTCCGTGCCGCTATCTCCGTTCCGTGCTCCATGTGTTCTGTATATTTCTATATTAACATTCATAAGAAGGTGCATTGTTGGAAGAAGCAATTGCAAATACACAACTGTTGATGTCAAAATGCACATTCATCTTTGTAATGGTGCACTCTACCATGCAGGCTTTGATTATTTCATTGGGCGTGACGTGACGAAACCAGCCACTGATCACGATTTGCGGCCAGGTGATACCTTTTTGAAAGGTCTATCTGCACACTGTCCAACAGTAAAAAAGGAAATGTAAAAAATGAGACCTGTCAGGTCTGCTTGGGTTCTTGGAGCGTCCATATAGGTCCCAGCACGACAATCGTTAACATTGGGGCGACAATTCAATTGATCTCGGTGATTTTATTATTTTACAATTTTATAATGTAATTCAAAAATCAAATGGATAAATCTTGATTGTCTCCGGAACAATATAATCAGAGCACAATGTGGAGTGTGAGGAAAATTAGTCACTTTTAGATATCAAGTTGCAGACACACGAGTGAACAGTTGCAAAGCTTCCGTGATAGATTAAACAAAAGCGGAATTCAACTGCCATTTCGTATTTACATGCTCTTCATTGCTGTTTACTTAACAAAAATACATATTTTCAAGAAAGAAACTATTTATTTATTTATTTATTTATTTATTTATTTATTTATTTATTTATTTATTTATTTATTTATTTATCGCTGAAATGTTGAAATTTATTTTCTGTAAAGTTACAGGGGAATGGTCTACCAGACCATGCCCTTATAACTTTACAGAAATAAAATATGTAACGATTAGTATTGCTTTAGGTATCCATTTTTGTACAGAAATTTGATTCTTCTGAAATATATACAAATTCTGGAATTTCAGTTGATATTTATTTATTTATTTATTTATTTATTTATTTATTTATTTATTTATTTATTTATTTAAACCTCATCCGATTGATTCAAGTTGCCTATAATATTAGAATGCTGGAAAACAAAGATCATGACTTTTGGTTGAAACGGCTTGACGAGCTCGTTCCAGTACGTTTCAGAGGCAAGGTTTAAAAAACGAGAAAGAGGATTACAATGGGCGCTCAAAAATTGAAACTAATCTCATAAATCTGTTAGTATCGAGTGAAAAGACTCGTAGAAGGGTTAAATATCCACATTTTCGAGACAAAATGATCAACAGTAAATTATAAGTGTTCTTACAGTTACAAAACTGTGAAAAAAGTCACTTTTGGCGATGTTCTGTTTATTAACGAGATATTCCATCATTATCAAGTTGACAAAGCCGTTATTTTACTCCATATCAAGAAATTTTCGTTTTTTGAAATGACTTTAAAATGTGTTTTCTTTCAAACATGACTAATGACATCCTCTTTGGGCTGCCTGGATTGTATTAATGTGGGGGTTTGGGGTGTAGCAAGCAAAATGTCAACTTTTTTATTTCAGTGTTACGTAGAATTGTTCTGTTGTTTACCAAGTCTTGAAGAGACTTTCAGTAATGTACAACAGTTCCGCGCGTTAATTGTTGAAGAAAAACATAAATCATTTGAAAACAAGATAATAGATGCATTGAATTCATGAATTCTAGTACAAAATATTCTAAATGAATTTTAACCCTTTACCCAACACAGGCAGTATCAAAAAATATTATTTTAAATATTAGTTTATAAAATTTTTCAAAACATTTAACCCTTTACCCAACGTAACGGCCAAAACCGGCCTGCGCTATTCTCAAAAATTGCCAATTAATTTTCATTATTTTTTTCATTTTTTATCTCAAAAACATAGGTTATGACCCCTCGTTGCAACGAGCTCGTCGAGCTCGTTCCAACGAGGGGTCATAACCTATGTTTTTGAGACAAAAAATGAAAAAAATTAGTTATTCAAGAATTTTTTTTGCAAGTGTCGTCTGCTTTTCATGTTAGGTAAAGGGTTAAACAATACCATACTATGTGGCCCCCTCCCATTGGAACGATCTCTACGAGCTCGTTCCAATGAGGGGTGGGGAGTCACATGATATGTGACCCCTTCATTGGAAGAGGGGAACAACTACATTTTTGTTTTCACTTCCGTCTTGTTGAAAGCTCGGTGAACTATTTTCCTAAAATTATGGTCATATTCGAGCTTCATTTGTACCTAAAACGCGTTTCTTTAGCACAAAGAATGTTCATGCAGTATTTTGGTAACAATAACTGGCTTATCAAACATTTTGCTAATTTTATTGTGGAGTACCTCAGTGTACTCTCTATTACTTTTTACACAACAAATTCATGGCAGGAAATACTGCGAGTATTGAACCGAATTTGAAGTACATCCTAATAGGGCTGCACGATATTTCAAACTGAATACCGGTATCGGTATTAAAAAAAAATACCGCGGTATACCGGTATATCGAAAACTGTTCAGATATATGAACACAAGTACCACAATCGGGACTCGATGCATCACAGTCGGAACCAATTAGCATGCCTTGATGATGCGGTTTGAAAAATCTTTACCCAACGCAGACGATATCAAAATTTATTATTTTCAAAATTAGTTTCAGATTTTCCCCAGATTTCAACAAAACTATATCATGTGACCCCTCATTGGAACGAGCTCAACGAGCTCGTTCCAATGAGGGGGTCACATGATATAGTTTTGTTGAATGTTTTGAAAATTATTTTTTCAACTGCTGAATTTGTATATTTCGAGGGCACAAGCAGACAATATCTTGGATAAAGGGCAGGCCTGGCATTCTGAAAAATGCAGGAGGGCAAAAAATCGCTCTCCCCAATCAGCTTAGGAGAGCAATTAGCTTTACACAGCATTTTAAGTATCCAGTTGATCGAACTCATTGAAACTGAAACTAACAGACTACATCAGTGATTTTATTAACTTTACTAAGGTAAAGCAAAATCTCTTAGACATCTAGATGTCTCACTCAACAACCGAACACACACTTGACAAGACCTGTGTGTGCACCCAGACCTGTTGTCCATGAAAGTCATATGCCTACCACTACCACCTTCAACCCCCAAGGGGGGTTGAAGGTGGTAGTGGTAGGCGTATGACTTTCTTGGACAACAGGTCTGCTTGAATCTACAGTCACATCCTGGTGCAAGTGCTTCAAGTGACAGGATAGTAATGGTAGTATATTATACTGTCAATATTCCTTGAATAATTACCCCTCAAACTGTGATGTCAGTTGTTGAACTTGAAACTGACAGAAAAAAAATATTGCTGTGACCCATTTTGCTTCAAATGATTGCAATTGTGTTTGGGTATGGTTGCAGCCATTACCTTTTACCACTAAACCACTTTCAAAATGAAATTACGTGATGTTATGTGACTTCGAAGTTAAATTACATTTTTGCTTTACAACAAAAAATTAATGTGAGCATAATACATGTAATCTCAATCATCCCAGACCAAAATATTTAGGAGGGCAATTTTCCGCTCTCCTTAATTCTTTCAGGAGGGCAGTAAGGAGAGCTAAAAAATCGCTCTCCTGAAATTGCCAAGCCTGAAAGGGATAATATTATTCATTCGGGGCTACAATTAAAAAACTCAAGACATCTTGAAAATCAAAATTGTGGATAAATAATGACGATAAACCGATATTTTTGTAATTACACCGGTATTCAATCGATATTGGTTTGAATACCGGTATATATCGGTTTATCGATATACCGTGCAGCCCTACATTCTAAAATTACTAACCCTCATCGAGGTATCAGTAATTTCAAAAGCGCTTATTCGTGGTTTCCAGCACGGAATAACTAAAAAAAATTCCCCGTTGTAGACAAAATCAGTCTTTGTCATGACTGCATGTTGATTTTGTCGTCAGGATTGCATGGGCGATGTCTCAGATGGACTATCAAAAACTTTTAATCCAAAATTATGTTGTGGTTAACCTGCAGCTCATTGCGATCAGGGCAACGGAACAACATTACCGTCGGGGTGTGGCCATAAATGCATTATCTGTTTATTGTACAGCATCTCATGGATTTTGGGATTGCCTCTATTCTGAGGGTGCGAACGTAGACAAGGAGACGCCCTTTAAAATAAAAAAAAATATTTAAACGAAAATATCCACATTTCGTCCCCTGAGTTCCAATGTGTTCTATTTGCTTTCTGTGACAGAGAACACATTGGAACTCAAGGGACGATTTGTGCAGGATCAAACAATCGATTATTGAAAACCCAAATTTATGACGTAAGCCTTCCTTCCAGTTCGTCGGATGTAACAATGCCTACAATACTCAATATAAATGTAGGGAGATTTAGTAATAATTTAATCTTCCAAACCATGCCTGTAGGATTAAAGTATTACTGACCCTTCTTAATTATTTGTTATAACCTATAGCTCAAAATTGAGGCTAGAATCACAATATATTCTAACATTATTATTCTCACAAGGCAAACAACGAGAATCAACTTTAATTCTCGCAAAATCTTAATTTGATTCTCGTCAAATATTTAAAGGTCTGAGGAATTTGACTTATTTTTGGTTCCCTTATAATAAGGTAACACTTTCCCTTAGCAATGATGTCAAGAGAAGTCTCGGTTGCTTATACAGACATCCAAGCCTTCACTGGTAACCACTGCCAAGGTACTGAAACTTCCATCATATAGACGTTGGGGGCATGTGTTCTACGTATACAAGTAAGACAAAGGCTCAACCAGTGGCGTGGCCACGGGGGGGGGGGGGGACGCGTCCCCCCCCACTTCCCTTCAAAGTTGGTCCTCGAAATGTGTCCAAAAATGGCATAAAAATCATAGGGGGTAAGGTCCATGGAGGTGTGGTTGTAGATTTGTAGATTGCTTGTCCTAATATCTGTGTCGGTGAAAAGGTAGACAGTCGTCAATACATGAAAAACCTCAAAATATCCGCTCAGATGCAAGGAGATGGGGGTTTTTTAAACCCTGGAATTCAAATTTTTTTGAATTCCAGGATTCAAAACCCCCATCAACGGCCCTTGACCGCCCCATATCGGACACATTTATTTCCCTCCAGTGGAAACCCTGATTATTGTTACCTTTGTCATCTAGCTCAAACTTTAAGGATGCAAAATAATTCTGAGATGTGAAGGCTTGGAAAGCTTTTCCAGCAGAACCCCCCCCCCCCCCACACACACACACACACACATACACACACACAAACAAGGAGCTAAGCCAGGCTCTGCTCTCTTTGCCCCCCCCCCCCCCCCCCCCCCACACACACACACACACACTTGCTTTGGGCTGGTTACGCAGCTGGGCTCAACAAAATTGGAACTATGGGCCCCCAGGGTTAAACGGTAGTAAATAAATAAACTTGGGTTTGTTTTTCATCGTGGACTATATATACTTGTTGCACATTGGTATGATAGTACTCTCAAATTCTAAATTATTAAAGAACTTTAAAATGAGTTCGCGAGAATCAAATCCGATTGTCGTGAATCGGAGCAAATTTTTTAAGGCTTGGTTGTTCATAATGATGTTTGCACATCGACCGCCGAGTTTTCATTCACTAAAAAATCTCGCGCGTAATTATGCTGAAAAGGTTAATTGACGAGGCGAAATAGTCACAAGGGGAGCGCGGTGACTGTTGAACTTTTATGCTAGAGGTCCCGAGTTCGATCCCCATCCGGGTCGACCCGCGTTGTGTCCTTGGGCAAGGCACTTTATCCCGGTTGCCTACATGAGGGCACGACGACGCCGTGCACTAAGGCGTACTGCACGTCGATGGTGCACATGTCTTCAACCACTTTAGCCCTGCTTGAGCGGAGCTTGAACAGAGTTATAATGTTGAGGAGTTGACAGTTGCTCGTCGATGCTCGGTGGTTCTCTCCTGGCACTCCGGCTTCCTCCACCCGTAAAACTGTCACGGTCACGATTAGGCATTGTGCATAATTATGTGACCTTAAACACCAATAAATAAATAAATGAAATAGTCGCAAGTGAATTCAGAAAAGTTACTCGTCTCAACTTCGTGTTAAGACTCATTTTTAACCTTTTGATCTGAGAGATCGATTTTCCGGCCTGGATCCAGATACGACCTGAAATCATCATGTAGATGTCTCCTCTCTGAATTTGTATGTTAGACAAATTGATATTCCCAACGTACTGCACGTTGGGAATATTGATTGGTATACCCCAAATAGCAAGTATGGACTCTTCCAACTTCTGGAACTGAACTGACGTGGAAGATACAATCAGAGGTCAAGTGGTTTAATGTATCCATCTTTCCACTCCAAACCTAACCCGCCATATAACTTGCTTCCGGTACCCATGATTTCTATTGAGCCTGCATGACAAACGCCGTGTTTCTAAATTCTAATTCCATCCTCCTCATTTTTTACACAGGTAGCCCAGAAGAATTGAGTATTCCAGATTCTAAAAGAAACAGAACAGCGTACACGAGGCACCAAATATTAGAACTGGAAAAGGAATTTCATTTTAACAGATACCTGACGAGGAGGAGGCGGATAGAGATTGCACACACGTTGTGTTTATCAGAAAGACAAATAAAAATTTGGTTTCAAAATCGTAGAATGAAATGGAAAAAAGAAAACAAAATACCCAGTACAAAATCAAGACTGCTGGAAGGTGTAGATTTGGACCCCCGAGCATTAGTTGTTGGACTTGCTGGAGCACAATTAGCAGGTGTTTGATGACTTAACTTACTTGCACTGTAATGTTCCAATCCATTGAACAAGAGTTGTTGAGCACTGGACGGTCAACGCCTCGGTGTTAACTGAGTGTTGTTCAGTCACGTGTACCCAAGCGGCGGTAACACGAAGAGAGATTTCTGTGCATTTTGCAGAAATGTGAACGGAACTTGACATTTTGTGTAGGTTGTGATAGCCGTTGAGGGCGAATGATTTGTGTCGTATTACCACAAGGAACAACAGGGGTGTCCGGTGAAGTGAGTGGAAGAAATAAAGTAAATGGTTGGGGATTAGCGCATACTAACACAGTCGACAAGTCAAATCAGGCCTTATGCATACGTTAAACATCTTTGCTTTGTTAGTTCCAAAACTTTGGCACACAAAACTAAGGTTTTGACTGAGATTAGTCAAAACATGGCCTGAAAGACCGTATTTTAATTTTTTGGTTTGGTACGTTAAAATACGGTCTTTCTGGTCATGTTTGGACAGAGATCAAAGCTGTTTTGTCAGAAAATATTCAGGTTGTGGAAGTAAAGGTATTTACTGCTGAATTCGATGTTTATCGTCTTCTGAACCACATGTACAACACCAAGCCTGTAAACGCAATATCAGAAATATAGTTTAAAACATTGCAAAGGCGGGCTGAACCTCCGCCCACTGTATTTTTCTCGGGCACCCAATCAGCTTGCGAAAAAGTGTATTGACCACGTGCAGTCGTTACGGCACTGATCTTCAAACCGAGAGGTCCACGGTTCGATCTCCGTCAGGGGTATCTGCGTTGTGTCCTTGGGAAAGCTCTTAACCCTTTACCCAACATGAAAAGCAGACGACACTTGCAAAAAAAATTCTCGAATAACAATTAGTTTAATTTTTTGTCTCAAAAACATAGGTTATGACCCCTCAGTGAAACGAGCTCGATGAGCTCGTTCCAATGAGGGGTCATAACCTATGTTTTAGAGACAAAAAATAAAAAAATAATGAAAATTAATTGGCGTTTTTTGAGAATAGCACTGGCCGGTTTTGAACGTTACGTTAGGTAAAGGGTTAATCTCGACAGCCCACGTGGGGGCACGGTGGCGCTGTGTAATAAGGCGTAATGCACGTCGATGATGCACCTGTCTTCAACCAATGCTAGCCTACTTGAGTGGAGTCAGTACATTGGGAAATCTGACAGTTGCTCGCCGTTGCTCGCTAGTTCTCTCGGGGTACTCCGGCTCCCCCACCCGTAAAACTGTCCGACACGAGGTGACCCTGGCTCTCGAAAGTGTTGTTAAACTCCAATAAATAAACAGTTTCGTGATGACGATATCCAATTGACGAAAATAATGCAACATGCCTACTTACTGTCGTTGTTAACTAACATCGTCGCCATCCACAGGCTACTGTTATGGAATGCAAGTCTAGAAATAAAACGACGCCTCACCAAGGTCGTTTAACAATACACATATATCTGCATAGATTAATAATTAGCTATAAACAGTATCGCCTAAAACTACATGATTGTTTTACGTATCTCATTTAGTCTCCATGTCACGAGGCGTTTCGAAAATTGTACCATCAGTGGTAGACTGTTGGACTTCTATGCTGGAGGTCCCGAGTTCGCTCCTAATGCGGGACGACCCGCGTTGTGTCCTTGGGCAAAGCACTTTATCCCGTTTGCCTACATGGGGGCCCGATGACGCCGTGTACTAAGGCGGACTTCACGTCGCTGGTGCACATGTCTTCAGCTGCTGTAAGCCTGCTTGAGCGGAGCTTGAACAGAGTTAGAATGTTGAGGAGCTGACAGTTGCTCGTCGATGCTCGGTTGTTCTCTCCGGATACATCGGCTTCCCCCACCCGTAAAACTGTCACGGTCATTATTAGCTATTTAGCATAAGAATGTGACCTTAAACACCAATAAATAAATAAATATTACTGTACACATGCCAATCTTCTCTGAGTGTCGTTTTGTCAATGTTGAAGCAATCAAACTGCCTTCTGCTTTTCATTCAATTCGAAATGTAACATTCAATGTTGACTAAACGAAAATATTGTGAGATTATCGAATCAATACCTGCCATTATTTGCGAGTTGTCATCACGTGGAATCGACCAAATGACCCAAAAGGAGAAAGCTAATTCGCGATTTAATTTTCACGCAAGATCATACGGTGGAAATTTTTACCATATGAGGACTGATCTCGAAATATTAAATTTTTAGACAGAGCTCATTCAAACAAAATTCAGTTGGTTAAATTCCTAGTTGAATTATTGGAAACAAATATTGCTTGAAATGTTGGTAATTCGATATCAGTGTGGAAAGGATTGAGCGAATCATCTTAAATAGTAGTGAGTATTGAATACCAGTAGAAGTAAGTCTGTATGGGATAAAGGCAAGCTAAACTAAATGTATCATTTTTAAAGTTTATACTAACTATTGTTGGTCTTTGTGGTAATTAGACGGCAGATGAGCGTGGTAGATACAATTATACTAGTCAAGGTACTCATTTGTCGACGAAAGTACCAGAACCATTAAAGTTATATTTTTGAACACACGATTTAATATGGGGAATTCAGGTTGTAATTTGTAACGGACAATGATACTATATTGGTGTTACAATCCAAAGAAACATTTAACCCATGCGATCATTTTGTTGATGTGTATTTACGCAGCTTGTTTCTGATTATTGGTTTTTTGTGTACCAACCCATATTCACCCACAATAACTATTATATGACAGTCTATATGAAGGTAAAAAACATACCCCAGGGGAAAGTTTAAGGTTACATTTCTCTAGAACTATTCCATGACCTTGTATGTTTTATACTGACGACATCTTTGTTTTCATTCTTTTTCAAACATGTATTCCGCTGTACACTCAGTAACAGTGGAGAGGAATAGCAAGAAAAGAAAACAAAATATGTATTGGTCTCTTGTTTTCTTTTCATTGACGATTCCGGGCATGTTGGAGATTCCGGAAACGCCACACAAATTTTTGTCAGCGAATATTAAGCGAACAAAGAAACAGGAAAACATTTCCTTGAGACTATCTGGCTGACGCGAATATCTATACAAATGGATTCCTGGAACGAGTATTGGTCATATATAGAAACGTGTCTCAGCTTCCACCATCGTAGGTAGTGGATGGGGAGGTAGTTGTTGCTATAAATGAACATTTCTCAACAGCAAAAACACAATTCCCGTATGTTTTCGTCTTTTTGCAACGCCCCGCAATTGTTGATCACCTTTTAATGACTATACTTTGACGTGTGTTAAAAATGAATATTTTGATAAGCACATTTCTTAGCTGTAATACAAAATGAATATTTAAAGCACATTTTAGCTGTCATTGACAAAACAAGTACGAGGATTGGAATGCTGATAACGTGTCACTAGTGTTAGTACCAGGCTTCCATTTTATGTTTGATGATGTGAAAGCTGTTACGCTGTGACTAGCAGTCACAGCGTAACAGCTTTCGCGTCATCAGACGTCATAGACAAGAATATTAACCGCGTTGATGGACTTGACGCTATCTTGGTGATAGAGGTGGCTGCAGATTGACTAGCGTCAATTTCGCTGACATTTCGGCGTTTATTTATTTGTTGGTGCTTAATTCCACATCAGCATCTAAGGCTCTATCGAGGCGATGAAAAATATGAACTATAAAAGAACTCATCGTTTTCCATGACGTTCGGACAATCTAGTTGTTTAGAGATCAGTACAGACTTCATATTTCCATTGGTATCACACATGTAGTTGTCAGTAAACCAATTGGTTTGTGTTATGGATAATATAATCACTGAATTTAACATTGACTAAACGATTCGTTGCGTCAAAATTACACTCAGTGCTTTTATATTTCAGTCCTCACATTAGTATCACTGTAGTTACTATCTGTGCTTGTTATACATCGAGAACCACCCCAAAGGCATCACACCATAAAGGCATTGCAAAATGGAATAAAATATTTGATAATTGTTAATTTATCGCAACGCTCGGAACGCTCGCATCGCGTGTAGTGTGTTAATGCCTTAAAAAACTTGAAGTGCAATATTCCTATCATTCTGGGTTGTATATGTATTATTGTATGTGATAAGAATATTTCTACGGATCTTTATTATCGGTTGTGTTGCCAGCATTTTATATCGCTTACACCAGACTTTATAGAGGACGGCAATCCATAGTTATTGGGTTACCTAATCGCATGGTATCGTCGGTATGCCGCGACAGTTAAAAGTTGCTTCTGGGCTAACGTTATGGCTAGACTACATGTTGTGATATAATCGGTACAAACCGCATAACATTTTGACAAGACCTCCTTCCCAGTCAAGGATCGTGATAAGACCGGGGGCCAATACTATAAAACTTTTACAATTGTATTTTCTAGAATTGTATTTCCAGTTATGACTTTAAAAGGGTTGAATTGAACTATTGGTAGTTTCAAAGATATGGCAATTTGCCAGTTGGCAAATTGCCATATCTTTTAAAATGCTAATGATTCATTTTATTCAGTTATATTAATAGGTAGAAAATACAATTCTGGAAAATACAAGTGTAAAAGTTTTATAATATTGGCTCCAGGACTCATAAAGTTGAAAGATATATAGATAGTTGACCAGTGAATTTGCGTGGTAGGCCAATCAAACTTTTCAACGAGCATAATAATAACACTTTAGCCAGCCGCTGATTTGTCACGGTTCTCGGACGAGAAGGCCTTGGTTACCCCTGTACTCCCAACTGCCTCCCTATTCCCATGCTTCTCCTCTCCTTCCAACACTCGTAGACGAACTGCGTGATGACATCCCTTGCCCCATTCTTCCCAATCTCTCCGATTAGCATATTAACCCTCTCCTTTCAGTCTCCCCCTAACCACATGTCCTTCATTCTCCCATCCCACTTCCCCATTATACTCCCAGTGAATCTTATTCTTTTAGACTGGTACCCCAATGTTGCACGTTGAAAATATTGATTGGTCTTCCCCTAAGTAACCAATACAAACTCTTCCAATTGATGATGCAAGATTGGAGTGGCAGGTACAATAAGTGTTCAAAGGGTCACGCCATTACTCTTCCATAAACTAATTAACTGAAACACACGAACAGACAAGCATTCGTGAGTTTCTGATGTTTCGTTTGTAGCGTGTTGTACCAGTTTGAAATTTCACACATGCAAAGATACCTCAATACGAACCAACCGACCGATATCTGAAGGTGCGCAACTCACTCGTATGTTAACCATTTTCCAGACGTAACTGCCATCGTCTTCTAGCACTTTTCTCAAAGCACGAAATTTAAATTTATTATCTGTTCACTATTTGCCTCAAAAACATAGTTTAGGATGCCTCACAGCAACGAGCTTGCTGAGGTCGTTCCAATGAAAAGTTATAACCTATGTTTTTGAGGCAAATGCCCCCAAAAAGGAAAACGTTAGTTATTAAATAATTTGTTTGTCAAGTGTCTTCCGTTTGTCGTGTTAGCAAAATAGTTAATTAGTGAACAGTAATGTAAATTTCATTTTACATCTGCTGACTCCTTTAATCCTTTACCCAACGTAACGGCCAAAACCGGCCAGCACCATTCATAAAAATCTCGAATTAATTTTCATTATTTTTTTCGTTTTTTGTCTCAAAAACATAGGTCATAACCTATGTTTTTAAGACAAAAAATAAAAAGAGTCAGTTATTCAAGAATTTTGTTTGCAAGTGTCGTCTGCTTTTCGTGTTAGGTAAAGGGCTAAACAAAGATAGCAATGTTTCTGCTTCATTCGCTGCCATGGAAGTGTTTCACAGAAAAAAAGTTTAAAAGCTAACCATAAATAAACAACTGGATCAACCCGGCCACTAGTTTACCGGTAAATGTGAAAAATCTCGTCCGGTGTACCAGTATGCCAAGGAAACATAAGACATAACCATACTTTAACCTTCTTACTTAGTTTGGGCATTTCTCACCTGAGTATGTTTGTTTTCGAGCCTTTTCAAGTGGTATTGCATCTCTCGTATTCCGATCGATATTGATTTGAACACAAGCAATGAAACTATCTGTCAGATTTGAAAAGAGTACACTGTCCGTAAATAGAAGCTAGGTACGTTAACCCTTTAACCAAGCCAAACAGCGGACGACACTCGCAAAAAATTTCTTGAATGACTAAACATTTTCATATTTTGTCTCAAAAATACAGCTTATGACCAGTTATTGGAACGAGGGGCCATAAGCTACGTTTTTGAAACAAAAAGAAAATAAAAAGATAATAAAATTTGAATACCAATTTCTGTGAATAGCGCTGGTCGTATATATGCTTTTTGCGTTGGGTAAATGATTAACCCCGAATCAGGCAAAACGAACATAATGGTGCAGAGCTGTTTACAAAAATCACCATTCCAATTTTATTGTATTTTCCTCCAATCATTACCTCCAAAACATAGCATATAATCCTCCGTGGAACGCGCTCATCAAGCTCGTTCCAATGAGGATCATACGCTATGTTTGAGGCAAAAGAAAAAATAAAAACTGAAAATGTTTAGTCCTTCAAAAAATTGCACAAAGAATCGCTTTTACACTTCTTCTGTACTGTCACGTGATCTTTTCAGATACATCATCTTGAACCGTTACAAAGTTTATGAATGAGCAAAAGGGTACCAGTATCCTTCTTGGCTGTAGAAACAGCACGTCGCACATTTCATTTTTTATTCGCAGGGCATCACGAATACATCTTTATACCATGATTGCCTATTCCACTAAAAATGAAAAGCCTATGACATAAATTTTAGGTTTACACACCAATTGTGGTGAACACGTCAGCAATGGGATTCCAGTAGTTAAAATTTACACCTACAGTGGAACTACATCCATGCTGACCTTTGGTTATGTTGACCTGAATGCTATTTTGTCTAAATATATAGCACGCCGCCTCGCGAAGAGTGAAATGGAAGTAGCAATTATTTATTACATTTATTACGTTTTTAAATGAGTTTACTCCATAAAACACCAAAAATTAACAAACATGCATTGCCTCATGTTTATAAAGCATCCATAATTCGAAATAGTATGTTATTATGTTATTAAAATGAAAAAGTCCTCGTTTCTTTTTCCATTTCGTTTCGGAGATAAAATTGACAGCGGAAGTACCACCCACCGATGCTCATGTTAAAAAACAGATTCGCTCGCATGTACGTCTGCTGCTCAGTAAAATCAAGAAAAAATATTGGCGACTATTAATAATCTGACGATCATGGTATAAATAAAATATACCCAAAGTAGCTTGGTGTACCAAATGTTCAGCACTCGTGGTGAACATTTGGTTCACCAAGCTACTATAGGTATATTCTATAGATATCCATTAGTACTGCACTACTACATGCAGAATTGACTGTTTCTGTTAACCGAAAACAAGTATCTGAAATATATTATGGTATATTATCCCTTTATTTGGACGCGTGTCGAGTTGGATAGGAGCGGAAGGTTCCCTTGTTAGAGTGCATGGTTCTGATGACGGCTAGTTTACTATACTAACTATTCTATCAAGCTGGTTCTCTGTATAGTTTTAGTTGTTATTTGTTACAAAATGTTGTCACTTGTACTTTTTTATTTGACAAAATCACATGTCAGATGTTGTTTATTGTATAAAATGAATCCAAACAATAAATTATTAAAATCTTCCTAGAGTTATTTTTTGCACATCCATATGACCATCTGTACGAAAACATCAACGGGTACGGTTACACCACGCTATAGACAAAATTGTATTAACAGCAGAAGCCCGATTGTCCACATGGGGGCACGATGACGCCGTGTACTGAGGCACACTGCACGTCGATGGTGCGCATGTCTTCAACCAATCTAACCCTGCCTGTTCTACGATTTTGGGGAGCTGATAGCTGCTCGTTGTTGCTCGGTGGTTCTCTCCGGGTACTCCGGCTTCATCCACCCGTAAAACTGTCACGGTCATGATTAGCCATTGTGCATAAGTATGTGACCTTAAATACCAATAAATAAATAAATAAATAACAGCAGAAGCAACGCAAATGGACAACTAACATTTTTGTGTATCCGCGACTCCTGTTCTAATTCTAGTGTTGTGTATTCAGAGTGTAGCGTATGACATATAGCGTTCTCCACGACTTTTCTCCTCTCTTCACCAGATAGCAACCCCTTTCAACTAATATTTTATGATAAGGAAGGTTGAAATCCAGGAATTTTGTGTTGGGGTTTCACGACACTTTTCACAGCCAGGGTCGCCTCGTGTCTGACAGTTTTACCGGTGCATTAAGGTATAATACCCGGGGAGAACCATCGAGCAGCGGTGAACAACTGTCAGACTACCCAGCTTTCTAACTATGCACAAGCTTGGTTAGCATTGGTTGAAGAAAAGTGCACCATCGATGTGCAGTACGCCTTAGTATAGAGCGCGACCAAGCCCCGATGTTGACAATCAGATTAAGTACAACACAGTTACTCCTGGTGGGGATTGAACCGTGGACCTTTCGGTTTGAAGTCCAAAGCTGTAAGCAGTGGGCCCCCGCTCTCCCTGGAACCAAGATTTATGAATAGTAGGGAGTTGGGGGGGGGGGGGGGTGTCGAATCTAATTCATTCAAAACTGACGAAAAGTCCTAACTGCTAAGTACACTAAAAGATTGAGAATTCTGTACGTCCTTTCCATAAAAGTAGCATGGCAGCTCATTGTATTGTCCCACTGGGACAATACAATGAGGTGCCATGCTACTTTTCTGTAAGGGACAGTCAACACAATCCTGGTGTAACAGGATATTGGAGGACAATAATTGACATATCACAATACAAGATACAAGAGTGTATCTGGTACATTCAATGTCATTTGTTTGCATATGATGTTGTTAGTACAAGAAATTTGTAAAATAAAGACTATAATATCATGACGCAGTTTGTTGAGGAAATGAAAACTAATTACTTCTCTATGCCCACACATTTGTTAGAAAAGTAGAAGACAAAATTGCAGGGGTGGGGTCGATTGTTTGTATGACGGGTCCGCCACAACCTGAATCCGACACTGCGAGCTGACTCATTAATGCAATATAATCACTAATTTTTGGGTGCATGCTCTACTCTACATTAATGCCAAAATGGCCGCATACCTTCACTTTAGCTGCACGATGAAATGTTGTCAGAAAGGGCCCACAAAGTCCTTTCCAACACACTACAACATAACAACATACAATCTTAACCCTTTACCTAACGTAATGATCAAAACCGGTCAAGGCAATTCACAAAAATCACTATTCAATTTTTATATTTTTTTCATTTCTTGGTTCAAAAACATGGCTTATGATGACCCAGTTGAGCTAGTTCTAATGAGGGGGTCATAAGCTATGTTTGTGACGCAAAAAAATGAAAAGCATTTAGTTATTCAGGAATGTTGTTTGCAAGTGTGGCCTGCCTTTCGAGTTATGCATGGGGTTAATAACGAATGCAGCTCTAAGAATAAGGTACAGTCTTGTGGAGTTATATCGAGTTCGTCTTTATTATTAACCCTTTACCCAACGCAGACGATTTCAAAATGTCTTATTTTAAATATCATTTTTTAAATTTTTTCAAAAAATTCAACAAAACCATATCATGTGACCCCTCTTTGGAACGAGCTCGTTCCAAAGAGGGGTCACATGATATGGTTTTGTTGAATTTTTTCAAAAAATAATATTTTTTCAGCTGCTGAATTTGCATATTACGCGAGCGGATACGGGCGATTCGTTGGGTAAAGGGTTAAACCCATTAAAACAGTAGAGAAAAGATATTCAGAGAATATTCACGTTGTTAAATCTAATGCAAAGGATATATTTTCGAGAGGTATATATGAAAACCACGCCAGTCTAGAAATACTGTAGTTTTCACGAAACTCCACAAGGGATGCATACATGTGTATTTCGGAGGACACATGGCAACGGCGGTCGCCCCCCACCCGCCTAGGTACAAATGCAGACTTTTTGTTTATTTTTTATCTTCGGGGTGGGGTGGGGTGGGGTGAGGTGGGGTGGGTCGGGGTGGAGTGGAGTGATGGTATCCAGGAAGGAGATGGGGATCAAATGTAAACAACTCCAATTTATACGCTGTCAATGATCTCTGGGAGCCTTCTGTGAAAGTGCACCGTTCCTTCGTTTTTCATCACTGATTCCATGAGAGGCTATCATATCCACCCCCCTCCCGACTGAATGATGCCAGGAACGAATCGTCAATAAAATTATTTTGTTAACAGTTCTTGTGATAACACGACGTCAGATATTGTACGATAATCATCGAATCTTTTTCTGATAACTAGCGAATTTTCTATGATTATCTGTAATGTTTTTCCTTTTTCGAAAAAGTTCGTTCAGCTCAATGACAGATAGATATTTTCCAGGTTGAAGACTTGCTTTTGACAGAAGATTATTTCACTCACATTTAGATTGTTTATTTCTACTTAGTCAGATAGTGGTATATGTTTTTAGTGGATTTGAAAAGTGTAATACATGTTATGGGTTAGATAACTATAAATTAAAGGATATTCGCATTTGTAGGGAATATCTGGCGCCATTGGCGTGTCGTTTTTGGAAATGCCTGGAAAACTTGGAATTACATTATTTATCTGCTGATAGTCTCAAACCTTATTATTCATCATATTCCGCCTCTCAGCTCCGGCTCACTGAGTTATAACCTTCGACATACTAATAATATAAGAACTCCACTTCGCCGAACACACCTCCATCATACCTCATTCCTACCTTCCACCACTCGATTATGGAATGACGTGCCCCTTGAAATCAGACAAAATAACTCGTTGTCTAATTTTAAATCATATCTTAATAGGAACAAACGCGTTGTCCCTTCCTACTTTTATGGACACAGGTCGCGTCGAGCTCAAATCCTAGATTGTCGCCTGCGACTCAGCTGTAGTGGCCGGAACAATGATTTATTTAATAACTTCGTCGTTGATTCATTCTTATGCAGCTGTAGCGCACGTGAAACGGTGGATCACTCCCTGTTTCACTGCAATAGATATACGCGCAGATACGACTACAAACTCTCGGCAGCACCCAGTACCATATTACCACTGACACCTTACTGTACGGTAGCGAACGTTATGGCCCGGAAATAAACAAATCAATCTTTGAGAAAGTTCACGAATTCATTCTTCTTACTAAACGCTTTGACGAGACAACCCATTTTTCCCCTTTATTGTACAAAATTACAAATACTTGTGGATATCGATGTACACCGCGCAAAAATCTATAAGCACTGGTCACTGTTTCCCTTGGGTCTTTCCACTTTTCGCCTCTACTTCAAAGTCCCTGTCCTCCTTCTGCACACTGCACCCCCCACTATCTTTTTCATGTATCCAATTACATTTTTTTGTTAGTCTGTGCAAAAATTAAAAATCCCATGTACTTCTGATATCATCATATGTATATTGTCCTGCGGAGACAGCCCTGTATAAGCTTTTTAGCTTCCTGCTGAATCCATTTCCATTTTAGCTATGTACACAACAGCAATATGATTGTATTCTTTTCTTAATTGTTTGGAAACAAAAATTGTTTAAACTCATCTCAAACCTTGAAATAATTCCTTGGGAAGCTCTCACGGAGAGCTTCCCAGGGCATAATGTCGAGGCTTGGGATGCTCAAAGGAGAAAATGGGATGAAAATGTACCCATGGTTGTCCAACTTATTTCAACTGGTAAATATCCAGCGAGGCTTGTTTGTGGACTCTCCCCTGCTTCGACCTGCTTCGAGCATGGAGACCCTCTAGTTCAGAAAGTAGTTTGTTTTTGCCTCTTCATTAAAGCGGTATTCCATTGCGCGACAAAACGGAATGAAGCATTCAATTCACATATCGTAATACATGCAGTGAAGGTATTTCGGGGTATAATTATTATCCGGCCTCTATTAGCCATTGTGCTGAAATGAGAGACCTCAGGGGTGTAGCCAGCAATTTGTTTTAGGGGGCTCGCCCACAATGCAACTCAAGGACGAGAAGGTTTGGCAACTAAAAAGAATGAAATCTTGGCCAGAGGCGAAGCCTTGGCCAAAGGTCAAGTTGGAGGAGATTATGGGAGGGGGTCACCCCCTCCCATAATCTCCTCCAACTTGACCTTTGGCCACCGGAGGTGGTCCAGCGGGGGAGGGGCTCCCCCGGAAAAATTCTTCAATATTTGATATTAGCAGTGATCAGAAATTTCATACTGAGTGAAAATGAATCAAATTCAATGTAAACATGTATTAGATTGCTGTGGAGAATATCGGCCGCGGACCTGTGGGATTCGGGGGAGGGAGTCATACGACCCCCACGACCATCCCTGGCTACACCCTTGGACCTTAAACACCAATGAATAAATAAATATAAATCAGTATTTCCAACATGTGCAGTGATGTATAGACACGAACTTTGAACTGGTCCAGAATTGGGTGAATTCTATTGCTTGTCTACTTGATCAACGTAATCTGTGATCGAAAGCATGATTGAGAATTTGAATTTTGTCCATTGTTATTGATTATTTATGAATATTTGTGCTGTGGAATAATCAGTTTTGTCCAATTATTGCTTTCAAAACATAACCTATGGCTCCTTACTGGAAGTATGCGACGAACTATGTTTTGGAAACAACAAATCATTTTTTTCAGTTTTGAAGATTGCATCATTTAATTCTACATTCTGAACTTCTCTGCAAATCAGCAACAACGTCTCTTTTCAAACATCCAGATGACCTCAGCATCAAGATTATATGGCAAATAATTTATCGGTGTCTTGAAATCTCGACGAGCGAGTTTTTTGCCACCAATCGTCAGGCGAAACTCTACTACACCACACACAGCACTCCGAACACCACTCGGCCATCGTTTAAGTGTTAAGAAAGGGGCTAAGATTTTGTTGTTTTTCTCGAAAATTAGAAGGAAAAGCGTGTCGACTGCTTGGAAAAAAAAGAAAAGGGAAGCATTGTATGAAAACATGAAATAATAAGTGATCATTATTATGAGTATTTTGTTCGCTTTTCGCTTGCCATATTTTAGGACCGACCAATTGTTAACACTCAATGTAGTGGAGGCCACTTGAGTGCATAGTTCCTCAACGGAATAACCATCTTAACCCTTTACCCAACGAATCGCCCGCATCCGCCCGCGTAATATGCAAATTCAGCAGTTGAAAAAATATTATTTTTCAAAGAATTTCAACAAAACCATATCATGTGACCCCTCGTTGGAACGAGCTCGTCGAGCTCGTTCCAACGAGGGGTCACATGATATGGTTTTGTTGAAATTTTTTGAAAAAATTGAATAAATGATATTTAAAATAATAAATTTTGTTATCGTCTGCGTTGGGTAAAGGGTTAACTGCATCTACTTTCCAGACACCAAACCGTTTAACATATGTAGTAGAAGTAGTAAGTAGTAGTATATGCATATCTTTACTCTCGTGACATGTAATTCTCATTTCGATACATAATTTAAAGTTCCAATACAAAAGCTTGGCCAATATGTCGCGGATACATTTTTAGCTTAACTTGACAAAGTCAAGATAAGCTATTGCCATCACGCGTGCGGAAGTCTGTTAGTCTGTGAGTCTGTGAGTCTGTTAGTCTGTGAGTCTGTGAGTCTGTTCACAGTTTCCTTTAGCACGGGGTACACCCCGCAGTTCTTGTCTGATCGTCACCAAATTTCATATGCAGGTTTGGGGTCATGTTTAGATGAGAACGTCCCCTTTTGGTCGCGATCGGTCAACCGGTATGGCTGCCCGAGTCCAAAGCTCGGAAACCATTAGCACAGTCTACAGGTCGTATTTATGAAGGGATTTCATTGTATCTTGGTAGGATGCCTCTGTATAATGCCTAGATGAGAACGTCCCCTTTTGGGCATAATCTGTCAACCGTGATGGCTGCCCAAGCCCGAAACCCAAAAACTTTTAGCACAGTCTGCAGGTTATGTTTAATATGGAGGGATTTCATTGTAACTTGGTAGGATGACTCCTTATGATGTCTAGATGAGAATTTCCCCATTTGGGCGTGATCTGCCGACCGTGACGACTGCCCGAGCCCAAAACCCGAAAACCTTTAGCACAGTCTACAGGTCATATTTATTGAGGAATTTCATTGTAACTTGGTGGGTTGACTTCATATAATGTCTAGATGAGAAAGTCCCCTTTTGGACGTGATTGGGCAGCTGTGACGGCTACAGGGGCCCAAAGCCCGAAAACCTTGAGCACTGTCTGCAGGTCCTATTTATGAAGGGATTTCATTGTAACTTGGTAGGTTGACTTCATATAATGTCTAGATGAGAACGTCCTCTTTTTGACACGATTGGGCAACTGTGACGGCTACAGGGGCCGGAAGCCCGAAAACCTTTAGAACAGTCTACAGGTCATAATTATGAAGGGATTTTATTGTAGCTTGGTAGGTTGACTCCAAATAATGTCTAGATGAGAGCATCCCCTTTTGGTCGCGATCATTCAGCCTTTATGGCTGCCCAAGCCCAAAGACCTTTAGCATAGTCTATAGGTCGTATTTATGGAAGGATTTCATTGTAACTTGTTAGGTTGACTCCATATAATGCCTAGATGATGACATCCCCTTTTGGTCGTGATTGGTCATCTGTGATGGCTACAAGTGCCCGAATCCCGAAAATCTTGAGCACAGTCTACAGGTCATATTCATGAAGAGATTTCATTATAACTTCGTCGGATCATTCCAGATGATGCCCAGATGTGAATGTCCTCTTTCCGTTGCGATCATTCAACCATTATGGCTGCCCGAGCCCGAAGCCCGAATACCTTTAGAACAGTCTACAGGTCATATTTATGAAGGGATTTCATTGTAACTTGGTAGGTTTGACTTCATACAATGTCTAGATGAGAACGTCCTCTTTTGGACACGGTTGGGCAACTGTGACAGCTACAGGGATCCGAAGCCCGAAAACCTTTAGAACAGTCTACAGGTCATAATTATGAAGGGATTTTATTGTAGTGGTAGGACGATTCCAAATAATGTCTAGATGAAAACGTACCCTTTTGGTCTCGATCATTCAGCCTTGATGGCTGCCCGAGCCCAAAAACCTTTAGCATAGTCTATAGGTCGTATTTATGGAAGGCTTTTATTGTAACTTGTTAGGTTGACTCCATATAATGCCTAAATGATGACATCCCCTTTTGGTTGTGATTGGTCAACTGTGATGGCTACAGATGCCCGAAGCCCGAAAATATTGAGCACAGTCTACAGGTCATATTTATGAAGGGATTTCATTGTAACTTCGTAGGATCACTCCCGATGATGCCCAGATGAGAATGGCCTCTTTTGGTTGCGATCATTCAACCACGATGGCTGCCCGAGCCCAAAGCCCGAAAACCTTTAGCACAGTCTTCAGTTCATATTTATGAAGGGATTTCATTGTAACTTGGTAGGTTGAATTCATATAATGTCTAGACGAGAACAGCCCCTTTTGGTCACCATTAGGCAACTGTGACAGCTGCAGGGGCCTGAAACCCGAAAACCTTTAGCTCAGTCTATAGGTGACATTTATGAAGGGATTTCATTGTATCTTGGTAAGACGACTCCAAATAATGTCCAGATGAGAACGTCCCCTTTTGGTCTCGATCATTCAGCCTTGATGGCTGCCCAAGCCCAAAACCCCCAAACCTTTAGCAAAGTCTACAGGTCTTATTTATGGAAGGATTTCATTGTAACCTGTTAGTTTGACTCCATATAATGCCTAGATGATGACATCCTCTTTTGGTCGTGATTGGTCAACTGTGACGGCTTCAGGGGCCCGAAGCCCGAAAACCTTGAGTACAGTCTACAGGTCATATTTATGAAGGGATTTCATAGGTAACTTCGTAGGATCACTCCAGATGATGCCCAGATGAGCATGTCCCCTTTTGGTTGCGATCATTCAACCATGATGGCTGCCCGAGCCCAAAGCTCAAAAACCTTTAGTACAGTCTACAGGTCATATTTATGAAGGGATTTCATTGTAATTTGGTAGGTTGACTTCATACAATGTCTAGATGAGAACGTCCCCTTTGGACGCAATTGGGAAACTGACGGCTCGAAAATCTGTAGCACAGTTTACAGGCTATATGTATGAAGGGATTTCAATGTAACTTGATAGGATGACTCGTTTTGGAATAATTTCACTGTAACTTGGTAACTTTCGTTGATATACGTTAACTGTGAGGGCCACATACATTAACTGTGAGGTCATATTAACCCACCACTCAGCTCTTTAGTACAGTGTACACCTCATATTATTTTTATCAAAAACATAGCATACAGGGAACAGAAATGAACATATTCCCAATTCTTGTTTTATTTCATAATCCTTTCATAAACATTAAACATTATCCTTTTCATCAAACACAACACACAAGTTAAGCTACAGTGTCATTGACACTTTCATTTGTTTATACCATAAACCGAGCCGCACGCTCCAGATCACACATGCCCTCACACACATCTATACAAATCCTTCCTCAACCACTCACACATACCGTCACCATCCCCCCTACATACCTTTACCCAAACATGCCCCCTCCCCCATAGACACTCCACTCACCACCTATACACACTCCCCCACACACCTTTACCCTTACACACCCAGTCATACCCGAGTCTATCTCTGTCTCGGTCTCTCTCTTTCTCTCACTCTCTCTCTCACTCTTTCCTCTTTTACATTTGTTGTGACCCGTGTACCCCCTCCCTACATATATTCAACACAAATTTGATTTGTTAATTAAATATAGGTTATAGAGTAATCTCAATGTTAATTGAATAAAACATCTTGTAATCTCAGGGTAGCCGCGGGTCCTTGGAATCCTTGAAGGTCCTTGAAAACCAAACTTGCTTACCAACGTCTTGACAATACTTGAAAATCACCAATAAACCCCAAAGATCCTTGAATATCCATGAATTAAGAAAGCTGCAACACTCATAGCTGTATATATTCCCCAGTAAGCTAAACATTCTCCAGTAAGCGGCTAAGCCAACTACATTTTTTATCCAATGATACAAATATGGATGCCATTGTAACCAGCTCTCTGAGCTGGTCCCAATGACATACATATCTGTATCATTGCATCGAAACATATGCTTGACTTACGTGTACTGGAGACTGTGTATCTACATTTGGAGAGAGGTGGTGGGCAGGAAGTATATCTCTTTATCCTCAACTGATAGTACCTGTCACAGTCATCTGAATGCCCTTGAATATCCTTGATTTTTAGGTGAAAAGGTACTTGAATGTCCTTGAATTTGTTTCTTCGTGAGTAGTGGAAACCATGAATCTGTGAAGGAATTACTCGCAATTAGTGATTCCTCGCATTAATAGACTTTTCGGCCTATGTACATCTCCTGTAACCATTCATTCTTCACAAGCTCTGTAAAACAAGATAAAATAGAGTGGACGTTAACATCATTACTGCAGGAAAATACAGAATTCCTATTTATTGAATAGTTGTGTTAAATTAATATTTTTTGCTGACAAACTGGCAGTTCAATTAACAGGTTACACTGTATATTGAAACACTAGTATGTCCAAACAAGTAAAGGGTTTTTCATCAGACGAAGAGTGGTAATGAAGTGGATAAAAATTTAAAAAATATTATCTTCAGCAAACTTAGCAGTGAGCGAACATGCACTGGGCATGCAAAAACTAAGTTTGTTATACTAAAAATACCGTGGGGTGAGTTTTCTTTCCCGGCATTTTAAAACCCTTTTCCTAAAACAACGATTTTCACACAAATAACCATTCGAATTTACATTTATAATTTTTTTTCACTCTAAACATAGCTTATGGGCCTTCATTTGAACGGGCTCGTCGAGCTCGTTCCAGTGAAGTGTCATAAGCTATATTTCTGAGACAAACAGATCATATTTTACGTTAGAATTTGCTTTGTAAATGTTGGGCGGGTGTTTTGGGTCTGATGATCGAGAAAGCGAGTGAGTGTGTTAGTGGATGGGTGGGTTAGGTTATGGTCGGTCGATGAGCGAGCGGGCAAGCGTGCAAGTTAACGAGCATACACGTTTGGTACTCATTTTTTATTTAAGGTGACACATAGGCCTGAATTGCCGGGTGCTTTTGTACATTTGATTCAGATAATGTATTTTTATTGTCAGTCAATAAAGATGTACTACTACTACTACTACTATACTACTACTACTACTACTACTACTACTACTACTACTACTACTACTACTACTATTACTACTACTACTACTACCTTTACAGGGAGAATTACTGGAAGCACCATGCCTCTTTCGACTAATGAACCATCGGACTTATCCAGTGTAGCACAAAATGACACGTACCTTGAAACCGACAAAGAATAATGTCCTTCAACCAAAGGATGTTTTGGAAGCATAAATTGAGAATTGTAAATAAATTTGATTATTAAAGGGTTGAGTGAAATATTAAAATTGGGGGGCGAGGAGGGGGGTGGCGAGGGCTGGGTGCCTTAATACCCTAACTATTTTCCATTGCATTGGATTGGGGACTGTCCTAGGAATATGTCTGGAGGGGAAGTGTCTCAACTCCGACCAGCCTGTAACGTTTGGAAAGGGCGTTCTTAGTCCTGCCATAACATGTCGCACAAAATCATTATTATCAGATTATAATAAAAAAAAATCTCGAATAACAGATCCTCTCAATTCGTTGCTTGCAGGAATATTTTAAACTTGTTTCTCGGAAAATCACTGTCAAAGAGTCGTCACCCTACCTAAATGTTATGTGTCTGGGCGGTTTAATCGAAACATCATTAAAAATAGAATACAGTTTCGTGCATACCACATGAATTTGGTGGACCAAATCTATTGAATACCCGAAATGAAGGGTTGGGCAGGTGAACACCCTCACAAGGGTGCTATCGCAAGGCATGTTGTCGGTATATCACAAAGTGAAAAATAATGAGTTTTGACCTTTTGGGGTGAGTGTGTCTTCTATTTGTGGAAGTCCTCTCGGGTAAATTTTAGAAAACCAGGCATAAATATTGTCTTTCAACCCTTTACCTGACACTTGCAAGTAAAATTTTTGAATAACTATTTTGTTTTCATTTTTGCATAAAAAACACAGCTTATGCCCCCTCATTGGAACGAGCTCGTTCCAATGAGGTGTCATATGCTATGTTTTCGAGACAAAAAGTGAAAAAAAATAATGAAAATTGGGATGATAATTTTTGTGAATAGCGCTGGCAGGTTTTGTCCGTTACGTTGGGTCAAAGGTTAATTTTAATCTGGTCTGCGGATAGTCACTACGCCGTCAATCTAGTTCACACGTTGAGAAATATTTTCTAGGATAACCAGCTCGGATAGCACACGAAAAATTATGTTAAATTTTCTCTTTACTGATAATTTCAAGCGTCGAAATCGCTTCTTGGGAAGCTCTCATGGTAAACTCACCAACAAGTGGTATAAATATTTGAAATTAATAACAAGGGAAAACGGGATAAATTTTTTAGCTCACCTTGACAAAGTCAAGCTGAGCTAATATCATAGCTCTCCGTCCGTCCGTCCGTCCGTCCGTCCGTCCGTCCGTCCGTCCGTCCGTCCGCCCGTCCGTCCGTCCGTCAACACCATGTTTTGGTCTTCTCCTCCAAAACCACTGGGCCAATTCTAGTGAAAGTTTGTGCGAGTAATGGTCCCATAAGGGCATTACAGATTTGTTCGACTCAATATGCCCAGCCCCATAGGGAGGGGGGGGGGGGGAGAAAATGCTCCAAAATATTTAAAAAATCTTCTCATGAACCAGTGGGTACAATGACTTGATATTTATTATGGAGCTTCCTTTTGAGGTGTAAAATCAAGTTTTTCAAATGAAGTTCGTGAAGCAATGTTTGACTTTGTAATGAGAGGGGTAAGATTTTTGGCCCCACCCAAAATTTCTATTTTCTGAACCGATGGTCCGATTTGAACCAAATTTGATATGTAGTATCATTGGGTCATAAGTACTTGACTCGTGCAAAAATAAAATTCCCGTATCCCCATTGGAACCCCAGGAGGTAAAAATAGAAATATTTTCAAACGCCCATGTTTCCCAAACCACAGAGAACAGAGAGCTGTTATTTGGTATGAAGCATCCTTAGGACCAGTAGAATTGAATGGTAAAACTTCTAACTTAGGGCAATATGGGGAATTTATTTAAAAATCTTCTTCAGAACCACCAGTCAGAATATTTTGATGTTTGGTATACATCATTGTTATGAGGGTCAGATTCAAGATTGTTCAAACGAAGTCCGTAGGTTAATATTTTGGCTTCCCAAATTTGAACTTATTTCAATAAGTGGGATAATTTTAAAAAATCTTCTTCAAATCCACCAGTCAGAATGCTTTCGTATTTGGTATACCACATCTCTAGAGGGGGTGGGGTCCACCAGTCGGAATGCTTTCATATTTGGTATACAGCATCTATTGGGGATCAGATTCAAGTTTGTTCAATTCGAGTGCCTGGGTTAATATTTGGGCTCCATAAGGGAAACCTGAAATTTAACTTAGTACAATATGAGGGAATTTCTTCAAAAATCTTCTTCTTCAGATTCACCTGTCAGAATCCTTTCATATTTTGTTTACAACATCTCTACGGGGGTCAGATTCAAGTTTATTCAAATTGGTTCCCTGGGTTAATATTTGGGCTCCCTATGGTAGCCCGAATTTTAACTTAGTGCAATATGAGGAAATTTCTTTAAAAATCTTCTTCCTCAGATCCACTAGTCAGAATGCTTTCATATATGGAATACAACATCTCTGGGGGTGGGGGTGGGGGGGGGGGGTGGGGCTCAGATTCAAGTTTGTTCAAATCGTGTCCGTAGGTTAATATTTGGGTTCGCTATGGTAGCCCAAATTTTAACTCGGTGCAACGTGAAGAAATTTCTTTAAAAATTTTTCCTCTTCAGATCCACCAGTCACACTGCTTTCATATTTGGTATACAGTATTTCTAGGGAGGTCAGATTCAACTTTGTTCAAATCAAGAGCCTGTGTTAATATTTGGGCTCAGGAATTGGCCATGTAGCTGATGAATTAGAAAATGTTTGTATTCAGCACCCTCTAGAGGTGTGTAACTAAGATTAATCCAAATAGGTTGTATCAAGGGGCTTCATAAGGGAGCTCTACGTGTTACATTATGATCAAATGAAGAAAAGGCATGATGCTCGGAGTATTTTTGTCACTCCTGAGGGGCTCAAGGATTGACAATGTATCCTGTGGAGATGGGTTGCTAAACGTAGGATCATTCTTGGACTTTGTTTATATCGTGTTCTGTTCAAGTTGAGCGCTTCAGGCCCCGTGGGGCCTCTTCTTTTGTTATAGTGCTTCACCTTATTTCAGCTGGTACTGCCCACATAAAAATGCCTGTTTTGGTAAAGCACACTTTTTTCGGGCTGCTATTTTCCAACGGACGAGGGGAAAGGGGATCTCCCCAGGTCGCTTGACCAACCTTGGATCTGCAGGGGCTAATACTATAGAACTGTATGTTCGAGAATCGTATTTTCTAGTTTTGACTTTAAATGGGTTAAAATTAACAATTAGCATTTTCAAATATCTGCCAATTTGCCAGTCGGCAAATTGTCCTATCTTTTAAAATGCTAATGGTTCATTTTAGTCAGTTATATTAATAGGTATAAAATACAATTCTACAGAATACAATTGTAAAAGTTTTATAGTATTGGCCCCAGACACACTTGTTTACAAAATAGAAAACTGTTTTTATTTTCATGTTCTATGCTTCCTGGTTTTTATCTCCTTCTGGTCCCCTTTCTTTTCTCACGGGGATACAAAGATAAGGCAATGTAAGTTTAAAAATTTACAGAAGAAAAGCACCGAGTGACATTTTTGAGTCGTATACCATAAAATTGTCTCACCCACTGCAATGAAATTACCGTGAAAATAATTCAGTGAAGATTATCCAAGAATGTTTAAAGAATCTTGTAATTTATGACCCCAATACGAGAGAATGAATGATGTTATTTATTGAAGATGCTTTGATACACTGCTGCCAGTTTGTTCATGAGCATCAAATTTCACCTTCTTGTCCCCAGAATACTGGCGCATCGAAACAATACATCTCTTGTCAATGTGTCTTCGTGTTTAACTTTAAAATTTATTTTGACACGGCGTGTAAGTGTCGCCAAAGTTATAAAGTAATTTTGTCGAATGTTAATCTTCAACCAAATAAGAGAAACAAAACAGACCTAAATTCGATACGCTACGGCATGACTAATCTAAACTAAGTTGGGGCGCCCGGCATATCGGGCGAGTAGTAATTTCCTCTTAGGATACTAACAATGTACACAGCAGACATCCTTCCACGAAGTTCGAAACGTTGTATGGGGTGGTGGTTGGGAGGGTACATTGGAGATTTCCTGGGGTCTCCCCGGTGGAACGGCTGTTGAAATTCGGCATACGTCATGCTACCTGGAGTGGGGTAATCTTAGGAATTCGTTTGTCTTAACCCTTTGAACTCCAGCGGACGTTTTTCCGGCCAGCAACATGATACGTCATAACGTCATTAAATAGGATGGCTGCTCAATAAATGTGTGGGATAGACCAATCAATATTTTCAACGAGCAGCCCCGAGGCTGCACGTTGAAAATATTGATTGGTCTATCCAAATAATGAATATGGACTCTTCTAATTGCTGTCATTGAACTGGCATGGAAGATGCTGCACTTCGCAAACTATCCCGCCGCCGAGATACGGTATCCGCCGAAATAAGTTCTTAGTATACAATACAAGTATTTATTTTATTTCCTCTTTTGCAAATTATTAGCCATGATATAATTTCTCTCTAAAGAGCTTCCCATGAAATGATGTCAGGGCATTGAATTATCAACAGAGGAAAATGGAATAAAGATTTCCTTGTGGTATCCCTACCCTACGGGCAAGTTTATAAGGAGGCGAGCACAGCTTCGAGCCTGCTATGACTATAGAACTTACAAAATTTGGGACAAAGGATACAGCAGCCCGCTATAGAAATAGTACGCAAATGTTATTTGTTTTTGTTGTTTAGCGTTACAAATTAAATTTCAAATTAATTCCCAAGGTCAAGTTCTTTGTTCCGTATCATCCATCATTATGTATATGAAATATGATTACAGGAAAGGTTAAGGTTAGACAGACTAACCTAACTCCAAGTATAACAATTGCATGTTATTAAAATAAACATTAGGAAGCAGGTTCTGACGTTTATCCTTGTCTTTCCCATAATCAACTCACGGGCTGGCAGGAAGAGCCCAGTACCTTCACGACTTGCTTTGCCACGAGTGAAAATCCGAGTCTTCCGGCATCCACGAATTTGTCAGTAGTTCCCTAGTAATATATAGGGTGGTAACCTTGCCTTTTCTGTTGGGGTGGGGTGGGGTGGGGGGGGGGGGGCTTAGAAGTGACGTGGTTTAAAGTGGGTCACAGCTGGCTAGATGTAATCGGCGACGAGGATTCGCTGAGAATCTGAGCCAGCAAAAATAGTATTAGTAAATCGAGCGCATCTCGAAGGCCCGACAACAAACACTAACCTTGTCAACCCATGGTGGGGGTCGGGGGAGATGTCGGATCCATTTAGGTAATTTTAGTCATTACCGGATTGTTCCACGCAATGCGCCATACTTGTACCTAATCTAACATACCTTTGGGGGCCCTTTTGCCTCTACGCGCTCAACTCCCATCAATGATCAAACCAACTTTTTGGGGCCGATTTGGGTAATTTTAGGTGTTTTCGATATTTTTTTAATTTTTTGTGGTAATTCGATATACACTCATTGAATCTAACACTCCATGAAAACACATCGTCCAGGCCCACAGCAACCATGTGTTTGTCAAGATGGTGGTCGGGATGAGCTATTTTCTGTGATTTGGGGATGCTATCAGGTCATTTTCGGTAATTATATATACTGCTATGGAATCGAAAACACCCCCAGAAAACATCCCATGTTGAAACTTTCCAGATTCATAGCAACTATGAACCACTATAAAAAAACAAGATGGTGGCCTTCACCAAACAAAATGGACGACGGAAACATGTGTCTCCCTAACAACACGTGCTCTGCATGCGCACTGACACCACGCACCACTGAGGTAATGATGGCAAACCCTGAATGCCCCCCCCCCCCCCGCCCCCGTAAAAATATTTGGGGTAAATATTTGTTTAATTCTTCAAAGTTTTTTGATTAATTGAACCACTTCTGTTTTAACCTCGTATATTGATTGCATCTGGCTCTTTAAGACTACACTGAACAGAGCACAAACCTTTCACTTAGGGTTTTTTCTATTGATTTTTATTTTTATTTTCCAAATGAGTTAAGATTATGAATGGACCCATAATTGAATTTTCATTCTTCGATAGCTTTATATCCCGAGAAGCCAACACAGATAATATACCTTTAGTTTCGGGATGTCCCTCAGAAGCCAGAGCATGTTGTATACGCTGGGAAAACATGTCTCGCATGTTCTGACACTAAAGTGGCTTTCAGTACTTTTCAATCATCTGCCGATCTAAGATATATTTGAAGCAAACTAAATTATTCAATGCCAATATGTCATTTTCCGGATATCGTGTGTCGGGGTGAGGGTGCGGGTGGGTAGAGGCAGAATTCAGGTTGTGCTCAGACCCCCCCCCCCCCCCCCGCCCCCCCTTTAGTGTTCACTAAGGGTCTGATGCTATATAACTCGTCCGCATTCAATATAAATGCAAGTGACACGGAGCCGGGACCTTTTCTATACGATAATTCAACTGGAAAATCTTTGGGTCATTTTTTTAATACCGACATTCACTCTTCAATGGTTTCAGCGCTGGGGAAAATCGGCGAACAATGAACTTCTACAAATTGTATTATTCTCCTAACAGGTCCCTTGGTGATGGTTGGAATTAGAACGTCTGGTCTTCATATCAACATGAATATTATATTTAACGGCAATCAAAGCAAAACACAATTCTCATTAATTCATAGAATAGTCGTATACAATAGACTTGTCAATAATATAGTTGATTCAAATGAATATATTCACATATAACCATCGACCAAGAATATAGTTAACACGTACCAGAGAAAGTTTATCGATTCAACATGTAAATATTCCCCAATATCAAAAATAGTATTAAACAGAGTGTGATCATTTGCGTATACCCTTTGTTTTCGTGTTGTTCTCTATAAGTATTTTGTGTTGGCCTGTTAACCTAGACAGTGGTGTAACCGGGGGTGGTAATAGGGGTAACGTGACCACCAACTCTGAATTTTCAAAAGATCCTTTCATGATACACATTAGTCCAAGGTTAGACCCCAAAGCCGTAATATAATTATTTTGGTGTGGTACGTCCACGGGATTTACCACACCAAAAAAAATACATTACAACCGTATGGTCCAAGTTGGGAGCACTGTGGCTTAGTGGTTACAACATTGGACTTCAAACTGAAAGGTCCACGCTTCGTTCCACACAGGTAACTGCGCTGTGTCCTTGGGCAAGGCTCTTCATCCCGATTGCCCACATGAGCGCTGTTATTTATTTATTGGTGTTTAAGGTCACATACTAAGCACAATGGCTAATCATGACCGTGACAATTTTACGAGTGGAGGAAGCCGGAGTACCCGGAGAGAACCACCGAGCAACGACGAGCAGCTGCCAGCTCCCCAACATCGTAACTCCGCACTTCAACACAGGCAGGGTTAGATTGGTTGAAGACATGCGCACCATCGACATGCAGTACGCCTTGGTACACGGCGTCATCATGCCCCCATGTGGACAATCGGGGTTTAGTGCCTTGCCCAAGGACACAACGCGGGAGTCCGATTCGATCGCTCACACTGTCACCCATCCGAGGACAAACCGGGATCGACGTTGCTTAACTTCGGTGATCTGACGAGAACCGGTTACCGCAACGCCACCACGCCCCCAAAGGGCGCTGTGTTCTAAGACGAGCGGCACGTCGCTGGTGCACTTCTCTTCAATCAATTCTAACCCTACTTGTGCAGAGTTAGTACTTTGGGGAGTCTGACAGTTGCTTGCCGCTGTTTGGTGATTCCCTCCGAGTACTTCGTCTTTCTCCACCCGTAAAACTATCCGACACGACGTGACCCTGACTATCGAAAGTGTCGTTAATCCCCAATGCATAAATAAATAAATTATTTATTTATTTATTGGTGTTTAAGGTCACATATTTCTGCACAATGGCTAATCATGACCACGACAGTTTTACGGGTGGAGGAAGCCGGAGTACCCGGAGAGAACCACCGAGCAACGGCGAGCAACTGTCAGCTCCCCAACATACTAACTCCACACAAGCAGGGTTAGCATTGGTTGAAGACATGTGCACCATCGACGTGCAGTACGCCTTAGTACACAGCGCCACCGTGCCCCCTCGTGGGCAATGGGGGTGAAGTGTCTTGCCCAAGGACACAACGCGGTTGCCGCAGGTGGGATTCGAACCGAGGACCTCTCGGCTTGCAGCCTGCACCTCTACCAACTGAGCCACCGCGCCCCTCTCATAAATAAATAAATAGTGCCCAAGTTTGGTTTAGGTAAACATGGGCTACGGCCTTCTAGTATTAACGTAGAAAACCAGCTGGATTTTATTCCAGATTTACTCACTTGAGTTCCCTGAAAGGTATTAATACCACATATTCACTCTCAGGGGGGTGTGTGGTGAGTGGGGTCGGGGGTGGGGGTTTAAACATTTCCAACGGAGATCTTCTCGTATTCACGCCAACGAGAGAGGACACATTTTGCGTGTTTTCCCCAATTTTTTGCCTGCGGCAGTGGCGGGTGATCTTCTGTCATCAATTGTGAACCCTATTATTATCCACCCTGAAAAAACGCCTGTGCTTGATCGTTATGCAGACAGGCAACAGGCACTGGGTAGACAGCGCCCGTAAGGGTACAGGCCATTTATTGCGTATAGTCGTATACAGAGTCGTTTTTCGTGGGTGGGGATGGGGGTGGGGCGGGTCCCATGAAATGTCTTACTGAAACCAACAGAGCAATGAACCAAGTGCCACTAGTCATCGCATCACTGTTTTGAATTACTCGTTTCAGTCGAAAAGTTTAAGGGTTTTGATTCCATCACTTCACTGATGTTGTTCCTCTGTGAACACGAAAACAGTTTGGAAAATAGATGTATAAAATCGCCAATTCTTTAACTTCAGTTACTTTCCATGTAAATCTGTACAAGACGCACGAAACATGAAAAAGTTGACTGAATTCTTGATAAGGGAGCGCTCTCCTATATCTTCGCCATCGATGTACGTATAGAATATAAAACGATAAATGTTGAATCCTGTTTTTATATTGTGCTGGATATCGGTAACCGTTTCAACAGCTTTGCTTGAAAGAATCTTATTGGTTTTAACCCTTTACCTAACGAATCGGCCACATCCGCCCGCGTAATATGAAAATTCAGCAGCTGAAAAAATATTATTTTTCAAAAAATTTCAACAAAACCATATCATGTGACCCCTCGTTGGAACGAGCTCGTCGAGCTCGTTCCAACGAGGGGTTCACATGATATGGTTTTGTTGAAATTTTTTAGAAAGTTTGAAAAATGATATTTAAAATAATACATTTTGATATCGTCTGCGTTGGGTAAAGGGTTAAAAGTGGAACAGGTTTTCTTTATTGACCGAACCGAATCAGTCACTGACAACACGAAACCGTCAGCAAATTATTTTGACGGAGCCCGGAGATAGGAGGAAATGGACTGTTCAAATTTTATCAGGAGATGGGACACATCAGATGCAATGTGCTGCGTTTATTGTCACTTCTCCATCACAATCGCTATGAACTGATTTCACTAGAAGGTCTCTAGAAGTTGTGATTGTAGCTGAGGATTGGGAGTTACTCCCAAATCTTTGTGGCACAAGGGCCGCTAATGTCCACTGAACGACCGAGTCTGTCAATTGTCGAGAAGCAGCATGATGCCCCAAGGTATTGTCTCAAAATATCCTGCTTTCTTAGAATATTACCTTGGTGTATTTGGGTACTGAGAGACAATACACGGACGGTTACTGGTTGTGGCGAGTATTTGGGCTCAATGCGTGCAAATAAAAATATATCCTCATCCGAGTTGAATAAGGCGCCACCTGCAATGTTTAAGCCCTTGAATGGAACAAGACGTCAGCTCCAATGCCTCAGCATTGCAGATGGCGACTTGTTCCACTCAAGCAACAAAGCGTGAATTTTATAATGTTAATTAAAAACATCTGCCGAAAATTCGGCTATGCGTAAACGTACGCACTTACTATTTTAGTGGGGGCAAGCGCCGGGTCCGTCCTAGCCAAAATCCACAATAAGGTCACAAAAAATGAACTGCATCGTCAATGAACGACGTTTACACACAATGTTCGTGTGATTAGTTTTGTAAAAGAAACAGGAAACTTGACAAAATACACACACACAAACCAGAGCCAAGGGAAAAGTGTGTCGAGTTTCGAGTAAACCATTATACGTACTATTCATCATTATGTTGACGAGGACTGACAACAGAATTGCGGACTATGTTACATTTTGTTAGTGTTAACGAATTCTCAGCTTTCATAATGGGGTCGGTGCACTACACTGAGGCTTCACAACAAAACCAAACGTCAGACATGATTTCGAGCGACTCCTTACCTGTTTGTACTTTACAGACAGGGAGCTCGAACCAATATATTGCTATATCATGGCCACGTGCCACTTGCCAAGCACCGCTCATATCAGTCAAACATCCTTTACCAGAAAAAACACCCGCAACGCAACGGTGTGGGATGGGGGGGGGGGGGGGTTAAGACGTTTTTGGAAAAAAATACTAATTAGAAAGCTAATAAATGTTAAAAATCCTATAATATACTATATAAAAAAGTAGGGGATATCCAAACTCATGCTGATATTTTCGGAAAATGGTATTGGATACACGTGATTGGCACACATCAATATGTTACCAAGTTTAGTGTGGATCATGAATGTCACCGGCCCACGAAAACCTCGTGTATGTTTTTTCGCACGAGCTCCGCGTTAATGTCTGTGGGGTACGTTTTGAAATTTTCATTTGTACTGGACGGGCTTTTTCGGAAGTCTCATCGTTCTTTTCTTGGTATAAACTCGTTCATCAATAGTTTCTGGTCGAAACGTAACTTTTGAGGCATTCGAAGACTGACACTTGACGAACGTTTACGTGCCGTTGGTATGTTGGAAGCTGGCAACAGGCAGACTGACTGCAGTGGCTCAAATTCGCAACGTTACTCAATCGGTGATTAGCAGGATGAGATCACGCTACCGTCAGACAGGCAATGATGATGACAGATGTCAGTCAGGTCGTCAACCGGGGACAACTGCTAACCAGGATCGTTTCATCCGAATTACCAAACCGCCATCAAAGTGCCTTAGAAATTGGACAGCAGCTGCACCAAGCGACTGATGTGCGAGTCAGTGGTCAGGCTATCCGAAATCGCCTACACAGCCGGAATTGGTATGCTCGACGACCTCGAATAATTCCACGTTTGCACCGCAGCAAGGCATAATTGGCGTAGAGCACGACAGCGCTGAGACAATCGTCGGTGGAGCAACGTCATGTTTTCCGATGAATCGAGGTTCACTCACGACTCCCACGACAGGCGAAACAGAGTGTGACGGCTGCGAAACGAACGATACCATGACGTAACCGTTAGGCAGCACGATCGTTTTGGTGGTGGATCGGTTATGGTGCTGGGGGGCATAACCATGACAAGTAGAACAGCATTATATGTCATCCAAGGGCGTGCCACAGGGCAGTACTACGATGAGAAGTTAGCAACTCGTGTGGTGCCATTTCCGCGACGTCATGGCCGTCGATTAATTTTCCAAGATGACATGCAAAAGCACACAGGGCCCCGTGTAGCCGCAGAGTTCCTCCAGGAGCAGAACATCACTACACTGCCTTGGCCATCACTAAGTCCAGACCTTTCATAATCGAGCACGTCTGGGATATGTTTGGCAGGTGCGTACGACAAAGCCAACAGCCCCCTACCAATGTCCAGGATCTCACCGCTGCCCTGCAGGAAGAATGGAATAACATCAGCCAAGCAGATATTGGACGTTTCGCGAGGAGTATGCCACGTCAGATCCGCGCTTGTCTCGCGAACCGAGGAGGATTTACAAGGTATTGAAGTCTTGGACTGAATGTGGTAAATTCTCTGACTGACCGTCCATGTCGTTTACAGCACAGTGCGTGGAATGTGTGCTTGTCAGACAACCAAATATCGCTGAAAACATTCACCAGATGTCACAGTGCAATGTCTCAACTGTTTTTTTTTGATGAAAATACAAATATATTTTTTCATATATCTCACTTTTATCAAATATCCCCTACTTTTTTGAATAGTATATACTTCAAATCAACTAGTCCGGAATGTTGAAAGCAACCAAAATTGGCAAGGACACGAAGTTCATGTGTTGGTAAACATCTTACATGTTACACAACCAAAATCGTATGAAATATCACCCCTTATGTGCACCAAGGAGCCATTGCCCCTTGAATGTGTCGGCTTTGCAGATGGCTCCTGGAAGACACATTTTCGAAGCCACGTAACAAGCAACAGTGTAATAATCAACCAGAAGTGTAATATATATTAACCAGTAATTTAATAAAAAAAATCCACAAGTTGTAATTAGACTTAAACCACGAGGAGGTTAAGGGTTTTAACCACGAGGCTCTGCCAAGTGGTTAAATCCCTTATTCTACTCGTGGTTTTAAGCTGATTACTGACCCTAGTACCTATTTGTTTTATTTATACCATGCTCTTAATAAATAATCAACTTTGCCACTTAAAATGGGGGAAAACGATACTTTCTATCGCAAATACATGGAGTTGTTTTGTTTACATCTGCGCCGGTGTGCAGTACTTCCGACTGCACGAGAATGCTTGATTGACAGCTCGTCACTTCGTCAAAGTTGATTAAATTTACCTTGCTTTTTCAGTCAAATTATTAACGATTTTTAAATTTCATTTTAAACATTAATCTGTTGGAATTTTAAACTTAAAAAGTCATTTAACGCAGAAGACAGTACAACAAAACGTCGTATGTTTGAATGAAACATTGCGAAGTGTGACTGTATCGAACTCGGCAAATCCGGTCATGTCAAAGGTCAAGCTGGATGTAGTTCCTGCCATAGGTATACATTATGAAATGGAATTCCCATGGAAAACGTTTTAACCGCAGTAGAAGCTTTGTACCGGTAGTGGGATTAAAAGCTAAAATTTAACATACGGACTTTTCACAGGTAGTAACATAGGTGAGCGTGGTATAAATGATAAAAAAACAGTAAGATATATTAAGACTATAACTTCAGCCACCCGAAAACTTTTTTGAAATTTTGTTGAAAAATTGTTGATCTTTATGGAATTTTGTTACACAACTGGTTGAGTTTATTACATTTATGTCTATTACACTACTGGTTGGTTTCTATGACATTACCAGTTGATTGTTACACTACAAGTTAATTTCTATCACACTGCGGGTTAATAAAACACTTCTGGCAAATTATGAAACTATTGGTTGTTCCAATTCAAATCCGTTTGTTTAATTTTTGTTTTCATGCATCTTTTCAGCAAATAAAACGTTCAAGTTTGTACGAACATGCTTTCCAATTTAACCAGCATGTTTATAAATGCAATTGGCTAATATTGTGCATGTTTTCTCATCATGGTAGAGTTTAAACATGTAAGGTGTAATTGTAACAAAGAGAGATAATTTAATCAGACCATTCCACGAGTCGGTAGGAAGAAATTACGGTGGAAACTGACGACTCCGATCCGAAATGTGAAACAAAATGTCGAAGACGCTGAAATGGTTTGCGGGTCGTCTGGAGGATTACTAATAATGTAAACTAAATGGAGGGTCCGCAAAACAAGGTTTTGGTGTTAAACTGTCACTGAACCACCCTATAAATACTAATTGTACTCTCCCATTTATTGAAGATAGTATTGTATATAAGGGGATTTTGTTCAAAATCCAAAGTGGGAAGGAAGGGTTTCATGGTAAGTGCTTGAATCTAATATGTTTCCGGTTATTGGTGATATTTTTTGCCACATTTAAGAATTCACTAATTCTCTCTAAGAATACGGTAAAAACTGTCAAAACAATTAAGTAACATGTGAAAGTAATTTTCCTTTAAGTTTCATGTTGACATTGGATTTTGTTCATTTTCTATTACGTTTTCGACTGCGTATTGTTCAGAAGACGAGAGATGAAGTATCACTCGAAACGCAATCCTAAATAAGATAAAGGAAAAAGAAGTAAATTCGGATCTCAACGGGAGAAGACATCACTACCCACAATTGCTTCCAAATTCAGGGCCGGTGGAACCGGGGGGGGGGGGGGGAGTCTTCAGTCCCTCCATTTTTTGCCGGGCCATGTTTTTTTGTATGCATATATTTTAACACAACAAATGACTGGTGAAACAAGGGGCGGATCCAGAGCATCCTCCCACATTTTCGCCAGCTGTGTTTCTCTCGTACTGGTTCAGTTTCGATGGATTTCGGGTCATTTTTTGCAGTAAGTGGCAGAAAACGCTAAAATGTATACAGTCTGTTAAAAATCGGTTAACTGAAGTAGATTGTAATCTTACAGACATACAAGTACCAAATCCACCCCAGACAAGATAATCCACAGACAGTATAATTTGCTGTAAAGGTCTGGTGAAGCATACAGGTGAGGTCTATTTATCAGCTTTGGTCGTTACGACCAAAGCTGATAAACAGACCTCACCTGTATGCTTTACCGACGTTTTTTAACGGCTCACAAAGTGTGAAATCTTTCAAATACATCTCCTAAAAAATCTCAAAATATCCACTCAGATGCATCTAAATGGGGGTTTTGGGACCCTGGAATTTAAAATTTTCATACCGACGACCATCCATCGCCCGCTTCGGCTCCCCCCCCCCCCCCCCCCCCACACACACACACACACACACACACTTTGAAAATCGTTCCGCCACCCCGGAAATGTTTTGCCAATTTGGGCTTTTGGGTTTGTCGTTATATCTCACCTTCATATCCACACGCACTGACGTACGCTGTATGTATATACCTAGAGAGAGAGAGAGAGAGAGAGAGAGAGAGAGAGAGAGAGAGAGAGAGAGAGAGAGAAACATGGTTTTATATCCAGAATGTGCAACAAGTCGTCAGCTTTGACATTGCAGAAGGCGCCTTGTTCCACTCAACGGTCGATATAATAAATAATAAAAAAGATGCAGTTTAGAGCCACGAATTGGCTCTCAGGCCTTACAATGCTCTGTCAGTATGTAGCAAATGTGTTATGTGGAGCACGGACAAAATACACTACTAACGCACACTGAAAACTCGGATGAAGAGATGGTTTTTAATGCTTTTTTGAAGCTGTCCAGCGTCTGTTGTGCCTTTAGGTGGTCGGGCAGCCTACTCGCCACGTTGCAAGGTCATCTGATTTGTATAACAGGGAGTTCGAAGTTGCTGAAAGGAAGAATCGAGATGGTACATACCTTTTTACCACACTGCTCATCTAATCAAGAGCCAGGCTGTTCAGGGTTTTGAATGTCAGGTGGAGTGTCTTGTACTCTATCCTTTCTTCAACTATCAGACGGTGTAAATGAGAAAGGGGTGGGGTGGGTGGGGCTTGTGGGGGTAATATGGCATGATTTCCGTTGTCTGGTAATAATTCTTGCTGCACAATTCTGAATGCGTTGCAGCTTCTTAATGATGGACTGTTTTCAGCCAAATAGCAGAGTTACAATAATCTAATATGCTTGTTACGAGCGCTTGAACTAATAATATTTCGGTCCTCCCATCCACAGTGGATCGAACCCTGCTGATATTTCGTAGATAGTGGTATACGCTATACCTCTGTGACATGATTGTCACCAGCTAGATTTCCATCCATGAAATATTCCAGGTTCCACACGACAGCCGAGGGGGAGATCACATGACCAGTACAATTAGGATTAATATTTGACAATATCAGATTCATGGACACCAAGAAAAATGTAAACATTTGATTAATTGTGGAGAGCAGGCCTGTAGAAACTGAAGGTATACCTCGAAACATTTAATTCAGTTTCTACGGCTACAGAGAGCAGGTCTGTAGAAACTGACGGTATACCTCAAAATATTTAATTTAAAAGGATGTGTGATGTGTAAAGTCACGTGATTGTGTGGGGATCCGAAAAAAATATTGTCGTCGAGGTTAGAAGTATATCAGCATGAAAGATTTATCATACTTTCCTCAATCCGGGTTCAAAGGTTTCAAAAAATAATAAAGACAATTTCTAAGTATTCGTTACCATGAAATTTACGTTAACGACATAGTTTACCCAAACGAAATATTAACAGAGAAGTGCTCATACACGGTGGTGTAAACACGATTTTAGAATAAACATATTAAACGGAAGAGTGCCTTCTTTTACAAGATGACGAAAGGTGCTCTGTGGTGGCAAATTTTGTAGTTAAGGTAGATTCATTAATATCTTTAGTCTGTAGTCATACGGCTAATATTAGAAGGCCTATAGATTTGCAAATCAAGGGAGAGCGACAGGACCGCAGTGGTTCCGTGGTTATTGCATTGGGCATTAAACCGAAAGGCCCACGGTTCGATCCCGAGCAGGTGTAACTGCATTATGTCTTTGGGCAAACCACTTAATCTCATTTGCCCATGCGGGTGCATGGTGGCGCTGTGTACGTGGATGATGCGCTTGTCTTCAACCTTGGGGACTGAGACAGTTTATCGCCGCTGTTCGGTGGTTCTCTTCGAGTACCCCTGGCGTCCTCCACCAATAAAACTGTCCGACAGGAGGTGTCCTAGACTACCAAATGGGGTTCAATCCCAATAAAAGAAAGGAGAGCGACGAAAGCCATCCTGGGAGAATAATCAGCAAGGCGACTTCTCCCATAGTGTAACAGTCATTTCAACGGGATTGTCTTCAATACCGTCCAATGGAGGATGCTGTACCATCAAAGGTCCTTATCCGACTTTGACAAACTATATATATGATCTCAGAACAGATACATCAACATACAATTAAGATGAAATCCACTGGCAGTTGTTTCGAGACAAGTCTTGGCTGCCTCTAGAGGTTAAAACAGACTCAGAATCTATCTAAGAGATTTAATTTGAAAATACATCTTTTAGAACCCCTTAGCTTATAAATGATTTCAAAGTGAGTATTTGGCACTCTCCTTATTTTCAAATCAAACAGGCCATAGAGTGTGAGAAAACCCCCAGGACGCCAACCAATGGAAGACACACTCTCTCCTTAACACAGTGTTTTAAATTTCATGATGTGCCTACTATAGACCATGTTAGGACCCTTACTGAAATATTTCCCCTTCCCATCACCTCATGTCGGACATCCTAACTTCGGCCCTGAGCAACAGATCACCACCTGATATATATTTATTTATTATTTATTTATTGGTGTTTAAGGTCACATACTTATGCACAATGGCTAAACGTGATAGTTTTACGGATGGGGGAAGCCGGAGTACTCGGAGAGAACCACCGAGCATCGACGAGCAACTGTCAGCTCAACATTCTAAATCTGTTCAAGCTCCGCTCAAGCAGGGTTCAGTGGTTGAAGACATGTGCACCATCGACGTGCAGTACGCCTTAGTATCCGGCGTCATCGTGCCCCCATGTGGGCAACCGGGATATAGTGCTTTGGCCAAGGACACAACGCAGGTCGTTCCGGACGGGGATCGAACTCGGGACCTCTAGTATAGAAGTCCAACAGTCTACCGTTGAGCTACCGCGCTCCTGATCACCACCTGACGCTACCTGGCCAGCCCTACATTACTTCCGGTATTCATATCAACTGATCTGGAGAAAAGAAACCGTCGGACATTCGCGGTTTTCAGAAAGACATTGGGTTTTAGAAAACATAGTGCGTGCCACTGAAGGCTTGATATTCGATGTATGCGAGAGAAAAAAAGCAGTCACAATCAAAACAGTCTCACAAAAAATTGTAGATGTTAAATTTGTTTCTGCACAGCATCCACCGTTCTCGTTTCCTTTTTATTGCTAATGAGATATGATCGTATTGTCAAACTCGATTTCTTTTGGCTCTCGTCTTGATAAGCACATAACTGTCAACACATTTCTAATGACCCGACACTTACGAAAAAAATTAAGAAATAAGATATTAGAGAATCCATCCATCACTCGGTATATATAATTGTAATTCTATCCGACACTGTGGTATCTGCATGCATAAAAGATTTTTCGTCGTTAACCCCCGTCATATTAGTATAAATGCGACATTAAAAAACATACTTAAGGTGTTCGTTGGTCTGTGAACAACAGGTCTAAATGAATACAAATTTTATATGAATCCCTTCGGGATTCATATAAAGTTTGTATTAATTTATCCTGTCCTTACTTCAGTTAATAACATCATTACGTGACTCATTTTATTTTTATAATTTATCACACTTACACTCAACATTTAAGGTCAATTTGTTATGAAGATTCAATTAGACAACATGGCCGCCCTGCACAACCAGATGCGCTCGAGAAAATAAGTGATCTGAATTTAACCTTCAGTTAATTGTTTACGGTCTTTGGTTTTCACCATTAGTAAGTCTTGAGCGAGACACCACGATTCCGATTGTCCACTTTTGGACACGGTGGTGCTCTGTATTGAGGCGTACTGCAGGTAAATGGTACACTTGTCTTCAACGGCTGCTAACTCTGTTTGCCAGAGTAGTGAGTTGGTGAGTCTGACAGTTGCCCGCCGCTGCTTGGTGGTTCTGTCTGAGTTTCCCAACCGTAAAACTATCCGGCACGATGTTACCCAAGTTGTTTAAAATGTCGTTGACCCCAATACAAACACAACATACAAACAAACACCGTCAGTGGGAGTATCTTTATATCGCGGACATCAAACATGTTTTTTGACAATATATTTTTGACTGTTTCTTGTGAGTCGAAAATGTTTATATGGTTACCATCACATTTTTCATCGGTTGATATTAAATAAATAAAGAAACGTAATAACTAAATATTAAATTACCCTTAACTTTTTTTAAATTCGGCGACAATCATATCGAAGTGCACCAACAATTATCTATAGTGTTACTCGCACTGCACTGACTGCAACATTACTTTTTTTTTTTTTTTTTTTTTTTTGCTCTGAAATTTCCCATCAGTACAATTTGCTTCTGTTTGATACATCCATGGGTGATTGGCGACCTCAATGATATGTTTTGGGGCAAACAATTGTATTCATTATAATGAGCAATGCCACTGATCTGTTAACCCTTTACCCAACGAATCGGCCGCACCCCCCCCCCCCTACGTAATATGCAAATTCAGCAGTTGAAAAAATATTATTTTTCAAAAAATTTCAACAAAACCATATCATGTGACCCTCTCGTTGGAACGAGCTCGTCGAGCTCGTTCCAACGAGCGTTCACATGATATAGTTTTGTTGAATTTTTTTTTTAAATTTGAAAAAATGATATTTAAAATAATACATTTTCATATCGTCTGCGTTGGGTAAAGGGTTAAGGGAACTGAGCAATATCCACCGATCGGGTGGATGAGCACCCTGCCGTATATATGTTCCATGCTGTTATCTACAACGGATGTACCAACTCAGAACATTGTGCATGTCACGTGAAAGATAGACATAAAATGATACACGAGCATATGTGTTTTGCGCTCATGCCAAAACAACCATTCCGAAAACGTAATTTTAATTAGGGCCCTGAGAAGTTTCGAAATTCCATTCGATTCGAAATCGTTCCGGTTATTCGGTTCGAGTCGCGAGGATTCGGAAGTGCTGGAATCGAAATTTTCTTTAAAAAAAAACCAACCAAGTGTCTCCTGTTGAAGTTTACAGGATACTATAAAAGTTTTACAACTGTATATTCTAGAATTGTATTGTCTACCTGTTAATGTAACTGATTAAAATAAATCATTATCAATTTAAAATATGTGACAATTTGACAAATTGCCAGATCTTTGAAAATGCTAATGGTTCAGTATAACCCATTTAAAGTCGTAACTAGAAAATACAATTCTAGAAAATACAATTGTAAAGGTTTATAGTACAGGCCCCTGATAATAGAAGAAGAGTTCAACAGTTTCCGCTTCTGAAACTATACTATACAGATTTCGTTCTGAAATATTCTGCTTTTTGATTGCGATTTCTACACAGAGGAGTCGATGTTGAATATAGAACTTGAGAGAAAACCTGTAATGTTTACGGTTGTAAGAAGGTGCAGTATTTATAACAGTTTGAAAATTCGATTTCATTCGAAATCCTTCACTTGACTCGATTCGGGTTTCGATTTGAACCGACATTTTCAAATTCGCCGGACTCAAATTGGAATTGAAACAACATTATAATTGTGATCCCAACCTTTGCCCATATACCCTTCCCAAGAGGTATAAGAACAACAGACACAATCTTCAAGTTAGCTGAAACTGATTACCATTGGCTTGAAGTAATATATATTGCAAAACCCTTCTTTTCAGGGATTCTTCTGCTCTCTTTGGGAATGGGTCCGGGACTCAAGCCATTGGGAAAATTTACATCATGGGGGATGCAATTGGGAATTTGTTTTTGAGGGGAAGAAATATACAAAGACTAAGAAATATTCTATTTGAATTGAACAGAGAACATTAAAACTCAAGCAAACCCAAGTCATCTAAACAACTGCATGTATTCTACAAGTATTTGTTTACAACAAATAGTCACATGGAATCATGTTCACCCCAGTCTCTGCAGTCGCAATTAAACTGTTTTTTATACTATTAGCCCCCTGCACTCTGATGACGAAACGCCTGATTTGTCATCCATGGTTATCCCCCCTGTGTTGTCAGAAATTCAGCAATTTAGATTTTGGTTGACAGAGCTCCAATTGAGCTCTGTCAACCAAAATCTAAATTGCTGAATTTCTGACAACACAGGGGGGATAACCATGGATGACAGGGAGGTGTGGTGGGGCTTAGAGTGGGGGAGGTGTCGAGTATTCTCGACATCAGAGTGCAGGGGGTTAAAGGAGGACTTGTCATTTGTCTTTGAATTTAGTCACTCTAAGCTTCTTTAGGTAAGCAATTTAAGTTTAATGCACAATCTGTGTCCTAACTGGGTGGCCACAAGGCCTCAGAAAACCAATGGTTTTCTCAGACCTTATGACTACCAAGTTCAGGACACCAATTGTGCTTTAATTTGTTGTTCGAATCTGGAGTTGGGAAATTTGGGCTGGGAACTGCGAAAAATCATTCCAAAATGCCATTGGGAAATGGTCCCACATTCGACCCCTGTAGGCACCAAAACGAATCTCTTCTTCCTCTAGGCTCATATAGGGTATTTTCCTTTTTATATTTGCAGTTTTAAAATATTGGCGACAGCATTATTCAGCTCATCTCTTTCACATTATCTTTCTTAGGAGGGATAGCGACTAACACTCGATCGCGAAAACAACCCCCTTAAAAAAAACATGTACTCTCAAAACACAATAAAATTAAGAAGGTTCATAAATCTACATATTTGACATTTGTTTGACATCAATTATACGCATTGTAATGAGCCGGACTTTTCTTACACAAAATGAGAGAACAAGTGAAATTTATTAGCATTTTGTTGTCCACACCCTCGACACGTATGTAAATTCGTAAGTTCCACATTGAAATTCCAAGTTACTCAGTGCTGCCGAAGCATTGTCTCAGATGGCGTTTTTTCACATTAGACAGCAACCAGTAAATTATCATCCCAGTAATCTGTTAAACGAGGTAGTATACGACCTCGATGGGGACAATTTGACAATTTAATACTTGCGAAATGTCACAAAATACTCTAGTCATTATACAGGAATAAAACTGAAGTCTAGCTCCAGTCGAGATAATCTCTACAGCAATGTGGCTACATAATGTTGCGTTTTTCAGCGGTGAGAAACTTTAGTAACACGTCGGTACCCGGATTGAATGACGTCGCGAAAACGCCTGAATGGGGCGGGGTGTAAACAAGATTTGTCACGACATTGGTGGCGCAAGTTCCGACCAACAACATATTCGAACTATATCACCAAGGCATGCCTTCGTGGTGATGTAGTTGATATACAAGTCAGTCGGGATCTAAGACTTCTTGGAAGAATTTTATTTGTGGGTAAATAAAACCACTTCGGTTCTTGGAAACGGTGGCGTCACGAAGATGCCCGAATGGGGCGAAGGGTGGGGATGTAAACTGAATTTGTCTTGACCATGATGTCGCCAGTCAGGACCAACAAAATATTCCTAACTACATCACCAAGTATGCCTTTGTCGAAGGCATGCCTTGATGATGTAGTTGGAACACTAGTCAGTCGGGTTTACAGTTTGAAAACTCAGGACTTCTTGGAATTTTATCTGTGGGTAAATAAAATTCGGTGGGTAAATAAAAGCGGTACCTGGAAAAAGTGGAGTCTCGAAGATGAGCGATTTGGGTGGGGGTCTAAGCCGGGCGATTGTGATGGCGCAAGGTACGACTAACAAAATATCAAACTACATAACTTAGACACGCCAACTTGAAACTGGCATACAAATATGTTAAAAGCCATTCAAAGAAGGAAACTAAACTTCAAAATTTGGAACTAAAGAGACAATTTTTACTTCGAATTTAAAATAATTACATAAAAGATATGTGATGGATTGCGAAGGAACAATCACGCATATATTCAATCACAGAGGAAACTCTTTAATATTTTGGAGATACCTTCTATTTGCGAGTAGATACCAGAGTGACTTCATGCGTGACTGTAGGGAAATCTACATTTTCACGAACGGCTAAAAGCCGTTCGTGAAAAAGTATATTTCCCTGCCGTCACGAATGAGTTGATTACGTTACTTACAAACAGTAACTTTTCATTTTATTATATGCGTTGCGAGGTTTTAATTCAAATTATAACCCAGAGATGCGGAAAATAAGCAGTGATGTCGACTTAAAGTTACTGTGTGATTCGCATCACTTCTGGGGGAATATATTCTATCTACCGTTACAATAGATACTGGGAAATATTTGTTAGAGATTTACCTCCATCTTATAAGGTACTGATAGCAGATAATAAAATGATCTTTACAATTCACACTACTAGCCGACAGAGTGGTTATTATCGGCTTAGTAGTATTGTTTCTCTTGAAATAAATAATTTAATTTGGTCTATACAGGGGTCGTGTTTCCAAAAATAGAAATTGATTCCCAGTTTCTCTCGGTACGACGAATTGTGCTTCATAGACAGCTGACCCCTGTTTTCCCTATATTATTACCACTTTTTCAGGCGTTCCTAGCACATTAACGATGTTTTACCGGGCGTTGAAGCCTCGTAATGCTCAACAAGTACAAGTCATGTGACGTGTTGGGCCGTTATTAACTATAACGGCCCGACAAGTCAATAACAATCCGACACGTCTAAATATAGACAATGACGTCACATCTCTCAGCCAGCCGATCAATAATATTTTTTCCCAGATTTCCATTTGGATCCAAATTCAATTCGGATTTTTAATTTGTAAACACAATTAACACATTTGTTTCTAGTGTTTCCCTTTGTGTCACGGATAGATAATGTATCAAATATAGGAAACGATACACACAAAGTAAGTAATGACATCTCTGATGAATAAACTCTTTGCCAGAGGTTCGCATTTCGAAGATATATTTCATCATCTAACTTTCCAAATTTCGCAGTAGACTGATCAGACGATAGTCATGTTACGCGGTTGGTTTGTCAACAAATCAGACGATAGTTTCGCTGTTTTTTTAATACGAAAATGTCAAACTTCATTTATTTATCTTATTTCTTATTTCCCATATAATTTAATCGCAATGTACCTGATGTACGAAAGTGGCAAAAATGGAAAGAACATGACTTTATCGTGTATTACAGTGTATCAACGGCTCAACAGAAATGGTTAACAGCCCTTGAGCTTATTAGCGGCCGTCGACTTCGTCTCGGGCCGCTAATAAACTCTTTGGCTGTTAACCATTTATGTTGAGCCGTTAATATACTGTAATGCCCTTCAAAATCATGTTATTGTTATAGTAAAACACAGAATTTCTGTCTCTATACTTCTACAGAAACTGAGAGAAAATATTTTGTTTCTCTGGTTCCGTTTTTAGCTGGTAGGAACAAGACTTCCAGAGCTACCAGCAGAAAATGGCACCGAATAGAATAAAGATATGATTACAATTTTTGCCAGTAGAAACCAGAAGTTTTATTTCTGTTGTTGTAGAATCTCAGATTCCAACCTATTCCATTATCTATCACGGCATACACAAAGGTAGTCACCATAGCAAGATAAATCATACGCTTACAATCCAAGTAACCAAATAACAGTATTCTACCGTAACTTTTACCGTAGCGAATGTAACAGCCTGAATTTAAATCATATATGATGCTAAAATGGGACGTCTCTTGTACAGTGAACCATACATTTTTTTTATTTTAGAACGAACACAGTGAGCTCTTTAATTCTAACTTTTTGCAAAATGGCGTCGTCAATGTAGAAACTGCATTGTTTTATCAGTTGTAAAGATATATTAATATCTTTAACCTGCAGCCATGTGGCTGCAGGATAAAGATATTAATAATTTGTTCTTCGTGACAACTGATCAGCCTTCTTGTGCGATGATGAGCAACTAAAAATATAAGTTCCTCGGTTTCGATCCAAGATCGAACACAAAAAAAGTTGGGGTTGTCAAAACATCGTTTTATAATGCGGTATTTTATGATATTATTTGCGGTACAGGTACCATAACCCGGTTTTCAGTATCCTCGCCGTATCTTAACGTTAATTTTCCACAGAATTATTTGTCTTTCCTATTTGTAGAAAAGACAAGGATACTCAAACAGTTAATTGCTTTAAACTGATCATAATTTCATTTCTTTGTCGGTTGCTTTTGGCGGGCGTTCACAATAGAAAACTAATAATAATTACTCCAGTTATCTTATGATATAATTGAATTGTATTTAAAACAACGTCTCCTTTTAAATTCACGATACCGTGTCCCACGTGCAACATTTGTCCCGGGCATGTGACCGATACAATCTTGTCTAATTGAGTGCTTAATAGAATAGAACGTTGTTCCGTGATGGCTTAACATTTTATTTTCTGAGGGTATCATAATGCAGAAAGATGTTTCAAAGCCAAAAAAGTATTTCGGATAGCTCGAGTGCTCCGGAAAATACTGCCCAAACTACACGCCAAAGGGTTAATTAACAACAAAGACTGTTTGTTCAAGCTCAGAAACAATTCTTCTATAAAAAATAAGTTCTACGGACGAGAACGTAATTTTACAAACCACTCGTACAACGGTCAAATTAACCTGTTGATTACTGGTGGTATATACCAAGTCAGTTCATTGGCTTGAATTGGAAGAGTCCATATTCCTTATTTGGGGGTAGACTATTTAATATTTTCAACGTGCAGCCGTGGGCTGCACGTTGAAAATATTAATAGTATACCCCCATACATCCACTCTGCAGTTATCCTACTTAATGAAATTATGACGTATCATGTTCCCGGGTCGGCGAAGCGGCCTTTAGGGTTCAAAAGGTTAATAACCAAAAGTGCTCAAGCTCAAAAACAATTCTTCTAGAAAAACGGAGTTGTAGCTTTGAATTATGTTTTTATCCTTACAATCCCGATGCGCTAAATGGCATCTTTAAGTGCGCTGGTCCTCCTCGATTCAAATCCCACCTGCGGCAATCGCGTTGTGTCCTTGGGCAAGACATTTCACCCCCATTGCCCACGTGGGGGCACGGTGACGCTGTGTACTAAGGCGTATTGCACGTCGATGGTGCACCTGTCTTCAACCAATGCTAACCCAGCTTGTGTGGAGTTAGTATGTTGGGGAGTTGACAGCTGCTCGCCGTTGCTCGGTGGTTCTCACCGGGTACTCCGGCTTCCTCCACCCGTAAAACTGCCGTGGTCATGAGTAGCCACTGTGCAGAAATATGTGACCTTAAACACCAATAAATAAATAAATTTTAAGTGCGCTACCGTCGACAGGAAAGGGTACGAGTCTGTTTTGTAGAGAGGTCGGGGCCAGTGCTGTTGCGGGAAACGGTTCTCGTCAGATCACCGAAGTTGAGCAACGTCGAGCCCGGTCAGTCCTTGGATGGGTGACCGTCTGAGGGATCGATTCGGATTCCCGCGTTGTGTCCTTGGGCAAGGCACTTAACCGCGATTGTCCACATGGAGGTACGATGACGCCGTGTACTAAAGCGCACTGCACGTCGATGGTGCACGTGTCCTCAATCAATCTGACCATGTCTGTGTTGTAGTGTGGAGATACGATGTTGGGGAGCTGGCAGCTGCTCGTCGTTGCTCGGTGGCTCTCTCCGGGTACTCCGGCTTCCTCCACCCGTAAAACACTGTCACCGACACGATGTGACATTGACTGTTAAAGTGTCGTTAAACCAAATGGGTTGATATTCACTCACCCCCCTCACCCCCCCCTCACCCCCCCCCCCCCCATTGCCCATGTGGGGTCATGGTGACGCTGTGCATTAAGGCGTACTGCACGTCGATGGTGCACCTGTCTTCAGCCAATGCTAACCCTGCTTGTGTGGAGTTAGTATGTTGGGGAGCTGACAGTTGCTCGCCGTTGCTCGGTGGTTCTCTCCGGGTACTCCGGCTTCCTCCACCCGTAAAACTGTCGTGGTCATGATTAGCCATTGTGCAGAAATATGTGACCTTAACCACCAATAAATAAATAAATAAATAAATAAATAAATAAATAAATAAATAAATAAATAAATAAATAAATAAATAAATAAATAAATTTGTAGAAATGTACAGCAATAATTTTATCCCACAGCGCACTAAATTATTACTCATCCTCCTTCATAATTTGGTTTTTACTTGGTTATCTGCCCTTGTACCTGTTTTCACGCAAAAATTATGCATAAATATTTGAAAAGGGTTAGAATAACTGAAAACATGACATTTCCGAATAATCTCTCTCAAATAAACTACAAATGCGCATGACGGTAAGCTTCGGGCGAACAAGCCGAAATTTGGATGATAAGTCCATGAGTAATTTTCTTTTCTTTTAGTGTGGCCAGATGTCGTTGAAGAAGGTCCAGACCAGAAATGAACTTTCGGCCTTACCGGCCAATTCTGGATCATTCGTGGAGTCTGCCCATATCAAAATCAAACAGACAGTCATGTGATGTTATTTTCACCCTTTCATGTCTTTTTCTGTTCAGAAAAAGTGAACAATACATCGGCAGTGAAGATCACTAATATTTTTTTATTTGAGTTTAACAACACTTCCGACAGCCATGCTCACCTCGTGCCGGTCAGTTTTACAGGTGGAGGAAGCCGGACGACCCGGTGAAAACCATCGAGCAGTGGCGAGCAGCTTTCAGGCGCCCCAACGTTCTGACTCTGTACCAGTAGGGTTACCATTGGTTCAAGACAGATGAAATATCGGCTCCACACAAGCAGGGTTAGCATTGGTTCAAAACACATGCATCATCGACGTGCAGCAGCACGCCTTACTACAAAACGCCACAGTGACCACGCATGGCCAATCGAGATTAAGTGACTTACCAAAAGACACAACGCATTTATCCCTGTCTGGGATCGCACTGTAGACCTTTCGGCTTGAAGTCCAATGCCATAACTATTGAGCCACCATGGAAGGCCACTAATAATTTAATCCTATACAGGAGTCAATACTATAAAACTTTTACAATTGTATTTTCTAGAATTGCATTTTCTATCTATTAATATAACTGACTAAAATGAATCATTTGCATTTTAAAAGATCTGGCAATTTGCCGAATGGCAAAATGCCAGATCTTTGAGAATGCTAATGGTTCATTTCAACCCATTATGGTCATAACTAGAAAATACAATTCTAGAAAGTACAGTTGTAAGCGTTTTATATTATTGGCCTCATCTCTACAGAGCTGTACGATTAAATTATTACTGAGCCTTCTATCATATGCATTATGTAATCGCCAATTTCGCATTGGAGAGTATAGTATGTGACAATACCGCCTACAGTTGCGGTGCACTTTGACGAGATAGTAACGTGTACGGATTGTTGTGTGTATTGGATTAAACCTTGTGTGTTTAGTGTAAAGATTTATTTGATGTTATCAGAAAAAATGAGCAAACCTAAAGCTAACAAGAGTCATGTTATCCGGCAGACGACGGATTGGTATGAAAGCATTCATCAAATCAGATGCTTACTCGTCGTGGCTGACCAGTTCTCCTGATCCCTGGCTCTCAATGGACAAAGCTAGATTAATGCAACAATACGCCGTAAATTTAAAAACAAAATATGTTTTTCATTTGACAAAGCCAGGAACTCACATAAGAGGAAGAGAACACCCTAAGAACGTAATGGCACAAGTGTATATCGTCTGCGCCATGGTTATTGATTTTGCAAGGAGAAAGGACCTTCAAAATTATTACATTTTATCTTACAACCAACATGTATTTTGTGTATATTAACTCGTAACTGTCGTGTATCCGACCCCCTGATACAGATGTTTGTATCAGGGGGTCGGATACAAGCACGTTCCTTTCGCGTGAGTTCCATTTTTTTTCTTTTTGTTCATCCGTACGATAAAATAGTTCGTTATATATTCGTCTACATTCTTGACTTATCCCCAATATATTGTAAGATAAAATGATTATTACCATTATTTGGATGTACAAAATATTATCCGAGTCTCGCTCCGCCTTCTAAGGGTAGATCACCACTCGTCTTCGACTCGTCGTGATCTGCCCTTAGAACCCGGAGCTCGACTCGGATACATATTTTGTACATTCACATAATGGTAATAATCTCTATGTATCGAAAACCTTCTGTTACTTAGTTTTGTATGGGATCACTGTAAAAGAGTCATTTAAAAATACGGAAGAGGTATTGTCAAGCAGTTTCCGTTACTTCAACGTAAATATTATGATAAGCACGGTTACTATCCAATGTTTCCTCATATAACCAATACAGGCGTATTCATGAACGGTGGAGCAATGAATTTTTTCAGAACGAATGCATTCAATTCCAGTTAGTGCATACTTTTGCAAAGTGACCTCATCCATGTTGAAAGTTACTATATTTTAGAAGTTAGGTGTTAAGGTAGACCGTATGGCTGCCGGTTAATGACATTTGTGGTCTACTCTTTAAGATAAACCCACAGCCTACTTGTGTGGCGATGACAAACCAAATATCGGTTCCTCGGTTGGTATCCAAGAACGAACAATGAATTAGTCGGCTTTGCCAAATGTAGTTTAGCACGTTACTCACACCGTAATAATTTACGATAGAAATACCGGATGCTGGTTTTTTTGGTATTTGTACCGTATTTTAACGGTATTCTTTTTATTGTTACGGTTCTTTCCAGCTCTTCCACCGTAAAACTTTCCGCCTCGATACGACACCGGCTCTTGAAACATCATAAACCCCATTAAATAATTAAACGGCCATCGAAGTGATATTTTATTTATTTATTTATTTATTTATTTATTTATTTATTTATTTATTTATTTATCGTGGCCATTACATTTATTTATTTATTTATTTATTTATTTATTTATTTATTTATTGGTGTTTAAGTTCACATATTTCTGCACAATGCTTAATGATAGAGAGATCCCCAACATACTAGCTCCACACAAGCAGTGTTAGAATTGGTTGAAGACAGGTGCACCATCGACGTGCAGGACGTCTAATTACACATCGTCACTGTGCCCCCACATGGGCAATTGGGGTGAAGTGTCTTTCCTAATGACACAACGATGTTGCCGCAGGTGGGATTCGAATCGAGGATCTCTCGGCTTGCAGCCTGCACCTCTGCCTACTGAGCCCCCCCCCCCCCCCCCCGACAATCACATTCGTCAACACAATGGCTAATCCTAACCGAAACAAGGAGATAAATCACGCTTAGTCAATCGTTTATACCTATGTTGTCCATTTCGGAGCACTTACACGCCAAGCTTTGGTGACTGGATCCTGTTTTCCAACAAAACAAGCACTACTTCACTTCCCGGGGGTCCCACGAGGCTGCGGGGCATCAAAGCGATACTACGAACATATCTCAGTATTAGAGTACCAATTAAGTCTGGGTGTTTGCATAAAAAAACGATTATTGAAAGGATGAATTTCATGGCACATGTCCATTCTTGGTAATAAATAGTATGCCGTGCTCTCGATTCTACGAAACAAGAAGTTCATAAGGGAACAGGTTACCACAAATGTGTCACCTCTAAACCGACATTATTCTTATCGAGTTACTCAATCACTGAAAGTGTAAAATTAATGTGTTTTTGTCGCCTGTCAGCCATTGTTTCTCTAAGGAGCTTCACAAATTGACCGCACTCCTTACATTATGATCTGAAGGGTAGTACTTGGCGAACATGACAAATAACTCTAACTGTGTTAGTTAACGTTTCACGAAACCTCCCGATTTCTGCAACTCATCTGTCTTCTAGTCTTCGACAAAGAAAATGAGAGAATCTTTATTCACTGTTTTACGGATGACTACAATTAAATCTCCATTCGCGGAGGCAATATGGGTATCATGGGCAATTATTTGTTGTGGCTTTTCCGAGATACCATTAATTATTATCGTCACCTTCCTTTCAACGCTTTTGTTTGGTGATTGTTCAAAGATGATTTAGTGGTTACAGTCAAAGCGCAGAGCCGGAAAAGATTCACGGAAGCACATAACAATTGCAGAATAGTTGTGGTCATCGCGTCTCCAATGCATTGATGCGTGTGTAAGGGATACACGTGCGGCTCTAGATAATGAGAGAAATATGATATGATAGGAAGACCATTTAAAAGTTGACTAACGTATTTAGCACGCTCAAGTGTTATTTTTCACGTTTCATCGTCACGTTAAAATTTTCTGTAACATCATATAAATGGTTTTAGCATTTTACAGCAATAGGGACTTTTCTTTTTACTGGAGCCGCTGAGCCGTGTTGGGGTTGGGGAGGGAGATCACTTCCCTTCGCCCTTGTGGCCAACAATGCTTAAAATAATTTAACCCTTTGCCTAACATGAAAAGCAGACGACACTTGCCAAAAAAATTCTTGAATAACTATTTTTTTTAATTTTTTGTCTCAAAAACATAGGTTATGGCCCCTCATTGGAACGAGCTCGACGAGCTCGTTCCAATGAGGGGTCATAACCTATGTTTTTGAGACAAAAAATGAAAAAATAATTAAAATTAATAGGCGATGTTTGAGAATAGCGCTGGCCGGTTTTGGCCGTTACGTTGGGTAAAGGGTTAAAATAGTAAAGGAATGAGTTTTGACACTACCCACATTATTATCCCAGCTGTTGCGTGTTTTTCGCACTAAAGTGATTGCTATTCTATTCGTCATCCTTAATATTGAACAATTTATTATCCGAGCAGGTGCCTGGGGGGTGGGGGAGGGGCAGTGTAGTGGCTGCCTCGATGGCGAGCCAGATCACACAATAAATGGCCAATCGCGCTATCTGGCCGATTTTAGGGAATTAGTGGGCTAATTGGTACCGGTAGTCCATTTATGTCCTAATATCGCCCAGATCTATTTTAGGTCACCAATTTTTACATGATTTTCTGACAAGAGATGTCAGCACCCCTCCCCGTTCCTCTCCCCACATGCACACATTCAAATTCGCACTGCGGTCCCTGTTTTAACCACGTCCTTAGAGTATTTTAAGTCCTTGCGTGCAAGAATATTTAACAGCGAACAAATAAAAAAAATAATATTTAATTAATCAAAGAGATCAATATAATTTAGTTCTACGGGTTTATAAGGCTATAGAAGTCTATACAGCTAATTTCTACTGAATCCTCTCCAACTTCAAAATGGATTCACAGGTTTGTTGAGGGAAGATCGTGTACGACGATTCCATTAAGGAACACCGCATTAACAGGATGGTGAATACTGCAATATAATGAATAGCCTCACAAGAACCTACTGTCTTTACTTTCATTCAGCTTAGTCAATCATAATACCTTTTATTATTTTTTACCCTTTACGCAACGAGAACGATATCAAAATTTATTATTTTAAATATCATTTTTTTTTAATTTTTCAAAATATTTCAACAAAACCATATCATGTGACCCCCTCATTGGAACGAGCTCGACGAGCTCGTTCCAAAGAAGGGTCACATGATATGGTTTTGTTGATTTTTTTAAAAATAGTATTTTTTCAGCTGCTGAATTTGCATATTACGGGGACGGATGTGGCCGATTCGTTGGGTAAAGGGTTAATGTGATACGTTACTCATGTGCTTTTATAATTCCGTGTCTGGTCGACTATAAAAATTTATATAGCATTGAGAATCACATAAACTTGTGTTGGTTTGATGGCCTTATTAATGTGCTACACGTAATACATAGACAAATCAACCTAAAATGTTGGCCTTTTATGGCGTCTCTATTTTTATCCATGATTTGGAACAGTTTCCTTGGGCATTTATTTCTCAGAGAGATGGCAAGGTATCGTTCTGGGAAAAAGGAAGAAAGGTCTTGTTCTTCAGAATAAAGTTTTCATAAATTGATTTGAAAATTACATTACATAACGATTTTTACTCTCAAAGATTCATCCCTCTTTACAAATTGTTTGCATTGGATATCAGCACCGACCCGCCAAATATAGAAGAAGTCAGACAGGCCATTGAGTCCCACAAGAATGGGAAGGCGCCAGGAATTGACAGAATGCACGCTGATATGCTGAAAGCTGAAGACTTGTTAACACCGAGGGTACTTACAGAGATACTACAAGACACTTGGGAGTCAGAGGAGGCACCCCAATCCTGGAAGATCGGTTTGCTTATTACGCTTCCCAAGAAAGGTTACCTCACAAACTGCAAAAACTGGAGAGGGATTATGCTGTTGTTAGTAATCAACAAAGTCCTGAGCCGTGTCATCCTCTACCGTCTGGCACTAACTGTTGATCCTCTACTTAGGAAGGAACCAGCAGGATTTAGGAACAGGGGATCTTGTGTTGACCAGATCTTTACACTTGGACAAATCATGGAGCAAAGCAATGAATGGAATTCAACAGTCTTCGTCAATTTCATCGACTTTGCCAAAGCATCTGACAGCATCAACCGACCTGCCCTATGGAGAATTATGCACCCTTATGGAATGCTGATATCCACCATAGAGATTTTGTACACTGACTTCAATATAAAGTTCATCTGTGGATCCAGTCTGTCGAAGGAGCTCTCCATACGTATACGGGTGTGGAAAAGAACCTCTGTTGTCGCCTCTTCTATTCTATATTTGTAAAGACTGGTTGGTGAAGGAAAAAAACAAAGAACCCCAAGAGAGGACTTGCATGGACCTTCACTTAAACACTAGAAGACCTTGCTTATGAGGATGACCTTGCCCTCCTTTCACATCGCCACCAAGACATTCAAGGAAAAGCACAGAAGCTGTCATCAAAATAGTATCTGACAGCAGCAACCGACCTGCCCTATGGCAGGTCGGTTGCTGCTGTCAGATGCTATTTTGATGACAGCTTAATAGCATCTGACAGCAGCAACCGACCTGCCATAGGGCAGGTCGGTTGCTGCTGTCAGATGTGTTTTTATCCTTCCAGTTGCTTGGCTGTTGGAAGGATAAAACAGATCGGCCTAAATATCAAAACACACAGTTAGAATAACTAGTTACATCGGCGACAAAAACATTGAGGAAGTTCAGAAATGTCTATTTCTCTGAAGCAAAATCACCACTGATGGGGGTCCGGGGTCTGATGTATGTAATCGCCTAACCAAAGAGGGGGCTTTGCTGCATTAAAGAACATTTGGAAGTTTTCTATGATCAGCATCAACACGAAACTGAAAATCTTCAGGAGCAACTTACTTGGGGTCCTTCTGTGTAGAAGCGGAGGCGTGAAAAGTTACAAACACCATCAGTCATAAGCTGGACGTGTTCCAAACCAGATGCTTGAGGAGGATGCTGTGGACCTTCCAGCCAACCATCCTCTCCACTGAAATCAAGCGAAGACGATGGTGTTGGACAGGACACATCAAAACAATTGACCCAAATCCCAAGAGTTGCCATGAGGTGAACCCCAGGCAGACGGTAGAGAGGCAGGCCGAAGGAGATTTGGCGAAGAGCAGCAGAGAAGGAGATGAAAGAGCTTGTATGGTCGTGTGGCTAAGCTCAGAGATGGTCAGCTGACAGACAACATTGACGTTCCTTGGTGATGATCCTTTTGTGCGCCCCAGCACGAAGTTGACTAAGTAAGTACGTAATACATTGTTTCAATGTGCAAATGCCGTTTTTGACTGAAATGCACATACAAACACCCACAGTCCTTTCTAACTGACGTTGTGGGGAGTTATTGCCCCCACAAAATCGGAATGACAAATTCTAATCCATTGGGGTTTTTTGTGTGGACACGTGGAAAACAAAGGAAATCATTGTGGGGACGCAGACGCTAATGTCGAGGTTCTCACAAAGTCGGAATTTCGGAAAGGTAGACCCTGAACTGTGTGCATTGTCTCTGTAGCTGCATGAACGTAATTTTCATGTGTCTAAATTTCGTTGTCAAATTTTAAACCCATTTTTAATGCCTTGTTACCAGCAAGGTATTTTTTTCAGCGTTCCGTGTGATACGATACGTGTATCTTATTATATAAATGGAGACCCGCATAGTTAATGACACTGATGGCGCAGGAACGTCTTCACGCCCTCCTGTCCTCAACACAACTGAGTTTGTAATAAATGGGGATGAAAACAATTAATCACGCCCTCACAGTGTATCTGAGACGATCACGATAACACAAAAATACAGACATCGGAGAGACTCAGAGTGCAGGTTATATGACATTGGTGATTATAAATCTAACGTCCAATTAAGGAATAAAGTCTACGAGAGATTGCCAGTTCGGGAAGTGTGTTTTATCTTGTAACATTTGCACAAAGGTGTCTGGCCTCTTAATTGTTTCGAACATGCTGACAATAAATCAGTTTGAAATTTAAAGTACAAATAAAGAAAGTTCAATCCAGTGCGAGTTTAGGCTTCATTGGTAGGTCTGGAAGAATCGTTTACTGTATTTGAAGCCAAAGCGTGCCATTTATTGTTTGGTCTGAATCACAACAGCTTGCAATTGTCACAAACGACGTTAACCCTTTACCCCAACGTAACGGCCAAAACCGGCCAGCGCTATTCACAAAAATTGTCATTTAATTTTTTATTTTTTGTCTCAAAAACATAGGTTATGACCCCTCTTTGGAACGCGCTCGTCGAGGTTATGACCCCTCTTTGGAACGAGCTCGTCGAGGTTAAAATCGTCAATTAATTCTCATTATTTTTTTCATTTTTGTCTCAAAAACATAGGTTACGAGCTCGTTCCAAAGAGGGGTCATAACCTATGTTTTTGAGACAAAAAATAAAAAAATTAGTTATTCAAAAATTTTGTTTGCAAGTATCGTCTTCTTTTCATGTTCGGTAAAGGGTTAACTCTCCCCTGGTGTGGCGTTTGCGATCAGGGACATCGCGAGGCTGACCGATTAGGGCGGGAATGTAAACCTGGTTTGGCCCGACTACGCATTGGAAATTATTGTACCCCCTCCTCACCCAGGTGAAGACGCGTGAATAACAGAGCTGTGCGAATCTCCAAATTGACTATACAACTTTATGAGGATAATAGTTAAAGTTAAGGTTTTGAAAAACAGTGATTATTTTAGGAACAGCGGGACGTAAATTCGAGACGTCCACGACAAACGCTTTCCGGCGATGTATGATTTTGAGTCGGGTGATGTTTATGTACTTCTATTTTCATTTGAATTTTCGCTCATTTCTTCGTGTAGAACCACAAGCAAAATGTTGTATTCTAGTATGTACATTCTTGAATTTCAAATTATTATATTTTGAAAAAAAATCCTAGCCGAACATTGTTTCATAAAAGCAAAGAATGAACGTTGTAAATTAAAAACAAAGAAGTGTTTCATTCACTTTGGAAGTGCATATTTTATTTTAATTTTCCCCTTCGTTGATATTTCAGAGATATGTGAAATGTTGTTATCCTGACAATATTCGAATGATGAACCTTTTGTCGTGATTAAGTTTAATTAGCTGCATTGATCGTCAGTAATCGACAGTGAACTAAACTGTCCACGATTCGAGCCCTGCCAGGGGTAATTGAGTTGTGTCCCTGGGCAAGGCACTTCATCCCACTTGCTCGCATTGGGGCGCGGTGTCGTTGTGTACTAAAGCGTACTTCACGTCGATGGTGCATTTGTCTTCAACAAATACTCACCCTGCTTGTGTGGAGTTAGAAACTCTTCTTGTGTGGAGTTAGTCTGCAATTACTCGCCGTTGCTCGGTGGTTCTCTCCGGGTACTCCGGCTTTCTCCACCCGAAAAACTGTCCGACACGAGGTGGCCCTGGCTGTCGAAAGTGTCGTTAAATCCCAATAAATAAATAAATAAATAAATAAATAAATAAATAAATAAATAAATAAATAAATAAATAAATAAAATATATCCTAATGAAGTGGATATTCAAAGTCCAGATTTATGGTTCAAGTCTCGACTGACAAAATATTCCAATTACATTATCAAGGCATGCCTTCGTTGAAGGCATGCCTTGATGATGTAGTTGGAATATTTGTCAGCCAGGATTCCCGCTCAAAACGCGAAGTTCGTTTAAATTTATTGTAAGTAGTAAATTATTTTATTATAGTGTCACGTTTCTATACATCTTTACAGAAAAATACATTACATTGATACAGATGAGTAAAGTAGCATGAAACCCAGAAGGCTTATGAGACACTTGAAAAACGATATAAATTTCTATGTATAATATGTACATAATTTTTCAAATCATTCGCACACACAAAACCACCCAACCCCTCCCCACACTCCTCCCCAACTCAACACCACAACCATTCGTAAGCACAACTATGTATCTTAACTGGTAGAGTGCTGGAAGCCCCAAAATGGACTTTACTAAAAAGCACTGGTAATGACCCTATCTATTATTCTCCACTGAAGATAGTTTATTTGTTGATAAACACATGCAGCATTCGTGACGGATGGTCTCCCAACTTCTTATTTTGATTAGCACGTACTAGGCTCTAAACTGGTCATGGTGTGCCCTCGCCAGTCTGAATCGAGTACCAGAGACCTTCAGCTGTATAATGTGTCTGTGGTATAAGTCCAGGCATCAAGTTTAACGCTTTACCCGCCGCAGACGATATCAAAATTTATTATTTTAAATATTTTTTTTTAAAAGTTTTCAAAAAACTTCAACAAAACCATATCATGTGACCCCCTCAATGAGCTCGTTCCAATGAGGGGTCACATGATATGGTTTTGTTGAAATATTTTGAAAAATTAAATTTTTTCAACTGCTCAATTTGCATATTACGCGGGCGGATGCGGGCGATTCGTTGGGTAAAGAGTTAATCTCATAAACAAGAGTGAATCGATCCAAAAACTCCAATTTTCAACAAAAATATTTTAAAAAATACCGACTGTAAAGGTTATGGAGGGTGACACCTCTAACGCCCCCTATTTATGCCCCTGGCAGTCACTAAGTAGTGCAACAAACCTCACGTCGCGCGTCCAAGGCAGGCTGAATATTTTTTTTTGTTTTCTAATACAGTTTTAAGTGGTAGAGTGCTAAGTTATTTTCAGCCATCAAATGCTATACACATGTCTTTGTCTTGTTACAATTTATGAGAGAGTGCCTCCCATAAATATTAACAAGGTACCCCTTGACAGACTAAATAATATCACGTCAAAGATAATACAAAGCACATCCACTGAATATGAGCCTTCAAGTTGTGGTATCTGCACTTCTGAATAAAGCCCAAATATGAGCTTCCAGCACTCTACCAGTTAAGAAGTGTTTTGCTATTGGTGTAAATGATTTTAGAGACAGGCATTTTCAAATTCGTTACCGAGTATATTCTAAATAACGGAATTGTTTGTCCATGCACGGTGTTTCTCCAGAGGTCACGTTTGCTCCATGTCACCGACGTCTACATGTCCATGGCATAAATTTGTAATTCTCAGTCAAGTTCATAGTCCTGAACACTGACCTCGCCAAGAGTTAATTGTCGTTTGTATGCTTCACGCATGCATCTTGCTGCAAACTGTAGCTGGTAGTCGACAAAGGTTCTTGAAAGTTTTACGGCCATAATGATGTCAGCATTTCAGATACCAAAAAAACCACGGGGTGTGATAGTGTTGCTTTCACATGTAGAAATGTTAAAATCCCTGGAAAACGTTAATTGTTTATAGTAAGCTTTTCCGGTTACAAGTATTGTTTTCTTTTGATATTGTATAACCACCACCAACAAAGATAATATGCGAGAGAAAGTGTTATTGTGGCTATCCTATAATTTATTTCACATAGAGCTCGATTACACGAAAACATTTTTCATTTCAAAATTTAGATAGATAGATGCTTAGGATGGCTATAGAGTGAATAACTATTTTATTTCAGTTACTGGTTACACCTTGCCTATTTTCTGAAAAAGTATATATGTATAGAACTGAGCAGTGTTAGTAAAATAAACATCACAAAATTATGGGAGTGATTATACCAATAATCAAAATGTGAAGCATTATGGCACCAGGGGCCAATGCTATAAAACTTTTACAACTGTATTTTCTAGATTTGTATTTTCTAGTTATGACGTTAAATGGGTTGAAATGACCCATTATCATTTTCATAGATCTGGCAATTTGCCAGTTGACAAATTGCCATATATTTTAAAATGCTCATGATTCATTTTAGTTATTTATATTAATAGGTAGAAAATACAATTGTTAAAGTTTATAGTATTTTTCCAGATCGCCTGTAGGTGCGCACAGTCGGTCATTGGACAACCTTATGTCTGTTTTTCCAAGTATAATAGAAATTTGAGAGCCCAGCTAGCTAATTTGCAGTTCACGGAGCACCAGGTACACTTCACGTTGAAGTAGTATAACCCCTTACCTTACGAATCGGCAGCACCCACCCGCGTAACTTGAAACATTGAGCAGTTGAAAAAGAAATGCTTTCAGAAAAGTTAAAGAAATCCCTATCATGTGTCCCTCCCCATTGGAACGCGCTCAAGGACCTCTTTCCAACGAGAAGTCACTCGATATTGTTTTGTCGAAATATCGAAATATAGTGAACAAATTTTTAAAAAAAATAATTAAAATAACAAATTTGGATATCGTATGCGTTGTATAAAGGGTTAAAATTGCTCATCGGGTCCTCAAGTTTCTACTTTACTAACAAGTTTGTATATAGTGAGGTACTCCATTCCCTCCCGGGAGGAGGGGAGGTTAGCTCCCGAATCACGTCCTGAGCGGTATACTGCCTCGAAGCTACCCAAAGTCGATCGGAAGTTTTTAATGTCTCTCGGGCCAATACAATAAAAATAAAATTACAATTGTATTTTTCAGAATTGTATTTTCTATTTAATGAAATGACTAATTGAATCATATCATTAGTATTTTCCAAAATTGCAGTTGGCAAATCGCCATATCTTTTGAAATGCTAATAATTCATTTCCGTAATTTATATTCATATGTGAAAAATACAATTCTAGAAAATGCAATTGTAAAAGTTTTATACTATTAGTCCCTGAGGGGCAAATACTATAAAACGTTTACAGTTGTATTGTCTAGAATTGTATGATTTAATATGACTTTAAATGGATTAAAAGGAACCATTAGCATTTTCAAAGATCTGGCAATTTGCCAAGTGGTAAATTGCCATATCTTTTAAAATGCTAATGATTCGTTTTAGTCAGTTATATTAATAGTTAGAAAATACGATTATAGAAAATACAATTGTGAACGTTTTATAGTATTGGCTCCAGAACGTACACTGAAACCAAAGATTCAATGCACGTCCAAGACACCTGTCGCACATCGCTAGAGATAGACACCGAATCTAGTTTCAAATCTGATTACCCCACACGCCTTTATATCCTCCAGAAAATAGGGTCATTGTCAACGCTCATATACGACAAATAGGAGTTGATGCACACGTATATTACAGCCATTATTTTTCTATACACTGGTAGACAGGTGACTGGCTTGCTGTTGTTGTTTGTTCACCATAGAGATATATGCTCTGTAAGAAGAAATGCTTTTTGCACGGTCGAGCTCGTCCCAATGAAAGAAGGGACAAAAGCTATGTTTTGGGGGGTTATTGTGATCCCCGATTAGTCTGGAGATGGGAACTGAAGGTTGAAGGTCCTCGATGAGTCTGAAGGTTGGAATGGGGAAATCTCACCCGAGGGGCAAGATATTTGAATCAGACCCGAGGCTTGCCGAGGGTCTGGTTCAAATATCTTGTCCCGACAGTGAGATTTCCCCATTCCAACCTTCAGACTCATGGAGGATGATTTTTCTTCCCCCTCACGAGGATTACGTCATTATAGATAACTGGCGGTCACGTGCGGACATACCCAATTCTTCAAGTCGTAGTCCTTTCGAAAACGAACAATTTCATCGGAATGATCGTTCAAAAGTTAGGTATATACCATATGTATATACTAAAAAAATTGGATTGTAAAACTGTCCGTTAAGGGGTTAATGAATTTGCGCGTGTCAAACTCGAATGTAAAGGGCATTGTGAGATTACTGATCGATCGATAAATTCGCGCAGTAATATTATTAAATCTGCAGAGAAACATGGGGTTGTAACAAATCAACATTGTTGATTATGAATGGCACGTGGATTACATGCGGGAAATCGTGAAGCCATTTTGTTTATTTACAATCGTGCAGACGATGATGAAATAGTTCCGGCGACCTAATAAAATATGCAAATGAGTATGTCACGCGGGGTGGGTGGGATAGAAATATCCCACCCTGCTGTCTCATCCGGGACACGCGTATGTTTCACGTATAGTGGGGGAGAAAAAAATGTCCCCCACCCCCCCCCCCCCCCACCCCCACCAGTCTGTCTGGGTAAATAATTCTTAACATATACCTACAGAGTTAGTTGTCGTTCAAGCAAAGGTGAATATGACATGCTGCTTTCTGCACTTTTCTGTTTACAAACCTTCATTATCTAAAAAGTTCTTAGTCTTTCGTTTACTATTTGCAAATTGCCAATTAATGTGTATAAAACCGAGTAGTTAATTAAGGTTGCCTTTCTTGATGAATCCCTAATGGTCCGCAAATGACACTGGAACGAGGATATCGTATTTTCCCTTTAGCTAGGCACACTTTTAATTGTAACGATTGTAATGCAAACAGCCTACGATCAATCACTAACGTCCATAAAAAGAAAACACTTAGTAACGTACAAATGAAAGGTCATCTGGTCAAAAAATTGAACATTTTGATAAATGATGGACATGTGCTGTACCCTCTAATCTGTATCTTGCGCCAGTGGTCATACGAAATTTGTTCTCACTCAAATCGCTGCACCTCTTAAAACGAAAATGTAAAAGTCAGACCCCTTTCACCCATGCTCGGAATTTTAGAGAAAAAATCACATCCAAGGCCAAATAAAAAATATTTGGTTCTCGAGCAATTTTTCACATCAAGGAGGGATGGGGCTTTTATTTTTATTTTTACTATTTTTGCGTTTGCTAACTGGAAGAATTCTAAATTATTTTTGGACATTTTTTTAACATATTCTTGACTTGCTAAAGTTTATGGGAGAGTTCCAGGCACTCTCCCATAAGTTTTCACAAGGCAAATCCACACAGGCTAAATAACTTCACTTCACAGATTTTATGGGACACGTCCACAGAATATGAAGCCTTTGAGTTGTGACACCTGCACTTCAGAAAAATGCCCAAATTTGTACTTAGGGTACTTAACCAGCTAATAAAGAAATATGAAATACATTTGTGTTCAGTTATATTTATGTACCTTTTTCGAAGCATAAATACTATCCACATAATATCTGAGATATTTTCTGTAGAACAGAACAAACTGGATGTTTACAAAACAAATTTATTACTTTCCAAAGTGTGATTTACTGGGATTTCCGGGTTTGATTATAAACGATAACTTCACAAGTGAATTATGCAATCAACAATTGTGTCATGTATCCGTGCGCGCAAACGAAAACGCTTTGCCGTGGATGTAATGGGGACTTTATTGTTTTTTTTGTCTTTTAACCCTTTGCTAATATGAAAAGCAGACGACACTTGCCAAAAAAATTCTTGAATAGCTATTATTTACATTTTTTGTCTCAAAAAATAGGTTATGACTCCTCATTGGAACGAGCTCCACACGATCGTTCCAATGAGGGGTCATAGCCTATGTTTTAGAGACAAAAAATGAAAAAAATAATGAAAAATAATTGGCCTTTTTTGCGAATAGCGCTGACCGTTACGTTAGGTAAGGGGTTAAATAATATAATTATCGTTAATAATGAAAAGTAATAAACAGAGTAATCGCTTGATTGTACTGGTTACGTGAAATAATTCATTCGAGGCGAGGGACTATATTGTAAAACACTCGTGCTCATTCGCACACTCGTGTTTGTACAACGTCCCTCACCTCTCATGTCAAACGATTACTCTCCATATAATAAATAAACACTGTATTTTAATCATGCTTTATTGAAAACAAGTGCAAATGAATATACAGCAATCAAAAAGGTAAACTTTTAAAGTTTTATAATTTCAAAATAACTTTGGAAGGCACTGCAAGCTAATAAAGATGTTCACCGGGGGTTCAATTTCAGTAAGGGAAGTGGTCAAGAGCCAAATACTTTTTTAGCCCAATATATAGATCAAAGATGTGAGTACCGGCAGAAACTTAAATATTTTTAGAAGCATCGTGAAAATCAGATATAACACTGGTTGAAAATCTGAATACATACGCCGATTTACTTTGCACATTTTACTGGTTGTCTGTGTGGCTGTCTAGATATTCTGCCTGGTTACTCTATTTTTACAAGAATCGTCCCAGACATTTAGAATGTAAGAAAGGGTGTGTTTAAAGTGAGATGCTAACGTCTTAGTCCCCCACTCTATCTTGCCAGTCATCATATTTAAGGTCTATATGAAAGTCAGGGGGGTGCCGCATCACAGACGACACTGAGAGGATATATTCCCAAACTGTGTAGTTCGACTTCACGGTGTAAATTATTTTCCCCATTTCTAGTTCTTTGAACAGGAAAAGTTGAGAATAAATTACATGAGTACAGATGATTACTGTGATTAAAGCATTAATCTCTACACAACTGTAAAGACTGGAATGTTACTATAAATAAACAATGCTCAACGCTAACAAACATTTTCGAATTTTTTTTAATTTTTTTTTTATTGTGACTCAACACAGTCTCCGATCGCTTTTAACTCTTAAGGTGCTGAGTATTTTCGAGAAATTTTTCATCAAATCTAGTCATGGCTGCTTCACATCAGCCATGACTAGATTTGAAAAAAAAATTATCTAAATTTAACTCAAACCATTGATGACAAAAATCAATTCAGTTTACAGGAGCAAACTTTGATTAAATATGCCAAAATTATACTTATTTCAGTGGCAAGATAAATCCTGTCCTGGGCATGAATGTTCTCCAGCAGCGTGCAAGGAGTTATGGACTCTACTTTGATGTCCGTAAAAAATGAATATGTTTGATTATGTACACATTTCACGACAATACAAACTGAATGTTTGCAACATATTCTAGCCCTTTACCCAACGAATCGCCCGCATCCGCCCCCGTAATATGCAGATTCAGGAGCTGAAAAAATATTATTTTTTGAAAAAAATTCAACAAAATCATATCACGTGATCCCTCTTTGGAACGAGCTCATCGAGCTCGTTCCAATGAGGGGTCACACGATATGGTCTTGTTGAAATTTTTCGAAAAAAAATAAAAAACGATATTTAAATTAATAAATTTTGATATCGTCTGCGTTGGGTAAAAGGTTAGTTATTATTGATAAAAAACAATTGCTTAGATTAGAAAGTTGATAGAGTGTTACAAGTTTTCGTGCAGGCTAAATAACATGACGTTTAATGAAGTGAAAGCTATTACGCTGCGACAGCAGTTTCGTCACCAAACGTCGTGGACGGGAGGAGTTATCACGTTCGTTTTGTTGATACCATCTTGGAGGATGTGAGCACAATTTGAGTTGCACCGTTTTTCGCTGACGACCCAGCAATTCAATTGTATGGAGATCAGCGGTCCATAGACAGACATTAGACACTTATGCACATCCGTTTTGTAATTGTTTTTAGTGCCATTATGGGCGGATGCGGGAAGGCGGGTGTGGGCCTGAAAATCCATAGCAAATCGTACAGGGCATTTAAAGTCCTTTTGATGCTGGTGGGTTCTACAAGCCCTTCAAAGAAAAGTACAATTTTTTATTTCAGAAAAACCTTGGGGTGCCGGGCTAATACCCCGGTATACCAGGGTACTTCGGGACAACTCCATACATTGTGTACACCACTAATTTGTTTGTTATAAACACTCTCTGGTTTATGTGCGACCATGCACATGAGAGTTTCTTCGCTGGAAGATGTTAAGATTACGTCCCTTTTGTGCAACAAAAGCTCTATCTGCAATGATTTAGCACTGCAGTTGGCGTTTTGTTGAACACAAGGGACAATTAAAATGTGATAACGCAGTTAGCCCTTTACTCAACGTAAAAGCAAAAACCGGCCAGCGCTATTCACAAAAATCGCCAATTAATTTTCATTATTTTTTTCATTTTTTGTATCAAAAACATAGGTTATGACCCCTCTTTGGAAGAGCGCGTCGAACTCGTTCCTATGAGGGTCCTAACCTATGTTTTTGAAACAAAAAATGAAAAAAAATTAGTTGTTCAAAAATTTGTTTGCAAGTGTCGTCCGGTCTGCTTTTCATGTTAGGTAAATGCTTAACTGAGAAAAGGGCAAAATAATCGACTGAGGCTACATGAACACAAGTGAAAAATAAAAAGTTTAGAGGTGGCGTCCACCCGGTCCGCCTCGGCCTGTATACGACATATGACATGCAGTCTCTCTATCTCTTAGCTGTTTAGTGATTTTATGACGAGAAACGGAATATGCCTCAAGACCTAAAACACAGAAGACTCGAACTGCAGCATAATAAGTGGAAGCTATGTGCTTTTAAGCCTCAAGGTGAATGCATTTCCATATATTTATCAAGACTGGACAACACCTACTGCTTAAGTGTAAACGAAAGGATACGTGTACAGATGTCGATCGACAAAGTTGATTTGGTGAATCGTACGGATGCATGAGCAAACATTTTATGAATTAAATGAAGACGGGTATTTTAGCAGTTTCCCTCGTCGAAGCACTCAGATATCAAAGCGTGTTTACAAAACAAAGCCGTGTTACTTGGCGAGATAAAATTGAAACATAAACAAACTTTTGCAGACTTCAGTAGTTGAATATTTAAAGATATTGCCTGGAGTGTTGTGAATGTCAACAGTACTTGAAATTAAGAGTGACATGTAACAGGGCATAGTTGCTGACGACACCAAGGACATGTTGTCGCCATGTCTTAACCCAGCGAGAGATGAGGGAATTGGTGATCAGATAGCTCACCCCGTGCGGAGGCGTAGGTTGCGTTTCAAATTGGGACCCCCACAAAAGGGCACCCGCATGCGTATATATCAGTGGAGGGCCATGTATTTTAGTGGCATGGTAGAAATTCATACACAAGACAATGTATGGGACTGACGTGCTACCACATGGAGGAAAATGCAAACCTTTTGCACCATGTTCAGCGCATATCCCCACCGGTCCGTTTCGGCCGAAAGGGACCGGTGGGGAAATTTGTTTAATATAGATCTCAAAATGTGCACTTTTTTCGATTGTAAAAGCGTAGAAGAGACAAATCGTACCAGGAAATCTTCGGTCAAATCTTAAGAATAAAGGGTCTGTACACCCCCTTCCAACCAATTCCCAACAATAATGCTACGATGGAGCAAACTCAAAAGAGAAAGATGAATGCATCACTTAATGGTGGCCGAGTGGATAAGTGCGCTTGTCTCTCATGCCAGAGGTCCCGTGATCGATCCGCGGTCGGGGAAAGTTCTCGAGGTGTCCAAACACTCCCTGTCAGCATAAAGTGTGGGGTTGATGCTGTCACGGCGTACCGTCCTATCGAGTGGGGATGTTAAATGGCTGTCCCCTGTGCGTTGTGCAGGCTGCAGATCCCTTCGTAATATTCGAGAAGAACTAGGCCACGAAGGTCATCCCACGCACCTGCGCCATTGGGCCAATGGGAGGCGTTAACACAAGTTGCATAACTTGTTCGTCAATCCTTGTAAAACAAATACGATTAAATAAATTGCATTACTTTAGTCAGAGGTGAGGTAAAACACCTGTAAAGTTCGCGGCGAGTAGAATGCAATTTCCGCTCAGAAAGTTATTCTCAAATTCTGTGAAACTCAAAAGGAGAAACCTAAACACCGTGTCACCCAACGGGCATCAGGATTTAGTCCAAACAGTTCGTCCCTCACGTGTACGAAAGCGCCATCTGCTATGATAAAGCTTATTTACACAATCAATGGACGACTTTATTGGCTAAAATTGAGCTTGCAGTTTATTTTTAAAGATCATGGGTTGATTGGAAACTCAGCCACGCGGGAGTTTTACCCTTAATCAACATTCCACGTAATTGTAAAAGAGTGTTTTTGTTGTTTCCGTTAATAAATAACACTATCCCTTTTAACCCTTTACCCAACGCAGACGATATCAAAATTTATTATTTTAAATATCATGTTTTCAAATTTTTCAAAAATTATCAACAAAACCATATCATGTGACCCCTCGTTGGAACGAGCTCAACGAGCTCGTTCCAACGAGGGGTCACATGATATGGTTTTGTTGAAAATTTTTGAAAAATAATATTTTTTCAACTGGTGAATTTGCATATTACGCGGGCGGATGCGGGCGATTCGTTGGGTAAAGGGTTAAACTGGTAGCCGTTATTGTGGAAAAGAAACCTTTGACAGTGGAGGAGTAGACGACACAGAGTATTTTTGTCGTTTATTTATTTATTTATTTTTTGTATGTTTTGTTGCTTAATTCCGTTTTTTTGTAAATCTGAAGTATCACAAACAGCAACAACACCATTTTCTGATCGTGCGACTCAAAGATCAACCAGAAATATTCTGTTTATAGAGTCTCCATAAAACGAAATATAATTGCTTGGGTTTTCAAACATTTATAGGTAATATTCTTGCAAATAGTGTCATGTCACCAATGTAGTAGATGTCAACAGGTTTTAGTATTGCATACCTGGCATACTTTTGGTCAACACGTGTCTGTCTTGGAACATCTATACTGTACATATAACTCACTGCAACTGACAACAATTCGTTGACTGCTGAATTTTAAAGTTTTAAATGAAGCAACATTAGCAAGCAACATACACTGCTAAACAATACTATTGAAATTGCATTAAAAAAACTAACAACCAGGTACTTACGGCATCATTCTGTGGTAAAATGCTCTATTTAGCAATGCCAACCTTTTTGTTCGGTCTTGGAGCGACACCCAAAGGGACTGGTATTTGTTTTGTCCCCATTAAACCAGAGGGCTGATGGGTTATTATGAAGAGTGAACCAATAAATATCTTTAACCTGCAGCCTATGGTGGCAGGTTAAAGATATTAATTAGTCTACTTTAACAAGTGACTCTTCTACAATAAGGAATGGTTCGAAATAAAACGATGCCATTTTGCAAAACCAGGAATTGAAGATTTGTATGCATTCGTTCTGTAAAAGAACATGTTGTCTATTATACATAGTAATGTCTCTGTTGGTTTTCGTATTCTTAAATCTATTTGTTTGTTAGTCCTTGTCGTAACCTTTACGGCCGAAGTACCGGTTGCTGTTTCCAGTACCTTTGTCGTATTTTAAATGGAAATTGTTTACAGTCTATGTGTATAGCTCGAGTCCTGATTATTGCATTTTGTTGCTATGCAACTGGTATGCTGCAGAGTACCATAGGTTTCCATCATTATCCATTTCTGTGGTCTCACAGCGGTCCTCCAGCGTTGTTGAATCTTCGATAAAAGTGACACCAACTCTCTCTAATCGCATCGTCCATGGTGGCTTGTATTACGAATGATAGAGTGATTTTGTGTATGGTTTATTTGTTATGCACTCTACTGTGCTAAATATATGTACACACCGGTCGTTAATGCTGAACTTGTTGAATAAATGTTTCAAATTCTCGAGAGAGAATCAAAAACATCAAACATAACCTTCTAGAACACATAGAGTTCATTGACGACTTACATATGCTTAGCAAGCCATCAATTACAGCGCGCTATTACGAAGAAAGAGTCTTCCAGACTGAGGAACCCGACAGACGCCTGTCGCAATATGAGAAAGCTATCAGAATCAATTTTACTCTGTCGAAAACGAGGCGACGAATGACTTGTGCGATTGCCCGTTTAAAACACTAAGTAAAAAAACTTTAGAAGTATAATTGCCTTGACGGCTTTGCGAAGTGATTAGGAAATTTTAATTTATGGTTTGCACGATGCTTCTGTCAAAACTTGAAAAAGTCAAACAAAAAAATGGTATCTGAAGGATATTATGTCATTTATTCTCTAGAATGTAATAAGTAAGGCTCGATTTAAGTGACTTGTATACTGTCAAGTTTTTGTGCCTTTAGCACTGAATATGAAAAAAAGATATGACACTGAAAACATATTTCGTACATCTACCATGCTTTTACAATTTAGCAAAGCGTACACTTTAAACTCAGTTTGGTTAAAAATCAACCCAAATCAACTGGGTTGAGTGAATATGAACCCAATTGGGTTCATATTCACTCAACCCAGTTGATTTGGGTTGATTCTTAACATATTCACTCAAACCAGTTGATTTGGGTTGATTTTTAACCCAACTGATTTTAGAGTATTTATTATCATGTTTTTTAATTCTAGATTCTATTTTCTCGAGAGTTTTTCCAAACAAGATCAACAGAAACCGTTAATAACAAGCAGACTGTAGATTGAACAGAATGATTCTCGGTTACTGGGTTCGAAATGTGAATGTGAGAGAATTTACATTTTAAAACGAAATTTCTGAGTGCTCTCTCTAACAGAGAGACATCGTAAAATATGCGCGTTTTTTTCCAGTAGAGAAAATTCACCAGAAACTAAACCAACATGATTGATTCCAAAATCGTTAAAGACTACCTCTCTGAACAGCTGGTCGACGGGCATGTGTATGTATGTCTGTGTAAAAACGCCGGAAGATTTATTATCATGGTTGGGAAAAAAATCCGTTCCGTCGTCCCCTAGTACCTGAAAATTAGGAGCCTAGCGATATCGCGATTATTTTAATTTCGAATCGATTCTTGAATTGGCCTCCTGGTTTGATTCCAATCGTCACCGAATCGCGGACAGGCGATCGGGTCGAAACGAAAGCGACGAACAACGACCGTGTCAAGTTTTTCACACAATGGTCCATCTCCGTCCAATTTCCGCATCGCTCTCAGAAATCGCAATGCATTCATGACGTCGTTATCTTTGCAGTATACTTGCTTTACATGAAGCTGACAACGAGGAATATCGTCGGCTGAGTGCTAGAATGTTCTATGTCCCGTAGGGGACATAGAACATTCTAGCACTCAGCCGACGATATCTCTGAAGTTTTCGCGTGCAGTATGCAAGCTTAGCTGTGAAAAAAGGCTATACATTTCCAGTTTCTCCGCGTCTCGCACGACAATTTCTATATAGAATACTTCGCCCCTTGGGTGCAACAAGTCTCTATCAGCAATGCTAACACAATGCAGATACAGCTCCTTTGCACTCAAGGGACAACATGCAATTTTCCCGACAATGCCCAGAACAAGAGAGCGAGAGATAGAGAGAACTATTATTTTTTAAAAGACCTTCTGCAATCGGGTCCATTTCAGAACGTAGAACGTATCGTCGCATCCTCTGCATAATGTGGTGACAACCGGAAGTCACGAACTTTATTATGCTTCCGGTTCGAATAAAGAATCGATTCACGAATCTATTGTCTAATTAGACTCGAGTATCGATTCGAAGTTAAATTTTCAGGGTCCTAAATTGGCAATAATTACGGGCTTGGGCCCAACATATCGAAAAATCCTGGGGAAGTATTTCTCACTCATATAGACAAACAAACACCACACACACATATGCAAAACGTCACCGTGCTGCTGTCAGTTGTTTAAGTATCGGAATATCAAATTTTCATACAAGCTTTACATTTCGGTTGCTCTCCCAACGTACAATTGAAACATGATTTATTTTGCCCTGTCAGAATATCGATCCTCCTCCTCCCGCGCAACAGCAGCTTTTGCTATTTGAAAAGACTCTCAAAAGCATCATATTGGCACTTGTTATTTGACAGTTTGTTTCAGATCAATTAGCTCGAGCTATAGACACTAAAACATCATTGCGTGTCTGCGTGGAGTGAAGTGGGTTACGCGCGTGGAAGTAATAGTTACCAATCGAGTTATTTCATGAATTGGAACAACCAGCCCCGTTCGCTCAGTTACGCCGAGCTGTGTAGCGGCGACGTGTTACAGCACGGGACAGGTTACTGAAATTCATGTTATACCGACGGCGAGGTTGGTAACTTACTTAGACCCTGTCTTGGTTAAATCAACAAAACTTACCGATTCCGTGATATTCAGCTGATCAGAGGTAGTCAAGAGCCGTCACTTGAACACTTAGTCTATTCTTCTATCAGGTATTTCAAGTTGCTTGCATACCCAGAAAAGACAATAGTGCAAGGGTATAAGTATAAAAGGCTATAGTTACAATGTGTTGTTGGGGATTTTTTATTTTGCTATGTATATTTTCTTGTTTTCAGCAGCTTTATTTTTAATCTGTCAACGTTTTACATCTGTGGTTGTGGGGAAAGTATTTTATCATATTCTGCCTTCTAGAGTAGCGGAAATATTCAAATAAATTGTTTCGATATCTATGGCACTAACCTCTTTACAACCGGACTGCTGAGACATCAGAGAAAGCGTCACCACTCGTACTGCCCCTACCACCCAACATGGCGTCAAGTGAATCAGCGCAGTAACTCCTCTCAATGCAAGACGTTTGATGGCGTGAAAGCTGTTACGCTGTGACTGTAGGCACAGTGTAACAGCTATCACTTCATCAAACGCCGTGGGGTTTGCCTTGCACAAATATTAATAACATTGCATCGCCTTTTCAGTTTCTTCACTTATTTTATGTCAACAGTAACTAAAATATATTATTAATATTCAATTTGCATTGCCACGGAAAATCTGCACATCAGCAACATGTGCATTTTTCAAAGACATCGAAAAATACTACTCTTTAGAAAGTGATCGGCGATTGCGAGGCTGATACTTGAAAACCTTCGAGGGTTTTTGTTTGTTGAGCATTGTTTATTTATTGCGACTTCTGCCCTCCCCCGCCAAGATGACGACTGTGGAGTCACTTTTATTTTAACTATATTTCAACGAGTTGTATAAACCAGATATAAAAAAAACACTATATGTATATTGTTTTTATCTGATAACAAACAGCAGTTTCAATAGTTGAGGCTTATACTCACTTTTATGCTCATTCCCACGGGCCTCCGTAGAAAATGAGACAAAGCAAACGCGATCTTTTGGTTGTTGCTGTACAGGCAAAACCACTGGTTGCAGTTGATCTATTATTCATGTCTTTTTTAGCTCTTCCTGGCGACGATGATAAAGTGTATTCAATCGAGAAGTTTCCAATTTCCATTATTTATGGTCCACTTTTGTTTTTGTTTACAATTCGTACGAAACGTTTTTTTTCACGTAGCAGACGAACGTGTAATTGGAGCAGTACTTTGATCGTGGACGTAGACGTAGCTATAAATAGCGCATTACACATTACTGACAGTCTAGTAATTTCTACATAAGGTTTTGAACGAAGTAGGTTGTAATTATTTCTTTATTTCAGCAAAATAAACTGAAAATTTACATGTTTATACTTATAGAAAATATGTCATATATATTTCGATTAAATTTCACTTGCTCCTTCAACGTAGAATTCAAACTTGCATTACGAAGTTTATGAATGAATGAAAATGGAATCGAACGAGGTCAAAGGTCGTTCGCATAAATTATAATTATATACAACACCCGTTGTATATACTTCAAGTATATACAACGGGTGTTATACTCTATGGTTATCAGATAAAATACAATACAATACTTTTATTGTCTTATACTAAACAGGAGATACATGACAAAACATATCATAGACACACAAATATCGATCACAAAACATGAAGACAACTAAAAAGGACAGACTGGTGGATTAAATAATATTCATTACATGCATGTAAATATATATGTTGAACGTGCTTCCAACTCGAGTAGTTTTAATTCTTGCCTAAAAAGCTTTTTTATTCACAGCTAAACCCTGCGATGTTGTCCCGTGTACAGAGGGAATTACGCCAGCTCAACGAAGGCAGAACAACTCCGCCTGGGCTTTTTCACCAGTTCCTTCAATCCTCATGGTCCGTATTGAGCGGCGAGGGCGTTGGCGAAAAAGTTCTGGCGGAGCTCAAACAGTGTCGCGCCCTCTCCAAACCAACCTTCCTACCATATATACTACTCAAAGTTTGCTAAGCACCAAGTATATCTAACTACCTGTTATACGTTTTAGTTGAAATTTTGTTATGAAAAGTGTTTATATTTGTTATTTAATTATATCTTTGATGATTTCAGTACAGAAATTAAGATTTTGTGTGTGTTTGACATTATTTTTTAGCTTTTGAATACGATAACCATGGGAAATGGATATTATTGATAAAAGAGGAAATTTTTCAAATTTGCCAAAACGTTGATGGAGCGAACTGATATGGGTTCAATATCGAGTATGAGACCCATTATTGTTAATTACAACTTGACAATGCCTTCTCATGCTTCCAATCAGGTTCCAGAATGGTCCTTTGTGGGATGTTGTTCCATTCTTGGACCAGCATGGCACCAAGCTCCTGGTCACTTCTTTGCTGGAATGGACGGACTGAAATTGCAACTCAGTCCAGACACGTGGGATTGGACTGTGGCCAGGGGATCTTGCTGGCCAGTCCATACGCTCAATCCCGCCCTCTGTCGGTACTATCGGACAGCATGGGAAACATGAGGACGGGCATTATCGTCCATCAGAATGAATCTATCGCCCACTGAACCTGCATACAATCTGACTTGGGCATCCAGGATCTCATCAATATACCGCTGTGCAGTCAATGTACCACGTTCAAGGACACAGAGCTCTGTATGCCCATCCCTGCTGATGCCGCCCCAGACCACGATTGACCCTCCACCATAGCGGTCATGCTCAGCAATGTTGGCTGCATGGAATCGCTCTCTTGGTCTTCTCCATACCATAGAACGCGTATATGTGTGGTCTAGGCAGTACCTTGACTCATCTGTAAAAAGGACAGGTCACCAATCTTCTCTGGTCCATTCAACGTGGTCCATGGCCCATTCATATTGTGCTTGGCCGTGGTTCTGGGACAGCGGAATGCGAATACATGGCCTTCTCGATCGGAGACCACCTTCGTGCAACCTTGCCCGAATAGTCTGCGTCGAAACATTTACCCCGGATGCATTCTGAAGGTCACTTCGAAGCTGGGTTGCTGTGGAAAAGCTGTTCCTACGGGCCTAAATGATCAAAACCCGGTCTTCAACTGCAGATGTTGCCCTGTCTCTGCCATCACCATGCCATATTACTGGTGTGCCATACTGCTGAAATCTTGCTGAGGCTCTGGTGATCACCATATGGTGCACACCAAGGGCTTCATCAATCTGGCGATGGGTAACCCCTTTCTCCACCATCCCTACAGCCAGTCACATTTCTGCTTCAGACAAATGTCTTCTTACATTTGCATTCGCCATATTCAATCATTAAACCAGAAGGGTTTGTGTTGAAATGAAGATTGAATACCCTACACATGTCATGTACATGTAGACAGTACACGAAAGCATCATGAAAATCAAGGGGTACATGCCTTCCATGACTGTCACGATATGTCTGCCTGTCAAGAGAGCTAATGAAAACATTGGGGAGCATCTCAATACATCCCTCAATCATATCCACCAGAAATATGGCAAATATGTCACAAGCAAATTTCACAATGATGTGTCAAATATGTGGTGCTTAGGAAACTTTGAGTAGTATATATATACACACCAACATACACGAGCATTAATATTTCTTTGCAACGGGAAAGCTAATGCTCTAGCAGTGTAAGCGCATCGACAACGAACTTGAGGGTTAAAGGTGTCAATTCTGAGTCAAAAGACTCTACCGAGTAGAATAGCGACTCGTCGGTACTTAGCGTACCTTTAGTCGATTTATATGAAATTTCCATACCCTTCATGTTAAATTTACTAACAACTTAAGAAAATGTAAGGGGAACTGACTTGCCTACAAATCTCGTCCAATGGCGAAAATTGTCAGCCATGATGTTTCCTTGTCATATGGAGAGGTGAGTCAACTCCTCATGCCGTACTAGTGATACTACCATTCAAGCCAGAAAATAAGCAGACTGTCATCTGCAAAATGAGGTCCCCAGAGGGTTAATTGGTGATGCTACCCTGTATAGAAGGGTGGCATCACTAAATTTACCTTCTGTGAACCTCAATCTGAATCAGGGTCTCAAAACTAAACAGGAGGAGGTACCTAGAGAATACATTGGCCCACTGTATTGGATAGCATCATCAAATTCACCCTCCCTCTATGGACCACATTCTGCAAACGTCAGACAGCTTTTTTCAGGTCTGCTACCATTTTATTTCCTAAGTATTATGGAATTTACACCGAGTTGGTTGCATGTCTCTGTGTAGTTTAGTTTTGAGCACAACGTTGCAAAAAACATAATTATTATTACTAAAGAAAAATTGTTATCAGGTAATCATAAACGATGATCGCATTTCTTTCTCATCATTCCTTTGGACGAAGCCAAATTATCGAGTCTTTCTTATTGGGCTGCGAAACACTCTTGTGAGAAATTAACGAGCGTCGATAATTTAAACAAATTATTATAACCGTTAAGAAGGCAGTTTGAAACACATTAGAGGTGATAAAGTGGGCCATATATCGTTCCCAGTGAATGCTGCAAACCTGGAGTTCTTTATGTCCGTTTCAAGTGGCGGTCGCATTTATTTCACTTCTTTGTAACTCTAACTGAATCACACAAGAGATTTGGAGAGGCATTAAAATACAATGTTATGATTTATGTGGAATTTGGTAGACATCTCTCGTTAGTAATATGGCTATTTATTATCAGGGTTTCATTAAAAGGCAACGTTTGCTTCTCAGTCGACCCATTTGCTTTTGATGAGTTCATCAGTTTGTATGTTATCTTTTTTTCTGTGGGATTTACATAATTCTGCAACACTATGGAGTTTTATGAGAGATTCTACCATGAAATGGTCGAGGTACTACGTAGATTTTATAGAACAATCAGGCACGTTCTGTGATTAGTGCCACGGTCAGACGTCGGTTACATCCCTTGGACCTTGCAAGGCAAACCCCGTTATAACCGGAAATACCGTGGTCCAGTTCGCCCCTTGACAGGGGCGAACTGGACCACGGTGTTTACAAGGTAACTAGATTAGCCACACAAGATTCAAAAGCTGTAGCTGTGGTGCGCTTGTGACATCCGGCATCACGATTTGAATAACAGGTATCAAAACTGCCTCGCATGTTCAAACATAGTTTCTTTGATTTTTGGCCGTTTGAGGGTACCTGCGGCTTGTATGTGTTGGGGGATTCGGGTGGGCCGTAGAAAATTGTCCAGCCACCAGATCTATTCTCAATACCGTTATAGCTTCAATCGAACCCCCATTTTCGTTGGCGTTTAAAGAGCGTTATTCACCACTGTATTTAATCCCTCTGAACTCTGGTGGTGTCTCCCAAGTCAGTTGAATTAAAGCGATTGGACGAATCCATATTCATTACCTGGAGGTAAACCATTCAATATTTTCAACGTGAATCCTTTGGGATGATTGGTTATCCCGAACATTCGCTGAGCGGTCATCCAACTTGTTAAAAATTATGACGTATCATGTCCCAGGACCAGAGAAGCGGCCTTGAGGGTTAATATATCATACCATATTTTAAATATTCTTTTCTTTGGAGGATCATTTTTTCTTTCAGTGACATGGTGATGAATCCCAAAAATATTATGATGCGTAACGTTTACAGCCAACATCAATACCCAGAAATAAATTGTGTACGAGAATAAATACCCGTTACTTATACGATAATTACAAATTAGTGCTTTAAAATGAATACCAATATCAACTTCTCCTTTTCAAGCTTTCCCATACTTGATCATTAAACAAGTTATGAGATCTGACTTGGTGACATGTGAACTGTTTCCAGAAATTTCACCTGGCCACAGCAAAATTTAATATCGAGTTTATGTCGTCGAAGAGAGCACCTTCTGTTGCTTGTGCATTTTTGATCGACGTGTTCTGGCTGTGTATTGCGATGTTGTACACGTGTTATTTTAAGAACTGCCAAGAGTTTCTGTGAACTATAGATGTTGCTTCACACATAATTGTGAGAACCCAAGTATTTCTGGGGTAGCAAATACATATGAATAGTGTACAGACTGCATCGGCATGCCCCCCCCCCCCCCCACCCCCAAATATTTACCAAGTTAGATCCATTATGGAAAGTTAAACTGTTTAACCCTTTACCCAACGAATGCGCCGCATCCGTCCACGTAATATACAAATTCAGCAATTGAAAAAATATTATTTTTCAAAAAATTTCAGCAAAACCATATCATGTGACCCCTCGTTGGAACGCGTCGAGCTCGTTCCAACAAGGGGTCACATGATATGGTTTTGTTGACATGTTTTGAAAAATTTGAAAAAATGATATTTAAAATAATAAATTTTGATATCGTCTGCGTTGGGTAAAGGGTTAAAATGGTATTTGGATATTACATACAGAAATATTTTCCAACGTGTATAATAACATCGTTATTCGAAACTAAGAAATTTCAGTTCAGCATTTTAAAAATGTGAGAATAAAAATATCAACGGTATGACAACAACCCGCCTAGCTCTTCTGTTTTCATAATTATAATTTTAATTGACACGTGGATATTTGAAAGATCCTTCTAAAAGTTTTTAAATCCCCAATTGGTTGGTCAAATCACACTCAAAAACCCAACGTCCGGCTCTAATTTACTCCAAATTTTAGGACAGGATACACTACATATATGATTATATACCTTTTGTTGAGCTGCCAACACCCACAACAAAATTTCTGGCAATGCCCATGTGCGTATGAGCCGAGTCATTTGCTTTGTTTCGAAAGAGAAGTATGATTCAACTGTGCTCGTTCTTAGAAACAGATTCCAATCAATCCTCGTTTAGCAGAACTATATCTAGTTCTACTGCTCCATAGAATAATGACATCTTCTTTGAATGGTCAACTATGGCACTTGCCGGGATCATCTACAACTACAGAATGTGGGAGTATATACACGTTCATTTTCCACGAGGTAGAATACCCTGATTAAACACAAAGGCTAAATTTGGTAGTGAACTAGGTCTAGTTGGGACGTCAATGATTTGTTCATAGGCATGATTGTTGCAAGTTATTGGAGAGTGCTCGTTAAACAAGAGTAATTCCTATAAACAAAATAAAGCTTCATATGAATATTATGTACAGAGAACTGAAAAAATTTAATAGTGGGGGGTAGCAGTCACAATAGAACCCAAATACGAGTTTCAACACTTTGTTTCACTTAAAGTTGATACAAGATAACGGTTCCTTCTCTACTGTACTCCATCAAATCTTGATAATTGCTCCTTTTTTCAATATAAGCCCACTTAGATCGGCTGAGTGTGTTACGATATATATACAATAGTAGCGTAGAGTTTGCCGCAGTGTAAAGAAGAAGGATATATTTGTTATTCAATATTATTTTTACCGCGATAGATCTCCCGAGGCTACAAATGAATTATTATCCACTCAGTCGCTCAGAGTATATCAGTTACACTAACGGGTAATGATTTTTAAATGATTTTAATTGATGTTTAGTTTTAATCCGCCCATTACCTCGCTTGCTTTTCACTGTTACCCTTAACAAAACCTACAAGGTGTAACGGTACATCAGGGTAATATTAATCCAATTCCGCTTCTTTAATGTTTGTGAAAAAGCTATGCGTGTCTTACTGATAATTTTGTCGCCTCACGAAAGTGGCTTCAAATAGCAAGTAACATGACTGTAGAGTTCGTAGATACACCCGAAACCACAGCAAAGTGGAATTTACCCCTAACAATAACCCTTAACTCTTAACCTGCTGAGTATTTTAACCCTTTACCCAACGCAGACGATGTCAAAATTTATTATTTTAAATATATTTTTTTTAAATTTTTCCAAACATTTCAGCAAAAACATATCATGTGACCCCTCGTTGGAACGAGCTCGACGAGCTCGTTCCAACGAGGGGTCACATGATATGGCTTTGTTGAAATTTTTGGAAAAATAATATTTTTTCAACTGCTGGGTTTGCATATTACACGGGCGGATGCGGGCGATTCGTTGGGTAAAGGGTTAAAAGTATTTTCCATCAAATCTAGTCATGGCTGCTGCGATGCAGCCATGACTAGATTTGGTGGAAAAGTTGATACAATTTAATTCAAGAAATCACTGAACAAAACAGATGACACAATTTTCATGGGGAAATTTGGTAAAAAGTGCTCAAATTATTCTGATTTTAGTGGCAAGAGAGTTTCTATCCCAGGCAGGAATATCCACCAACAGCATGCAGGGAGTTAAATCCTTTAAACGAAGAGAAAGAATAAGTAATGATTTAGTATTAAATGAATTTCTGGAAACCCTGCACGTGCGTCCTTTTTGTAGATTATGGCCAAGTATGTTTTTCTAAATAATATCTTTTATTTCCCTTAAGTCAATGAAATGGGCTTGGCGATCCGACAATGCTTATATTAACGCAGTACTCAACAGATACGCACATTACAATAATGCAAGTGCAGCTGTACATGAAATAGAAACTTATCCATTGAAATATGAAGAAAGTACCACACGATATCTCGTTATCTCTTGCATATCTATTACCTATCTGGTATGGAGACATTTTTGTGTACACGTCACAGTATCATAGACCCACAGTGCACTGGGGTGGGGTGGGGGTGTACTATTAAAAAATCATGAGTTTACTACTCGTAGAAAGCATCAAATCTCCGAGTGCAGAACATAGAAATCATCCACAATTCCGCATTCTATAGACGACTGCCTAACACTCAGTGGTCAATGAGCTGAAAAAATTCGTAAACGCTCCTAACATCCCATTAGAAATTGTAAGTGACATGCCCTCTCGAAGTTTAACCCCACAGCGCCCCAGCAAAAACACACCGGAGTACCCGCAGAGAATCACTAAGCAACGGTGAGCAACTGTCATACCCCCCCCCCCCCCCCAACTTACAAACTCCACACATGAAGGGTTAGCATTGGTTGAAAACAAGCGCACCATCGAGTTGCTGTTCGCCTTGGTTCACAGCGCTACCGTGGTCCTACGTCACGTCGGCAATCGGGATTAAGTGCCTTGCCCGTGGGCACAACGCAGTTACCCCTAGTGGGGATCGAATTGTGGACATTTCGGTTTCAAGTCCAATGCAGTAACTACTTAGACACCGTGTTCGCTTTTTGTTTGTACATGCAGCATGTTGAGCGTATTATAGTTTTACAATGGCAGGGGCAACATATGTAATCATGAACATTATATAGACAAAACTACATGTATGTTTCAATGAGTCGTTTTGTATTCAATGAGTCAGATGTGCGTAGGAAGAAAACGTCGAGACCGAAGGTCGAGACGTTTTCTTTCTACGCACATCTGACGAATTGAATACAAAACGACTCATTGAAACATACATGTGGTTTTCTATTTATTACATGACTCAATGACCTACTGACCTAATTTTCTTTTCTATCAACGGTGGTAAACACCATGCACTTTATGCAGTCGCATTGCATAAAAAAGTCCTGGTTGGAACAGGTTGGTGTGCAATACGGAATTCCGTATTGCACAGCCGTATTGCACGCCGTATTGCATAAGAGAGACTGCATGGGCATGTAATAAAATAAAATAAACGTTGCATGGGTGGGATTGAAATGGATCAGGGTGAATAGGTACCATGAATAGATCACCCCTTAAGTGCACCGAGGCACCATCAGAAATGCTAAAGCATTGCAGATGGCACCTGATGTACTCGAGGGTGGTTTGTATTCCTTCATGAACAACATTGGCATAGCAGTTCGAAAATTAGGTTAAATTATATTTACACCATAAATTTGGAACGTTAGTATTCACATCTGTCGGACTTTTTTTTATTTTCTGTGATGCAAGACATTTGTATCTTTCTGGGTTGAAATCCCAAAATGTTTCACACTGGGTCGAACTATTGTCTGTCCGGAGGGAGAAATATTGGAATTTTAATCACAAACGATTGTGGAACCCAAACGTGTGGTCACCTGAATGGACACATTCCAATGAGCGGTCATAAGTTACGGTTTCTAGACAAACACTAGATTCTGTTTATAGTTACTCAAGAAACTGTGCCAATGTTGAGTGCTTGTCTTGTTGGCGAAGTGGTGAGATACCATTTTTTATACATATTTTGTGTTAACTTGCTATACCCTACCCTACCCCTCCCACGCCTTTCCAATCCCAGAATCAAGAAGATCTATTTCCTGGTGAAATGGTGAAAACTCCATTTCGCGGGTAATTCCTAATCAGCAACTCTTCCCATATACGGTACATTCCATTAAAACTAATGGAAGAGTGGTGGCTCATTAGAGCACTGGACTTTAATCCGAAAGGTACTGACCCACGCAACCTAAGCTGTGTCCTTCGTCAAGAAACTTTATCGCAGTTGGCATTGTACAGACACGGTGGCGCTGTGTTCCAGAGCGCAATTGCACTTGGATACATGTCAGCCTCTATTTGAAAATTAATACGCCTATAATATATTATCACCGAAGGCAGTGAACAAACAAAAGCAGCCATAATCACCCTGATATATGTTCAATATTAATAACATTCATTTTAGTATTTGTTTTTCTGTGAATGTGTCAACCCTCGTTGTGACGTTCTAGCCGGTCTCGTCCTAATAATGAGTCATTACTCGCGTTTGCAAGAATTCTATTAGATTAGGCAATACGCTTAACCCTTTACCCAACGCAGACGACATCAAAATTTATTATTTTAAATATAATTTTTTTAAATTTTTTAACAACTTTCAACAAACCCATATCATGTGACCCCTCAGTGGAACGAGCTTAATGAGCTCGTTCCAGTGAGGGGTCACATGATATGGTTTTGTTGAAATATTTTGAAAAATTTAATTTTTTCAACTGCTCAATTTCCATATTACGCGGGCTTGTGTGGAGTTTGTATGTTGGGGCTGCGGACTATTGCTCGCCGCTGCTCGGTGGTTTTATCCGGGTATTCTGGATTCTTATACACATAAAACTATCCGACACGACGTGACCCTGGTTATTGAATGTGTCGTTAAACCCCAATAAATAAATAGCATTTTTATCCTTTACCTAACGAAACGACCAGGGATATTTGCAAACACAATTCCCTTTTCAAAGTTTATTATGTGTGTGTACAATTTATTGAATGTGTCGTTAAACCCCAATAAATAAATAGCATTTTTATCCTTTACCTAACGAAACGACCAGGGATATTTGCAAACACAATTCCCTTTTCAAAGTTTATTATGTGTGTCTCCAAAACATTAGCTTATGACCTTCATTCACTCTCCCCACCGAGCGGTCGTAGTGTCTGTTTGTGAGGCAAAAATGAAAATTATTAGTTATTCAAGATATATTTTCTTTGCCATTTCATTTTAGGTTGACGTCCAATAAATACCTATACTGCTATGTGAAAGGGCTATATTTATAATATAGTAGAGAGAGAGCGGTTCATTTGAAACCTCTTGCGGAGTGAGGGTTCCGCCCAGATCATAACTAAAACTCTTCACAAGCACGTTTTCCTCTGATGTGCCCGTAGGTTCAAAATGGGGCCAATACTATAAAACTTTTACAATTGTATTTTCTAGAATTGTGTTTCCAAGTTATGACTTTAAATGGGTTGAAATGATGAACCCTTAGCATTTTCAAAGATGTGGCAATTTGCCAGTTGGTAAATTGCCATATCTTTTAAAATGCTAATGTTTCATCTTAATTAGTTATAATTCTAGGAAATACAATTGTAAAAATTTATAGTATTGGCTCCTGAACATCTATCAGCTGAAATTTTGTTTGTTTTCTTCTGTTTTCTTTTATCTTAGAATTCGATTTACCGGGTGAAACTCCAAAACGTTGATATTTTCTCGGCGAATTGTTATATCATTGTAAAACTATCACATATAGCGCTGTCGGCGATCAGCAACAAACAAGAAATAACGCCACCACAAATTTCAAAAACATTGGGCCGGCGTCCAGCACATTGACCGGGACGTTTCCGGCGTCAGTGTTAAAATAAAAAATGCAATTCCATAATATCGAGGATAACAGGGTTAATGATTTGGAAAGCCTATCGAGAAAAACATGCATCGGTTACTAAACGATCAACTAAAATTTCTTAACAGGGAAATGAAAAATTTTCGAACTGGTTAATTGAAGATCATATCGTGCTCGCATTCCTCCTCCAGGGATTAAATTTCATAGGGGATGGGCGATCTCCCGCCCAAAACCTTCTTAATGTCTGTTCCATCGATAAGTTTCCGAGTAGTGCGTCATCGATAGCGGCAGCATTGGTCAAGGACATTTAAATCATTTCGGTAACTATAATGATGGAAATGTGGATGTCACTGTGGCTAACCCTTCGGGCTGATCACACTGACATCCATGTTTCCGTTGATTTGTTGAAATAATTTGTAAATGTATTTGAAAATGGTAACATTAACTTAGTGGTCCTTGAAATCCTAGGCCGTTTGTTGATAAAAATAGGAAAATGTGGATGCTGCTGTTGGCAGCATCTATTTTCGCATGACGCTGTAGTCATTGCAGGACAAATAATTGGATACAGTACCATCAGCCTGGCAGTTCGTTGCGGACCTGAAATCATTGAGCCGGTCCTGACGGCATCCGTACCTACGTGGCGTTATTGCCATTTGTTCGAAATATTTGAAAATATAAACTTTCATACCTTAAAATGTGTTAGTAAGAGGATTAAACTGTTATATTGATAAACCACCTTTTCATCGTTATTTTTAAATTAATAAACACAGTTATACACATGGTAATATGGATTGGTGAGCGCGTCGCCTTTCGTCACTATTTGTACTTAATGTATTTCTCAAATATTGTATTCTCTACGGTTAACTGAGAATAAAGAAATAACTTTCTCACAGGGTTAACCCTTTGAGACTTCAATTATCCTGATGTTCAAAAGTCACCGGGAATTCAGTTTCTCAGTCAACGTTTTTCAAAATTCGACGTCAAACATCGGAAAGTACAAATAACAAGATATTTTTCACATTAGTGATTATCTGGTTGAGGGCTATCTTATTTTTGATGGCCTGAATTTGTTACTCAAAAATTGTTTTATTACAAATTATTGGAGAGTGCCCACAGGCTCTCTCCAATAATTTGTAATAAAACAAATTTGTATAAACAAAATACTATTTGTGTTTGACTGAATATGAAATATAAGCACGGAAAGTGTCTCTTTCTCTGGTATCCTCATTTTTTTGAAAGCCCTGATGGTGGCTTCTAGCACTCAACCAGTTAAGAAGTCTTGAAAGCAGGATTATGTTGGAGTTTTAATCTGCGATAACATTTGGCTCAACGGTTGCCACTGAGCACTATTCAGGAGAAAATAGGAATTGAGGTTAAAACTTTAAAAAATCGAAAAATAGTAACAAAACAAATGACCACAAAGTATCAACGTGCTGTTTGATTTCGTACGTTATAACACTTACAAAAGTATTTATTTATTTATTTATTGATGTTTAATGTCACATATTTATGCACAATGGCTAATCATGATCGTCACAGTTTTACGGGTGGAGGAAGCTGGAGTACCCGGAGAGAACCACCGAGCAACGACGAGCAGCTGCCAGCTCCCCAATATCGTAACTCCGCACTGCAGCACAGGCAGGGTTAGATTGGTTGAAGACATGCGTACCATCGACGTGCAGTACGCCTTAGTACACGGCGTCATCGTGCCCCCACGCGGGCAATGGAGATGAAGTGTCTTGCCCAAGGACACAACGCGGTCGCCGCAGGTGGGATTCGAACCGAGGACATCTCGGCTTGCAGCCTGCACCTCTAACCTACTGAGCCACCGCGCTCCCAACAAAAGTAATAAAGGGTTAAAATAAACAAAAGATTTCGTAGGTAATAACACATACAGAAGTATCAAAGGGTTAAATATAGAAATATCATTTGCTTTAGTGCATGAAGCTGATATTCGTGTTTCGTCGAAACCGCCTGAAACCGCAACGAAAAAGCTTTATACTGTGTCGTTGTGCGTGGAGTTCATTTAAGAGTAAAAATATTGTGTTAATATATGAAAATGTGCCTTATAATTAATTGCCATTTGTAAAAACTGCAACAAAATAAGTGCATGTAATCAAATTCCAACTTCCAAATTTATCTATTATACAAACGTAACAAATAAATTTCGGTAGTTGAACTTTGGCCTCCCCAGCAATCCAATTTTGGGCCAATACGTTTGCTATACTGGCGTCTGCTGATTCACCCTAAAACCAGTTTTGGCGGCAAAGAAAATATTCACTTCACATGTGACTGAGTTGCTATCATTTCCTCCTGGGCATCCCTTCCCCTCAATTTCTCCAATCAAGAGTCTTCCAGTTTATTTGATCTCCTTTCGCCAAGAAGGCATCGGAAGTTGAAATTGTTCGAATCTATAAATTATTATTTTCAAATATACGTAAATCAACTCTCTCGTCATGACTATCAGAGACTGCAAATTGTGTTCCGGAGACGGCTTACAAAAGCAAAAATACTTGCTGCCGAAGTGTCTAGTCTGTATGACATTGTTCATGTTAGTCATTACACCATTGTTTTTGTATTCCTACCTTTTTTCACCAATAAATATTATTTAACCCTTTACCTAACCTGAAAAGCAGACGACACTTGCAAAAATAATTCTTGAATAACTAATTTTTTTAATTCTTTGTCTCAAAAACATAGGTTATGACCCCTCGTTGGAACGAGATCGTTCCAACGAGGGGTCATAACCTATGTTTTTGAGACAAAAAATGAAAAAAATAATGAAACTTAATTGGCGATTTTTGAGAAGTGCGCTGGCCGGTTTTGGCCGTTACGTTAGGTAAAGGGTTAAACTAAACGCGCTATATAAGCAAGAGCACATAGAATTACCATCCAGCATCCAACCAGTTCAGGGTTCTATGTTTTACTCCTTCACGATCAGATACCCAATCGGTTTACAGTTATGTGCCATATGATTACTGGTACTGGACTGGCACTGTGATCCCCAAAACTGATCAATAAAATGGGTCTTAAAAGATTATCTGGCACGGTCACTCTTCAATACCCTTGAACTTGATGTTACATGCAGCATACAATGGACTTGAGATGGTATAAACGATATTTCCTAAATTCGGTGTTAAATCTTCTAAAGATAAAACGTCTCTTTAAAAATGAAAAATTAAAAATTATACAAAATTCAAGATACAGTTCCGGTTTCATTCAGCGTGATGCTGGGGTTACGACATTCAAACAATGCATCATGTTTTCTTCTCACGGTGTCATATGTTCCTCCTGTCGCATTCTTCACGTCATATATCATAGGGTATGACAATCTACGCATCACACCTCGACTACTGAGACTTGGAAAATAGAGAGTACATTATGAGAGAAGTCCGGGTTTATACTTTACTCAAATATCGCGATTGTGTAACAACTCTCATCCAATACTAAAACACATTTGTCTTTCTGTCAATGTCTCTTGTCACATGTGGGTCGTAAATTAGTTACTTATAATCAGCCAGAAAAGTCCAATGATGAAAACAGAGGGGCACATTTTGTTTCTCAATTTAGTGGCAGCAATAGTAAGAAAAGTAATCTGTTTATCAGTGTCACACTTTAATACACATGACACTTAACAACGTATTTATGGATTTGTACATGGAATCCAACCGGTAAAAACTTACGAAACAATTGCAAGTACATTTTAAATTTCAAAGTAGGTGAAGCGAACAGCAACCAGCATCCATGTGGCTGCTTGTGTGTGTGAGGGAGAGAGAGAGAGAGAGAGAGAGAGAGGCAAGACACTGTGAGTGTGCGTGTATATACAGGTGTGTGCATGTGCCTGTGTGTGTAAAATACGGCGAATTAATATCTTAGCCTATATGGCTGCAGGCTAAAAATATTAATTGGTCTCGATTAATTACTGATCCTTTTCAAACAAGGCAGTTTCTACATGGACGCGATACCAGTTTACAAAATCAAGTGCGCTGAACACGTCCGTTTCTACGAAAGGTAGGATGTTTCGCGACCTTAGGTTGTAGGCTGACATGTTGATTGAAAAAGAAGCTCTACTTTGTTATATTAACACGGGGAGTCGAAGACCACCTAAGTAAACTGTCATTGCAATGTACGTCAGGCTATTTGTTTTTTACGGGAAGAGCTACGGTTATGCTCATTTGTTCTGGTGTATGCAGCCTGCAGAAACGTTCTTGTATAGGAGCAATATTTTAAAAATTCATTGAACAAAAGTTCAAATCAAGCAAAGAAAGAAGGTTTTAAAATGCGTCGGACTTGCTAAAGATGCTGAGGAATGCTAGACTGCTGCCACGAACGTCATTAATATTAAATTTGTTATGTTACCTGCACAAAGGGTAGACTTTAATGGGAGACAAGAGTCCAGACAACTCGAAACAAATGACCCTTGAAACATATCTAACGGTAGAAGTTTATTGTGTTAAACTAAACAGTTTCTTTGATCTTCATAACGTTTGTTGTTTGGTAAGTGTGTCGAACATTTATGAGATCTTTTTACTTCTTTATTCAAACAATTCTGTACAGAGGAGTCAAGTGTTTGATGACACATCAGAGTTTCAATGATGACCATTTGTTTGTCATTAACGATTTTCTGGTTCAGTTTGTTGCCATTTTGATATGACGAAACAAATACTTTCTATGTTTGATCAACGCCGTTCCTTTTGTTCCTATTTTGAGATAAAAACAGGTGGAATTTGGTTTACAAAATAAAAATATAAAAGACATATTGTAAAATATTACCGTTAAAATACGGTAAAAGTACTGACAACCAATATTACCGTAAAATACCGTATTAAACTACTTTTGGTAATGGCGAGCCTATTTTGTTCGATCAGAAAAAAACGGAGGAACTGATATTTGGTTAATAAATAATAATAAATGTAGTTTAACCCTTTACCCAACGTAATTCTTAAAACCGGCCAGCGCTATTTACAAAAATCACCATTCAATTTTCATTATTTTTTTTATTTTTTGTCTCAAAAACATACCTTATGACCCCTCATTGGAACGAGCTGGATGAGCTCGTTCCAATGAGGGGTCCTAAACTAGGTTTCTGAGGCAAAACGATGAAAATATTTAGTTATTCAAGAATTTTGTTTGCAGGTGTCGTCTGCTTTCGTGTTAGATAAAGGGATAAAGCCAAAAATCATCATAGAGCTCTTGGGCTTTACCAAAAACAAATTAAATTTTGCATTTCAATTTCATTCACTGTGTCTCAAGCAGACGAATAACCGACCAGCGGCCTTCATTGGAAGATTGTATACCCGCTGGAATAAATGTATTTTGAGAACCTGTCTGAAAGATAGAAAACGCTGGGATGATTTCAGCCCACCCGGAGGCTGGTTTCTAAGAAATGGAGCAGCCACCGAAAAGTCTCCATCAGCAGCTGTTACGAGGCTACCCAGTACATGGACAAGATTGTTTGACGCTCCAGAACGCAATGGTCTCCCGGGTTCGTAATACGTAACCAAAGTGGCCAGATACGCAACTGGCCCTGCCATTTAAGCATTTCCAAGTTAATGTTAGAATTTTGAATTCAATTCGTTCCCTGGGAGTAGGCAGCCAATGAAGATTTTGTAAGCATATGAGCAATGTAGCAAGATCGTTTGGTCATAGTGATTACACGTGCTGAACATTTGTGTATTGTGTCAACTTGTTGATGCTCTGTGGACAACCGAATAGGAGAGAGTTGCAATTGTCTATGTGACTTGTAATGAAGGCGTGGACAAGTTGTTTAGCAGTAGCCCGTCGCCTCTGGATACACTTCATTAGAGGAGAAGGCTGATGAGTAGACAATTAATATATTTAACCTGCAGCCGGTGGGCTGCAGGTTAAATATATTAATTAGTCAAGCTTAAAATTAAAATATTCGGAAACAAGACGTCTTTCGACAAGGTCGATGCCATTTTGCTAATGCAGAAATAAGGAGTTGAATGTTTTCCTTCTAAAAAATCGTTTGTCCAGTGTATATGCGATATATTAGTTTTGTATATGATACAACTTTAACCCCTAGCGATCTGGTAGTGCAACAGAATTTCCTCCAGTCACTCTGTTTTTCTCTTGTTTTATTCGCTCTGTTCTCACTCTGTTCTCGCCTTCTGTTAATGCGAGAAGATTAGCACATTCCAGAGAATTTAGTTGCAAGTCTTTCTCAAACCTGACTTGGATCGCAGCTATACTGTTCTGGGGCCGACAAAAATACCGTAGCTAATTTTTAACACGGAGCATCTTGTTGTAAACGTGGTGAGGAAGTCTCCAACTGCGAGTGTTATCTCCTCCATGGATATACTTTCTATTGTTCTCCACATGCCCTTATGCTATACCTATATGCTTTCCTTTGTTATATTCATTGTCTTGTGTATGGGTAATGCTATGTGTAAATGTTATGTATCATTGTACTGGTACGGAAAACAATAAATAAATAAATAAATAAATAAATAAATAAATAAATAAATAAATAAATAAATAAATAAATAAATAAATAAATAAATAAATAAATAAATAAATAAATAAATTATATTTTGTTTGACAGAGGTCTGTCAAACAAGGTATATTTGGTTGCATATTAAACTGCATTATAGAAAGTAGTAGGTCAATTCTCAAAAGACCAAATGCCTTTAAACCAATTCCTTTAGACCAACTGATATTTTCTTCTTTTAAAATAATTTATATCTGTAATTTAATATATTTATAAATATTTATAACTGTAGTTAATGTTATTTAATGTCATTGATATTTAAAAGATGTTGGGCTGATTTTTTATAACAATTGTTATAGTAATCACACACTTTCAAAGGATGTGATTCTTTTTACTGTTCTGTGGCCAACAGATGTTGGGCTGATTTTCATGACAAAAAAAGACAATCCTTTGTGATATATGGAATTTTAGTGAATGTGAGGCCATGAGTGGCTGGTGTGTGTGAATTATAGATAATAGTAAACACCCACTGAAGTAAAATGTTATATGTATTGTGTTGTGCTGAAATGTTATAAACCTATATTTTTTGTATGTTATGCATATAAACATTTTTTTTCATCAAATAAAGGGCTTTTCAGTAAATAAATGTTTTCCTAATTATCCTTAATCAACCCTTAATCAAAAACAGTAAATAGTTGGTCTAAGGGGAGTTGGTCTTTGGGGAATTGGCCTAGTGGGAGTTGGTCTAAATGGAATTGGTCTAAAGGGAATCGGTCTAGTGGAAAGACACCACCTCAGTGTGCAGAGGCTTAAGCAGTAACAGTCGTTACTTTTAAAAGTTAAGGCAGATGTAAAGGCAAGGACGATGTCATTTTGTAAAAGCAGAAATTAAGGAGTTGGATACGTTCGTTCGGAAAAAAATATTGTCCACTGCATATAAGCAGTCCTCTATTAGTTTTTCAGATGATACAACTTTAAGCAGTAACATTCGTTACTTTAAAAGTTATGGCAGAAGTAACGGCAGCTGGACGTCATGACTTCCACAGTAATTTTATCCGTGGTTGTTTGTGGCATGGATCACAAGGAGTGCTGTGGCTGGGTAGTTGCGGGATTGAACTTCAAACCGAAATGTCCACGGTTCGATCCCCACCAGAGGCAACTGCTCCTTGTCCTTTGGCAGGGCAATTAACCCGATTTACACACTTGGGGCACGTTGGCGCTGTGTACTAACGTGTACTGCACGTCGATGGTGCACTTGTCTTCAACCAATGCTCACCCTCATTGTATGGAGTTAGTACTTTGGGGAGTCTGAAAGTCGCTCTCAGCTGCTCGGTGGTTCTCTCCAGGTACTCCGGCTTCTTCCACTCGTAAAACTGACCTTTTATACTGACACCGTCCTTTCCATTAATATAAAAAGCTAGGTGATAAGAGTTGCTATTTTTCTCCGAGGAAGAATAAAAAACTTACAAATTACTGTAAATACATATTCCCTAAACAGAGTACCAAAGTGGGCTATTACTTAGAATACTGGTAGATATTCTTAATGGTTTATTGTCTGTGAAGTAGTTGCTTCTAGCCAGCTTGCTAGAAAAAAGGCAGGTTTCCTTTTGTAACTTTTAATTAACGAAAACAAGAGACAGCCTCGAGAGCTGTCTGTTGTTTTTGTTTATTAAAAGTAACAAAAGGTAACTTGCCTTTATTTTTCTTCGACAATTACTTGCTTCTTAATTGGACCTCCCTCGTCTGTCTAATAAGTTGAAGGGGTGGAGAGTAACTTTATCGAAAGCTCATTTTGAAGATGATATCGGTCACGGATGCCAGTTGTTTGGACAGAGTAAATCGCGTTATGCCATTTTGTGTTGTGCATTACTCGCATATACTGTTTATAGATAAGATAAAATGCACAGACAAAATATCTTCTAACTGTTTACACATGCACAACCGGATGTACACAATACACCTCAAAGGCGAAACTTATAATTTTTGCAGGTTGAAAGTACATTTCCGTGATCTATAGAAACGAATAAACATCAAGAATCATCCCGCCCAGTGATACAGTAAATAGAATCCTAAAATATTCAACATTCTACTTAAACCAGTAACACAAACTACACAGTAACAAATGTGTTTTTTACGGTCATTACCGGGTCCAATTTCAAAGTCGTAAACATTTGAATGGATTTTAACTTGTAATGTAAATAACACTCAGAATATAAATCAAAAAGGTGTTTATATTGACATAAGAATGAATGTGAACTTTGTAGTAATTTGTTGGTATACGCTCTGTTGGTAGGAGATATAAATACAATTTACAAAATTGGTTTTCTTTGAAGGAAATAATTTATTTCACGGTGTTGAAATAGCCCACAGCCACCGACGGGCGGAATAATACACTTTGATTCCTCATCTCTGTAGAGCACAGCCGCCGTGGACTGGTCATAATCCACGCATGGGAAGTGATGTCCACGCATGCGTTTACCAGGTAATAAAAATCATCATCAGCAAAATTTTAATTAATGAAGCACCGGGTTGTACCCGGTACTTCATTAATTAAATTTTTGGTGATTCTTCCAATAAGTAGTGTTTGGAATCCAATATTATTGCCGCCGTGGAAATATTGCCCACCCGTGGAAAGTCACCAGTCCACGGTGGCCGTACTGTAATATATTATTAACCGTCTCCGGGAGAGACTGCAGCTAAGGCTCTTATCTGCTCTGGCGCCCAGTTACAGCAAAATGAAATATGCAAATCGAGAGCGTGTGCCCGTTCGCAGTCTAACCGAACATCGGCTCCAAAACCAGATCCTCTTTCACGGTGGGTATAATCTCTTTGGAGGATTCGATCGAGAAAATAAAACACCGATACGGCATTACGCGTTCAAATGGTTGTTCTTATGTTTTAGTTTTGGAACCCCGTTAATTGAATACCTTTATTGTCAGTGTTAATTATTCAATTAACAGGCGCATTCAATTAACAGGATTTAGCCACTTTCCTATATTCTAGAGATAAACTGAGCATGCATTCTAATTATATCTTGTTTGACAGAGCCCATGGCCCTCTGTCAATCAAGATACAGCAGATGCACTGAAGTCAAAAACGTCCACGAACAAGAGGGATTTGGTGACTGTTAAAGGTAATTTCTCGACATATACGATGCTTTCTTCAATTAACAGGAGTATGCTCTATAACTTATGTGTAATTAACAGGACAACTTTGAACTGAAAGTATGGTAAAGTTTTTTTGTTTGAAAATCATATTCCATTGCCATGATTATTCAACTTAGGGATATAATATTAAGTGGGCTACAGTATGAACCTCAAACAGTTATTGAATATCAATAATGGAATGTTTCGTCGGATTTGGAGAGAGTATATTTGTCATTACTAAATCCTACAGCCACGTGGTAGGAGGTGTACAGATAACGGGATGCGGACAAAAACCCTCACGAGAAAAGCCCCAAGAAAAATGACATGTGGATAGAATCCTTAAACTATTTTTTCTCTCAGTCTTTTGAACGTGATGCATATAACACAAATCTAAGTCGTGCTCACAAGGATAACTACTTACAACAACTATTAATGACCAACCTAAAGGGTTTATACCCAGTCATTACCAACTACGTGTCGCGTTTATCTTAAATCAAATATATCTGATATCGGCTCTGACTTGGGCACCTCGAACTTGAGCCTGTTGAATTTCTTGTATTGGGTGTTAAGAAATGATGGAGTAAAATGGGGACGTACCAACGAACGGTGTGGTCAGAGGCTGTATTCTACTGTAATATTATAAAAAAAAAATTGGAGAGCGCTTATATATATAGCATCATTGCGACAGCTGCCTTTCGCATGTTCAACTGAATAAGAAGCGTCACCATCTTTGCTTTTCGAGCCAGCTACACATTTGACGCTCCCTCCTGACAAATCAGAAGTTACCAAAGCCAATGCACCAACGGCAATGGGGTATCAGACTACCTGATACCGGGAATGCAAGCGAGATAGATTTCATTCGAATTTCGTATATATTGGAATTTTACTGATTCATATCATTTTCTTTTTCAATTATTAAAATGATTACTTCAGCCCCCAACATTATTAAAAATTGTTCAGGCACTAATTAATTAACAATCCTTCATTCAGTCGTCATGCAATCTTGTCGGTAACATCAAAAAGACAACCCAACTGAAATATGTCAGACCAAAGGTATGCAATTCGCGCCATTTTATATACTTCAAGTGGGTATAGAAAATACATAAGTCATCCTACCTGTGTAGTATTTGCATCCATGAAAGCCCGAAGAGGCCCCTCACGTGCTCCTTTTCAACACAATTGAATTAACTAAGCGTTCGTTTTGTCTCAGACAAAAATAAGAAAGCCTTTCGACAGGGAGATTTATTATCAGTTTTCACACTTGAATTGAAGGCGATTTTTCAAAGTTGCCCTCTATTGTTTGTGGTATTTAATGTGTAGTTGACATTTTTTCTCTATTGTTGATCCTTTTGTCAGTCCAACTGGTAAACAAGTCATCCCAACCTTCCTAAAATGAAAGGATGTTTGATGCACGCATGTTCAATGTATTGAGCGTAATTTTCACAAAAGGGGGACAGAAAAATCCCATAAGCAATACGAGCGTTGCACGCAATGCGAACAGATGATAATTATAAATTTCTTCTTTTCAGTTGCAATTTCGACACAGAGTGGGACCTCTGATGTGAACCTTGCTGTAAAACAAATACAAATACAGTACTGTGATAAAAAACTATCACTTTTACGAACACATCTGGATTTGATCACGACACATCAATACCAGTCGGCCGATATTTTCGAAATATTATTCCCCGAAAACAAATCCAAACGACAATTGTATCTCAAATTCAATGTTTCCACTTTTTGGACATGTGTGGTTCAACAGTTCTGCGGGTTGGAAAGCGGACAGAGAATTCCGATCGGATCGCGACTTGGGGGCGATCCGTTAGAATTTTCTGCCACTCTTGTGATTAATAAAAACAGTATTAACTGCGTTGAGGTCAATATGACAGGGATGAGATTTTTCAGCAAATTCGCTGATTTTAGCGAATTCTTGCCCCAGATGCTGAAATGCTATATCTATAAATTTGCATGAAAATGGTCTTAAAAGACCATTTTCATGCAAATTTATAGAAATTAAATATCTTTCAACCAACAGGTTCACTCTGTGGTCTTAGATGTTTTTAAGAAACTCGATTTTCACAAATTTATCCTAAAAATGTGGGAATTTTCACAAATTTCGGCAAATTTTGTTGCTTGCCATTCTCACCCTGATAGGCAACTTGAAACATAAGCTCACTGATTATAATTTTCACGCAATGAATCGTCACTTCAAAGTTACATTCAAAGTTGTTTCAGTCTTGGCATTGAACTCAGTTTAATACGTCATTACCCTTGTTCAGCTGCAAGGCTTAACTTAAAGGCACAACGTGTCAAAATTCCCAACTAAGAAGACAACTCTTTACCATCACTCCATTGCATCGTGCGTATCGCACTCGTCGCGTCCATTGTAAGAGAGGCTAACAACACCAACTCACTTGGAAAAGACTGTTTTGGATTAACCCTTGAAACAGTCAGGCCCTGAATGGTATCTACATTGAAATAAATGAATCAATTTCTGAGTTGCTCAGAAGTTCAGTAATATCTTATTTTTACTGCTCCTTGGTCTGTGGGACTAAATTTCTTCTACCCATTCTCACCAATTTTGTTATTATTTGCCGACTGTTTATCTACTTCCATTTTTCACTGTTCACGCAAAAATGTATGACCACCCAAGTTGAAATCGTTAAGCTGTTAGCTCTCTATTCACCGGTGTTGAAATATTAAATGCCAAGTTGGAAGTTTTTATTCCCATAATACAACTCGCGGGTATCAGAGTGTTCAGTTTATTCGCCAATGTCAGATAATTTATTATCAAATTACAGAAATTGTATTTTCTATAAATATTCATGAAAATGGCCCTCAAGACCAGTTTCATGTAAATTTATAGAAAGAAAATGTCGACCAAGTTATACCTAATACTTTATGCGCTCTTGTGTTTTCAAAAGAAACGTCGTTTTCACAAATTCCCAGGTTACATTATGAGAGTTTCAGCTTATTTCTGACAATTTAGATACCTTCGACTCTCATCTTGTTCTGGGAATTGAACCAACTCCACCTTGTTTGACAGAGCTCGTCGAGCACTGTCAAACAAGGTTGAATTGCTTAACTTCCTTGTTGAATTATGGGGAAAAGTTTGTTGATTCGAATTTAGATATTTCGTTTGTTAGTGCTCGGGTGTTAAATACGAAGTCACGTACTTTCGTTGCTTCAAAATAAATTACAGTCTGCATGATACGTCTTGAAACCCCGGCATCCTTTAATCAACTGTTAACTTTATTTGACAAAACAGCTAAAATTTCCAACATTACGTGTCAAATTTGCGAACCGAGGCTGAAAATAATTAATTCTAACTTATTCGCATTGCTAGCAATGCGTCCGGTGTATAATTGTCTAAAAACATACAAAGCTACAAACTGAGTGGAACTTTATAAAATGAACTATGAAAAGTACAGGTCCAAGTGGAAAACAGATGTATGGCAATCAAAAGGTTGAGGAAATTTACATTTGCATAAACAAATGTTCAATTTCGAAAACTTCTGTCCAAAGAAAAAGCCGAAACTCAAAGTGTGTGGAGTACTCAATGAAACAATGATATGAAAAATGACCGTCGTTAATCACGCTGGCATGCTGTGTAAAGCGCGAGGATGTTTTCGCTTTTATGACACACACCCATCTTTTCTCGCCACGGCTTCAATTGAAATATTTCGTAATGCAACCTGCGTTTGGACATATCCTGAAAAATTGATTTTAAACCCAAATAGGACTGAGAGCTGACGAATCATCAAATTTTCACAGAACGGCAACAGAATGCATACGTCCGGGCAAGTCTTCGCCTGAGATTCGGCTAAAATGGACAGCAAAACATTGTAATGATAGAGTTTGAAATGCTAATGTTTGAATAATTAAAAAAATATCTCATTCAAATCGAGTGGAAGAAAAGTAATTAAAAAAATGGAAGGTGAAAGATCGCTGGTTTCACTCCCGCATATATGCTCAATACTATTTTTAACCCTTTAAAAACGGTATGCACACGTTTTTCGCGCGAGAAAAAGGACTGAAATCACCAGAGGACCCAACAATCATCAAACTGGCAAGGGGGAGCAGCAATAATTGGATCACACAGCCTTGTCGGTTGTAGGATGAAATTATTAGTGTGCCTCCACACTAATGCAAAACACGTTGCACTCACGTCCATTTTACCGTAGACAACAAAACAGATATCGTTCTCAGTTGTGCTAACTCAACCTTTAAACTGAGAGTGTGCAGAATCTGCATAAAGAAAACCCGATGCCATAAGTATGTTTTGGAAGCGGACGTTGGACCTCCAAACAGAAGGATCTTGTAGGAGATACTTTCCATGTGAAATTGTACATCTACAATTATGTAGATTTCACCTGGCGTTTACAGGATATCATCAAATGACGCTGAGTACATTTTGGGTCGATTCTCCATATACGAAGACGATACTACGTAAATGGTCAAATACATAACGAGACTGACCCACACCTCACTTCGGGAACAGTTCACTGAAGCTACAATCGAATCTCCTTAAATTTGCGACTCAAATGGTATTTCAATGCCAGAGTTTTCGTATGTTGATTAGGAATCGGATCAACTTCTCCTAACTATATATATATGACAAGCAAAATCACAGTTCTGCCATGTTAGTGACGATTTGGAAGAAAACTATTCTTATAGTCTTTTTAACTGGTAGAGTGCTGGAAGCCCATATTTGGGCTTTATTCTGAAGTGCAGGTACTGCAACTTAAAGGCTTCAAATTCAGTGGCTGTGCATCATTTTATCTTTGAAGTGATATTATTTAGTCTGTTAAGATTTGTCTTGTTACAATTTGTAGGAGAGTGCCCGTGGGCACTCTCCTATAAATTGTAACAAGGCAAAGACATGTGAAAAAAGTTTGGCGGCCAAATAAAATTTAGCACTCTACCAGTTAAAAGGCATTTTCAGGGAGGATTGAAAAAAAGTGGGTAGAAATAAACTGGGGATCGATCGACAATTCGTAAAGGTGTTCAACTCAAAAGAGTGTATACACTGCACAACATCCACTGCCATTCAAGCATATTTAGGCATCTGCGTACGATAAAAATATCAATATGGAAATAGTTATGCATACACGTGAGATAATGCATCGTGTTTCTGCCGAAGGTGTAGGAGCGGAGTTCACTCGATCGCAAAGTGTACTGGGAGAACAAATTATGAAAGAAACTTAAGTTGGAGTACCAAGGCTTTCTTAATATGAATCCATCTGGAAAATTGGTTTCTCTTATGAGAAAGGCAATTCGTTTAGTCTGTAGTCTCATCTGTAATACGCCCATTCATTTCTGTAAACACAGGGAACAGAGTCTTACTGTATAATATCGAACTAAAAGATGTGAATAACAGCCAGGGGATAAAATATCGTCGGGGATGGGATAATTTCATCCCCACCCCAAGAAAAAAGGTGATGGTCTCGTCGGACAGTACAGCTCTTACAACAATTTTTCCGATTATACGGGTACTTACAAATGAACGGTAATTATGTATGGTTAAATAGTCCCAAGGGAAAGCCCGAGAAGTGGAGCAGTGCTTGATTACTATGGTAAACAAGTAAGGCCGTATTGGTATAACACCGGGTTGCCATAGGTCCTTGATAATCTTCAATGTTCTTGAATAAAAAATTAATATTCAATGCCTTGATAGTCCTTGAAAATCGGTTCTGACAAAAAAGGGTTCTTGAATTTAATCCTGAAGTATCCACAGCTCCATTGAATGGATATCCAAAAGGTTTCCAATTAGACACGATGCAACAGTTGGGCCATTGAATTGATCTGCAAGGATAATAAATGCAGTCAGTGTGGGTTTAACGCTGATTGGTCGTCTGTTATAGTTATCTCGCCATTAGCACAAAGGTCTCAAAAACACCGTAATTTCGATGGCATGTTTCCCCGTAATTCAGCTAAGATTTTAACCAATTCTAAAAGCAAATTAAATTCGTTCCATATACTGTCGTCAGTGCTGCATTCATTAAGATAATTTAGAGATACGGAATTCAAAGTGTTGAAAATGTGATAAAATTGCTATGACCTACAGTTAAACGGAATGAGTCTTGAAATAACTAAGAAGAAAATAGGTGAAAATAAGATGCGTTAATGATACTGTTTTTCACACGTCTCAAGCTTCAGCTAATCGTTTAGGTTAAAACATACGCGTGTGCCGATAACAGCACCTGTATCGTACAAGCTGTCAAAAGATTTCCCACCCTCTGAAGATTGAAGTCGAGCGTTATATCAGGGGAAGAAAGATACCAAGGGACGGACTCCCGGATCTGCCCCGATTGTTCTTCTGGCGTAAAGGACAAAATGCATTTCCTTCTACAATGATAGCAGTACACTTCACTCCGTGAAAATTTGTTTAACCATTTGCACTCTGACGTCAAAATGTCTAAATTCAAGCAGCAATTGTTTCCCACAATATAACTAGAGATTTAACCATTTCAATCTTGTTTGACAGAGCTCCGTTTCGTTTCGATATAGACTTAGATGCTGAATTTTACCTTAAACACCAATAAAAAGTTTTATAAATATTTTACATAACTAATACAGTAATGACGTCAGTCGTCGACGTCGTAGGATGGTTTCGGAAGTTGAATTGAATTAATCTTCTCATTCATGTCATCAGCTGTTTACCTATAATACAAACAAGACAATTTTTGCACAAAACATTTCCTTAATAAATTTCATGTTTTCGAAAACACAACAAGCTCGTTCCGGTGAGGGGTCATACGCTATATTTCTAAGGCAAAAATTGAACAAAAAATAGGTGGCTCCTTCACTAAAATCGATCTGAGCCGAGGTAAACCTCGGCTCAGATCGATTTCAGTGTACTCGGTAGGCTAAATTTCATATGAAATTTCGACCCATTGGATATCCTCATGATAGAAGTTGTTTGTTGCATTTGCAATTAATCTATCATAGCGAATGATAATAGCTCCTTGCAGGGAAATACTTAATACCCCTACTTTGCATAACAAAATTCTCTGGAGGCTTTTTGTGAATCTGCTCACCTGTCGCTGGCGGGTCCTTTGATTACTTATAAGCTATAGCAAAAAGTGAATCTAATGCACCTTTAATTCACACCATTATAAACACATTAGAATTAAAAAAAAACCTCAACACGTGTGTGCATTGTACACTGTACCGTAAGTGATCAAACGGACTTAATCGGCTCTTGACAATAAAACAGTACACGGGTTTATCATGAATGCAAATAAAAGTTAACTCTCTGATGTAAGAAAAAAATCCAGCAAAACGATGTTTAATGCGTCTATCATGGCAAAGCAATGAATTACAAACGTTTGGTACAAAATTGTCTACAATTGTTCGGGTTGCGAAGTTATACTGGTATGTTGTCGGAAACCGGGCGTTGTTGGGAGAAATAGATTCACACAGTGTATTCAGCCAAAACGAAAGGAGTGTCGCCCGAATCCGTGGGTGAACGTATGTCGCACCGTGACGAACACACCCCTTTCGTTTTTGTTAGTGTGGTTCTTATCCTGAAGGGGTCCGTGGTTTTTTTGCAAAAAGCATAATCAAAAGACGTTCATTTAAAATAACAATTTTAATACATAAAAAAAATATTGTGACTTACATAAATCCAATGAATAAAACACAAACGTCAATCACACCCCACCCACACAATTTTTAAGTCACTTTGCGGGCCCGCATTCTCTGGTGTCGCTTGTGTTTGGTCCTCTCGGCTCAACGTGGTGTCTCTGGACTCTTGTAGCCTTTTCACGAGCATACAACTGACTCTTTACACTACCACTGCCGTCGCACGGCCATTAGTGTATTGTCACTTTACTGGACACCTTCAACTCTAACATGTGACGGAATGTTACTCCACCACTGCTGTCTAACGGCCACTAATGCATCGTCACTTGCTGGACGCCTTTCACTCAAGGAGTCGCCACTTAGGGGGTTGAGTGCCCCTTTATCTCAGAATAATGTTCATACAGGCAAAGCCTACTCTGCCTACGTATGGCTTGCCTTCTACAGCAGGTAATACGTCCACCTAATGCCAACATTCGTGAGCCCGCGGAGCTCGTACTACCTACTCCTGATCCTACACTCATGTATGGTCACGGAGTTGCCCCGCGACTGTTCCTACTCTAAATATGAACTCTGTGGCTCCCTTCACATTACAACGTTCCTGTACTTGCGCACCGATGCGGCACTTCCTCTAATCTATAGTATGGGACATCCACAGCTCCTAGCCTAAGATCCACAGTCTTTCACGTCTTGAGACTGGAATGAATTTTGCGAGAAAACCACCGACTCTTATTCAATCGCAAGGACATTAATTCCAATTTTAATTGCTTCTCTTGAACTTGGCCTCTTTGATCTATCTTAATTTAAAATTATATTTTAAGTTTCTTTCAAAGTCTCGCTTTATATTTACATGCTGACATTCGGAGACAGACCAGATATGTAATATGGGTGTGTGTCCAGAACATGTGCGATGTGTTGATTTTTACGACAATTACCTATTAACTGGACATAATTACCTAGATAATAGCTGCAGGAGAACACTGGCTTTTCCTCCCTTTAATCTTTTACCAGACATCCCATTATGGCGTTAAACAGAAACGCGGTAATGGACATAAAATTCTATGCTTAATTAGAAGCGCACGAATTATTGCTGGTCTGTTGAAGTGACAAGTCGGTTTTAGGGGTCTGTGAGATACCCATCTTTACGCTTTATATTTAGCCCGAGTGAGAAAGATCATCAAACTATTTACTCTTTTATGCCACCAAATCGTAAATTTAACCCTTTGAACTCTAGTGGTATCTTCCATGCCAGTTCAATGGCAGCAATTAGAAGAGTCCATATTCATTATTTGGGGTAGACCAATCAATATTTTCAACGTGCGGCCTCGGGACTGCACGTTGAAAATATTGATTTGTCTACCCCACACATTTACTGATCTGCCATCCTATTTAATGACGTTATGACGTTGCTGACCAAAAAAAACGGCCGCTAGGGTTCAAAGGGTTAAGCTATCACCTTGACTTATGTGTATATGCACGTTTCTTTGTGGTCATCTCCACTTTTGTATTCTTCTTTTATACCATTTATGTTACCAGTTGTCCGTTCGTACATCAGTGGAGGGAAGTCAGTTAAAATCAAGGGAGATAATCTAAGACATTTCTAGAAACACATTTTGCGTTTTCACATCTTTTCAAACTATTCCACCCATTTGGCCCTCATCAACGGCACTCGTTAAACTGAGCTGGGTAGACAAGTTTAGTGATGATTCCTCGAACAATGTGAAAGACGTTAAGGGACAAACACACACAAAAACAATCGGAAATTATGGGCCGCTCCTGTATTTGAGAATGCATGGTTGACAAATTTCGTCATTGGAAGAGATCTGCAGGAATTTAGCTCACCTTAATTTTCTAAACATATCAGTAAATTTACAACCAATGGTATGGGAATTGCATATGCAACTTGAAACTTCGAAATGTTAGCGAAGTTGTATTATCATTTCATTTCATGACCTTTTTGCTGTTCATTTTATCTTACAATCAACATGTATTTTGTCTGTATTAACCCCGCAACTGTCGTTTATCCGACCCCTTGATACAGATGTTTGTATCGGGGGGGGGGGGGGGCGGATACAAGCACGTTCCATTCGCGTGAGTTCCATTTTTTTTTCTTTTTGTTCATCCATACGAATAAATAGTTCGTTATATATTCGTCTACATTCTTGATTTATCCCCAATGTATTGTAAGATAAAATGATTATTACCATTATGCGGATATACAAAATATGTATCCGAGTCTCGCTCCGGGTTCTAAGGGTAGATCACGACTCGTCGTGATCTGCCCTTGGAATCCGGAGCTCGACTTGGATACATATTTTGTACATCCACATAATGGTAATAATCTCTATATATCAACAGTGTCCGAGTCGTTACATATAAGACAGATACTATCCTTTCCATTAAAATGAATGCCTAGGAGGTGAGATTTGCTAATTGTTTTTCTGGGAAGACCAAAGACTTGCCAATTACTGTAAAAACACATTCGCAAAACACAGAACCAAACTGGGCTGTTTCTTAGATGTTTCTAAATAGCTTTCCATAAAAGTCAAGTTTTCTTTTGTAGCTTTTAATAAACGAAAACTGTAGACGGCTCTAAGAACTCTATGTTGTTTTCGTTATAAAACACAGCACAAGGTAACGTCGCTTTCTACTGATGTCACGGGTGTTTTCTCAACAATTACAAATTGGACCTTCCTCGCCCACCCATTACTTTCAGAGGAGATAACTTTCTCGAAAGTCGATTTTCATGACGAGATAAGTGAGGGAGGATGGACAAGTTAAATTTGGAATAGAAGAGAAAATTTTAGAGAACAACAACTACAGCAATAACCACTATGGTCGACACCTGCTGTTCATACCACTGGTATCTGTGGGAAATACATATACAACAGGGAAATTCTCGTGTCTTTTGAAAATACTCGTAAGTTAGACAATACAGTACAATTTATTTGTAGAAGTTTTATTGTATTCTCCTCTGGCGAAAGTTCTCTGCATCACATCAAAGTTATACACTTTGTGTTGTGATGTTGCGCAAAGAGATAGGTAACGCCATTTCTTCACAAGTGACCCACGTTTTGGCTAACCATGACATGAATTTCTCGGACAGTATTGGAGACCATTTTAGGAGTCTTTCTGTTATGTGAAAGTGGTATTGGGCCAAAGTATTGAGGGAAGCGATTTTTTTTTATTTAGCATGCTCTCCAACTGGGTGTACAGGCCTGGCATTTTCATGAGAGCGATGTATTCGCTCGCCTACTGCTCGCCTTAAAAAAATAAGACGGGCGAAAAGTAGCCCTCCCAGCCTTAGGAAATCATGATTGCCATAACAGTCTATTCCTAAAGTACACATCTTATAAGACCTCTGCTATGTCAGTGGTCTCCATAAGACGGCCACACTGCCCATCCCACACCTCCGGGCCTTGCCAAGGCCCGGAGGCGTGGGAAGGGGCTGTGTAGTCGTCTCACAGAGACTACTCTGAAAGTGACACCAAATAAAATGTACAAAGCCCACTAGAGAGAGTACATTAATAGTAAAACTTCATTTTGTCACTTTTAGCTTTTGTAAGCTTCGGGAGGGGTGCGATTTTTATCCCTCCTACATTTTTAAGAATGCCACGCCTGGGTGTACTTTGTAAATAAAATTATCTTATCTTATCACAGTTACGCGATATGTTTAATATTCTGTAAACCTGGGAGAACAGGTGCTGACAGAAGTGAATAAAAAAACTCATCGGCGCAAAAGAAGAGAATAACGATTTACGATAACAAAGAACATGAATCAAAATGTGATAAACAATGAATCACTAATAACAGTTCAGCTTATTCAACTCGTGGACGACTTGTTAAAAAGGAATTCCAGAAAAATCACTTTTCCTAGAAAAAACATAGCTCATATCCCATAATATTGCAACGAACTCGGCAATCTCGTTCTATTGAGTGGGTCATAAGCTGTGTAAGGGTGGCACAAATAAAAATCATTGTGAATCTTGAATTGGGCTTCCTGTGAATAGCGCCGGTGTGTATATATATGATAGTTCCATCAGGTAAAACGTTAAAGAAAACTGTAGATTGGCATACTTTGGAATTTTTAATGAAGTTTAACGACACCTTCAGTAGCCATGGTAACCTTGTGTTGGACAATTTTACGGGTTGAGGAACCCGGAGTACCCGGGAAGAACCACCGAGCAGCGGCGCGCAACTGTCAGACTCTCCAACGCACTAACTCCGCACAAATAGGGTTTGCATTGGGTGAAAACAAGTACGTCATCGATATGCACTAATTCCGCACAAAGAGGGTTTGCACTGGGTGAAAACAAGTGCGTGATCCATGTGCAGTACACCTTAGTACACCTTACCCCCACGTATAATATGGAATAACTGCGCGGAATATCAAAGGCGAAGTGGTGGTGGATGGTGTGTGGATATGTTATCAGGGTTTAAAATGTTCGTGTAATTATTATCTTCACGATTGTACGTTTGTATACTAACGATAATTGACAATTTGATAACGCCCTTCGGACATCGTTTTTTCAAAAGGTTTCCGAGGTAAAACAGGTAATCGGGGGCTTACAATTTCCGAAAAACACCAACGGTGCTAAACGTTGCTGGGTATAACTCGTGCTTTTGCAATACTTGTGTCAACAGAAATCTTCTGTTTCCGAACCCTGCACACGTCGAAGGATTGGCTTTATTGTAGTCGAATTTTCTGACATGTCGACATAAGTTTGCAACAGTGTGAAGTTTACTTTGCGACACACCACCTTGGTTTATAATATTTTATTTATGAAATCTCGACCTGTGGGTGTAGGTAGATGTGTGGCGACTCATGATGAGTCAGATCACGATCGAATTGAGAAAGAGAACGCTGTTAAGACCAATGTACTGTTTTATTCTCGAGCATCTCGAGCTCGCCTTTCTGACTTATCGATCAGTTTAGCTTTAACGTGCCCCGCCTCAAATCACCACACAAACAGTACTATATTTTTGTATAACAGAGAACCCTTGTTGTTCTCTTCCGTTGTGAATTAATTTCAGACTCATACATTACAAATTTAAATACCGATACCCCCCTCCCCAACTCGGTAAGTATCTCGCTTTGTGGACCATTCATCAAACCCCATTGCTGCAGTGCAGGCCACTCAAATCAGTACAACTATCATGCATCTTTCTGTTGCTGTATTGTCTTTTATCTCTCTCCACTATTATCACTATTATTTATTTGTTTCCCTCTTAACCCTTTACCTAATATAAAAACCGACGACACTTGCAAACAAAATTCTCGAATAACTAATTTTTTTCATTTTTTTCTCAAAAACATAGGTTATGACCCCTTATTGGAACGAGCTCGACGAGCTCGTTCCAAAGAGGGGTCATAACCTATGTTTTTGAGACAAAAAATGAAAATATAATGAAAATTAATTGGCGATTTTTGAGAATAGCGCTGGCCGGTTTTGACCGTTACGTTGGTAGAGTGTTAAACCAACCCTTCCAATTCATATTCGAACAAACGCATAGTGCCCAAGCTCTTTGAGAAACTTAATGATCAATATACACTTGATATCTGCCATATCCGATCTTAGCTGTTTTTGTAACAGTATTTTATATATGGAAACAACAACAATAAGCCTGTGGCTTACTGCCGAATCCAATCCACACACTATTGTACATTACTACTGATATTATTGGAAACAAGATATTGTTTAAACTAAAAAAAAACGGTAATCTGGGCCTCGTGAATCGATACAGAATGACAGAACCTACCAATTCGCATGGCGAATCACGATGCTTCTCTCGAATCGAATAAAGCAAAAGGTTCGAAACCGAATCGAATCTGGAATCCAATGTACTTTTCAATTGTCACGATACAACGGCCTACTGGTGCTGTCTATCTCCCTCGTGAACCCAACATCAATAGGCATACTTGTTTATTTTTAGGTTGTCGAAGAAAAAAAAAGCCATTTAACGTCTTTTGAGTGCAACAAGGCGTCATCTGGAATGCCATAGCTGTCGCTTCAAATGTCATTTTTATGAATTTTTATGACTGAATGTGTGCTACCTATTCAGACTGGATACATTCAATCTTATTCATCAGAAAATTGTAGGATGAGTTGTTATCTTCCGAAAGTCGACAATAAAGAATTTTATCTTACAATCAACATGTATTTTGTCTGTGTTAACTCCGCAATTATCGTGTATCCTACCCCCTGATACAGATGTTTGTATCAGGGGGTCGGATACAAGCACGTTTCTTTCGCATGAGTTCCATTTTTTTTGTTCATCCGTACAAATAAATAGTTCGTTATATATTCGTCTACATTCTTGACTTATCCCCAATATATTGTAAGATAAAATGATTATTACCATTATGTGGATGTACAAAATATGTAACCGAGTCGAGCTCCGGGTTCTGAGGGCTCGTCGTGATCTGTCCTTAGAACCCGGAGCTGGACTCGGATACATATTTTGAACATCCACATAATGGTAATAATCTCTATGTATGAAATCCAAATCTTTCCAGGATTCGATTTTTCGTATAATCGAGATGGTTCCGAATCGAATCAGTGACAAGATTCGTAATCAAAACGAATCTTGAACGTTCGCCCCACCCTAACAATGAGCTACGAATTTTTCATATATACATAATATGGACAACAACTTTGAAGGTCCAGATATTCATTATCCTCGTTCGCGGATACAGCGTTACATTCCAACGCCCCCACGCCAACCTACAACCTAAAGCAAGACCAATAGTGGCGTAACATCTTCATAAATATATGGATCATTGACGACTGAAAGAGAAAAACAACGAAGACAGGTTAGCTTTCATGTAAAAGTACTGAGAGCCTGGAAAATTAATCCTTTGCACTCTGATGTCAACATGGGGTAGTTTTCAACAGCAAATATTTCCCACAATGCAACTGAGAATTTAATAAATTATATCTTGTTTGACAGAGCTCATTGAGCTCTGTCAAACAAGATATATTTTGTTAAATGTCTCATTCTATGTTGATAAAATGGAGTCAATGATGGCCATTTTGAAATACTACTAGGGTGATAAAAGTTATAGGACAGAATAGCACGACAACAGGAAAACAAAAAACTCATGTTCCCGTCGGCGTCCAACAGAGAAAAGCAAGGTGTTTTATCTAGCTTTAATCGTTTGAGAACGATGGTATGAACAAAACTCCAAATGAACGCTTTCTTGCTAGCTGAAATAAATCAGTCAAACTTCACTCAGCTATGTCTAAAACCATATGTAAAATTTAACACAAGAAGGAAATGTCTTTCTCTTGCTGTGCACAGAACATTCGCTCAGTTGGTTTAATGGCCTAATAAATCACACAGTTTGCTTCCGATCACAACTTGAATGTGTGTATGAGTTCGATGAGCTAGCAACGCGTGTGACTTATTGACATTATTTCTTTTATTTGAAAAAAATAAAAAGTGAGGTTTTCAATTGAATGTTGTTACTGGATTTCTGTATTTGTATAAAATTTAAAATTTTGTTCTTGTAGGGAAACGGCAACCATTTCCGAACAATTAACAAATAATTGCTTACAACTCAATGTACTTTATTTTATGAGAAACTTTTCGCTTGCATTAAATATGAATTTTTCAACGGGTATTTATAACAATGAAGACCGAATTTATTTTTAAAAAATATTTTGTTTTCAATTCAGGACTCTGAATTAGTTTTTCTTGTCTAAATTCACGGACCAAGAGTCACAGCTTTGACGGATTGCACCCAACCTCTCCGTGTTTGACTGATAATGGTCTGAACAATAGTTCACTGGGATTTATAAATCTGTTTTCTTTGTTCTTTCCTTGTGTCAGGTATTTTCTGATTTTCTTCCTGGAGCTTGTACACACTGAGTATTAGAGGATATGTGTTTGTGATATCCTAATGGGACTCCGCTGAGTATTTCATGCCTACTTAACTAAATTAAGCAGTATTAAAAAAGTAAGACCGTGCTACCCATTGAAATGGGGCCGTATAAATAGGCAATGTAGAAACCTCAATTCTGATCAGACGGGGTAGTCCACTTCTACGCACGGCTCGGGAACGCGTTGAGTTTTGAAGATTTTCAAATACATTTGCAACCTCCCAACGAACAGAATACATTGACAGTTATTAGGTAAGTATACAGTAAAATATATTTATTACACATTTTCATTTACAATACCGGAATATTTGATGAAATATCAGTGAGAGAGATATCGTATATTCACTCGTGAGAAATGTAATAACAATATATCTTCGACAGTGAAGTCATATCATACTTCATAAACTACATTTGGCTGACGCTAATTTGTTTGTGTTTCGGCCATCCTTGACTTATCATGTCATGAAAATCCAGATTTGATGAAGGTATCTCCCCTGGAATTATTAGATGGACGAGGAAGGTCCAATCAGGAATAATGTAATTGTTGAGAAAACACCCATGACATCAGTAGAAAATAAAGCGACGTTTCCTTTTGCTAGTTTTTTTCATAAACGAAAACAACAGACAGCTCTCGGAGGTGTCTGTTGTTTTCGTGTATTAAAAGTTACAAATGGAAACTTGGCTTTTTGTATATGGCTAGCTAATTATAAGTAACCGTCCACTTTGGCTCTTTGATTAGCGAATGTGTTTTTACAGTAATTTGCAAGTTTTTATTCTTCTTGGGAAAAAAATTAGCAAATCGTTACCTCTTAGAATTTATATTAATGGAAAGGATAGTGTCTGTATTATATGTCACGACGGTACACAGTTGGTATAAAGAACGGAAAAGGAGTTTTCAAAGCATCAAAGGTGGAAAAACGCCTTTTTCTTACTTTTAATTTGGTCGAAACAGAGAATAATAGTTAAACGTTCAAACTGATTGGGAAAAATGTAAAAAAAACAGCTTCTGTATTTTTGTACAACTGCACAGGAAAACGCCTGAAGTTTGTGAAATGATGCTCACATCGATGACACAAATTCGCTAACATTTCGAAATTTCAATTTTTATATGAAATTCCCATACGCTTAGAGTTAAATTTACTGTCGACTTTAGAAAGTTAAGGGGAGCTACCTTTCCCGTTAATCTTCCAGTGATGAAAATTGTCAGCCATGGTTTATTATTCTTTTAAAAATTATTTTCGTTATGTATACTGCACTGAATGGTGGTATACCTATTACATTTACAAATGGGAGCGATAAGAGCTTAAGCGCGGAAATAAGATATGTCTCAAACAACAAGGTCAGATCCGCTATTTCTTTGTGTGTTTCTTACAGAATCGTTTCTGACAGATCAATATATATTATCGCAACAGTGAAGTGATCTGGGTCGCAGTATCACGTCTCGTTGAGGAGGTCAGATCTGTCCTCCTCAACGAGACGTGATGCGACGACCCAGATCACTTCACTGTAGCGATAAAAGGTTTATTATATGACTTATAGTTCAACATCGTATGCCAACGCCAGCATTAACAATTCTCCTAATCTTTTTTGGTAAACTGGATTGAAGTAAAAAAAGAACTATTTTTGTTTACACTTATTTTTGTAACAGGTGCACACTTCCGGGGAATCCCCCGATGCGCATAAATACGATACAAAAAAATATGAATACGATAACAAACCCGGACCGCCGTTCGAGCGCACCCACCCACGGAATAAAGTACTCTCTGCGTCCGGAACAGCTGATTATGCGAATTCGCACGCACCCGTAAATAGTCCTATAGTGTACGGAATCGGATTCCACACTTTGGATTTCGGGGACCAGGAAAAGATCGTCAACCAGTAGTGATATTTAGTGGTTAAATTACATAGTCCTATAATAAAATCAAATATCAAACACATAATAATGAAACAAAAATCTTCAATATTGCACTGGATGCAGATGTCACTTCGCCTGGTAGAACCAACACTATCGTTTTTCTCTGATGGTTTTGCATAACAGATCGTTCCTGAAAACATAAAGACGTCAACTTGGAAACTTAATGTTTCCAATGGACAATAAACGAGTTAGTGGGTAATGTGTGTATAATCATTGCAAAAAAGCGAACAGTCTGAAAAAAGGAAAATACAGAAAACATCAAATTTGTTTCAAATTGTTCTTATGTTTCACTTTATATCAGCGGGATGACAGGGAAGATTAATATGACCATACTCTTAAATATAGTTTGAGACGAAGTAACGGATTTTGTCAACATTTTTTTACTTAGAAAATGTGATTGGCATAAAATGTTTCATGTAATACTTGCATTTATCACACACCTATTAATATAAAACAAGGGATTTCTACTGTTCTGCCTGTACGATAAAAATAAAGTTGTATCACAGATGTAGTGATACAAAACACGTTCGATTTCGTTTCCAACTTAACCCTTTACCTAACATGAAAAGCAGACGACACTTGCATAAATAATTCTTGAATAACTAATTTTTTTCATTTTTTGTCTCAAAAACATAGGTTATGACCCCTCGTTGGAACGAGCTCGACGAGCTCGTTCCAACGAGGGGTCATAACCTATGTTTTTGAGACAAAAAATGAAAATATTTTGAAAATTAATTGGCGATTTTTGAGAATAGCGCTGGCCGGTTTTGGCCGTTACGTTGGGTAAAGGGTTAAACAGAGAAGGAACCCTTAATAAACCACGTCAATCATTGGTCGAATGCACCGGAGTCGACAACCCTTGGAAATTCCAAGTTCCTCATTCAGATTTGTTTACCTGGGATATTTAAACAATCAGACTAGCGTCAAAAATTTACAAAATAAAAATAACATTCTGGCTTCTTGTTCCTTGACAAATACTTTCCACAACTGGTCATCATATGATGATGGAGTGTACTAAATTTATTACCTATTTAAAAACTTTTGGTTGTGTGATTCCCCGCAGTTTAGTCAATATTTGAATTTCGATCATCGTGACCGTGACACTGATCGGTGTCAGTTTGGTTTCGACCAATTGGATGCCGTAAACATTAAAAACCAAAATTAGGATTGGGTAACCTGCCAGCTAGAAGTGATGTCTTTTTGGCAACGAAGGAAACTTAGCAACTGTCCACTTAAAAAGTGTTTTTAGTTCAATTTTCCTGTAGACTGGTTTGTACATGGGAGGTATGTGATAAATACAGAACCGCACATACGTTTGAATGGGTTAAGAATTGTCGCACTCGATTCGGCTCTCCTGATATCCTGGGCCAAAGCAATTTTGTGCGATAATTTTTAACCCGTTCAAACGTATGTGTGGTTCTGTATTTATATCTCATAATTAAAGTGACACTCCAAAATCAGATAGGTTAAAAATCAACCCAAATCAATTGGGCTGAGAGAATATGAACCCAATTGGCTTCATATTCACTCAACCCAGTTGACTTTGGTTGATTTTTAATCCATCCGATTTTAAAGTTTATCCCTTCCCTTTCTGGGTAGTTAAGCTTTCCAAAAGTATTTGGGTGCTCGATAGATCGTGAAAATGTTTTCCCAGGTAGAACACTGGACTTTCACCTATGGGGTATACAGACCCTCTTAATCTAGCACGAAGCGGAATGGAGTATAGGGGGAATATTTTACAGCTGCTAGCGGCTGCAGAAAAATGTTCCCACACCCCCCCCCCCTCCCCCTCCCCCCCACCCGCCCACTTCATTTAGCCACGCAGCGTCCCTGCGTGCACATTGCTTTATTCGCCGAAATACGAAAAATCCCTCAGTCTGGGAATCATCAAAATGGAAAAGGTATTGCCACTTGGAGCCAAACTCCAAGTGGTTGTTACCAACGGCAATACTCGATAGATGACTGCCGTAGGTACTAGACTATCGGTGGCGTAATGTCCATACAACGAGATTAGGGCGTCTTCTAAGGCCCCCACCAATTGCACGGCTTTAGGGGACCCCAACAATTCCAACATTTTAGAAAGAATAATTATTAAGGGTCTCAAACCAGTGTTGTAGTTGAAGCATTAGGTTAGATGTTTCAATACCAGCTTGCATGAAGAATCGGGGCGATATTCTCTGAAACCAATAACGGGGTTGTCTACGTGGCACATGACAACATGAGTCAGTAGTTCAAATGACGAAACAATTTTGATTTTAATTCATTTACAAATGTGGATTCATTCTGTACAAGTTGTTACATCAAATCGTCGAAGCAGTATCCGAAACCAACGAATGCCAACATGACTCCATCTCGGTTAAGGTGCTGACCAACTAACGAAGGAACGAACATAGAAACGAACGAAAGGACGAACGAAAAGCACCATCAGAGAAATTTTAGTTAATGAAGCACCGGGTGCTTCATTAATTATTTTTTTGACTATTACTCCTATAGTTAGTGTTTCTTATCTAATATTATTGCGTCCGCAGGAATATTTCCCACTCGTGGAAAGTGACCAGTCCACGACGGGCATATTGTAACCACGAGCCATCACTAGAACTTCTTAAGCTACTCAAGGCCGGATAGATATTATACTGAATACTTGTACCCAGTCATTGGGCTCGAATACAACATAATAATGTACTAAATAATTACAGTATCGTCCCCTGAGTTCCAGGTTGCCCTATGTGCCAGTAGGCACATAGGACAACCTGGAACTCAGGGGACGGTATGTGGCCTAAGGCACCCCCCCCCCCCCCCCCAATATTACCGTTACGCCACAGTCGACTATGTTTATTTAAATTTTGATTTACGGTATTTCCAAGTGCAATAGAAACGGAAAACAGTAAAGCAAACATGGGAATTGCATCCGAGACGCAAACGAAATCATCAGTATAGTGAAATCTTTTTTCTTGTTTAGAAACAAATCAATTACAATAAAGTCTAGCATCTGTTGTTTGTTGGGTGTTTGTATGACCAACGCTCTGAACTTGTGAATGGAAGACTACCAACGTGATTGTCTCATGACTATTGATTTGACCGAGTGGTGTGCGAAGTGGATGTGACTGAGGCTTGGTGTTCAAACGTGATTTCAGAGAACGAGGGAGAGAGATTTAGAAAGAGAGCGAGAATATCATTATTCCTGGTGGGTGAGGGTGTGAGATGGGGAAATCTCACCCGAGGGCAAGATATTTGGGCCAGACACGAGGCTTGCCGGGTGTCTGGACCAAATATCTTGTCCCGAGGGTGAGATTTTCCCATCTCACACCCACCCCATCAGGGATAATTTTTCTCCCCCACCAAAACACTCTGACGTCATCAAAAGTATTGCAGGGGCTCGTGCAGCTATATCCAACAATTTTATTGTCCATTTCTGAAATAAACTGATTACCTTATCGGAAAGAGCGCACAAACTTTCCGAAAATACAATAGGTATATACCACGAAATTAAATCCCAACACCGGCAAGACAGGGTTTAAAGTTTAAACGAAATGAACATTGACACATTCATAATGGCGTTCACCCCAAAATTGATATAAAAGAGTCAAGTGTCCTTTGGTTTTGAGATCTTTGTTTTTATTTGTATTTTCGTCGACAAACGTTTTTCTGCTAATATTTCTGAATCGTGACGCCACGTTGTTTGTTTACGGAAGGACGTGCGTTGCTTAAGTAGTCAGTGCGTCCATTAAATAGGCTAATAAGCCGGTCACGTGGGTCATGTGAAATAGATATCTATCTCACATGGCCTTCTCACATGAGTCACGCATATCTTGCTTAGGAAATGGACCGGGGGGGGGTGAGGGCGTGAGCGTTGTGGGGGTGGTATTTGGGTGTGTCGTGGAGTGAGAGAGAAAGGGGGATTTTGAAGTGTGCTCTTACATATAAATGCTTGTATATAGTATAAAGAGATGACTTCCAGGGTATATTTGCTACATATGTGTATACATAATTTTGTGGAATTCATGCGAGCACGATGTGGAAAAAGATCGAATAGATAACTGCATGAAGGCTGAAGCACCAGTACTGGTTGTCGGTTGTATGTCCGCGCCTAAACGTATGGAGTGTGCGTATGTGTATTTGGGACAGTAGAGGACTTGAACGAGGGCAAAGTGTGTGCGTCTGAATGTGGAAGTTTTTTTTGTGGAGGAAGACGTATGTGCGAAAAAATGATTACAGCAAGTACCTTTTCTTATATAAATAGTATAAATAGAATCTTATGATGTTTTTAACCCTTTACCCAACGCAGACAATTTCAAAATTTGGTATGTTAAATATGTTTTCAATTCAAAAAGCAGTTCAACAAAGCCATAGCACGTGACCCCTTATTGGAACGAGTTCGATGGGATCGTTCCAATGGGTGTGTGTGTGTGGGGGGGGGGGGGGGGGGGGGGGGGGTAACATGATATGGTTTTGTTGAATTCTTTTTTTTTAAATTCAGCTGCTGAATTAGGATATTACACGGGAGTATGCGGCCCATCCGTTAGTTAAAGGGTTAATTATCTGTTAAGAAGTATTGAAATGTGACACTATAATGACTATTTCCCTACTACTATTACTACTACTACTACTACAACTACTACTACTATACTACTACTACTATACTACTACTACTACAGTGGAGCTCACTTACTCGGATATCTCTTAACTGAATAACCCTGTTAATTGAATATAACTTCCCAACACAAAACCATTTATCATACCTCCAGTACAAATTTGACCTGTTAATAGAATATAGGTTATAGAGTAAACGGCTGTTAATTGAATAAAAAATCTTGTAACCTGTCAAGAAATTACCCTGACTCTCCCCAGTTTTCCCTTTGTTTATAGACCTATTTGGCCTCAGTACATCCAATACAAGCATCTAATCTATTACATCTTGTTTGGCAGAGCACATAGAGCTCATGGAGATCCTTTTTCTCCAATTAATCATCGATTACAGCAATATTGTTGAAAATTCTCCACACGGGCCATTAATTCAGAGCAATTCACAACATGCTTGGTGTACACGTAAGAACCAATACCACAAGATGCCAGACTGAACAACCTGGTTTACAATACACTGTTTTCCTGCACAATGCGCCTCTAGCGGTTTGCACTGTAGCATTTAATGGGGGATAAAAGTTCCCTGATTTATCCAGTTGGTGGAAAATGAACTGAGCTTGTAAGTGTGTGAATAAAATGTTAAAGTGCATGTTTTGAAAAGAAAATATAAAATATTGGTGATAACTGTCTTCTGAAATGGTAAGAGAAGATAAAATTTGGGCGATGGAAGTAAAAGTATGCCCATTTTATTCTGTTCGAAACTGGGCGGTAGAAAAGGAATCACCAAATTTAAAGGCAAAAATCACATGGCGACCTATATTTTTTCAGTGTATTTTTTCAAGAGGTGATAAACTAAATGGGTATAGTTTTCTTTGCCAAAATCAGCTTGATGGGGTGGGGAGCATGTGAAGGAGTTGTACTGTCGCCAATGTAAAAACAAAAAACAAAACAAAAAAAACAGGGTATTGTAACAACTTGCAGCAGCATCACGAAGGGAGGCAACTGCTTGGAGTCTCAGTTGGAGCCTTCCGTAAATCGCACTTTCATTGGTTGACTTTTCGGATTTATATATTTAAAAATTGATATGAAAAATCGCATTTTTTGTGAAATATGTTGAATGAAGCTGATATGAGGTAATCGAGATTATGCGTCGCAGTCAAGCTGTTCTCTTACTTGGATAAACATTTCCTCCCAGCGTGTTGCCACAACTGGGATTGATAGCGCGCTATCGAAAAAGAAATACATCTCTGCCAAACAATAACATGGGCGAATGTCAAGGATTTGGAAGAGCAATGCAAACTGTATTGCACTTACTGGTGGTTGACGTTTCCCCTACGGTAGATATTTTTGTATTTGAAAAAAAAATGACAAGATACCCAGCACAGGGCATTAACCATCTATCTCGCTCGAGGGGAGCTGCTCTTTAAAACTCTGGTTTGACACACAATCCAACATTTAACCCTTTACCTAACATGAAAAGCAGACGACACTTGCAAAAAAAATTCTTGAATAACTATTTTTTTTCATTTTTTGTCTCAAAAACATAGGTTATGAAACTTCTCATTGGAACGAGCTCGACGAGCTCGTTCCAATGAGGGGTCATAACCTATGTTTTTGAGACAAAAAATGAAAATATAATGAAAAATAATTGGCGATTTTTGAGAATAGCGCTGGCCGGTTTTGACCGTTACGTTGGGTAAAGGGTTAAGTACATCTCAGTTTAACCCTTTGATCACGAAAGGCCACCTTTCCCGTTCAGTATCGCGATGCGACCTGAATTCAGAAAGTGAATAGTTACTCAGTGAATTTGTGGGGTAGACCAATCAGGATTTTCACCGTGCAGTCCCAAAGCTGCACGTTGAAAATATTGATTGCTCTTTTCCCAAGTAACGAGCACAGACTCAACCACCTGATAATAATAATAATATACACATTTATATCTTACCTCCTACAAGTATCTGGGAATTTCATTGGTTCAAAGACGTCACATGCAGACTGCATATAAAACCATATACTGCCTGTCAACATCAATATACGCTGACAGCTATGGGTAATCTCCCCTTTGTTCATTGATTATTCAAAATGGCGGCAGCCGATAAACGCTTCAAGTTGACAGATTGAGTGTTGGAAGCTCATATTTGGTCTGAAGGGCAGGTTAGGCAACTTAAAAGGCTTCATATTCTGTGGATGTGTGTCAGGTTACCTTCGAAATGAAACTGTATGAATTTGCCTGGTTACAATTTATGGGAGAGTGCCTGTAGACACGTGAACACATTGTGAGAATTCTCTCATTTAATTTTGATCCCTGTTGTTATTAGGTCTGTGCATCGATGCAGCAGTCGGCAAGATATATTCGTTACACAGTTTGTCAGTGGCCTAATATGGTATATATGGTGTCAGTTAATAAGAAATTAACTGACACCATATATACCATATTAGGCCACCAACAAACTGTGTAACTAATAATATAGCGCCAATATTATAGTTCAGAAGATATAGAACCATATTTTAAGGCGCTGTACATGTTACTGAGCTCGTGCAAATATACAAACGGAATATATACAGTATCTTCCAGTCCAGAACATCACTTATAGGCTTTTTGAAACAGGTATGTTTTGAGATCTTTCTTGAAAAGGTTGACATTTGACAGTCTTTTTAGGTGTTTTGGTAAATTATTCCACAAGTGAGGGCCAGCAAATGAGAATGACCTATCTCCAAATGTCTTACGCCTATGTTTTGGAACATGTAGCAACATTTTACCATCGGACCTCAGGTTGTATTGACACACATTCTTGGTATTAAGGAGTTCTTCTAAGAAGGCTGGTGACATGTTGTTTCGTGTCTTAAAAACTAATAATAAAGTTTTGAAAATTATTCTGTACTTGACTGGCAGCCAGTGCATATCCCTCAGAACAGTAGTGATGTGTTGAGATCGTGATACCCTACATACCACTCGGGCTGATGCATTTAGTACCATCTGATGGCTCTGAATTGGCATGGAATATACCATGAGGGTGCAAAGGATTAAAATGGATCTTAAAGTGTGATTCTGAATACTTACTAACCCTGTATGTATTATTTCTGATGGTCCCTTGTGTCCTGCTTATTCTTCAATTTATTCTTCAATTTATCTGTTCGGTGAGTCTGCCACTCAGCCGTCTTAACAGTCTTACAGAGTGCTTCCTCAGAGGGCTAATCAACATAATTTGAGGAGGTCTGAAATGATCAGATGAAGCAAAGAAGTGTTAAAAGCAAGGTATGATTGCACAAATACACCCGATGCTCCTCATTTTGTACGTTGAAACTCGTTTACCACAAGGCACCCGCGAAGTGGAGTTTACACTTCTGAAGAAGACTGAAAGAAGACAAATACTATCAACGTTTCCGCCAACCTACCTTCGGGTGCAGCCCGGACGTCTGTTTGTTAAAACTTGGCCCGTGCTTCTCATTTTCACAGAATGTATGGCATTGTAAAAGCAAGTTATTGCATTTATCCACCCTACGCAAAATGTATGTTTTTTTGTAGTAATGGAATTTCTAGCCGTACCCGAGTGCCGCATCCGTATTGATCAAAATGGTGCGTTGTCCTGTGTTTTTGTAAGTATTGAACCGCTTGAAAATAAAAAAAACCCACATACATTTCCCTTTTCAATTTTAGGAAATATATTTTGTAGATTCATCCGTACAATACGGATTACGGTCAATAATATACTTCGTGGAGGTATAAGAGTTTTCATCAGCTAGAGATGTCTCCCTGCAAATGTCTGGTATAACTGTATCAGTGTTATTCTCGAATGATGCCGAAAAAGGAGTTTGTCAAGAGTTCTGTCGGGCTTATCACTTACAAGATATTACATTCAGCCTCGATATAGCCAACTATCGCTTAGAGTCTATTACAAAAGCTGTCATTCTAATGTATGTGTCTTCTCATTGTTCGTATCCAGAAGATACCTCACGTCGCATCGTTGGGCCACGCTCGTCAGGCTCGTTCAAGTGAGGTGTCATATCCTATAATATGCAGACAAAGGTGAAACATTTTAGTCATTCAAGATTTGTTCTTTCCAAGTGATGTCCTCTCTCTTTAGTCGCATAAGATAATGAGTTAAGGCCTAAACAAATTGAACATATGTTTCTCAGGCCCTCCCGCATACTCCTTTTGGCTGCCGCGTGCTCTCTTTTTTATAACCAATGTAAACTTAAAAAAATAAAAATTAAATGGTTTATGTCTGATATTTTAAGCAAGTTAATAAAATTGATGAATTTGTCCCTTCAGTGCAAGAGGGCTTCGCAATGCTTTAGCTCTGCAAAGCAGGCTTTGCAATGCTTTAGCATTGCAAAGCCTTCTTGCTCTCAAGGGACGAGATACACAACCACCCGTGCTATTCCGTAGTTTATGAGGCCTAAAACATAAACCAAGGGCATGAACTTTTGATGGCAAAGAAATAATTACAGAAATAAAAAATAAAATAAAAAAACACTCGCCCGCATGCCATTTTACAAATAAAGGTATGAGAAACAGAATATCTACTTTGTGTGGCCTAAGACTTCCACATTTAAAACAAATATTCAACATTCGGAGGAGACAGTTGGTTTTAATATTTATCCCTGACTTATCTCGTCAGGAAAATCGACTTTCGATAAAGTTATATTTCCTAAAAGTATAAGAAGGTCGAATTTGGAAGCATGTAATTGTTGAGAAAACACCTATGACATCAGTAGAAAATAAAGCCAAGTTTCCTTTTGTTATGTTTAATAAAAGGAGACAGCTCTCGCGGCTGTCTGTTGATTTTGTTTGTTAAAAGTTACAAAAGTTAACTTTCCCCTTTCTGGCAAGAAACTGTCCACATTGGTACTTAGCGAATGTGATTTACGGTAATTTGCAAGTTTTTATTCTTCCCAGCCTTCTGGACTTTTATGTTATAGAAAACATAGTGTATGTCTTATATGCCACGATGCGCACACTGTTTGATATTATGATCAGAAAAAAGGTTACAGCGCATCAAAAGATGGTGAAAACACCGTTTTCTTATTTTTAAATGATTTTCAACAGAAAATAATAGTCAAACGTTCAGACTGTTTGGGGAAAAAACTTATCAAAATTCCAGCTTACTTATTTTTATACCACTCTACAGGGAAATGTCTGAAAGTTGTAGAATGATGCGCACATCAATGATAAAGCTTCGCCACCATTTCGAAATGTCAATTTTTATATAAAATTCCTATACCCTTACTGTAAAATTCACTGACAACTTTAGAAAATTAAGGGGAGCTAACTTCCCTGCAAATCTCTTCCAGTGACGAAAATTGTCAGCCATGGCGAGGGAAGGGAGCATAACATCTTCGAAGAAATTAGACATGTAAAGCATAGCAACACGCCACTTGTAACAAATGGTGATGTCTTGTATCATCAGTTTCCTCATGAACAGTGCATGGGTTTAGGAACACGCAGTATAGAATCAAACTTTAACAAGATCTCGCAACCAAGGGTCGCCCAGTAGTGTCTGAAACTTAGTGAGGAGGACACCTAACAGGGGTGTAGCCAGAATTTTTGTTGGGGGGGGGGGGGGGGGTCGCCGACAATGTAACTCAAGGATGAGGTCTGGCCACTAAAAAGACCGAAATCTTTGTCAAAGGCCAAGCCATGGACAAAGGTCAAGTTAGAGGAGATTATGGGAGATGGTGACCCCCCCCCCCCCCCCACAATCTTCTCCTCGAACTTGACCTTTGGCCATTGGTGGTAGTCCGGTTGGGGGGTGGGGGGGGGACGTGTTCTCCCCCGGAAAAAATTCTTCAATATTTGATATTAGCAGTGATCAAAGATTTCATGCTGAGTGAAAGTGAATCAAATTCAATGTAAACACGTATTAGATTGTTGTGGAGAATATCGGCCGCGAACCTTTGGGATTCGGGGGGGGGGGGAGGGGGGTCATACGACCCCATGATCCTCCCTGGCTACATCCTTGCCTAAAAACGAAATCGTGTTTATTAAAAACTGTCAAATCCAACAGACAAAAATCTGCATAAAATTTAATTTCCATAACCAAGAGCATACGTTTAGCGATACTGTTTATTGATTTATTTATTGGGGTTTAACGACACTTTCGATAGCCAGGGTCACCTCGTGTCGTACATTTTTACGGGTGGAGGAAGCCGGACTACCCTGCGAGAATCACCGAGCAACGGCGAACAAATGTCAGACACGTTTAATGATACTATGTTGACTAGAAATACAGAAGCAATGAATGCGAGCTGGAAAGTCAACCTCCGTCTACCATAAAATCACAATAGAGTATCAGTAGTCATTTTTTGGTTTCTCGGTAGGGTTTAACGCTTTTATTACGTAACGACCACACATATATATACCAGTCTCTCAAACTTATCAACTCATTACCATCCCCGCGGGAATCCCGGAAAGTGAAGCAGTGCCTGTTCACTGCGGTAAACAGGCTCTGGTTTACTGGTAAAATAGGACCCAGTCACCAATGCTTGGGATGTGCAAACCCTCTCTAAAATGGGCAACATGGCTTATTAACTTCTCACCCCTGGTCTTGAGTTGATACTCATGGTGTGGCCATGATTAGCCATTGTGCTAAAATATGTGACCTTAAACACAATAAATAATATTAATAATAATAACTCATTACCAGGGGCGTCGCTAAGAGAAAGGGTAATCCCCCATCAAGTTTTCCAAGTGGAACATTTCGCCAAGATTCGAATTAGGGAACAAACGGCTCTTGATGAGTAAGACATTCGGGAATTTGACTACAAGGACGAGTTAACAAATGGTTTTCCAAAGTCAAATTCTCGAATATCTAACGAAACAAGAGGCGTTTATCTTCATTGTAATTCCTGTCACCGTAGAAGTGAAAATTTATCTTCATTGTAATTCCTGTCATCGTAGAAGTGAAAAAATTCTCCAAACCCGTTTTATTTGAAGAAAAACAATCAAGAAAATGTAATTTTCGATCTCAGTCTATTTGCCATGATCGAAGTAACAGAAAACAACCCCGGGTGTGTTCGTTCTGTGAAAGGAGCCGTTTAGCGCCGTTGCTCGCGCGTAGTGTGGTTACAGAGATGTTCTAATTGATACGCTTCCGGCAATTAGTGCACGGTAAGAGTGAATTTACTCAGGATTAGAACACGGAGTCGCCCGGCTCTCAGCCAATCAAATTTTAGTTACCGGTTCAGAGAGAACAACGAGGTCAAATTTAACTGATGAATTACAATCTAAGATATAAATTCACTTTTGGTAGTACTCGTGTACCTTCTCAAAAGAATAGATTTGATACTCGGATTTGTGTCATATATACAGTCGGCCGTGGAGGTCTGCAGTACCCAATCCGAGTTGATTCATTTTGTTGTAGGCATTATGTTTCGTTTTGCAGCAACCGTCTCTATTTTCCACTGCACGAATCCATAACTTCAATTTTGATCTTTTATAATGTGCTTGGTAGATTCGTGTTCGAATTAAGTTGTAATTGTTCGGTGCGGGTGTTTGTAAAGTGGAATCGAAAAGTCTGACTGATCGCGTGACGATAAGCGTGCACGTGTGGTTGTGGGGGGCTGTGCGGGTGGGTGGGTGGTGAAAGTGCTGTGCAAGTGCTGTGAGATAGGTAGACTTTTGCTATGAATCGCTATGTTTGTCTTTTACTTTCATTGTTCACGTATATATCAAATAGTCTCTCTGTCATGTAACTGTATGTTCCAATAAGACTAAAATCCTCGGCCTCTGATTGGATGAGAGCTGGCGTACTTTCTTTTATGTTCCATTAAGACTAAAATCCTCCCCCTCTAGTTGGACGAGAGCTCGCTTAGTATATTCTGTGTTTACGGCTCAAGTGGCAAATGTTACCGTCAGACGTCACAACGCGAAATATGTCAAATGACGTCGCCCGGTTCGTAATTGCTTCATCAACGGAGTGACTAGCAAGCCGCTTCATTTTTCTGGATTTTTCACACGTGCAGCAAACGGTGTTCCGGATAAAGTGTTGTTTAAATTACAAACCTATTTACGATTTGAACTAAGATGGGATGAGTTTATTTGGTTTATTGATTATTTAGCCAGTGCCGTCGTGGATACACGAGAGGGTTATTTACTACACTTATGATCGTTAAAAGTTACCTTGCAGAAGGCAACTTTTAACGATCACAAGTTTAGTAAATAAACCTCTCGTGTTTCACGATGTAGGTTTTGGGCTAGTGTCTTATTGGAACATATAAGTTATTGTGATGAGTTGATGGTAACATGGTCTGAGGTTTGCGGCGCGGAGCGTATGTTCAACCTCGACGCTTCGCGTCTCGGTTGGACATAAGCTCCGGGCCGCAAACCTCAGACCATGTTACCGTCGCGTCGAGGTTGAACATACACTCCGCGCCGCAAACCTCAGACCATGTTACCATCAACTCATCACAATAACTTATAATGTTGCGTAGGGGATCCCCGCATTATCAATTTGGAGTACCGGCACGGAATGTGTTAATTAAATGGAGAGTTGCGTCACTGTTACTACATGTGTGTTCTATTTATTTACTAATGAATTTCCAAGACGTTTTGAGTTGTTGTTTTTTTGTACTGTAGTCCCGACTGACTAATATTCCACCTATTGAATCAAGGCATGCCTAAAACGAAGGCATGCCTTAATGGTGCAGCTGGAATATTGGTCAAATCATGAATTGAGCCATGACTGTCGGGACAAAACAGGTTTACACCCACCCACCCATCCACACCCCAGTTGCCCTGTTCACGACGTACCTGCTCATTGCATGTTGTGCTGAAACTGTTCGCCTTGTAATGAGAACCATATATACCGACATGCCATATGCTATATGCCTCATGAACCGAATCGCCTTGTTCCCAAGAGCTTTGAGACAAATGTCTTGCTAAAGGACATAACCACTGCCATTTGCTAGATTTTTCCTCATAATCAGAGGTCTAACGAGCTGCCGTTTAATCATTTCAGCATTTAAACTATGTGTCCAGAAGTGGCATACAATTTTAACTCTTTAGACTTTAATTATCCTGACGTTCAAACGTCACTGGGGAATTCGGTTTCTTCAACGTTTTTCAAAATGCAACGTCAAACGTCGGAAAGTACAAATAACAGGATATTTTTCTCATTAATGATTAACTAGTTGAGGGCTAGATTATTTTGGATGGTCTGAATTTGTTATTCAAACATGTTTTATTACAAAGTATTGGAGAGCGACCACAGGCACTCTCCAATAATTTGTAATAAAACAAATTTATATAAACAAAATATTATTTGTGTTTGAGTGAATATGAAATATAAGCAAGGAAAGTGTTTGCTTTTGATCTGGTATCCTCAGTTTTTGAAAGCCCTGATATTGGTTTCTAGCACTCAACCAGTTAAGAAGTCTTGGCAGCAGGATTATATTAGTATTTTGAGCTGCGATAACATTTGGCTTAACGGTTGTCACTGAGCACTATTCGGGAGAAAATAAGAATTGGGGTTAGAATTTTTAAAAATCTAAAAATAATAACAAAACAAATGACCAGAAATTATCAACGCGCTGTTTGATTTCGTACGTCATAAGCCGTACAAAAGCATTAAAGGGTTAATTGGTATTTATGTGTGCAAATCAATGCGATTTATTTTTGGTGTTCACGAAAACCTTTTTATTATACGACAAACAATAGATTATCGGAAAAAAAGCGGGGAGATAGAAATCGTACCCCCACTGTGATGAAAAAGAAATTTTCACTTTCACAGTATCAATCAAAATGGCGGCTTTCACAGTATCACTTCAAGGTGAATACGAGTCAAATTATCACTGGAAATAATCAATTTGTTCTAAAGACGTATAATGAAAATGAAATCTAGTGTTTTTGAGTGGATATCGATCATTTCCAGCAAAAATTCCATACGTATTCACCTTGAATTGATGCATGAAACCCACCAGCTGAATCAGGTCGCAAGACGCTTCTTGTTCCTGGTATCGATCAAATCACTTCCGCCTATCAATGCGCATCAGCTGTTTACATTCATACGTCAATTCAAGGTTGAAATGAGTGGAATTACCGATAAGAATGAGCATAAAATAAATTATTATAAAAAGCATATAACAAAACAAAAATCTAGTGTTTTTGAGTGGATACCGAAAATTATCTCACTCGTGACCGAGACAAATGGTTATTTTCGCTCGCGAAAGCACTCGCGAAAAATAAAATTTGTCTCGGTCACTCATGAGATGATTTTCGGTATCCACTCAAATACACTAGATATCCTCTATTTATCACATAATCACCATCAAATAGCTCATTACAGAAATATCGTTCACAATACGTCTAATACGGGAATGACGTCAGGAGTCAACGTCGACGTCGTAACGTTGTGAGTTCTCTTCAGAAGCAGAATTAAATTATTATTTTATTATTTTCCATAAACTGTCTATCTAATATAAACAGCAGACGACATTTACAGAAAACAACTCTTAATTAACTAAATATTTTCATTTTTGTCTCAAAAACGTAGCTTATGACCCCTATTTGGAACGTGCTAGATTAGCTTCCCAATGAGGGGCCATGGGCTATGTTTTTGAGGCAAACATTGAAAAAAATAATACAATTTTTGTTGGAGAATTTGTGAACAGCGCTGGACAATTTTAGTCGTTACATGAGATAAAAAGTTAAGTTATTCATCATGTGATAAAAAGACTCGAAAAGAAAAGAAGGCATTTGTCACGAATTGATATGAAATTTCTGAATCTCGTTCACTAAAATCCATCTGGGCCTCGGAAAACCTCGGCTCATATCGATGGTAGTGAAATTTCATATTAAATCGCGACTCAAGAGATGCTCTATTTTCAACAAATAACTTAACCTTTTCAACTCTGTACTTACGGCTATTTTCGTAAATGATAAGTCTATGGTTGGTTAGCAAACAAAATAATGACTAATTATCGAGTTAAGGGGGTCAGTACTAATATAATACAACAACCCCACTGTGCTGTTGCATAAAATTATTACGGATCCTCCTTACAGATACAAAAAGGATTCGCCCAATCACCGTAAACAATCTTGTATTCTACAAGCCTCTCGGGAACTCAGCACTGAAGATATTTATTTATTTATTTATTTATTTTTTTTTGTTTTTTTTTTTTTTTTTTTTTTTTTTGTTTTTTTTTGTTTTAGGAAGTTTTAATTTGACACACTTATACAGCGGTGTACATGACAATGCTTTCCCCGATGTCCAGTGCCGTAACCACTGAGCCACCACGCCCCCGCGCAGGGGCGCGGTGGCTCAACGGTTGTGGCATTGGACTTCAAACGGAATGGTCCACGGTTCTATCCTCGCCAGGGGTAACCACTTTGTGTTCTTGGACAAGGCACTTAATCACGACTGCCCACGTGGGGGCACGGTGGCGCTGTGTACTGAGGCGTACCGCACGTCGATGGCGCGTGCACTTGTCTTCAACCAATGCTAACCCTGCTCGTGTGGAGTTAGTACGTTGAGGAGTCTAACAGTTACTCGCCGCTGCTCTGTGGTTCTCTTCGTGTACTCCGGCTTCCTCCAACCGTAAAACTGTTCGACATGTGATGACCCTGGCTGTCGAAAATATCGTTAAACCCCAATAAATAAATAAATAAAGCTCTCGCATAAAAACTGTTTCCTTGCAATGCAACTGTGCGTGTTTAGGCTTTCATCTGTCACGCACCAACGCTCTTGTTCATTGGTATCGCACTGCAAAAGATGCGAACGGAAGTGTGGAAGCATACTCAATCACAAAAATATGAGACTTTTTCTTCCTACAAGAATGCTCTTTTCTGTTGATTTTTCATCAAGTATTGCGTGTTGTATATGTAAACAAAGACAATCTAATCGCAAACAAATCTGAAAACATATAATCTATAACATATATTATATATAATATATCATTTAAGGTAATTTGTTTTAGCTATGTCTGCTTATAATACCGTCACTATTATTTGGATAGGCATAATTTCATTTTTTTTATTTTTAAATATTGAACGATAAATAAATACGATTGTACACCAACAACGATTTATTGTCCAATAAGAGGTAATTCCCTCCTTTTGAAAGGCACTGGTGACACGATTTATTTCTAATTTCTCAGAGACTACAAATCGGTTATTTGCATTGTATTATTCACAGGCAAAAACATTTCCGTTGGAAGAGCTGAATAGAAAATCAAATGCAAAACAATTCACCGAATCTGTGTTAATTGTGCATCCCCATCCCATGCGTGTGTTGGATTTTTTTAGTGGTATGATTAATAATTTCGTGTCCACCATGTTTCAATTCATCTTGTTGTCTTTAGTGTATTGTTGAATGCTATTTAAATAAACATGAGTGAACACGCTTATAATTTTAAATATATACTAGTAAGTAAGTAAATATTTTATTTAAGTGTCACATTTATTACAGGATATAAAATTCAAATAACAGTAGAAAAACAATGCAATGAAATCCAGCCTAAAAGACTGACGAGGCACTACTAACCTCAAATACAATTGTTACACTAATTGTATATTATTGCCACCCCACCTCATTTTTTTTTTTTTGTCTCTCTCTCTCTCTCTCAGATCGAATATTTTGTATTTCCACACACCCTCGCAGTTAATAATTGTGGACTATAAACTCCCTCTCTCTCTCTCTCTCTCTCTCTCTCTCTCTCTCTCTCTCTCTATCTCTCTCTCTCTCTCTCTGTCTATCTATCTATCTATCTTTCGCTTCCTCTAAAATGAGGTACTTACATTCGTACCTACTTCATTTAGTTCATAATACACGATTACACGATACTTGTTTAATTTTAAAATTATTTGGGCGGCAAGTTAAGTTTGGAATTCGATTGGTTTCCGTACACTTGTAAAGTAGGATATACAGTAGAGCCGCCATTGATTGGTCACTTTCCGCGGGTGGACAATATTTCCACGAACGCTATAATATTAGATTCCAAACATTAATTATAGAAATAATCACAACCCGGTGTTTCATTAATTACAATTTTGCTGCTGATGATTTTTATTACCTTGTAAACACATGCGTGTACATCACTGTCTACACGTGGATTTCGACCAATCCACGGCGACTGTTCTGTCGCTGTAAACAAAAAATAGCATCTACAAAAATATAGCCCATTATATCTTGATGGCAGACCTCGGAGAGTTCTATCAAACAAGATATCATAACTAAAAGCTCTGTCTTTGAAGAAGCATAAGTGAAAATGGAAAAAATAAGCCTTTCCTCACTTATTGGAAAGAGCACTTTTCAATGATGGGTCATTTATTAGGCCTTGGCGAGAAATACATGAACAAAGTATGGAAAAAATGCAAATGGCGATTCCTTCACAAATTATGTGAAGAAATCGGCCGCATTTTATGTCAATTTTTGAATGGAATAAATAGAGAGTAATCGCTTGACTGGACGGACTGGTTGCGTGAAATAATTCATGAGGTGAGGGACGTTGTACAAACACGAGTGCGGGAATGCGCACGAATGTTTTACAATATAGTCCCTCGCCTCGAATGAATTATTTTACGTAACCAGCCCAGTCAAGCGATTACTCTGTTTATTACTTTTCAGTATTAACGATAATTATATTATTTAACCCTTTACCTAACCTAACGGTCAAACATGGCCAGCGCTATTCTCAAAACTCGACAATTAATTTTCATTATTTTTTAAATTTTTGTCTCTAAAACATAGGTTATGACCCCTCATTGGAACGAACTCGTCGAGCTCGTTCCAATGAGGGGTCATAACCTATGTTTTTGATACAAAAAATGAAAATAATAGTTATTCAAGATTTTTTTTTGCAAGTGTCGTCTGCTTTTCATGTTAGGTAAAGGGTTAAAAAAGCCAAAAAAAAAAACAATGAAGTCCCCATTACACCCAAGGCAAAGCGTCCTCCTTTGCGCGCACGGATACATGACACAATTGTTGATTGCATAATTCACTTGTGAAGTTATCGTTTACAAATAAACCCGGAAATACCAGTAAAACACACTTTGGAAAGTAATAAGATCAAATAATGAATACACCATTCGATAAACTTAATTGGAAAGGTTCTTCCTTGCTTGGTGATATGAAAAAAACAAATAATTATGTTTGTCTGCTTCTTTGATCTGTTCCCAATCTTCTTCTACTTCGCACACGAGGTTGGTTTTAAAAGAGTGGTTTTATCAATGCACAACTAGAGGAAACTAATGAATTAAAAATTCACGGAATATATTAATGTTATTATATAGAGAATATCTACGCTGTTTTGGTGAATATCGCAAGCGCTCGTGAAAAATAAAACTTTTAGGCCCACACGAATGAGATGATTCCCGATATTCACTGAAACAACGTAGATTTTCTTTTTATTTTATGCTACGTGACATTTTACTACGCAATATTCAGCCCAATACGACTGAAAACAGTTTCAAGACAATAACAACAGGTTGCTGATCGCTCCTTCAAGGCGACGTTCAAGGCGACGTCATGCGCCGAAGCCTAACGTCATTTAGGAAGCTACTGACAAAATTCATCATATGGACTTGAAAATTTTAAGCGCTCGTGAAAAATAAAACTTTCAGGTCCACACTCATGAGATAATGCCAGATACTGACTAAAATAGAGTAGATTTTCTTTTTGTTATATGCTACGAGACATTTTATTGCACAATATTCAGCCCAATTCGACCCCTTACCTTTCAAAATAATAACAAAGATCAGCTGATCGTTCCTTCACGGCGACGTTATGCGGCGTAGCGTGACGTCATTTAGGAAGCTACTGGGGGATATTTCTCGATATCCATCGACTCGATGGATATCGAGAAATATCTTTTAGATAATTTGCGATAGGTCACAGTGTTATTCGGAGTATTTTTGTCAGAATTAGTGCATGTTTTAGACTTGAAAAATTGTTTCATTTTTTACCATCTTTTCCAGCTTAGGTACGAACTCGTAATTTAAACAAACATGTCTTGCATTGCTAAATACGAGTATATGACAGCAAAGCAAAACAGAATTGTAGAGTTAATTTGTACAACATTTATCCTTCTAACGGCCAATTTACACGATACAACTTTTGTTCAAAAACTCCATCCAACATTTAGATGATGATGTTGGTGCTTGTTCAAGATCACTAGATATCCAGGAGGCGCGGTGGCTCAGTAGGTAAAGGTGCAGTCTACAAGCCGAGAGATCCTCGGTTGAATCCCACCTGCGGCAACCGCGTCCTTGGACAAGACACTTCACCCCCATTGCCTACGTGGGGTAACGGTGGTGTTGTGTACTAAGGCGTATTGCACGCCGATGGTGCACTTATATTCAACCAATGCTAACCCTGCTTGTGTGGAGTTAGTATGTTAGGGAGCCTGGCAGTTGCTCGGTGGTTCTCTCCGGCTACTCCGGCTACCTTCACCGTAAAACTGACCGACACGAGGTAATCCTGGCTGTCGAAAGTGTCGTTGAACCGCAATAAATACATAAATAACTAGATGTCCCTGTTTACACCATACAACTTTGTTCAAGATTGTTTATGGATGTTTTCTGGATTGTTTGGAGAGAAATATACTAATATATACCATGTGTCCCAGAGCTGTAATCTGATTGGTCCAAGATGTAAAACATCGTCAAACATTGTTCAAATTAACGTGCATGTTCCAACATCGTCCCACTCGTTCGCGCTTGTTCGAAAATGTTCTAATTCCATTATACACCATCAAACAATTCCTTTTGAACGTCATCATCCGAATGTTGGATGGGTTTTTATAACAAACGTTGTATCGTGTAAATTGGCCTTCAAGGCCAATTTACGCGATACAACCTCTGTTCAAAAACTCCATGCAACATTTGTAAATTATAAAACATCGTCATACATTGTTCAAATTAATGTGCATGCTCGAACATCGTCCAACCTATTCGCGCTTGTTCGCAGATGTTCACATTTTAATATATACACCATTAAACATTTTTCCTTGAACATCATGAAACAAATGTTGGATGGAGTTTTTTAACAAAAGTAGTGTCGTGTGTAAATTGGCCTTTTCTCCATGCTGCATACATCTCAGTTTTATTCAGTATCGGAATGAAAATCAATACCACGTTGTGGTAGTCGTAAGCTTCTTTTCACGTGAGGCAGATCACCCGAGTAAGACATTTATAACAGAGAGTTGCATCTGTTTTATCTGAGTTATGTGTAGACACGGTTCTACAGACATGTATGCAGCATATACGATTAGAAATTTGTTAAATCGCACCAGCCATCAAGATGTTAGCCGTAATGTTGATGACATCTTGGAAATTTGAAACTCGATTGATAACTCCCTGAATCGAAACACGTAACAAAATTCATTAATTATCGGCGCTGCTGTAAAAATTATGACTGCCGTGTCAAAGTTTGAAAAGTTGCCACATATATCAAAGATCGCAAGCCAAGATAGATTTATTACGTTAAATGGTGCACTCTGTCTTCCGTTCGATTTATCTTCACTGATTTCGTTGTTGTACTTGTTCTTCAAAATAGTTATACAACTATTTTTAAACAGGTATCTACCGAAATGGCTCTTGACATATATATTTGTCTTGCTCGAGTTTTATTATTTTCATTCATGTTGTCAGTTGGTTTGTAATTTCAAGAAAATATACCACCATTAACTGCCAATGAACACATGGAAATGTTCCCACGTAGCAACGTTTAGTTATCAGGGGCGACTGAAACGGCCCGCTGTAGCTTGGTAGTTACCTAGCCAAAGTTTTTGGGATGTGTATTTGTTGCAGATGTTAGTTTTTTATTTCTGGATCGTTGCTGTGTGGTTTCAGATCTAATTTATATACACTGTAAAAAAATTACCGTAATTTGTTACGGTCATATGATCGGCAGCTAGTTTCCAGGCATATGACCGTAAGCGTTACGGCAAACCGTAAAACTTTTTCACTGTCATTTGCCGTATATTCCCGTAATTTTTTTTTTACGGTTTGCCGTTATTTGTACGGTCATATGCCTGGAAACTAGCTGCCGGACATATGACCGTAAAAAAATTTAACCATCATTTGCCTTAGTTTCCTGTAAAAATTTCCATCAAAATAATTACGGTCAATATGACCGAAGGCAGTGTTCCAGCCATAAGGCTGGAACACTGCCACCGATAATTTTGACCATAATTTAATTCCAGTCATCATTAACCGCATTTTTTCTTGAACCAATAAAAGCGTATGGGTTTTCCGGCCTTAGCGGAGATCCGTGGCCACAAGCCATAAGATCAATCGAATATCGGGCACGCAGTACAAACAGTCTGCTATTTTGCATGATTACCGAAACAATATTACGCATAAAAAATTGACGTTGTTTGATTTTCATGTCCAAGATTGCAATGAACATGATTCACTTGGCCACAAACATACAAATTGATAGTAATACGTCGTTGTTCGTCTTCAAAAGCATCGGGCATCCTTCTTGGAAATGGTCACTTCCAGAGTGGCATATGGCAAGGCCGATCCCATAATTCACCATTTTTACCGCTGTGCGACGTAATTGGATAGCGTGATGGGAGAAATACGTTCATTGGATCAACATCGAGGGTTTTTCTAAGGCAACACCGTTAAAATTAATTAACGGCCCCGAGACCGTTGTATTTGACAGTCATCTGACAGTAGTTAACCGTAGAATTACGGTAATGTTTTACAGTGTATAAGTCTCACGTACAAGATATTACTCGATTAACTACTAATAAACATACATGCCTGTGATTTTTCCACGCGGCCAAATATGTAGCAGTTTTCCTGGGTGACGGAAACAACCCCTCTGACCTGAGCAACGGCCGGAAAATATTCTTGAGACATATTTGTAGGTGTGTTTTACTTGTTATTCATGGTCCGTTGCAAGGCGGATGTATTGGTCTGGCACACAATGTTTGTTCTCCATTTACGACCAATGAACATCGTCCCACGTCGCCCAATATTTAAAGGTTATTACTATATCGGCCTATATACAAGCCCGAGGTAACTTCATATCAGCCTGAGGCCGATTATATGAAGGTCGAAGGCTGATGTGTCGATACGATGGGATGATGTTTCGGCCAATATGAGCTTAACCAAGTAATAGCCTCTGTATTTATTGGAGCCAAACAAGTAATTATGAATCTCCCACAGTTTTACAATTTTATGACAGTCTTTGATTGTTTCCCTTTCTTATCACCAGGTTAGAAGTTTCTTCTCCTAGTTAAGCTGTCCGAACGTCGCGGCTTTCCCAAGTGGGGAAGCCGCGACGTTCAGGTAGCTGAACTATCTCCAGTCCCACTTGGGCGAATGCCCGTTTACGACTCTGAATCTTAGCTTGCGTTGAATTTTCTGTACAACTCTCTTATTTTTACTCTTCATCCACCTAATTTTTACTTATTATTATCATCGGTGGCTCAGTGGTAGACTGTTAGACTTATATGCTGGGGGTCCCGAGTGCGATCCCCGTCCGGGACGACCCGCGTTGTGCCCTTTGGCAAGGCACTTTATCCCGGTTGCCTACATGGGGGCACGATGGCGTCGTGTACAAAGGTGTACTGCACGTCGATGGTGCACATGTCTTCAACCGCTGTAACCCTGCTTGAGCAGAGCTTGAACAGAGTTAGAATGTTGAGGAGCTGACAGTTGCTCGCCGATGCTCGGTGGTTCTCTCCGGGTACTCCGACTTCCTCCACCTGTAAAACTGTCACGGTCACGATTAGCCATTGTGCATAAGTATGTGACCTTAAACACCAATAAATAAATAATAAATAATAATATTATTATCATCATTAATTTCTCACCTTTCAACAACTGAGCTTCAAACTACCCCATTAGGTAATGTCTCGATTTGCCGGCAGCTCGACTTTTAAAATTTTTTGATCTGCCCGCTAGCTATTAAATATGTTCTTGGTTTGCCCACAGCTCATAGAAAGTGTAGCTATAGTTTGTTTTAAATAAGTGATCGGTGTACTGCCATGCCTGGCATTCTGAAAAATGCAGGAGGGCAAAAAATCGCTCTCCTCAATCAGCTTAGGAGAGCAATTAGCTTTACACAGCATTTTAAGTATCCAGTTGAACGAACTCATTGAAACTGAAACCAACAGACTACATCAGTGATTTTATTAACTTTACGAAGGTAAAGCGAAATCTCTTAGACATCTAGATGTCTCACTCAACAACCGAACACACACTTGACAAGACCTGTGTGTGTACCCAGACCTGCTGTCCAAGAAAGTCATACGCCTACCACTACCACCTTCAACCCCCCAAGGGGGGTTGAAGGTGGTAGTGGTAGGCGTATGACTTTCTTGGACAACACGTCTGCTTAAATCTACAGTCACATCCTGGTGCAAGTGCTTCAAGTGACAGGATAGTAGTAATGGTAGTATATCATAGTGTCAATATTCCTTGAATAATTACCCCTCAAACTGTGATGTCAGTTGTTGAACTTGAAACTGACAGAAAAAAAAATATTGCTGTGACCCATTTTGCTTCAAATGATTGCAACTGTGTTTGGGTATGGTTGCAGCCATTACCTTTTACCACTAAACCACTTTCAAAATGAAATTACGTGATGTTATGTGACTTCGAAGTTAAATTACATTTTTGCTTTACAACAAAAATTTAATGTGAGCATAATGCATGTAATCTCAATCATCCCAGACCAAAATATTTAGGAGGGCAATTTTTTGCTCTCCTTAATTCTTTCAGGGGGACAGTAAGGAGAGCTAAAAAATCGCTCTCCGGAAATTGCCAAGCCTGTACTGCTACTAATAATTACTATTTATTAACACTATTACTTCATTAACAACAGAAGATAGCTTGCGGTATATTTTGGAGTGCAGGTAACACAAATGAAAGGATTCACATCTTAACTGTGTGTTTCATATTATCTATATATCTCATTTGTATGTATTTGGCTTGTTGCAGTTTATGGGAGAGTGCCCGCAGGCACACTCTCAAAAATTGAAACAAGGCAAAAACAAATAAATAATAGAAAATAAAATCCTCCCTTCCATCCCAATTTAAAATAAATTCCAATTATAATCTAGGTATTGAATTTTTTATGGCCTTATGTCTATATATTTTAATGAAACCTTTATCAATGAAGTATCTTTGTATAATTTATTGTACTTATTAGAACTAGACTATAAAAGTAATCCGTCTTAAACTTCCACAACAAATGTTGTTTTAACAATCAACATGCAACACTGACTCCTACCTAGAAAACAATATAAGTCGGCAAATCGAGACCCTCCCCCCCCCCCCCCATTATGCCCGGTTTCCCTGATTGCGTTCGAAGAATAATGTTCAACTATATTCCATGTTGACAAATTGGTGGCGTCTGGTGACGCATCAGGGGGGACAATTCTATCTCAATTCATATCAGCCGTGATCGGCGAAATATCTTTAGGATCGACGACAACGGTCGGCTGACCTGGAAGTGTCAGAACCAATATTTTAGAGATATGTATTTGTAACTGACGTTCACTGGTTATATTCCATGGCCGACAATTTTCGTGATTGGAAGAGATTTACAGGAAAGTTAGCTCCCCTTAATTTCCCCCAAGTGGATTTCTTATTTTTAAAAGGGCTTCAAAATAGAGGAATAGTCAAACGTTTGAACTAATTAGGAACACAATTGTAAAAAAAAAACAGTCTCTGTATTTTTATACTACTCTACAGGAAAATACCTGAAGTATCGATGATACGATTCCGCTTACGTTTCGAAATTTCAATTTTCATTTGAAATTCCTCCTTAGTTGTAAATTTACTTTGAGCTTTAGGAAATTAAAGATAGCTAATTTTCCTGTAAATCTCTTCCAATGAAGAAAAATTGTCAGCAAACTATCTCGCATCATCAGCACAGCCAGTGCCTGCACACACGCGCTGTTTTTGACATGATGCAACCCTTCGATGAATCAAGCTTTATAAACTATTCAGTCATTTATACGATCAAAAAAGCAAGTGTCAGTACGTCACCTGAGTGCTAGAATGTCCTATGTCCCATAGGGGACATAGGACATTCTAGCACTCATGCGACGAGTATTTAACCAGCACCCAAATCTTTATGCGAATGTGTTGCATGGGGAGTGGGGTAATTCGTCTACAGCTTCCTAAGTTTAAAAGTGAGAGGATTCGACGCCGGTTTCCCAACACCTGATAAGTATAAGGTAGGTGACAGGCCCGAAGCTAGGAGCGTTAAAATCACCCGAAAGGGGTGGGGCTAATTAGCAGCTGCATGCCGAATGCATGCCTGAGATGCGTAGCACCGAGGCGGAGGAGAGTATGGAAGGGGGCGCCCCTCGTGGCACACCCCCCCCCCCCCCATCCTCTCCCCCAGCTTTTATGCTTGAAATACCTATTATTATATCTTACATCTTTTGTATCTCACAACAAACCTATATGTACATTTGACCAGGATTGGTGTAACAGTGCAATAAAGAATATTATTATTATTACTTCGTAAAAATAACGTATTGGGCTCTATATCTAACACATTTTCCCACCGGGCCGTTTCGGCACAGTGGAGAAATCTGTTAAATAAAGAGCCAAAAACGTGTACTTTTTCGACTTCAAATGCCACAGAAGAGAAAAATCATACGTCAACGAATTAACTTGAAAGAGATGGCACTGTGGCACAGTCAGCTTATAATCGAATGATGAAGATTCATGACAAGGTTTCGATGATAACAGCTCGGCAATGTGGAGAAATTAAGCGCGTACAAAGGACATTTGTTTTCTCTGACGTTGCTGACAGAGTAAGGTGAGAAACTGTCTGATTGCGGTCCATTTGCGTTTCAAATTTCACAAACTTTTAACGATAAAATTGAATTAAATCGAATCAGGCACAACCTGCCCGTATTGGACGCACTTTGTAACTCCTTGTTGAGAAATTATGGCTCGTCAACCAGACATTAATTTTGGTTAGCTTGTTATTAGGTTGCCAAACACGCAACGGAAACTTTGAACACTTTATTTACATTTTAAATGAGTGAAGTGTGTGACAATCAATATTTCATCACAAATTTTATAAGCCACAAAACTTGCTAATGTGACATCAGCTATCGCCTATGGGACTAAAAAACTACAACATTCTGTATTTTGGAGACACTGGGTTTTTAACCCTTTACCCAACGAATCGCCCGCGTAATATACAAATTCAGCAGTTGAAAAAATATTATTTTTCAAAGAATTTCAACAAAACCATATCATGTGACCCCTCAATGGAACGAGCTCGTTCCAACGAGGGGTCACATGATATGGTTTTGTTGAATTTTTTTTTAAAAATTGAAAAAATGATATTTAAAATAATAAATTTTGATATTGTCTGCGTTGGGTAAAGGGTTACCCGATTACAGTGATAGAAAAATACGGATCTGAAACATGTTTTGGCTATGTTCTTATAATACTCAGTGATAATTCCATCTCGCTAGCCTTTCAATTTACCTACACCCGTCACATTCTATTATATGTGGGTCGACTGTGTTACTAAACTGTGAAAAATGGTATTTATTAATTTGTTTCTTTTTTATTTTTTTTAATTTTGAATTTCTTGGGATGAATTATTCTCTTCCTATCTACGCATTCTAAGATTCATGTTTTGGAGCTTGCGTGACAACAGTCTGTCTATCAGTTAGATCAAAATGTGTTTTATTCCGATGTGTATTTAAAAAAACAAACAGTTTTAGACTGTTTTCAACATCCGGATTTCGCCTATAAATCGGTATCCAGATTCGTGAGAAGCCTAGAAAAGAGCGGTTCCGGTCCGGACCAGGAACAGGTTCAGGTTCCGGACAAAAATTGATGAGTTCCGCATGAAGACGCAGACTCAGATTAGTTGCTAATCGAGACAATGGTGGGTGTTGGTCATACCATCGCTTCACTACTTGAAGATGTTACTCTTTGGACGCGATGCGCGCAGTGTGATAAAATAATGAAATAATAATTCCTGACCAAGAACGTCATGAAAATCGACTTTCCTAATTGTTGAGAAAACATAAGAAAATAAAGCCAAGTTTCCTTTTGTGATTTTTAATGAAAAGTTTCCTTGTTACTTTTTTAAAATCAAACCAACATTAATTACATTTTTGTTGATTATTCCTATAATTAGTCTCTGGAATCTAATATTACTGTGTCCGTGGAAATGTTGTCCACCTGTGGAAAGTGACCAGTCCACGGTGAAAGTACTGTACAGACGGTTTTGAGAAGGTTATGGCGGTGTATAAGCTAAAATAATTCGTACATCCATTTGTCAAACAAAGAGTGAGGCGTAAACTTACGTTGCATTATCTAACGATAGTTAGGGAACACAATTTTAATTAATAACCCTCCCTCATAACTATGTGACCTAATTGTTAAGTATAATTTAAGGTTTATGTTAATCGTTTGTATAACAGTTACTCGTGGCAGCTAACAATGTGATTTAACCCTTTACCTAACATGAAAAGCAGACGATACTTGCCAAACAAATTCTTGAATAACTCATTTTTTTTCATTTTTTGTCTCAAAAACATAGAGGGGTCATAACCTATGTTTTTGAGACAAAAATTGAAGATACAATGAAAATTAATTGGCGATATTTGTGAATAGCGCTGGCCGGTTTTTTCTGTTACGTTGGGTAAAGGGTTAATTATTTACGTCTGATATATAGAGGTTTACATGGCAGTGAAGTTTTCTGGTGTGCTGTACCGTATCGAATTCATGAACTTCAACCGGGCACAGCGTAACCGACTCATGCGATATACTGCTTGGTGAAGGTCATCAACGAGATGCGATACAGCGCACTATAAAACTTCACTGTACTGGTGATCTGTTTATTATATACCTGCCCTCAGGTAATAATTACATTGTATATCCACTGAGAGAAGTGTAAAAGACGAAACAATAATGAGCCAAAAGAAATCGAAATAACTTCTTGTCAGTAAGTTTTGATTCGAAGTGTATCGCACGAGTCGGCATGTATCGCACGAATCGGAGTAATATTGCTTGGTGAAGGTCCTCAACTCAATGCGATACACCACACCGGAAAACGTCACTGCACTGATAATTTATATATATCAGGCAGCATTTATATGGCATTTGTGAACGGGTTGTCGATGTATTAACCCTTCACCCAAGGCAGACGAAATCAAGATTTATTATTTTTTTAAATGTTTAAAAAAAACTTCAACAAAACCAGCTCATGTGACCCCTAATTGGAACGAGCTCAACGAGCTCGTTCCAAATAGGGGTCACATAATATATTTACTTGTTATTATTGGGGTTTAACAACACTTTAGACAGCTAGGGTCAATTCGTGCCGGACAGTTGTTTTGCGGATGGAGGAAGCCGGATACGTGGAGAGAACCATCGAGCAGCGGCGAGCAACTGTTAGTATTCTCAACGTACTAACTCCACAAAAGAATTGCTTGAAGACAAGTGCGCCATCTACGTGCATTACGCCTTAGTACACAGCGCTATCGTGCAACCACGCGGGCAATTTGGGATTAAGTGCCTTGCCCAAGGATACAACTCAGTTACCCCTGGTGGGGATCGAACCGTGCACTTTTCGGTTTGAAGTTGAATGCCGTAACAACTGAGCAACCACGCTCCCTTACGTTTTGTTAATATTTTTTGGAACAATAATACTTTTTCATCTGCTCAGTTTATATATTACAAGAGCGGATTAATACCATAAGGAAAATGTGGCAACAAAAGTCGAAGCCAGAACCGATTATCGTAGTAAGACCAAAATATGATACAGATGAATGGGATTGGTTCGCACTTGCTGCAGATAAATTATGTAAACAGAATTATAAATAATAATATACAAAAGTCAATCGTTCATAAAAATTATCAACAACGTGTCCGCCGGAAAACCTATTTGCATGGACTAATGATTTACGTATTTTAATCGACATATTTTCATGTACATGGTACCTAATATCCTGGTTTAAATTCAAGAACATTTGGTTTCGATTAACATGATTTTGTGGTCGTCAGAATCTAAACTATCCGTGTTGTGCTCCATGGTTAAATGAAGGATTCAACAACAATACATTTATCATGTTATCACCATTACATACGTGTGGACTGATTTTAGTATCTATCTTCCAGAGGATTTGATTAGACACAGCAGTAAACAAAATAAATCGTGAAATTTATTTTCCCTTTCTTATTAAACCCATTTCTACATGGGGCGTGGTCAGGCTAAATGGAATGCGTGTGTGTGTGTGGGGGGGGGGGGGCTCTTTGGCAGCAGAAAACAGCCCCCCCCCCCCCCCCCCCACACACACACACACACAATTCATTTCACCTCGTGCTGCGTTAAGATTGTGTATATCCCCTATGGTGAAGATCCAGGATCTTATAAATCCCAACTTAGTCCCGTGTAATATACAAAAAATGACATTAAGTCAATTGCGGCCGAGGGGTATTGGGGGTCACCGGGACTTGGGGAGGATAGGGCTCTGGACCAACCATGGTTCGGCCCGGTGAGAGGAAAATTCTTGACTGTAGACCTTTTGGAAGGCTTGTATCTAACACCAAAATTATTGTCTGATGTACATTAATATTGGTGTAAATATTGGCCGTTTGTATGCAGGGCCTCCGCAAACAAGTACAGCAAACACGGGACACATTTTGTGAATTCCTTGACCACATGGATTGAGTATCATAAAAACAGTCTTCCGATATTCTTTAAAATTTACCTGGACTCCAAGGGCCCCAACTATTTGGGAACATTTTTGTTTCTTCGAACGTTTGGGGACCCCTTGAAAGCCGGATACCCCGGATACCACGAACATACTCCACCCTGTCCATATAGGTGATTACTCACTTCCATTGTTGTATTAGTTCGACTCCTAACGAAAGCACTCACTTTCGATCGGACCCATCAATTGTATCATTTAACCCTTTACCCAACATAACGGCAAAAACCGGCCAGCGGTATTCACAAAAATCGACAATTAATTTTCATTTTTTTGTTTCAAAAACATGGGTTATGATCCCTCTTTGGAACGAGCTCGCCGAGTACGTTCCAATGAGGGGTCATAACCTATGTTTTTGAGACAAAAAAAATGAAAAAAAATTAGTTATTCAAGAATTTATTTTGCAAGTCGTCTTCTTTTCATTGGTAAAGGGTTAAATTTTTTAGGGTCGGTCAGCACGAATGTATCGCATTGACAGCAGGATATAGTGGTGGCGATTGCTGGCTATAATCGTGGTGACAGAACACCCCCTCCCCTCGCCTCCGCATATTGGGAATGTTGGCCGTATTGCAGCGAAAGTCAACGCAAAAGCTGACTATTGCTACAACATGGTCAGCATCCTTTATTAGCTTTCAAAGTAACGATATATTTGATAATTTTTAAAATTTTATGTCACCAAATAAAGCAATGTATTTTGAGCACGGAAATCTAGACTTCTCATCTATTATACAATGATTGCTGTATAAATATAATGTTACCGTGTGCAATACACATATTGCGAAATATGTTAGATTATTTATTTATTTATTAGTGTTTAAGGTCCTATACTTATGCAGAGTGGCTAATCATGACCGTGACAGTTTTACGGGTGGAGGAAGCCGGAGTACCAGGAAAATATGTTAGATACACAAAGTGTGGAATATCGCATCTGATTTCGGTCGTTACGCATCTAATTGACGTTAGGACGTGAATAAAATGCTTCAACACCGAACATGCAATGTCAAGGAATAAAGTATCTATCATTACTCGAGTTTCGCACTATATTATGATACAACAGAGTATTACTGTGGATATTTATTTATTTACTTATTTATTTTTAATTAATTAATTCACTTATTTATTTAGTTAGGGTGATTTCTTCGTATGTAAGATTGTGTTACTGTCAATTTTGCACAGCTGCACCAGCATGAAAAAATTGTGAAGCACTGTGTTGTAGAGGTAAGGCGTTAGGATAGGCCTAGCCTGTTCGCCAAACCTTTTTCTCATAAAGGAAATAAAATATTATTAAAAAAAGGAAAAAAGTAAACACCGCCGAAGGTGATATTTTTATTTAAAAATATTAACACCATTCACTTTATTCCAGTTTAATCGTGGTATAAATACAGAGCACAACGCGGGGGTAGTACGGGTGGCAGAAATATAAAGAGACCCTTGTTGTAGACGTTCCTATATTTGAAAAACTAATTAAGATCGTTGATGCCTGTCCCCCTACTCCATCCTCGTTGTTTTCTGTCCCATTACTATATGTAGAAACGGAGGCGCGGTGGCTCAGTAGGTAGAGGTGCAGGCTGCAAACCGAGAGGTCCTCGGTTCGAATCCCACCTGCGGCAACCGCGTTGTGTCCTTGGGCAAGACACTCTTCACCCCCGTTGCCCACGTGGGCACGATGGCGATGTGTACCAAGACGTACTGCACAGTGCACACCGATGGTGCACCTGTCTTCAACTAATGCTAATCCTGCTTGTATGCTGTGGAGATGACAGTTGCTCGCCCTTTACGCGGTGGTTCTCTCCCGGTACTCTGGCTTCCTCCACCCGTAACACTGCCGTGGTCATGATTAGCCATTATGCAGAAATATGTGACCTTAAACACCAATAAATAACATGTAGAAACACCTCTAATGCAAGTTTGGTCGTAAAATATACGTACATCTCATGTTTCCGTGTTTATAAATAGAAAAAAAATGTATATAAATAGAATTCCAGGAGAATATTATTCGCCGCAGATATTATCACGGAGCATAATGTTTACTATTAAAATACGGTGGAAATACTGGGAATCATTTGCCGGTACTTCCACCGTAAAATATTACGGTGAAAATACCGCGTTAAACTACTTTTGGCAATACCAACATATATTTTGTTCGATCTTGGAGTAAAACCGAGGAACTTGTATTTGGTTTCCATTATTATACGAGAAGGCTGTTTATTTGTCTTACAGAGCAGACTAATTAATATATGTAACCTGCAACCATAAAGATATGAATTGTCTACCTTAAAATGACTCTTCTAAAACAAGGTAACCTTCGAAATGGACGATGCCATTTCGTACCCTGAGTTCCAATGTGTTCTATGTGCCAGTAGGCTGCCAGTAGGCACATAGAACACATTGGAACTCAAGGGACGATTTCGTAAAAGCCGGAAGTAAATGCATTCGTTCTGAAAAATACTCTCTCTAAGTTTTCATATGGAGTCGTAATATTTACGGCAGAAGTAACAGCAATCGGCCGCCGGTGCTGCTAGCGTAATTTTAACGGTCATTTTTAACAGTGTGGCGTCAAATTAGTTAAACCGTTTTTCCATTTCTCCAAACATCGATTAAGCTCGTCTCAGTGAAAAAAATATAAGCCATATTTTGTAAGAAAGCAAACTTGTTGGTTATTTAAAGAAAATTGTCTGCCACACTTCTGTTGGGTGAACACTGACAGCTTGAAAGAGTTCACGGAGAGATGCAATTGCCACGGATGTTTCGATATCTGAGGTACCGTTTCCGGAAATAAAGAGCCACTGACGGTCTATCAATTCGTGTCCCTTTCTTCGCTCAAATGAACAATGTAAGTACATCGGTTCGACCAAAAGAATGAAGCAACCACGAATATGATTGGGAACTGTAAACGTTATTATTATTTTTTTTAAGTGGCCCCCTTCCTCGGGCCAGATGGTGTCCTCTCATTCGTGACTATTCCTGTTCCTCGCTTAAAGTCCAGAGCCCGGTCAAGCCTGTTACTAATGGACATTTTCAGTTGTTTTATAGAATCAAATCTATTAACTGGTAGAGTGCTGGAAGCCCATTTTGGGGCTTTATCCTGAAGTGCAGGTACCACAGCTTAAAGGCTTGATATTCTGTGGATGTGCTTCAATTAATTCGTGATGTGATATTATTTAGTCTGGATGGAATTGCCCTGCTACAATTTATGGGAGAGTGCCTGTAGGCACTCTCCCATAAATTGTAGCAAAGCAATAACGTGTGAACAAAATTTTAACACCTCAAAAAACTTAGCACTCTACAGTTAAACAATCCTAACAGCGCAACTCAAAGGCAAGTCTGCAAGAATATGTGTCAAAAAATTCCCCCGACATTCCGACACGAGTCGCGCAAATCTTGTGAAAACGATACACCGCCAATAAGAGAAATCAATTCTCTGTCCATATTGTCGTCGCCTCTCGCTAAGTATACGTTATACTGCTTTTAACATTGACTTTTTTGTCAAATTGAGTCGCAAACACAATAATGGACTTATTAAATAATGTTTTACCCCATTCATAAGATTGTCAGTGTCAAGCATGTCAGAGAGTAATAAATCCGCGAGGCGGTGCCCTGGATAACAGATTGCATAGTTTGAAAAAAATAATGTCTTTATGCACGGTGACAAAAAAGTAGGTTTCTCACAACGGGGTTCTGTTTGCGAGTATCTGATGAACTGATACAGCGACTTTACTGACAGGCTCTTTACAGGGAAAGTGGATATGATAGCGTGTAATTTATATTCGTTTTGATACTTGTTAGATTTGTTTACATTCCTCCCTTCGTTTATTTGACCCCTTCCTTGACAAAAAAGCTAAAAATGTTAAAGCATTATCAACACTGAAATTACTATATTTTTAATCTGTTCAGTCGTTTGATAAATGTGGTGTCAACTCTCCTGTTTGTTGTCGGTTTGTGAAAGATCAATTTTAGAATGGCTCAGTTATTTTATTCTATCTTATTTTATTTGTTTTTCCGAGCACACGCCTATATGGCAACAAGTCACACGTTTAAACTAGTCTACCCTGCATAATTATTCACCTTGTGTGCGGGCGATGTGATTAAATTGTACGTTACAGGATGGGGGTTGGGTGGGTAGGTAAATAGTAGGACTTATTGCAGAGAGTGGGTATTCCACCCCACAGTAAATTACAATTTCTGTCTCTGTGTGCATGTACTAGAATAACTGGGAAACTTTCTATTTATGGACCACTTGGAGCAGCTTGATGGTTTATTATCTGAGAGGTTTTTTTTCTGTGCACATTTATTTTCGTGATCAAAAGTGTGAGCAAGTAGAAAAATTTACTGTGGATGCTTTAACCCTTTACCCAACGAATCGCCCGCATCCGCCCGCGTAATATGCAAATTCAGCAGCTGAAAAAATAGTATTTTTCGAAAAATTTCAACAACACTATATCATGTGACCCCTCTTTGGAACGAGCTCGTCGAGCTCGTTCCAAAGAGGGGTCACATGATATGTTTTTGTTGAAATTTTTTGAAAAAATTTTTAAAAAATGATATTTAAAATAATAAATTTTGAAATCGTCTGCATTGGGTAAAGGGTTAATAGTAAACCGTTCTCCATAATATAGTGTAGTCCTAGGATGGAAGAGAATTTTTTTTATTTATTTTATATCGTATTAATTGCGTTGGACGCAACTTCGCCAGCAGGTTTCAGTATAAATTTAATGAAGGCTTGAAGAAGCTATCTAAGATTTTTATTTTATCCATTTTTTTAGAATTTCATTTTATTTCATTTTCAGTCGTAATCTGGTCGAAATTTTCTGTCCATTTTGTAATTATGGTACTGTACTGTACGGTCGCCGTTGATTGATCATTTTCCACGGTGGGCAATATTTCCACGAACGCAATAATATTACATTCCAAACATTAATTACAGGAATAATCATCCAAAAATTAATTAATTAAGCACCGGGTACAACCCGGTGCTTCATTAATTAAATTTTTTCAGATGATGATTTTTATTACCCGCTAAACGCGTGCATGGACTTCAATGTCCACGCGTGGATTACGACCAGTCCACGGAGACTGTACTGTAGCCAATTTCGTTTTCAACTTACTGTGTTTGTGTATGCAGAAATGAGAGAGTTCAGATACTAGCCGATTTGAGATACAGAGATTCAATGTATTCCCAGATTATAAATCGAAATTTACAAAAACCTGATAAAGCTCAGGCCAGTCCTAATTTACTTGACGAGTTTTGTAAATTAGGATATAATCTGGGGACGAGTTGAAGATTTTGTTTATTATATTATGAAACAAAAACCACAAAATGCAAATGGAACAAGAAGCAAGCGACGGCTTCAAAGAGGCCTGCGATGAAGTAACAACTTAAGGTGCGTTATTTGACCCCAGTGTCCGCGCCAGGATATAGATCCCGGTAAAGAATAGATTGCTAAGTATTTAGTAACTTAAATTGAATTGAATAATGTTCAAATAAACATCAACCACTGTCATAAACAATAAATGTTTATCATACCGAGCCTGAATCTACGATTATTATAAGGTGCCTGATGGGCCGTGCATTTTAATGAATGGAATTAATAACCTGAGGAAAGTTCAAATCATATAATAAAATTTATTATCAAACTGCTGAAATTTTATTTTCTATAAATCTACATGAAAATGGCCTTCAGGACCATTTTCATGTAGATTTATAGAAATAAAGTATTAGAACTCGATGTTCTCTTATTTTCCGAAGAAACATCATTTTCACATTTTTTTAGGTTTCATTGTGAGAGTTTCAGCTTATTTCTGATAATTTGGATATCTTCCACTCTCATCCCTGTGTATGTATATTTAATCAGCTAGTTAATCAGCTAATATTTAAAACTTATGGCTGAAAAACTGAAACTATTTATTTTCGTACAGCCAGTATCGGTTCTGCGTGCCACTGAATTGTCGATTTTGAGGACTTGGAATATAGCAATATATTTAATTTAAATTCCAGGTTGTTTAGGGGCGGGGGTTGGGTCGTACAGTAGCAATAATCTGATATCAGCGTGTGTGACATTTCATAAAAATGAGAGTGAAAATCAAGAAAATTGCGATCTTTAATTTAGCATAATTTAAACCTTTGGATTTATCATTAAAAATAACAGATAATTTTCCTGAAGCTAAGGCGAATTCATGATAATTACAGAATCCGACTACGAGAGTAACTTGGTCCGGTCCTTTGTCTAAATGTTTTGCTCATAAATGTGCAGCTAAAAAAATTGCGAATTTATGAAATCGCATGGCTGAACAATGGTTGCATGGCTTATCTGGGGATTTTGCGAAAGAGCTGATTTCACAGTTTTCATACAGCGCGCGCGTGTGTGTGTGTGAGACAGAGAGAGAGACAGAGAGAGAGAGAGAGAGGAGGGGTGAGAGACAGACTGACTGAAATAAAGAGAGGAGATAGTTGTGATGGCTTTGTCAGTGTTGATACGTATAATATTTAGCATGTTTGAGAGTGCAGTGACATTTACGTTTGTTGGGTAAATTTTTTATGTGCAAATGTTAATCCACGGACGTGCAGTTATAATTATTTTCAAAACAAATCTTACTATTTTATGTGTGTTTAGAGGGTGGTTGGTGAAACAAATAGCGCTCACGCTTAGTCTTGCAGCGAGGCAACTTTTAAATTAATAAAAACATCTATACAGTAATAAACCTTTTTTTAATTTAACGGAGAAACAGACTCCTCTGGGACAAATAAAAATAAAAAATGTTTTTTTATGTAACAAAAACAGAAGAAATAAAAGGAGGGAATACTGCATTACACAAAAATAAAAAAATGAAATTTAAAAAAAAACCAAGAAATTACATTTTACTACAGAAAAATATTGTGAAAAATTAATCGGTCGCATGGTCGTTTTCTCTTTTTTGTGTGCCAATAACCAAATTTCAAACAAAAAACTAATTTAACATACCTCAGAAAATAACTGGAATATTCCAAAAAATAGAATATGTACTGTACATATTTTGGCTGTCAACATTCAAATGCAGTCCCAATTTACTGAGAAACTGGAAATTAAAAATCAAGACAGTCGAATGTCTCTTTTTTCTTGAAATCCTCAAACTTTCAGTTTACTTCCTAATCTGAAAAGTGAATAACCACACAAATGAATGTTTGGCGCGTACTTTCTGAAACATTGAGAAATACAAATAAAAATGAAAATATATATTTAAAATTGATAATAAATATTTGAATTTTTGAGTTGTTGGAATAAAAGTTGCAAAGCAAAGGTGAGTAAGCATAATTTCTTCTCCCCATTCCCACTCCCCGTATCCACCCAAATGTAACCCTTTGATGGAGAAAGGTCGTTTTGTGGGCCACGTTCGAATTTCATAACATTAAATAACCTTTTGGACAATTTGTGTCGAAGAGCAATTAATATTTTCAACGTGCAGCCTTACGTGGGATAGCTGCTAAGTGAATATGTGGGGTAGTCCAATCGATATTTTCAACGTTAAGACTCAGGCTGCCCGTTGAAAACATTGATTGGTTAATCTACCCCCCCCCCCCGAACCCAATAAAGAATATAGACTCTTCCAATTCCTGCCATTAACCCTTTACCCAACGAATCGCCAGCATCCGCACGCGTAAAATGCAAATTCTGCAGCTGAAAAAATATTATTTTTCGAAAACTGTCAACAAAACCATAGCATGTGACCCCTCTTTGGAACGAGCTCGTCGAGCTCGTTCCAAAGAGGGGTCACATGATATGTTTTTATTGGAATTTTTTTAAAAAATTAAAAAACTTATATTTAAAATAATAAATTTTGAAATCGTCTGCATTGGGTAAAGGGTTAAACTGACATGGAAGATACTGCTAGAGTTCAGAAGGTTAAGGGTATAGGGTGAAAAGAGAAGGAGAAGCATTACTACGAAGCATTACTGATTAATATATTTATTACCATTTCCTCTTCAACCACAACAAATGTAATAATATGGATCTGGCGGAACCTCAATCATATACTAATTCTTTATGAAATAACAATGGAATGTGGGATCACATATTACAACTCAGCGATCTAATTCCACCAAGTGATGTACTAAGGTACAGGTTTGAAGAAAAACATGTTAAATTGCAACAAAAATGGATAACATAAATTTTAAAAAAAGAAAAACAAAATAATCCACAAAAAAATCAAATCAAAGAATAAAGATATTGTATGATTTTAAATTCAATTGGGCCAATTTCTCAAATTAGAGGCTTGGTTGGTAATGAATATAAGAGAGCTCAAAAATATTTTTGATAGGAATATCAACAATACTTTTCACTGTACATACCCTCAAAGTCTATACATGCGTCCATCAATGTATTCTAATGAACACCAAAAAAAACATGACAGTGAAGAAAATAGAACATTTGGTGGAAGTAATTCATGATTTGAAATTCTTTGTTTCAAAATATTTCGCTCCATATATTAATTCAGAGCAAATATTCTAACCCGTAAAGTAAAATAAAAGAAATATAGGCTTGAAAACATTCCACTTTATAGTTTATAATAATTCGACATTTTTTAAATGTATGAAAACTCGATTATTTGTGATATCAGTCGGATTGAGAGCAATTACGCTGTCGAACTTGAAAATGAATATAATTATCATCATACTTCGACGAAGTACTTCCTTGGGGATAATTCAGTGAATGACACGACAATTTTTTTATGAAAAGGTATTTTTATGGTTCTCTGAATTTGTTCTCAAATTTGTTTTATTACAAATTATTGGAGAGTGCCCACAGGCACTCTCCAATATTTTGTAATAAAACTAATTTAGATAAACAAAATGGCATTTGCGTTTGACTGAATATGGATCATGAGCAAGGAAAATATTGTCATTTGCTCTGGTACCCTCATTTTTTTAAAAGCCCTGATAGTGGCTTCTTGCAATGAACCAGTAAATAATTTTAATCAATGAATATTGACCTAAGAGATGTGTTGGATACTGGTGATAAATTTATTTTTTATATTTACATATAACAGAGCTAAATTTAACCTTTATTGTTAACAACAGTTCCTATACCAATTCCGAAGTAATATTTTTTTTTTCACAACAGAGCTTCGACCTTTCGTTGGACTGAGCATGTGCACGGAAGTTCCAAAACAGTTGTTTTTGTGTCTTTTGCCAAGTCTTTTTATCTATTTGTGTGGTAAAGTAAAGCCTAAAGCCGAAACTAATTTTAATATGAACATTTTGTTTTTCGTTAATATTAACATTATATTCATGCATATAGTTCTAAAAAAGCGCCCTGGGAGATATTTTGGCGTATTGATTGAAGGAAATATTTCAGTGTTTGATAATTTATTCCAGTGGTGTAGTGGGCAAGGTTGAAGACGTGGGGGACTCACGCCCAACTTTTCCTAAAAAATGTTAATCTTATATATATGCAGTCATGCCTGAAATTTCTGAAACTGGTTAATGCCCTTTCAATCTGATATTTCTTGGGTAATTTTTCTAAAGTTAAAGTCCACTTTCTGGGTACTTAGACCTTCAAAATGTGTCCCCCTGGGCGTGCTAATATTTATGAGAAGTTAATTTATTAACACAGGGTAAGACTCCGGACTTAAGGGGAATACATAATCTTAAACCACCAAGAGGTGAGGGGAAGTTGGGGCATAAACTATTTTTTTCTGCTGCCACAGGCAAATATTATGCCCTACCCCCAACTCCAGTAGACCTGGCCACGCTTCTGTATGCTACAAATCTGCTTTGGAAGCATCACAAATCACCTACAAACGAACAAGGCGGATTTTAGTTTATACGTTTGTTTATATTTTTCTTCATAAAGGATGCATCCGTGCAACCGAATAACTAAATTTGGTGCGGCTTAACCAAAATGAAAGAGTGCGGGTAGTATGCACGTGTGTGGAGGGAGGGAGGGAGGGAGGAAGGGAGGGAGGGCACTAATTATTGCATTCAATATTTGCTCCCAAAACATCAAAACATGCGTTTTGACCTCTTATTGGAACGAGTTCATTGAGATCATTCAAATTACGGTTCATCATCTATGGTTTGCAGGCGAGAAAAATGTTTAGTTATTCGAGACTTTTGTAGCCTTTCGTTAAAGGCAAAGGGCCAAGAATATTAATTAAATGTTGATTATAATACGACCGGGAATAATTGTTTATTACAGGGGTGTAGTTTTCTAGTTTGTAGTCTGATTTCGGTTTCTTTCACCGTCATCTGAAATTTTTTTGATTTCTTAAAATTTTCATGTTCATTAATGGGAAGAAATAAATGCCACCCAAACATTATTTCTGCGTGATATTAGTTAAATGGGGGTGGGGGGTGGAGGTGGGGGGGGAGGGACACGAAGCTTGATTCTGAAACTTTTCTCCCAATGCAAACTTGTTTTGGTTTATTTTATAAAAAGTATAATCTAACCCTGTTCTCCATCAAACGCGGAGAGCGGCAAAATATGTTATCAGAAAAAAAGTAATGCGCATGGTCTGCGTTGCCCCCGGTCCGTTTCATGAAACATGGTCAGTGGTCATCGCACTCGCTCATGATAAGATTGTTTGCGAAGAATTCTTTCTTGAAAAGTGGCATTCTCTGTGTGAAAAAATACCGATAAATTGATCAAATTGATATTCCGAGATCCGAGATCAAGTTGATGCAAATCATTTCATATCTTCATGTTAATGATTGCTCTACCACACTATAAACATACCGACCACTTCCAGAAAGCAACAAATTATTTTTTTCAGTTCCTCAGTGATTTGTTGACCGAAATTTAAGAAATTATTCCAATTAAAAAAAAATCGAAGATATCTTTTAACCCTTTACCCAACGTAACGGCCAAAACCGGCCAGCGCTATTCTCAAAAATCGCCAATTAATTTTCACTATTTTTTTCATTTTTTGTCTCAAAAACATAGGTTATGACCCCTCGTTGGAACGAGCTCGTCGAGCTCGTTCCAACGAGGGGTCATAACCTATGTTTTTGAGACAAAAAATGAAAAAAATTAGTTATTCAAGAATTTTTTTTGCAAGTGTCGTCTGCTTTTCACGTTAGGTAAAGGGTTAATATTCACAAATGACATCCGGAATACATGTTTGCGACGGATATCGAATCCTGCACACTTGAGTTTTCACAATCACGCCACGACTCAAGATAAATTATACTATTTAACACTCTGAACGCGAGAAACCGCTGTACAGGCCCAGGAACATGATGCGCCACAATTCCATTGAGGTTTGGATGTCTACTGAATGAATGTGGGAGATCAATCAATATTTGTAACGTGCAGCCTCAAGGCTGCACGTTGAAAATATGAATTGGTCTCCCCCAAATAATGAATAATATGAATATGGACTCTTCCAGTTGCTGCCATTGAACTGATATGGAAGATATCACCAGGGTTATCAAAAAGTTGACTGAACTCAGCATTACCTATTAACACATTCTAAATGCTCAAAGTTCCACATTTAGTATTCTTTGAGTCGGACATGTACAGCATATAAAGCAATATTTCCGGAGAGCGGGCAAGATCATAACTTCTCCACCAGAAATTAGCCACGCATAGTGTCGTTAATTTTTATTGGACATTTCACTCCTTGTGTGAAACAAGTTGCCATCTGTAACGATAAAGAGGCTGCCTACTTGCCTCACCCTACAATTGTTTTTAATTCTTTGAACTAGAGAGGCCGCCTTTCCGGTCCAGGAACATGATACGCCATAATTTCATTAAGTAGAATGACAGCTAAGTGAATGTGTCGGGTAGAACAATTAATATTTTCAACGTGCAGCCCAAAGGCCCGTGCCCATTCTTTATTAAGATTATAAGAAATGTGTAGAAATAATCGGTAGCACTCCAAACCTTGGGGGTAGAGTGGGTGTTGCTGAGACAGGGTGCGGACAAAATCCCATATTGGAGAAAATCCACCCTTAGCGAAAATCTCTTCACAACAAAATCTCCCATAAATTTCATTACTTAGGACGGAACCCACCCAGCTCTACCAACCCCCCCCCCCCCCAAAAAAAAAAAAATACAAAAAATTGTATTTTTTTCAAAATTTCACTTACTTTATTTGCATAAAACACGGATGAAAGAAATTAGAATCATAACAAACATTCGCAAACTGAACAAACACATATATAATAATTTACACAAAACATGTATCCAAAGGAACAGGGGCGTGGCCAGGCTAAATGAAGTAGGGAACAGCAGCAATGCACCCCCCCCCCCTCCTCCCGCACTTCATTGCACCCCGTGTTGGGCTTGCAGTGTAGAGTGGGTATTCCCCATAGACGAGAGTCAACGGTCTTCCCCAGGTAAAACAGTTAACTTTTCATTACATCTGGTGCACCCGAAGTACTTTTTGAGGGCTTGATTACCCAGAAAGTGAATGAGAGACTATAGCAAAATGTCTCAAGAAATATGAGAGGGAGAGTATCTGAACCAGTTTTAGGGATTTCAAGCACGAATGTATATAAGATAAGATTGACATTTTTCAGGAAAGGTGGTGGGGACCACCCCCACCCCATCCCCCATCGACCAATCCCACTGTCTCTGCCGCTACATAGAAGGATTAACCAAAGAAACGGGATAACAATTACGCTCTTATACATTTCCCTGTCCATATAAGAATGTTATTACACTTCATAAATTCTTATTTTCGCTAAAAGGAGACTTTTACAGATACTCTTGAGTTTAACACTGGCTCTTTTCAACGGTTTACCTGGCCGTTCGTCCCGAACCTCTTCGACATAGCGTCCCCTGAGTTCCAATGTGTTCTATGTGCCACTAGGCAGATAGAACACATTGGAACTCAGGGGACGATAGGTGCGACTGGCATACACCCGTTTGCAGTCCACAAAGAAACGTGTTTTTGGCCACCATGGATAATTTCGCACAATAAAAATGAAAAAAATCACTGTCGTTAAATCTTTGGCTAAAAAACAGAGCCTCAGAATCCTTTAGTAGTTCCTGGCAAGTAAATAATCTCTTACTGCAATAATAAACTATTCCTTCAATAACAAAACAATAACCGGATAATCTATTTTGTTATATTTATTCATTTATTTATTTATTTATTGGTGTTTAAGATCACATATTTCTGCACAATAGCTAATCATGAACTCAACAGTTTTACGGATGAAGGAAGCCAGAGTACTCGGAGAGAACCATCGAGCAACGGCGAGCAACTGCCAGCTCCCCAACATACTAACTCCACACAAGCAGGGTTACTATTGGTTGAAGACAAGTGCACCATTAACGTGCAGTAAGCCTTAGTCCACAACATCACCGTTCCCTCCGCGTGGACAATGGGGGTGAAGTTTCTTGCCCAAGGACACAACGCGGTTGCCGGAGGTGGGATTCCAACCGAGGACCTCTCGGCTTGCAGCCTGAACCTCTGCCTACTGAGCCACCGCGTCCCCAATCTATTTTGTTAAGTTCAAAACTAATATACCACGCCAATTGAAACCACAAGAAAATAATCTTTTTGTTGGTTATAATATATATTTTTTGTGAGAATATTGTAATGCAGAAGGGAAGGGAGATTTTGTCTGCGGTAATAAATTTTAATTTTGTCCATGCAGGAGAGATTTAGTCCAGGGGAGATTTATTCAGGCGGAGGGGGGTGGGGACGGGGATGTTGTTCTACACTCGTAGTTGATTACAGATATGACCGTTCGACTACTATATCCTGTTAATTTAAGAGCTTTCTGAATGGATATCTCACGAATCGTTGCCGTTTCAAGCATTGGACATTGGACAGATATAAATTGTATTTTATTTGAGAATGTATCAATTGACTAAATATTTATCGCAGCCAAACCAACGTTCGCTTTATTAGATTTTGATTGTTCTATCGCCTCTCGAAAGATTTCCCCGGTTGACAAATTACCAGAGCTTTAAAACTAATTCTGCTCGAATGTTTGCCAAACCCGGCAAAATCCATGAGATCAGTGGTAGAGATTAAAACAATCGCATTTTGTACTGGACAGAGAATAAATCATTCCGTGAAAATTTGATTAATCAGGGGCGATCTGGTTCGATATTCTATCGGATGGGAAGAGGAATTCATGTCGAGAATAGAGTTGATTGTTTAATTAGTCTGAACAACCTGGTGAAATGATGCGTATTTGAAAAATGGCTTTTTTAGAATATTACAGGCTTTGTTAGTCTATGTACGCAGCATGGTCAGCAGCACGCCCTCTCCATGGACCCGGACAGCTATGAAAGTTATTTATAACGTCTAAACCCATTAATAACCTGCAAGCTGGCAAATAAGACATGAAAGGAAAATGGCACTTTCTACTCTCCCTGTACCAGCTTGCTTGAAATGAATCACATAGCTCAAAGATCGGGGTTCCTAACCTTTCACCAGTCACAGAGCGACCAACATTAACAACCCGAGGGGTTCAGGAAGGTTTGTGAAACTTCTTCCTAGGACTCATCGAGCTCTAGGTTAAGTTCATGGTGTTGACTTTTAGCATCTTAACATTGTCCGCTTCAGCAAAATATTGTACCATTTTACGAGTTAATACTTGGGAGGTCGGTCCGCAACCATTCCCTCGCTCTCTCTTAAAGTAATAAGGACGCATTCCTAAAAACAGACCGACAGAGAGACAGTCTTTGACTTCACATATCTTGCGCGCACGCGAACGAGAGAGAGGCCGAGAAAGAGATAGATAGAGAGAGCAAGAACGAGAGAGAGAGAGGGGAGAAAGAGAGAGAGAAAGAGAGAGAGAGAGTGACAGACAATAGCTGATGAGAGGTTGCCCACTGGAATTTCACAAAGAGAAATAATGTGGAGAGAGAGGGAGAGGGGAGGGAGAGAGAGAGAGATAGAGGGGGGGGGGGGTTGTCTTGCCCCACCTGATTACCTCCGAAGATATATTAAAGTTGCCAGATCTATTCACTGACAATATTCATGAATTACAATCTCCAAACTGCAGATGACCAGTGTGGGGGTCTAATCGTTCAGATCAGAAATTGAGTTCGGCAGACAACAAGTGGTAGGAACAACATCTCATTCCGAGTATCATTTAGCATAGCCCAGGCACTGTAGGGAGGTGGGGTAGAAGAAAGTTCCAGGTAGATGATTTGTTTTTCTTTTGGCACCCACCAACCTTATTTTTTTCATTTCAAAAACATTTTCCGGAACATTTTCGGACATCCACCGCCTTTCCAAGGGGTGTGATTTGGGGAATTCTTCGCACTCCTTCTCTATTTCATGAATGATATACATTATGGATGTTGTGCAAATGTTGTACTGCACTATGGTAGACGTTTTTGGAAGTCAAATGTCAAGTGAATAATTGTTTCCGTCTTCCTCTGTTAAATTCAGTCAAATACAACAATGTTCACTTATTTCGCAACAGGTGAGTCTTACAAAAAATTCAAAAACCAAACTATCCCTGAAAATAATCAATGTTATCACCCTGCTGTTGTGATTGCTTTTGCAAGAGCAAAAAAAAAATGAACCTTTAGCAAAATAATTTTGTGGAGATAAAGTTGGAGAATTTCTCAAACTCAGCCAGTATTAATTTTTAACCAGGCGTGTATTTTCAAAATATTTTTCATCAAATCTAGTAATGACTGCTATCGGAAATCGTGGCATTGTCGCTGCTGGGAGAAATAGATTCACGCCGTGTATTCAGCCATCACTTAAGGAGTGTTGTCTGAATCCGTGCGTGAACGTATGTCTCACCGCGACGAACCGGCCCGTTTCACTTTTGTTGGGGTGGTTCTTATCCTGAAGGGGTTAATAACTTTTCCTCGAAAAGCTTAAATCAACAGGGGTTCACTGAAAACAACAATTTTAATACATATATAAAAAAATAAATATGATAATTTGTGACTTACATGGAATCCAAAAGAATAAGAAAACAAAACGTCAATCACCCCTACCCACACAGTTTTTGAGTCACTTGCGGGCCCGCATTCTCTGTTGTCGCTGGTTTCTCCTCCTATTACGCTGGTATTTTCTTCCTTGGTCGCCTCTTCACTTCTTTCATGGCCGTCGCACGGCCACTAACTTATTGTCACTTTATTCTGACGCCTTTGCTCTCACAAGTGACGGAATGTCACTCTACCACTGCTGTCGCACGGCCACTAGCTTATTGTCACTTTACTTGACGCTTTCACACAAGCAGTCGCCACCAATGGAGTTAAATTCTCCCTCACGTTTGTCTCAGAACAATGTTCATGCGGGCAAAGCCTACTCTGCCTACGTATGGCTTGTCTTCCAAAATAGGTAATGCCATTTACCTAAATGCAAATAGTTCCCTGAGCTCGTACTTCGTGTTTCTCATCCTATTCTCATATATGACCACCGACTTGGCCCACGACTGCTCCTATTCTGAATATGAGCTCTGTGGGCCCCTACATCACAACGTGCCTATACTTTCGCACCGATGCGGTACCTCTTCTAACCTATAGCATGGGACCTCCCCATCTACACGCAACGACCCACAGCCTTACACACCTTTCGAATGGAATTGGCTGGAATGAATTTTTCGAGAAATCCCCCGATTTTTATTTAGATAGCCAGAACATTATTCTCAGTTAATCGCTTCTCTTGAATTTGGCCGCTCAGATCTATCTTAATTTAATACTCGCTTTAAATTTCCTTTGAAAGACTCGAATTTTGGTATCTCCGTGACATTCGGTGACAGGATAGATGCGTAATATGGGTGTGTGTCCAGAACATGTGTGATGCACTGTTTCCCAATAATTAGCTATTAACTGGCCATAATTACAAAGATAACGATTTGCAGGAGAATATTGTCTCTCTTACTGTTGATCTGTTATCAGATAGCCCACGTGGCGTTCAACAAGTGCGCCATAATGGACATTAAACTTCATGCTTAATTTCCAGAGTTTGAAAGACAAATCGGTTTTCGGGGTCCGCCATATACCCATCTTTACGCTTTACATTCAACCCAGGCAGAAATATTATCGAAAGTATTTACATTATAAACAAAAAAAATCGCAATTTTTAGCTATCACCTTGACAGCTGCTGTAAAGCAGCCATGACCAGATTTGATAAAAGAGTATCCATATTTACCCCCAAAAATCATTCGTTAAAAGTTCATTCAAATCAGTGGCAAAAGATTTCATATCCTGGGCGGGAATAACTGCCAGCAGCATTCAGGGAGTTAAGCCATACAAACAGAAGCAAAGCTATAGAGAAAGACCAAATCAGTCCAAACCATTTATATACATGTTGCGCTATGTGGTCTAAGTGATTGATACAAAGGATAAACTCACTTAAAATGTTCCAATCTATTGTTCAGCGCATTTTTAGTACAATTTCAGACTATGATATGGGGCCACACTGACTGGTTTCACGGGCATGGTTTAGTCTTGGTTATGCATCTATACATACAGATAAATTTATTATTGTTCAGTGCCAGCCAGAGCTGGCTAGTATTTCAATTAAGTTATATCTTCAAGTCAACTGAGAATGACCGAATGGTTTTAGCTTTATGCTTCGTTTTTCAGCACCCGTTCTTATTTTCCATCACATGAATTCACAGCCAATTTTGATCTGTTAAAATCTGTGCATTTAAGATTCGTACGCGAAGTCGTAGTTGTTCGGGACGGGTGTTTGTTGGTTGGAATTTGAATGTGAGAGTGGTCGCGCGTAAAGATTAGCGTGCATGTATGTGCGCGTGTGATTGTGTGTGTGTGTTTTGTGTATTGGTATATGTGTGTGTAGGGGGAGGAGGGTGTGGAAGAGCCGATGAGATATGCAAAGTTGTTATATTTGTATTTTATTTTCCTTGTTTACATGTGTTTTGAATATTATGCAAGTATCTTTGTCATGTGCGTATGTTTGTTACTTAACCCTTTGGACCCGAGTGGGCGCTTCATCGACCCAGGAACATGATACGTCATAATCTTGTTAAGTAGGATGGGTGCTAATTGAATGTGTAAAGTAGACTATTTAATATTTTCAACGTGCAGCCCGTTGGCTGCACGTTGAAAATATTAATTGGTCTTTTCCCAAATAATGAATATGGGCTCTTCCAATTCGTGCCATTGAACTATCATGGAAGATACCACTAGGGTTCAAAGGGTTAAGACAATAAATAAATAATTAAGTGGTCTAAGGCTTTTTTGCAGACAGCATTCTGTGATGTGCATCAGATTATGACAAATTTTATTTTATTTTATTGTTATGTTCTGTTACCCAGTATCACCATAGTTTTATTTTATTAATTATGATATAATTCCTTTCATCACAGCGCCCACTACACTTAAAATGTGGAAGAGAAGTCACTTACAAAGTCAATGACTATACAGTCCATGATTTTGAGGGTGATTATCTCCACCTCGAGCAGAAGTGAGATCTGGGGCTCTGAAAATCAAAATGATCAGAATGCATCACATTTGTCTTCCCAAGCCAGAAGCCATTCCAAAGTTCGCTGTGTCATATTTTCATGATTTAATAGTATTTCTAATTCAATTGGGTGACAAATATTAACAAACATGTCTTGAGGAAAAACAAAAATTAGCCATAGGAAAACATATTTTTGGACCTGAGAACCACCACCACCACCACCACCCACATTCCTGGATTTTGTCAGAGCCACCCACCCCCTCTCGACTTAGATAGAAAAAAATTTAGATCTCCCAGAAGGGTCGGCTTGTAATTTCACCCTGCAGCCTTTGCCTCGATGTTAAATTTATTAACTGTTTATCTAACGAATCGGGAGGGCGGTGTCTGAGTGGTAGACTGTTGGACTTATATGCTAGAGGTTCCGAGTTCGATCCCCGTCCGGGACGGCCCGCGTTGTGTCGTTGGGCAAGGCACTTTATCCCGGTTGCCTACATGGGGGCACGGCGACGCCGTGTACTAAGGCGCACTGCATGTCGATGGTGCACATGTCTGATTGAGCAGCGCTTGAACAGAGTTAGAATGTTGAGTCGATGCCCGGTGGTTCTCTCCGGGTACTCCAGCTTCCTCCACCCGTAAAACTGTCATGGTCATGATTAGCCATTGCGCATAAGTATGTGACCTTAAACACCAATAAATAAATAAATAAATAAATAAATAAATAAATAAATAAATAAATAAATAAATAAATATCTAACGATTCGACCGAATCCGTCCGCATAATTTCCAAATTGAGCAATTGAAAAAATATTATGTTTCAAAAAATTTCAATAAAACCATATCATGTGACCTCTCACCGGAACGAGCTCGTCGAGTTCGTTCCAATGAGGGATCACATAACCGGTATTGTTGAAAAATTTGGGAAAAAAATATTTAAAATAATAAATGTTCATATTGTAAGCGTTGAGTGAAGGGTTAACAGGAGTTACAAATCACGAACGGGGCTATTACATAGTACACGTAAAAACAGATTATTACTAAAATACACACAGAGTGGATTTCCACTCAGACATTAAACCTCCGCACACTGATGTCAAATTAACAAAATATCAAACAGCAATTTCTTCCCAGTGAGGCAACTAGGAATTTAATCAATTCACTCTATCAGCTCTGTTTACTCTTTTCCTAACACGAAAAGCAGACGACACTTGCCAAAAAAATTCTTGAATAACTATTTTTTTATTCCATTTTTGTCTCAAAAGCACAGGTTATGACCCCTCATTGGAACGAGCTCGACGAGCTCGTTCCAATGAAGGGTCATAACCTATGTTTTTGAGACAAAAAATGAAAAAAATAATGAAAATTAATTGGCGATTTTTGAGAATAGCGCTGGCCGGTTTTGGCCGTTACATTGGTTAAAGGGTTAAAGGAGGTTGAAGTTTTTTTTAAATTCCAAGAGGCATTTGGGAGAAAAAATCGCAGGTTGAAGTTTTTTTGTATTTCGATCAAGGTGCGGGTGTTAACTCTCAAATTCCACGAAAACAAAATAAAACAGAGTTCCGCTAACTGACCTGGTTTAACTCGGAGGTTCACTAAAGGAAGCTTTCCTCGCTTTATGCTTTTCCAGCGAATTGGGAATTATTGCTGCTGTGGAAAGTCCACTCCATGGGTGTTTAATGATAATCCACCTAGCTTCATTGCTAATCATTAGCTAAAATATACCTGGCTTTGGCTGTATATTTTACCAGCTGAGAAAAGTTAAAATAACATTAGATATTAGAAGTGAAATCATATAAGGCTCAACACTCAAGTTATAACCTACTCCTGCACGAATCATTAACAGTTTCACCGACATACGTCCAATTGCCTTCATAGGAAGATGTCATATGGGTATAATATCTGATGGCTTACTTCCGTGAAAAGGGTAGGGACGTAGCTGCAACAACCCCCCCCCCCCTCGCCCCCCCCCCCCCCCCCACACACACACATATCAACCAAAGGTTTTACCATTTGTTGAATTATTTTCACTCTCATAATATCCGATTAACCATTTAAAGGCAAACATATGATTCATATGCTCAGAATTTTGCCTTTGGATCACCTATAAACAATCTTCTCAACCTTAAGAGGGACATCGTCTTGTAGTAACGTCCACTGAGCTCAACAATGCTCCATCTACAATGCTTTTGCATTGCAGATGACGCCTCGTTGTACTCAAGTACCGATATCTCCCCCTGTTTTTCATCGCTACTTTTTGTTGAGGCTATACAACGAAAAAAAGCTACCCGCGCCACTGTTCAAAGAATTTTAACCATCTGTTAAGACTCGTCTTTGTGTATGATGATGTATTACGATGTGACGCAAGGGGTTCGCCTTGTTTGGGGCCAAGAAAAACTCTATTTTCAGAAATGGAGGTTGGGTGGAGTGGCAGAAATTAGCTAGATTATACACTAAACATACCAGAATTGCCACAGCGTGAGTCTATTTGAAAATAACATCTCGGAGAAAAAATCTCATCCTTCAAGTCGAACATCGCGCTTATTACTTCAAACCTGGTTATAATATGTCACAACACATTCCCTTTAAGCAACTGTAAACAAAAACTTAGTTTAACGATGAACTTGTTGTCTGGTGAAACTGATCCAGATTCTCTTCAAGTGTGTTTCGAAAATGTACCTGCAGTAGATCAAGGGAAGTAACTCCAAAATCTTCTTCTTCGCCAGAACTGAAGGATGAACGCTTTCAATCCGCACATCAATTCAAAACAGCTCTTCCATGAATGATATACTTCTTCCTCTTCCGCCACTCATAAAACTGTCCGACATGATGCAACCCTTGTTGTTAAAAGTGTCGTTAAACCCAAATCAATCAAACAAATAAAGCAAGGACGTAAATTCCAGTGAGGCCGTAGAAAGTATAGAACGTCATAACATCTTCCAAAGACGCATTGTGTCAGATAGCCGCTCACAGCAGAAGGCTTGTACCCGCGTTATTGAGCATGGCCGTGTAAATTATTTGGGCGACTAAACTTGTTGGACAAATGTTGAAACTCTGATTTTAACAGCCAGAAGCCCAGCTCAGATGAAGGCTGCTGATGCAATGATTATTACCATTATTATGTGGCTATTTTATAGTATTCATTGTGGAAGTACACACTGTTTGCTCATGTGTGTTTGTCTTCTAACAGTTTATTGGAGAGTGCCTACAAACCCAAATGAACTCAGCATACCACGTGTTAATACAGGTTCCTTCATGTCTCATTTGTGTGTATTATTTCGTCCGGCAAAAATGATTGATACCCTTCTCAAGCTGTAGTTAAACCTCTGCTGAAAGGGTTACATTGACTCTAACTATTCCCAGGACAGAAATCGAATGTTGTGGCGCGCTAGTAGTATCACCACTCCGTGGGGCGTTTCCGTGTGGAAAACAGTTTATCCGATATAAAACCTCGACTGAGTTTATCTAGACTTGTAGCCGTTTCCATCCTTATCCTGCCTGGGTAGTAGCACAAGCGCTCAGAAAAAAAAATTCCAGTCCCCAGTTTCGAAGCCGCGAACGTATGATGCCTTCCACTTGGTACGCGTCATTCGGACTTCTATTTATATTTCCAAGTGCCGAGATAAATTTTCCACGACGTGAAAGTTTGTTGTGGCAAGATATCCTTTATGCTCAAATTTTCTAGATGCGAAAATGAACAGAACGTTCAGTTGTGTTGCAAATGCAATTTATCTGTAAAATTGACAGAAAGAATTCGTCACATAAACAAATTGTAGATGGACAAAATTAATGAACCTGTTTGATTTGCAGATGACAACGTTTGACAACTATTGGTTCAGGGGAAATAACTCGAAAATTGTGTAGCGGATTTTTTCAAACCAAAACAAGCCAACACCAACTTCAACCCACCTCCCAACGAATTCACTACTATATTTATTACAAGGTATTCGCTATATTAAATGCTACAAAGGTCTCTGCCCCCTTCCCTAGATTAGGTAGCCCAGCGAATGGAGGTCTGACATGTGTTGACTGCATATTATGGAAAAAACAAGACATGATCAGAACCAACTGTTCAAAGGCAAAATTAGAACGAGACCACGTTCGGAAAAAAACGAAACTAAAATAATATTCTGTGCCTATTTCATTGGTAATTAATGGCAAAAAAAGAAGGACAAACGGGCGAAATTACCATATATTTGCATGATTGTTCAGCAACAGAGGTTCACAGGTTAATTATCGCATCAAAGTTCTGATAGCGTAATTCTGACTACAAATTCACCAGCCCACAGTATTTTTGTTGTGCACTCAGACAGGATATTTAACATGTCTTGCACAAGTCCACCCAGCATATATACAGATCATCATGATTATGTGCATGTCCTGTGATTTGTATCAGATTCGAGGTGGGGTCCAAAAAGGGATCTCAACGAGCGTGCTTTGCCGGCAAGTTGTGATCCCATTTGTGGACACCACCGAGAATCTGATGCAAATCACAGGACATGCACATTATCATGATAATTCATTTATCTAACAATTCTGTCACATAAACAGATTAAATCTTAAATTATTAATACAGTTTTGAAACATAATGTTGGGCAAAAAAAAGTTTAAAAAAAACAAACATATCTTATGGAACTATATTGTTGTGCACTCTGACTAACAATGTGTAACTCGGTCACCGCAATTGTCAAAGTTGTGTTGTCAAATTGTTCAATCTCAGTGTCACTTCCTATGATGATCCGCTTGAAGTTACGAGTTTGTGACGAGGGCACATCCTCAGGAACCGGGTTGGTGTAATATTGAATTGTGCAGTTTCTATTTATTGTAAAATTTTTAGCCAATCGCCCGCAACTGTCAATGTCGCGTTACCGGAAACGAGTCGTTAATATGACACGGAATCAGAATGAGTCTTCTATGTGATACGGAATCGGAACACATTATGTGATACGTACTGTTTCTCGTGGTTTTCAGGCTAAAATCTATAAGTTTGTTAGATAAAGATAGGTATCGCATTAACCCTTCACTTACAACATTGACTTCTCGAAGGGTACACTCCGCTGTCAATTTAAAAATGAGATCCGAGGTGGTTCAGTAATCAATCAATCCTACAATCCTATAAGGAATTGAATTATTACTTAACTCCCTACCCACTTACCTATTTATTGTTCAGTGCATCTGCTCTCTGTCGACGCCTAAACCTCCTTTACACAAACATGTATGCGAACAGGGTTGAAAGGGTTATGTTGGGAACTCGACCTGCGATGACCTGAGGTCCTGTCCACAAATGAAAACTATTCTCATTCGCTCACATCACGGAAATCATAAGGCCTGCATGATGGCCATCATTGTCCGTGAAAGGAATACGTTTTAAGATAGTAACAATTTAAATGTACAGTCCCATGGTCAAAGTGGTGTGGGTGGCTGACTGGCGAAGTTGACGTCCTAGCATAACCAATTGTGAGTCCAGTACGTGCTAATTAAAATTCAATAAGAAGATGAGAAGCCCATGCGTCACAGTTACTACATCTGTTTAACCACAAATGCCCCGCGTTTTTAGCTATAATCCCAACTTACAAATATTCCAACTACATATTAAGGCATGCCTTCTTTGAAGGCATGCCTTGATAGGTACCTGGAATATTTTTTCAGTCGGGACCTGAGTAACGACAGTCAAAACAAATTGGGTTTACCTACTCCAACTGGTCACCTTCGCGATATCCCTGGTTATATTACAGGATTCCATTGCTATTTTCAAAGAACATAGAGGAGAGTTAAAACATTAATACAATAGAAATTGGAGTAGATATATATGTCAAAGTTCTGACAATGAAGGCAGCAATAAACCAGTCGCCCTGTTTCTTTTAAGGCGAACAATGGGCGAACGTTCACCCAATTTGCACAAACCTGTATCAGTAAGAACACCACTTGGCTTCTGAGTGGCTTTTGGTCCTTCAGTATATCAGACAATGTCCACCACTATGCATTTTTCAACGAACATTCATGTATGTTGCTGAACAAGACTGTTTTGTCTAAAATTTCAGATCTCTTATTAAAAGTACAAACTTTGTCGGCATGGTGGCTGTGCAGAATTTCATTTTCCGAATTCCCTGTCCTCAGCAATAGATTGGGGAGTAGTTGAACCCACTCAACGATAGAGTGAGACCATAGGCCTTTACGTACATATACTTGCCCACTTGTGCACACCCGTACATATGCACATATATATGTATATGTGTGTCTATGTATGTATACAGATACACTTGTGTGGTCGATGCTGAGTGGAAGGACGATATATATATATATATCATCTTTTCATCCATTATCCATTATCGATAACACAAGTGTGAAATGTGCTTTCTACCTCGCCACGCCCTCATCACCAACGTGCATATAAGTCGTTCATCAATACCAGTTTCTTATATCCACAAACACACCACAGAGAATGACAGGAATACAGCCAATCTGGCTAGGCCATTCCCTGCAGAACATGTATGCTGACTATCTTCTTATAATTTACAAATATTTCATAAAAATGATGAGTACATTTTTGTAGAACTTAGTCTTATGGAAATACATGTGCTGCAAATAAAGTATTCTCTCTCTCTCTCTCTCTCTCATTCTCTCTCTCTCTCTCTCTCACTCTCTCTCTCTCCCTCTCTCTCTCTCTCTCTGTGGAATTCAGCATTTAATCGGCATTGTTTCACGCTATATCCAGCAGGGTTGAGATTCTTGATTTCTCTGCACTTAACACCAAACTGCTCACTGGAAAGAGAGAAGGAATGCCGAAAAAATGCAATGTCGCAATGTTCAGCCCATTTTTGGTTTGAACTCCCCCAAGATTAGAAAAGTATCAACAAACATTGTTGAATCAAGCCATTGTTTAGAGCTGTGAACTAATATGATTTTGCCAGAGTGTGTATTGTTAACAAGAGTAATAAATGTTGTATACAACATGGTATGGCATTAGATCTGTGTGGTATATGATTGTATTTATATACGATACCGACCGAAATAATGTTTCCTATCATATCCACCAACAGAAGTCATGCAAATCACACAACAAAAACTCGTACTGCATCATCTTTAACGTTTAACTAGTAATCATCCCTGTCCTAATATCATCATGTAAAACACCTTTCGACAGAGGCAGAGGTCTACCGCTGCAGCCAATCCTGGATATATATTTTTCTTTCTTTTTTTTGGGGAGGGGGGGGGGAGGGGGTGCCGGACAAAATGACAGGTACAAACTGACTCCTGCTGGACATTTAGAGACCCTGTCGGACAGGGGTAAAATCTTACCGGCAAAGAATAGACATTCTAATTATAATTAAGAAAATATAACACATGCCTTGAAGGGTTTATACCATATCATTGATAAATCAGTGTGACGACAGTACTTCAATTCTAAACACTGCATTCGGGTTGCTTTTGACAATTGTGAATACGGAAATTCAAATCAAGGGGAAGCACTGCATGTTCGATACGTTGCTGGAGTAATCCCCTGGGAAATTGTCCATCTACAAAATCCTTGTTTTATGTTTTTGTTTTGCATTGAATGTTTATAACGTGATATGCGGAATTCGTAAATGATTGTCGTGTATTATGATGACGGGAAATAAACTGTTATGGATTTGTACTTTCAATGAATAAAAATAGAGGTGAGCGATAATTCACCCACCATTCCCACGCGTCACTGCCCACTTAACTATGAAAATTGGCCTCGGACAGAGTGACGGGCACAAGCAACTGGCCGTCCTACAAACGCATAACTGAGTCGGACTTTGTCCGTGTCCGTCCTCTTATATCCAGGCTTGACTGCAGCGCTATTTGATCCTCCACGATGGTTGCTAGAGTAACTTTACGAGAAGGAATCACATCACCTATTTCCTCAAATTATGTAACCCATAGTTGCAAACTGGTGTTCACTACCACGCGATGTAAACTGGCAATAGTCCCTCAGTTTTGGTAATATCCCCTCGCTGTAACCTATTAGGTTTCTATCCCTAATTTTTATCGTCGTGGAAATCGACTATCGATAAAGTTATTTCCTTTGAAATTATTAGATGAACGAGGAAGGTCCAATTAAGAAGCAAGTAATTGTTGAGAAAATAGTAATAGAAAATCCAGCCAAATTTCATTTTGTTACTATTAATAAACGAAAGCAGCAGACAGCTCTAGGAGCTGTCTGCTGTTTTCGTTTATTAAAAGTAAAAAAAGGAAACTTTGCTTTTAATGGCAAATTAATTAGAAGCAACTAGTTCACAGTTAATCGGTTATTAAGAATATCTATCAGTATCACACCCATCAATAGTAAGTGTCAACTTTACCTCTTTGTTTCTTTGTACAGTAATTTGCATGTTTACACTTCACCCCGATTGCCTACATGGGGGCACGATGACGCTGTGTACTGAGGCGTACTACACGTCGATGGTGCGCATGTCTTCAACCAATCTAACCCTGCCTGTGCTGCGGTGCAGAGTTCAGAGTTACGATGCTGGAGAGCTGACAGCTGCTCGTCATTGCTCGGTGGTTCTCTCCGGGTACTCCGGCTTCCTCCACCCGTAAGGCTGTCACGGTCACGATTAGCCACTGTGCATAAGTATGTGACCTTAACACACCAATAATTAATAAATAATAAATTTGCATGTTTTATTCTTCACAGGAAAAAAATAGCAAATCTCACCCCTAGACCTTTATATTAATGGAAAAGACAATGTTTATCACATATCACAATTCGCACACTATTGATATAATTAACAGAAAAAAAACAGTTACAAAATATCAAAAGTTGATGAAAAAAACGCTTTATTATTTTTAAATGGATTCAAATAGAGAATAACAGTCAAAACGTTAAAATTAATTGGAAAATTTTTTTAAAACCAACTTCTGTATTTGTATATTACTCCACATGAAAATGTCTAAAGTTTGTGAATTGATGCGCACATCGATGAGACAAATTCGACAACATTTCGATATTTCAATTGTTACATGGAATTCTCATACCCATAGTGTAAATGTTACTGGTAGTTTTGTATGTGACCTTAAACACCAATAAATAAATAAATACTGGTAGTTTTAGGAAATTAAGGGGAAGTAACTTTCATGTGAATCACTTCCAATGTCGAAAATTGTCAACCATGTCTACCTCAATAACTATAGAAAGAATAACCAAACAGTCGCTTTTCCTTTCATTGTTCTACCAAATGGAATATAACAAGAGCACCGTCTAGCGGGGCATCAAACTCTCGTTATATATCACATGATGGGAGACCCTGGTTGTAGAACTTTATCTGTGACCTTGGCCTTGGTGTGTCGGTGAAGTATTTTGTACGCCGACTAGTGGTGGTACACATGTTGTGTAACTTTCATTGTGTTATCTCTTTCCATCCGCACACGAAAAGGTTGATGTGCATGCTGATTAGTTGACATCTATCTGTAGCCCTGATCTTGGTGAGGGGATGTGAATTTTGTACATGACATGTGAATTTTGTACATGACACTCCATCTGGTATTGTTCCATATGTAGTTTAAACCCTCGTTTCATGGAATGGTATCGCCTTTGTGTTCACTTTCAGTGAGATTGCTCAGTCCAATATAAATATACAAAGGAGGATAAAATAATAACTGCAGTCTGCAGCCGTCTGGCTGCAGACTGCTGTTATTATTTTATCACCAATGCCCTATGTATAGACTTCTTATAATAAGACAAAATGGAGACGACATTATGCCTTGGACCGAAAAATCGGTCTTACGAGTTCAAAAGGTTAAGTTCATTGTGATATCTCCTGATCTATACCCATGACCTTGACCTTGGGGACCGGTTGTGAATTGTGTGCGCGACACACCAACAGGTGGCGATACATATGTCGTGTAAGTTTCATTGTTGTAGTATGTCATTTCATTAGAAAGTTGTGTCCCGGACACTAAAACGTTGATGTGCATGCTGAGTTCATGCGTTGACGTTTATTTGTGACGTTGGATGGTCGATGACAATTCTGTATGCAACACACAGCCTATTGGTTGTCCATCGGCATTGTAAGTTTCATTATGATATTCCCTCCCACTAAAAAGTTACATGCCGGACACGAAAAAGTTAATGTGCATACTAATTCCATGTGTTGACCTCTCTCTGGGACCTTGGCCTTGCTGGGCTTGTTGTGAATAATGTACGCGATACACCTTCTAGTGTTGGTCCACAGGTTGGGTAAGTTTCATTGTGAATCTCCTTCTATTAAAAAGTTATTTCCCGGTCACGAAAAAGTTGATGCCCATGCTGATTCCATGTGTTGACCTCTATCTGTAATCTCGACCTTCGTGGGCCAGTCATGAATTCTGTACAGGACACATCGCCCAGTGGCCGTCCATGTGTTGTGTGACTTTCATTGTGATATCCCCTTCCACTAAAAGTTGTGTTCTGGAAAGGAAAAAGTTTATGCGCATGTTGATTCCATGTATCGACCTCTATCTTTGACCTTGACCTTGGTGTGCCGCTTGCAAATTTGGTGCGCGACACATTGTCTAGTGGTAGTTGATATATTGTGTGAGTTTCATCATGACATATCTTCTCGTTAAAAAGTTATTACCCGGACATGAAAAAAAGTTAACAATCGACAGCAGGACCAGAACAGACCGACAACGCCATAACATAATACCTTCATATAAAAACTAATACCTAGTTATCAAGGAAGCATAAAGCATTCAACTATGACTTATAAATTCTTTAAAAACACCTATTAACCCTTCTAACCAATCCTGCAATTGGAACAATAAGCTCTCAGGCCATCAATCTAATTATGTAAGAAATTCGACGCTGTTATGTCCGGGAACCAGTCTGGCCCTCAAATAGGCACCTATGTTTAGATTCCCTCGTCTGGAATATTTCAGTCGGTTGAAATAGTGAACCAGAGGTTCGGTTTCCGACTAACTGATATATGTACATTATGTGCAGGCCCTGTCAGGGCTCGTTGCGATCGATCTGATTGTAGACTCGGGCGAGACATGCACATGGTCATGATAATATATTTATCCAACAATCCCGTTACATAAAGCCCATTTCCCACATTTTTCAGTTGAAATTGGGTTGAAATTGGTCAAAAGTTTGAATTTCACGAACTATATTTTAATGCGTAATAACAATGTATATAAGTGATAGTGCTGTGTTTACCGGAAATTGAATCTTTCTGATACGGAATCAGAGCGGGGGTGGGGGTGGGGGCTGATACAAACATTTCCTCCGAGTTTGTGAGTGCAAATTAAGTTGATTGTTAGATAAATTCCGGTTCATTGAATCTAAAACTTTCATAAAGATTCATTTTCTGTGAACTAAAGCTATCTTAAAATGTTTCCCATTCGAGACTTGATTTTATCGACATTTTGATGATATTACAATCAGAAGTGAAATTCACCATAACCGTAGTGTTATGATTACGCCAGACAACTTCATAAATTATGTTAAAATCTTTATATTTTCAGTGTGAGTTATGTACATATTGACTGGAATGTGTATAACTGCTACAGGAGAGTACCTGTATATAATTGGTAGAAAATGCACATTAAATCAACGCCCATATACGAGCACATTTCACAAAAGTAGGTTAACAAATAGCCCATAACAGCATCAAATTTCCGAACAGAATTAGACTGGTGGCGTGAGAGCGTGTTGGAATAGTTTTCCCACGTACAGATAAGTGGGAGACTGAAATGATTTGTCAGCTCACTGATACGTAGGAGACTCAAAATGTTCCCACCACCGAGCCCTATTCTACTCGATATAATCAGGTCTAGAGAGACTGTCTTAAATGTGTCCTGAATGTTTATGTTAGTGGGTTAGTGTCGTTCTCCCGATTTGAACAGACCTGCATCGGTGGTTCAAATGCCGGGAATCATTTTGCTCATTCAACAATCATTTCGCATTGTCAATATCTATCAAATTAAACAGAATTTTGAAAGTACAAGTTGGGCACCATCGCCGGTTAAGTTCTTTCTATATTAATTCCCCCACCCCACACACACACGGAAAGAGGATGCCTGTTGCATGGAATACTATCCCTATCTGTAATACTTGATTATACGGTAGGCAAAGAGTGATCCACCACTTAAATACCCACAGACTAGAGCCTACATTCACGTAATGACAATACAATTTCATAAACAATCGTAAGAAACGCAAACAGTGTTTCCAGGGACGTGGCGACAGAAGGAGGGGTCCCCCCCCCCCCCCACCAATCCAATTCTCGATAGTTGTAAATTCGGAGGGCAAGTCATGAGTAGTTGGAAATTCCAATTATCTGGATTTTAAAGCTTCTTTGGTGATGCTGATTTCTCCTTTACTTCCCAAAATCCCAACTCGGTTTAAAATCGGCAAAAGTTCTAACTGTGACGATTTACAACTACAGTGTACGCAATATCGAGCTTCATAAGTATGGATGATGTCAATCGGTACGAGATTTCTATAATACGTTACTTATCGTAATAAAAAAAATTCTCGAAATGCACTTCAAGACAATCACATCATGTAAAATCGTTATCCTCAGTTAATTCCATCATTCACAGTTACCAAATGATGAAACATCGAAAATTGATCATTCCTGCATAGGTTCTGATTTAATGTTAGGACAGTGTGAATTTCTCAAAGTTCTCAGCTTGAGCATTTGTTAAGCACATATTCACTTCCCACAATAATACCAAATAATAATAACCTGATAATTCTATCATAAATGTGTTGGCATTTCAGTTACTAGTATCACTTTTATGCCCCCTTTCATGGCTTCATTTTCAAAATGTTTCTCGGCAGTGAATTTCCAACTATGGGGAGGGACCAGGAGGGGGTTTCCCCGTCCCGGTTTCATATTCCCGACCCTACCCCCCCCCCCCGGTCGGAAACTTCTAGCCACGTCCCTGAATGTTTCAGCCAATGATCCATTAAACACGATTGAACCAGGAGGGTGAAACTTCGCTTTCGCTACCGACACACTTTCAAAGAACGTGAGTTACATCGTAGACATTCCGAGTAGGTTTGAGATAAATTCCACATAAAATACTATTACGTCCGAGGTCATCTCCATCTGTATGATGTAATACTTCACTTTTGGTTGGAACGAAAGGCAAATTACTTTTGCAAGCACCCTTGGCGGCAGCCTTGATCGAACCCAACACAAGCTGAAAACAAATACCACAATGGTTTCCATAGAAATAACTTCCGAATTATATCCCTCGTCTAATCTCCTTACAGCTGATATTTGAATCAGGTTTTGCAGTGCTAAATTTGAATCAGAATTATCCGCCTTGACACGTGACACTCGGATGCCTTGAATAAAAATATTTTTTTTTAGAAAACTTTTGAAGCATTTCACTTAAATCTTGCATCATTGCTTAATGTTGCAGAGATTAGGGAATTCCCGGGTTCCCGGTTCCGAAAGCCGATCACGATACCCGGGAAATATTTATCACGGAACAGGAAATCACGATTAGCACTGTTTGCGTGTTGAACAAAGTTTTGTAAATTGAAAAAACTGCCCCAATATAACTTTTTAAGATTTCGTCAGACCTTCCAAGCCTGAACTTATTACAATCCTGATTCCTGAAGATCGTTTTTCACCAAATCACTGTAGCTCTCGATCAGTTCCGGGGGATTCCTCTCATAAGCAGTAAAACTTTCACTCGCTTCAAAGTTCAAACTCCTCTTCATTTTCAGAATGACTAGTATCGCTCACTATTCTCTACCTCCTTCAACGAGAAGTCCTTCTTCACTGCCGTCACAAGTCTCCTCTGCTTCAAGCAGACGATACGGGTGACAGCAGTGACGAGTGGGTTGAAGCCACGAGGTAGTGGTAATAAAGCAAGCGACTCCTAAAATGTAGACGAGTTGAAAGCGGGTTTGGGTGTTCACACTTCTCTTAGAAAAAGATCTTTTCCAAATGGAGATGACAGATTGCCAATAAAATATGTTCATTTTCACGAAAATAAATGCGTCTTGTTACACTCGTAAATTTACTTGATATTACCCGGGAAATTTCCCGGTTCCCGGTTCCCGGATGTGAGTGTAATTTCATTCCCGTTCCCATTTCTATAGTAAACTGGGAATATATTAAAGCCTAGCAGAGATCAAAGAGGGACGATTTAATGAATTTGGGAGCCTAATATACAATTGACTATTGGCGCATTTTTCTTGGGCATTCGCCGACAAAAATTGTGAATGTGATCGGAAGCTTCCCTCCTGTTAATTTTTCTCTCTTATTTGTTGCACGACTCATACCTATGGGGACAGAAGAAATTTCATGAAGGGCAATACTTCTGGATAAAGATACTTGGGTGCCCAAATTAATTAGTGCGCCCATATTTCTTTTCATACGACAATTATAATGGTCACCTATGTGGAACTGTTTAGTACTGTTATACCATCATCCATATCTACAATAATATATTGTTATAGTTCAGTTGTTGGCCTTCGGTCAATTGGCACAACTCGATGTTCGATGTATTTGATATTCTCGAACGGCAAAATTTTCCCACCACCGAGCCATATTATACTCGATATAACCAGGTCTAGAGAGACTCTTAAATTTGTACTGAATGATATTTTGGTGGGTTAGTGTCGTTCTCCCGATTTGAACAGACCTGCATCGATGGATCAGATACAGGGAATCATTTTATCATTCAACAATTATTTTGCATTGTCAATATCTATCAAATTAAACAGAAGTTTCAAAGTACAAGTTGGGCACCATCGCCGGTTAAGTGCTTAGGATTTGAAAGAAAGAACCGCCGGGCGTGGCTATCACTGACGTTGCCAAAGTTAAGACAGGTTGTGTGGCAAATGTTGAAATCAAGACAAATACAATTGGAACTTGTGGGCTAACATTGGGTCAATTTACCCAAAACAGAACTGGCCCATTTGCTTTAATACCAGTAACGTAATCCACTGTTCATCGGGTTCTAATCAAGATATACCCATGGATGTACGAAGTATTTTTCACCCTTTCCCTATGTTTATGGGAATAACACACACACACGATTCATTTTTTTTTCCATTTTGAATCCCAAGCATAAGTCAAGATGCCTCATGGGGGCGAGCTTGTCAAGTCTCTTCTAATAAAGAATCACGCGCTATGTTCTGGAGAAGAAAATGAATATGTTCAGTTATTCAAGAAATATGTTTGCAAGTGTTATCTTCTAGTCGTTTGGAGGTAATTGGTCCCAACACCAGCATATGTTTGTTTGTTTCTTTATTGGGTTTAACGACACTTTCAGCAGTCCGTGTCACATCATCTCGGACAGTTTTACGGGTGGAGAAATCGAAGTACCCGAAACGAATCACCGAGCAGCTGCGAGCAACTATCAGACTCCTCAATTTACTAACTCTGCACACTCAGAGTTAACAATGGGTGGACGCACGTGCACCATCGACGTGTAGTATGCCTTAGTACACAGCGCCATCATCATCCCACATGGGCAGCCGGGTTTAAGTGCCATGCCCATGGACACAACGCAGTACCGCTTGTCAGCATCGAATCGTCGACCTTTCAATTTAACTCTTAACCTGCTGGGTATTTTCAAGATATTTTTCATCAAATCTAGTCATGGCTGCTTCAAGCAGCCATGAATACATTTGATGAAAAATTAAATCTAAATGTAACACAAGGAATCAATGGTAAAAACTCCATTCAGTTTACAGAGGGAAACGTTGATTAAATATGACCAAACTATACTTATTTTAGTAACAAGAGAAACCCTGTGCTGGGCAGGAATGTCCAGCCAGCAGTATGCGACGAGTTAAATCCAATTCTCTCACCACTGAACCACCGCGATCCATTCACGCCAACAAATGAACAGACTCATGTATTGTGTACCACCTTTGATTCAAATCGACAACCGGGTTCTGAAAATTGCAATTTGTGATGATACCAGAATTAATGTCCCTCTCAGGACGAGCTCATATCGTACCCGGGAAACGTTCTTAGAACAAACTTGAATTTAGGATACTAAAGGAATTTTCACACTAAATATTGAAGTGTTGTGACATGTTGTTCAAAGGGGAGAAGATTTTTTTTTTCTTCAGAATTTCAGTCTTTTGGGGCATTTTCCCCACCATATGGGGTTTAGCATCTTCATTTGAAACAAACTTGAAACGGTAGCAAAATCATAATGTGAGTTAAATACCCTTGGATTGGACTCACCTGTTTTGAAAAATAAAACTGAAATGCAGACGTTAACGGTCGACGTGCGACAGACAACGTTTGCCAAGTCATGATTATGTCTCACGTGGTCTGTCGGTCAGTTAAGCAAAATATAAATATACCAACAAATATTTTTGGTCTGTTTTAGTACATTTTCAGAAGCAGCCAGACTTCTCAATCCACTTGATTTTCTGGAAAATGACTAAAACAAAATATTAACTTTTCATCTTAAACGAATTGGAGACGACACTTTCGATATTTTGTTTCCCAAATAACTAAACTATTTCATTGTTAGCTTCCAAAACATAGAGTTTGACGCATCGTAAAATAATAATAATTATATTTATAAGTCTAAAATCCACATATGTGCTCTTTGGCTTTATAACAAATCACTTACATCCAAAACCTTAATCAAAAGCAACTATGTGGAGGTGGGTTTGCAAGTTCGATTTGAATGACATCTTTGTCTGTTTTTCCTCAAGTGGTGGAGTAATGAATTCCAGTGTCTAGGGACCGCGATGGCAAAAGCCCTATCACCTGCTGTATTTAACATGGGCATGGGTCGGGCCAATGCTTGGATATTAGATGAACGCAATGCTCGTGGTGGTATGTAAACAGATATGAGATTGGTTAGGTATTGCGGCATCATACCCTTTAACCCTTTGAATTCTTGTGGTATCTTCCATGCCAGTAATCTGAAGAGTCCATATTCATTATTTGGGGTAGGCCGATCAATATTTTCAACGTGCAGCCTCGGGGCTGCACGTTGAAAATATTGATTGGTCTACCCCACACATTTACTGAACAGCCATCCTATTTAATGACGTTATGTCGTATCATGTTCCTGACCGGGAAAGCGGCCGCTCTGATTCAAAATTTAAAAATTACAATACTGAACCTAACGAAGCAAATATTTTCTTGAATAACCTGTCAAAGAAGATCGAACCCTAATCACGGCAATGGCGTTCGATGACAAATCACAAAAGGCAAGCGATATGCAAGGCAGACATGGACTAATAGAATATCCCAAAGCCCATGGCGAAAGAAAAGATGGTTGAGCTATGAACGAATTCACAACTCACACTATATAATGTCGTTACAGGCCCGGGACAAACATTCATGTGATGTCATATCTTATCACACCATGTCTTCATCACATTTCTTGGGCGTTATGGCAGGAATGGAAGGAATGACGTCACCTATTTCCTAACATTCCATTCTGGTCATTAACACTGGTCTAGTCTTACAAAAAGACAAATGATATGAATATTGCTTGGGTTTTGATTAAATCTGCGGATAGGCATCTCTCATTTTAGACATTGCATTAACCCTTTACCCAACGTAACGACCAAAACCGGCCAGCGCTATTCACAAAAATCGCCAATTAATTTTCATTATTTTTTTCATTTTTTGTCTCAAAAACATAGGTTATGACCCCTCTTTGGAAAGAGCTCGTTCCAAAGACGGGTCATAACCTATGTTTTTGAGAAAAAAATAGTTATTCAAGAATTTTGTTTGCAAGTGTCGTCTGCTTTTCATGTTAGGTAAAGGGTTAATGATCCTACAAATAAAAACAAAATAGATTCACACATTTGAAGTTGACGGTATTATAAAATCAATGTCATTTGTAGGCATACGGTTAATAATGTAAAATTTACTTTTCAAAGACTTAAGATATGCCAGGACAAAAGTTTATTATATTTTTGGAAAAATCTTGGGATAATCTCCCAAGATATGTTATGAGTTCGTATAACGATAGAAAGTAGCCAATATTGAGAAGTATATAAACAGCACGTGAAAGCTTAATCTGTTATGTCAGTTAACTGGCTGAGGGCTAGATTATTTTGGTGGTCTGAATTTGTTATTTAAAATTTTTTTATTATAAATTATTGGATTGTGCCCACATGCAATCTCCAACAATTTGTAATAAACAAATATATATAAACAAAATATTATTTGCATTTGACTGAATATGAAATACGAGCAAGGAAAACGTTGGCCTTTGCTCTGGGACCATTTTTCTGAAAACCCCGATAGTGGCTTCTAGCACTCAACCAGTTAAGAGAAAAGGCATTTGTCTTTCAGAAGTGTGGCGATAATTATCGATAATCCAGTTGCGTACAGTGTCAACATGCGTTAAAATGCAGTAACTAGTACATATCAGCAAAAGTGAATTGGTCTTTAGTAACGCCCGATTTCATTTTATACCAAAAATGTCGTCTGTAAAACCATAAGCAATTTGGGAGAAGGTCATTATTCTAGTTTAGAGTGACAGATATTGTCTTTAAGGGAGATGTGCAAGGCATTAGCAGTCATCCATAACTGTCGTCTGTTAATGGGTAGGAAATGCCGAAGATTGAATTCTTTAATCTTTTGCCCAACGTAACGGCCAAAACCGGCCAGCGTTATTCACAAAAATCGCCAATTAAGTTTCATTATTTTTTTCACTTTTTGTCTCAAAAACATAGGTTATGGGCCCTTTTTGGAACGAGCTCGCCGAGCTCGTTCCAAACAGAGGTCATAACCTATGTTTTTGAGACAAAAAATGAAAAAAATTAGTTATTCAAGAATTTTTGTTTGCAAGTGTCGTCTGCTTTTCATGTTAGGTAAAGGGTTAAATGAAGTCCAATTTAAAGTGCATCAATCCAGCTGGGTATCTCGGATTTCAAAGAAAGCAACCATTATTATAGTTTATTGCATCCACACTATATACATTTGGTAATAGGCTCATGATATGCAGTCTCTCATTCCCTCGAGAACTCGGTAGGCCGCGTATGGCTACTCGAAGATCTGTGAAGCTCCACAAAGCCTTGTCTGTGGACAGATATGAACCGCATAGGTTTCATGAACGCTAACCATAAGTGGTAAATATCCAAAAGCTGTTGAGCTTGTTGAGCTCGTGAGATGGATATTCAGTGTTAGAACTGTTTGACCGGAGGGAGCTGACGATAATATATTGTGAGAGTTTTATATGACATTTCAATGGGTTATTGCTGGGTAGTTGAAGGCCATGTTGACCCTGCGAGGGCAAGACCAGCGAATATATAACAGAATCGTGACAGCGAAACTGTTAAATGTGTGAAAACGCCAATGAGGACGTACATTAATCAAAGTGAGCCCAGGGGAGTGTGGGTTTAACCCTGCGGAAAAGCATCGTAGCAAACTTGCATGAACACTATCTTGATTACTAGAACGGAGACGGAGACGGTAGCAAAAGATGTATGCCTCACCATGGTGAGGCATACATCTCTTGCTACGGTCTATGTGTCCTCCTGCAGGAGGACACGGCGAGCTGTTAAAGACGACGAGGGTCCTTATGGTGCGAACTTTGTGTATGAACTATATATATTCTCAGACGGATAGATTTGTCAAAAAGTGTACCATATTTCATATGTAATACTCTGCAAATAAATTATCCTTTTAGGGCGTTATCAATGACCTTTAAATATTTAAAGCCACTGGCCCCTTCCTTTAGCTTTAGCACGAACAGTCCCAAACAGATAAGGCGTTGATAAGTCGGCGAGATATATATTCAAATTTGGGCTCAGACGATAGCCTCTGGGAGTCGACTGTGTCACTAGCGAAAACGTAGATCTCCAACTCCCGCAAGGTATCAAACAGTCCCTATTCTGTGACAATACAACACAAAAAGGTTTTGATCCACCCCAAACATTTCGGTTGAAATGACAGAGAATTGACACGATAACGAAAAACCTAATTAATTTAATGACAAATGAAAGATCGTTTCGGACAAATTCATTGAAAAATGTCCGCGGTATCACCCGCCACTTGCACGAGTGGTCGATATCCTGAATGCACATTTTTGCTATTCAGTATCGTGTCTGCCCACATCTGACTTGTAAACACGTTTGAAACCTCCAACTCACATTGTGAATGGGGATACGAACTCGAGAACGATCAATTTGATCCCATTCCTGGAAAAGAGTGCTGAACCTAAATTTAAGCTTTCTAGCCATCCCCGAAAGTGCACATACCAGCACATATACCATTTTGGTACTGCCCGCGGACACGGGCTTTCTCGTGAACAGATGATATTCCATCCCAGGTATTGTGCAGACGTGTTTGACAGTGAAGTGCAGAAAAATTGCATAATAAGCAGATCTGAAGATGAAATGCACAAAGATCTCGTGCAATACAATAGAGACCTTTCGGAAAAACGAACGACGCCTGATAAAAATTACTAAAAGCCAATTTTAGTCGTAAATGTGTCGGGAGGCCAAAAGAGTTTTCGCAGAATTGACGACTACGAGTCAGTTTGTGCGAAAATCCTCAACATTCGTACCACTGGGGGTTTAAGGACACTACACAGTAAGGACACAATCTTAGAGTGATCTTTCACGTTAACCCTTTACCTAACATAGCGGCCCAAAACGGCAAGAAATTGACCAAAAATAAGTCTTCCACAACCTAAAATATCTTACAAATGTCACTATAAAACCATACAAAAATAGATACCATTAGAACCGGCTCATCGAGCCGGTTCTAATGATATCCATATTTGTATGGTTTTCTTGAAAAATTGTGAGAATTTTTTTTGAAAAATGTGAAATTTAGTTTATTTTTTTAAAAAAGCTTTGTTAGGTAAAGGGTTAAGGGGCACAGAAACGCTCTCCAACATTTTGCCATATGATATATTTGTTAGTGTTGATGAGAAACCGTAATCGTAACCACGGAAAAGAGAAAACTGTAACTGATAGGAAGAACACACATTCCAGTGACGTATTACCCCATTCGTAGTTTTTATCCGTCGTCGTTCGTTTTGCTGAAGGTCTCTATTGTTAGTCAATTTGTGGTTTTCAAAACCCTACACGCCACTTACTTATTGGCCACTGTGGTGGTCCGGGGTTATTTTCTCGTGAAACTTTAGGGATTCATGTCTTACGTTTCATTCGGTGAAATATACTTTTGAAAAATCCTGGAAAACCTGGTTCAAAACTTTTTCGTGTAGTATAGTTGACACATCATGGCGACTGAACACGAGGAACACAGACCATTTGCACTGTTTTCACGTTTCGGTACTTCCCAGTCGAGTTTTCGTCGATTGACTAGTCTCTCTCAACTGTAGAAAGTGGAACTTTAGTCGGCAAAAAGACTGGAAAACCACTATTGGAAGTTGGTAGTACAGTAGAGCCCTGTTTATTGAATATACACTTTGCCAATGACAATTATTCAATTAACAGGAGTATTCAATTAACAGGGATTGTGTCACTTTCCTGTATTCTAGAGATAAATTTAGCATTTATTCTATCATATCTTGTTTGACAGAGCTCCACGAGTTCTGTCAAACAAGATATAATAGATTAAATGCATGTATTGGATGTACTGAGGCCAAATAGGTCTATAAACAAAGGAAAACTGGGGAGAGTCAAGGTAATTTCTCGATAGGTTACACGATTTTTTATTCAATTAACAGGAGTTTACTCTATAACCTATATTCATTTTACAGGTAAAATTTGTACTGGAGGTATGGTAAATGGTTTTGTGTTGGGAAATTATATTCAATTAACAGGGTTATTAGGTTAAAAGATATACAATTAAGTGGGCTCCACTGTACTGTAATATGTCACGGTAAAAATACTATAAATAATTATTTGATAAATTTCAATCTTGTTTGTTCGATCTTTCTGTAAACCCGAAGGCTATTAATTAATGTACCTTTACAACTGACGTTTGTAAGTCAATGCGCTTTTACATGATGCCAGTTTGCAAAGCAGAAATAAAAAGACGAATGTGTTCATTCTGAAAAAGTGTCTACTACTCCACTGTGCACGAACACTCCTCTGTTAGCATTACGTATGTTAACTCTGCCACCCCCCCCCCCCCCCACCCCCTCGGACTTTCATGTTGGCCAGTGGAGGATTCACCCCTCTGATAAAGGGGTTGGGAGTTAAAAAATAAAAAAGATAAATGGATCATAACACAATTTTTCAAACACTTGTCACAACATGTCATCGATTATTACACACGGCGCCGTAGGGGCACGGTGCCGCTGCACGTCGATAATGCTTTTGTCTTCAACCAGTGCTGATCCTGCTTGTTCAGAGTCAATACTTTGGTAAGTCTGACAGTTGCTCGTCGCTCATCGGCAGTTCTTTTCGGGTACTTCGACTTTCACCGCCCATAAAACTGTCTGACATGAGATGAACCTGGCTGTTGAAAGTGTCGTTAAAACCCAACAAAAACTAAAAAATGCGCACCTGACGCTTTCCGGAGGATGCATACAGCGTGGAGACACAACTACGTAGTGTTTACTGATTAAGTGGTGGATTAGATGTTTTAGCTTATGACGTCCCTGCATTCTTTGAAACCCCCAAAAGTATAACATGGGTTATTATTTACACTCAGCTGCATAAAAATAGATGCAGTTGTCCTTTTCATTTGGATTTCATTTGGACCCAAAAGATAGTGGTGATTGCCACTCCGCCCTTCTCCGTACCATGTCTCTCTCTTTATCCGCCATGCGCAATAATTACACAACACCTTTAAACCTAACCCTCTCAAACCGTTTTGCATATTGTTTGCGTAACAAAAATGGCCGTCCGCGAGTAGGAAAAAAATAAACGCGAAAGTGGAAAGAAGGATCAGTAACAATTATATCTTACACTTTCAGCCCTATAGGGCTGTAATATTAAATTATTACTGAAACTCCCGCTAAATATAAAGAACACTCACTCGGTCCCTTGGTGACACTAGTGTATTAGACGGTTCTCTTCAGAGAGTCAGTTCACTCTAAAATCAGTTCGGTTAAAAATCAACCCAAATCAACTGGGCTGAGTGAATATGAACCCAGTTGGGTTCATATTCTCTCAGCCCAGTTAATTTGGGTATATTTTTTAACCCAAATGATTTTAGCTTGCTATAGAATCACGAAGATGACCAATTGGAGCAGGCTGTAATCCTGGTTTGTCCTGACTCCTGATGTTTCAAGTCTCGACTGATAAAATATTTCAACCATATCATCAAGAGATGTCTTCGTAGAAGGCATGCCTTTAATGATGTAGTTGGAATATTAGTGAGTTTGGGTTATAATTTAAAAAAAATAAAATAAACAGAATTCCTGGAAATTTATTTGTGGATAAAAGCATGTTGTAGCAGCCTGAGAACTAAGGACTTCCCAAATTCTTGTTTAATTAGCATGTACCGAACTATTGATTGTCATTCTGGGTCCACGCTTGACCAGGTGAAGAATGACCTCGAGAGCCTGAATGGTCAGAGCACAGCAGCACTGTGCCTTCTGCGACAACAATATGTCGGGGAAACTAAGAGAAATTTCTGTATCCGCATACAAGAACATTTGGCGGATATCAGACATAAACGGGACACTCCAATCGCCATACATTTTAATGGGAATGGCCATTCATTGTCCGACTTTCACTCTCGGATCATACAGGTACTACACTCCGACCCGGAGGGACCTAACAGTACCGAACAGAGCCGGTTCCGTGAAGTACATTGGATCTTCACGCTAAAAACGCTACAACCGTACGGCTTGCACAGAAAGGACTTTTAATAGAGGTTTTTCAATTACTCTGGGTCCCTAACAGCCGGAATTGGGTGTGGCAGACCTTCAGTTTGTGTGACCAGTGGTTGTGTGACATTAATCCAATCATCACATCTATAGTATCGTAAGAAAGTACCTGACCAATAGCTATATCGAATCGATATTTGAGACTTCAATCCAGACGAAATTGCCCCAACTGGAAAGACGATTGAGGGCGGGGCACACATCCATTCATTTATCTATTTATTGGAGTCTAACGACACTTTCGACAGCCAAGGGCACATCATGTCGGAGTATCTGGTAAGAACCACCGACCAACGGTGAGTAACGAGTCCCCTGAGTTCCAATGTGTTCTATGTGCCTGCTGGCACATAGAACGCATTGGAACTCGGGGGACGAACTGTCAGACTCCCCAATATACTAACTCCACACAAGGAGGGTTAGTATTGCGTCGCCTGAGAGCTAGAATGTCCTATGTCTCCTATGGGACATAGCACATTCTAGCACTCAGGCGACGATTGGTTGAAGACAAGTGCACCATCGACGTGCAGCACGCCTTAGTACACAATGCCACCGTGCCCTCACATGGGCAATTTAGATTAAGTGTCTTGCCCAAGGACACACCGCAGTTGCCGCAGGTGGGATTCGAACCGAGAACCTTTCGGCTTGCAGCCTGCATCTCTACCTACTGAGCCACCGAGCTTCCAGGGAACACACTCATACGCACACCTTCGCGACGCCGCTGTGTGTCGGTGTTGAAAGGGTACACATGGATCTTTGTTGGAAAGTTCTCCATGAAAGTCTTCCAATAATCAATGTCTGGGGTTAGTATGGTCGATGGAGATAAAAACAAGAGACGGAGATTTCTTTGAGAGAAGTTAGGAAATCCTTGCAGAGTAATTTTAGCAGTTTTTATCTCCTGAAAATAGACCAAACTGGTAACAAAAATGTGAAATACACAAACGAAACGAACTCAGGTCTAATGGGTTTTCAATTAAGTACTTTATGATGTCTACGCTTTCTACGTACAAAGCGATGCGAATGATAAATTATGAAAGCAGACATAAAAAGTTCTCAAACGTAAAGAAAGCGATGTCCGCAAATCTCATCAGTGCGATCGCTAACGACCCGATAGAAGTGGTTAGACAGGCGTTAAACGAGCCTCTCATTGCGTGTGATGGATGGAGGCGTTTGTTGCGGGGACAATAGATGAGTAGATATGTATAATGAAGCCTATTCTCACCAGTAGCGTCTCGGTTTGCAGTTCACGGCGTATATATACGTAATTCAATTGATTTAACATTCAGTTCAACGTTTGGAATGTAAATGAGACTTGCTATCGCGATAGTCTTTGATGTTTATAAAGTTTGCTGCACCAATGGCTATTATATGTACACAAATAAAAATACGCAGATGTGCGAATCTGTATCTCATTCCAACCCGGAAATGGTAAGAGGGCGTCACGAGTAAAACTAACCATAAGAATGGAATAGTCACGAAATGCCTCAGCAATGTTTGCGAGTTGTGTCACTTCTAAATACAAACGGAAAGTCAAACAGAGCTATCAAAGTCTGTTCCGTTTGACGATTTAAAAAAATGCTCCCTTGAAATGAATTTCTTTGCATCCTTGGGAATGAAAATTGAACAATATTGGACAATAGGGGCTACATTTTTTTAATCTAATCAGAAAAATTAGATACGTATGTCCAAGTGGGAGCCTTGACACAGGTATCTATAGGACGGTTCTGCAACAAGTTTCCCAGCTTAGGGTATTCGTTGAGTTTAGGGAGTGGCACATTGCGACAGGCAATTCATTTACCCCAAGTAACAGCGGTAGATCTTGTGCCCAAATAATATAATTGTGCACAAATTATGCGATATTTAATTTTTTTTCAACGTGTTGTATTTCGGCCTTATATAGTTTGGTCAATGTAGGTTAGGGTCACCACCATGCCAATCAAAAAGGGCAATAAAAGAGTTTAAAAAACAGCAGGGTTCGCCAGTGGAAAGCAATATGCGTCGATAGTGTCGTATACACTGTCGACGCAGACTGAATTCCACTGGCGAACTTTATGACCATGTACTCCAAGCCTGGGATCTAATATATTCATATTTGTGGCGTTTCTTATGAAACGTCATGCGATATTCAACCCTTTATCTAACACGAAAGGCAGACGACACTTGCAAATAAAATTCTTGAATAACTAACTCGTTGAGCTCGTTCCAATGAGGGGTCATAAGCTATGTTTTTGAGAAAAAGTGAAAAAAATAATGAAAATTGGATCGTGATTTTTGTGAATAGCGCTGGTCGGTTGTGGCCCTTACGTTGGATAAAGCGTTAAATGGGATTTTGGCTTGACAGCGGAAAACTAAACTAAACCCTTTTCGGGTAAACTTTAACTCAAGGAGGAGAACCAGTATTAACGATGACGACCAATAACAAGAGACCGTAAACTATGATTCTAATGGGAAGAAACCTGAAAAGATATGAAACAGATGACGAGAGGGTGAAAATACCAGCGCTTTTTTCTCCCATTAGGCAACAATACGAGGGATTTGTATGTGCCGATGGATTTGTAATCCGTGCCCAAATTAGACTAATATAAAGGTTTGCCCGGCGGGTGTTAGTAAATGTTTGGCTCTTGGTCGTATCCTGCCATTCACAAAACTCGCCATTCGTTCTCTTTCTCAGTTACAAAATACACCTCATTGAAACCAAGTTGTTCCAGTGAGGGATCATATGCTATGCTTTGGAGACAACCAATTAAAATGTATAGTTGTTCGCGAAATGTGCTTTGCTAGTGTCGTCTGCCAGTTCAGAACTTCCTGATAAAATGACTGAACTGTCTTATAAACAGATACTGCATGGGCAGTGGCTTTACAATAGGATGATGTGTACATGTTTACGAATGGCTTCCGTTAATCCTTTAATCTTTCGCCGCTCGTTACTTCCACCTCAAGCGATGCTATGCGGAGGAAAACGTTAACTGTCATATGTTGTTTGTTCTCGGAATTTATGGCATGCAGAAATACTCGTATCAGGAATCTCGCGAACCTCCTTCCTGTCTTCAAATTCCGAAATTCCGATTTTACTCCAAATGTAATTTCTTTCCTTGTAGAAAGTAACGTTTTTTATGTATAGTTTATTTTATTTCTTATTTTCTCGGGTGCCCTTCTTGAGTTGAAAAGGGCATTCTGGAAGTAGCCTCAAATCGTCTCCTGAGTGGAACAGGGCGCCATCTGCAACGCTAAAGCATTGCAGGTGACGCCGTGTTCCCCTCGTCTGACGAAATGTCCACCGATTAATGTTCCTTTGATTCAACGCGCCTCCGGTTACAATTATCAAGCAGACCATGTTCGGATCGTATCACACAAGTTTTAGCAGCATATTGGGGCACATCTCATATACTGAAGCTGGCGAGATGTTTGTCATTCTAAGATATCTTGTGGCAAACTTTTAAGGTTTCCTTTCAAGTGAGAAATACTATAACATTCTCAAGACACTTTTCTGGAATAGGTCAAACATGTACCATGGGATCTTCCTAACGTTTGGATTTTTACAGACCACATGTGTGACGGTGTAACGGCTTAGCAACAGGAAGACAGTAACCATCCACATGTGGATGGCCATTACGTTCAGATTAGAAAACTTTAAAATAATTTATCTAAACTGCATAAATATTTACATAAATATTAAGGTTAAATGGATACATCTATTAGGCATATTTTTTTAAAAAGTTTATCAGACATGTTATTATGGGCAGGATGTTTGAATGTGTATTTTTATTCCTTAAGACTCGGTCCGCCTATTCCACAGTACCATAAACGTTACGTTACTAGATTCTAACAAACATGCTAACTCATTTAGATGAATTTTTCATCAAATCTAGTCATGGCTGCTGGAGAGCAGCCATGACTAGATTTGATTAAACACACTTTAAAAATACTGAGCGGGTTAAGAGTTAAGGAATAGAGACGAAATAGAATTACAAACACGACGCCAAATAATTAATGATCAAAAGGGAAAAATTAAAATAAGAGACACGTTTTAACAGATTTAAGTAGCGGATATTTAACAATCTGGTGTACCATTTCAAGTGAGCACCAACCCACAACTGATATTTTGGTGGTAAGAACTTTCTGGTACACATTGACTGAAGCGCTTCGTTGTATGAGCTCAATGCATGATTTGCAAAATCCGATTGGTATTCACATCAGTGTTGTGGTTGTGAGACAAGCTCTTAAGTCATCAGTCAAAATCTGCAAGGAATTCGTCGCTGCCACGGGCTGTTTGATTACCCGATTTGGAAGAGTTTGCGCCTAGACTTCCGTTGACATTTATTTACTTACAAATACATTTTTCCTACTCCAGTTGTAAATAATCAAATACTAATCAATGAGCATTTAATTTACCTTAAAAACGTCAATATATTAACACCATTAGTGGAACTACGCGGCGTAATTATTAAAATACAGCTGTTGTGAATCTACGGATATAATATTTAGTAACCAAGCATGTCTAACAGTAATGGTAAATATTAACAAAAATTCGATCAAATCAAGTCTCGATTGAGAAGAGTTTCTTGTGCTGATTCACAGAAAATTAATGTTTATGGTATTTTTAATTTCAAAATTATAGAATATTTCAGTTGGTCGGAACGTGAACCGTTTGTTTTGTTATAAAAAGATCAAAGCAGTGTTATTTGTTCCAATAAGAGTAAAATCCTCGCCCTTCGATTGGATGTGATATGGCGTAGTTTCTTTTATGTTCCAGTAAGAGTAAAATCCTCGGCATCTGATTGGATGAGAGCTGGCGTAGTTTCTTTTATGTTTACGGCTCCAGTAGCAAATGTTACCGTCTGACGTCACAACGCGAAATATTTGAAATGACGTCGCCCATTGCTTCTTTCACGGAGGAGAGACTAGCAAGCCGCTTCATTTTTCTGGATTTTTCACACGTGCAGCAGATGGTGTTTCGGATGAAATGTTGTTTAAATTACAAAACGATTTACGATTTGAACTGAGATGGAATGAGTTTATCTGGTTCATTGATTATTTATCCAGTGCCGTCGTGGGGGGACACAAGAGGTTTATTTACTAAACCTGTGATCGTTAAAAGTTGCCTTGCAGAGAAAGCAACTTTTAACGATCACAGGCTTAGTAAATAAACCTCTCTTGTTTCACAATGTAGGTTTTGGGCTGTGGGTAGTGTCTTATTGGAACATATACGTTATTGTGATGAGTTTGACGGTAACATGGTCTGAGGTTTGCGGGTCAGAGCTTATGTTCAACCGAGACGCGAAGCGTCTCGGTTAAACATAAGCTCCGAGCCGCAAACCTCAGTCGATGTTACCGTCAATTCATCACAATAACTTATAATGTCCCCGATACCAACCGCAAGTACCTTATGCAGTGATTTGGTCAATGCCTCGTTGATTGTATTTTTATGTCGCCGGGGCACGCACATATGACTACTGACAGCGATTCTTAGTCCACTGTCAAGGAAAGCGTCTCGTTGCCATGAGCAACGCTTCATCGCAATGTCTTTTTTTCACTTGAAATCAACTGAGACAAATACATTTAACTGAAGTAAAAATACACACAAAAGTACCGTTATTACGCACAAAAAGATTAGTTATGTAAACATGGGCAATTATTTATGAAACCGATAAGATTATAAGGTCTCTTTTCATTAATTTACTGTAACATAAACTGAAACGAATCGAGGAGCATCTCGCCCCGTTGATTGCGGATGTAAACATTGAATAAAGATTTTGTTTTCCAATTCAATTTTACTTGTGTAAGGACGGGACATATACGTTATTATGTTTGTTGACAGGGGACATGGTCTCACGTTCTCTGCATGAAACATACACAACACCTCGGTTTGAATATAAATTCCATGCAGGGAACGTGAGAACATGTCCTCTGTCAACAAACAGAATAACTTATAATGTTTATAATGTTTACGGCTCCAATAGCAAATGTTACCGTCTGACGTCACAACGCGAAATAATTAAAAATCTATAAACGCGACGCTGGAATGCAGAAAAGCCAAGTTGTCACAAAACCACATCTAGTGCCACAATATATATACACATATATATGGTACATTTGTACATGGGTGTTTTCTGCCGTGGGCATGGGTGTGTGCATGTTTGTGTGTTAGTCTGTGTGTTAGGTGTGGTAGTTTGTGGCTGGTGGGATGAGTGTATGAGGGTGTGTTGTGGGGTGCGATTGAAACAGTCCACTCATTGTCTATATTGCGAGTGTACCACATTTTGTGATCTGAGCCGCCAATAACATCTGTTTGTAATATTGTGGTCATTTCGACTTCTGTCTGTGTTCGTCTAAAGTTATCAATCAATCCATGTAAATTCATGTTCTTCTTGTCATTTTGATCAGTGGCGTAGAAACCGTCTGTGTGTGTGAGAGAGAGAGGGGGGGGGGGGGGGGGGGGTAAGTGGGTATTTAAAAAATGCCAAAGATAGGGTTAATTCTTCGCTCGATCCAAACATTCTTCATCACGCATGTGTTAAGTTTCGAATATATCACTACAAAATCGACTCGACGGTATTATCGAACGCAAAACACAATGAAGTACACACCGTGTGGTACGATCGTTTCACCACAAAGTCTGCGTGGCATTATTTGTTGGAAACCGGGGCTTTGTCGTTGGTGGGGGAAATAGATTCACGCCGCGTATTCAGTCGAAACTCGAGGTGTGTTGCCTGAATCCGTGCGTGAACGTATGTCTAACCGTGACGAACCCGCCCGTTTCACTTTTGTTGGGATGGTTCTTATCCTGAAAGGGTTAATAACTTTTCCTCGAAAAGCATAAATCAACAGGGGTTCACTGAAAACAACAATTTTAATACATATATATATATATAAATAAATGTGATAATTTGTGACTTACATGGAATCACTTACATGGAATCCAAAAGAATAAGAAAACAAAACGTCAATCACCCCCTGCCCACACAGTTTTTGAGTCACTTGCCGGCCCGCATTCTCTGTTGTCGCTGGTTTTTCCTCCTTTTCGCTGGTATTTCTTCCTTGGTCGCCTCTTCACTTCACTCCTTTCACTGCCGTCACACGGCCATTAACGTATTGTCACTTTATCGGGGCGCCTTTCATCCAACGAGTGACGGGATGTCACTCTACCACTGCCATCGCACGGCCACTAGCTTATTGTCACTTTACTTGACGCTTTCCACTCAGGCAGTCGCCACCATTGGGATTAAACTCTCCCCTACGTCTATCTCAGAATAATGTTCATACAGGCAAAGCCTACTCTGCCTATGTATGGCTTGCCTTCTAAAACAGGTAATGTCGTTTACCTAAATGCAAATTAGCTCCCTGAGCGCGTGCTTCGTGTTTCTGATCCTATTCTCATATATGGCCACCGACTTGGCCCGCGACTGCTCCTATTCTAAATATGAGCTCTGTGGAACCCCTACGTCACAACGTGCCTATACTTTTGCACCGATGCGGCACCCCCTCTAACCTAATGCATGGGACATCCCCACCTACACGCAACGACCCACAGCCTTACACACCTTCAGACTTGAATTGGCTGGAATGAATTTTTCGAGAAATCCCCCGATTTTTATTTAGGTAGCCAGAACATTACTTCTCAGTTTAATCGCTTCGCTTGAACTTGGCCGCTCAGATCTATCTTAATTTAATTCTCTCTTTAAAGTTCCTTTGAAAGACTCGAATTTTGGTATCTGCGTGACATTCGGTGACAGGATAGATGCGTAATGTGGTTGTGTGTCCAGAACATGTGTGATGCACTGTTTCCTAATAATTAGCTATTAACTGGCCATAATTACATAGATAACGATTATAGAAGAGAACTGGCTTTTACTACCTTTAATGTTTTATCCAGACCGCCCATGTGGTGTTCAACAAATGCTAAATAATGGGCATTAAATTTCACGCTTTATTACCACCGCTCGAGTTTTTGAAAAATTGGTTTTCGTGGTCCGTCATATACCTATCTTTACTTTTTATGTTTAACCCATTCAGAAAGATTATCGAAAATATTTAAACTTTTAAACAAGAAAATCGCCACTTTTAGCTATCGCCTTGACATTATTCAATAACGTCTGGGTTTGTCGTGTAGAGAAATCCTACTTGAAACTACCAGGAAAGCAACCAAATTGCTTATTTTCACAATAGATTTAGAAAAGCTTTCCGGGAAGGGACCCCGGACACCGCTTGTCATGGTCTCCCCCAGGCAATGCGGGTGCGCCCATGTCGCCCAGGGGAGCGCACGAGAGTACTCGTTCTCTTGTTTCGTGACGGATAGCCTGGTTCATCCACTAGAAAGTACCTCCTCCCTCCCCCCAATAGTATTTCCTTGCTACGCCATTGATTGATTTTGATATTAAGACAATAAATATCTTGGCTTATCCGTAGAAGTGTCAGATATAGGTGTAAAATGAAGACAAACACAATCAAGAGAATACAAACGATTATCTGAAACAAATATATCTCGTTTCATCAGCTCAGTTTCATCTTCACAGCTAAATAATTAGAGTTATCTCCCATCGACCACTGCCCAGTGTTTTTTTGTTGAAGAGCACACAACGAAAATGAGACTGCAACCGAGATTCAATCGCCTTGTCAGTTTTTTTTAAACACAATTAGAGTTACTTCCCATCGTTCACAGTGCTGAATGTGCCATACTTTCTTGCCCTGGAATTAAAAAGACGATTCCATGTGTTTTGGAGTGTGTTTTTATTCCCTATCGTTTGTAAGCATCCGACAGAGGTGGAATGGCCGTATGGTCCACCGGGAAAATTCCCGGCGGGCCCCCTATTGGGTTCCCCGTGGGGCCCCAAAATTGATGCAGCCCAACACTTGTTGGTGCGTGAAATTTCGCGAAAATAACCATAAGGCGAAATGGATCTTATTGCACAGACTGCCGGTATATCGAATTAAATTTTAATTTTTTCAAACCGAACGAACGCGGTTTCGTTGCATCTGAGTGATCAATGGCAGTCCACAAAGAGGACATTCAGATATACCAGCAGTCTAGTCTGTCATTGGTTGTTCAGGTGAAAGGAAACAGTGTCCCTTCAACTTGAAAATTCTAAATTTTCTCCGATTGGGCTGAACTATATGGTCTTCCCGGTGCCCCCCCCCCCCCCTCCCCGCAGTAGATCCATTTTTGCAGAATGATCGATGAAGATGATACAAAAATGACATCTAAATGACCTCTCTGTGGACTGCCATTCATCACTCAGATACAACGAAGCCGCGTTCGTTCGGTTTTGAAAAAAAATAAAATTTAATTCCGGTCTGAGGCCCCCTTGGTGCATTTCCCTGTACTTTTTCTTTGACCAGTCCGCTCCTGGCACCCGAACAAATAGTTTTGAGTCGTCACTATTTAACCCTTTACCCAACGAATCGCCCGCATCCACCGCATAATATGCAAATTCAGCAGCTGGAAAAATATTTTTCGAAAAATTTCAACAAAACCATATCATGTGACCCCTCTTTGGAACGAGCTCGTCGAGCTCGTTCCAAAGAGGGGTCACATGATATAGTTTTGTTGAAATTGTTTGAAAAAAATTAAAAAATGATATTTAAAATAATAAATTTTGAAATCGTCTGAATTGGGTAAAGGGTTAACTCTTTTCCAATTGATGCTAAAATTGAAAGTTTTCAGACGCCAATTCCTCTCGTAATGCTATTGGAATGTTGACTAACAGCGTCTCACTTGACAGAACTCCGTGAGATTTAACAAGATTGTGGCGGATCTAGGATTCTAGGTTTTATTTTAAACATTGGTCATGGTGAAAAAATAAGTCCGATACGCGTAGTGTCGAGTTGGGGCGGCACACGGGAGGGATTGCACATAGTCGTCGGGAGGCGCCAGGAAATTGCACCAAGGGGGCCTCAGACCCCCCCCCCCCCCCCCCCACACACACACACACACACACTTCCTCGGGAAATTTAGGAAAATGGAAGGTTAGTGTGGATGTCCGATGACTTCTTTGTACATCATCACAATGTTTTCTAGCCAAACTATTGTCGAATTGTACAGAGAATCGTTCGGTTTTCAAAAAGTACAGCGCGACTAGCGATAAAACATGGGTGTCTACTATCTCAGGTAGTTCATATTCATATGATGCAGTGCCCCATGGCTGGCCTCAGTGCTTGTGGGAATAATTTAAGTTTCAAAAAACCTGAGGAGGGTGGGGGTGGCACTCTTTCTCTCTCGGCTAAAACATTCGATTACTGCTCATTCAGCCTTAGCGCGTGTGTCGGATGAGCGATACTCCATACTGTCTGACGGGAATGGGTGGTCATGGTATCGACGGGACGGGGTTGTTGTTGATAATTTCTACTTTTAAAGTAAACACAGTTAATTTCTTACCACATCAGATTTGTACACCTTGAGGTCATCGAGTGAAAAGTACTAGTACACCTATCACTTTTGCAATTTTTTCGGCAAATAAAATATGTTTTAACTCAACTACTCCCGCAGAAATTGGGCCTATACTGGGCCTGTGTTTTTCTAAATGGGAGAAATGCTACAGTTCATCAACACATTACTCGGCTTGTACCCTAAACTAAACTCATTCCATTTAACTCTGCAAGCCGCCCACAAACAAACCAGGATTAACACTTTGAACAAGAGAGACCGCTTTTCCGGTTTCCATACTATCATTAAGTATGATGGCCTCTAACTTAAAGTGTGGGATAGACCAATCAATATTTTCAACGTGCAGCCCTAAGGCTGCACGTTGAAAATATTAATTGGTCTACCCCAGTGGCGTAGGAACCGGGGGGGGGGGGGGGGTAAAAATTTTTCCAGAACTTTGTAAATCATATCTAGTATCTACACGAAAATAACCACATACATCCGCATATTCTACATCACACAGGCGTATATAAATGTTGTCAGACAGAATTAAATGCCAGGCAGAATTAACATGTTACGTAAGTAGCCGCAAATACTGTTCTCGATTCGTTAGCATAACGTTAATTGTCTAGAACGAAAATCACTGGGTACGTTTTAAGTGTACTGTCTGATACAAACGGTACAGTTGCGCACCGTGTTATCTTGAAAAGTCTTCCTCTCTGGCATACATCCTCCTATAAACACCAAAAATTAACAGCAACGGTACCTTGATTTTTTCACTTGAGAAGCGAAGAAATGAGCTCTCAGTAGTTCATATTTCACAAATTTTCCCGGGGCGAGAGGGGGTATCCCTCTCCCGTACTCTCCCCTACAGCTACGCTGTCCCCTACAAGCCCCCGTTTACAATACCCCTCCCCCCCCCCCCCAATAGTATAAGCTTCCTACGCCCCTGGTCTACCCCAAAGAATGAACATGGAGTCTTCCAATTGCTGTCATTGAACTGACATGAAAGATACCACCAGAGTTCAAAGAGTTAACGAATAAGAGTCAACTTCAAAATTGAAGCGACACCTGCCGGACCACTTTCGATGGCCCTGTTCATAGCATAAGTACGTCATATATCATTTTGTATATGGATGTGGAAAAGTGAGAGTAGAAAACAGTTTTTATTAAGTCAAATGAAAAGCAAAATAATTCTTCCAGGTGTTTGCCCCTTATTTTGAAGACCCATCACTCATTACATTTCATTGAGGTCCATTGCTTCGATGGACAGATTTTTCTAACAGTGCTCAGCTAGCTAATTTAGGACTTGGTTACTATTATCTGGCTTCAGTATTGTAATATAACATGACATCTTTCTAAATCTATTGGGTAGCCCAATTACTGGTGTTGTTTTAACTAGCTGTCTACAGTCTAAAATACAGTTGTTAATCTATCCTATGCACTTACTGAGCAACCAGGGTGATTATTGGGGGGGGGGGGGTGAGAGCCAAAGGGCAGGGCATCGACCGTTTATTCCGAATACGCATTTCTCCGAACGTCCATTTGGCCTGAAATAGTCGACGGATTTTTCACGCGTCGGATCTAATACCAGAGCAAAAAGTGAATTAAATTCGTCGGCGATGCGTCGACTATTTGAATTAGATGCGAGTAAGACACATCACCGACGAATCTCCGTCCAGCTCAGACGAATCTCGGTCGGTGATGCGTCTGAAATACGTCTTTGAAATAGTCGAATTTTTGACGCGTCGAATCCAATACAAAGTGCGGAAACAAACGGGGTATACCGATCAGCCGAATGCAAATCATATGGTAATGAGGAAAGCACATGTCAGTCGCTGTAAATACCCATCTGACGTCAGTGTTGACTGATCAAAGGCTTGATTCGAGATTTTTCAAAATTACTGAAGTATAGGCGAGAACGAAAATCAATTTTTTCAAAATGACTGAATAAGAAGTTGATAGGTGAGTGCGAAAATCAGTTTTAAACAAACAGCACCAGGCTTGCCTACAAACTACGTTGATAGTTTCAACTTTCGACGTTCGTGGTATTGTTGTTGCTACGGGTAACGAAAGTTGGCAAAATATTCTCGTTCAGAAAAGCCTTGCCTCTCTCTCTCTCTCTCTCTCTGGCTTTAATGTGTTCCCGTCTCATATGTGATTTTTTAAACCGGATTCACAAAATTTGATTTGAGCCCTCTGTTTGCTGAAACTATCATCGAATTCAGTTGTTTGTTTACTGCGGTTTTACGACAGTTTCAACAGCCAGTGTCAGCTGTCATGTCATGTCAGGTCGTTTTACGTGGGGGAGGGGGAGCCGGAGAGAACCACCGAGCAATCGGCGACTAACTACCGAACTCCACAACGTGCTGACCAGGGTTCGTATGCAGTTAAAGGCATGTGTAACATTGACGTGCCACACGCCTTTTTGCGTTTTTATGGTGGGGCATGAGGGCTAAGCAGGTCATCGCACGGATAAATGTGCTATTGGCAAGCATATTAGTGCTGAACATGAATCAAAATACGTTAATTTTATGTTTTTCTTTGAGGGGAGGGGGAGGGGAGTATTCCTCAGTGCTCAGTCTTTCCACCGGTCTTTAGACGGCTGATCAAAGCATGAGTATTAACTCTCTGCAGCCTCCAATTTCCTCCAGTGTCCTGAGTCACAATAAGCTGAATCAATAATTGTAATTTCTGCACGGATGTGTTTTTTTCTTTCAGTCACAACATGTTTGTGAACATTTCTCGATACAACTAGAACACATGCCACAAAAATATTTCAGTCAATCCAGGAAAGGTTGATGGAGGAGATAAAACAGGATGCATCCCTTTGCTCGAGTAGGGTCATGGCAGGGACAAATAGATACCAAAGTTAGGGTGTGGGGAGGGGGGGCAATAGTAATATCTAAGGGGCGTACTGAATATGATTTGCAGCATCATCTGAGCAGCGCAGCGGTGAGATAGGGGCGAGCACGAGAGAAACTGTGTTGAGCAGAAGGCAGAAATATTTGGAAATCCAGATGCTAATTTTACTTTTCCTGCTATTCACGTATAAATTTGCTATTACGCACCCCCTTCACTCAAACATTTTACAAGTATAAATATTTAGATTTTAAGATTTCTTGCCTGATGTTCCCTATTTCAGGCATATGGATTAACATGGTGTGGGGGGGGGGGGGGGATGACTGATTTTTTTATTTTTTTTTGAGGGGGGGGGGTCCAGGTTCCACTGGATCATGGCTGCAGTGTGCTGAGGCGTATACCACGTCGGCGGTACATACGCCTTCTGCCATTGCTAACCCTGTATGTGCCGAGTTAGTAGATCTGATTGTTACTCGTTCCGATCAATGTTTCTCCGGGTTTTCCGGCCTCACCTGTAAAACTGTCTGACACTGGCTTTCGAAAGTGTCGGTGTGCCCCAGAAAACAAATAAATAAATGTCGCGCCCTGGGTGCAAAAACAAAATGACCGAAGGAACCTAAAGTATGCCGGTCGACCACGATTGGCTGATCAATTAGATTCGACGCGACGGTGATGCGTCTGTATATTTCAAAACTTCTCCGTGTCGCATCAGCGACGGATTTAATACAAATAGATTTGACGCGTCAAAAATCCGTCGCTAAATCAGGCCTTACTCGCCGATATTCCGAATGCACAACACTCCGAAGGTCCGGTATTACGACAGCCAATTGCTCCTAATTCCCGATATTTATTCTGGTCAATGCTCAAACAATCCAATATTCCGAAGGTCCTATATTATGAAAGTCCGATAGTGTCCGGTATTCTGAAAGTCCTATATTCGGAAAGTCCAATATTCCGACGGTTCAATACTCCTTCTCGATTGTCTGAAGGCTCAATACTCCGAAAGTCCTCTACGCAGGTGGTTTTGAAGATATGCTAGGTGTTTGGTAATGGGCCCCCTGATACAGATGTTTGTATCAGGGGGTCGGATACAAGCACGTTCCTTTCGCGCGAGTTCCATTTTTTTTCTTTTTGTTCATTCGTACGAATAAATAGTTCGTTATATATTCGTCTACATTCTTGACTTATCCCCAGTATATTGTAAGATAAAATGATTATTACCATTATGTGGATGTACAAAATATGTATCCGAGTCTCTCTCTGGGTTCTAAGGGTTGATCACTACTCGTCTTCGACTCATCGTGATCTGCCCTCAGATCCACATAATGGTAATAATCTCTATGTTCTATGCACCCCATCCCTCGAAATGACAAAAACTTTCAAAATGCTTTCTCAAAAATCCTAATAGGATATAGCCTTAGATGTTGATATGGCGTTAATCACAATAAATAAATAAATAAATAAATAAATAAATAAATACTCAGAATTTCCATCCAATCGGTTAGTAGTGTGCTATGAAAAAGTATAGGTGTACAAGCAAAGTTTCCAGTTTGGACCTCCGGGGCCAAATCTGGAGGTCCCTTGAATGAAACATTGCTTGCATTTTTTGTGATTGAACGTTAACTGTCAGAGTTATTACCTGCGTGGAAACTCTACTCAGGTGATAGTCCACTCTCCGATAACTGCGCATTCAAATATTACTGATATGGATGAAACTCCAGTAGACACTGACAATACGGAAAAGGAAAACAGAAATTATTCACATTGTGCATCCGAAAGACCCTTCCACACAATGGTCATCCTCTATTTTATCTTATCCCACAGGTCCAAAATGACACGCTCCCGCACCACTGCAATGAATGTATTGGCAAAACATCTTCTCAAAGAACTCGCCAGGGTTGTTTTAGTCGAAGGAACGCTACGCTCCCACGGCGATCCCACTATCGGAAGTGAGGTTAAACGCCATCCTCGATGACTCAACACATTTCAAGTAACACTGGCAGGATCCGAGCCCGCGACCTCTCGACCACAAGTATGACGTGCCACTCAACGGGCCAATTTTCCCTCCGCTCTTCGTATCTAGTAGAGAGCTTCCTTATTGTTTTGGTTCAAATTTATTTATTTGTTCTCACATTGTTCAATTACAATTGTCTGAAGAGTGACTTTAGGCACTTTTTTACTTTAAACCGAATATGAAGAACATCAAAAGAATATAACGCCTTTCAACTACGTTTCGGGCACTTTTAAACTGAGCGCAAATTTGAGCTTGCAACATTCAATCAATTAAGCTTTTTCAGAGAATCAGTGAATAAATGTGTGGAAACAACACTCTGTTGGTGTTTTCGTAGTGTTTTGAAAAAAGAAAATCCCACTGCACTATACGACAGTCAAACTGCTTGGACCATCTACTGCTTTGCCCCGGTTCTCCAATGATGAGGCTTACATCATCTCCGTACCACTGGATCGCCCCCCCCCACCCCACTCTCCCTCCTGATATGCAAGCAGTTATACACAAACTGTTTTATAAAAAGCCCCATTGCCGCCTTCTCAATATCCACAACTACAATATTGACCCTTCTCCTCTTGTCCTTCCTCGTCCACTTACCTCACATGATTTCATGACATTCTTCCTTTGGTCTCAAGGAGCAAGGAGTCTTATTCTGCTGGGCAATTATTTTGGACATTCTTACAAGAAATGTTCCGGGATTTACATTACTCCAAAGTTGCACTTTTAGCAATACTTTTCCCCGCCTTTTCCGCCTCCTCAACTCCAGTGACTTTGATCTCACTTTGAAAAACATTACTCAGCCCCCACCAGATCATTGGCTTCGTCTGGCAGAGGTTGGGCAAGAAATTATGAAATCTAAGGTGAGCAGACGTATTGCTTGCCCGACGAAAATATATACACGCTTCGGCGTACCAAGCTGTACAAAATCTCTTGCTTGCCCAACAAAAGTGTACACAAATTAGAAAGTGCAATAAATGCGGAACTCAATGTATCGGTAAACAAACATGGCAAACTCCTAAATTGCAGTTTTCGTTCCAAAGTTCCAGGAGAAATCCTGTCTTCCAACACAAATGTCATGTATCTTGAAAAACTAAACTCTTATTTACACTGTAAAATCAGTTGAGATAAAAATTAACCCAAATCATCTGGGTTCAGTGAATATGAACCCAATTGGGTTTAAATTCACTCGAGCCAGTTGTTTTGGGTTGATTTTTAACCCAACTGATTTTAAAGTGATGGGGGAGGGGGGGGGGTAGGGCACATTACATATTATTTCACCTGCTGTGTGTTTTAACCCTTTACCTAACGAATCGCCCGCATCCGCCCGCGTAATATGCAAATTGAGCAGTTGAAAAAATTAATTTTTTCAATTTATTTCAACAAAATCATATCATGTAACCCCTCATTGGAACGAGCTCACCGAGCTCGTTCCAATGAGGCTTCACATGATATGGTTTTGTTGAAATTGTTTGAAAAATTTTAAAAAAAGTATATTTAAAATAATAAATTTTGATATCGTCTGCGTTGGGTAAATGGTTAAATACAGTATTTTATTAATGGAAAGTATTTGTAGTGTATATGTTCCAAATGGTTGGGCGATATGACCGAGCCGTCGACCACCGACGTCCTACACCTCCCCACCCCATCCCCTTTTCACACACACACACACACACACACACACACACACACACACACACACACACACACACACACACACACACACACCGATTTTTTTGTTAGTTACGACCCTGTCCACCAAAGAAAAAAAGAAAGGAGGAGAAGAAGTGTCCATCCAGGTGCCCATCAAAAGCTGGCGCATCTTTTTTGTACAATTCGTCCAATGAACTTGTGGCCATAACTCCAGCTCTTCAGTTTCCATTACAATTATCGATCAGCCTAACCCTGGTAAATCTGATCCCTGTTTCAGTACCCCGTCTAGATCTACAGTCTCAATGGAATTAGGACTGTCACGATTAATCGATTAATCGATTGATGATCGGTCACGGCGAAATCGATTAGTATTTTTCGTTGTCGAATAATCGGTAAATTGTATCCCGCTTTAGACGTTTAATAATTAAAAGAAAACTGGATGAAAAAACTATTGTTTCTAAAGGTAAAGAGTTAAGAACATCGATGTTAAACCCCAAGAAGCCGTTGGAAGCATTTGTCTTCCAGGTAGATTCATCAAAGCTTTGATGTTCTGAACTTTTGAACCGTCAGTGTAATAATCAAGACCGGTCGGCAGTTGCGAAGTTCGCAACTGCCGACCGGTCTTGATTATTACACTGACGGTTCAAAAGTTCAGAACATCAAAGCTTTGAATGTACCTAAAAGAGTATCGTCTTCGTTATTTACCTGAGGTAGGTCAACTGTCTTGAACTTCATTTTTTATCGACTTCAGAGAGAGGGAGAGGGGATCATCTATGTACGATTAATCGATTATTATCGATTATTTTCGACGATTAATCGATTCCTAAATTAAAAAATCGTGACAGCCCTAAACAGAATAATTATCCATTAGCTCCCTTACCAAACTGAAAATATAAATACCAACGACAAAACTCGACTGTCTTCGTCATATTTTCAAATAACAAAAATGAAAGTGCAACAGAAACAAATATCTTGATACAATTAAATGCAAAGCGTTCACAAAAACCTTCATTTTACGAAACCTGTGTCTGTGGGGATCTTGAATTCGTGAACAGGCGGTATAATTGTGAATTGTATTTTCACGGAACAACATAAAATGAAATTCCCTTTGGTACCAGCCTACGTGATGAGATTGCTAGGGAGAGATTGAAAATTATTCTTGTAGGAAATGTCTAATCCAGAAGAATCAAGGAAAGAAAGAAACAAATTTGCTTCAGATTAAAACACGAGGACAGTTTTGATAAATGGGCTGCCTGGGATTGATTAAAATGCCTTGAACGATTTACTGTGGTGAGTAAGAATATTTTTAGCGTAGGGTTATGGGTAATTGTACTGAACCATTTTTACACTGCAAGCTGTTACTCGGCACTTAGTTGAAATTCTTGTATATGTTTTTTTTCATATCAAAACTGCTACGAACAAATTTTGCAAAGTAGAGTGCAAAATAATTTCATCATCTACATACCAGCACAGGCTGTTAATTAATTTGTAGCTGGACATGTAATGCGAATTTCAGAACTGGACTCATTGTCGTTGGGATGTTTTTATTTATTTATTATTTATTGGGGTTTAACGACACTTTCGACAGCCAGAGTCACCTCGTGTCGGAGAGTTTTTTCTGGTGGAGTACCCGGAGCGAAACATTGAGCAACGGCGAACAACTATCAGACTCCCCAATGTACTAACTACGCACAACCAGCGTTAGCATTGGTTGAAGACAAGTGCACCATTGACGCACAGACCGTCAAAGTACACAGCGCCACCATGACCACACGGGATAAAGTGCCTTTCCCAAGGGAACAACACATTTACTCCTAGCGGGGATCGAACCGTGGACCTTTCTGTCCGTTGTCCAATGTCGTAACCACCGAGCCGCCACGTTCCCTGCCGTGGGGATCGGTTATGGACGTAGCAAGAACTTTTGGGTGTGCAAACTTGGGGTCGTGGAGAGGAGCGTTGTATACTCCTGAGAAAAAAAGCGAAATGTGGTGTCAAATGGATCCTCAATGTGGCTTTTTGGGTACAATTTGACCTATTATTGTGGAGTTAAAAAAAATGAAACTTATACAGAGAAACTTTCAATGATCGTGTCAATGAAAATAAAATTCTGAACCACAGTCGATTGGCTGTTGCTTGTCACGTTGGATTTTTTTCTCGAAGGATGAAAAGTTATAAGCCACTTCCTGCGTTTTAATGACACCGTCATCATTGTACCTATGTTCGACAATTCTTCTGTAATGTCCGAGTGATGGTTGAACCGTTCACCAAACGTTACCATCTTATCCTGCTAGCGCTATGCAATAAACAAAATATCGCCATTCATTTTGTGTACAATTTTGGACTCTAAAACACAACTTATAACCAGTAATGGAACGAGCTCGTCGAGCTCGTTCCAGTACTGGTGATAAGCTATGTTTTAAGGCAAAGTGAAAATCTTTGTTATTTAAGATATAAGTGCCTGTCTGAAATCGGGTATATAACTAGTTACATTAGATAGGGCATTATAGAATAACCTACTTAATTTCATTTTACTCTCAAACATCAACAGATATAACATACCGTCAGTACAAATTTGATCTGTTAATTACAGAAAGGCCAAAACCAAAATTCATTGTAATAGAATAAAAATGAATACGAGGTTGCACCCAAGCTGTGACGGATGGTAAAATGAACCAACATTTTAAGTCCATAAGGGCAATAACTCTGATAAAGATACTTCGAATAAAATACCAACATTGAACATGAGGCAAGGCATCATTAAGATACACTTCAATACCAAATGGGATGCCATTCCAGTATTTTAAAAACAAATAGAGTTTGATGGTGGAAGTTAAATAAATTTAATATTTCCTGCACCAATCCACACTGCAATGATTGCATATCGAACCCTTCTGGAACTCTCCACGTCGATCTTCAACCTTAACCCTTTACCTAACCTGAAAAGCAGACGACACTTGCAAAAATAATTCTTCAATAACTAATTTTTTTCATTTTTTGTCTCAAAAACATAGATTATGACCCCTCGTTGGAACGAGCTCGACGAGCTCGTTCCAACGAGGGGTCATAACCTATGTTTTTGAGACAAAAAATGAAAAAAATAATGAAAATCAATTGGCGATTTTTGAGAATAGCGCTGACCGGTTTTGACCGTTACGTTGGGTAAAGGGTTAACCGTACAGTTCTAGACATAAACCCATGCCACTCTCACGACCGGAAAAAAAAATTAGGCTCGACCATCCCCACTTCCAACTCTGATGTCAGAACAAAAGTGTTGTTTTACATGGGAGCGGCAGGAGGACAGCCTTTTATGGCTATGCCGATTCCATGCAGTAGACTATTACCTTTTATACCACGATTACCTATTCTACAATATATGAAAAGCCTATGACATAAATTTTCGCTTTACACAGCAACCGCGGTGAACACGCCAGCAATGGGATTTCAGTAGTTAAAATGTACACCTACAGTGGAACTACATCCAAGTTGACCTTTGGTGACGTCGACCTGAATGAGAACTTGTCTAAATTTATCGCACGTCGCCTCGCGAAGAGTGAAAGGAAAGTGGCAATTACTTATTACGTTTTTTAAATGAGTTTACCCCATAAGACACCATCAATTAACAAACATGCATTGTCTCGTGTTAATAAAGCATCCATAACTCCAAATAGTATGTTATTATGTTATTAAAATGAAAAGTACCCTGTTTCTTTTTCTATTTCGTTTCGGTGATAAAACTGACAGCGGAAGTACTTCTCACCGTTGCTCATGTAAACAAAAACAAATTCGCACGTATGTACGGCTGCTGCTCAGTAAAATCGAGAAAAAATAATAGCGACTGTTAAAAATTTGATGATCATGGTATAAATAAAATATACCCAAAGTAGCTTGGTGTACCAAATGTTCAGCACTCGTGGTGAAGTGGTGTTAACCGCGCGCCGTAGGCTCGCGGTTAACACCACTTCACCACGAGTGCTGAACATTTGGTACACCAATCTACTATGGGTATATTCTATATGTATAATATTTTATTCTTGTTATGGACTTATCATGTAATAGTGCACTGCAAAAATAAAGATTCATTCATTCGTTTATAAATTCCATGTCCACAAAGGGCAATAACTCTGACAAATATACACCAAATAACATCAGCATTGAACATCAGGATGGACATCAATAGGATACACATGCATGCCAAATATGACATTCCTCAAGTATTGTAAAGGCTATTGGATTTGAAAACTCGTTGGTCACAGACCAATAGACCGAAAGGTCGATCGACCGACATTGCCACATATACAGCTGCTTGTCGCAGCCAAAATGGTGTAATCTGTTGAAAACTCCCCACCCCCACGTTCCATATCACTATTGCAGCTGAAAGCGTTAAATCTACTATTGTTAGTGTGACATAGCTAGAAGCCGCTGTATCGAATGAATCCACTTGGTGCGTGCTTGTTACGATAGATTGTCTGGTATCGCGCAGTGGTGATACCGGCGAAAAGCCAGCCAATATCCCGCATATCGGAACGATCTACAATGAAATATCGGCTAGTGAAGTCTGCTTCTGGTGAGACGCGAGATGACATTCAACTCAATATATCGTATTGCTCTGGTAAGTTATTTTTGTGGTTCACATTCAGTGCGTCTTTAGCGCCTATGTATAAGTTCACTCTTTATGGGCATTTGTAGGGAAAGACAATAAACAAATTAACCAGTGCGATTCGTGTAAGATTGTTAATCTCTCCTCTTCGCGTCTTGAAACAACCTTTCCAAATTTAACCGACACTTGCAAACAAAATTCTTAAATAACTATTTTATTTCACTTTTTGTGTCAACAACATAGCTTAATATGACCCCTCATTGGAACGATCTCGTTGAGCTTGTTCCCATGAGCAGTCATAAGCTATGTTTTGACCGTTACGTTGGGTAACGGGTTTTCCCTCTTACATAAAGTTACGATCATATCAAGCCAACACTGTTCACAAATATCGCCACTGAATGGCACTATTATTTTAATTGTTTGCCTGCTGAAAGTATTTTATGATAAGTCTCTGTAACGAGCTCTTCGATGACGTTCAACTGAACGGTCATAGGCAAAGTGTTTGAGGCAAAGGAGGAGTTATTCAAAAATGTGTTTTCAACTGTCAGTCTTTGGCCGTGTAAGGTAAATGATAAGCTGATGAAATAATATACTGACACATTAAAGAGCTCAATTTAGCCGTTCATTTCTCATTGTGATTCACTGAGTCCCGTATACACTAATATGTACATACAATGGGTGGAACTCGTCAATAAACAATCTGGAAATGTTTGCGAATAAGGTTAACAAACTGGTTTGATGGTAAGGGACAAGAGTTGTGGGAATTCGTTAGTCGCGTACTAATTTGAGGTTAATACTTGGTTAATTTCATATCGGCCGAGATGAGGGCCCGAAGTAATTTTATTTCAGCCTGAATCCGGAGCAGGGGCGTCATGCTAGGGAAAAATCGGGGGGGGGGGGTCGGTAACACCATCTAAGCGGAGCGCCACCATCGGTTGGCGCGTAGCGTGCCCCAAAATTCGGGCAAAAAATGCCTCCCAGATCGCCGGAAATAGCACTTCCCAGGCCTTCACCGAAAATATTTGGGGGGGGCGCACCCCCCCCCCCCCCCCCCACCATGCACCGTTGGCATGACGCCACTGGGCCGGAGGTTTAAGGCTGATGTGTGATGTGAAGTTACCGAGTGCTGATATCTCGGCCGATATGAAACTAAACACGCAACAACCTCTTTATTTATTAAACGAAAACAAATAATTACAAAATGTTCTCAGATCTGTTAAAGTTTTTTGACAGTGTTATTTTTTCACAAAGTTCGAAGTTCCCTCTTCTCCGCGTTCAGCTATGCGAACGTATCGGTTTTTCCACTGGAGAAACCGATACGTTCGGATAGCTGAATAATCTCGTTTCCCACTTCGACATATCTCTGCTTACGAACCCGAATCTTAGTTTAAATTGAACTATCTGTGCATCTATCTTCTTTCTTCTCTTTCTCCACCCATTCTCATTCATTTATGTCATTATTTCCTCGTCATTCAAAAACTCCGTTTCAAACCAGTCCATTATGCCCGATAATACCAGTTTTCCTTATTGCGTTCGTCTACTAGTGGTTAACGATTTTGATGTAAATCATTTGGGTGCTTCTGGTAACGACGCATCAAGGGAACAATTCTGGCTTAGTTCATATCAGCCGAGATCGGCGTCATATCAGTCGAGTTTGAAGTCATATCGGCCGAGCTTCATAATGGAAAATTTTGGGGAAGTAAATTATATCTAATAAATAAATAAATTGGTTTCATTCTTCATTCATGGCGGCGGTGGTTTTGATTTCGGAAAATTACCGCAGTTCAAACAAATGAAGCACTCGCCCCACATAGTCCACCCTTCGCACCAAGATCGACTGGAAGAATGGCATATATAGTTCACAAAATATCACCTTTGTCAACACGTCAATGACATTGATTTCGTAAACGGTATACGTGATGTCTGTATCCTTCCATAATTGTCACACCCCCTGAGGATTGAAGCTTTGTAGTATATTCAATTCTGTATTGATACAGAAAAATCAATTTTTCTTCTTGATAGGTTAATTGCCTCCGCAAACCACAGCAGCCATCTTTTTTTTTAAAAAAAAAACAAACTTTTCTTCATTCCATTTGTTCCATTGTTCTTCACACCACCGGGGCTCTGACAAACGAATGGCTTCGAAATATAACACTCTTTCAAAGGGTCGGCCTGACAAATAATGATTTGCCTCAACTTTGACCTCATGAATCTATCTGAGGTTTAACTGATTGAGTGCCAGAAGCCACTATCAGTGCTTTCCAAAAAATGAGGGTACTTGAGCAAAAGCCAACTTTGTCATTGCTCACGTTTCATTTTCAGTCAAACGCATATAATATTTTGTTTATATTAAGTTGTTTTGTTACAAATTAATGGAGTGTCCCTCTGGGCACTCTCCAATAATTTGTATTAAAACATAACTTGAATAATAAATTCAGACCACCGAATATAATCTAGCCTTCAACCAGTTAAGGAACATGTTGTGTGCGTCGTTTGTGTCTTTAAATGGGAATTGTGGGGTCTTTCCACTCACCGGGTAGACCCATCTACACCCTACTTCTCTCTATCCAACTGGAAAACTCCAACGCTTATTGATCACAAACAGAAAGTGACCTAGAGTTCTCTATCTCAGGGCGGGAGGAGGAGCATTTGTTCCTGTGACAATGCTCGATAAAAAACATTTTCTCGATACTGTTCAGTTTTCTGACGATCTGCAATCACTCATTGCGTTTTTAAGGAGTATAGCTTCATGCCTGCATGTCCGGGATTTCTGGCACCCAATAGCCTAGCTATCGCCTAGCTATAAATGCTCTACCACCATACCATTTGAGCTAACGACAAAGCAAAAAGGTTTGTATTTATTGTGTGATTTACCCGCAGAGGGTTTGCCTTAACCCTTTGAACCCCAGAGGCCGCTTTTTCCGGCCCAGTAACATGATACTTCATAATTTCATTGAGTGGGTTGACTTTTGAGTGAAGGTGTGGTGTAGACCAATCAATATTTTCAACGTGCAGTCCCAAGGCTGCACGTTGAAAATATTAATTGGTCAACCCCCAAATAAAGAATATGGGCTCTTCCCGTTGCTGCCATTGAACTGATATGGAAGATACCTCTAGGGTTCAAAGGGTTAACGTTCGATGCAACGGGAACAGCACCATTCCCGGTAGAATGTCTGCGTGACGTAGGCGATATAACATAAATTCAACCTGTTGCATCTTCTCAGATCTTACATTAAGTAGTTACAACGAATGTTAAGGCAAACGATCCGCAGGTAAATCTAACAATAAATATAGGCGTATATAGACAATTGCGCATTTACACTTACAATAAATTCCAAAAATTCAATAAGTGTCCTCGAATATCTGTCTAGGGTCGGGTTGTAAAGATGAACTGACTTACTGGCTGAGTTATTTGAAATCAAACTTGTCGGGGTTGTCGTTGGCTCAGTTGGTATGGCGGCAGACAATTTATGGCTAGGCAACTGGGTGCCAGAGACCCGGGAGCGAGTTTACCGTCGAAGCCAACTTCAGAAAAACTTTTCAGTTGCAACCAACCTTTTTAGGTTTGTCGTTTGCTCAGCTTGTATGGTGGCACACCATTTATGGCTAGGCGATTCGGTGTCAGAGACATGGGATCGATCCCCGTCGGAGCCAAAATCCGATACTTTTTACAGTTTGCAGTTCAGTGGCTCGAGCCCAGCAACATGAAATTTTTCATGACAATACAAATTGAATATTTTACATATTTTAATTATCATTAAGGGGAAATAAGTGGTGGCTGTATTGGAAAGTGAGTTCCGTGTTACCTGTTTTGTGTTCGGCTTCGTGAAATTTGTATTTGCCTCTGCGTGACAGCTTTCACATCACCATCCGTCATCCGTCACCGATAGGCAGGGTCGGAGAGAGGGCGGAGGAGTCCGGGGCAGTAACTCCATGTTCTGACCCCTGTGCCAACATTTTAGAAAGGGGCTGTGTCGTGAATGGAGCTCTGCACTTGACAAACGGTTGTAATTTGGGTTGCATGATTCTCGAAGTATAAAAACTTTATTAAATCAACTTGACGAAATAAAGAATTGTGCAGTCAAAAACTGTAACAGTAGGTCACTGGATGCTCACTGATGAACTTGGAAATTTAAACATGCGGCAAAAAATCATCATTTAGTCTACCAAAAATTAACATGTTTTTTTTATCCTAAAAGCTACCAGAAGTCTCCATTTAATAACTGGTTTCAATTTTTTTTTTGGGGGGGGGGGCGGAACACAACATCCCCACCCCCTCCTACCGCCCCATCCATTATCATCGATTGTGACTTCAGCACTCGCGGCGGAAGCCTTCAGTATCCGGATACTTTTAAGAGGTGTCCGTCACATGATTAACCCTGGGGCCCGAATTTCCTCTCCCCGGCCCTGCCGATTCGGTTGTAGTAACAGGTGTGGATTGTCTTAAAGCAAGTGGATTGACTTGATTAGGCAGATTGAGTTGTAATGTTTTATCGCTGACTTTCCAGCAATACATTTGTATACAAATCAGAGGTCAACCACTGCAGCTCTAGTTGACACCCACGAAGGTTACTAGAGTAATTTTGCCAGAGGGGATTACCTCTTGCCTCAAATTGTGTAACCTATACGCACAGACTGGTGTTCACTAGCCCGCTGTGTAACCTGGTAATAGAGGTAATATCCCCTTCGGCGTAACCTATTGGCTTTCCATCACTGACTTATAACATCATGAAATCATCTTTCGATAAAGTTATCTCCCTTGAAATTATTAGGTTAGCGAGAAGGTCCAATTGAGAAGCAAGTAACTGTTGAGAAAACACTATATGACATCAGTAGAAAATAAAGCCAACTTTCCTTTTGTTACTTTTAGTAAACGAAAACAACAGACAACTCTAGTCTTGTGGAAATTCAGGACAACTTTCCAAGCCCTTAAAAGAAAATCATTCACTTTCTTCATGAAAATGAACACTTCAACTTCTATCAATCCTCAACAATGTCTTATAAAAAGGAATGTAGGAACATTTGAAAACACGGACTGTTTCGATATTCACTGATTGGTTTGGTTCGGTTTTTTGGTATCCCCCCTAATATCGTTATCGATTCGTTTTTTCTGTATATTGCTTTCTTCAAATGCAAAGCTCGGTGAATGGTAATTCGGTCTTTGGTTGTGATGCAAAAACACATATTCAATTTTCGATGGAAATGTATCAAATTGCACTTAGAACGAGAGATTCGAAAAAGTCAAATCATGAGACTGACTCGGGATCGAACTCGAAACAGAAGTATGATATCGATATCGAATCGAATCTCGAATTTTCACAGGACTTTAATGCGAAATAACAATGCATATATGTGATAGTGCGGTGTTTACCGGAAATTGAATCGGTCTGATACGAAATCGAAGGGGGGGGGGGGGGGCTGATACAAACGTTTTTTTCCGAGTGTTGGGGTGCACATTAAGTTTATTATTAGATAAATATAATATATAATCTCTTCGCAGAATTATCTGGTCATGAAATCGACTTTCGATAAAATTATCTCCCCTGAAAGTTTGAAGAAGCATGTAATTTGGACTGCACTTAGAAAATATTGCTTTGTCTACCCCACACATTCACTTACAGCCAACCTACGTAATAAAATTGACGTTTCGTGTTCCTGGGCCAGAAAAGTGACCTCTCGGGTTCAAAGAATTAAACTGCCTCTTCCAGTGATGTTTACATCGACCTCCATATGTACCCGTTGTCATCTGTCTCTCCCACACTAAGCAGTTTGCTGAAGTCCTCTACACTCCATCTTCGACCATTTACGGTCCACGGGTTACCTCACCTCAGTTCGATTTTAATGAACTCGGTTCAAAAGAAAAATTCATATCAGATCGTTACTTATTTGAGATCCTATTTTTGTAAGTGTTATTTTTAACCCTTTACCCAACGTAACGGTCAAAACCAGCCAGCGCTATTCACAAAAAAATTTCAATTAATTTCCTTTATTTTTTCATTTTTTGTCTCAAAAACATAGGTTATGACCCCTCTTTGGAACGAGCTCGTCGAGCTCGTTCCTAAGAGGAGTCATAACCTATGTTTTTGAGACAAAAAATGAAAAGAATTAGTTATTCAAGAATTTTGTTTGCAAGTGTCGTCTGCTTTTCATGTTAGGTAAAGGGTTAAAAATGAGGATATCCAATGAGTCTTCACTTCTTAGCCCTTCGAACCCCGATGATATCTTGCATGTCAGTTCAATGGAAGCAATCGGAAGAATCCATATTCATTATCTGGGGGTAGACCAAATAATATTTTCAATGTGCAGCCTCAAGGCTGCACTTTGAAAATATTGATTGCTCCTCCCAACGCATTCACTAAGCAGCCATCCTACTTTATGAAATTGTGACGTATCATGGTCCTGGCCGGAAAAGCGGCCCCTCGGGTTCAAAGGATTAGTGAATTGTGGAAACGAGTTCAGTAAATTAGCTTTGGGCCGTGACTTTGACGATGAATATAACTTATTCATTGGGTGAGTAAATTTAACTATAAACTGAGAGAAGTTGAAGATTCTATCTAAAACCTGATCCAAAACCCGACCAAAAGATACCCAGAATGACCGAGAAACAAGCATCATTTCCCATAGAATCTCCAATTGTTCATGTCTATGTTTATTGGGATTGTATACCGCTTTCAACCGCAAGGATCACATCGTGCTGGACAGTGTTTCGTGTGGACGGTGATGGAAGCCCGTGTATACGGAGTACACCACTGGGCAGCGGCGAGCAACTGTCAAACTCTCCTATTACAGTACGTGGAGGATGTATTATCACTAAATCACCCGCAGAGTGGATATTCCACCCGAGCAATAATTGCAAATTTGTTGAAAAGCATAACCAGCACCAGCAAAGTTTCAGCCAATGGACCTCCAGGTTTAACCCGGAGGTCCATTGGCTGAGACATTGCTTGTGTTTTTTGTCGATATGTACAAAATTTGAAAGTTATAGCTTGGGTGATAACTCCACTCCACGGGTGATTAAGTTACAATCCACTCTCCACGTACTGTATTAACGGACCCGATACAAACAGAGTTAGCACCGATTGAAAGCAAGTGGTCTTCAGTTTCGCTATTAAGGTGAATACATGTATAAACAAAGAATATGGGGGAAATTACCACACAGAGTAAAAAAGGTTATTGATTCCAATTTGGGATGTATTTTGTTTTATTTGCATTCTATACAATAAATAACTTATCCCGAACACTACAATTTTGTTTTCAACAATTTAAATATTTAATGAATTCGCATTTAAAGCATTTTTTTCTAGGCTCTTATTCCCATGATGTGTAGAAATTAAGTTTCCAAATGAAAACAAATTGTATTCTGTCCTATATGGAAATGGGTTGCACAAAATCAAATTGTCAGTTCACATATCCTCATTTTATGCCTTTATACAGAAAGGTCGACGTGGACTGGCCACTTTCCCCGGGTGGGCAATATTTCCGCAGACACAATAATATTAGATTCCAAACACTAACTATAGGAATAATCATCACAAATTTAATTAATTAAGCACCGGGTACAACCCGTTGCTTTGTTAATTAAATTTTGCTGATGATGATTTCTATTACCTGGTAAACGAATGCATGGACAACTGCACTGTAGACAGAAAAGCCGGCGGAGATGTGTACATCGTTGGACTATCTTGTTATTTTAATATTTTATTCTCTCATACAGTCGCTGACCTTTACACAAGGAATCGTCAAACCGTGCATGTTATTTACAAAAAAAAAAATCTGCAATAAAATTCTGTCATTCTTTGACTCAAAACAAAGCTTATGAACCCGCATTTGAACGAACTAGGTTTTTGAGGCGTAAAATGAAAAGGTTCAGTAATTCATTTTTTTTTCAAGTGCCGTTTATTGTTCGGTTTAGGCGAAGGGTTAAATGTATGACCCATACTCATTGTGTGCGTGTATTTCATGTCAGGCTAGTGCGTATCTTCAGATGTCGTTTTAAATGGATATAACATTTTTGTCAAGAGTTTTTCAACAGATTTGGGTCGGGCAAGAAAAGTAGAACCGGCCGGGAAACCCTAACCAGCTCATTTTGCCCTCAGCCTAGAGTGTGTGTTCCAAACTAAATAGCCTCCAGTGACTCAGATAATTTCAAAGCGCGAAATATTAGACGCATGGCTGGTTTGCATCGTATCTTTCAGTTCTCACATAAAACGTAGTCATTGACGGCAAATCATCAGAACAAGTGACACTTCGGTTCGGTGTCCAGTAAGAGTCAGTGCTAAGCCCATTACTCTACTCGATATATGTTCTCCCGATTAGTGAAATTATTTGGAGCCATTGCTTGGATTTCCACTTGTACGCTGATGAGACCCAGCTGTGTATTAGTTTCTCGGAGATTCCCAAATTAAACCATGACAAGACGGAAGTGATATCAGGTCTACCACATCCGGTAAGTGCATCAAAGGACCTACACTACCCTACTTGTCTAAAGTGCTTATCAGTCATATGTCACACAGGTCTCTTCGGCCATCATATAAATTAAACCTGCTTGAGCCTTGATCTATATTAATTCTTCTGGCGATAAGCCATGGTGTGTTCTCTTCCAATCCGTCTAAAAGAAATGGATTTCTTAGAATCATTCAAGTGGGGTATTATAGCGTACATTTTCCATAAGCCATTTCAGTTTTGTACAGCCACAGAGCACCATGTGTGGATTTAATCCTATAAATATAGTAGAAGAGGGGTGGAGCGGGCTCCTTTGGATCTCATGGTGGATCTCATAATATGAAGCCATAGTCACGTGACCTGGTGTTCGTGTCATGAGAGTCCGCGTAAACGGCAATGTTGTGACGTCCTCACTATTGCCATACGTGATGTCAGGGCGCCCGCGCAGTGTTCGTTATCATGGTGGCACGTGTTTCCGTCGTCCATTTTGTTTACTGGAGATCGCCATCTTGGTTTCTATGTAGGCACGTGCTTATTATGAGCCCTGAGAGTTTCTAAGAAGACGAGAGCGTGATCTGATGATTCGTTCGATTCGAGTAATAAATCCAATTACCCAAATGGACGCGACATTAACCGGAAATCCTAGAATCCTCGGTTTTTTGCCTATTCAGACAACCGCCTTTGATGGCACTTAGAAAGGTTTCCAACAATACTGATGTATGTTAGGAGTGACTGTTCGATTCTCTAGGGGTATTTTTTGCTAAATCGGATTTTACCCTGATCCTCTATAACTTCGTAAAATTACCACAAACAACCCGACATTGTCTATCACATTGTATAGCTACTACTGCCCATAGTAGGTTCCATTCAGACTACACGCTAACACTAGCAGTTCATCTAATTTTAGCTACCTTTGTCCTAGACCAACTGTTGTTACGCAGTTATCTCACTTTAGTGATACGATACGTATAGATTCTAAATGAATCTGGATGAACAGAAACTGAGAATTCTGTGGTTTTCTCTAAATTTAGGGTCCATTTGGGTGATTAGATTTACTCCCGTCGAATCGTATGCGCCTCCAGAACACACCCTCATCTTGTTGAAAGCCTTCCAGACGCATATCAACTACGTGCCACCATAGAAATCAAAATAGCGGCCTCGGAAACACGTGTAATCCTAATAATGCTGCGCATACACACTGACATTGTGGAGATGATGTCACAACACTGGCCGCTTACTCGGCCTATCAGATATGCATTAGGGAGTTACGAGCTGCATAATCTCTGTTCATTCACCCACCTCCCCAAACAGATGGCAGCATTGACTGCTGAGTGCTGCCTGCAGTGGCGGCGCCAGAAATTTTTTTTGTGGGGGGGGGGGGGCAACTAGGAGGGCAGACTCCCAGGAAGGGGGGCAAATACGTAAAGGATCATATCATTACTTTGTTATGAGGTAGTCCAAACTTGGACCCAAAGTCCGTAATATACTTTTTTGGTTTGGTGCGTCCTGCGGACGTACCAAACCAAAAAATTATATTATATTACGGACTTTTGGTCCAAGTTTCGACTAAATGTAATGGTAATTAGCGGTCCTCCTTTCAAAAATCCTGGATCCGCGTCTGGTGGGTCTGTGCGAAATCCATGATTTTTTTTAGACAAGGGATATGGATAGACATGCCTTTGTTGGCTCATAACTTAATTATAACTTATAAGTATCTGCATCCGAGTCTTTAAATCTCTACTGCCTGGATGTGTTCATCAGCTAGTCTGAGGCTTTGGGCTAAGTGTGTATGGGAAATTATTGGGAATAAAAAAAGAGAGGTGTGTGTATGTGTGAGAGAGAGTGACTGAATGTGTTTGTGTGTGAGGGTGGATGGAAATGCATGCGAGATGGTTGGGGGGGGGGGGGGGGGGGGCTGGGGGGGCAAAGCCTTCGTTGGGGGGGGGGGGGGCAAATCACCCCATCCCCCCCCCCCGTAGCGCCGCCACTGGCTGCCTGTGGCTTGACCCTGCACGACCGACTCACCAAACATTTATAATCACAGAACAAACTCTATTCTTTCTTGTTTTCCACAAGAAATTTTGCAATTTTGTACAGTCATGGAGCACCATGTGTGGATTACAGGCCATAAAATTATTATTATTATTATCATTATTATTATTATTATTATTATTATTATTACTATTGTTATTATTGTTGTTGTTGTTGTTGTTGTTGTTGTTATTATTTACTGTTGGAGTAAATTATTACTGAACCTCCCAACAAACCAGTATGGTGTCGCCTATTTCGCCGTTGAGAGTATTGACTGAAATGATACCTGCCAGAGCGACAATGTTGGCATGGTTAACAAAGCAATGTGCTTTTACCCAAACCTTGAGGAAAAGATAATCGACATTTTGGTTTACATTTTTTACAAACACGTGTCAATTGTGGTCCCTGTAAAGCCAATGACTGTCTTTTCTTTTCCGCATTTTTGTATTGCCTATTCATCTCCACTTAATTTAGTTCTGTTTTGTACTTACGCTGTGGTAATCTCCGGTCAATTCCTTATGCCCCATCCCCAAAGCGTGTCTTGAACGCTTTCCAAATGATAAATGTATTTTCTATTTCATAACTCAATTCGTTTCGTTTTATTTGACAGCTGAAATCTCATCCATGGTCTCATCTCCGCTATTCTTCTTTAATTTTTCTGGCCAATCGAAATGAAATAACATTATATTGCAATAATACAATAAAATCACTATCAATCTTGCGACACATTAATAAATCCATATTTATGATTATATTTAGTGATGTCCAGCAATCTTAGAAATTAAAATCGGATTTTTTTTTCAATTTGAATTTAGTGGCCAGTATTAGCTTTGTGGTCAAGAAGATTGAAATCATTGATTAATATTTATGATACGGGACTACAAGTAATTAGAATATTTCCCATTCTTATTTTTCCATGTTTAACCCTTTACTAGTAGCAGACGACACTTGCAGAACACTACATGAATAACTGAGAATTTTGGGGATAGCCTGTGACCCCTCATTAGAGCGAACTCGTTAGGCTTTTGAGAAAGAAAATTAAATAAATAATAAACTCTGAATGGCGCTTTTTCTTAAAATTGCTATTCGGTTTGGATGTTTCGTTAAGTATGGATTAATTACTTTTGAGGAGATCTAATCTACAGTATACAAGGCAGATAAAATTGTAAACGAAAGGTTGCAATTTTGCACACTAGAATTAATTCCATAATGAGACGTGCGCTGTATGTATATAATCGCAACTCCTCCGAGACGGTTAACCCTACGAGGCTGAAATTGTCAGAGAATACCGTGCACAAAATATTTTTTCATTAAAAGAAGGAATGTCGGCATGCTTATTGCGTCCTCATTTTCAGGCGATCGAGAATAGCAGATTCTCCATGATGAAGGTGCGTTAGACTGAACAGACTCGAATCTTGGCGCGAAAATTGAAATAGTATTCTAGCAGTAAACTAAAAAAATAGTCTCATATGTCTGTAAACAAAGGGAACGGGCAATACTGCTAGCATTAAAAATAAAAATGACGGATAGAGATGAGGGAGGGGGTGGGGAGTGCGCAGTGAGTATGCCACATTTTGTCATGCGCGATTTAGCCAAAACGATTGATTCATTTTCTGTTTGCTTTCCCCGGGGTATACGGATACCGTTAGTTATGATGAGTGTGCATTTATGTGTGAAAAGCAGTGGAGGAGTACGTAGTGGTGTTCATAAAGAGGGCGGATAAAATCCCCTCTTTTAAAGAGAACGAGACCCTGATTTAGTAATTAAAGCTGCATATTAGCAACACCAATAGGGATTGTTCCCCAAATGTCAAACTAATTTGAACCGCAGTAATAGTGTTAGCAGGAATATAGTAGAAAACAACGGTTTGATAAAGGGTTTTTTAGACGACACCAGCCTTAACCCTTTGAACCCGAGCGGCCGTTGTTCCGACCCAGGCACATGATACACCATAACTTCATTAACCCTTTACCCAACGTAACGGCCAAAATCGGCCAGCGTTATTCACAAAAATCGCCAAATAATTTTCATTATTTTTTCATTTTCTGTCTCAAAAACATAGGTTATGACCCCTCATTGGAACGAGCTCGTCGAGCTCGTTCCAATGAGGGGTCATAACCTATGTTTTTGAGACAAAAAATGAAAAAAATTAGTTGTTCAAGAATATTTTTTTACAAGTGTCGTCTGCTTTTCATGTTAGGTAAAAGGTTAAGGAGGATGGCTGCTAAGTGAGTGTGTGGTGTAGACCAATCAATATTTTTCAACGTGCAGCTCCTGAGCTGCATTTAAAAATATTAATTGGTCTTTCCCCAAATAATGAAATGGACTCTTCCAATTGCTGCTATTGTACTGATATGGAAGATACCATCAGTTTTTAAAGGGTTAAGAAATCAGAGATGTTAAATGTTTATCGAAACACATCTGCTTAGTTCATTTTCCTTCTCTTGTTTGCAAGAATAGCTTATCACTCATACTGCAACAAGCTCGCAGAGCTAGTTCCGGTGAGGGAGACATAAGCTGTACGAACGAAAACCGCTTGAAGATGTTTTGATGCCCATAATTGAGCTGTCGTCTGAAACTTGTTGGATAAAGATCAAACGATCATTCGTCTAGTGCCGTAAGATATAATACGTCCAACCATATTTATTTGTCTGGCGAGTATGACAAAAAATGAAATTTGGTTCAGGAACAAGTCTGATTTTGTTTTCTTAGAAAAATGCTCTGGTTGTCAGACAGATTACATTGTCGTCACTGAATTTATTGAATATGTTTTACGAGGAAACAATACTAAAAAACTAGGCAATCATGTCGTGTCTGTTCAAATCGATCAAAAATAGTAGTTGAACTATTTAACCTTTTTATTGCCACGCCCACTTTAGCCTTATATGGAGGACCTCTATGTACGCCTGTATGCCAGAAAGTTTAATAAAATTTATGACATACTTGAAACTCTATCATCTGATTAATTGTTGGAAAGGGCTCTCTGAGCCCTTTCCAACAATTCATCAGATGGTAGGTTTGATCTGCGCACACCAGAACGTACAGATAATCATCAAAAAGGTGACAATAGTCGCTTTCGGCAGCGTCAGTATTTAGCATCGCGCTGCCCATCCTTCAATAATGACAGAAGCGTATATTTATATTATCTGACTAAAAACTGTTTTGTTACACACTTCTAGAAAGGATCCTTTGAGCCTTTATAACTGTGTCCTGCATACCAGTAAGGTCATCTTACTAAAAGTAATTTGGGGAATAAGCTGTGCATGTATCCTGGTTTGCTGGGTTCCCGGTCATATTCGGCATCTATCACGTGTGATGAAGCCAACTTTGTCAACTTTTTTGTCGTTCACTTTAGATGACTCTCACCCAAACCATTGAATCCCAAGTCCTATCATGCAGGCAGTGCCGACTCCATCTTCCTCAATAAACGTTCACTGCTCCACTTTCTGTCATTTTACGGGAATTCTGGGATGATCTTGGTACTGAAACCGTTAAAGAGAGACAAGGTCCCAATTTTGTCTAACAGCATTAGTCAGGTAAAGGCCTCCATTAGATGCGGTGACTGATAAATGGATGCCAAGCCATACCAAACACTTGAATCAAGTCAGCGTTCTCGTCATTATATTTGGGCAAAAGTGTCCGTCAGCCCGAGTTTACTGAAGCAGGGTCATATTTAGTCGCCAGGATTAATTCCGGAGGCACACTAGTCTATCAAACGGCGTTTACTGATTCAGTTCCATATTTAGTTGTCCTGGTTAACTCTGGGGGAAAAACTCTCCGGCAGTATGGAGTCACTAGAGTAGGACCATATTTAGTTGTGTGGATTAACCCTGGAGCAAAAGTGTCCATCAGCCTAGATTTACCGAAGCAGGGTCATATTTAGTTGTCCGAGATAACTCTGGGGACCTTTCCACACTCGACGCAATGCGAGCGTTATGTAGATGGGATAACGCAATAATTAATGATTTTTATTCTGGGGTTGGTTTTTGTTTTAACATAATGTCGAATCGTTGCGTCAAAATTATTTTCATTGATTTTATGTTATCATTTACACCTTTCTCTCATTGTTCAGCGCGGCCAACATTGCAAGGCTGTCTTACTCTTCGTAGGATCTGTGATCTTACATTACGTAGAAATACCACACTGGAAAGAAAAACATAATTTATTACTTTTGCATGACACGGAACGCCCGCATCGCGTCTAGCGTAGAAACAAGCATGAGAATGGCATGCAACACAATCCGCTGAAAGTAGCTAAAATTCTCACATTTGGGGGAATTATTTGTGAAATTTATGTTGCATTTTCAACATTTCGTTCCCTGAGATGCAATGTGTTCTATGTGCCAGTAGGCACATAGAACATATTGGAACTCAGGGGACGATTTATAGAAATGGAATTCCATCAATCAGCAAATTTTCGGATATTTCTCATCCTTGTGTGAAGGACTAGGGATTGGTGGTTTGACAGTGGTAGTGTTCATAACTCCCATTATCTACTCTTTCGCACCATAAAGTAGAGATTTCTTGATAAGTCGGTTCAAAAAGAAGCCAAAGCGATATGTCCACATCTATAATCATTACGACAGCAAGTAAAGGTTATTGATGGGACTCCTGCCAGCGAAGGGATAGCTTTGTCAGAATCAATAGTGGTATACAATATTCTTAATTTACGAACACGGAAATTCAATTATAAACTTTGCGTGACCCTCGCCATTATTTACAGATTGCAAAGTATTTCTGGATGAGGGCCCATTAATCTTCTGGGACAGATATTTCCACGGACAAACGCCGCTACCTATGTCCGAACAATGCACCTGTCAGAGACAAGTACGGGGCAAAACGTTCTAACTTGTCCGACACAAATGCTTTATCAAGTTTTCCGCACAGACAAATTTCTGTGAATAACTTTAGAATCTGGACTTCTGTATTCGCGTGAGAGATATGTACAGTCATTTTTCATCTATTCACTGATTTCGACAGGGCCTAATCTTTCTATCGCTTTCCTCTCTTGTGATTGGCAGAGCAGAGAAGTTTTGAAATTTGCTCATTAATTTTACCCCTTCACTCAGTCAAGTAGAACAGCCAATCAGGACAGCAATTCTTTCTGATCTCCGCTTACTTCTTTTTTTCATTTACCACTCGTCTAAATTAACACAGTTGTGCTGCTACTGAGAATCTCCCGTGGCTGATGTAACTGATATTGTTTAAGCATTAGCAGATAGAGAAGGAAATGGTTCTCTTCAAATCTCTTTTGTAATGGATCCCGACGTTATCGGCATATTGCTCACATTGTTCCTCTCAAGGGTTTACCAATGAACTTAGTCCTCGTAAATTACATCAGAATATGAAACAGAGACGGGCGACAGCCTGTCTGTACCGGTGCATCAGCGGGGTGTGCACCCTCGCAACGTTTGTTAACTGAATGTTTTCACTATACGTTTTCACTGATAAATCTTCAATTGAAATTCTCCAACGGATGCCATTTTTTATCTCATGGCCAATGGCAATTAATTTTATTTCTCTTTTAACGCCATTTTACAAAATTAGCTGAAACGGTATAAAGAAAGTCACACAATAATCAATGGGTACTCTCGTTATTTTTTTCTAGTTCATCAGATACTCGTAGCCATTTGACAGCAGTACGTTCATAACGTTAAGTTGCTGCACTTATAATTGTAATAAAACGGGAGTTGAAAGAAATGTTTTGTATCACACGGCTGTTCTATGAAATCCCCATTTACAGCAACACTAAATCATGCGGAAAATGAAAATCTGTTCTGTACATGTGTGCGGAGACGGAAATCGTTGACGGACTATTTTTAAATAAAAGCAAAATTTCAGTGGAATTTTCTTCAAATCACGCAACCCAATTACCATTTGAATCGCTAGAGTTAGCTGAAAATCCCTCCCTGAGTTCCAATGTGTTCTATGTGCCAGTAGGCACATAGAACACATTGGAACTCATGGGACGAAATAGTAACACGGGTTCCCGTTGAAAATTTGGTTGGAGATAAAATGTGTTGTTTCTGTTGATCGTTGTCAAATTAATTGCCGAGTGCCCTAATAATTGTTTTTTTTTTATAGGCGTGAAGGCGTGTAATCAACACAGAACGACACACGCATACCCATTCAGACGCGTGTGTCGTTCTGTGTATAAGTGGCCAGCGCGTGCATAAATCAGGGTATATTATATCACAAAACATTTCAATGACTTCTAGAACGATTCAACTCCCTCCCCATATCTCAACTTGTCATATTCGCGACGTCCCTGTCAGGACCCGCATTGAAGTCCGTAAACGTCACATATTTTGTTGGAGAGTAATGTCGACTCATCTCCCCAGAATTCAGATTTCGAGAAAAATCCGGCGTTTAATAAATATATTTTTCTATAAGACCACACTCGGGAATTTATAATCTAAATGTAATTTTCTCGCTCCATTTTCATTGCGAATCTGCAACATTGCGTTTACGCGTGAAAATTACTATTTCCAGATATTGAAGGGAGCGGTGACCCATGTTTGCCTGACCACAAACTGTTGCCCGACTTTTCGTATATGGACTCATACCTTTTCATTCGGGTAATCATTCAGTCAAGGGATCTGCAATCACCAAAACTTGTTACGGTCACCGTCCTTGCATAGGATTACAACGGCGTGGTCGACTGTCATGGTTAATTTCGAGCACTTGACCTTGTCACACAACTCCAAACTAGCAACTCCCTGTGACTAGTTTATGCTTTTAAGGAGGTCTTTGAACAACCCAAGCAACCATGCCTTTTAATAATTCCTGAAACCCTGGGTAGCTAGGCTTCGCTGTGGTTTTCTAGGACTGTGTGGTATAACTTCGCCCCATGTGTTTAGCTTTTACAAGTAAGATAAGCTTGTCGCTTAGGCATTGTGCTATAGGAAAAACTTTGGGGTGCCCCTATCCAATTTATGCCAACGTGTATGTCACATCTGAATGATCGAACACTCCGGGGCTCGCATGTCAATGAACGAATGCGTTAAGCACCGCATAACGTAAATGTACCAAGCTCATTTCACACATTTACTTGCGAATGCTTATGGGGTCCAATATCCCTTTTTACAGTTAAGAGAATATGGTGTCAGGGACGTTTTACGAGTGAAAGAAGCTGGGATACACGTTGCAAATCAGCGAGCATTTGCACGCAGCCTGTCCTCTAATGACCGGTTCATCATATCCGTTTGCGTAAGATAGTTCCATTTTTACATATATTACATTGGTACCGTGGCAGCCGTTACTTATTCCCAGTTCCTTATTCGACAGTCGTTATCAACCGATTTTATCGGTTGATAACGAATGTCGAATAAGGAACTGGAAATAAGTAACGGTTGTCACGTCCGTATTACATCTTACGGTCGTTGTTTTACACTGTGCGTTTCTTATCCCTCAGTGCAGATTTTGATTATTGTGTTAACTAAAACTCTAACTATTCAACTCTAGAGAGCACGGTGACTCATCGGTTCAAGCATTAAACTTGAGATAGAAAGGTCGACGATTCAATCCCCACCCGCATCATATTCGTTGCGTCTTTGGGTTTTACACATCAACCCGATTGCCTATGTGGGAACACGATGGCCCCGCGTACTAAGGTGTGGGTCGCGAGTAGTATGTCAGGAGTAATGTTCTGGCTTAGAATTCTCCCAGAATCCCTTTTTGGATCATTATCCCGTGACGTTTTTCCCAATAAGAATAACACGTAGTGCTATAGGGCAAATTTACCCAGAATTCTCTGCTTCTATCTATATAAACAACAGTTTTCGTCTATCTGGCCATGTTCCTTTGTTCTAGAGTATACTCCAGTAGCGTAGAAGAGCCTATCATATGGAACAGCTTTGCTTATTATTACTATAATTAGCTATTCTAGTCTATTCTTGTTAGTTCTGACCCTATTCCAAGTACTCTCGTTGTTTCATATATCTAGATCATTTATAACCAATCAGATTGCTTGATTTCCCATAACCTGTATGCAGAGTTATCTCCCTTCTGTATAATAAAAGCCTATATTCAATGGCCATATCCCATGGAATCCCATTTTTTTGCAAAACACCTGTGGCTGTTTCCAATTCCAATTCCAACACGGAATCCAATTTTTACGGACTGGGCCACTTACGGAATGCTTTATATGTATACAGGGGAAATCTGATTCAACCTTAATCAATGTCATAGTCGAGACTGAGATAGATATAGCTAGGAAGTAGTGATACAAGTCAATATTAATGGACGGTAGTTTAGTCAATAGTACTGGGACAAGACCGCAATGGAACAATACTGTCGTAGAAGCTAATGATAGGACATATAGACCATAGACCAGTAGTGGCGGTGGAGCTTTGGCGACAAGATGGAAGCGGTTGGTAAGTCTACATTAGACCTCATTGAGGGATTACTCATGGTCCTCATGGCCTCATACGACAAAAAAGGGGTGCCGAAGGCCATGTTTTCCAAAAAGGGGTGCCGAAATTGGGGTGCCTGGGGATATGGCTGTTGAATACTGAAATGAGAATAAGAGTCGTAGTAAATTATACCTCACTGAGGGATCTTTAATGGTCCTCATAACCTCAAAATTCAATGAGGATATGAGGGATAATAAATGAGGACTCATTGAGGGCTTTTACATAGCCCTCATGGCCTCATACGACAAAAAGGGGATTCTCCAGAAGGTATCCTCGATAGGTATCCTCGAATAATACAATACCAGGCCATAGGTATTCTCAAATACTGAAATGAGGCTAAGAGTCGTAGTAAATTGTACCTCATTGAGGGATTTTTAATGGTCCTCATAACCTCAAAATTCAATGAGGCTATGAGGGATAAAAAATGAGGACTCATTGAGGGCTTTTACATAGCCCTCATGGCCTCATAAGACAAAAAAGGGATTCCACAGTCACAGGCGTTTTCCAAAATGGGATTCCATAGGATATACCTGTTAAATACTGAAATGAGGATAAGAGTCGTAGTAAATTATACCTCATTGAGGGATTTTTAATGGTCCTCATAACCTCAAAATTCAATGAGGCTACGAGGGATAATAAATGAGGACTCATTGAGGACTTTTACATAGCCCTCATGGCCTCATACGACAAAAAAGGGATTCCATAGCCACAGGTGTTTTGCAAAAAATGGGATTCCATGGGATATGGCCATTGAATATAGGCTTTTATTATACAGAAGGGAGATAACTCTGCATACAGGTTATGGGAAATCAAGCAATCTGATTGGTTATAAATGATCTAGATATATGAAACAACGAGAGTACTTGGAATAGGGTCAGAACTAACAAGAATAGACTAGAATAGCTAATTATAGTAATAATAAGCAAAGCTGTTCCATATGATAGGCTCTTCTACGCTATTGGAGTATACTCTAGAACAAAGGAACATGGCCAGATAGACGAAAACTGTTGTTTATATAGATAGAAGCAGAGAATTCTGGGTAAATTTGCCCTATAGCACTACGTGCTATTCTTATTGGGAAAAACGTCACGGGATAATGATCCAAAAAGGGATTCTGGGAAAATTCTAAGCCAGAACATTACTCCTGTTCAATCGAACGCACCCCATTGTACCCTTAGTACTATAGCACTACGTGCTAAACCGATAAAATGGGGAAATAAAGTCAATTTCGGTGATTTTGGGTGGATTTTGGTGATTTGGAAGGATTGTCGGGTTGTTTGTGGTAATTTGATTTACTCCGATTTAATCGAACATACCCCCAAAACATACCCCTGTCCTGTTGTAGGCCTTAGGTAACATAGCAATCACGTGCTACCATAGAAACCAAGATGGCGGCCTCCAGTATACAAAATGGACGACGGAAACACGTATCACCCCAACAACACGCGCTGCGCATGCGCACTAACACCACGTATCACTATGTGGATGACGTCACAACATGGCCACTCACGCGGGTTACCATGACAACACAACATGGCGCCACTAGGTCACGTGACATGACGTCACTTCCGGGGTCCCCCAAATAAGGGGTGAAAAGCCCGAGACATACTACTGTCGCGTCGGCGGTACACTTGCCTTCAACCGATGCTAGTCCTTCGCGTGTCGTGTATGTAAGCTGGAGAGTCCGATATTTACTCGCCGTTGCTCGGTGGTTCTCTACGGGTACCCTAGCTGCCTCCACCCGTATATGACCCAGGAAAGTGAAAGTGTCGTTAAACCAAAGTATTAAACGAACTGTTCAAACCCAGCATGGAATTAACATTGACAACGTTTTAATGGAATGTTGCTAGTTTCTTTATTCGAGCTAACAAAGTAACCTCTACGCATTTATTTGACAATATTTCACGACACAAAAGTGAAGTGGCGTACCTACGGTATGGCAGATATGGCACGTACCCTGGGCGCCACTTGAAGAGAGGGCTCCAATGAGCATTTTCTATTAAAGTCCGACAAGCCATACTCGAACAGTGAAAAACGAACTTTCCTTAGATGTATGTTTTAACTTTGATTATTATGGGTGAGAAGCACTATAGGGTGTTCGGAATGTTAACCACCTTTATAAATTATTAGGTAAAAATACAGTGCTAGGGGCAACATGACCACATACCTCATACTACCACTGTTGAGCTTCAGTGGTAGCTAGCAGTAAGACCATTCTCCTGCGCAAACTCGGGAGGTTTATCTTTTAGCCTTTTCTGTTTTTCGCTAGCTAATGTTTTGGGGGCAAAAACGGAAAAGAAAGCAATAGTTTTAATAGCGATTTTTTGTGGTTATCGTTGATGATTGCGCTTCCATTTTACAGTCATTTCAGACTTCGAAGCGATGTTGGCACTGGCCCGAAACTGTCCCGTGTCAATTGTTTAGAGCAATAAGATATATACTCAAAGTTTGCTAAGCACCAAGTACATCCAACTAGCTGTTTTACGTTTCAGTTGAAATATTGTTATGAAAAGTGTATATACTTTTTATTTAATTATATCTTTAATTATTTAAGTACAGAAATTAAGATTTTATTTGTGTTTGGCATTATTTTTTAGCTTTTGAATGCGATAACCATGGAAAATGGATATTTTTGTTAAAAGAGGAAACTTTTCAATATGCCAAAAAGTTGACGGAGCGAACTGGTGTGGCTTCAATATCGAGTATGAGACCCATTACTGTTAATTACAGCTTGACAACGCCTCCTCATGCTCCCAATCATGTTCCTGGTGGTCCTTTGTGGGATGTTGTTCCATTCTTGGACCAGCCTGGCACCAAGCTCCTGGACACTTCTTGGCTGGACTGAACGGGCTGAAATTGCAAGCTGCAACTCATCCCAGACATGTTCGATTGCATTGAGGTCAGGGGATCTTGCTGACCAGCCCATACGCTCAATCCCCTCCCTCTGTCGGTACTCCCCGACAGCATGGGCAACATGAGGATGGGCATTGTCGTCCATCAGAATGAATCTATCACCCGCTGCTCCTGAATACAATCTGACGTGGACATCCATGATCTCATCAATATACCATTGTGCAGTCAATGTATCACGTCATATTATTTTAAATATCATTTTCTAAAATGTTTCAAAAACTCTCAACCAAACCATATCATGTGACCCCTCATTGGAACGTTCCAAAGAGGGGTCACACGATATGGTCTTTAAAAAAATAATATGTTTTCAGCTGCTGAATTTGCATATTACTCGGGCGGGTGAGGCCGATTCGTTGGGTAAAGGATTAATTTAAAGCTCCTGAGGTGTTACAAGTTGGACCAGCTACATTTTCTTCTTAGATCCTAAGACGGCTTACATGCTAAACTAATTATTTACATTTTCATCTCAAAGATCTGGGAGCGCGGTGGCTCGGTGGTAGACTGTTGGACTTCTAGCCTAGAGGTCTCGAGTTCGATCCCCGTTGTGTCCTTGGGCATGTCACTTCATCTCGGTTACCTATATGGGGGCGCGATGACGCCGTGTACTAAGGCGTACTGCACGTCGATGGTACTCATGTCTTCAACCGATGTAACCCTGCTTGAGCGGAGCTTGAACAGAGTTAGAATGTTGAGGAGCTGACAGTTGATGGTCGATGCTCGGTGGTTCTCTCCGGGTACTCCGGCTTCCTCCACCCGTAAAACTGTCCCAATCGCGGTTAGTCATTGTGCATAAGTATGCGACCTTAAACACCAATAAATAAATAAATAATCTCAAAGGCCAAGAGTGTTACCAGTTAACACTCTCATTTTACAATCCTGAGCAGCTTACAATTTACACAGTTACTCTTCCGCCTTGCAGTCCCGAAGACCTTACAACATTAATCGTCTAATTCTTGAGGGGGCGTTTGTATTACTTATTATTTATCCCATCGCCCAACACAAACAGAAACACTATTTTCGCGAAAAATGCTCTGAACTGGAGTTTCGATTTTCTGGTGTCAGTTCTTTGACATTCGATCCCCACTCCAAGAGCAGGGTCATGGCTCCCAACGAAATGACCTCGACGAGCTCACTCCAGTGCTGAACCATGAGTCTCGCTCTGGAGGCAAGAACAGGAAAGGTAATAAAATCCGAAATGCGATCTTCTGAATAGTGCTAGCCGGAACTCGGCTATTGCGCTAGGAAAGGGTTGCAAAGTATTACAGAAATTGCATTACAGAAATTGCACGGTCTAATCAACAAAGTCTAGACACTAGAATGTTAAGGCTCTGAATGTTGAGATCTAGACGAAATAGAAGTACAATCGGGACAGAAAGGGTTATTTATTTCATTTTATTTCATATAGCCTTCAGTGTATTAATGATGGCGAAGGGATGACTGGGAGAGCCCGAAGCGTTCTTAACCATCTGCATCTTCGTACGGACATGAAATGTACTTTTACGTTTAGGCTCGTGACTAATTAACTTCTGATAATGGTGTGGAGAGAGACCTATGTTTGGTCGACCATAACATGAAGTTCACCGACTGTTCTTTTATGTACATACTGATATACTTTGAAGAGTTATTCAGATAAGGAAACTATAATCGAATCTCCATGGTTATCGGCAATGCCAAAATGAAAGTCGAAATTCATGGCAAACAGTCATGGATGATAAGCAGACGACACTTGCAAACAAAATCCTTGAATAACTAATGTTTTCATTCTTTGTCTCACAAACATAGGTTGTATCCACTCGTTGCAACGAGCTCGACGAGCTCGTTCCAAAGAGGGTCATAAGCTATGTTTTTGAGATAAAAACAATGAAAATTAATTGGCGATTTTTGTGGATAGCGCTGGTCGGTTTTGTGCGTTACGTTGGTTAAATGGTTAAGATAAACTTACTGCTTGGGCTGAGAGCAATAGGGCGAATGAACTTCGCTCGACTACTGAACGACGATACAAAAACTGAAGGGACACTCCCAGTCGGTCCAAGAATTTACGTCTCTGCCTATAGGCTTGGGATGTGTCATTTCGTTTTCTTCATGTGCCGCAGATAAAAGAATGACACCGAAATAGTATTTCATTCTTAACCGTACTTGTTTTGTGCTGTGTTTACACTGTTGTGTCAGATATTAGGACCGATCTGTCTTTTCTCAACAAAGAAAATGCATTATATCTTTATATCAGCTTGTGATACAATAAAGGTCAGCATATAGCGCCATTAATAACCATACGCGACTCTTTGCTGACTCTCTATCTGATGCTAAACATTGTTATATTAGCAATAACTGTTAAATAATGGCAACCTCTTGTGCTGTAATGCAATCAATTTCCGCAACTCCCATACATCAGTTTTAGAACGCAAATTGAGTCAATCACTCATGCTTATGTTCTCTTAAAATTGTACGAAATATAAAGCACAGAACATGGAAATTGTGGCATTATTGTGGCAGAAATATATCACAGACTTTCCGGTAGATCAAAGAATGGACCAACCAAATTGACCTTTTCATTGAGTTGTTCTCAGAAAAAAGTCATTTTGAAACAGCACTCAGGAGTAACGAACGACTCCTCCATAATCATACATTAGTAGTGCCCCTTACATTAAGTGGACAAACGTCGAAACAATTCGCATGTTCTTGTTGTTTCCTTGAACAAGGACTACCGTCGATGGATCCGGACACCAGACTTTATAAATCACATATATTTAACCTGTACAATAGCATCACCTCCGACTTCTCATCGAAATCTGATTCATGTAGTCCCCAGAACACGGAACTCCACATGTTGTAAAATATCATTCTAAAGGTTATCAAAACGAAAGGACAAGAAAAACGGAAGCTAAATACACTTTTAGATAACACTTCTTTACTTACTTTTCACACGACGTAACTGATCTCCATATAACTGGATTGCTAGAACGTTAGCGAACAAGGTCGCAACTTAAAACCCTCACCCCTCAATACGGCGTCACGTCAATTAACATTGTAACTCCTCCCATTAGTGAAATCCTGTGGCGAAAAAAATGGTTGCTTGCTTGAGCACCGCGTCACAGTTACCACACTCTAAAATCATTTGGGTTAAAAATCAACCCAAATCAGCTGGGTTGAGTCAATATGAACCCGATTGGGTTCATATTCACTCAATTCAGTTGATTTGGGTTACTTTTTAACCCAACTGATTTTAGAGTGCACTTCATTGAACGGCATGGTTTTTAATTAGCACAAAACTAGTAACACAGCATCAATTTGGCATTTAGTTTTTGTCAATATTAACTAAAATATGTTGTAAACATTTTACATTGCCGCGCAAAAATGTGCACATCATCAGCCTATTCATCTTTCATGGTCATCTAAAGTATATTCATTGAAAATAGTGCTTAGCCGATTACCAGAAATGGCCGCTGACCGATTACAGGTTATTTGAGCTCACAATCGGCCGATTCGGATACCGATGACGATTGTGATACCGTGCACTATTAGACAAGTCGAGGCTCGAAGAACTACATTAAATTGAACTTATTTTACGAGTTTACAATCCGTTCACTACTAGATAAGTCGAGACTCGAAAGAACTACATTAAATTGAACATATTTCCTTTGACTCAGGTCCAGTAAAATTAGCAGTCGCGCACACTTGATCTCAGCGCCACTTACTACCCAAGTGCGCGCAACTGGTAATTTTTACTGCGATCTGAGTCAATGGAGTGCAACCTTCCCTTTCCGGTATGAACTGGAGATTGCCACAAGAACGCCCAATTGTAAACTTCCCAGGTCGTTTAAGTTGTATGTCCCGTAAAGGGGCGTCTTGAGAAATTAAGAATTCACATTGTGGTGATTTTTCAACTTTATTGAATTGTATCATTGATATCATTTTATAACAATTGAACAATTGTAGAAGATAATAAGATGTGATTAATGAATCATCACACAAATGATGCTTGGCAACAGTCGGTTGAACCGATGTTTCTGGAGTCGTTGCTGTTGTCATACGATTGCACACAATCGGCCGATTGGGATGGCCGATTCCGATCATCGGTTGAACACAAATTGAAAAGCGATCTATAAAAGGCAGGAGGCATCGAGAAATTGAAAAGCGAGAGAATTTGTTTGTGTTTATTTATAACAACAATCTCCTTCCTCCAACTCCCAAGACGGCGAAAGGTGATACACTTTTCAATATGTGACCACCGATGGTTACATCAATCCAGCTGTACAGAAATAAGTGGACTGGATCTACTCGTTTTAAAGAGGACTCATAAGTTATAATGGGCGTGACTTACTCTAGGTTGGTAGAGTGTAACTCAATTTTACAAGGTGCCAAAAGAAAGTCACTCAAATGTCCCACGAAGGAATTTCTGTTGGTTGGTAGAGTGCTGGACTGATTTGAATCTAGGGATTTGTTTACATGCATTTGTTTTGTTATAATTTTTGGCGAATGACGGAATTTGTAACACGACAAACTCATCATAACAAAATAATTTTGCATCCGAATGAATACAATTTATTTAGTTATTTATTGGTGTTTAAGGTCACATAATTATGCACAATGGCTAATCATGACCGGAATGAATACAAGACCCACTTATAGAATACGAAGACTTTAAGTCAATGAATCAGCATATTTAATTAGAGCCCAAATAAGGGTACACAGTACTCGCCTGGTTAACCCTTTACCCAGCGTAACAGCTAAAACCGGCCAGTGCTATTCTCAAAAATCGCCAATTAATTTTCATTATTTTTTCATTTTTTATCTCAAAAACATAGGTTATGACCCCTCGTCGAGCTCGTTCCAACGAGGGGTCATACCCTATGTTTCTGAGACAAAAAAATAGTTTTTGCAAGTGTCGTCTGCTTTCCATGTTTGGTAAAGGACTAAAGTTACTACAGTTTTACAGGAAAGTTACCTCCCCTTAAATTTCTTATACTGTTAGTAAAATTAACAATGAAGGGCATGGGAATTTCATATAACAATTGAAATTTCGAAATATTAGCGAATTGTATCATCGATGTGAGCATCATTTTTAGCTCAACTTTGACGAAGTCAAATTTGAGCTATTGTCATGGTCCGTCTGTCCGTCTGTCCGTACGTCAACAATTGGCTATGGCTCGAGCTAGAGGTCGTATTTATGAACCGATCTTTACAAAACTTCTTGTGTACCTTTGTTATGACCCTGGGACGGGAACGAGTGTTTTTAGGTGTGGTCCGAAATTCAAGATGGCTGCCAGCAGCCATTTTGTACCGATGATGCAAAAATCAGTTTTTTGTATAGAACTTCTGTATGAAAGTTCTGATTTGAATAAAGTTTTGTATAAATGTTTAGTACCATGGGATACATCACATATAATACGGGTTTTTTTCTCGTGCGTAAATTATGCAAATTAGACTGACTTTGATTTATTTAGTGTTACTTTCAGAGCTGTAAGTGCCAAGCTGCTATGGCTCGGGCTAGAGGCCGTATTTATGAACCGATCTTTACGAAACTTCTTGGGTACCTTTGTTATGACTGTGGGACGAGAACGAGTGTTTTTGGGTGCGGTCCGAAATTCAAGATGGCTGCCAGCTGCCATTTTGTACCGACGATGCAGAAATCTGTTTTTTGTACAGAACTTCCATATGAAACCTCTGATTTGGATAATTTTTTGTATGAATGTTTAGTACCATGGGATACATCACATATAATACGGGTTTTTGTCTCGTGCGTAAATTATGCAAATTAGACTAACTTTGATGTTTTTTGGTGTTACTTTCAGCACTGTAAGTGCAAATGCCAATACGGCTCAGGCTAGAGGCCGTATTTATGAACCGATCTTTACGAAACTTCTTGGGTACCTTTGTTATCACCGTGGGACGAGAACGAGTGTTTTGGGGTCCGGTCCGAAATTCAAGATGGCCGATGGCAGCCATTTTGTACGAAATTTGGTGCAATCAGATTTTTGCACAGAACTTCCATATGAAAGTGCTGATTTGAATAAATTTTTGTGTGAATGTTTAGTACCATGGGATACATCACATATAATACAGGTTTTTTTCTCGTGCAGAAATTATGCAAATTAGATGAACTTTGATTTTTTCAGTGCTGCTTACACACAGTAAGTACACATGGCAATACGGCTCGGGCTAGAGTCTGTATTTATGAACCGATCTTCACGAAACGTCTTGGGTACCTTTGTTATCACCTTGGGACGAGAACGAGTGTTTCGGGGTGCGGTCCAAAATTCAAGATGGCTGCTAGTGGCCATTTTGTATCGAAATTAGGTCTAATCAGTTTTTTGTACACAACTTCTATACGGCTCAGGCTAGATGCCGTATTTATGAACCGATCTTTACGAAACTTCTTGGGTACCTTTGTTATTACCGTGGGATGAGAACGAGTGTTTTTGGGTGTGCTCCGAAATTCAAGATGGCCACCAGCAGCCATTTTGTACCAAAATTAGTGCAATCAGTCTTTTGTACAGGACTTCTGTATGAAAGTTCTGATTTGAATAAATTTTTGTATGAATGTTTAGTAACATGGAATACATCACATATAGTACGGGTTTTTTTCTCGTGCAGAAATTATGCAAATTAGATTAACTTTGATTTATTCAGTGCTATTATACTCTGTAAGTGCACATGTCAATACGGCTCGGGCTAGAGGCTGTATTTATGAACCGATCTTCACAAAACTTCTTGGGTACCTTTGTTATCACCTTGGGACGAGAACGAGTGTTTCTGGGCGCGGTCCAAAATTCAAGATGGCTGCCAGTGGCCATTTTGTACCGAAAGTAGGTCCAATCAGTTTTTTTTTGTCACAACTTCTACACAGCTCATATTTGTGAACTGATCTTCACGAAACTTCTTGGGTACCTTTGTTTTCACCTTGGGACAGGAATGAGTGTGTTTTGGGGTGCCTTTGTTATCACTGTGCTATGAGAACAAATATTTTGGGGTTCAGTCAGACCCACTCTGGGACTCAAAGATTTTTTCTAGTTTAGCATCTGACTGTCACCCACCTTTACAATACTTTACCTATACATTTGTTACAGGCAACGCTCAGTATTTATGTACAGACCGTTACAATACTTTATATGTACCTTTGTTATCAGGTCATCACCTAGATGTTTGTCATTGCTGTGTCAGATACTATACATGTACATGTCTTTGTCTTGACAAGTTGAGCTACAGTGTCATTGACACTTTCATTTTCAGAAACTTCAGACATTTTCCCGTAGAGTAGTATAAAAACACAGAAGATTTCTTTTTACAATTTTCTCCAATCAGTTTGAACGTTTGATTCTCTGGTGAAACCCGGTGAAACCCATTTAAAAATAAGAAAACGATGCTTTCGTCAGCCTTTAGTGTGTTGTAACTTTTTTCTGTTCATCATTTCAACAGTGTACGCTTAGTGACATATTATATAGACACAGTGCTTTCCATTAAGATAAAAGTCTAGGATGTAAGTCTAGTATGTAAGATTTGCTAAGTTTTTTCCTAGGGGAGAAAAAAAAGCTTGCAAATTACATTGAAAACACATTCGCTAAATAATTACTGTGGAATAGTTGCTTCTAAATACCTTGCCATAAAAAAATCAAGTTTTCTTTTGTAATTTTTAATTATCAAAAACAACAGACAGCTCCAAGGGCTGTCTATTCTTTCTGCTTATTAAAAGTAACAAAAAGACATTTGGCTTTATTTTGTACTGATGTCTTAGGGCTTTCTCAACAGGTACTTGCTTCTTAATTGAGCCTTCTCCACCCGTCTTATAATTTCAAGAGAGATAACTGTATCGAAAGTCGATTTTCATGACGATATGAGTCAGGTATGCTTAAAGTATTCATTTATCATGAACAATGTTGCAAGTATGGACATTCCGCAGTTCGGTAACGCCCGACGAACTATACGGTCGTTCATAATTTTTTTTATTTATTTTCTGGCGTGGAAGGTCGTTTTCAGAATTATGTGGCAAGATTGACAACTAAAGTATGTAGTCAGATGTATTCAGTTGTTTATGCTGAAACTGCCCTATTTTATAACATATTTTCATTCAATGGGTGTTGTCCATATGCCTTTCGGGCGGTGAGAGATCTACGTTCCCCGTTAGTGGAACAGTCGACATCCAGAGGATTTCTTCGGAGCGTAGGTTCGAACGTATGTCTCGCCACCTTATCAAAATCCTATCTGTTAGGGACTGTTTGTGCGCCTGTGGGGCATATATCTCTGGCCTTGGTCACAATCGCCGCACGTTTATGGTCCTAGTATTTACGATGGTGTTTATGTCCGTTTTCTTCGATATTTCTTCCACGGGGTTAAACCCCCGGTCAATCGAAATCACTTTGCTTAACATTCTGCTTATGGTACGCCCTCGTCAGCGTCTTTACACACTTGGTAGTTTCGCTGCTGCTGTCTGTATGGTTTCGTCTTTCACAGTTACATTCACTGATCTTTACCTCGCATGGTTATCTTGGTCTCCACCTACCAAGGAATTACTAGTTCAAAGTTTACGAATAAAGTTCCCACAGTCTATTATCAACACTGCCAGCACTATGCCGCCAAGCAGTTCTAACACAAATTCCCCTATCTCACGAGGTCAACCAGCTCTCCAAAACCTCATAGCTATTTATCACTTATGACCAGTGCTCATGAACATTCGCGGTTTATGGCTGTCCGCCGACACAACTTTATGAACATTCACAACGAGTTCCCATGGAGAATGAGGGACGGTCTAACCCTGGGTCTATTCTAGAGCTATAACCGTTAAGAGATTTTCTTGATCGATTAATGATGTTGATTGACCTTGGCTAACCGATCAATCGCTTGTCCAAATAGATATCTGAATAAATGCCATACCGTTGATGATTTACAGCATGAACCCTTTACCCAACGTAACAAACAAAACCGACTAGGCCTATATACAAAAATCTCCATTCAAATTTATTATGTTTTCAATTTTTGTCTCAAAAACATAGCTTATGACCCCTCGTTGGAGGGCCTTTGTTGAGCTCTTTCCAACGAGGGGTCATAAACTATGTTTTTGAGACAAAAGTTGAAAAGTTTGAGTAATTCATGAATTTATTTTGCAAGTGCCGTCTGCAACCCGCAATGCGTAAAGGGTTGAGAATGACCATTCCCAGCTACTGATACAGTAACTTGCATGATTTACTCCGTCTCACATAACTGATGTGCGTCAGTGTGACAATGTTTGCCTGTTTTTGGAGCAAGTTTGTTCCTTTGTTACCCCATATAATACAGTAGTTGAAAGGCACCGGTTAATCGATCAATTACTTTTTGGATCGATCAAGATGTTGATCATTGATAAATCGATTACTCAGTTAACCTTTTGCAGCTCTTGTCTATTCCTCAAATATATACAGCCTGGAAGCAGGTTGGAAGCAGGTTGGAAACAATCAATTTTAGTCATAATTGCGCTCTTTGAAATTTAAAACTTGGGCCAATATAAATATGTTTATAACGAAGTTTACTTTTATACAAGATATTTTAATGATATTGTGGCAATGTGATTTTGTTTTCTGGTATTGACTTGCATTAGTTGATTTATACGATACGCGAATCTTTTGGAGGTTGCTTGATTTTATCTATTTACAGAAAAGTATGAAGAATTTAGTTTTTCTTTGATTTCAACGGCACAGATCGGTTATTTTTGGCTTTTATAATTTTCGATGTCCGAAGACTCCCTAATATATCTGGACAAATATCGTAAATTGGCGAATGTTAACGCCCAGTTACATTATTTAGGGACTGCTCTGTTTGTTAATTATCACCACGTTTCTTGAAGTCAAATTGACATAAAACCGATCAAGCATTCGCGTATCGTGCTGTTTATAAACTCCACAATATTGGCAACTTTATACATTTTTTGCGTTTAACCCCTTCACTCTGATGTCAAAATACCAAAATTTCAGGAAGCTGTTTTTTCCCATAATGCATCTTGAAATTTAACCAATTCAATCTCGTTTGACAGAGCTCAATGAGCTCTGTCAAACGAGATTGAATTGGTTAAATTTCTAGTTGCATTATGGGAAATTTTTTCTGCCTGAAATTTAGATATTTTGACATCAGTGTGCAGGGGGTTAAAACATGAGAATATATAAAAATATATCCAAAGATATTTACACAAACAACGACAGTTTGTCTTGACATCCTTTAACTACTTGACACATATATACTACAAGTTTCCACAAAAACTTATTTATAAATTGATTTATTGGTGGTTACGGTAACTTTCTCAAACATGGGCCTGTTTCCTGATCTCAAGACAAGTCGGTTTGTTTATTTGTTTTTGAGGGTTTAACGACACTTTCCACAGCTAGGGTAACATCGTGTCGGGCAGTTTTAAGGATGGATGAAGCCGGAGTTCCCCGAGAACCACCGATCAGCTGCGTGCAACTATCAGATCCCCCAACTTACTAAATGTGCGCAAGTATAGTTAGTTAGCAGAGGTTGAAGGTTAGTGCACCATCGACGTGCAGTTTACCTAAGTACATAGCACCACCGTGATCCCACGTGGGTAATCGGGACGAAGTATCTTAGCCAAAGATATAACGCAGTTACTGCTCGCAGAACAAGAATAAAGTCAAGTTTATCCAATCACTTATACATGTGCTGGCCATTTTCGAAGGCTCTCGTGTTAGGCATTTTTTACCGGGTCATATTGTACTAGTAACACAGAAAGCATTACCGCATGTGATACTTGAATGTTCATCTCTTAAGTTAGGTACTGAAGAAAAATAAAAATTGAAACTGATTTAGACACAAATAAACTAATAAACAGTGACTAGATTGGCAAAATGGTAGCATTTGCTCCTAGCAAGTAAACTTGTGCACTGCAGGAGTTTACCTTTGAAAATACGATAAAAGTGATGACAACCATGCAGCTGCTGTTATTTCTACTGACAAGAATATTACAATGAAAATACCGTATTAAATTAATTTTAGGTAAATTTCGAATGGAACCAATTCCAGATTATGCAAAATGGCATCTTTCATATCGAAAGCTTCGATATGAAAGTTGCTATTTTGCATAACCAAGAACTGAAAAATTGAATCCGTTCGTTCTGAAAAAATCATTGCTCCCCTGTTCGTGAGCACCAGCTTTTACGTTTTAAAATGATGGAACTTTATTACTTTCCAAAGTGTGATTTACTGGGATTTCCGGGTTTGATTATAAACGATAACTTCACAAGTGAATTATGCAATCAAAAATTGTGTCATGTATCCGTGCGCGCAAACGAAGACGCTTTGCAGTTGGTGAAATGGGAACTTCATTGTTTTTTGTTTTTTGTAACCCTTTACCTAATATGAAAAGCAGACGACACTGCAAAAAAATTCTTGAATAGCTATTATTTTCATTTTTTGTCTCAAAAACATAGTTTCTGACGCCTCATTGGAACGAGCTCGACGAGCTCGTTCCAATGAGGGGTCATAACCTATGTTTTAGAGACAAAAAATGAAAAAATAATGAAAATTAACTGGCGATTTTTGAGAATAGCGCTTGCCGTTACGTTAGGTAAAGGGTTAAATAATTATAATTACCGTTAATAATGAAAAGTTATAAACAGAGTAATCGCTTGACTGGACTGGTTACGTGAAATAATTCATTCGAGGCGAGGTACTATATTGTAAAACACTCGTACGCATTCGCGCACTCGTGTTTGTACAACGTCCCTCCTCTCTACATAAGCAGAAAATGTAGGATAGAAATAACGATATATAGTTGCCAGTACTTCTTCTGTAATTTCAACGGTAGGTTTTACAACGTGGTTCTCTGTGTCGGAAATCGGGGCTTTGTCGCTGCTGGGGGAAATAGATTCACACCGCGTATTCAGCCAAAATTCAAGGAGTGTCGCCTGAATCCGTGCGTGAACGTATGTCTCTCCGTGACGAACCCGACGGTTTCACTTTTGATGGGGTGGTTCTTATCCTGAAGGAATTAATAACTTTTCCTCGAAAAGCATAAATCAACAGGGGTTCACTGAAAACAACAATTTGAATACATAATACACATAAATAAATATGATAATTTGTGACTTAAATGGATTCCAAAAGAATACGAAAACAAAACGTCAATCACCCCCTACCCACACAGTTTTTGAGTCACTTACAAGCCCGCATTCTCTGTTGTAGCTGGTTTTTCCTCCTTTTCGTTGGTATTTGTTCCTTGGTCGCCTTTTCACTTCACCCATTCATCGCCGTCGCACGGCCACTAACGTATTGTCACTTTATCGGACGCCTCTGCTCTAAAGTGTGACCGAATGTCACTCTACCACTGCCGTCGCACGGCCACTAGCTTATTGTCACTTTACTTGACGCTTTTCACACAAGCAGTCGCCACCAGTGGGTTAAACTCTCCCTTACGTTTGTCTCAGAATAACGTTCATACAGGAAAAGCCTACTCTGCCTACGTATGGCTTGCCTCCTAAAACAGGTAATGCCGTTTACCTAAATGCAAATAGCTCCCTGAGCTCGTACTTCGTGTTTCTGATCCTATTCTCATATATGGTCACCGACTTGGCCCGCGACTGCTCCTATTCTAAATATGAGCTCTGTGGCTCCACTACATCACAGCGTGCCTAAATTTTCGCACCGATGCGGCACCTCCTCTAACCTATAGCACGGGGCATCCCCATCTACGCGCAACGACCCACAGTCTTACACACCTTCAGGCTGGAATGATTTTTTCGAGAAATCCCCCGATTTTTATTTCCATAGCCAGAACATTAATTCTCAGTTTAATCGCTTCTCTTGAACTTGGCCGCTCAGGTCTAACTTAATTTAATATTCGCTTTAATGTTCCCTTGAAAGACTCGAATTTCAAAATTTCCTGACATTCGTGACAGGCCAGATGCGTAATATGGGTGTGTGTCCAGAACATGCGCAATGTACTGGTTTTCCAGGAATTAGCTATTAACTCGCCATAATTACATAGATAATGACTCCAGGAGAACACTATCTCACTTACTCCTCTCATACGTTATCAGATAGCCCATGTGGCGTTCATCAAGTACGTCATAATGGACATTAAATTTCATGCTTAATTGCCAGCGCTAGAATTATTGCTGGGTCTGTTTAAATGACAAATCGGTTTCGGGTCCGTTATATACCTATCTTTACGCTTTACATTTAACCCAGGCAGAAAGATTATCGAAAATATTTACACATTTAAACAAGAAAATCGCAACTTATAGCTAGCACCTTGACACTCTGTCAAAGTATCACCACTCAGAAAACATTATAAGTTATTGTGATGAATTGACGGTAACATGGTGTGGGGTTGAAGCTCGAAGCTTATGTTCAACCTAGATGCGGATCGTCTCCATTGAACATAAGCACAGGGCGGCAAACCTCAGACCATGTTACCGTCATTTCATCACAATAACGTATGTGTTCCAATAAGACCCTACCCTCAGCCAAAAAAAAACAATTTGTGAAATAAACTAGGCAACTTTACACGATAGCAAGTTTAGTAAATAAACCACCTGTGTAGCCCACGACGGCACTTGGTAAATAATCAATAAAACAGACAAAGGTCGAGGTCACTCCATCTTAGTTCAAATCACAAACTGATCTGCACGTGTGAAAAATCAGGAAAAATGAAACGGTCTGAAAGTCACTCCATTAATGGAATAATTGCGAAATGGGATAGGTCATTTCAAATATTTCGCGTGGTGAAGTTAGACGTTAACCCTTTACCCACCGTAACGGCCAAAACCGGCCAGCGCTATTCTCAAAAATCGCCAATTAATTTTCATTTTTTTTTCATTTTTTGTCTCAAAAACATAGGTTATGACCCCTCGTTGGAACGAGCTCGTCGAGCTCGTTCCAACGAGGGGTCATAGCCTATGTTTTTGAGACAAAAAATGAAAAAAATTAGTTATTCAAGAATTTTTTTTGCAAGTGTCGTCTGCTTTTCATGTTAGGTAAAGGGTTAATATATGCAACTGGAGCCGTAAACTCTGCGAGCTCTCATTCCAACCAGAGGGTGAATATTTTAGTCTTATTCAAGCATAACTTTTTGTATGTAAAACAAATCATTTGACACCTAGATGAACTCCTCTAGAGTATTGCTGCATTGTATTGCTGTTCATTTCTATTTTAATAATGACCGAGAACCGATAATAAATTGAAATTCATTTTTACCAGAATTTAAGATATAAATTTATTTTTAAGAGAAAACTGTTGCCGAAAACAAAATACAAAATAGAAAAAAATATATCTGTATTTCCGAATGACTCATTTCCGAAGAAAACTCGAAAAATTGATAATCTTCATCAGATATTTTATGACCCAATTCACAATATTTTTTTTACCGGAAAATGCGAAACGATTAAATATAACGCCAACATTCTTTTAACTGAAAGACTTGTGCTACTGAGATACCACTTCCTCCTACGGAAACATTTCTGATTATATTCCGCCACTGTTTCGAATATTATGGTCTTTTGTGATTGTGAATATGATGTGATATAAACCTAAAAAACTTGTATTGACCGAGGTGTTTTTTTATTAAATACCCCATCCTAAAAAGACAACAACCAATCTCCTATTTGTCAATTAAAAGTTCAATTATATAAACCAGAAATACTTTTATTTAACAATAAAATAGTCATCATCTGCAAAATAACATAAACATGAGACGGAAATCAGGTTGACTGCGCATGCGCGTCGATTGAAATAGAATTAGAGAGGGGATTTCCGAAAGCTATATTTAGAAAGTTGATATTCACTGGAAAGTCAGCGTACATGGAGTTTTGAGTACCAGTCACATGGATAAGATACATCCAATAGAAATGTGGTTATTTATAAAGTATATATATATATCAGAGTGCTGGTAGTTACAAGAAAAAATCACCAAAGTTCAAAACAAATTTATTTTGAACTTTGATGATTTTTTCTTATATATATATATGTATATATATATACCTATGGTATTAAGATCAGATTTTATTTAAAGGTATAAATATACTCTCACGACTCTACACAGGTGTACGAAATCACCCCAGCAGAGTATATGCATTTAATAAATCTGTGAAAGTGTTTACGTAACTAACAACCTTTGTTTGAACTGAGACACTGCGGGATCTCCTGAGACATCATGGAAAGCCGGGACAGATAGATCCAGACAGATCCAGACAGAACCAGACATGCTAGAGTCATATAGGCAGATTTTTCCAACAACTATACCTACCCCAACCTCTAGCTATCATCAATCATAATGTGCAAGACGTGTTTTACTGTTAAAAGGGACAGCAAACGGAATGATAAATGGCAAAAAAACGTCCCGAGTAATTGTAAAACGCAGGTTGTGTCTGTCTGGAACTCTTTGACCTCCCTGCTGCAGGACATTTCCTTTTCTTTCATTAATTTTGTCGACGCATCTGCGTAGACATTTCAGTACGCGCGTATCAATAACCAACTAATCCCTTATCTAACACAACCAATAACAAAAACAATTGCATCGAAAACATCACTTAACCCCGATTGTCCACATGGGGGCACGATGACGCCGTGTACTAAGGCGTACTGCACGTCGATGGTGCGCATGTATTCAACCAATCTAACCCTGCCTGTGTTAGCAGCTGCTCGTCGTTGCTCGGTGGTTCTCTCGGGTGCTCCGGCTTCCTCCATTCGTAAAACTGCCACGGTCATGATTAGCCATTGTGCATACGTATGTGACCTTAAACACCAATGAATAAATAAATATAAATCGAAAACATAGCTCATGATCCCTCAATGGCTAGCTCGTTCCAATGAGGGGTCATAAGCTATGTTTTGGATGCAAAAATCTAAATAATAATGAATCTTGAAAGGTATGTTTACGAATAGCGCGGGACGGATAATTCCGTTTTATGAAGTTAATATTAACTTGGAGCTATTGTGCCCAATCGGTGATTTGGTTCTCACTCAACCACTCGTCGTTAGACATCAACTCACGTACTTATTTGCAAATCAACATGCAATCCGCGGGACTAAAAAGTAAATTTGCAATCCACAGACAACTTTGCCGTCTCCACGGGGTCCGTGAACTGACAAAATGTTTATTGGTTCATTCTGTTTATTTTGGGCTGACTGGTGAGAATACGGACAGATGCCCACCTGGTGGATGGCTGCATGAGTACCAAACCCTAATGTGATGCAGCAGTGACATAGAGAAACTAGACACCCCATAACATCGCGGTGCAATGAAGTTCCAGGAAAGAAAATAGGTCCATTTTTGTCATCTGTTGATAATACCAAACCACGTTTTATTTCCTTTCAAGCGTCTCTATAATTTTCTTTTAGAATTATAGCGGCAGTTCGATAAAATTTCGCTGTGGTGAAAACTCATAAGCTGTCTGTGACACCAGTTCGTTGCCTGTGTTAAATAAGCACACAATCTAAAACGCCACGTTTGTGAGAAACAGATTTGGAAAATAACTGCCGATTACATTTTTTCCAGAGTGGATAATTTCAATCCATCCATTTCATTTATTGGTAACTTTCTCAGGAATGTTTTTTATTGTATCGCAGTCTAAAGATATTTCCCTTTTATCCGGATTCTTCACCTTTGAGGGGGCGCGGTGGCTCAGTAGGTAGAGGTGCAGGCTGAAAGCCGAGAGGTCCTCGGTTCGAATCCCACCTGCGGCAACCGCGATGTGTCCTTGGGCAAGACACTTCACCCCCATTGCCCACGTGGGGGCACGGTGACGCTGTGTACTAAGGCGTACTGCACGTCGATGGTGTACCTGTCTTCAACCAATGCTAACCCTGCTTGTGTGGAGTTAGTATGTTGGGAAGCTGACAGTTGCTCGGTGGTTCTCTCCGGGTACTCCGCTTCCTCCACCCGAAAAACTGTCGTAGTCATGATTAGCCATTGTGCAGAATTATGTGACCTTCAACACCACTAAATAAATAAGTAAATACTTCACCTTTGCAGCGTACTCGCAGGAAACATTTTTCTGGCATTAGTACTGGTGTTATTTTAAGGCCCCTGCGAAGCTTCGAGATTAGATTCGAAATCATCCCGATTCGATTCGATTCTAGTCCCTCTGATTACAGAAATTGTCGAATCGTCGTGATGTTCTTAAAATCATACCTAGTCGTCCCCCTGAGTTCCAATGTGTTCTATGTGCCAGTAGGCACATAGAACACATTGGAACTCAGGGGACGGAGTGTCTTCTTCTAAGCCCTTCTTCTATGATCCGGTCTACAACAGACCTGATGATCGGAAACGAGTGCAAAGAGGTTCCTCTTTCTTACTTGTGGTATATTCCGTTTTTGATTGATTTTCCCAAACAAAGCAGTTGCCCTTGAATCCCCATTACTTGAGTGGTGATTGGAAATATCTGAGGTTGAAAGAAGGTGCAATATTTGTAATCAGAAATCCTATCTGATTCGACTCGACTCGAAAATTTGAGATACAAACAGACCTGATTAATTTATTGTTGGGTTCTTTCATCCTTAAAGAGCCTGAACACAGTAAATCCTAACACTCTTCCTTGGTTAATACGCTATATTGAGAAGTTGGTGCTGCATGTTTCAATAAGCTGACAAAACGAAAATGTACGTTCGATTCGTCGGTCCGGGAATTCTCAAACTCTTAACCGCTCAGTTATGACCGATTTTCTACAGAGTTGCAGCACGCTGCTTTGTGATAGATAATATTCATGTTCTAGGATGATGAGACGCGAAAATGTGGTCTGACTTAGAAGGAAATTGTTTATATCAGCGGATTCAGACAATGATAGAAACTACAAATTTAACTAATGAAAATCTCACACAAAGTACCCCGATGGAATGTACCGTATGCAATGAGAGAAACTATCAAATTGAATGTACCTTACGGTATAACCTAGCATAAAGCATTTAACTTATGCAAATCTCGGATATTCTCGCTTAAAATATTCGAGTCCGCGATTCAGTCTGTGTAAGTGTCATTGTCTGAAACCACTTATGCTAAAACTTTCTACATTCTTGTCATTATTGAACCGGTAGTGCAAATCGTGACCAGAAAACTTTCTAACACTTCCGCTACAAGCTAATCGATTGGTCGTTTCAAAAGAGCATCGTCCCAATTTGTTTCGTGTCTTGTTTCGTCGTCGTGGGTAGATTGCTGAAGTCTGTTATCTCATGTTTGCTTAAGAGTGGTTATCCATGTCGGATATAGTTAAAGCGACAAAACAATGTCTGAAAGGAATCTTTGACGTACGGCTTGAAAGTAAAGACTTGACATTATTTTATCGTGCGTGTTTACTGACTTCTTCATTATACGGTTTCTGCTTTACAGATTAGGGGCCTGTGAAACTTTGAAATTCGGTTCGCTTATGAGAACACCCAGCCGTTGCCGTACGAATTTTGGTCGTGTTACGAGCGTTGAGATAGTGCATGGAGTAATACTTTTTTCTATTCAGTTTGCAACTTGAAAGCAATGCGATACTCCATATTTGAGCCATGCTGTAAAACAATTACATACATTGAATGTCCTAAGAATAATGTGTAAATGAGTCATACAATCAATGAAAACAATTTTGACACATCGCTGCTTCGCGTCAAAATTGTTTTTATCGGTTGTATGTTTCATTTTGTTCTTTAGTCTCGGCTTAATTAACTGCTGTCTTCCGCTCCACAAAATCATTTTTATTATTGCATTTTTTAGTCTGTGTGAATCCCAGAGTGTTCTTTTTGGTAATGATTCTGTTCTTTCTTTCTTTCTTTCTTTCTTTCTTTCCTTTCTTTCTTTCTTTCTTCTTCTACTTCTTCTTCTTCTTCTTCTTCTTCCGCTGGCTCTCTCTATTCCGTATACATATATCCCTATCCCGAAACTTTTTGGAATACTGTTGGACATCCACTAGTACTCGATAGCCTATGATTTTCAGGTTTCTGGGGGCTTTGCGTTTGGTTCTAGGGGATACAGGGTTTTCAAGCCTCTAAATAACTACTAACAATAAACACATCTCGATGCAGCAACCATTATATGAGAGAACCTATCTCATTTTATACATTCTAAGGAACAATGTAAACAAACAAATTCTTGAGTACAGCTGTAGCTTTCATAGTGCATCGCATTAAATATATACTATTCAAAAAAAGTAGTGGATATTTGATAAAAGTGAGATATATGAAGAAATATATTTTTATTTTCATCAAAAAGACAGTTGAGACATTGCACTGTGATATCTGGTGAATGATTTCAGCGATAGTTGGGTTCTGACAAGCACACATTCCACGCACTGAGCTGTAGAAGGCATGGACGGTCAGTCAGAGAGGTTACAACCTTCAGTCCAAGATATCAATACCTTGTAAATCCTTCTCGGTTCACGAGACAAGAGCGGATCCGACGTGGCTTACTCCTCACCAAACGTCCAGTATCAGCTTGACTGATGTTATTCCATTCTTCCTGTAGTGCAGCGGCGAGTTCCTGGACATTGGTAGGGGCTGTTGGCGTTGTTGTAGGCGCCTGCCAAGCATATCCCAGGTCAAGGCAGTGTAGTGGTGTTCTGCACCTGGAGAAACTTTGTAGCGACACAGGCCCTGTATGCTCCTGAATTGTCAACTTGGAAAATGAATCTACAGCCGAGACGTCGCGCAAATGGCACCACATGAGCTGCTAAGATGTTGCCACGGTAGTACTTCCATGTGACACGGCCTTGGATGACATGTAATGCTGTTCTGCTTGTCATGATTATGCCAGGGATGCGAGCAGTCCCATGCAAAAAAAAAAGAGGAAATTGGAATTTTTTAAAGGGATCCATAGGGTTGATGTAGCAAAGACGTCTGTAGCAAAGGCTCTTAGGGGATAAATTTTATATGAATTTACAAGTCTAGTATGTGTATGGTACCCCCAAAAATATGCCTTCATAGTGGCATGACTCTCAGAACTGAATAAATCTAAGAAATTGCCTATCAGAAAATTTAATTGTGCATTATTCTGAGATCACACAAAATCATTCATTCATTTAATTCTAGTACTTTAAGGATATTCTCCTCTATAATAGCTTTATTCAAGGCACAGATTAAAAATTTGGCTAATTGCATCTTGTTCAACAGGGCTCAATGAGATCTCTTGAACAAGATGTAATTAGCTAAATTCTCAATTTTAATGTGGAAAACTCTATGCCAATCATTAAAAAAATGCTTTCAAGAAGCCACATAAGAAAGAGGAAATCCTCTGAAAAGAGGAAAACCCACAGGCCTGGCCTCCCCACACCATAACCGATCCACCACCAAAACGATCGCACTGCCTAACGGTTGAGTCATGGTATCGTTCGTTCCGCTGCCGCCACACTATGTTTCGCCTGTCATGGAAGTCGAGAGTGATCCTCGATTCATCGGAAAACATCACGGTGCTCCACCGACGATTGTCCCTGCGCTGTCGTGCTCCACACCAATTACGCCTTGCTGCGATGTGACGTTCAGTCAAACGTGGAATTATTCGAGGTCGTCGAGCGTACAAATTCCAGCTGTGTGGGCGATTCTCGGATAATAATGGCCACTGACTCGCACATCTGTCGCTCGGTGCAGCTGCTGTCCAATTTCTGAGGCACTTTGATGGCGGTAACGTAAGGCTGCTTTTCGGATGAAACGATCCGGGTTAGCAGTTGTCTCCCTTGGATGACCTGACCGACGTCTTTCATCAACATTGCCTGTCTGGCGGTAGCGTGACCACAACCTGCTAATCACCGATTGAGTAACGTTGAGAATTTGATCCACTGCAGTCTGTCTGTTGCCAGCTTCCAACATGTCACCGGCACGTAAACGTTCGTCACGTGTCAGTCTTCGCATACCTCAAAAGTTACGTTTCGGCGAGAAACTATTCATGAATGAGTTTATACCAAGAACAGAACGATGAGACCTCCGAAAAAAGTCCGTACAGTACAAATGAAAATTTCAAAAAGTACCCCACAGACATTAACGCGGCGCTCGTGCGAAAAACCTGCACGAAGTTTTCGTGGGCTGGTGACATTCATGATCCACACGAAACTTGGTAACATATTGATGTGTCCAATCACGCGTATCCAATACCATTTTCCGAAAATATTAACATCAGTTTGGATATCCCCTACAATTTTTGAATAGTATATGTGGCTTTAACCTGATGCGAAATTCATCCTCAAACCAAGTTCAAAGAAACCCTTAGTTTAGCTTATTTTAGTTCGGATGCTTTCACCTTTTCTATGCGATGCAATTTTATTTTTCCCTTGTTTTATCTGATAACACAAGATTACTTCAATCGAGTAAGGTGTGGATGAGGTAGAATTGGTGGGTGGGTGGATGGGTGGGGAGGGCGGGGTGGGGTGGGCTCGTTGCTCGTTATTAAAAAGTAGTATTTAAATGTGGCACACAAAAAACTCATTTTCAACTTTTCACCCCCCCCCCCCCTCCAGTGCACTGATATCGAAATTACAAAACGTCATGCTCCGTCGTTTTCCCGCAATGTTACTTTGCATTTAATTACTTCATATCTTGTTTGTCAGCGCTGATTGAGCTCTGTCAAAACAAACTTAATTGGTTAAATTCGTAGCTTAGTTTAGTTCTGATGCTTTCACCATTTTCGAAGAGTTTACTGATCAGAGAAAGTTCTCTAGTTTTGAAAACATTTTAATTATGTCACTTAATCCATCCCCTGAGTTCCACTGTGTTCTATGTGCCTACTGGCACATAGAACACATTGGAACTCAGGGGACTAATTATTAACTGCTGCAAATAGTTTTTTCGTCGTATACGATAAACAGTGTATGTTCATCATACAGATATATAATTAGTTCCACTATATTTATTTATTGGTGTTTAAGGTCACATATTTCTGCACAATGGCTAATCATGACCCCGACAGTTTTACGGATGGAGGAAGCCGGAGTACCCGGAGAGAACCACCGAGCAACGGCGAGCAACTGTCAGCTCCCCGACATACTAACTCCACACAAGCGGGGTTAGCATTGGTTGGAGACAGGTGCACCATCGACGTGCAGTACGCCTTAGTACACAGCGTTACCGTGCCCCCACGTGGGCAATGGGGGTGAAGTGTCTTGCCCAAGGACAAAACGCGAATTAGTTCCACTGAATTCGAATCGACCTGACATTACTTTTGTGCACTCCCAAGTTCAGCGCGAATGAGATCGAGATTCCAATTCCGCATAGATGAAAAGGTCTAATCGTTTCGGCGCCATTACCGGGTTATTGTTTTTACTGTTTTATATTTATACAAAAACATGGCCGATTTAGAAATTTCCGTTGACACCTCGCGAGTCTTCCAATGACGGTGATTAAAGGATAAAACATAGTTTGGATCAATACACTCTGCCCAAATGTAAGGAAATACGTGTACTATCGAACGCAGCCGGTAATAAGGGCGAAAGCTTGATATATATTCCTAATTTCGAGTTTTGAGTTCCCATAAAAAGTTGATGGGAACTTTTTCTATATGATTGAATGGGAAGAATCTGAAGGTAGAGAGGTAGCCACTGCGTTCGGATCGCTGAACTAGTGCTCTCCCGTGACAGCGCTGTTGATAATGTGGGGGGGGGGGGGGGGATCTCATTTTCCCGGTTTGGTCACCGGGTTGCTGCGGTTTTGAACCGTGGTAAAATCGGGTAGACAATTCTACGGTGGCGCTAGGATGTGGCTACGGCGCCTATGGAAGATCTGAAGACGCGCTAGGGATGTACTAAGGTTGTGCTAAGGAAGTACCAAAGATTCGCCAAGGATTATTACGGCTGTGTGGCGGTTTTCCTCCTGTAATGCTACGGCACCACCGGAAGCGCTGCGGACAAGCCACATTTGTCCTACGGTTTGTCCCGGTTAATCACGGTCATGCTACGGAGTTACGGATATGCTACGGTTCTGCATCGGTTCTTCTACGGTCGCTCCGGGTCTGTCATGGTCATGTTGCGGTCCCCCATGCTTTGGTCGGTCAAAACGATATATTTGGCACGCCAGACCAACTGTAACATATCCGTAGTCTATCCGGCGCTTTCCTTGGTCACCCGAGACCCCATTTCTGACTACGGTTAATGCCGGATTAGCTGCCGTTATGCTACGGTTGTGTCCCGGTGTTTACAGTTGTCTACTGTCACTTACGGTTGGTGACGGAAAAATTAAATTTACAAACATTTTAAAAATCGCACCATGGAGAAAACAAGGCGGCGGATGCGCGAGTGTTCATCCCGGAACACCACGGTCATGTCTGCGAGCCCCGCGCGGATTTACCAGCGTTAATCACGGGTTAAAACCGTGGGCTTCAGGCACCGGAAACCGTGAAAGTGAGAACCTCGCATAAGTTTATACTTTTTGCTGAATTTCTTCCGCTATAGACTGTATTTCCTAATTGATATTCTGTTTTGTTTTTTTACCACAGCGTGGCATGTGTTTGTATTAACATAAACAAGACTTATAAAACAGAGTAAATTTTGTTTAGACATTTCATTTGCATTTGTTTTCTTCCCACATGTTGAAATATTGACCAGAAGAGAATTTCGAATCAGCCAGGTTGATATGAGGAAAGCTTCTGTGCCAGGATGTAGGAAGCACTTCAAACAACGTTTGTGTGAGTATGTGTGTGTGTTATGGGGCTCCTAAAATGCTGCCATATATCCAGCAAGGGGGGGGGGGGGGAGGGGGAGGATGCATGTTCCTAAGTGAAAATAATCTGGTAATAAAGCAACGAACGTATGGTGGGGCCTGGTAGAGTTTTAAAGTCATAACAAATACACGTGTTGGCTTTATATAGAAATATTTTATCCTCATCCCAATTTATTTATTTATTTATTGGTGTTTAAGGTCACATATTTCTGCACAATGGCTAATCATGACCACGATAGTGTTACGGGTGGAGGAAGCCGGAGTACCCGGAGAGAACCACCGAACAACGACGAGGAACTGTCAGCTCCCCAACATACGAACTCCACACAAGCAGGGTTAGCATTGGTTGAAGACATGTGCACCATCGACGTGCAGTACGCCTTAGAACACAGCGTCACCGTGCCCCCACGTGGGCAATAGGGGTGAGGTGTCTTGCCCAAGGACACAACGCGGTTGCCGCAGGTGGGATTCGAACCGAAGACCCCTCGGCTTGCAGCCTGCACCTCTACCAACTGAGCCACCGCGCCCCCATCCTCAGCCCAAGAAGAGAATTGTTAAATGTTGGCACAAAACTTGAAATTTCCTAGACTTAAGAAACCATATACACTTTAAAATTAGTTTGGTTAATATTTAACCCAAATCAACTGGGTTGAGTGAATAGAGCCCACCGGGATTCATATTCACTCAACCCAGTTGATTTGGGTTGATTTTTCGCCCAACTGATTTTAGATTGTATGAGATATAAATTACCCAAGAGCTTCCTCGCTAGCGTTCAAAGGGTGAAGATCATGTGCATCCCCTCCGGTTAGTTCCACATAGTACTGCAATAACGGGAACCCTAGAGAGAATTACAGTTTTCATCGCATCATTCACATCTCTGACATGATCCTGCCGAAAATTCCCATTCAAGAAAGTATCTAATATTTTATAATGCATTGCTGCGTACATAATGATATCGCCACTGGATCTACAGAATGGGGCGGTCTGATACAGTCAGGCGGAAATAAATTGGAACGGGGTGGAGGTACATGTTCCCCTGAGAAACCTCACAGTGGGTGTGTGTGTGTGTGGGGGGGGGGGGGCTCTGTAATAGAACCTTCACGTGACCGTGACACTATATAGAGATTCTTCTATAGTGAATCATATCTAACGGTCTCAAAGACCATACGGATAGCCAGAAATTAATATTTTGAACGAAGCAGGCAAAGTTTCTGTTGATGGATCTACGGGCTCAACCATTACTGACCATTAGTAGAAATTTTACTGATGGTTTCTTGGTGGGTTTTTTTCTGAGTCTAAGAATTCGATTTATCAGAGTGACATTGGGCCATGTCGGTGTTTCTTTCGGCAAATTATTCGTATGTTAAGCTTATCCTCGGGGGTGTAGCCAGCAATGTTTTTAGGGGCTCACACACAATGCAACTCAAGGATGAGAAGGTCTGGCAACTAAAAAGTCTAAAATCTTGGCCAGAGGCCAAGCCGTGACCAACGGTCAAGTTGGAGGAGATTATGGGAGCGGTTGAGACCCTCCCATAATCTCCTCCAACTTGACCTTTGGCCATCGGTGGTGGTGCATTATAAAAAGAATGTTTCTCTCTCGGAAAAAAATCTTTAACCCTTTACCGGCCAAAACCGGCCAGCGCTATTCTCAAAAATCGCCAATTAAGTTTCATTATTTTTTTCATTTTTTGTCTCAAAAACATATGTTATGACCCCTCGTTGGAACGAGCTCGTCGAGCTCGTTCCAACGAGGGGTTATAACCTATGTTTTTGTGACAAAAAAAATGAAAAAAATTAGTTATTCAAGAATTATTTTTGCAAGTGTCGTCTGCTTTTCAGGTTAGGTAAATATCAGCAGTAATCAAAGATTCCATGCTGAGTGAAAGTGAATCAGATTCAATGTAGGCATGTATTAGATTGCTGTGGAGAATATCGTACGACCCCCATGACCCTCCCTGACTATACCCTTGATCCTGTTTATACAGCTTTGCGGCCGCCTGGTAACAGATCAATAATAAAGAGGAAAATCTAGCTGCTAAATACACATGTAAAGAATATTTTGGCAGCTGCTGCGGGGTCTGCAAGGCTATCTCCGACACCCATACACTGGGACTAAGCTTTTGCCAAACATATTGTTCACAAACAATTCGTCGTTCATTTTTATTAGCTCACCTAAAAGAGGAGATGCCAACCTGTGCCAACTAATTTTTTTTCCCAAAACCACTAAAGACCGATTTTTAATAAACCTGATATGTATGTTCCTTGCGACCTACGAACGCACGTTTGCTAATTTAAGTTGCTTTTGGAGCTCAACGCGCTTCACATCATTGTACACGTGGTGGCACGGTGGCGTTGTGTACTAAGCCGAACTGCACGTCGATGGGTGTACTTGTCATCAATCAATGCTAACCCTGCTTGTATGGAGTTTGTATGTTGGGGAGCCTGACAGTTGCTCGCCGTTGTTCCGTGGTTATCTCCGGGTACTCCGGCTTCTGCACAACTGTCCGACACGAGGTGACCCTGGCTGTCGAAAGCGTCGTTAAACCCCAATAATTAAATAATTGGAGCTCAACGAGTGGCAAAACGCAATAAAACCAGTTACAATGTATTAGGCAGAGGCAATACAGTCCGCAGTCGTCTCCAGATCAGCATATAAAATGTCATATACATGTTTTGTGTCATCTTAAGGTGTCAGCTCTCCAGTTTTATCACAGGAGCTTGAAAAAACATGACTGCTGAATTTTTTCAACTACTTTAATTGCAATTCTTTTGACACTCCCTTGCAGTCGGTACCTCTCGTACGATCAATGCAGAATTTCGTACGTGGATTTGGGTTGACCTTTCGACGTGAGAATGTAAAGCCTAAAATAACATGTAAATGTTAGTTCTCAGTTCAGGGGCGCGGTTTCACTCTCATAAAATGAACCGAAATCATGTTTGTATTGAGGCAAAGGTTCCAAAATCAAGCTTTATGTCACAATGTAACAGACATCGTGTAGAAATAATGCTTTTTATGTGGCATATTAGTATTTTTGATTTACATGAAAATGATCGGAAAGACCATTTTCATGTAAATTTAACCGTTTACCTAACGTAACGGCCAAAACCGGCCAGCGCTATTCTCAAAAATCGCCAATTAATTTTCATTATTTTTTTCATTTTTTGTCTCAAAAACATAGGTTATGACCCCTCGTTGGAACGAGCTCGTTCCAACGAGGGGTCATAACCTATGTTTTTGAGACAAAAAATGAAAAAAATTAGTTATTCAAGAATTATTTTTGCAAGTGTCGTCTGCTTTTCAGGTTAGGTAAAGGAAAGAAGTAAAAATTGTATTTGTGTAAGAATTTACGAAGAAAAAACACTGAAATCAGATTTTATTTTTAAAAAACTCTGAAAAATCACACCACTATCAATTATTCCTTACTTGATAACAGAAACAGCGAACAGTCGATCTGAGACGTTTGAAAAAAATCGATGTTTCAAAACCTTATTTTATTACCTCCAACTGCCAGCTCGGCGAGATCATTTCAATGGGAGTCGCGCAGAATTGAGAGTGGTATTCAACTGAATTAGTTAGAGTTTATTTAAGTAGCTGAAATGTTCATACTTTAATGAAAAATTTGTGACAAGTGGGTTTCTTTCCCTTCTTCTTATTGAAAATAATATTAATAATTAAAGGACATATTGCTGAAATATTCATTGATAGATATTTTGGGGTTTTTTTTCAATTTCTTTTATTTACTCAGATATCTATTAGTGGATAACAGAATTGTATATATTATTATTTATATTAAATTGGTAGACATTTTGTTTCTATAAAATTACACGAAAATGGCCTGCAAGACCAATTTTATGTACACTTATTGAAAATAAAATTTTAGAATATTGGTGATGACTTAGCTTAAGTTAACTAATTTGCTAAATAGTCTCATCTCCGATCAAATACTATGGGTTGACAACAAAATCTGAATGGGAGTATTATTATGGAAACAAACGAGCGATTTGACCGTTTTATTAAGCAAAGCGTTTTCGAATATTCCAATAGTAAATATTAAAATAAGTAATTTCACGTCAACAATAGAAAGAGTCTAAATAGTTTTTGTTTGAAAAGTAAATGGGCTTTGCATCTTTTGTCCCAATTTAATCACTAACGTAATCAGGGGCTTGGCCAGTCTAAATGAAGTAGGAAACAAAATATGTTTTCTGCTGCCCATGGCAGCAGAAAAAAATATTTGTTCCTCCCCACCTCATTTAATTTCGTGCTGGTTTAAGAGTCTGTATCCCTATAAGTGGAGGAGCAGGATCTCCCCTGGTGGAATAAAATAACTTCTCATGCCATCTGGAGCATCCTGAGTACTTTAACCCTTTACCCAACGAATCGACCACAATCGCCCGCGTAATATGCAAATCCAGCAGCTGAAACATACTCTTTTTTAAAAAAATATACAAAACCGTATCATGTGACCCCTCTTTGGAACGAGCTCATCGAGCTCGTTCCAATGAGGGGTCACATGATATGGTTTTGTTGAAAGTTTCTGAAAAATTTTAAAAAAAGGATATTTAAAATAATAAATTTTGAAACCGTCTTCGTTGGGTAAAGGGTTAAAAACAATAACAGAACAACACAAGGAATATCACAGGATGAGAGTGCATCAAATAGTTTTATGGGATGAGCCCCCTCCCCTCCCCTCCCAATCCCCCATGGCTACGCCATTGAACGTAATTTGAAATAAATAACACGAAAATGAATATTCATATTATATCAAAACTTCGGAAATATTCTTCAATATTTACGAAAAGTTTCAGCACATTTGTTTTTATTCACCGACATCAAAAATTACTTTTTCTATCCAGTGTTATGTGTTGATCTCGTCTATTTATTCTACGAGTTTAGAAGATTTGTTTTTTTTATTTTAATGTTATTTGGAACGTGACTCCAAAATTTATTCTAAAATGAATTCATTTGAATGAACATGGATACTTCTTAGGTATGATTAAAAATTGATCGAAATCACAATACTTAATTAAATATTCATTTGAGTTATTGAAACAAATATACGATGACAGGAAAACAACTTACTATTCTGTTTTTTAACTATGTAAACATATTCAACAAAATGGCCAAAAAACTTGAATGCAACTCGGATAAATGTTGTTCAGAAACAAATAAAAACTAGGCGAAAGTATCTAAGACATTTTGAAATCTAACCTTAAATAAATAAATAAATAAATAAATAAATAAATAAATAAATAAATAAATAAATAAATAAATTTTGAAAGCCAACTTAAATAAATAAATAAATAAATAAATAAATAAATAAATAAATAAAATCATACGAATATTTATTTATTTATTTATTTTTTATTTATTTATTCACAGAATTTATTGGCATTATTCATTTATTATTTTTTTTTTATTTATACAATTTTGTCCGGAAATAAATAAATAAATAAATAAATAAATAAATAAATAAAATGGACAACATCAAACGAATTTTCAACATTGAAAAAACGAACGAACAGATCTTGCAATTAAACGGTAGAATTTTCAATATTATAATTGTCGATTATTTTATTCAAGCAAGTCACGAGCATAAAAGTTGATCGCGCACAAAAAAACCTCTGCTCTTTCATTCACAATATTTTGAAGCACTACATTTTGTGATTTATGGAGTGTTCAAGAAAAACGAGATACAATCATGTGAATCATGGGAATGTCCTTGAATATTAGTATATGATGTGTCAACCACACGAATAGACCAAAACTCAAATATTTTTTCATCACGTTTCTTTTTGGCTAAATTGTTTTTAAAAGCGCAGATTCCACGCCTAAATCAGTTTCGTGTTCATTTTCGTATAATTTTAGTCATTGCCTGAGTGGAAACTGTATCCCGTGGATATTTACTGGAAATAAAAAAAATATTCACGTGTTGTAAACTATTCTTAACCCCCTGTACACTAATGTCGAAATATCTAAGGTTCAGGGTGCAAATATTTCCCATAATGCAACTAGAAATTTAACCAATTCAATCTTGTTTGACAGAGCTCATTGAGCTCTGTCAAACAAGATTGAATTGGTTAAATTCCCAGTTGCATTATGGGGAAAATAGCTACTTCAAATCTGGATATTTTGACATCAGTGTGCAGGGGGTTAAGCATTTATATTCAGATCTGTAAATGATAAGTATTCCAAATTTAAGGACTTAATCTTCAGAAAGTTTATAAATAAGAAAAAGTAAGATATTTCCCACAAAAAAAAACTCGTCAATATGGGGATTTACAGAGAAAAGGAGAATAAAAGAATATAAAAAAGAAATAAAATAAAATAGAATAAAATAAAATATTAAATAATCAGAAGAAAGGAAAATATAATAAAAGAATCTTAGAGGCCCGCAGATGCCGATTTGAGAAGAAAAATATTTCACCTTTCACTCTGACGTCGCTACCATATCCTGCCTGAGCAATTCACAAAAATCGCGATTCAAATTTTATTCCTTTCTTTAACTTTTTCTTTCAAAACATTGCTTATGAACCTTCACTGGAACGAGCTCGTCTATCTCGTTTCAATGAGGGGCATAACCTATATTTAAAGGCCAAACAGAAACGAAAGCTTGTAATTATTCACGAATAAAAACTGAATGTGTTCTCCTCTTGTCGTTATAAAAAGTAAAAATTAGTCCACATTTCTGTTTTTATCTTGGATTTGTTTCAATGAAAATTCGTGACTGAAATCAAAATCTATTAAACGTTTTAAAATATCTGAGGAAAAAACTAATAAAAAATTGCCAATTATTTTATAATATTGATACGAGAAAAAGTAGTCCATATTCACAAATACTTAACTGGTGCGTTGTTAGAATTGTAAAAACATTTCCCTTCCAGATCTGACGGCGATACATCTCCAAAAAAAGACTGTAAAACACACTATCAGCAAAATTTAATCTCTTACATAAAATATTCTTCACTAAGCTTACAATGTTTGAGAGCTTGTATCGTACATTGGAGAGCTCTCCGAGCTTTCCGGCATTTTATAAGATCTCCAAAGTTATCAGCTTGTTGAAGTGTTGTAGGGGTATTTGTTTAAAATTGTTTTGTTTTTCTCTCATAACACGTATATTGGGCTGTAACTATACGTGCATACAGGAAGTGACCTTCTGTTTGAACTACTCTTCCAGTAACATAGTCCAACTAACACAAAGAAGAGCTAAAGGAAACCACAAGACACTTCAAGGCAGATTTTTAATTTATTACACTTGCGAGCAGCGGCGATTTAGAAACGAAATCAAATGGATTTAACTTGGCGTATCGAGAAAACATTTTTCATCTCCGTCGCAACTGCCATCGTTTTAATAAAGCAAATCTGACAGGCTGAAAGGCGAGACGAATTACCGTTAAGAGGAAATTTGTGTATGTCGGGTTGTAAAATTGGCCGGGTTTTGTCTTTTCGCTTGAAAGTTTCATGGTTGTTTAGAGTTGAGGAGTGAAGTGACGTTTTGACATTCTTATCTATGCATGTACCTGTATCTCAACAAATATTTTTAGGTGGTTGGTGAACTTTTGTCTTCCTTCAACTCCAGTGAGGGACGTTGGAACGTGGGAGTTTCGTGGGAGCACGGGAGAGATGGTGAGGTCTACCCTTGGGCTGCACGATATTCAAAATTGAATACCGGTATCGGTATTCAAAACAATACCGCGGTATACCGGTATATCGAAAACTGTTTAGATATATGAACTCAAGTACCACAAACGAGACTCGAGGCATCACGGTCGGAACGAATTAGCATGCCTTGATGATGCGGTTCGAAAAACCTTTACCCAACGCAGACGATATCAAAATTAATTATTTTCAAAATTAAGTTATCAGAATTTCCCGAAAGATTTCAACAAAATCTACATCATGTGACCCCTCATTGGAACGAGCTCAACGAGCTCGTTCCAATGAGGGGTCACATGATATAGTTTCGTTGAAAGTTTTGAAAATTATTTTTTTCAACTGCTAAATTTGTATATTACGAGGGCAAAAGCAGACTATTCCTTGGATAAAGAGATAATATTATTCATTCAGGGCTACAGTTAAAAAACTGAAGACATCTTGAAAATTAAATTGTGGGTAAATAAATAATGACGATAAAACGATATTTTTGTAATTACATCGGTATTCAATCGATAATGGTTTGAATACCGGTATATATCGGTTTATCGATATACCGTGCAGCCCTAGTCTACCCAACATTTTGTTCCAGAAATGGTTGAGAGAGAGAGAGGGAGAGAGAGAGAGAGAGAGAGAGAGAGAGAGAGAGAGAGAATTGACCAATATATTTAACATAACATCACCACCACCAAAAAATTACGAGTCCAGCATGGCCCAAGTGCAGTTATCTGGGACCGATATTTCTCTTTTTGGGTTCAAGCGTTGCGATCTTATTATTTGGAATTAGCAGGAAGGAGGTTCCCACACTCCTTACACTTAAGATCAGGGTATGATTTTTCAGTGGTGATATGATGCTTGATTTTGAAACCCTTCTCTGTTTGCAAATATGATATCATTTATTTTCCAAGCGTGTAATCACACCCCTGTAAGCCATAACGCAGGATTTCCCTCATATGGTTTGCCTTTTTTGCCACCTCTAAAGTAGGCCCCAGCGAATTAATATTTTTCGATCATCTCGAATCGAATGAGGCAGAAGGTTCGAAATCAAATCGAATACACACTCTATTTGTTACGATATTGCGGCTGCCTTACTTGTGCTGCCTACCTCCCTCGTGAACCCAGTATCAAAATATGTACTGCCAGGGACCAAAACCATAAAACCTTTACAATTGTATTTTCTACCTATTAATATAACTGGCTAAAATGATCATTAGCATTTTAAAAGATATGGCAATTTGCCAACTGGCAAATTGCCACATCTTTGAAAATGCTGATGGCTCATTTCAATCCATTTAAAGTCAGAACTAGGAAATACAATTCTAGAAAGTTCAACTGTAACAGTTTTATAGTATTGGCCGTAGGACTGTTTGGTGAAAACCACATGCACGTGTACATGGACCTATCACTTGTTTCGGAAAAGTTGAGTAATTTATTCATATGGAAACCAAATATATTCCATGTAGAAATGTCGGCATGAACCAGTGCATGAAACTCATGTACATCGCGCATTAATATCAATACCGAAGAAAATATCGTTTTAAATGTATCACTTCCAAAACGAATTTGAACATTTTCGTTTCTTTATATTCTGGTGGTGAAATCCCACTCCGCTATAGTCTTAGCAACGTGAATAGATTCAAACGACAATCGTGCAGGTAAAACCAAGGCGGAAACAGAAAAAGACATATATCGTTCCTTGGGTGAAACACGACACCATCTGCGGTTTAATGAAACTTTCAACAGACAATGTCATGTTGTGTTGGACTGTTTTAAGTATGGTGAAAGCCAGAATACAAGAACCATCACGCTGTAACTGTGACACCCCAATGTACTAACTCGGCACAGGGAGGGTTAGCATTGGTCGGAGGCAAGTGCGCAATCGACGTTTTGTATGGCTAAGCACCCGACGCCAATGGCCGCCACCTAGGTTTTTGAGTTGAAATGTCAATGAGCCACGGTGATTCTCTCTTGTACTCATACCTTCCAAACAAGATATCTGGGCAAGCACTGATACAATTATTTTTTACCAGTGTGTTGGTGCTAGTCTTAGACCGTGCCACCAAGTTCGAAATACTTCCAACGTCCCTGCCTTCAGGTGAATAAAAACATTTTCTATAGGTGTTTGCTGAAAATAGTGTACATACAGTTCAAACTAATCGGAACAACTTGAGGTTTCGACCACAGCTGTGTGTTACTAGCAGTTCACATAGCAGGCAACAATACTTCACCTTAGCATTATGATGAGAATCTAAATGGCCCTTATTTGCAGAATATTTGCCACAGGTCTGCAGTAGCATCAGTGTTAAATTCACAACGATTACCAACTCCAGATTTTTGCCGGAGCAATCTCGGCTCTCCATCAAACCAGCTCCGGCTCTTACATGCGTTACATTTGCTTCATGCAGGGGCAGAAGCTAGGATGCCCAAAACTAGAGTGGCAAGGTGAAACTTTTCAACCGAAGTACTAACATGGCATGTCTTAGGCACAGAACGAAGTGAAAAACATTGGGATTTGAGAGAGTCTGTCTTCCGTTGGTGAGGGTCCAGAGGTCTCATCTAGAGGAATTTTACAGGGATCGGACACAGCTGGTAACATATCCTGGGTATCTATTTGCTTTAAATTTGTAGGTCCTCGTGTCGTCGTTTATTTGTTTGTTTGTGGGTTTCAACGATACATTAACAGTCAGGGTCATATCGTTTCGGGGAGTTTTACGGGCGGAAGAAGCCGGACTATCCAGGAGGAACCATCGAGCAGCGGCGAGCAACTGTTTAGCTCTCCAACTTACTAACCCGGCACAAGATGAATTAGCAACGCTTATTTCGTGGCGTCGAACTACAATGTTGTTGAAATAAGCTGTAGGGTAACCACAATGAAATGCATTATATTGGGGAGAGCTTCCCGAGAAATGATGTCAAGGCTTGGAATTATCAATGAAGGAAAACGGGGTGATTATAACTTACTTGCTGTATTCTTACAGTTCTTTCAGCCAGTACTGTTTTTATTATTTTTCGATTTTTTAAAGTTTTAACCTCAAATTCCTATTTTCTCCCGAATAGTGCTCAGTGACAACCGTTGAGCCAAATGTTATCGCAGCTTAAAATACTAACATAATCCTGCTGTTAAGACTTCTTAACTGGTTGAGTGCTAGAAGCCACTGTCAGGGCTTTCAAAAAATGAGGATACCAGACCAAAAGCCAACACTTTCCTTGCTTATATTTCATATTGAGTCAAACACAAATAATATTTTGGTTACATAAATTTGTTTTATTACAAATTATTGGAGAGTGCCTGTGGGCACTCTCCAATAATTTGTAATAAAACAAGTTTTGAATAACAAATTCAGACTATCAAAAACAATCTAGTCCTCAACCAGATAATCACTAATGTGAAAAATATATTGTTGTTTGTACTTTCCGAACGTCAGGATAATTAAAGTCTCAAAGGCTTAAACAATTTTCGATGGCAATTCTCGAACGGGTCGGTTTTTAGGGGTGCAAGACGACGGAGTCGCCCACGACCAACTTCTGGTCTGACTGCATGTATGGTATTGTGCATACTGGTGTACTACAGTTCACTCGTAGATGTCTATCAGAATGTACAAACAGGTGCCTGTTTGGAGGGTTACAGGAAGAGATAACATTTTTGGCAACTCGAAGCGAAGCGATTGGACGTTGTTAACGACCATTCCGCTGTCCATGCAATGTGACGTCACATTGTTCGGATCACTCTGTGTGTGTGTTCATCTGTGATGGCCTAACTATTTATTTCTTTATTTATTGGTGTTTAAGGTCACATATTTCTGCACATCATGACCGCGACAGTTTTATGGGTGGAGGAAGCCGAAGTACCCGGAGAGAACCGCCGAGCAACGGCGAGCAACTGTCAGCTCCCCAACATACTGACTCCACACAAGCAGGGTTAGCATTGGTTGAAGACAGGTGCACCATCGACGTGCAGTACGCCTTAGTACACAACGCCACCGTGCCCCCACGTGGGCAATGGGGGTGAAGTGTCTTGCCCAAGGACACAACGCGGTTGCCGCAGGTGGGATTCGAACCGAGGACCTCTCGGCTTGCAGCCTGCATCTCTACCAACTGAGCCACCGCACCCCCCCCCCCCCCCCCTTGTGATGGCCTAATACAGCAACCAACATATTCCCCGATCTCCAATCACAACTCTCTACTGTCTAGGTGTAGAATATTTTTCTTTGTGCCATTCTTTCTCTTTGCTTTGTAAACTGTAAAACAAAACAAAAACGAACTGTATTTGAAGGATGTCCTTTGCTCGTCTTCATGAAAAGAAAGTATAAATGCAATCCCAAACAAAATGTGTACTAGATGATCCAAAAAGGTCCATATAAGACACAAATTAACATTAAGTAATGTTCCGGGCCAAATGATTAAAATCCATACGAAGTCCATAGAAAAGTGAATTGGACTGAAATATATTGATAAATGATTTTTCTGTTGCTCATAAGATTCCATCATGGCAACAATATAGCTATTTTGGTTCGAAAATCACACTAAGTGCAACTTCAAATGCCTTTCCAGATCACGTCCCTAAAATACGTTTTGGTTGATTAATAATAACATTATTGATAAAATTTCTCACACCGCCTGTCTGTCAAGATACGCACGTCCAGGGAGAGATACCCGGGTGAATCACATCTATCTAACCCACCCATACATGACAATTCTTATTGAAATGGTTAATGGTCGCCGGACTATTTCATCATTGCCTGCAGTTTGTAAACAAAGTTGGCACCCAACTTCGTTTCCTCTAATACAGCTACCCATCCTTCTCGCACACCCACTCGTTTAAATGGGTTTCACCCACGCCACGTCACCGAAATCCATAATTTCAAAAGTGACATCACCAGAATGTCTGCCGTTTCAACTCGCTTCAATATGTTAATTAATCACTGTCGTGAGATTAAATCGTTTTCTAAGGATGCACCATAGGTAAAAATGGAACTTGCAGATGCACTTTTCCAATATGCACTTCATGCTTCTCTACGATCAATCGGAAGAACGGGTAATTTTCATCGCCCGATAACTAACCCGATTTGGATGATATGAAATGCGGGGTCGTGGGAGAAAAATTACCCTCGACTGGTGTGGAGTTGGATCGGTAAATCTCACCCTCGGGAAAGACATCTGATCCAGACACGAGAAAAGCCTCGTGTCTGTGTCAAATATCCCCCCACCTTGACGGGATTACATGAGCCCGCCCCCACACCATACGAGGGTAATAATATACCCATAAATTGCTTTCTTGAAATGTCGGTCACGTACCGTCTTTTAACCCTTTATCTAACATGAAAAGCAGACGACACTTGTAAACAATATTCTTGAATAACTATTCTTTTTCATTTTTTGTCTCAAAAACATAACGTATGTATGAAGAATATAATGAAAATTAATTGGCGATTTTTGAGAATAGCGCTGGCCGGTTTTTACCGTTGCGTTGGGTAAAGGGTTAAAATATCTCTGCTTGTCCAACATCCGTGTCACGTGAAGAAGAAAGGTAAAAACGATATTAAAAACAGTTCTGGCTATAGTATACTTCAAAAGAACCGTCGCCCAGAAGTCCGAAAATCAATTTCAAATTCGTTAGCTTGTACGTGTAGCTTGTCATTCAAACACAAATTCCGTCATACCGTTTTCCAATGAATTACGTAAACAAGATCTTATCTCCCGAAGGAGCATTTTAATGCTTTTGAAGTAGATGTGGCATCACTTCGTAGTAGTTGTAAGACGACCACAAAAATGTATCGATTTTGTTCATCAATGATAATGTCATTCTCTGACAACATATCCAAGAAGTTACATCAAACAATTATGCCGGATATGATATCAGAGCGTGATATCACCAGAGAGGAAATAAGATGACAGCTACTTTTACACCGTGGCCCGTGGCCCTTCCAAAAGCTAATTCAGTCTGTAGTGTTAACATCAGAAACTGTGAAAGCGAGGGTGAGAAACAAGGTGGTGCGCCTACAGGGTGCACATCCCCTCTCCCAACCATTTTGTTGTACAGGCTAGCTACATGATTACACAGTGGGCTCAATATTGCGAGGGGTTGCTCAGAAATACAGGCATTCCTTAAAATGTTTCCTACAAATCGTCCCCTGAGTTCCAATGTGCTCTATGTGCCTACTGGCACATAGAACACATTGGAACTCAGGGGACGAAATGTTAACAGTTGCAGTTAACACTTGCATGTTAACAATGAATATCACCTTCAGATGATTAGTTATGTTTCTTCTACTTGGTCTGTCCTCTTATCTTTTGTGGTTAAAAAATGGATGAAGTGGATGAAATACTCCGAACCATGAAAAAAATAGTGGCATTTCTACAAAAAGGAGAAAGTAATGGTTATTCGTGCATTTGCTGGTAAAAGATGATCATAAAAATAACGTGACGCAGAAACGACGACCACTGTTTCGAAATAGAAACCTCCGAAGCTTCGAAATTCGATTCGATTTAAAATCGTTCGATGATTTGATTCGAATCGATTAGAGTGGCACCGATTCGAAAACATTCTAATCTTCGGAATGTTCTCAAAATCGTCCGAAGTGCACTCTCTTGATCTCCTCCTCCATCATCTGGTCTCCTTTACAAAAGACCTGATGATGGAAGAAGAGGTCAAGGGGGTTCCGCTTTCGAAACTACATTGATTCCGTTTTTGGAATATTCACCTTTTTTGATTGACTTTACTAAAAAGTAAAGTTGCCGTTGATTGCAATACTCGAGAGGAGACTGGTGACATTCTCGGCTGTAAGAAGTTGTCATATTTACAATTTGAAGAGCCGTAAGATTTGGTTCGACATTAGATTCGATATGATATCCTCTGTCAGATTCGTTTCGGTGTTCAATTCGATCCCAAATGTGAGACTCGGAAATTTGAGACTCGGAGGGCCCTAGGTCAATGTTATAGTATTATAGTAGGTGACCCACCCCAATCCACCACCACCTTACCACCATACAGCCTTTTAACGCATTCCTTCGAAATCATCAAGACATGAGAATCAATGAAATATAATTTCTGTGTATCAATTTTCCGAAATAATTCCCTCCATGGTAGGTCCCCTACGTCTTGAAAGTACGTCCACCCTTCTTTCCTCCCATCTATTTCACATATCTTCCTACACCCATTAAAAGAAGAAAGAGAGATTAGATAATTTATCACAAGCATGCAGATAATTTGTGTTCTATTGATTCAAAACTCTTCCAAGTGAAGATTGCTGCACAGTGGACGCGATTCGAGCGTTGTGTGCGATGTCGGAAAATAATATTTAATGCTGTTCTTTAACTGGTAGAGTGCTGGAAGCCCATATTTGGGCTTTATTCTGAAGTGCAGGTGCTGCAACTTAATGGCTTCATATTCTATGGATGTGCATCATATAATTTTTAAATTGAAAATTATTTTGTCTGTGAGGATTTGCCTTGTTACAATTTATGGGAGAGTGCCACTAGGCACTCTCCCATAAATTGTAACAAGGCAAAGAGACGTGGACAAATTTGGATGATCAAAAATAATTCAGCACTCTACCAGTTAATGAAACATTGGAGTGAATTCACTACACATTGAAATTTACGGTTACAAATACGGTAAAATACTGTCACAGTGCATTCTACGGGTCATGTTCAGTGGCGCCTGCTACTGTTTGCAGAACACGCGTATTCGATTCCCCAATTCCTATTTTATATAATGGCATCGTCCATATCCAGAGACTGTTTGTCTAGGAGCAGCCCGTTTATTAGGCAGACAAATTAATATTTTTAACCTGCAGTCACGTGACTGCAGGTTAAAAATATTATTTAATCTTTTCTTGAAGTCCTTTGAAAAACGCGAAGCTAAACCAAATCAGAACCCAATTGGTTCTACTTTTGGATCTAATAAAATGGGCCGTCGTAGCAAAATATACCCTTTTTCGTAACTTTTCACGACAGTAGTTCTAGCCACCCAGTTGCCAGTATTTTACTCTTTAAAGGTATTTGCTTACGGTTCGTGATATCGTCGAAACCGCCGAGAATGACAACGTGGACAGTTTGAAATTTTTTGTCTGACCACCGTTACAAAAAACAAAAAGTTAATAAACACGAAGGTGTTCAGAGTATATACAGTACGTGGAGAGTGTATTATCTCTAAATCACCCGCAGAGTGGAGATTCCACCCAAGCAATAATTTCAAATTTGTTGCAAAGCATAACAAGCACAAGCAAAGTTTCAGCCAATGGACCTCCGGGTTAAACCCGGAGGTCCATTGGCTGAAACATTGCTTGTATTTTTAGTCCATATATACAAAATTTGAAAGTTATAGTTTGGGTGATAACTCCACTCTGCGGGTGATTTAGTTACAATCCACTCTCCACGTACTGTATAATTAGAAAAAGATATCGATGACAATAACAACACTATAGAGTTTCTATGACTGCAGCTGACCTTCTGAGTAAAGTTATTAAAAATAATATTTTATCTTTACAAAAGTCCATAAGAATACCCTGTTGCCTGCTGACCGGTTGGCTTGATATAGTTTGCTTGTTTTGCTGATGCTAAGCGACACTTTCAGCAGCCAGTGGGACATCGGGACGCACAGTTTTAGGGTTGTAGAAAGCCGAAGTACATGGAGAGAGCCACCGAGTAGAAATGACCAACTCAGGGACTTCCCAACGAACTAACTTTGCAAAAGCAGGGTTATCAGCGGTTGAAGCCAAGTGCCCCATCAACGCGCAATATACGCTTTAGTACACAGCGCCACCGTGCCCCGCACCTCTTAATATGGACATGTTATACCAGGTAGTTGCCTAGTACACATATTCTGTTCTAAATACCGTCTGGATTATGGTGTAGATAATATTAGTTATCCTTGTGTTTTCCAGGGTGTATGGGAATTTACACCGGTTTGGGAACTCATATACCCTGAGGCAAAGCCGAAGGGTGTATGAGTTCCCATGTCGGTGTAAATTCCCATACACCCTGGAAAACACAAAATAACGGATTTATTTCCAAGAATTTTGGGGTACTTAATACTTTAATCTAAATTGTGGGAAAAAACTGACAGAAAATTTGCACGTTGTAAGTTTCTTAATAAAACCAGACAAATATGTATGAATATGTATGTCATTGGAACTGGCTCAATGAGCCAGTTCCAATGACATTCATATCTGTAATATTTTATTGCACATTTTCCTGTATTTTTATTTTTGTTCTAACATAACTGAGCAGAGGATATGAATTAATAATTTAAAATGGGAACTTGTTTTAGCCATATAGCCTGGTGTTGTGTATTCTTGTTTTTACACCGTGGTTTACCACGGTGTAAAAAATGCTACTGTGAATTGCAGGTTACACTGTACCTCTCAGCCAATCAAAACACAGTATTTTGTTTCATTTGGAAATAATTCCAGTTATTATACCTTATTCCAATTATTTTGCGATGTTCCCAACCCGTGGAACATTACTTGTCCACATTCTTTGCAACGTTTACCACTCAGACCGAGACATCCTGGGGACGCCTAACGGAAACACCCGAGGTGAAGTTAATCACGGAGAATGGTGAACTTCAAATCACATTTCTATAATTATTAAGTCACTCTTAGATAATGTAAACTGTGCGAGACTGAATATATCAAAGCCACAACAATGGCGGAATGCGCTGGTGATTAATTCTCCAAAAGGGAAGAGAATATTGAACTTCTTGTTATATCCAGTTGGATGGATTAAATTTGTGTTACCATTATGAATGCAACTCATGCGGTATAATAAAAATAATGATGGCGGGGCTCGGAGTGTACGTTGGGGATAGTCTCCCATTGGAATCAGTGTCTCCCGAGGCTGCCGCCTCGGGAGACACTGACTTCAGCGGAAGATTGCCGCCTCAGGAGACATTGTGTTCCTCCGAGACCTAATCGGCAATATCCACCTCGAACCAGGTCATCATTTTTATAACAACATCATCACAGATGCAACGATTGCATTGGAATGCGTTCCGATATAAATTTCGATTCGATATGAAATATATTATGTGGTTCGATTCGGGATTCGTTTCAAGAAAAGTATAGGGACTCGCGCGCCCGAGGACATACACAAAGATGCGCATAGTTACACTCATACATTTGTACCTCTCAATACTCAATGCTGAACCAGAAAAGGTGTCGATAACTTAAATCTAATCTTTGCGTCGAAGAGATCACTTTAAAGAGTTTTCGGAAGCAATATATAACGATGACATATCTCAAGATACAATCTGCACCAAAAAACCGAATACTTGTAACTTCTCCACAGGAGCAGCGTATCATGTTGTATTTTAACTACATGTTAATGCTTTTTAACCGACAGCCCGATTGCGAATACTTACAAAAGACACGAGGAAGTGTTGTTTCATTAAATTTAACAGACCATTAGAACTTTAAGGATACGGCATTAACGAGCAGTAATTTAATAAATGTGAGACGTGTTTCTTATACTTGAGATATATACAAAATCGAAATAGAAACATAGCTCTTTTAAGTTTGGTTTTTATAAAGAAAGCAGTTTTTTCTCTGCTTTTCGTAGAAAATTAAAAGTCAGCATGGACCAGATGCTTCTCATTCTATGGGGAGACACAGAATACCCTACATCCGATAACACTACCTTTGGATAAGATTTTGCTGGCTGAAAAAAATGCTCTCTTTGTGGTTCACAAAAATGGAAATCACATTAGCGAATTCGACAGTATTACATGATAGAGTGATGGAAACCACCAATGCCGGGTCAGGGATGTGGCGACAGGCGGGGGGGGGGGGGGGGGGGGGCGGTCTCAGGAGTATTTTTTTTCAATAGTTGGAAATTCCGAGGTCAAAAATCAAATAGTTGGAAATTCAATAAATTAGCATTGTTCATGAAAAATATTAAAATTTCAACTAATGATGGGAAATTTTGATCTTTTATTTCCAACTGGAAACTTGAGTTTCAAATTTCCTCCTCTAAAATTGACATGGCCTCAAAATTTCGACTCTGACATCAATCCGGTAATTTTTCTGACCCAGACACATTATAAATGATGCTTTTTCCGTTTCAGGACTAGTGAAAATTTTCAGAAGGGTTCATAAACCTTTACCCAACGCAAACGATTTCAAAATTCATTATTTTAAATATCATTTTTTTTTAAATTTTAAAAACGAGCTCGTTCCAAAGAGGAGTCACATGATATGGTTTTGTTGAAACTTTTCGAAAAATAATATTTTTTCAGCAGCTGTATTTGCATATTACGTGGGCGGATGCGGGCGATTCGTTCGGTAAAGGGTTAAAAGATATCACCCAACGCTGCAGTGCAACCACCTATCGAAACCACTCACAGTTGGAATTTACACCGATGCCCCCCCCCCCCCTCCCCCCCGGCTGAAACCCTCCGGCCACATCCCTGTGCCGGGTCGACTCGAATCTTTCCAGGCAGAGGATTTCGAATCTAATCTTTTCTTTGGTCTAACAGTCAACTTAATTTGCACCGAAAAGCTCGGAAAAACATTTGTATCAGCACCACGTCCCCCCCCCCCAACCCCCAACCCCCCCGTTCCGATTTCGATGGTGCACTTGTCTTCAACCAATGCTAACCCTGCTTAGTACGTTGGTGAGTCACAGTTGCTCGCCGTTGCTCGGTGATTCTCTCCAGGTACTCTGGCTTCCTCCAGCTCCCATAAACCATACGCGGTGATACTGGCTGTCGAAAGTGTCGTTAAACCCCAATAAATAGCCCTTGTTGTTTATATTACTCACTATGAACACACGAGGTGCAGGCTGTAGTCCGATATAGGAAGTCTAAATACCAATTCAAGCTAGGAAGAAAATATTTTATAAATATATATCGTTTCAAACAAATGCACCACCCTCAACCCTTTTAGTCTAATTTGCGTAATGTTTTGCGGAAAAGAAAATTTCGCTGTCAGTTAGCAAACACCATAATTGACAGTCAATATCGGGCTGTTGAATTAAAGTTTTACTCAAACCTCCAAACAAATAATAATTGGATTAATCTATTCGCTATAACCAATATTACACACGATAATCGCATTCATTGTCTCAGTGTTGACGGTGACCTCCCATAATGTAGACCTCCCAAAATGTAGACTCCCATAACGTAGACCAAAAAGCTTAATTGGTTACATAACATATGCTACTCACTGTCGCAGGATTACAGGGGTTAAATTGATGTTCGAATGATGGAGGAAAATTTATGTTCTTATCAGTGCTCAGCCGACAGTCAGTGACTGTCGTCTGAACCCCAGTTCGAACGTAAACATTGCCTCCTTATCAATGCCCTATCCGCTTGGGACTCTTAGGATTCCTGAAGTGTGATCAACGATAATTCACTGAAAAGATTATTTATTTACATGTACGAAGAAATATAATATGAAACAAATTACTCACAAAATTATCCATCAGAATACACTAATTACGCGGATAAAAGTTTATTCTTTAGGGCCCCCAACGACTCCCACAGCTAGCTGCGTCCGCTGGATCAACCTCACGTCATCTTCATCTTCTCACGGTTTGTGATAAATACAAAGTGTCTATTCATTTCTCGTTGCTTCCTCCTCGCAGGGTTAACTTCACCGTCAATCGGGCTTAACACATATAATGTTCTGCTTGTGTGACTCTATCAGCGTTCTCACAGTTCAATCACAATGCAATCGGCGACTACCACAGTTCACGATCACTTTGCGCCTTGCCTGGCTCTCACAGGGTCAAGTTATTATTCGCCTTCAGATATACACTTAACAAAGCTTACATAATAATATTCTGCAAAGTGTTCTCAACATCACCAATTCTCGCACCGCCTAAAACTATCTTCTCTCGCGAGCTATTCAAGCGCTTACTCAAGCTCTTAATACGGTTTCCAGACCTCAGCGTTGCAGCTTTTACTTCTTTGACTACTGTGCCACTACGGTTCGCAACCGTTAACAAACTACTATCGGTTCCTTACAACCCTCACAGGGTTACGACAATACGCGGACTTTCAATTTCGGTGCCTATGACCCTCGACGGCCAAGGCTAAACTCGGACCCTCTCTGAGTGCCCTCAGGCCAACTGCCCCTCAGAATTCTGCTTCTCTCTTTATACAGTCGGAACTCAAAGTTTAAACATATTAATTCTGATTTAAGGAGTGCTTTGTAATTCGATATGGAGAGAGATATAAATGCGTATTTTGTTTGAGGTAAACTCTTTTGACATTTCGGAGACAGGATATATGCGTAAGGTGGGTGTGTGTCCAGAACATGTGTGATGCACTGGTTTCCAACAATTAGATTTTAACTGGCTTTAATTACCCAGATAGCGATAACAGAAGAGAATATTGTCTCTCTTACTATTGATCTGTTATTAGATAGCCCATGTGGCGTTCAACAAGTGCGCCATAATAGACATTAAACTTTCACACTAAATTACAAGAGTTCGTGTGACAAATAGGTTTTCGGGGTCCGCTATATACCTATCTTTACGTTTTATGTTTAACCCAGTCAGAAAGATCATCGAAAATATTTACACTTTTAAACAAGAGAATCGCAACTTTTAGCTATCACCTTGACACTCACCCCTATTTCTGAAATTGGAGACTAACTGGTTAATTAACTAACTGTTAAGTTGATTAAGGATTCAACAATTGGGTGACTAACTGGAGATTTTTTGCTCTGTAAACCTGTTGAATAATTTCCAACTAAATTCCTGTTAATCACTGTTAATGAGCAGTGTTGTGATAAAAACAAAGATGCACCAGTTTTTTTGCATGTGATATCCTTATTATTATTCATTTATTTTATTTGTATTATCTTTATCTTTCATTGTCTGAAGTGTCATTAATATGGATATTTATATATTATAAAAAGTATATATTTATTTGTTTAATTTTATTTATTATTATTTATTTATTTATTTATTTTATTTGTATTATTTTTATCTTCCATTGTATGAAGTTTCATTAGTATGGATCTTTATGTAGATAAAGATTAGATTAATTTTATTTATTATTATTTATTTATTTATTTTATTTGTATTATTTTTATCTTCCATTGTATCGAGTTTCATTAGCATCGATATTTATATATTATAAAAAAGTATATATTTATTTCCTTGATATTATTTATTATTATTTATTTATTTTATTTGGAAATACATTTTCCGGAAAAATGACATATCCAAAAATGCAGTCACGCTTCAACCGACCGACTGCCCTAACAGTGACGTCAGCATCGGAAAAATTAGAGTAAATCGATTTCTATTAAATTTTAGTATATTATAGGACACTAAAACGACAGGTGATTTGGATTTTGTGATTTAACGTTATTTTCGACGATTTAACAAAAACCGCGATACGCCTTCAGTTATAACTATAGCACTTATAGAGAACAAACGGCGCATGTCAGCGCGGTAGTAATATTTCTGGAGCATTGCGAAGTTTCTTTGCGACTGACGCAAAACTATTTTGAATTACGACGCAAATAATGCTAAAAAATGAAATAATATACCAAAAAACGCGACACGTCTATAATAATAACATTAGCACTTCGTCCCCTGGATTTCAATGTGTTCTATGTGCCAGTAGGCACATAGAACACATTGGAACTCAGGGGACGACTTGCAGAGATCAAACGTCGCATGCAGATGAGGCTGTGATGTCTCTCAAGTATTGCCAAGTTTCTTTGTGATTTGTGTCTGACACAAAACTTTGGATCAACAACACTTCTTTGAATGACTTAACTTAATTACCTGCTTTTCGCCTTGCCTGCATTTTTGGTGACTCCTTGCAACAACTAGAAAATAAAAAAACTGAGTTTTTCCCAACTCTGTCGGAGGCTCGTTTTCCTTATGCTTTTCATCAAGCTCTTATTTGCTGTTCCGTGACATTATCATTGACTCCTATAATGGCTAGATGGCCCGTTGTGCAATAACTTACCACGACTTTCGTAATACACATTAGAGCAGGGTCACTCTCACGGCTGCTGTCTCCCAATTTCGAATTCCAGAGTTTGTCTTTCAAGTTCCAAGACTCGAGAATGCGTTCCTTCAAAACATTTTGACAATTTTGGCGCTTTGTTTAGAGAATGTGTTTTTACAGTTATTTGCACGTTTGTATGCTTCCCAGGGAATTTTGTTTAGCAAATCTCACTTCCTAGACCTTCATATTAACCCTTTGAACACTGGTGGAATCTTTCATGTCAGTTCAGTGTCTTCAGTTGGAAGAGTCTAGTTTCGTTATTTGGGGGTAGACCAATGAATATTGAAAATATTGATTGGTCAACCCTTCACATTCACTTATCAACTATCCTCAATTTCAGCTGATTCGCGCTCCCGCGTTGTTCCCTTGGGTGAGGCACTTAACCCCGATTGCCTACATGGGGGCACGATGACACTGTGTACTAAGGCGTACTACACGTCGAAGGTGCGCATGTCTTCAACCAATCTAACCCTGCCTGTGCCGCGTTGCAGAGTTCAAAGTTACGATGTTGGAGAGCCGACAGCTGCTCGTCGTTGCTAGGTGGTTCTCTCTGGGTACTCCGGCTTCCTCCACCCGTAAAACTGTCACCGACATGATATGACCCTGGCTGTTAATGTGTTGTTAAACCCTAATAAAAAAATCCTCTATCCTACTATTTATTTATTTATTTATTGGTGTTTAAAGTCACATATTTCTGCACAATGGCTAACCATGACCGTGACAGTTTTACGGGTGGAGGAAGCCGGAGTACCCGGAGAGAACCACCGAGCAACGGCGAGCAACTGTCAGCTCCCCAACATACCAACTCCACACAAGCAGGGTTAGCATTGGTTGAAGACAGTGCACCATCGACGTGCAGTACGCCTTAGTACACAGCGACACCGTGCCCCCGCGTGGGCAATGGGGGTGAAGTGTCTTGCCCAAGGACACAACGCGGTTGCCGCAGGTGGGATTCGAACCGAGGACCTCTCGGCTTGCAGCCTGCATCTATCCTACTTAATTAAATTATGACGTATCATGTTCCTGGGCCGAAAAAGCGGCCGCTCAGCTTCAATGGGTTAATAGAAAGGATAGTGTTTGTATCATATGACACGATCCGCACACTATTGATATAATGAACAGAAAAAAGTTACAGAAAATCAAAAGATGGTGAAATAGTCAAACTGATTGGGGAAACATTTATAAAAAGCCAGCTCTTGTGTGTTTATACTACGCTGCGCCAAAATGCCCGAAGTTGGTAAAATGATGCGCACATCGATAATACAAAGTGGCTAACATTTCGAAATTTCAATTTTTATGGAAATCCCACACCCTTAGTGTTAAATACTGACATTTTTAGAAAATTAAGGGGAGCCAACTTTCCTGTAAATCTCTCCCAATGACAATTCGTCCCTTGAGTTCCAATGTGTTCTATGTGCCTACTGGCACATAGAACACATTGGAACTCAGGGGACGAATTGTCAGCCATGTGAATTCAGGATACTCTGTCATTGGCCAGTCTGTTCATGTTTTGTTTTCCAGCGCCATTACGCCGCTTCGAGCATCCAAATGTTTGCACCGGATTTCAAAATACGTGTCCCCATTCCTTATCCGGATGGGTCCATTATAGGCTTGTCCATCCGCACCGTATTATTCAACAAACCCCTGTTTCCGCTCCAAAATGGAGTGTGTCGGTGAGTGTGTATGTATATGTATGTGTGTGTGGGTGGGCGCTTGGGAAGGGGTGTCTCTGCGTGCAGACGTCTCTTTGTCGAGAACATAACACACGTGACAAAAGGGAGATTTGAATTCTGAGCTGTTGTCTCAATGGTTAACTTGATAACCATTAATTTTTCGAATCAATTTTAGGACCGTATTATGTGCACAAACCTAAAATAAATCACACGCTGGATGAAGTTAGTCGAAAATAGTAATTAATTCCGCGTATTACCACACCTACCACACTATCAACGTATTGAATTTATCGAGAGGCTTATTTGTTGATTTGAACGTGGAGTTCATCCAGTTCTATTTTGATTACAAAGACTCAATGAGTATTGTAGAACCAGTGATGCAACTCCCAATTGATCTATTTATAAACAAAAAAGAAATTCGTATGAATTTTGCGATTTAGACTTCAGGTCTCAGTGGGATTCAGACACTGATCTCTATATGTACAGTTGGATTGCTGGAACGCTCATTGGTCACAAAACGTTTCAACCGCCACCTTCCTAGGGATGGGGGCAAATGTAGCTATAAATAAAAAATGTTCAACAACAACAACAAAAATTCTCAAATGTTTTCAACTTCCTGTCGCCTCGCAATCACCGATCACTTCTTAAAGAATATACATTGATGTCTGTGAAAAATGAATATGTTGATTACAGACACATTTTACGCGGCAATATAAAATGGGTTTTTACAACATATTTTGATTATTATTGAAAAAAAACAAGTACTGAGATTGAAAAGTTGATACAATGCTACTATTTTTCGTACTAGGTAAACGCCATAACTTTGGTGAAGTGAAAGCTGTTACGCTGTGACTACATTCACGGCGCAACAGCTTTCACGTCCTCAAACATCATAAATTGGGAGGAGTTACCGCTTTGATAGACTTGAAACAAGTACTGAGATTGTAAAATTGATACAATGCTACTAGTTTTCGTACTAGGTAAACACCATAACTTTGATGAAGTGAAAGCTGTTACGCTGTGACTACAGTCACAGCGTCACAGCTTTCACGTCATCAAACGTCATAAATTGGGAGGAGTTACCGCTTTGATAGACTTGAAACAGGTACCGAGATTGTAAAGTTAATACAATGCTACTAGTTTTCGTACTAGGTAAACACCATAAGCTTGATGAAGTGAAAACTGTTACGCTGTGACTACAGTCACAGCGTAACAGCTTTCACGTCATCAAACGTCATAAATCGGGAGGAGTTACCGCTTTGATTGACTTGACGCCTTCTTGGTGGAGGGGAAGGCTTAGTTGCGACGTTTTCGCTGACGTTCCAGCAATCTGGTCCTGTCTTTTGAGAACAACGGATTCAGCAACCAGAAGCTTTTGACTTCTAAACGGAACGGAAAAGTTGCGTGTTCAATATCGACATCAAACGTTTATTACATCAGTGGTGAAAAGAAAAAGAAAATATGATGAGGTGCTTTTTTGAAAAAGACATCCTTAGTGTTAGAGTTCGGCATTGTTGGTTGCCTTCTTACTGTTAAAATTAATCAAGTTAAAGCTACAGTTACCAGTATATTCCAATGTTATATGGTATTTTTTCATCTTCAGCGGGCACCGCAGATAAATATAATTGCTGGCGCGAAAAAATAGATTTTTCGTGAACGTGGGTTACATCAGAGAGTTAAAAACAAATTTAATCTGACATATCTCATTTAATAAAAAAAAATCTGCATTTTTTCCCATATCACGTTCGTTTGTGATTGATAAAGTGCTGGGTTGTTGGTTTTGATGAAATTCTGTACTTGATCATTTCCAGATATCCACGCAATCCAAGCAGTTAAGAAATGTAACGCACATCTAGCACCCAAATGTATTCGTTTTGCTCCATAACTGCGTTGCGAACACTCTGAAGAAATGCGTCCACACGGTTACACTTTTGTGGGTCTCTTAGCGATGTATGTTTTGCATTCACTCTGTGCCCAACCAACACACAAAATTTATTTTTTCAGTTATTTTGTTCCTAGTTTTCACAAGATGTCAACCAAACCATGTCACGTGACCCCTCACATGAACGATCTCGACAAGCTAATGCCAATAAGGTGACATAAGGCATGGCTCAGTTGAAAGTTTTTAATTTTTTAACTGCTCAATCTGTGCGCTACGCGGACGGCTGTGGTCGATTCGTGAGGTAAAGGTGGTGTAAATTGGGAGGAACTCTGAATTGAGACAAAGAGGTTATGCCTGAGACCTGCTGACAGAGGAAAGTCAGCCAGCTCTTAGAAAAAGACAAATAGCCATATTGGGTTACCACACCACTCAAGTTGCCGCATTGTGGCTGCGTGCAGTAATATAAAGAAGTTTCAGCATTTAGAAACACGAAGTCGAGTCTATAGTATGTGGAGGCGGGTTGTAACTCACTCACTCGTGGAGTGGAGTTATCACCCAAAGTATCACTTTCAAATTTTGTAAATATGGACAAAAAACACAAGCAATGTTTCACCCAATGGACCTCCGGGCTTGTTAGAGTTAACAGGACAGCCCATATATTAAAACCTTACCTGCAACAGCATGCTGGTAAGTCATTAACCCTTTACCTAACGTAACGGCCAAAACCGGCCAGCGCTATTCTCAAAAATCGCCAATTAATTTTCATTATTTTTTTCATTTTTTGTCTCAAAAACATAGGTTATGACCCCTCATTGGAACGAGCTCGTCGAGCTCGTTCAAATGAGGGGTCATAACCTATGTTTTTGAGACAAAAAATGAAAAAAATTAGTTATTCAAGAATTTTTTTGCAAGTGTCGTCTGCTTTTCATGTTAGGTAAAGGGTTAAGGTAATCATATTTTGTTACTGAGTTGGATGGGAAAGTGCAAGGGGTTATAATAATAAACTTACAGCTTGGATTTCAATTCTCTTGCTGGTTTTGGGCTGTTCTGAGAAGAAGACAAAACAAGTTAGCGAAGAAACATCCAAGATTTGTGAGGAGTAACTCAGTTTCGCCAAATGGGAATGGGAACTCAAATGTTGTATGAATGCACGTCTCTTGTAACAGGTTTGTTTGTCTGTTTGTTTCTTTGATTGAGGTTTAATGTCACTTTCAGCAGCCAGGGGCATATCGTGTCTGACAGTTTTCCGGGTAGAGAAAGCCGGAGAACCCACAGCCACCGAACAGCGACGAGCAACTGTCAGACTCCCCAACGTACTAACTCTGGACAAACAGGGTTAGCAGTGACTGAAGGCAAGGAACCATCGACAAGCAGTACGCCTTGGCACACAGCACCACCGTGACCCCATTTTATCGGGATTAAGTGTCTCGCCTAAGGACACAACGGAGATATTGCTGGTCAGGATCGAACCGTCGACCTTTCGATTTGAAGATAATCATTGCTCTAACCACTAAGCCACCGCGCGCTCTTGTAACTGGTTGTGTGTTAAATTACTTTTGGTCGCAAGAAACTGTTCACGTGCATTTGTAATTGTTTATATCACCAATGTATCCATTCCTAATGAATATTAGACGCGACTGCACAATATAAAACTTTTAATCACGGTAAGAGGACCCCTCAATTAAGCCCAAATATGGGCTTCATGCAAATGTTCTGCGTGTGGTCGTTTGAGGTTAATTACCGAATTGGCTTTTATGCTAGAGCCTATTTTTGGCTCGTGGTACCAAAATTTAAAGGCGCCATGTTCTGTGGTGCGCATTGCGTTCATTTAGAAGAAAGAAGTATTTGGCTCCTATGAATTTGTCTTGTTACAATTTATTAGAGAGTGCCGACTGGCACTCTCTAATAGATTGTAGCAAACCAAACACATGTGGACGAATTATAAATACCGAAATTAACTTCGCCCGCTAGCGGTTAACAGTTACTCTAGTGTCGTTATGTATCATTTGGGTATCTGGTCATGTTGGGCTGAATGGTTTCCACATTACTAATCTCGAACAATATAGGGGGCGCACTGTGTCGCAGTGTGCTAATGCGTACTGCTCATCGACGGTACACATGCGTTCAACATGTGCTAACCCTGGTTTTAAGGGGTTAGTGAGTAGGAGAATCTGACAGTTACTAGCTGCCGCTCGGTGGTTATCTTCGGTTACCCTGACTTCTTTCACCCGTAAATATATCCGATATGTTGAAAGTGTCTTTCAACCCGAATAACGAAACAAACAAACAAACAATCTCGAGCTATATACAGTTCGGCCCTGGCTGTACATGTTATACTGGAGAATGATAAGTATATCTCAGCATCTAATCATGTGCACCATATGTACGCTCATTGCATCCACATGTAACATCCTCAAAGTCAGAGGTACAACACTAAAGTAACTCGAGTGCTTCTGATATCTCCAACATTATTATATTGGATAATTGATGGATTTTATTTTAAAGCAAAGCCACTTTGTAAAACACATTCATTTTCTTGTTCCCATCGAATAATGATTTAAATAAAAACCCATTTGTTTCCCAGTACAATACGCTGTAAGGATGACGAATTGCCCATGCCTCCTCTATAGCGACCTATCACTGGGGCCGGTGATTGATGCTCGCCTCAAGAGGAAAGTAATAACTTTTAACTTTTGTAGTCCCCCGATGAAGATAAAACTCGCTTGACAGCTAAAATTTATTGTAAAAAGTTTCTATAAAATATGGATGGTTGTAGAAAATGTTCTCTTTTACAAGTTTTCTATTTGTCGTGTGATACAAAGTGGAATGGCTCACCTATATTTCGATGCATCTCTGTCTGCTTTCCTGTTCATGTTATACTTTTGGATTAGCCGAAACTATCTGCTACGTGTTTTAGAAGTATTCGTCATAGAAAATGTGACGGTAAGTACAGTATATTCAGATCGCGAAAGTGATCTCCCTCTCGATCGAGCCGCGATCTGGCGGCGACACACTTACACGCACAGATCAAGATTTTATAAATTAAATTATTTTAATGAAATATTGTAATTCCAAAGATGACTCCAGTGCAACAAAACAAAATTAGCACCTTGAATGAAATGCATCCACTTGTCTCGTCTGACACGTATGAGTCTACAGTCTGATGGGCAAAGAAAGAAACGGACCGAGAATTTCGACCAGATCGCGACCTATCGCGATCCGGTGTAAAAGGAATGGAAGTCCGTAGGAACGTTAGTCCCTCTGTTTAGTTAGTTAGTCCGGCGGACTACTATTCCTAGAAATGTTAGACCTAGGACTATAATTCCGCGGAATAATAGTCCAGAGGGACTAATTTTCCTACGGACTTCCATACCTGTCGCACCGGTCGAAACTATCAACCCACTTTTATAAACACAGTGGTGTACCAAAAGTTAGACTCGTACGCGTATGACTCCAATCTTTAAACCGCTGGAAAATTCAATAATTTCAATTTTAAATAGTATTAAGATGTAATACAGAAAGGGGTGGTGAGCTTGACCCACAGATGGTGAAAAAACGTTTTAATTGAACTGTCAATTGAATTACTGGGAGATAAAAATGGATGTTCACACGCATGCGTGAAGCTTCAAAAGCAGCAAAATATAAAAGGAATGCACCATAGAACCCAAGGGGATAGTATATGAGTGCATATTCAGGAGGTGTAGTCTAATTGATAGACTATAAAAAAAAGTTTTTGACAAACTTGACAAACAGTCTAAAATCAATTGGGTTAAAAATCAACCCAAATCAACTGAGTTGAGTAAATATGAACCCAATTGGGTTCATATTCACTCAACCCAATTGCTTTGGGTTGATTTTTAACCCAACTGATTTTAGAGTGCATTACTGCCATGTGGGTATGGGGCTGTTGGCTGGAAGTTTCATTTTAAAGATGAAATGTTTAAGTGTTAAAAGGATGCTCTTGGTAAATGTTTGATGTTCACCTGATTATAATATGGAGTGAGATGGAGTGGCATATTGTACTTGTTCGTCAATTCCATCCCATTACGGATGATTCTATCATCAAAATTCGTCATCAGTTCAATCGTAGGAAACGTTAGCTCTTGCGACTAAATGGTCAAACATATATTTGCTCATGTCCCCGCAGATGCTTCAACGTCTAAAAATACCAAATCAAAGCACAGAATAAATTAGGAACTTATCCTGTACCCTTTATTTAACCCTTTACCCAACGTAGACGATATCAAAATTAATTATTTTAAATATAATCTTTCCAGATTTTTCAAAAATGTCAACAAAACCATATCATGTGAGCCCTCGTTGGAACGAGCTCGACGAGCTCGTTCCAACGAGGGGTCACATGATATGGTTTTGTTGAAAGTTTGGGAAAAATAATACTTTTTCAGTTGCTGTATTTGCATATTACGCGGGCGGATGCGGGCGATTCGTTAGGTGAAGTGTTAACAATGCTTTATGTTTCTTTGGGTTTGAGGTCACGTTTTGCGAATATGGTTATGTCGAGAACACGACTGTAAAGCCAAGTCCAGGCAATCGTTAATAATTGAATCTTCAAATTTGGGGTCTCTCTCCCAATTCATTCATTACTAGCAGTGAAAAATTGCTGCTCCTATTTCGTTTTACCCTTTTTATGTTGCTGTGGAGTTGTTTATTGGGCGGGGGGGGGGGTCTATTTCATTTTTTATCTTCATTTTTCTCCTTCGAGGCCACCACTTGTGACTTCTGACTAGGCGAGTGTGATGCGCTCGTGTCAGTGACAAGTTGAGAGCTATATCCGGGGATGCACCCGGATATCTTGTTTAGGAAAAAATTGCGTACTATCGCCATCAAATTAAAGTAAGGACTTATTATTATGAATCGCAGCGCAAACATCCCACGTTTCACCAGTCACAAATGTATTCAGACGGTGTCATGGCTGAACATTACATAAACCGGAGATTCAGCTGAGACTAAAACACTCACATTTGTCAAATTATTTACAGGGAACGGGGAGGCGGTGGGAGGAAGTAAACGAGGGAGGGCGTGTGCTTTTTGTGGGGAGGGGGTCGTTAATTTGCCGAACCAGGCTGAACATTTTGTTTGTTTATGTTCAGTTTAGGAGTGGGTTAATTATAATTACTGTTTATTATGGGTTCAGCTGACCACATGTCAATCATTCTACAGAAGGACTAGAGCACACACATCTCTTCTTAAATATATCCTGGATGGAGCAGCCGCTCAAAATATAATCCCAGAGACTTCATATGAAGAAACATGTACATCATAAACACGATACTAAGTGTAAAATTATTGATCATTTGACGATGATCCATCCCAAAATAATCATCTATATAATTTAGTTCACTAAAAATTATATTTGATATTTGTTCTATTTTAGCCCATGGTGTGTACGTCAATGGACAGTGGCCATGGTTGACTCACATCAAGCTCATATAACCAAAGGGGCTTAATTTAGAAAAAAAAACTTATAACTAATAATGACACTGTAACTATATGTATCATATGAGAGCATATGCGTCAGCGGTCCATGGTGAAAAACCTTTAAGTGATTTTTCCATTGTCAAGAGTGTTAAAATGTGGGCCACAATTCAGGGTCTGCAAACCTTTTAAAGATGAAATTCCATGACAATTCCAGGCTTTCGCGTGAATTTTTCCAAACTTTAACGAGATTTCGGGGACAAACCCTTGACACAAAAAGTGGAATTTTCCCAGGTTTATCCAGGACTTTTCCATGCCCACGTTGCTTGAAAAATTTATCTTTTATTCTTAATACCATATCGCACAGAATCATAAGAATGAATATTATAACATGTACCATTTAATGAAGGAATTATAATGATTTATATGCTTCTATCTAGAAACGGGTCTTTTCTGTACTATGGCCGGTAATTACAGTAAAATACAGTTACGATCTCAATTTTCGTTCTTCGCAATGAATCAACCTTCGCGGTGACTTGTGATCGCGTTTTCGGAAAGTTCAGTACCGGTATTACATTTCCGGGCACATTTCCATGACAGTCCTAGGGTGGAAGCAAAACTACCCCCATGTTTCCATCACTTGCACGCTTGGAAAAAAATATTGTTCTATTTCCATGACTTTTCCAGGTTTGCATAATCCGCACGAACCCTGAGTCCATATGGTATCCCATCTGACAACTGATAGGATATTTTCGTTCATGTCGGTCAATAATTTTTCATACCAAATTTAATTCAAATCGACCTGTCGGTTCCGAAAAATTTATAGCTGGCGGCGGTGTACAGTACGTGGAGAGTGGATTGTAACTAAATCACCCACGGGGTGGAGTTATCACCCAAACTATAACTTTCAAATCTGTACATATGGACAAAAAATACAAGCAATGTTTCAGTCAATGGACCTCCGGGTTTAACCCGGAGGTCCATTGGCTGAAACGTTGCTGGTGCTGGTTGTGCTTTGCAACAAATTTGCAATTATTCCTTGGGTGGAATCTCCACTCTGTGGGTGATTTAGTGACAATACACTCTCTACGTACTGTAAATTTTAGTCCACCGTAACGATCAGCTGATTGTGTAAACAAATTTCTTGCGTGGTGTGGGCGTCGATTTGGATCGTTTCGGTTGAAGCTTCAAATGAATGGGGTATAATAAAAAGAAAATCAAATGTAATGTTTTCTTGTGAATACCGGGATTAATCTCATTCGTGAGTGAGAGAATTTGTATTTTCACTCGCAGCAAGCTGCTCGTGAAAATTCAAATTCTCTCACTCACTCATGAAATAAATCCCGGTATTCACAAGAAAACATTAAATATCCTCTGTCTATCACTTGGAAGCGCCATTGATACGCTGCACGTAAAAGTTAAACACTGAAATTTAGCCTAACACAGTACAATTCAAATATGAAACAATCATCTAGTTTTCTAAATATCAACGCGACGCTATTCGTTCGACTGAATTATATTCTAATTTACTCATAAGATCCTTAATCTCACAAAACTCAAATGGATAAGCCCATCAACAAATGACTTGTTTCACAAAACTCTGGGGTATAATAGGAGTATTGATTTATTGTATGAAGAAAATTGGCCAATTTCCTAGCGAATAATACGTTGTAAAGAGTCGAACTGCACAACACTAGTCTATTACAGAGAGATGGAAATGATTTATGTGCCTGGTATAAAATATTCATAAGCTGAAATCGACGTCTTCAGTGATGTTTGATCCCAGTGGATGTCGAACTCATGGAGAGAACAAATTAATCTTATTTCTATTTAAGGAGAGAAGAAGTGATTTTTTTTTATAACGAAGACTTTTTTCAATAAAAATGTCGGTTTCTTTTCTGTAAACGCCTTTGTACGGAAGCGTATTAGGGACCTGATAAAAAGTAATTCTCAGACCCAAAAAGTCGAAATTTTGACTTTTTATCTCGAAATGTCGAGATAAAATCGCGAAATTTCGCCTTTTTATCTCGAAATATCGAGATGCTAAGTCGAAATTTGGAGATAAAATGTCGAAATTTCGAGATAATAAAAAGTCCAAATTTCGGGATAAAAAGTTCAAATTCCGAGATATTAAGTCGAATTTTAGAGATAAAAAGTCGAAACTGCGAGATAGAAAGTCGAAATTTCGACTTTCTGGGTCTGAGAATTATTTTTTATCATGTCCCTAATACGCTTCCGTACCTTTGTGTAAGGCATTTTGTTTAAATATAATTTTGTTTTGTTTTTTTGTTAATTCATGAGTTGCGTAAATATATTTCATGAAAACAATCACTTGCCGTCTACCACACTTTCAAACTGAAGATGTAGGGTTAATGAGTCTTGTAAGGTGGGTTGAATGTACAGGAGGAAGAACGGATGTGTAGACCCCACATACTTTTCATTGAGGTTGTTAGCATTAACATTCTGAAATCCTGCAGGCTATGAAACACATTCTTTGCTGTAAAACTTAAATGATTGACAAACTGAAAACGAAAATATGAAAATAATATCAGGCAATTATCGCCATTTAGTGCTACCATGCGCCGTCTGCAATGCTCTTGCAGAAGGCGCCTTGTTGCAATCAAGGGGCGATATATCATTTGAAGTTGGATGATAAAACGCTCCTCCAGGGGTAACAATATTCAACTGCGGTAGTGATCCATAACCGTGATGTACCATAGTGATCGAGGGCCCTCTTGAACAAGTCTGTGGCAAATCAACCTCCCAACAAGCAGGTGTGTTATATGATATGGGTCATCTCTGACGGCTTTGTTCATCCGGTACACTCTCATCCTCTTAACCCTTTACCCAACATAACGGCCAAAACCGGCCAGCGATATTCTCAAAAATCGCCAATTAATTTTCATTATTTTTTCATTTTTTGTCTCAAAAACATAGGTTATGACCCCTCGTTGGAACGAGATCGTTCCAACGAGGGGTCATAGCCTATGTTTTTGAGACAAACATTGAAAAAAATTAGTTATTCAAGAATTTTATTTGCAAGTGTCGCCTTCTTTTCATGTTAGGTAAAGGGTTAAGGGGGATATAAAACAGGCACATGCTAAGACCATGAGGCAGCTAGTGTACTGGATCCGAGAGACATTGGTCGTGCTGTAGTTGCACGGAAAATGACTGACCTCGGGTGAAACTGCAGTAAAGAATGTCAGAAAGATTTTGGCAATAGTAAATGTAACAAAAAGCCCGACTATGTAAACAGTTTATTGCAACGCTTGAGTACTGATCTATCCAGTGGAACACAGTCGCACGTTACAATTCCAGAGTATCGCACCATTGGGGATCAAGGATTTGCGACTCAGGGCGCACATGCCCTCACGACTTAAAAAATAACTTGAGACAATGTGGGAAAATGTGATCTGGGTAATACTTACAACTGAGAAGATTGACAATTATATCAAAAAAGTTTCAAACACCTACTTATCGAAATTGCAAGTTTTATGGCTCCTGTAAGTAAATTTTCATTACAACAACAGGCCTGGCATTTTCAGGAGAGCGATTTATTCGCTCGCCTACTGCTCGCCTAAAACAATTTAAGGAGGGCGAAAATTCGCCCTCCTGGCCTTAGAAAATAATGATTACCATAACAGCCCATTCCTAAAACCCACATCTTTTCAAATCTTTGCTATGTTAGTGTTCTCTGTAAGTCGGCAACACTGCCCCTCCCACACCTCCGGGCCTTGACCAGGCCCGGAGGTTTGGGAGGGGCAGTGTTGCCGTCTCACAGAGACTACCTTGTTAGCAGCACTAAATAAGATGTACAAAGTCCACCCAGGCAGAATTAATTAATAGTAAAACTTTGTTTTGCCACTCGTAGCTTTTGTAAGCTTGGGGAGAGCTAATCGCTCCCCTAGGTCATGCGAGGGGGCGATTTTTAGCCCTCCAGCATTTTTAAGAGTGCCAGGCCTGCAACAGTGCACGTTGTTGCAAAATATGAAAATTTCATGAGCATGCCGATTTTTAAATTTGAAGAACAGTAATTACAAGGTAATTACAGTCCAATAAGTTTATTGTCCGTATTTGCAAAACTGGGAGAAAAAACTTAAATTGATTATTTACCTTTCTTCTTGATATGATTTCTTATACGACCACCAATATAATTTCACAGCAAAGCACCCACAATGCACTCAATGATACAACACCATTGAAATATTTACGATACAAATGATAAAACAAACAGGCTTTAGCTATATTTAATTTATCCAATTAAACATTCAATGCAACAAGCAATAGTATTTTACTAAAGAAATTTGAATACACGGTGTTATTTATTTATTTATTTATTTATTTATTTATTTATTTATTTATTTATTTATTTATTTATTTATTAAGTCATTGTAAACATGTATGGCTACAGTTAATGGCTACTGGAGTCTAGCAAATGATTGAGGGTTCAGTGTGTAGATTATCTGGAATTACCAGAATTACATTTTGGTGTGCCGCCAGGATCTTCCTTAGTTCCCTGCTATTTATTTTACGTTCATTTTTTAAGCAGTTAATAATAATAATAATAATAATAATAATAATAATAATAATAATAATAATAATAATATTAATAATAATAATAATAATTTTGTCGCATGAAATCCACAAATGGTGTTCCTTAGCTCTACAAGAGATTTTCTTCCTGAACTTATAAATGTGCTGTGAGTCCGTCGGGGCATGGTTAAGTCACGTGCAACACCCAGAAACTAATGCTGGAATCTGTTATTGGTAGGGGTTGGGGTGGGGCGGTGAATGGAGTTTATGCTTTGTGTTTTTATAGTATTAAAGACTCACATGGTCATCTATGGCTATACAAAATTACAAAATGCCATTTCGAAAAGTTACATTTTAATAACTGACCTAGGCGGTTTGACAAAAAGTCCATAGCCGCACTCGTTTTTAAATCATATGCTATCTCGATTCAACTATGCTACCTCTGTTGTCCTTTCCTGGGGATACTACAATATTTTTCTTCCCATCACTATCTGGACGCTCAGAAAACAACACATACGCTATTAGCTCCCCTGTGTGGACAACGGGAAAGTGTATCACGATGATGACCCGGAAATAACATAAGAATCCTCAACAATATTTGTTGGAATATTTTTGGATAGGTGTTTGAAAGCTGAAACTTTTTTTCAAGCATTCAGGGCTATATACACACTTAATATGGTTAACATTGTTTGTTCTATGATACGTGGAGGCCACAATACTCGCGAATACACAATCGCGTTCTATATGGTGTTGAAGTTTAGAATCGTTCCCGTCAGCCAATACAAAACTGAAAGATTTTTGGAGTTGCCTCCAAAATACAGTTTTCTGGTAACCCATTGCAATGAGTTCCGCGAGCTCGTTCCAATAATTGTGTCTTCAGTTATATCTCAGAGGCTGAAAATAAAATAAACATCATTGAATGTTACATGATATTTTTCTACTCTTTTTGTGAATAGCGCTAGCTGGGCATGACTGTTACGTCAACAAGAACCTTATATACTTCTTTCTCTGAGATCTTTAACTCTAACAGCACACTCTACACTGGCTGCTTTGAATTAACTCTGACTGTATTAGTAAATTTGTTACCCAGGTTCTTTATTAACCCTTTACCCAACGTAACTGCAAGAACTGACCAGCGCTGTACATAAAAATCGCCAATTAATTTTCTTTCTTTTTTTCATTTTTGTCTCAAAAACATAGGTTAGGACCCCTCTTTGGAACAAGCTCGTCGAGCTTGTTCCAAAGAGGGGTCATAACCTATGTTTTTGAGACAAAAATGAAAAAAATTAGTTATTCAAGAATTTTGTTTGCAAGTGTCGTCTGCTTTTCGTGTTTGGTAAAGGGTTAAATAAGATTTCCTGTCGAATCCCTCCTTTCCTCAGCAATTTGTGAATCATCATAATTGTCCCATTGTACCAGACCTGGCATTTCAGGAGAGCGATTTATTCGCTCGCCTACTGCTCGCCTTAAAAAATTGAGGAGGGCGAAAAATAGCCCTCCTAGCCTTAGAAAATAATGAATACCACAACAGCCTATTCCTAAACCCACAGGTTTTGCTATGTTAGTGGTCTCTGCGAAATGGCCACACTGCCCGTCGCGAGGTGTGGGAGGAGCAGTGTAGCCGTCTCACAAAGACTACCTTGTCAGCAGCACCAAATAAAATGTACAAAGCCCTCTACGCATAATTCATTAATAGTACAACTTCATTTTGCCACTTTTAGCTTATGTTATGGAGAGCAAATCGCGCCCCTAGTCCATGTGAGGAGAGCGATTTTTAGCCCTCCTGCATTTTTAAGAATGCCAGGCCTAATGTACATCGCTGTACCTTAATTTATTAATTTTGATTTTTCTTTGTTGTTACATGTATTCTATAAATTGTATAAATATAATGTAATTTTTCAAACAAATATTGTTTAAACTAAATAAATAAGAATTCTGATCAAGATCTGTAATCTCGCCTGACTGTAATTAAAAAAAAATGTTCATCTCATCTGAAGTTTTTGCCCACCGGACACTCTAGGTGTGTGTCCGAGAGTGGGTGCGATGGAGCTGTATTGTTTGATTCTCTCTCGGTTTGGAAATCCTGAACAGTATTGTGCCGGCAGTTTGGCTCTTTATCTGTATTATGTATCCAACCAGGGTTTTTACTGCACAGAGGGTGGATAGGCTGCCTACACTACGTTGGCAATGATCACTCTTCTGGGGGCGCGGTGGTGTTGCGCGGTAACCGGTTCTCGTCCGACAACCGAAGTTAAGCAACGTCACGCCCGGTTAGTCCTCGGATGGGTGGCCGTCTGAGCGATCGATTTGGACTCCCGCGTTGTGTCCATGGGCAAGGCACTTAACCCGATTGTCCACATGCTGGCACGATGACGCCGTGTACTAAGGCGTACTATACGTCGATGGTGCGCATGTCTTCAACCAGTCTAACCCTGCCTGTGCTGCAGTGCGGAGTTACGATGTTGGGGAGCTAGCAGCTGCTCGTTGGTTCTCTCCGGGTACTCCGGCTTTCTCCACTCGTAAAACTGTCACGGTCATGATTAGCCATTGTGCATAAGTATGTGACCTTAAACACCAGTAAATAAATAAATAGATCACTCTTCTATTCGGTTCCATGTGGTTAAACTTTAAGCTGTAACAGTAATCGCGGCAAAATATATGGCAGACGTACCTGTAACCGGTTGCCAGTACATTTACCATATTTTAACAGTATAATTTTACAGAGTTAGTGAGAGCAGATTAAGTTGTTATTGGATTATTTTCCTTGCTTTTTTCAGCCGGGGGTGCGCATTGGTCGTCAGAAGAAATACACGTTAACAGTAATATCACAGGAGGACATTTACTTGGTTCAGGTAAGTACAACTACCCATAGAGCGAGAACGTGATTCTCCAAATGTGAAAATACAATGCTTAACACTTTACCTAGCACGAATAGAAAAGTACACTTGTCAAGTGGTTAGTGTGTATTGGTTCGGGGAATGTATCCCGTACCGAAATTCCATCTCTGTCTGCCCCTCCCTCCCAGCTTCCGAACATCCAACGTCTGATAAAACTATTTGCAACCTCTCTCCACCCCTTGAGTGAAAATTTCCAACTCCTGCATTTGAATTTTCAACTGCTGAAGAAATTCGAAAACACATTCTCCACATTCTCTTGAAAAATGGCCATGACCTTTCAGTTCTAGAGTTAGAAGTCGTGTCTTGAGTGCAAGGGTGTCTTGTTGCACTCAAGTGACGAACTATTGAGTCTAGTTAGAAAATCCCACTGCAGGTAAAAATCGTTAAAAGTCTGTTACAAACGGTCGCACCCACAGGCAAAATGCCAAGAAATCCACTACCGTGGGTCATGAAATTTTCAACTCCTGGTAGTTTGGGGCTTAAAATCTCTTATAGCTATTGAAAGTTTTGGTCGTGATTGGGGGAGTAGAGGAGATACCTCCTACCCTACCCCCCCCCCCCCCCCCCCCCCCCCCCCCGTTATCACATTCCTGAAATGTGCACACCACATTCTTGAATAGCAACATTTTTCACTTTTTGCCCAAACAACATAGCGATGCCCCTTCTCTGAAACGAACTGCCAGAACTCGTCCCAAAAAGGTGCCATAAGCTGTGTTTGTGAGGCAAAAACTGTAAATAAAATAAAAAAATTGGAATAGTATCTTTTTTTAATAATCACAAAACTCGCCCTTCAAATTTTGATTTCATTTACAATTTTTGCTATTTTGCCGACTGACTCCAGTATTTCGTTTTCATTCATGCCATAACGAGATATGGATGCGTAACATGTTTGATCATGGGATTAGAGGTGGGACTCCCTGTAAGCTAAGGCGTCTGTAGAATTACTATCTCAAAAAAGGTTCGTACCCAATTCTTCACCAATCAACATGATGACGACACAAGATGAAACTTTGAAAACGACCTGTAATAATTTTAAACTGCATTTGTTTCCCATAATGCAACTAGAATTTTAACCATTTCATTCTTCTTTGACAGAGCTCAATGAGCTCTGTGGAAAAAAAGATTGAATTGGTTAAATTCCTAGTTGCATTATGGGAAAAGTGGGGAAAATTGTTACTTGAAATTTCGATATCAATGTAGAGGAGGTTAAACACACGAATCTTCTCCTACTTCCGGCATTTTCTCCTGCCCAGAACAAAAATTTATTACACGCCTGTTCTATGAAATTCCCATCTACAGCAACACTAAACCGTGTGGAAAATAAAAAATCTCTTCCGCACATATATGCGGAACGGAAATCGTTGACGGACTATTTTTAAATAGAAGCGAAATTTCACTGGAATATTCAACAAATCGTGCAACGCAATTACAATTTGAATCGCTAACGATAGCTGAAAATCGTCCCCTGAGTTCCAATGTGTTCTATGTGCCAGTAGGCACATAGAACACATTGGAACTCAGGGGACGAAACAGTAACACGGGTTTCCCTCGCAAATTTGTTTGGCGATAAAATATGTCCTTCTTATAATTGTTTTTTATAGACGTGAAGGCGTGTAATAAACACAGAAGGATACACGAGTGTGAATGGTTTAATCGATATGGCACTTGTGCCATCGCGAAAGGATAAAACTCGAGGCCTTTGGCATCTCGTTTTATCCTTCCGCGCTTGCACTCGTGCCATGTCGATTAACCCATTCACACTCGTGTGTCCTTCTGTGTATATCACCACCTAAATCTCCACATTCATCTCCTTACAAAGACTCCATTGAATTTATCTTCAAATTAAGTGGTGGCTACTTTACAACAGCTGTGGCTTGATTTTATTACAACTTCAAGAAAATACGCAGTCGGGGGTGGCCAGGCTAAATGAAGTGGGAGTCAAACTATTTTTGCTGGTTATTCATCAAGTAATTGCATCAATTCTACATACTGCACTGCAAGGAAATCATTCATTTTCAAATTTCTGTGTGCCATAGAGTCAGGGATGCTGGTTTTGTTTACAATGGCATAGTGGGGGTTCGAACCCACGCCAAGAGAGTTTTATCCGGCACCAACCGCCTAGCAAAACTATACTGAACCACTGGGTCTGTCGAAACTATACTATACTGAAACTCTACTGTGGTGCGCGTGGTTCAGTATAGTTTCGCTAGGCGTTTGGTGCCGGATGAAACTTTCTCGGCGTGGGTTCGAACCCCCGCTATGCCATTGTATTTTTGCTGGTTTTTCACACGATTTATTTCACCTCCTGCTGGGTTAAGAGTGCATATGCCATTAGTGAAGGTCCAGGATCTTCCCCGCGACAAATATCCTAAACGTTTCATGTCAACTGCACCCCCGACAGGGCACATTTTTTTAAGGAAGACCTACCCAGAAAGTGGGGATAGAGCTATAGCAAAATAACCCAAGAAATATCAGAGGGAGTGTACATTAACCAGTCTTAGGGTTTCGACGTGTTTAAATAAGAAAGGATAAGATATTTTTATTGAACTACCATAAAAAGGTGGTTATGACAAATTATGTATACACAGAAAACATGAGAAAACCGAAGTACACACAAACTTCAACATAGGGTATGGTAAAAAATAATGTCAACAGTTTAACAGAAAGATTTATCCCAAGCAATTATAAGTGCTATACCGAATGCACAAAACATATCCACCCTGGCTAAATCCTCTCTCTCTCTCTCTCTCTCTCTCTCTCTCTCTGTCTCTGTCTGTCTGTCTGTCTGTCTGTCTGTCTGTTTTTCAAGAAATCCATTAACTCTTTCAACACGATAGGCCGCTTTGCCGGTCCAGGAACACGATACGTCATAATTTCGTTAAGTAGGATGGCTACTAAGTGAACGTGTATGGTAGAACAATTAATATTTTCAACGTGCAGCCTGAAGGCTACACGTTGAAAATATTAATTGCTCTACCCCCAAATAATGAATATTGACTCTTCCAATCTCTACCATTTAACTGGCATGGAAGATACCACCAGTGTTGAAAGGGTTAATGTTCATTTTGTTGCTGAGTTTTATAAAACGTCAAAAGTAATTCACAACTGCTATGGTTATGGAATGCCGTAAATTAACAGCAATCGCACAACATCACCATGGACAGCCAAGAAATCACCACGTGGACCCTCCCAATTCCACCACCACTCCAATGCATATGTTCAAGCACTCGGGTTTCAGAAAGTTGAAATGTCCAAAGATTCGCATTAAAGCAGTAAAAGTGTCAGCAAAAAATTAACACAATGCCACCGTTTCTGTGTCAAACCTCAAACATACACTCTAATGTCAGTTGGGTTAAAAATTAACCCAAATCAACTGGGTAGAATGAATATGAACCCAATTGGGTTCATATTCACTCAATCTAGTTGATTTAGGTTTATTCTTAACCCTTTCAGACTTTAATTATCCTGACTTTCAAACGTCACCGGGAATTCAGTTTCTTCAACGTTTTTCAAAATGTGACGTCAAACGTCGGAAAGTACAAATAACAAGATATTTTTCACGTTAGTGATCATCTGGTTGAGGGCTGCATTATTTTTAGTGGTGTGAATTTGTTATTCAAAACTTGTTTTATTACAAATTATTGTATCTCCAATAATTTGTAATAAAACAATTTAATATAAACAGAATATTATTTGTGCTTGACTGAATATAAGCAAGCAAAGTGTTGAGGTTGCGGTAGCCGAGAGCGTAACGCGTTCCGCTCGGAGCCCAAGGTTTGCGAGTACGAACCCCAGTCGGGGAACGTAACGTAATGCAATACCCGGCGTGGATTCAAAACCACGCTCCTCCTTACCGCTATGTTCAGGGATGGTGGTATGTCTGTCCTATCGGGTGAGGACGTAAATAGCTGTCCCGTGTGCAGTGATTACTGTGCACGTTAAAGAACCCTACTGCAACAAAGGAGTTGCAGCCTGGCAAATTACCTGATACCCCATGCAACACAGTGCGATGGAAAGACAGTTGCCGAGAGTGGGGCGCCTCACTCAGAGCATAAGGCTTGCCGATGTAGAAAGTACCCGCTGGTCGGCGAAATCATCATACCGGTAGCATGCAGTCAACCCTAGTGGTAACATTGGATTCCACGCTGCTAATCCTACACTAAGTGTATATGTACCTGTGCAATCACAGGGTGCTCCGAAAAATTAACGGAGGAATTTCAGAACAGAACAGAACAGTTGGCTTTTGCTCTGGTATCCTCCTTTTTTTAAAGCTCCGATAGTGGCTTCTAGCAATCAACCAGTTAAGTCTTGACAGCAGGATTATATTAGTATTTTAAGCTGCAATAACATTTGGCTCAACGGTTGTCACTGGGCACTATTCGGCAGAAAATGTGAACTGAGGTTAAAACTTTAAGAAATCGAAAAATAATAACAAAACAAATGTCCACCAAATATTAACGCGCTGTTTGATTTTGTACGTCATAAGACGTACAAAAACATCAATGGGGTTAACCACAACACATTTTAGAGTGTAAATGAGGTTGACATTTTGAAGAAAAAGTGTATGTGTGTGTCAGTGTGGCTGGGGGGTGGGGTGTTACGAGTTCCCCCGAGCTCCCATGGCTACTCCGCTGACTCTCAGCAATTTAGGATTTACTCGTATTAATTAACCAGTTGAACATGATGGTTTCGAAAACTCTCTCTTTGTTACAACAACATGAAGACAATTGCTGAACAAAGAACACGCAATAAGTCCATTTAATACCAACACTAGAGACAACCTTTTACACTCATGTTGGTGAAAAATTTAACCGATGCGACAAAATAGAGTCAGATTTGAGAACTTATTTGTCGGGACTGTTATTTGCTCATTAATTTTGATTGGGGACGGATCTATGATTGATACGGTGGCTGATACAGTTAAAACTTCTTGTGCAGTGATTTCACACGATTCTTTGTTTCTTAGCGCCGACTCGCCATCTGGTCTCGGGATTTTAGACAGTTTAAACTCCGGTGATTTACGACCCTCCCAATAATTTATTGTCTCCCATCACAAAACGGAAAGCACAAAGAATCCCGTGCAGATTGAAATCATCAGGGACCCGGCGTTTAGGAATATCAGAAAGGAGGTTCACATTAAACACCGTGTTTTGAAACATTCAAGTGACTTTTCATTTTCACTCAGCTTGTTCGTATTTGAATGACGCCCTATCTACAGCCTATTATTAGTGGAGAGTTATTAAATCTGACCTTTGGTGTAGGCTATTTTTGTATTTTTGATTTTGAAACAAAAACTGTCACCAAACTTGTGCACACGTTGAATATGAAAAGGGGAACTGGGGCAAAACAGGCCATAATAAATTTTACACTTGGGAACTTTGATTCTGTGCGAAATATATTTAATGGTGGTGGGAATGAGGTGAGACTCATTCCAATTGGGGCTTATAAGCTATGTTTTTTAGGTAAAAATTAAAAACTGAAAAAAATAGTGACCTTACCACTTTCATTTTGGATTCGCAGCCACGGACTATTTTCACATCTATTGTAACTTCTTGCACCACGGCAGAGAAAATTTTGCAAATTTGCTGATTTCAGCGAATTCATGCTCAAAATACAGAAAATTTTATTTCGGTAAATTTGCATGAAAATGGTCTTAAAAAAATATTTTCATGCAAATTTTTAGAAATAAAATATATCTCTCATCCAACTCTTTTATTTTTTGAAAATAAATCATGAATTTCACAAATTTGGCCTAAAAATATGAGAATGTTTGCTAATTTCCGCGAATTTAGTTGCTTGCGGTTATCATTTTGCATAATAATGGATAGACATTTTTCACATTCGGTAAAAATTAAATTACTGACTGATGAACCACGAGCAAAATGGATCCGAATCATAAAAAAAAAATCATGAAAACTGCATAGTCCTTTTTGTGAATAGCGCTGGCTGGGTTTGACGGTAATGTTGGGTAAAGGGTTGAAGTAAAAAAAGAATACAATAAAAATACACACACAGCAAATATAAAAACACAAAGAAATAGTTTTCACTATGTGCTTACATACACTTTTTAACCCTTTACCTAACATGGAAAGTAGACGACACTTGCAGAAAAAAATTCATAAATAACTATTTTTTTCATTTTTTGTCTCAAAAACATAGGTTTTGACCCCTCGTTTGGAACGAGCTCGACGAGCTCGTTCCAACGAGTGTCATAACCTATGTTTTTGAGACAAAAAATAAAAAAATAATGAAAATTAATTGGCGATTTTTGATAATAATGCTGGTCGGTGTTGGTCGTTACGTTAGGTAAAGGTTAAAGTAGTCAAACACAAACTATTTTCATTCCAATGAACAATAAATGTTAACCCTTTCCAGAAAAGCAGACCACACTTATAGCAATTCTTCCTAAATAATAAATTGTCTTGCTCCCAAAATATAGCTTATGTTGTGGTTATTGGTGATGTAGTTGTTAACAGGGACGGGTGTAGGAGTTGTGATTAAAGGTGGGGTGGGAAGGGTGGGATTCCATCACGGATCATCGAGGGATACCGAACAGCTATAATCTCTGTTGCTGGGGGAACATGTGAGTCACTCAGTGCACCACGCCACACCCTAGTCTGATATACCTGCGTATTATATCCAATGCACTGTGTTCCACGGATCTCTTTTACAAGGGTTTTCCAATGCATGCAGGGTCATTTTTGTCCCACGCAAAGTCACTCGCATTAACCCTTTACATAACACGAAAACAAGCGACACTTGCAAACAGAAGTTTTGAATAACTATTTTTTCGCTTCAAAAACATAGCTTATGACCCCTCATTGGAACGAGTTCAGCGAGCTCGTTCCAAAGAGGGGTCATAAGCTATGTTTTTGTGACAAAAATGAAAGAGTAATGGAAATTGAATGGTGACTTTTGTGAATAGCTTTGGCCGGTTTTGCCGTAGTGGCGTTACGTTAGGTAAAGGGTTTAGACTGAAATTGTGTTTTGAAACAGAAATGTCACAATTATAATATTATAAATCAGTTTTCTCAAAAAACAGAACAATAATCGACTGTGTCGCACTTATACTAGACCAAGAAAATGCGGAAAGAGAATTAGAGAGGATATCCTCTGGGTCTGAATCCGCCATTGACTTTCATTATTGTCGTCGTCGGCGTCATACGTTGTTGCTATTGGAGACATGATGTGCGTCACATTAGTTTCGTGGGAATTGCGAAGTAATAAAGAGTTATGGAGTTTGACGTCTCTCACGGGTCCATAGGACAAGAGCAATGTTTGTTTGTTTATTGGGGATAAACGTCTCTTTCAACAACACATGGTCATATCGTTTGGGAAACAAGAGGAAGGAAAGAGTGGAAATAGTCGAGAAATAGAATAGAATCGTAAGCATGCGTTCTGTCCATGTGTGTATGTATATAATAGTGTATTTTGAATGTGCGTACGATGGGGAGGCATGCCCTCAACAACACGATTAGAGAACCACAGACCTCCCTCCATTCGTATGACCGACGGTGTGTGTGGCACAAGTCTAAGTTTCAAATCTAGTCTCGTCAAAAAGTTGACATTTACCCGGTGGAAGAGTGAATTAATGTCTACACTCCAATCCGGACGAAACTATCCTGACTGTTAGAATTATTGTGCGCGTGTGTGTAGGAGGGGGGGGGGGATCCTCGGTTGTTACGCCCCCTGGTCGATGCCATGACTGTGTGATCGGTTCATTAGCTACATCGACCGGGGTGGTCAGAGTATCATACTGTTATTACGCGATAACTAATGTTCAATAAAACTGCATATCATTTCTCTTGGTGACCTTCTTTTCATATCTACAGTACGTGGAGAGTGTATCATCACTAAATCACCCGTAGAGTGGAGATTCTACCCAAGCAATAATTGCAAAATTTGTTGCAAAGCATAACAAGCACAAGCAAAGTTCCAGCCAATAGACCTCCGGGTTAAACCCGGAGGTCCATTGACTGAAACGTTGCTTCTATATTTTTTGTCCATATGTACAGAATTTGAAAGTGATACTTTGGGTGATAACCCCACTCTGCGGGTGATTTAGTCAGAGTCCACTCTCCGCGTACTGTAAGCACTCAAAGTCATGAGGTACTTTCGATATCATTAGATTTCGTGTATGTGCTACTTGTATAGTGTTTTGTTAACAAAATATTTTCGTTCTTATAAAACATTAGAGCCCTGCGAAGCCCCGAAATTCGATTCGAAATTGTTCCGATGAATCGATTCGAGTCGAACTGATTCTGAAATTTTCGAATCGTCGAGATGACAGAACAGGAGTTCAGGGATGGTCCGCTTTCGAAGCTACTTTGATTCAGTCCTTCAATATTCCGCTTTTTTGATTGACTTTCCCAAACGGACGGGTCGCCGTTGCATAAAATGCTGGAATGCAGATTGGTAATATTTACAGTTGTAAGAATGCGCAATGTTTAAAACTTGAAGTGCCACAATCTTCTGCAGATTCGACTCGGGATTCGATTCGATCCGAAATCTGAGATTCGTAGGACCCAAGTAAACAGAGAGCTAACCATTTCTCTAATACGAACTGAAGACGATAGCAGAATTATTTTTTTCCAAGCAACCTATACCTTCAATTTGTTTCAAACCATAACTTTTGAACCGTAACTGGGACGTGCTCGTTGAGCTCGTTACAATGGAGGTTTATATCCAGTGCTTTTGAAACTAAAACTTTAACAAAAATCAGATTTAAATGGCAGCTTTTGTATCTGTATATTCGCGAGGTGATAGGCGAGGCCGTAATGAATCAACAAAGGCGCTGGTAATATCTATCGACTAGCCAGCCTAGGAAATACAGTACGTGGAGAGTGGATTGTAACTAAATCACCCGCGGAGTGGAGTTATCACCCAAACTATAACTTTCAAATTCTGAACATATGGACAAAAAATACAAGCAATGTTTCAGCCAATGGACCTCCGGGTTTAACCCGGAGGTCCATTGGCTGAAACTTTGCTGGTGCTGGTTATGCTTTGCAACAAATTTGCAATTATTCCTTGGGTGGAGTCTCCTGCTGCGGGTGATTAAGTGATAATACACTCTCCAAGTACTGTAATATCTAAGACGGCTAGCAAACTACGAAGAACCAGAGCCATCCATGGATGCAATGGCAGCGAAAATCGAGGAAGAGGTCCAGAAGCCATGTCGCTGATTTTTTGTCAGAACAGATCTTTTGCCCGTGATGTTTTTGACTGATATTTATTACTGATTGTTATTATCTAACACGATGCATGCAAAAAACATTAATAAATGCTTTCGTTGTTTGTTGTTTTACTCAAAAACATAACTTATAACCCCTCACTCAGGCCTGACATTTTCAGGAGAGCGATTTACACGCTCGCTAACTGCTCGCCTGAAAAAAATTAAGGGGGGCGAAAATTAGCCCTCCTGGCCTTAGAAAATAATGATTACCATAACAGCCCATTCCTAAAACCCAAATCTTTTCAAATCTTTGCTATGTTAGTGGTCTCTCTAAGACGGCAACACTGCCCGTCCCACACCTCCGGGCCTTGACGAGGCCCGGAGGTGTTGGAGGGGCAGTGTGGCCGTTTCACAGAGACTACCTTGTTAGCAGCACAAAATAAGATGTACAAAGCCCAGGCAGCCTTTATTAATAGTAAAACTTTATTTTGCCGCTGGTAGCTTTTGTAAGCTTGAGGACAGCTGATCGCTCCCCTAGGCCATGCGAGGGGAGCAATTTTTAGCCCTCCTGCATTTCTAAGAGTGCCAGGCCTGTTTGGCTCGTTCCAGTGAGGTGTCATATTAAAAAAATTGAAATCAGCACTTAGTATATTAATAATTGTGATATATTGAAAGGGTCACGGTTCGATCCCGCCAGGGGTAACTGCGTTGTGTCTTTGGGCAAGGCACTTTCTCCCGATTTTCCACGTGGGGGAACGTTGGCGCTGTGTGCATAGCGTACTACACGTCGATGGTATACTTGTCTTCAACCAATGTTAATCCTGCTTGTGTGGAGTTAGTACGTAGTTGCTCGCCGTGTCTCGGTGGTTCTCTCCAGATACTTCGTCTCCCCCCCCCCCCCCCCCCCCCGTAAAACTGTCCGACGGCGTGGCGACCCTAGCTGTCAAAAGTATTGTTAAACCCCAATAAATAAATATTGAAAGGCTGCGAGGTTGAGGACACAGCATTACATCCAACATCGTCCGCTTTTTTGTTGTTGCGATAGTTACTCGATTTCCGTTTTTATGGTTAGATAGGAACGCTATTCAGTAAAACATCATATCTGAACATTTTCAGAAAACTCCCAAACACAGCTATTGATTCTAAAAGGAGATTTGCGTAGTTTCAATTGAAACTGAAGTATCCGGCTTGATTTCGACCCAGGCAATGACAAGATATCAGCGGATATTGACAAGAGATCCGTGAGATGTTTCAATTGCCCAATCTTACTCACGGTATTCAATAGACGGGATGATGAACGAGGTGGTGGCGAAAACTCAATTGAAGTAAATCAAGCTAAAATCATTCGCATAAAACTTTAATTCTCCCGTACTTTTGATGCAGCTGCGCCAATCACAAGATGAGTATAAACAATGAATTCTCGATAGATACTCGTCACCTACAGATCAATACACAAAGAGATAGATTCTGTTTTTGGAATACATCTATATGCGGTAATTAATTAACCCTTTACATAAACATGGAAAGCAGACGACACTTGCCAAAAGAATTCTTGAATAACTAATTTTTTGTTTATTTTTTGTCTCAAAAACATAGGTTATGACCCCTCGTTGGAACGAGCTCGGCGAGCTCGTTCCAACGAGGGGTCACAACCTATGTTTTTGAGACAAAAAAATGAAAAAATAATGAAATTAATTGGCGATTTTTAAGAATAGCGCGGGTCGGTTTTGGCCGTTACGTTGGGCAAAGGGTTAAATTAATTTTCCTTCACTGCATTCTTTGAAACGGTGTCGTTTTGTTTTTTTTTAAAAAAAAAACTTGCAGTAAACGGGCATCTAGTCAGTGGTGGCAAAACTAAAATGAAAGTACCGAGTCGAGGGTGTGTGGGTGGGGGTGGGGGGGGGGGGGCACTAATTATTTTTTTCCATTTGTGTCGCAAACACACGTTGAGCATGTTCCAACCTAGGGTCATAAAGTATGATGTTCCAGATTTTTTACCAAGTGTCATCTGCTGTTCATTGTAGGCAAAGGGTAAAATTCTAAAAATTGAAAGTGATCAGAATCGTCCATGGGTACGTTTTATCCAGCAAAAGAAGTGTGTCTGCGTATATGTGTGTGTGTGGGGGGGGGGGGGGGGGGGGGGCAAATAAATGATATGAACAAGTGGGGAGCCATACCCTCTCCGCCCATTGCATGTAGTATGAACAATGTATGGGATGCGGGCGATCAACTTCCTTTCGTTCTCTCTCCAGAATTTTCCAATTTCCTTTGTCTCGCTTTCTACTGTCTCCGCGTTTCTGTGGGTTCTCCTTCGTCGCTTGCAATTCTTTATCCCACAACCTTACCCAGCCATCCGCTTTTTAGAGACTGTAGACTCTTTTAGGAAGATGTCAGTGACTTTGAAGTACCAAAAGTGAATTTATGACAAACATTCATCAAAAATAATTTATTTACACGCATATAGACAAGGACAATTACTACTCAAATAAATTTACCTGCCGAATTGGCCGCATCCGACCGCGCAAGTTACAAACTGAGTACTGAAAAAAAACAATTATTTTTCAAAGAAATATAATTCTACGAGCTCTTCCAACGATGGGTCACGTGATAAGGTTTTGTTGAAATTCTTTGAAAAATGTTTTAAAAAAATAATTGAAATAACAAATTTTGATACCGCGTGCTGGGCGTAAAGGATTAATTCTTTACCTAACGAATCTGCCGCGTCCGCCCGTGTGATTTACAAATTAAGCAGTCGAAAAAAATACATTTTTAAAAAAATTTCAACAAAACCACATCATGTGACCCCTCATTGGAACGAGCTCAACGAGCTCGTTCCAATGAGGAGTGACATGATGTGGTTTTATTGAAAAATTTTTTAAACATTTTAAAAATCAATAAATAAAATAATAAACTTTGATATCTCCTGCGTTGGGTAAAGGGTTAAGATGGGCTAAATCAATTTATTATACGCTACACGAGAGATTATCGAAAAAAATTGCAGAAAGATAGAAATCGTATCCCCCACTGTGAAGATGAGACATTTTCACTTTCACGATAACAATCAAAATGGCGGCTTTCAAAGCATCACTTCAAGGTGAATACGAGTCAAATTATCACTGGAAATGATCAATTTGTTCTAAAAACGTATAATGAAAAGTAAATATGGTGTTTTTGAGTGGATACCGGCCATTTTCAGCAATAATTCAACAATAATTGATGCATGAAACCCGCTAGTCCAAACATGGCCTGAAAGTCCGTAATAAGGACGTACCAAACCAAAAACTTATGTTACGGACTTTCAGGCCATGTTTTCATTAGAAAAACGCCAGCTGAATCAGATCGCAAGACGCTATCTGTTCCGAGTATCAATCAAATCACTTCCGCGTTTCAATGATTCAATGCGCTGTTTACTTTCATGCATCAATTCAAGGTTCAAACGAGTGGAATTATCAGATTCTTATAAAAAGTGTACAATAAAAAGAAAATCTAGTGTTTTTGAGTGGATACCGAAAATTATTTCACTTGTGACCGAGATAAATGGTAATTTTCGCTCGTGCAAGCGCTCGCGAAAAATAAACATTTGTCTCGGTCACTCATGAGATAATTTTCAGTATCCACTCAAAAACACAAGATATTCTATATGTATAAAGCAGATGATTTTGAATGGGGAGGGGGGGGGGGTAGAACATTCGGTTCTTAGAGTTAGCGTTCACTGCAGGAAATGAGTCAATGCGAAATCAGTACATCTCTCTCACACGAGGTTAAAGTACTATTGTCAAACTTCTCAAAAAAGATATCAAGTGGCTTATTCAACAAATTCAAAATGCACAGTCCTCGCATGCAAGAAAATCACATTCATCATGGTGTTTTCTTTGGCCCCGGTTGAAAAGCTGAAAAATTGGAATATTCTCTGTTTAAATAATCACGTGTACAGAAAATCATCCCCGTTACACAACTGTTCGAAAACTCATTACTTATTTTTTGCAACTTTGTCGGTGATTTACGGCATTTTTCTCTTGAATGGAATTTCCAAATGAATTTTTCATGCTTGACAAAACACACAAGAGATACTTAGCTGCGGCGCTCAAAGGACGTGGCGCTCAATCTAGCATGACATTATACAAAGCCACTGTATTTTATAAAGCCGCTGATTGATGCGTTGAATAAAAAAGTCAACACTTTTTGACAGTAGGAGTATATTTTGTTCTAAAATAACATAAACATATCATCGAATGTAGCTGTTTTACAACAAAGTATGAAAACATGTACACTTTGCATGCACGCTTAGCTCGTATATCAGCAGTATGCCAAACGATGGGATTTGTATCAAATTAACAACATATTGGAAATTTAACTGAAGAACGTAAATTCTCTATTTTGCTACACCTTCCTCTCTCTGTTGTTGATACAACATGGCCGATATGTTTTTGTTGTTTTCGTTTACTGTCACAGAACCTACACTACAGTAATCGTGTAGCATTTAGTCACAGAAGCAGCTCACATTTTCAACAGACCAGGACTGCCATTGTGGTATGACAGTACTAAATAGTTCCATTAAGAGTTACCCGCCTTGAAAAGTTGCTCTCGGAAATGATGCATTTTTCAAAACTTAGCAGTCTTGAGAAAACGTATTGTTTTAAAAACCTTTGAAGCATTGCACTGAATCTTTCCTCGTCGCTGAATATTTTAGCGAAAAAAGAGGCGCGATTTTGGATTTTGGGACCAAAGAAATACAATTGACTTTTGATGTGTTTTTGATCGGAAATCCCGTACCCGTGACTGGTAGTTTCCTTCCTGTGAATTTGTCTCTCTTATTTGCTGCATGGCCCCCAGTTTTGTGAAAAGAACAAGTTGTCTGATGCATGAAAGTTGACGGAGATATCTGAATGTTCAAATTAAAATGATGCGACCATATTTTTTTCTGGTGAACGTTATAATGGTCACCTATGGGAAACTCTTTAGTACAGTTATACCTTGTGTACCAGAAAATTGAAAGGAAAGTTGTTTTTACCATCACTGCTTGACGCTGAGTCTGTTGTAATAAACGAGTTCAGTAAACTAGGTGTGGACTTGGCCAAAGGCGAGGTCCAGGGCTAATTTGTTGCACAGGTTCCGTAAATCTCATCATAAACTGAGGTGAAAATGTCTAAATGGTTCGAGAAAGAAACAACTTTCTCTTTAATCCTTTACCTAACATGAAAAGCAGACGACACTTCCAAAAAAAATTCTTGAATAACTAATTTTTTTAATTTTAATTTTTTGTCTCAAAAACATAGGTTATGACTTCTCATTGGAACGAACTCGATGAGCTCGTTCCAACGAGGGGTCATAGCCTATGTTTTTGAGACAAAAAAAATGAAAAAATAATGAAAATTAATTGGCGATTTTTGAGAATAGCGATGGCCGGTTTTGGCCGTTACGTTGGGTAATGGGTTAAGGCGTCGAACTACATCGTTAAAAAAACATTTTGTTGATTAGCTAAGCGTCCTCTAAACTAGAACCTAATGACGTAGGTAGTTTATGAACATTCAGTAATAGAATAATATTGAAACACATTTTAAAAGCCCGATATTTTTTAGATACTTCGCGAACAGAATGTAAACAAGAGACCAGTGATCTGGATTTTTAGATCCGCGCAAGAATACAACTCTTGGAATTGGTGGTATATCTGGAATATCATTGATCGAAAGTGCTTTGCCATTTTGGAAGTATAAGTTTAATGGGAAACGGTCGGATCGTGAAGGAAAGTATGTAATAAGTAGAGTAGTATTTGCACAGCAAGATAGCCTAGCGACATTCAAACCAAACCCACCGCCGATTATTTAAACTTTATTTATTATTTATTATTTATTGGCATTCAAGGTCACATACTTATGCACAATGGCTAATCTAGACCGTGAAAGTTTTACGGATGGTGGAAGCCGGAGTACCCGGGGAGAACCACCGAGCATCGACGAGCAACTGTCAGCTCCTCAACATTCTAACTCAACTGTTCAAGCTCCTCTCAAGCAGGATTACAGTGGTTGAAGAAAAGCGCACCATCGACGTGCAGTACGCCTTAGTACACAGCGTCATCGTGCCCCCATGTAGGCAGCCGGGATAAAGTGTCTTGCCCAAGGACAAAACGCGGGTCGTCCCGGACGAGGAACCTCTAGCATAGAAGTCCAACAGTCTACCACTGAGCCACCGCGCTCCAAATACAACGATTAGTGCCTTCTCTTGGACTCTTCTTCTATCATCAGGTCTCCTGTACAGGAGACCTGATGACAGAAGGAGAGTTCAAGACGAGGTCCCGCTTTAAACTTTAACATCCATACAACGAGCAGAATAAACAAAGTGAAGTTTTACAGTTCGACCGTCATGGACTGGACACTTTCCACAGGTGGGCAATATTTCCAAGGACGCAATAATATTAGGTTCCAAACACTAATTAAAGGAATAATCATTAATTGAAATTTTTCTGCAGATGATTTTTGTTACCTGGTAAACGCATGCGTGGACATCACTGCGCACGCATGGTTTACGACCTGTCCACGACTGCTGTACTTTATAACACATTTTTGACTGAGATCTGAATCAATGCATCAACCTTATTGACGCACGGAACCCAAACCAGTTTTCTATCCCCTCCCTTCCAACAGATTCCGTCAGCGAGGGATTCTAGCGCGTAACGAGGCCCCGATCTCTTAATGAAGTCTAAACTCAAGTCCTGCATATCTTTATCTCGGAAAAATGATTCCATAACCGCAGACGTTTTCAAAAAGGAATTTTACGAAAGAGATTCTGTAAGAACTATTCTCTTGATTTCTAGTACAACTGCTTACTGTCATTGCACGACTAGTTATTCCTCTCGCTGTATCTTAGTAGTCCTGCCTTTAACCCTTTCAAACTGGTGTGCATAATGTTTGCGTGACGAAACAATTGGCAGTGGACGAGCAGACGATATAAAGAGAAAACAGTCTGAATCGAGGATCGGTAATAATTTAATCCAATAGCTCAACAGAGCTGTTGGATTAAATTATCACTGAACATCCCAACAAACCAGAATGGTGTCGCCCATTTCGCCGTTGACAGTATTGACTGAAATGATACCTTCCAGTTCACCAGTGTTGGAAGGGTTAACGTCTATCATGACTTCGACCATCTGTCCTATGATCGGCTTCCACTTTATTCACACCAATACTGTAGCCTTCCACTACTGGTGGTTTGCACGATGGCTACCACTATATGTCGTGTGCTAGAAGTTTATAAAACGACTGTTACGACCCGTAATGTAATAAATGCCCATAATGTAATACCTACCCATAACGTAATACAAAAACGACCCATAATGTAATACGAACCCATAATGTAATAAAAAACGACCCATAATGTAATAAATGTAATAACGTGTAATAAATGTTAGGTACCCATAATGTAATAAAATTTTTAAAAAATTAGATACAAATTACACTTTTCCAGGCCCGTAATGTAATAAAATTCTAAGTTTGATTTTTGTTTTTTCTCTTTACTCCAGCAGTGCGTTCGGCTACTTATGACACATCCTACGCCTTCATCAATGCTGCCAATGGCCCCTATGCCGTACACAGCCAACATGTGTGGGTGTGTTGGGTTTATGATGGAGAGTATTCCGGGACCTGGGGCGGGTATACTCTGCTCTGAGTGGCAGGCAGTATCCCTCTTCTATTTGTACCACCCGCGCAAACGTCTTCCTCAATAGCCTCTACTGCCCTGCCACAACCATATAGGTCTACCTTACCAGACATTCAGTAATTTTGATTCCAGGATGGTCATTTATAACTGCAATCATCATATTCGATCGGCTGTTCACTTGCACAAAAGCAATGTGGGTAGCAGGTTCCTACTGTTAATAAATGCAAGTAACTCTGGCCAAAGTTGCTGGGGCAAAGGGTGGAGTGGGTGCCGTGGGATTTGGGTGCACCAAGACTGGATAGTGGCGGGGGGGGGGGGGGGGTAGTATGGGATACAAGGAAAAGATGGAACAGAAGCAAGACGTTGAGTCAAGCGGCGCAGAGGAATATCGGGAGGCGATATGGTAGGTGTACTGGTATTGGGATAGGGGATATCCTATAGCTCGATGGGATTTGGATTAGGCTACTTTCCTCCAAATTAAGCGTACGATCTATCCTCTGTCTCTCCAGTTTTCACTACCTGAACAAATTAGTCATTTCCCTGTACTGTACTACTATAAGTTTATGTCACACCCACCGCACCTGGAAATCAATGAGCCCGATCCCAGGATGACACGTAATAACGACCACATCATATTCCCGATCCTGTGATAACATGTGTCAAGTAATATTATTAGTCCACCACACGGCCTTCCACTTAAAGTACCTACAGTCATGGCAGTTCCTGGCGGTTGGCAGGGACTTCCTGCCAACCGCCTACTCTATCACATCGACTATTCGCGTGTTCATCTCCGCTATTGTGCCGTCTTCTCCTAAGTTACACTCAAACAACATACATAGCTAGACACGAGGAGTAAAATGGGCGTATCCGTTTGACCGGGTGTGTGACCTTGACCATCAAACCGGAAACCTTGAACCTGTGTATCGGCTCCTGCTGGGCGATTGTCCTGAAACTTGGTGTGTGGTTCGGGCGCCCAACAATTTCGCCACACCCGATGCCCGTCATGTGTGACCTTGATATTCAAACCGTTGACCTTGAACCTGTATCTCGGTTCATGCTGGGCCGATTTTCGTGAAACTTGGTATGTGGGAGTAGTTCAGGACGCTCACACACACATATATATATATATATATATATATAGAGAGAGAGAGAGAGAGAGAGAGAGAGAGAGAGAGAGTCCCGAACTACCCCCACATACCAAGTTTCACGCAAATCGGCCCAACATGAGCCGAGATATAGGTTCAAGGTCAACGGTGTGAATATCAATCAAGGTCACACATGACGGGCATCGGGTGTGGCAAAATTGTTGGGCGCCCGAACCACACACCAAGTTTCATAAAAATCGGCCCATACACAGGTTCAAGGTCACCGGATTGATGGTCCAGGTCACACCTCACGGTCAAACGGATATGCCCATGTTACACCTGGTGTTTAGTTACGTATGTTGTTTGAGTGTAGCCTAGGAGAAGATGGCACAATAGCGGGGATGAACACGCGAATAGTCGATGTGATAGAGTATGCGGTTGGCAGGAAGTTCCTGCCAACCGCCAGGAAATGTCAGGAAAAGTAGGTGGTTTAAGTGGTAGTCCCCACAGCTCAATGCTGTGGAATGCTTTTCCAATCAACATAATCTCAAGAACCACCAAAACTACTCTCTATAATAGATCTGCATTCGTCCTGTGTATACTATTAGTGATGCCACACCACTGGTGAAATTTATTTGAGAATGCAATCCCCTGAGCTCAATACAAATAGGCTGCTTTGTACAACCAAGTGATGTGCACATTAACTCGACTCAGTTGCTGGTCACAGCCACAGGTGAACATGACATACTCTTAACCAATCTTCTCGCAAAGGTGGCCTGCGTGGATGATAGCAGTCTACAATGCGTTTAACTTGCTTCGGTTCATATCAATTGAGGGTGTTCAATCTGTGGTGTGTTGAGGTTTTAGAAAAATAACACTGAGAGGAGTTGAAACCATTTCGCTCAGGGCTGTCACTATTGAAACTGATACAATTTTTATTGAAAATGTAAGGTCTTTCTTGCATGTGCGAAGTGCAAACTATTTGACTGGAAAACATTTGATAATATTACTTGACACATGTGATCACAGGACCGGGAATATGACGTGGTCGTTATTAAGTGTGGTTCTGGGCTCGGGCTCATTGGTTTCAAGGTGCGGAGGGTGCGACATGAACTTATAGTAGTACAGTACAGGGAAATTACTAATTTGTTTAGGTAGTGAAAATTGGAGAGACAGAGGATAGATTGTACGCTTAATTTGGAGCAAAGTAGCCTAATCCAAATCCCATCGAGCTATAGGATATCCCCCATTACAATACCAGTACACTCGCCATATCGCCTCCCGATATTCCTCTGCGCCGGTTGACTCAACGTCTTGCTTCTGTTCTATCTTTTCCTTGTATCCCACACTATACGCCCCCCCCCCCCCTCCCACTATCCGGTTATTGTGCACCCAAACCCCACTGCACCCCACTACACCCTCTGCCTCAGCAACTTTGGCCAGAATTGCTTGCACTTATTAACAGTATAGGAACCTGCTACCCGCATTGCTTTTATGTAAGTGAACAGCCGGTCGAATATGATGATTGCAGTTATAAATGACCATCCTGGAATCAAAATTATTGAATGTCTTGTAAGGTAGACCTATATGATTGTGGCAGGGCAGTAGAGGCTATCGAGGAAGTCGTTTGCGTGGGTGGTACAAATGGAAGAGGGATAATGCCTGTCACTCATAGCAGAGTATACCCGCCCCAGGTCCCGGAATACTCTCTATCGTAATCCCAACACACCCACACATGTTGGCTGTGTACGGCATAGGGGCCATTGGCAGCATTGATGAAGGCGCAGGATGTGTCATAAGTAGCCGAACGCACTGCTGGAGTAAAGAGAAAAAACAAAAATCAAGCTTAGAATTTTATTACATTACGGGCCTGGAAAAGTGTAATTTGTATCTAATTTTTTAAATTTTTTATTACATTATGGGTACCTAACATTTATTACACGTTATTACATTTATTACGTTATGGGTCGTTTTTTATTACATTATGGGTTCGTATTACATTATGGGTAGTTTTTGTATTACATTATGGGTAGGTATTACATTATGGGCATTTATTACATTACGGGTCGTAACAAACGACCTTTCAATACCCAGATGAGGATATGAAGGACTTAGTTAGACTTTATTGAGGGATTTCATCATGGCCCTCGCAGACTTATATGATGAAAGACGAACATATCTATCTATACATAACATGGTCTAATACCTTCAGAAAATAGGATTTGCAATGCTTATGATGTTTGTAAGGACACCGGCGATGTGGAATCCGAGATCCATTTTGTCATGGACTGCCCGGCCTATACAAACATCAGAAGACAGTTGTTTTCAATAATTAATAGGAACAACGCAGACTTCTCAAATGCAAGCAAACAAGATCGGTTTGAATTTATTATGAAAAATAATACGGCCTCACTATGTCACACGATCTGCTGATCTTCGGGGAAAGAGAAACAATAATTGCAAAATGGTAGGTCATTAACCCTTTACCCAGCGCAGACGATATAAAAATTTATTATTTTAAATAAAAATTTTTGAAATTTTTCAAAAAAATTCAACAAAACCATATCATGTGACCCCTCGTTGGAACGAGCTCGACGAGCTCGTTCCAACGAGGGGTCACATGATATGGTTTTGTTGAAATTTTTTGAAAAATAATATATTTTCAACTACTGAATTTGCATATTACGCGGGCGGATGCGGGCGATTCGTTGGGTAAAGGGTTAAACTGACCTAGGGTTTTGACTTTATATACTTATATGTATGATACATAGCCTTATTTACTGTACTAAAATAGCTGTTTCGTGTTTTTATTTGTTTATTATAATCATATCATATCTCTGTTAATTCTTTATGCAATCTGCCTCTCTGTAGGTGCTATTGTGCTTGAATAAACTATTACTGTTACTATTACTGTAGTGATAGTGGGCGTGGCTTAGATACATGGAGTGGGAGCGCGGTGGCTCAGTGGTAGACTGTTGGACTTCTATGCTAGAGGTCCCCAGTTCGATCCCCGTCCGGGACGACCCGCGTTGTGTCCTTGGGCAAGGCATTTTATCTCGGTTGCCCACATGGGGTCACGATGACACCGTGTACTAAGGCGTACTGCACGTCGATGGTGCGCATGTCTTCAACCGCTGTAACCCTGCTTGAGCGGAGCTTGAACAGAGTTAGAATGTTGAGGAGCTGACAGTTGCTCGTCGTTGCTCGGTGGTTCTCTCCGGGTACTCTGGCTTCCTCCACCCGTAAAGCTGTCACGGTCATGATTAGCCATTGTGCATAAGTATGTGACCTTAAACACTAATGAATAAATAAATAGATAGATGGAGCAATCCGATTAGACATCCTAAATCTGTTGACTCCTCGAAGATCCGAGCCAAATAAAGCCCGTTTAGGAACCTTTCGGGTTGTTTTCGGTTGCTCTTGGATAGATGAAGGCTTGCTTTTGGTAATTAGTTTTACTCGCTCTAAATCGAACACACTTCTTAAGGGCCTATAGCGCTCATACAGTGACTCTTACAGGTAGGCATCTGGAAGAATTGGAGTCAAATAAAGTCCGTTTCGTAACTTTCTGGACATTGGTGGGTCCATTTTGGTAATTAGGTATACACCCATCGAATCGAACATACCATCAGAACACACACTGTTACATTAAATGAGTTCAGTAGCAGAGCAACCACGTGTCACAATAAAAACCAGGATGGCGGCCTCCAGTGTACAAAATGGACGATGTAAACCCTAACAATACGCGCTGCACGTGCGTACTAACGCCATGTCACAGCATGGCTATTCATGCGCACTACCACGACAACCCCCTATGTCGTCATTGGTTATGCGACTTATGACGTCACTTCCTAGGTCCTACCCTAGATCCTGTGGAAATTGGACGACCATGTGCCTGATTTACTGCAGGGGTGGAATGAATACACGCCCGCTAATCACTTCTCTGTGTGCGGCATTCAGACACAAGATGCTTGTTAACAGCGTCTTTCCATGGGAACCCAGGAATGCAAACTTGGTGTTCCACTGAACTCCCTCTAATGTGCCACATATGTGTTTCTGGTTGGTCCGTGCTTAGTTCTTGATAGGACATCCACGACGATGAACCAAACCATTTCCAAGCAGGACGGGTTGTATGTATTGATGAATGTCAATTGCATCACATAGCCCGCCGAAGCACTAGTGTGTTGTTCGCGAATATTATAGTATCGACCGAAGTGAAGTCTTCGCAAGTCGAATCATGTATGATAGTTTATGCCATACAATGAGATTTCATTACGATATTGTATAATCTTTAGTGAGGCTATCTTGACTTATTCCGCTTCCAAACAAATTAGGCACAAAATTGGGGCAAACTGTCGTAAGTGTTCTCCACAGACTGTGTGACCTTTCCGTGCCGCTTCTTTGTGATGGTGGAATATACTCAGGTGATCAACATACCAGAGCACTTCGGATCACGTGTACTTTTCAGGAGCTTGGGTATGGGGTTCTGGTGCTTGTTTTGTTTCATCGCATCAATCTGTTACTCATGCATGATACGTAATGCATGTATGCATGCGTTACACGTGCATATGGTGAATTCCAGAGGCAAGAAGTAATAAGAGTGTCACTCATTTGCTTAACTGGCAGAGTGCTAAATTATTTTTGGCCTTCAAATCTTGTACACATGTCTTTGCCTTGTTACAATTTATGGGAGAGTGCCTATGGGCACTCTCCCATAAATTGTAACAAGGCAAACCTTTACAGACTAAATAATATCACTTCAAAGATAACACAATGCACATGCTCTGAATAGGAGCCTTCAAGCAATGGTACCTGCACTTCAGAATAAAGCCCAAATATGGGCTTCCAGCACTCTACCAGTTAATCCATCCTCGACACACCCCGCAAAGGTCAAATGTTTATATCAACAATTTCATAAATTAAGCAATGTTTAGATCACCGCTGTCCACAGTAGTCCGTCCTCAAATTATATTCGAGCTATTCGTACTCTTTCCAATCTACATCCATAACTCGTAGTTATACGGGCGTCAAATAGTTTTTACATCCCTTGACGGACTCTGATTACAACCGTGCCTTATGGGTCTCATCTTTCATATTATGTCCCACATACATTCTTATGGGATCCCTCTCCACACTTTCCTCTGGGACCAGCTGGAGGGTGCGTCAATGGCTGCCAAATCAAGGTTCTAACCGAATATTTATGCAATATATACCAATTAGAATCGTACCATGTCAAACATAACACTAGATAATCGCGGTAGAGTCACGTAAATGATGCGTCACGAGATGATATGAAGCAATAGCAGTTTGACGAGCATGGCCAGCGAATTGACTGTGATGTGCAAGGTGTACACTCGTAGCCATGAAGAACCGCGATATGATCAAACATTTCATCAGGTGCACTATGAGATTTGAATTTCTACTTCTTGCACTGTAAACACGTCGTCAACGTATTCGTTACATATTACGTCCGTTTTCTGGATAAGGTGGTTTCGATAATTAGGCGGTGTCAGGCAAAACATGCCCAGCTTTCAGAAATGTTATTTTCTTTATCCAGCAGGGTAGCATTGCTAAATTTACCCTCTTTGAACCTCAGTCTGAATCGAGGTTTCACGCCTAAACTGAAAGAAGCAGCTAGAGGATAAATTGGTGGATTCTAGTCGACTGTAGGATAGCATCAGCAAATTCAACCCTTGGAGACCTCATTCTGCAAATGACATTATTTCCAGGCTTGGTGATGAATCAGCGTTTTTAGAATGATTGTATAGCCAATAGTCAATCTCCAATATATTGTAATAGGCAAACCCAAACCAACAAAAATGAATTTACATCCAGCTAAAAAATAGGCAGGCGATTAGATAATGAGAAGTTAAATGACAAGAGCCCTGCTGAACCTGTTCAACCCCGATGCTCTGAATGGTATGGTGTTATACACTATTGTACTCAGAGAAATGGACGAGTTTTTTTTTTATAGGGAGGTTCAGTAATAATTGGGGCTGTTGAATTCAATTATTACTGATCCTTCTTCTCAATCCGTGATTGCTTTGTTGCCTGTTCAAGGACGGCCAACTTTTTCGTTGCATAAAAAATAAGCATATAAGAATTGAAATGAGTTACCTGTCGTTTTATCGGGGTATAAACCCGGGGTGGGCATGCCAATTGTTGTATAATATGAAGTGCTAGGCACTTTATACAACTTAACAGGCGCACACAACATTCATACACCGATAAAGTGACAGATAATTCAATAATTTGATTTATAGAGTATTTGCGTGTATATAATGTACCTCTTATGCGGTCGAAGCAGGCCTGACATTTTTAGGAGAGCGATTTATCCGCTCGCTTACAGCTCGCCTTAAAAAGAATAAGGAGGGCGAAAACTAGCCCTCCTGGCCTTAGAAAATAATGATTACTATAACAGCCTATTCCAAAAACCCACATCTTTTCAGATCTCTGCTATGTTAGTGGTCTCTGTAAGACGGCCACACTGCCCCTCCAACATCTCCGGGCCTTGCCAAGGCCCGGAGGTGTGGGAGGGACAGTGTAGCCGTCTCACAGAGACTCCCTTGTTAGCAGCACCAAATAAAATGTACAAAGCCCATTAGACAGAATTCATTAATAGTAAAACTTCATTTGCCACGTTTAGCTTTTGTAAGCTTGGGGAGAGCTAATTGCATTTTTAAGAATTCCAGGTCTGGGTCGAAGCCTTCGCCCTTTATCGCAGTAATATCAACTATGCACATTCGGGTGTTTTATTATTTTTCAACATAAGCTACTACGCGCGGTCACTAATACGCAAGAGAAAAACCAGCTTGAACAGGCCACGTCAATACTATTTCTAACAGTTCACCAGCAATAATTAGAGTATAACTGCGCAGTTTGACACACCCACAGTTTTTTTATTTGACAAATGAACGGTACGAAGTAAAAACATTCATACGATACGAAAATCTCACACCAACCAATCATATGCAAGCACATCGGATATCATTGATGAAAATTAAATTATAACTGTTTTAAATGGTTATTAAATGCCAGATATGGCCTTCTATATCATTTAACCGGATGAGTACTGTTAAAATGGCCGGTAAGGAATGCATATGGTGCTCTCAGAAGTGAACAATAATAGTGTATTCATCGGCCAGCAAGTACGAATTTTGTTTTCAATAATAATGAAATAAGTTATTTTATCATATGACTCGTCCGTTTTGTTCACTTTAAAACATTTGATATTTTGCTTTCATATTAATCAGTGATAAATAAAGCCTTCCGTTGATTTCATTCGTCAATTTCAAAACTAGACAATTTGATTGGCTGAACAAAATACAACTGGGCCATATTTTCATAATATGCATAATTGGGGTTGAAAGATTTCATTCGTCAATTTCAAATATGGACAGTTTGATTGGCTGAACAAAATATAACTGGGTCATATTTGCATAATTTGAGTACGGAAAACTTACATTATCTGCCCTATTTAGGTTGGGTTATATTGCATTAACCATTTACCTAACATAACGACCAAAACCGGCCAGTGCTATATACGAACAATGTTCATCTTTTGCTTCCAAAACATAGGTTCCAATGAGGGGTCATAACCTATGTTTTGGAAGCAAAAAATGAAAATTTTTAGTTATATGATGATGTTTTTTCTAAGTGTCGTCTGCAACACACGTTAGGTAAAGGGTTAAAAAGTCATACTAAGTCATTCATTTGTGCATATGTGTGTCATGTGATAAATAGAATATGAAGTAAGTATTTTTCTCATATAATATTTATGAAACTCGTCCGAATTTTCCGTTTGGGCTCACCAAAGGCTCCCCAAAGGGAAAATTCTTAGACTCGTTTCATAAATATTATATGAGAAAAACACTCATTCCATATCCTCTATTTCTTTTCTGAAAAACCCTTAATCCGCGACGAAATAGATTAGAAAATTTGACACTTTCATTTTTCAGAGAACAGCTTTACGATGAATATTTAGGTCGATCACATTTCAAATGAATTTATATCACCTGTGATTTTACCAAAAATACTCCATTTTTCGGCGTCGGCCCTTGATTCCGAGCAGCCATCTCTCTGAATGACGGATATTCGGGATGCTTGAAAGGCCGAAGGTTGTGTCTTCCCACAATTCAGTACTCAGAAGAACCGATATTCCGATGGTGCAATACTTCCGAAGTACCGATATTCCAAAGTGCCGATATTCCAAAGGACCAATATTTCGACGTCCCAACAGTCAGAAAGTCTGACACTCCGAAGGCCCAATATCCTAAAGATCCGATACTCCGAAGATTCGATGAGTCGATGGTCCCGCAGACCGCCGGAGTAGCGGGCATTCAGAGTTACGGATCATCGGAGTACTGAAGTGTCGAACTATTGGGTTTTGGGAGTATCAGGCCTTCGAACTAATGGGCCTTCGGAGTATTAGGTCGTCGTTGGCTCGGACAATAGGCGTATTGGAATTTCAGAGTATTGGGCCTTCGGTCTATCGGACTTTAGGCCTATCAGTACCTCGGAGTATTGGACTTTCGAAATATAGGCCCTTTGAAGTACTGGGCCCTTGGAATATCGGTACGTAACCATTTTTTCGAATTGGTTTATAGATATGTCGTGTTGACAGCACTATGCGATAGTTTAAATCATAAACGGAAGCAAACCACTGCATCGATCGTGACCAGTGAACCTTACATCTTTCTAGTTTCGAAGCCCTGTGTGCGTAGCGTGAAATGTACCCCCACGATCAATCTATAGCCCATGACACATAATATCTAGGCATTCTCTCAGAGACCACATGTGTGATGTGCACTTCAACCCTTTACCCAACGTGACGTCCAAAACCGGCCAACACTATTCTCAAAAATCGCCAATTAATTTTCGATATTTTTTCATTTATTGTCTCAAAAACATAGGTTACGACCCCTAGTTAGAACGAGCTCGACGAGCTCGTTCCATCGAGGGGTCATAACATATGTTTTTGAGACAAAAAATGAAAAAAATTGTTATTCAAGAATTTTTTTGCTTGTGTCGTCTGCTTTTCATGTTAGGTAAAGGGTTAAACAATTAGCACTATGAACACTGTAAATACAGCTGTGGGTACCCCAACCATAAAATGTTATTGTAAAAACCTATAGTTTTTGTAAACACGGTATTTTTGTTCGATCTAGAGGCAAAACTAAGCATCTTACATTTGGATTTGCTTCACTGTTCAATGATTATCAACAACAGACTATTAAATGTTTAACCCATAGCTGCGCGGCTGCATGTTAAAAATATTAATTTAGTACACCTTAAGGACGGACTCTTCCTGGATACATCATCTATCGACGTCGATGGTGTCATTATAGAAAAATCGTAATTAACCCTTTACCTAACATGAAAAGCAGACGACACTTGCAAAAAAAATTCTTGAATAACTAATTTTTTTCATTTTTGTCTCAAAAAACATAGGTTATGACCCCTCGTTGGAACGAGCTCGACGAGCTCGTTCCAACGAGGGGTCATAACCTATGTTTTTGAGACAAAAAATGAAAAAAATAATGAAAATTAATTGGCGATTTTTGAGAATAGCGCTGGCCGGTTTTGGCCGTTACGTTGGGTAAAGGGTTAAAGAGTTAAACTGAGTAAGTTCTGAAAACCTAGCTCTAAGGAACATGAGCACCCCTCCATTGCTATATCGTATGATGGCAGAAGCAGTTGTTGCTGTAAAATCCTCATTGACAGAACGGGAGTGGGTTGCCAGTATTTACCGTAAACTTAACTGTATTTTTAATGAAATTTGTCCGCCAATTTTTGTAATCGCTACACTCCAAAGTCAGTTGGGTTAAAAATCATCCCAAATCAACCGGGTTGTGTGAATATGAACCCATTTGGATTCATATTCACCCAATGCAGTCGTGTCAACTAGGTTAAGTGAATATGAGCCCAGTTGGGTTCATATTCACTCAACGCAGCTGATTTGAGTTGATTTTTAACCTGACATTCTTAGTGTATGGCTCACAATGGCGTGGACTGGTTGGCGTTGCTTCGGGTTTTTTTTCTATCTGGTCCGCCTAATTGTCCGCCCACACCCCATTTCGATTGCCCCGGTGAAGTGCAATCTTAATATCGACTCTCGGCCGAACCGGTTGAGGTCCTGTTATAGTTATTAGAATGCAGACTGGTGTCGGGGTCGTCGAACATTCTCTGGAGACAATTGCTTGCTGTGTGTGCACAATAAGTCGGATACAGACTATACGTATCGGTGAGGGCCTAACTCATACAGATAATAATCATCACGAGCAGTGGACTATATTTGCACGAGGGCCATAATTAAAAACCTCAACAGAAACTCTAATCGAGCTCATTTGGCCTAAGACATACAGTACTTGTCAATGAGTGTTGCTATCCGGTCAGCCCCAAATCATCACAAGTGGCAGATTATACTTGCCTGAAGACCACCTACAAACACTCTCCCCAAAATTACAATTAAAAGTGACCGAGCCGGGGACAGACTATACTTATTAATGCGGGCGCCAGTTATTTCGCACAGTAAAACCACCGCAAGTGGCAGACACCTACTTGCCCGAATGCCATAGAGACTAATCAACTCCAAAAGATCTCCCAGTGAGGCTGCGAGCTTCATGAGTCTCGGCTACCTTTTTGGCTCCCCTGCTTCTTCCTTTCAGGTCATCTGGATGTGGCATGAACAGAGTTTTTATACAGAACATGCGGGTTCAAGGGGGTTCCAATCCCCCAGATCGCCCCTGTCCGCCTGCAATGCGCAGAAAACATTTGACTGCTGACAGTGTACATCGCTTCATTGCCAGTGACAGACGACTGAAAACACTCTAGACTTTTGAAGATAACGATTATAATTTCACATTTACTTATATCGGTATATACCACTTCATCGCCAGTGACAAACGAGTAAGAAAGGCTGGACTGTTGGAGATTACCATTACCTTCACTTGTAGAGCTATTTATTTCAACTTCAGCGAGAAACTGTATGTGAAAAAAACCGACGGAAAAGACTAATTCCAAATTTATGTTACAAGAAAATTGTTTCTCAGCGTGCACCAGTATATCGCGTCCATATATGGTACACGACAACTAGAGTATCTCAGGGCGCATGTCGATAGTATGTCAGAATCTGTTTGATTTGTAGGCTTATAGAATGGCTATCGCTTTCAATAAACTTGATTTACGCCGTTTCAGTCACAGTGTGATTTATAGGTTTTTGATAGAGGGGTGTTTTGCAATCTGAGGTAAGTGAACACGTTATATATTCTCTTTGTCGGGTCCATTTTTCAGTTATTTACATTGAAACGTGAGCTTACATACGTACTCTGCTAAATATATCTATTAATTTACCATTTACTACTTTCGAGATTACCTATACGTTCTCTGTTTGTGAGTATTCGTTCGTTGTAACTGCTGTCAACGATAAAAAAAAATATTTGTCATATGTCAGGCTTCTTGAACTTTTTTAGCGTTGCGATGAGATTTTAATAGTCTGATCCACTTTACGAATGGGAAGGTATTGGACAAAATTTAACATTTTACCCAATGTAACCCTCAAAACCGGCTAGCACTATTCACTAAAAAACACCATTTAATTTTCTTTATTTTTATTTTTTTTACATCAGAAACATAGCTCATGACCCCTCATTGGGACGAGCTCAATGAGCTCGTCCCAATGAGTGGACATAAGCTATGATTTTGACGCTCAAAATAAGAAAAATAATTATTCAAGAATTTGTTTGCAAGTGTCGTCTGCCTTACGTGTCAGGTAAATGTTTTGTATATACACAAACTGACAAGACGATGCGATGGAATATGGTATGCGGTTGCAGGACATGTTTGTATATCGTCGTGCAGTTGAATCATAACATTATCTTGGTGATGGCAGTTTTCGATTTTTTGGGCTGATTTCAGTTTATTTTTCAACACATGTGAGAGGTGAAATTTCCTTTAGTTTACCTAAAAATGGTCTTTCAGGCAACCGCCATGTAAATTCAATGAAACAAAAGTATAGCGCAACATTATTTGAATAGACGATTTTCAATTTTTTGGACAAAAAATTGTTATTGAATCAGCTTATTGTTGTGAACAGGGTTCATTTCAGTTATTTTATTAAGATACGTGGTCTCATTCCAGTCCCCCCCCCCCTCTCTCTCTCTCTCTCTCTCTCTCTCTCTCTCTCTCTCTCTCTCTCTCTCTCTTCATATATATGGTTTTAAAATGTTCGACATTAATTGGAAACTGTTGTGTTTCTCTCTGTGTGAGGCGGGATCTCAATATATGCGTGTGCCTTTATGTATGGATAAACGGGTATTTGAGCACGAAAGAGAAAGAGATAGTGGGATAGATTGATGGGAAATGTGCGAATCGGTTCTTGAACAAATTGCATCGGGTGTTTCTCAACCCGAAACTGGTCTGAAATATTAGTTTAGAATTTCGCCAAAATGTAAAACCTATATTGCCGTTAAAGTCTACTCATCTCCGTAGGAAAATAAGTGTACGTCAGTACTTTACATATATGAAGTACGATAAAAATCGGGTACTTAAATGCTCAACTTTCGATGTCGTACGTTCATTAACATACTCGATGTTCAATTTCAATTTATCACATCCAAATTAGTTAGGATTTGGGAAGTTGCTGGGTCAATTTTATTTATTGAATAAACTTCCACATCTTCAACTATAATAATAATAACTTTATTGTTGTAAGTTCCATACACTGGTACGTAACAATGACATAAAGCTCACAAACTGATACTTGAAGTAAAAAAAGTACATATCAAAACATCTGCATTCACGTAAAGCAGGTTTTCATGGAGTATTGTCCACTTACGAAAACATTCCCAAAATTAGTCCAGTATCACAGCAATCATGGGCAGTTATCATTTCGTGATGAACTTTACAGGAAAAAATAGATTAAGTTGTAAAAAAAATGTCTCTTGGGATTTTCTTGAAACTGATTTTGGCTCAATAGATCAATTAAACGATATCTGTCCCTACCGGGATAATTTCGACTGCGGTATTTTCTGATTTGAATCAAGGAGTTTGTCCCGTAAGGCGTTTTTATAATGCGAGGAAACATTGACAGTACATGAATGTGTCGCAGTAATATTCTCTCATAGACCTTAAAGGCTGTTTGATAAAATAATTAGTGTACCCCTCCACATCAAGTTAAAGAAAAAAGATTTGCCTTCTATCCCATTGATTCAGAGATGGAATATTGTTGACAAACCTGACACAGTCTAAAATCAATTGGGTTAAAAATGAACCCAAATCATCTGGGTTGAATCCAATTCATATTCACTCTGCCCAGTTGATTTGGGTTGATTTTTAACGCAACTGATTTTAGAGTGTATACCACGGAACCGAATGAGCAAACTTTACTTTACTTTTCATGTGAATTAATCAATATCACGGAAATGATAAACAATTTGAGTATTTTAACCCTTTACCGAACGCAGACGATATCAAAATTTATTATTTTAAATATCATTTTTTTTAATTTTTCAAAAATTTTCAACAAAACCATATCATGGGACCCCTCGTTGGAACGAGCTCGACGAGCTCGTTCCAACGAGGGGTCACATGATATGGTTTTGTTGAAATTTTTTGAAAAAATAATATTTTTTCAACTGCTGAATTTGCATATTACGCGGGCGGATGCGGGCAATTCGTTAGGTAAAGGGTAAAAGAAAACCATTCTGTTCTTTCTGCCTCCCTATACAATAGAATATCGGACTGTATACTATTTTTATCCCTCGGGCGGGAATACGAAAAGTCTACGGAAGAATTGGAAAACTGGGGAAATGTCAAAACCTATTTGAAATATCCGGGCCCCTAATCAAGTCAGATGAATTGTTGGTGGATTGTTTTTCGGTGAGGTGTCTATAAATCTCTGTCATTTTCTCTGTACATTGTAGAAGATAAAAATCATTTCAAATTTCGGGTAATGCCAAGTATAAGGTTCAATGTGGTATGGATCTCATATTAAAATTTGACCGAAGCTTTTATATCGATATAAAATATGATTTTAGTGGGCATTCTTTTGCATGATGTTTCTAATGTTTGTTTATCACTTTTCTATTTTGGAATCTAGTAGTGTGACGCGTTGCAGGAGGCTCCTTTAACCCCTTACCTAACACGAAACGTAGACGACACTTGCAAACCAAATTCTTGAATAACTAATTTTTTGTCTCAAAAACATAGGTTATGACCCCTCATTGGAACGAGCTCGTTTCAAGGAGGGGGCATAACCTATGTTTTTGAGACAAAAAATGAAAATTTATTGGCGATTTTTGTGAATAGCGCTGGTCGGTTTTGGTAGTTACGCTGGGTAATGGGTTAACAGCCTCGTTTCTGCATTTATCAGAGTTCATATTTGTCGTGAAGTCTGGAAAAGTCATGGAATTTAAAATTTACTTGTCGGGCCTTGAAAAGATTTGGGCGAAATCCTAGAAAATCAAATCGGATTAAAAATAATTGATGCCATATTGAATATAAATGAACCATCATGTAATATTTTAGATACAGTACAACCATTATTTTTCTTTAGTCCATATACATTACTATGTCAACTACGGTATTATTGTCCCCATCATGAACTTATAAATTAATTCTCAGCCCGCTAAGAATATTCAAACTATTTTTCATCAAATCCACTCCTGGCTGTCTAACAGCCATGGCCAGATTTGATGAACAATTCTTCTAAATTTTACTAAGGAAAACATTTGTAAAAAAAATCCATTAAATTTACATGAGAGAAATTTGGTAAAATATCCCAAATTTATATTTACTTCAGTGGCAAGCGATTTAATGTCCGCGACAGGAATATCCACCAGCAATATGGAAGATGTTAATCCTCAGTTTAATACATCTCGTAAATAACAGTTCCATTGTCTCTACTCAAAACTTCAAATTTCCAACTGTTTTATTTCATAAAAAAAAAACATATAACCTGTCATTGGAACGAGTCTATGAGCTTGTTCCAATGACGGGTCATAAGCTATGATTGGAATTCAAAACTGAAGACAATAAAGGTTGAAAGATGATATTTGTGAATAACCTTGGTCAGGCTTGGGTTCTTTGCCAGGAGAAGCTCTAAAACAAGGTTGTTGAACAATTACTTGGTCGTTAAAATTTGGAATTACGTCATGAAAAATGCATGGATTTTTTTTGTCTAAAAATGTGTACGAACCTTGATTATAGCGTCCAGTTTTTGAAAAAAATATGATTTTTGTTCCAACAAATAATTTTGAAAATAGTTCTTTTTGCCTCGAAGGGGATAACGTACCATTTTACAAACCTCTTCCCAGTATATTTAACAACTATATCCATTCCTATTATTCGCATGTCTAGGCTGGTCTAGGCAAGTTTTTTTTTCTTTTCTTTTCTTTTTTTTTTGGGGGGGGGGGGGGAGGGGGTTGGACGGTGTGATATTTGTTCCACCAAATTTATCGCCACGTTTAGTTTTTTTCTCCTAACTTCTCGGATAATTGTCTTTGAACCATTTTCCTATATATAGAAACAAACCAGTTAACCCTTTATCCAACGTAACGTCCAAAACCGGCCAGCGTTATTCTCCAAAATCTCCAATTAATTTTCATTATTTTTTTCATTTTTTGTCTCAAAAACATAGGTTACGACCCCTCATTGGAACGAGCTCGTTCCAATGAGGGGATCATAATCTATGTTTTTGAGACAAAAAATGAAAAATATTAGTTATTCAAGAATGTTGTTTGCAAGTGTCGTTTGCTTTTCGTGTTAGGTAAAGGGTTAACAACACCGAAAAAGCAACCATATATCATTGTTTTGGAGATAGACTTATAAAATAGTCATTTTAAAAGAAATCAACACTCGATTTACGAAAATATTCAAAATATAACCTCACCCACCCTGTGTGTTCCTGAAATTTGTCATATTTTATATACATTCATGTCTGAAGTCCCCAAAACTGATTTATGTTCTCACACCCTGATATTTCGTGGATCATTTTACTACAGGTTTTCCATCATTTCACCTTACACATCGGCCACATCCGCTCACGTAATTTACAAATTCAGCAGCTGAAAAAGATTTTGTTTTCAAAACCATATAATGTGACCCCCTCATTGGAACATTGATTATGTAACGTTTCTCACTCCGCAAGTTAAAAAGAGGTAAATTCTCCCCGGGTCTCAGTTCAATGAATTGTAGAGAAATAAGGGTTAATGTCTGACTTTCAAAACTAAAGTTTGCATATTGGGTATTTGGCAATTTGCTGCCGACGTCAATAGGAGCAACTGTGGACACTCCAACACTTTTACAAAGCTTCGTCCAGAAATCTAATGACAATCTGTGATGAGGGATCACAGATATGGTTTTGTTGAAATTTTTTGAAAAATTTGCAAAAATTATAAATAAAATAGCAACTTTTTATATAGCGTGTACGTTGGGTAAAGGTTTAACCTTTTGAACACGTAAGACCGATAATTCGATCCAAGGCATATTTTCGAGGTCTATACACGGGGCTTTGATGATAAAAAAAATAACTGCAGTCTGTAGCGAGACGGCTTAACCCTTTGATACTTTTGTACGTCTTATGACGTACGAAATCAAAGAGCGCGTTGATACTTTGTGGTCATTTGTTTTGTTATTATTTTTCGATTTTTTAAAGTTTTAACCTCAGTTCCTATTTTCCCCCCGAATCGTGCTCAGTGACAACAGTTGAACCAAATATTATCGCAGCTTAAAATTTTAATATAATCCTGCTGTCAAGACTTCTTAACTGGTTGAGTGTTAGAAGCCACTATCAGGGTTTTCAAAAATGAGGATACCAAATCAAAAGCCAACACTTTCCTTGCTTATATTTCATAGTCAGCCAAACACAAATAATATTTTGTTTATATAAATTTGTTTTATTCCAAATTATTGGAGAGTGCCTGTGGGCACTCTCCAATAATTTGTAATAAAACAAGCTTTGAATAACAAATTCAGACCACCAAAAATAATCTAGCCCCAACCAGATAATCACTAATGTGAAAAAATATCTTGTTATTTGTACTTTCCGATGTTTGACGTCGCATTTTGAAAAACGTTGAAGAAACTGAAATCTCAGTGACGTATGGACGACAGGATAAAGTCTCAAAGGGTTGAGACTGCAGTTATTAGTTTATCCTTCCTGTGTATTGATATTGGACTGACCCGTCTCGCTGTAAGTGTACACAAAGTCGATACCATTTCCGGAAACAAGGGTTCAAAGAGTTGAGCCTTCTAAAAGTACTCAGTGTGCTCCAACTGGCATGAAAAGTTGATTTTTCAACCTGTGGAAGATCTTGAACATTCACATATGGGGGATACATACTCGTAACACAGCACAAGGTGAACTGCAGGAACAATATTTGTCCCCCAACTTCTGTCAGGCTGGCTATGACCTTGTCTGTGATTTGTGAAAAAATACGTAATTCGATAGGCGTTTTGTACTCTTACAGCGCACATATAACACGACGAGAAAATGACACTAGCAAATAATGTTATTGAAAAACTTTTAAAAAAACTTCAGTTTATTTTTGCATCAAAAATATGCCTGATGAACCCTCAATTGGGCGCATGCGCGACATGGTCGTTTCAACGATGGTATTATTGGCCATGTTTTGGGGGACAAAAGCTGAAAAAAGTAATAACAGTCGAGTGACTAATCGTGTGAATAGCGCTGGTGTAATCGTTATGTTTTGTAAAGGTTTAACAATCATAAACTTGATGCTCGTCGAGCTCGTTCCAGTGAGGGATCACATGATATACTTTTTCTGGTATTGTTTGAAGTTTCTTTGAAAAATAACTAATTTTTATATCGTGTGCGTTTGGTTCAGTGGCTAATACATTATGATTTATCTTTGAAAACTGTGTCATTTCTTTTGAATTCGTCCCGATTTTGAAACTGACATTTTTCTGGGCTTCTGGTTCTTCACAAGTACTTTGCTATTGGTGCCCTTCAGAGGGCTTACGAGCAGGGTGCATAACAGTATTGCTTTCTGTACCGAGTCCATTCAATTTCCAAGTTGTCCCTCTAGTTTTGATGAGCAAGCTCGGCTCTAGTTAATTACTTTTCGAACAACACTGGTGTAGTTTTCTACCTGATAATTATTCGGTTTTCGTGCCAAAATAATTACACGGAGAACTTCTGAAGGTACAGCTTTTCAGCTGATGGACCACCAAATGTACCCATTCGAAAGGATGCTTATGCATGCTTCTTCTGAAATTTTGAAAAAATAGTAAATATATTCTCCCTCCTTGATAATTATTATAACACTAAAATTTTGAGTGATAAACACGTAATATTCTTTTTTTCCGTATTTTATTTTCTTTTTAGTCTGTTATCGGAAAACGATGAACAAGAGTAATAAAAAACCCAATTCCACACTTTTTGGGGAAATACTGGAAATGTGGGTTTTTTCCATAACATTATGTTAGAGACGTATAGATGGTTTACCGTAAAGATAAAACAGCAATAACGTTCCTGGTCAATGTCCGGCACTTTTTAGCTAATGTTTTGGGAATAAATAAATAAATAAATAAATAAATAAATAAATAAATAAATAAATAAATAAATAAATAAATAAGAATTTAAAATTATATAAAAAATAAATATATAAATAAATACCATTCGACAACTGTGTATCTATTTATTGTTTTTATTGTGTTCGGTTTAGTTTGGTGAAATAACTTACAAATGTATTCATTGGAGCTCCATTTATCTTCGTCTTTAAGAATGTGAATGATTTATGACTTTGGTCCGATTTTATGTTTCTTCGAAATCAAGTAAAATAGTTTGGAAAATTAAAACCAGTCAAGTATATAATCGAGGGCATTAGCACTGGCAATGAAGTTATGCAGCTATAAATGCTGCCTAAACATTTTCAAATAATTATTTTTCTATTTATTTATTATCATAATGCATTGATTCGCAGAAAGGCAGGTTTATTTTCGAATTATTTTTGTTTCCATATTTTTTCTTCTAATCATTAGTTATGAATATGAGATGGTTTATAGCATCAGTTCTCGGAATAAAATACACTTGGATGAATGTTCGGAACGAAATGCTGTGAAAAACTCAAATATTATTATTATTATTATTATTATTATTATTATTATTATTATTATTATTATTATTATTATTATTATTATTATAACCACATTCGCAAGGTTTCATATTTATATTAAAACCACTGGAAGATTTCCCCCACAAGACATAAATTGATTCATATCTTGTGGCGAGATTCTTCCAGTGATTTTAATATAAATATGCTTTAATCAAAATTTGCATTTGTGAAGAAAAGTTCACTTTTTTCATGTCTTGGGAATAAATACCTTTTCGTGAACTGGTTTTCAACCTCACTTTGCAAATAAATCCAGTATTCCAAGTCGCGAGGAATACCAGCTTTTCCAGATATTGTTCACAGTTTCATGTCTGAATTTTGTTTATTCGTTCAAATTAAAATACTCGAAGTAGTTTTATTTTGAATTTGAAGTGATATGTAGCTGCTAATGAGAGGACTAATATCGTTCTGTGCATTTCATTCGTTTCTAGGCTTAATCCATTTACATGGCGTAAACAAAGATTATAAATATCCTATAAAAATGCTCTCTCTCTCTCTCTCTCTCTCTCTCTCTCTCTCTCTCTCTCCTCTCCTCTCACTCTCCCTCTCTTTCACTCCACTCAGTGTTTTTAACCCTTTGAACCCCAGATGCCCTTTTCCTGGCTGGGAACATGATACGTCATAATAGCCTTAGGGCTGCACGTTGAAACTATTAATTGGTCTACCCCCACATAATGGCTATGGACTTTTCCAATTGTTGCCACTGAACTGACACGGAAGATACCATCAGTGTTCAAAGGGTTAATCTATTTTTAAGAATGCTTTACTTGCTTTATGCCTCTTCATTCCCTGTCGGAACATAGGTCACGTACAAGTTACTTTTAAGGACAACTAGTCTTTAGTATCGGTCAAGTGGTTCAAAACAAATTTAAAATATGGTATAGCAGATTGCAAAAAAAAACCCCAGGTAAAACCCCATATTTTCTATACATACATATATCTTTAAAAAGGATGAAAGACACGAGCAAAGTTTCAGCCAATGGACAACCCGGTTGTACCCGGATGGCTATTTGCTGAAACATTGCTTCTACGTTTTCGCGAACCTTGAGTGCCGATATGTGGATGGAATGTCCACTTTCCGGCGTCTCGTTGACAATACTCTTTGTGTGTACTGCTAAATAAAAGCGGCGATAAAAGGCGAACAAGAATGAGGTGGTCGGGAAAGAACGTAGTCCCTATCTAAATTCAACGTGGACTCCGGCACATTTACGGTACAGGAGAGAGAGGGGGAGAGAGAGAGAGGGAGAGAGAGAGAGAGCGTTTCCACTAAAAACAGCGGGTTGGTATTCCACCTCGGAGCTAATACAGTATTTCAGTTGAAAAGGCACTAGAAGCAGTAGCCGGCTTTCTGTTCGTGGACCAGCGGGCATAATCCAGCGGTCTATCATTTAACTGTTTACTAGTGCTTCTTGTGTTTTTTTTCAGACACAACTTGTTAATATACATCGGGAGGAAACGACCCCCTCCCCAGCCCATCGAGATTCAGTAGGAATCCACCATCCCTGTACTGCACCTCTTATTCCTTAGTAAATCTACAGTATCTATTAAATAATAACAAAATATATAAAATAAAAACGGACGTGACAACCGTTACTTACTTCCAGTTCCTTATTCGACATTCGTTCTCAACCGATTTTATCGATTGATAGAGAATGTCGAATAAGGAACTGGGAATAAGTAGCGGTTGCCACGTCCCCAAAATAAAATAGAATAGATTCATACTGATATAGGGTGCAATGATCAGAGTCGGTGGAATCGAAGAGTTTTAGAATCTGAATTATGCTACTCTGTCATTATACTGGGAGTCATGGTGTACATTATCTACAAATGTTAACAAATATTTAAAGGTTAGTTTCATATCGACCGAAATATCAGCCCGAGGTAACTTCATATTAGTCTTATACGATTCTGTATCTTAGTTTGCGTTGAATTTTCTAGAAAACTTTTATCTTTCTTCTCTTCATCCACCCATTTCTTACTTATTGCCATTATAAATACCCCATCATACAAAAACTCTGTTTCAAACGTCTAGATTATGCCTGGTCACACAGGGTCACACCAATTTTCCCGATTGCGCTCGACGAAAACGGTGAAAGACTTTCGTTATAAACAAACTGCTTGGGCCTTGTAACACATCAAGTGGGGCAACTCCAGCTTGGTTCATGTTGGCCGAGATCGGCGTCATGTCAGCTAAGTTTGAAGTCATATCTGCCAAGTTTGATCATGGTCAATTCTGGGAAACAAATCATATCTATTGAAAAAATTAGTTGCGTTTGGTGTATGAATTCCACCTGGTCCATTTCAATCTATTTCTTCTTCAACTATTTTCCAATCCTAATGGTTCACCGAACTACGTCCATACCGCGCCATGCATGCTAAAAAGAGCGATAAGCTTTTGATCAAGGAAATGATACATCCGTGGATCTATTTTCAGATTTCTTTCACGTGGCCGGGCCATGATGGCAGGTCCGGTACGTCCTTGTATCTCCCCACCCCAGTCTTAGCACGCACTTCCATTGAACGTAAGCAATCTTTGTTAGTCAGCTGCAGACAGATATTGTCCGTCGAGTGGACGAAGACACCATCTACAATGCTTTAGCAATGCAGATGGTGCCTTGTTCCACTAATGGTACGATATGAGGTTTTAACCTTAACCCGTTTACTGCCACGCCCACTTTAGCCATATATGGAGGACCTCTATGTACGTCTGTATGTGAGGAAGTGTAATAAAATTTATGACATACTTGAAACTCTATCATCTGATTAATTGTTGGAAAGGGCTCTCTGAGCCCTTTCCAACAATTAATCAGATGGTAGGTTTGATCTGCGCATATCAGGACGTACAGTTAATCATCATAAAATGGATGACAATAGTCGCTTTCGGATACTTAAGTGTTAATGGGTAATCTATGGTACAAATGCGCCCATTCACTTGAGGTGTCTTGATAGCCCAGCTTGAAAAAAAGAAATGAAACTTATGTATCAAAGAACATTTTAGGCACTTTCGGTTTTATTGCCCGCAATTTGTGATTGTCGAGGGTTAAAGCAAAGCAAGAATCAATTAAAATTTTACTCAGATGTTTCAGCTTTTCCGCTTTCAATATTCATCTAACAAAAAATTGACATTTCTGAAATGAAAACGCAGAATTTCAAGTTTTGGTGAGGCATTCTTCTTCAAAACTCCCAAATACGAGCGATTTTAAAATTAAACTTGAAAATGTTTCTTAGGTTATATATGTATAGGACACTTAATGTGGTTTGTTTTTGCAATAGAGTTGGACTTCACGGAGAGGCTAAAAGCTCTCGGGGCTTCAATGTGCCATTTATGTACTAAACTAATTTACAAAATGTTCTGATCCTAAAAATGGTTCCAAGATCTTGCTACTGGATACTTACAGTTAACATTCGCCCATAAATTGTGACAAGACACTTCAAGTCAACAACTGCTACAATGTTAAAAGTCCATTATTTATTTGAGCATCTATGGCTGTATCATGACCGCAACCCGGACATGATGTCAAGTGTAGCGAAGCGTCTGTACATGCGCTGTCTACTTTAGAGGAAGTCCAAAGCAGGCGTTGGTGACCGAGTCCTATTTTGGCAGTAAAGCAAACGTTGTTTACCATAATAAAAGCGCGTCGTTGGGTTCTAAAATGTAAGGTGTCTAAGTTCTCATATTCTTAGCATGTGCTCTGTATACAGTACGTGGAGAGTAGATTGTAACTAAATGACCCGCGGAGTGGAGTTATCACCCAAACTATAACTTTCAAATTGTATACATATGGACAAAAAACACATGCAATGTTTCAGCCAATGGACCTCCGTGTTTAACCCGGAGGCCCATTGGTTGAAACTTTACCTGTGCTTGTTATGCTTTGCAACAAATTTTCAATTATTGCTTGGGTGGAATCTCCACTCTGCGGGTGATTTAGTGATAATACACTCTCCACGTACTGTACAACTACATGGAAGTTTATTTTATTTACATGTGCTTGTTTTGTTGCAACAACTGGTGAACCAAATCGACTTCAAAAGTAGTCTAGCACTCTACATGTTAATGTACGACCATGGAAATAAACCCCACACGTCTCAACCTTTTCAATTATTATGTTTCTGTTACGGATCGTCTTGTATATATACACCCCTGTTTACAGTTGAAGGAAAAATCCATTTTATATTTCTGAGACTGTTCGGTAATAATTTAACACTACAGCCCTCACACGCCGGTAGGTTTCTATTATCACTAAACCTTTCTACCGACTTGTTGTTTATTGCGTCGAAGGCTGTTTTACGGGAATGTTTTTTGTAAATGTGAGGTACTTAACAGAGCGAACTTGGATGGGTCAATATCCGAGGGTGGTCACATCGCTGGCCGCATATCTTCCAACAGGCGGCCAAAATAATCAGCACAAAACTACCCATCACCAACAACATCTGCTTTTGTTTTAAGCCTATTGATTTTTGAAGGGTTGGCGAGCAGGTTGTACATCTTATATTAAAGTCTTTCCTTGTCGCAGTGGGCGGGTATGGGGTGACCCCTACGCGGCGGAAGCTTCGCGGCCTCGTTCTTCTCGAATACTTCGAAGGGATTTTAGTTTGCACGTAATGCGTCTCTATCCGCACAGTGTGGTGGGGGGGGGGGTGGCAGCCATTGTACGGCCCACCCGATAGGAAGATACACTGTGACAGCACCAACTGACGCTCACAGGACGGATTCGGACATCTCGAGAACTTTCTCATAACAAGGATTGATCCAAGGACGTGCGGCATGAGACGCCTGTGCGCTTATCCAGTCGGCCTCTACTCTGGTCGACCACTACAGCATTTTGTGGGATGCAGTTGTGAAAGGCGGACTGATGTGAATTCTCGCTAAAAATGTGTTAGCTTTCGACCATAATGAATATAGACTAGCTTTTCGGGTGCAATTCCCAGGTTATTGGTTTTCTAAAATGTTCTTGCCAGACTATTTGGTTTTCTTGTATGTTCTTGTCAGGCTGTTTGGTTTTCTTATATGTTCTTGCCAAGCTATCTGGTTTTCTTATATGTTCTTGTCAGGCTATTTGGTTTCTTTTATGTTATTGCCAAGGTATTTAGTTTTCTTGTATGTTCACAACTTTTCCATATTTGGAGTTTGAGAGAGTTAATTAATTTGTTGATTTCAGATAATTTATTATCAAATTAGGAAATTTTATTTTTTATAAATCTACATGAAAATGGTCTTGTAGAACCATTTTCATGCAAATTTATATAAATAAAATGTGTAGCAGGTGATAACTTAACAGCGTGCCCTCTTATTTACCAAGAAACATCATTTTCACAATTGTCAGGTAAAATTATGAAAATTTCAGATCATTTCAGATACGTTCCGCTCTCATCTCTGTATATGTGTTGAAACATGTTCACAAAACGTCGCTTAAAAATGTTTAAAAGACGAAGAACAAAAGAAGTTGAAAAAAGCTATAAATGTCTGAAAATCTATGTTTTTTAATCTGTTGTTATAAACATGTCAGAACATAGAATTACATGCAAAGACGGCCATTAAATGTTAGACGGTATTGCATTTTATGCCTGAAGCATAATAGATCACAATCCACATTTACAGGATGTTTCCCCATATGGTCACAAAATGGAGTGATACCCCCTCGTGCCCTAATCGTTTTACAACTTGAATAACACCGTTTTAAGATTGACTAGAAAAGCAAACAAACTATCAAATTATCAAGGAAACCATACAGCCTGCGAAGAATTATAACGACAATCTCTTTAATCTTGATTTTATACAAGTCGAGTTTCAGTTTTCAATATCCATTCGTAGATTCGCCAGGCTCTACTGAATTTCAATTGACATTGTTGTGGTCGTGATCCACACCCAGCCAGTAACCCTTCTGTCTGTGGATAAGATTATTAGTGTGGCATAAACTACAACAGCCCGGCGCGCACATAACGCGTATGTGCACGTGGAAGCGAGTATCCAAGGGCGCATTCATGACTTTTTAGGGTGGGTAATAATTTAGATTTTATGGACGACATATGACAAGGGCTATTCCATCCAAAGTTGGACCCGAATACCGTAAAAAAATTAACTAGTCAAGTGCTTGCTACGGCGGGCATAATCAATAATTCTACAGACTACTGAATATAGGACTCTCCTGTTTGGTTGTGTTATTATCATCTTTTATGCTTGAAATACCTACTATTTTATACCATGATTACCTATTCTACAAAATATAAAAAGCCTATGACATAAATTTTAGCTTCACACACAAACCGTGGTGAACACGACAGCAATGGAATTTCAGTAGTTAAAATTTGCACCTGCAGTGGACTTACATCCAAGCTGACCTTTGGTGACTTCGCCTTTAATGCAAACTTGTCTAAATTTATCACACGTCGCCTCGTGAAGAGTGAAATGAAACCGGTAATTATTTATTACGTTTTTAAATAAGTTTACCTCATAAGATACAAAAAATTAACAAACATGCGTTGTCTCATGTTAATAAAGCATCTATAACTCGAAATAGTATGTTATTAAAATGAAAAAGGCCCCGAAATTTGCGCGTTTCGTTTTCTATTTCGTTTCGTCGATAAAATTGCCAGCGGAAGTACTGCCCACCGGTGCTCATGTAAACAAAAACAGATTCGCAGGTGTGAATATTGATTTATTTAACATTTAAACTCTTATAAATATGTCGATCATGGTATAAATAAAATATACACAAAGTAGCTTGCTGTACCAAATGTTCACTTCTTGTGGTGAAGTGGTGTTAACCGCACGCCAAAGGCTCGTGGTGAACATTTGATACACCAAGCTACTATGGGTATATTCTATATATATCTTATAGGGGGCGTGGTGGCGTTGCGGTAACCGGTTCTCGTCTGATCACCGAAGTTTAGCAACGTCGAGCCCGGTTAATCATTGGATGGGTGACCGTCTGAGTGATCTATTCGGACTCCCGCGTTGTGTCCTTGGGCATGGCACTTATCCACGATTGTCCACATGAGGGCACAATGACGCCGTGTACTAAGGCGCACTGCACGTCGATAGTACGCATGTCTTCAACCAATCTAACCCTGCCTGTGCGGAGTTACGGTGTTGGGGAGCTGGCAGCTGCTCGTCGTTGCTCGGTGGTTCTCTCCGGGTACTCAGGCTTCCTCCACCTGTAAAACTGTCACGGTCATGATTAGCCATTGTGCGTAAGTATATGACCTTAAACACCAATAAACAAATAAATAAATAAATATATATCTTATAATTTTTGTATCTCACAACAAACATTTATGTTCATTTGGTCAGGATTGATGTAATAGTACAAAAACAAATATATATATAATTCTTTTATAGTTATATTTCGGCCTTTGGGTACAACTTTTGACTAAAACCGAAGGAGAGTACGCACGCAGGATCCCACAGGCGCGCATTCACCACGTTATGTGATGATAGGAGGTGTGATCTAACACAAAAGTTTTTCATTTTTCATTGTCTGGGAGTTGGGTATTGTTTCCTGGAGTGGTTATTCATCTGCCCTTTAGTGATTAGTTGTTGGGTTTGCAACAAAAGAAAAACCACATCCGGGTCCTCTTGTGTGTATGTCCGTCATATGTCTGTCCGTACATTTTGTTAACGCGATATTTGAACAATTGTAAACTGATTTTTATCATACCTGCTATGACCATACGTCGTACAAGATCTCAATCTCATTTGATATTAACAAATTTCGTCGATATTTGGAGGAGTTATGCCCCCTTTTGTTGGATATTCGATGTTAACCTTGTCTGGTAATGACTTTGTGAACAGTTGAATGGTTTTAATATAAAAAAAAATGTTTTATTGAAGATTTGCATTTGTAAAGAAATTTTTCCGTTTTTCGTATCTTTGGAATAAAAACCTTTTCCTTGCCTAGTTTGCAACTTCACTTTGCAAATAAATCCAGTATTCCGTGTCGCGAGGAATACCAGTTTGCTTTTTCCAGATATTATTCACAGTTTGATGCCTGGATTTTGTTTGTTCATTCAAACTTCAATAACCCACGTAGTTCCATTTTGAATTTGAATTTATAGAGCTGCTAATGAGAGAACTTATTTCTTTGTATTTATTTCATTTGTTTCTAGGCTTTTATCCCATTAACATGGCGTAAACTTCTAACAAATCTCTCTCTCCCTCTCCCTCTCCCCCCCCCCCCTCTCTCTCTCTCTCTCTCTCTCTCTCTCTCTCTTGAGTTTGATAATCAGCCAATTTCGTCTCACTTGTTGGACATTCAGCGTTTGCTTGATAATGACTCTTTGAACTGTATACCATGATTAAATTTAATCAGATTTCTGTATATGTCGACTTTAATATTTTCATTTTCGACTCTTTCCGGTTCCGGATTTCACTACGAATCCGGATCCAGACCTGGAAAACATCTAAAAATGTGACCGAATTCGGTCCGAATCCGGGGAAAAATTTGTCACTGAATACTGTACGTTTCCAAGACTGTTAACTGAAAGGTAACAAGTCTCGATTTTTTGCGCATTGTTCTATTTTCTCATGCCAGAAAATCTTGAGGTAAGGAGACGCTGACCCCATGCAATTTAACCAGCTTTGTACTGAACGTAGAGATCGGATCACCACATCGGAGTGTAGTTTCACCTCGACGGCTACAGATTCGTAGAAATAAAACAGAAGCAAAAGTAAATTTTTAGGAAATAGACCTCCGGGTTGAACGGAGGTGAATTGCTCGAAACACTGATGAGTCTGTCTTATGGTTTCTGTTTTACGCATATATTGTGCGGGTGAATACATTACTACATGTTTAGTAGTAACTTACAGCCCTCGTACTGTAATCGATCTATCTTAACTGGTTAAGGGCTACATTATTTTTAGTGGTCTGAATTTCTTTACCCAAATTTTAACTTTTTACTTTTACACCTGCCAAGACATCTTGAATAACGAAAACATTTTATTTTTGCCTCGAACTCGTTTCAATAAGGGCTCACCGAGACTTCAAAATTAGTTTTAAAATCAAGTACAGGGGAAAATTGCGAATACATAATCTTGCCAATATATGCATGTACGCTGGGCGCGTGCATGTGCGATTATTAAATGTCTGAGTGTCACTATTTGTTCGTCTTTTGTCTGTTAATGCTTTTCTGTCACTTTTATCTGTTTTAAATTGTCATGTACCAGTGTTATGGAACTTTCGACAATAAAGATTATTAAGTTATGTTTTGGGGACAAATATTGGAAGTAATTAACCATTTGAACTCTGGTGGTATATTCGATGTCAATTTAATTGCAGTAATTGGAAGAATCCTTATTCATTATTTGGGGGTAGACCAATTAATATTTTCAAAGTGCAGCCTTAGGGCTGCACTTTGAAAATATTAATTGGTCTCCCCCAAATATTCACACAGCAGCTATCCCACTTGATAGAATTATGACGCATCATGTTCGTTGGTCGGAAAAGCGACCTCTCGAGTTCAAAGAATTAATACATTTTGGATTTTTAACAGCGTTGGCCGGATGTGGTTGGTACAGGAAAATGTTATAATAATAATAATACTACTTTATTGTTGTTTGTTACACACATGGGTACATAACATATAAACATAAAAAACAAAGGATACAAGCAACATACGAACAATTTTGCTACAATAAATAGGATCCGGATACACTCACATCACTCTTGTTCTATGAAGGGGGATTGTAAATCACAAATCACAGAGATAGTTGTAATAGCCCCATTTGGGTGACCTACGGCACTGATCGTAATCAGTAGCTATACCGTATTACGTCACATGGTTCATTCCTTATCGAGTTTGAGACTTTCTAATTTCAGAAGCCTTATATACATAATCCATTAGAAGACACGTTATTTCATAGTCGAAACGACTCATCAGTAAAGTTATCGACCCTTCGTCTAACTGGTCCGTATGTGGCAGAAAATTATTTAATCTCTGCATCAAATCATTACGTTCTGCACTATGCAATGTACATTTAGTTAGGAAGTGAATCTCAGTTTCCACCTCTGTCGGGCAATTTACGCAGAACCGTAGATCACTTGGGATCTGGGGCCGGATGTGCCGGCCTGTTTCAATATTAAGCTGGTGGGCGCTAATCCGTAGCCGTGTAAAGGTCCGCTTTGCTTTTGTATCTGCTTGAGGCAAGAGGCAGTTTTCCAACTGAAAGCTGTGTTTTATGCTGCTGTAGAACTGAAGCTTTGATGAAATGTTGAGTAACAAGAGTTTTCACTTTGAGAAGGGTTAGTTGAAATATTCGTGTTTTCTGAGACGTAGAGATGTTGTGATTTCCTTTACCACAGAGCGACAGATCTGGTGAAAATAGATGACACCATCTATTGTGCACAGATTCGAGGTAGCGACAAGTGGGAATTATTTAGCGCCACGTTTATGTAAGGTAGACAAGAAGTGAGTTAATCTTGTCACGATAATGTAATTAATACTTGACGCGAGACACGGGATAGGTGTATCATATCCAAGGAGAAATGGATGTCAATTATGATAAGCCCAACCCTTCAAGTCCATCGAATAACTCAGAAATAAATTGATTTTCCTAAGTAGATTGAAGCGAGTTTTCTAATAAATTGAGATAAACGAGATCTTTTGGGGAGGAATCAAGCTACATTTTAATAGAATAAACATATTTTTTCTTGGACAGCTGTGTGAACATACATCTTCTCATGTTGTTTTGTAATAGCATGTACAAGCTAATATTGAAGGAAACACTAACAGAGAAAACCACCAAGGAGAAAAGAGCCCATGGAAAAATCCCTCATGGACAAAAAACCTCGCAGCTGAATATTTGAAGCTTACGAACAGCCAAAGTCACTTGTAACTCACCTGTACATTTTAACTCTCTGAACCCCTAAAGGCCGCTTTTCCGTTCAAAGATTGTGGCCTGAATTCACAAAATAGATAGTTACTCAGTTAATGTGAGTGGGAGACCAATCACGATTTCCAACGTGCAGCCCTAGAGCTGCACGTTGAAAATCGTGAATGGTCTTCCCTCAGGTAACGAATATAGACTTTCCCAGATGATGGCGCTGAACTGGTATGGAATATACCATCAGGTTTCAAAGGTTTCAAAGTGTTAATATATTATCGCAATAACTTACATTTTATTACAAACATTTTGCTTTTAGTTCTCCATCTAATCGGTCTTAGAAAAACATTTCGGTTTTGTTGCAGCACTAGTTTGGTTCGACTGTCTCTTTCACATGGAGTTTGAGCGGTTGACTTCTAGAATACTGGAGTAATATACCAGACGTGCCGCAGTTTCTTCATCTTTAACCCTTTGAGTGCGAGAGGCTGCTTTTCCGACACAGGGATACGATACTTCATAATTTCATTCAGTAGGATGGCTACTAAATGAATGTGTGGGGTAACCAAAAGGCTGCATGTTGAAAATTTGATTGGCCTAGCCCCAAATAATTATTATGGATTGCCACCATTGAACTGACATGGAAGATATCCACACGGTTTAACCCTTTACCCAACGTAATGGCCAAAACCGGCCAGCGCTATTCTCAAAAATCTCCAATTAATGTTCTTTATTTTTTCATTTTTTGTCTTAAAAACATAGGTTATGACCCCTCGTTGGAACGAGCTCGTCGAGCTCGTTCCAACGAGGGGTCATAACCTATGTTTTTGAGACAAAAAATGAAAAAAATAGCTATTCAAGAATTTTTTTTGCAAGTGTCGTCTGCTTTTCATGTTAGGTAAAGGGTTAAAGGGTGAATGCGTGTATACAAGTCTCCGCAATATATGGAGCAATGTCCCACTGTTAGATTATGTCCCGATACCAACCGGAATACCTTGCAGTGATTGGTCAATGCCTCGTTGATTTTATTTTATGTCGCCGGGCACGCACAAATGTCAACTCTCAGCGATTCTTATGTTCACTGTCAAGGAAAGCGTCTCGTTGCCATGAGCAACGGTTCATCGCAATGTCTTTTTTCACTTGAAATCAACAGAGACAAATACATACTTATTTACGAAACCGATTAGATTATAAGGTATCTTTTCATTAATTTACTGTAATATAAACTGAAACGAATCGAGAGCATCTCGCCCCGTTGATTGCGTACGTAAACATTAAATAAAGGGAAATCACTCCAGTCTGTTATGATAAAAGTTAACACCTTACCGAAACAACGTCTGCTTTCTAATATTCGCTGTACAACAACAAATTTTAAAATGATTTTTTTTTTCCAATTCAATTTTGCTTGTGTAAGAACGGGACATATACGTTATTCTGTTTGTTGACAAGGGACATGGTCTCACGTTCCCTGCATGAAACATATATTCAACCTCGGCTGACGCCTCGGTTGAATATAAATTTCATGCAAGGAACGTGAGACCATGTCCACTGTCAACAAACAGAATAACTTATAATATCCATTATTCTACCTGTCACAGAAACTATTTATTAGATCAGCACCCCGTTTTGCTTAATTAAGCTAAAGTGGTTGGTAAGTGGTATTCTCCGGAATCAAATTCCTAAAGGCTTTAGTTCGCATTTCTGAGGTCGAGAAACTGACCAGTATCCTAGTACAGTACCGTTATAACTGATCACAAATGCGGACAGAGAATTTCAATCCGGTCGAAAATTCTTTTCTACTTTTCTTTCTGCGGGACTTTAGAGTCTCACACGTCGAAAAAGAATGGAATAACATTCAATCTGAGATGTTTTGTAATCCGTGCGAATGATGATTAGTAAACCATGTGCACGGATTAGTAATCCGTTCGCATGGATTAGTAATCCGTGCGCATGGATTACAAAAAAAATGATTATGTCACCTCTCGGGCTCCATAAAAATTGACCATGTCACCTCTCGGGCTCCACGGGTAGCGGGCCTCTTTTGTGGTGTGTATAGTTTCTCTTTTATGAATGTCATATTTGGTAAATATGAAAAATGACCATGCCTATATAAAACGAGATTCTGAACACAATAGCATAAATATAACCCCAATAATTACTAACATACGGGTCCTATCCTGAAGTATTAGATTGGGCACTGGGGCATTGCCAACGTTACGATTTTTAAACAGCAGAGCTCTTGCAGTTCTCCAAAAATAGGTTTGCATATTACATAGCAGGGGCAACTGTCCTTGGGTAAGATACTTAATCCCGATTGCCCACGTGGGCGCACTGTGGCACTGTGTACTAAGGTATACTGCACGTCGATGGTGCGCTTGTCTTCAACCAATGTTAACCCTTGCTTGTGAGGAGTTAGTACGTTGGGGAATCTGGCAGTTGCTCGGTGGTTCTCTCCGCGTTCTCAGCTTCCTCCACTTGTAAATCGGTCCAACACGAGGTGACCCTGGTTGTCGAAAGTGTCGTTAAATATCAGTGAATAAATAAATAAATTATATAACACGTCGTTACGAAATACAGTGTCGAGGACACGGTATTTACACAATGTGATAAGACTATAAAGAGTCATTTTTGCAATTTCGACATAGAGATGTTAAATTAATTTACTGGGTTTCCAAATTTCCAATTATAGTCCAGTGGAACCCTATTAGAAGAATAGCCCCTTGAAATTATTCAGCTAAAAGGAGTAGTCATTTAACATGGATTTGATCATTTTAGAGATAAATTGAGCATTTATTTTTTTATATTTTATTTGACAGAGCTCAATGAGCTCTGCCAAACAAGATATAATATATTAAACGCCTGTGGTGGATGTACTGGGGTAAAATAGGTTTACAAAAAAGTTCGACGACTGTTGGGGTAAATTCACAACATAGTACAAGATTTGTTTATTCGATTAACAGGAGTGTGTTTTATAACCCATATATAATTAACAGGTTAAATTTGTTTGGAAGGTGTGGTTAACCCTTTGATACTTTTGTACGTCTTATGACGTACGAAATCAAACAGCGCGTTGATACTTTATGGTAATTTGTTTTGTTATTATTTTTCGATTTTTTAAAGTTTTAACCACAATTCCTGTTTTCTCCCGAATAGTGCTCAGCGACAACCGTTGAGCCAAATGTTATCGCAGCTTAAAATACTAATATAATCCTGCTGTCAAGACTTCTTAACTGGTTACGTGCTAGAAGTCACTGTCAAGGCTTTCAAAAATGAGGATACCAGCGCAAAGCCAACACTTTCTTTGCTTTTATTTCATATTCTGTCAAACACAAATAATATTTTGTTCATATAAATTTGTTTTATTGCATTATGATAAAAGTTAACATAATAATTTGTAATAAAACAAGTTTTGAATTACAAATTCAGACCACCCAAAATAATCTAGCCCTCAACCAGTTAATCACTATTGTGAACAATATCTTGTTATTTGTATTTTCCGACGTTTGACGTCGCATTTTGAAAAACGTTGAAGAAACTGAATTCCCGGTGAAGTTTGAACGTCGGGATAATTAAAGTCTCAAAGGGTTAATGGTTTTGTGCTCGGAAGTTACATTCAGTTGACCGGGTTATTCAATTGAGAGACACACGGCTAAGTGGCAACACTGTATTGTGCTGTTGCGAAAGTATTTTTCTAGTTTTAAGTACTTTGAATGTCCTTCTCCGAGTCCCACACTTGTGTGTCTCCGTTGGATCAATCGTGACACTAAACACATATTAACCTTTTATCTAAGGTAAACATAGCTTAACATCATCCCTCATTGGAGCGACCTCCAAGAGCTCGCTGCTCTGAGTGGACATAAACGTTTTTATGAAACTATTTTATTATCCAAAAAGAAAGTAAAAAAGTCGACCCCTTTTCGTATTAGGTAAAGGTCAATATGTATTCTTGATGGGTTAACTTCCAACTTTTTTCTTGTCAATTATCAAATTACTATGAATAATAACAAATTATGTTTGTACGAATAAAAACAAATTATTCGAGCAGTAGAACACGTCTCCCGGCAAAGAAAATAATATTTGTATAAGATGACATAGAATGCAAGCGGCATGTGAACACTGTAGTTGCTGACTTTCAGATTATACTTGATGGACAAATGCTTTCTGGCAGGCGTTCTCACACTGTCACTGCATGACAAGAACAGTTAGTCTGTACTTTCGCATACCCTATCCAAACATCCAATCTGCATAGTTGAACATTGGGGATAAAATGTTCTAGAAGTCTTGATATCCTAGATACGTCGTTGCCAATAAAAATGATGTTTTCGTCGGAAAAAAACTCTCCATCTGGTTTCGAAGTGAATTGAATCAACTCAAGGTCTTGTTGGCAGCTTTGTGAAATGTACTTGTCTCTGTTAACGTTTTCTATGAGCATGGGTATCAACATGAAGAGAGAATGAACCCTGCGATGCAACGCACGCCATAATATATTCAGCCGGGTGGCTCTGGGGATGATTCCTTACCAATTCCATTCAACAATTCCTCGCCTAAATGACAGACCCAAATAATAAAAATAGTCCAGAGTACTACAGTGTCGGTAATTTAACCCTTTGAAACAAGAGGTCGCTTTTGCAGTCCAGAAAACGGTACGTCACAATTTCATTAAGTAGGATAGGTGCTAAGTGCATGTGTGGGGTAGACCCATCAATATTTTCAAAATATTAATTGGTCTAACTCCAAATAATGAATATGGACTCTTCCAATTGCTGCTAGTGAACTGACATGGAATATGACACCTTTGTTCAAAAGGGTTAACCCTTTACCCAGCGTAACGTGAAAAACCGACCAGCGCTATTATCAAAAATCGCCAATTAATTTTCATTATTTTTTTCATTTTTTGTCTCAAAAGCATAGGTTATGACCCCTCATTGGAACGAGCTCGTCGAGCTCGTTGCAATGAGGGGTCATAACCTATGTTTTTGAGACAACAAATGAAAAAATTAGTTATTCAAGAATTTTTTTTTTTTTGCAAGTGTCGTCTGCTTTTCATTTTAGGTAAAGGGTTAACATAAGGTATTCCGTTTTATTTATTAGATATCCTTTTCTTTCCCAAAATAGCCCATTATCAAACTCGACTTATATGGCTTTAAACTCCGCTGATATGATGCGGATCTGTGCCGATATGAACCGATCTAAAGTTGCTCCCCTTGATGCGTTACTAGTCGAAACCAGATTCTTTACATGAAAATGTTTCACAGTTTTCGCCGGACGCAATCAGAAAAATCGGAGTGACCAATCATAAAGGAGTGACTTGAAGCTGAGTTTTTCTATGATGAGGAATTCAATATGGCAATAAGTACGGATTGGGTAGATCAAGAGAAGAGTTGTACAGAAAATTTAACGCTAACTTAGATTCAGAATTGTAGATTCATCGAAGTGGGAGAAGAGATAGTTCAGCTATTCGAACGTCACGGCTTCCCCATTAGGGAAGGCGTGACGTTCTGGTAGCTGAAATAGGAGATGAGGAAACTTTGGACTTTATTATCAAACGAATGAGAAGCAATAACACTGTCAGAACACTGTAACACATCTGAGAAAATTTTGAAGTTATTTGATTTGGTTTAACCCTTTGAACCCCAGCGACCGCTTTGCCGGCCAAGAACATGAAACGTCATAACGTCATTATATAGGATGGCTGTTCAGTAAATGTGTGGGGCAGACCAATCAGTATTTTCAACGTGCAGCTCGAAGCTGCACGTTGAAAATACTGATTGGTCTACCCCAAATAATGAATATGGACTCTTCTAATTGCTGTCATTGAACTGGCATGGAAGGCTGAAATAGGAGATGAGGAAACTTTGGACTTCATCAAACGAATGAGGAGCAATAACTCTGTCAGAACACTGTAACACATCTGAGAAAATTTTGAAGTTATTTGATTTGGTTTAACCCTTTGAACCCCAGCGGCCGCTTTGCCTGCCAAGAACACGAAACGTCATAACGTCATTATATAGGATGGCTGTTCAGTAAATGTGTGGGGTAGACTAATCAGTATTTTCAACGTGCAGCCCGAAGCTGCACGTTGAAAATTCTGATTGGTCTACCCCAAATAATGAATATGGACTCTTATAATTGCTGCCATTGAACTGGCATGGTAGATATCACTAGAGTTCAAAGGGTTAATAAATAAAGAGGTCATCAGTTGGTTAGTTTCATGTCGGTCGAGATATTAGTCCCCGGTAACCTCATATCAACCTTCGACTCTCAGTCTCTCACTGATGTGAAGTTTTCTCCCACCACTATACGTGAAACATACGCGTGTCCCGGGTGAGACAGCAGGGTGGGATATTTCTATCCCCACCCACCCCACGTGACATACTCATTTGCATATTTTATTAGGTCGCTGGAACTATTTCATCATCGTCTGCACAATTGTAAATAAACGAAATGGCTTCACGATTTCCCGCATGTAATCCACGTGCCATTCAAAATCAACAATGTTGATTTGTTTCAACCCCATGTTTCTCTGCAGATTTAATAATATCACTGCGCGAATTTATCAATCGATCAATAATCTCACAATGCCCTTTACGTTAGAGTTTGACACGCGCAAATTCATTAACCCCTTAACGGACAGTGTTATAAATCATTTTTTAGAATATACCTATGGTATATACCTAACTTTTGTGCGATCTTTCCGATGAAATTGTTCGTTTTTCGAAAGGACTACGACTTGATAAATTGGGTATGTCAGCACGTGACCGCCAGTTATCTATAATGACGTAATTCTCGTGTGTGGGGAGAAAAATCATCCTCGATGAGTCTGAAGGTGGGAATGGGGAAATCTCACCCTCGGAATAAGATATTTGAACCAGACCCTCGGCAGCATGTTCATCGTGGTGTAAAGCTCTATCGATAAACATGAAAATGGTTTTGCTGTGCTTTCAAATCATGTCTCTTTGAAACAAAAAGCTGGGTGCCGGGTAATTGCTGTCAAAATAATTTCAACCCGTTTCGACGTATCAACTGCACAATCGTACTTGCTGTGTAAATGGGTTGGTTATCTTCCATATTCATTTGCTTCCATTTAGCTCGTAACAGAAACCACAAACATTCGAGTGCAACTCGTCCACTGAGTTCCAATGTGTTCTATGTGCCTACTGACGCATAGAACACATTGAAACTCGGGGGATGAACTGGCTGACACTTTTCGCCATCGCAGGGGATTTACAAGAAAGTTAGCTCCTCTTAGTTTTCTGCAGTTGTGGGTAAATTTAACGCTAAGTGTATGGGAATCTCATATAAAATTTGTAATTTCGAAATGTTAGCGAAATTGTATCATCGATGTGCGCATCATCCCATAAACTGTAGGCATTTTCCTGTAGAGTACGTTTAAAAATACAGGAGCTGGCTTTTTACCATTCCCCCCAATCAGTTTGAACGTTTCGCTATTATTCTCTGTTGAAACCCATTTAAAAATAAGAAAACGACGTTTTCACCATATGTTCATGTTCTGTAATATTTTTCTATTCATTATATCAACAGTGTGCGCATCGTTACATATAAATCAGGCACTGTCCTTTTTATTAACAAAACTGTCTAGGGGAGATTTGCATTTTTTTCCAGGGAAGAATAAGAACTTGCAAATTACTGTAAAAATCACATTCGCTAAACAAATATCTAAAGTGGACAGTTACTTAGTTGCTTCAAATTAGCTAGCCATAAAAAGCCAAGGTTCCTTTTGTAACTTTTAATAACAGTAACAAAAGGAAACTTCGCTTTATTTTCTACTGATGTCAAAGGTTTCCCAGAAAGTTCATGTTTCTTAATTGGCCCTTCATCACTCGTCTACTAATTTCGGGGGAGATAACTTTATTGAAAATCGATTTTCATGACGCGATAAGTCAGGGATGCCTTCTTTATTGGAAAAGGGAAAACGGGGTATATCTCTTGAGTCGTCGAACTATGCGGAACGTATTCTGCATGTTCAGTGCGTTTCGAAGATGACCTTTGGGGGTGTAAACACAATTTGTTCCTACTGTCATTATTCAAGTTCCAACTGAATATTTTTTTCAACCAAGGCGCTTCTTCGAATGCGCTAGCTGGAATATTTAAACTGGATTATACTTAAACGGCAATCAGCTACAGCCCAGCACGAGACTCACTGTGTGTGAGACATGAGACCAAAAGGCAAATCTAGTTCCGTAAGAAAGCGACTCGATCTCAGAGACTCGAACCCGGATGAAAGTGCCCCGACTGGGAAATTATTGGGGTGGGGGTTGGATCACTCGTACATCCCCAATAATTACTCCCCGAAGCTGCATGCTCACTAAATTCGGTTCGAGTGGACGTTCACCTCCTCTTAGAACAACTGTTGAGGATTAGGCTCAACGAATTTGAAATTTTTACTCAGCACACAAACACACTCTTGAAAATATGTCGCATTTTGAACAGGAAAGTTATGGAAGGGAATAAACCGTTTCAATATTTAAATTGTATCATTGCTTGAAAATGTCTAAAACGTGTTGTTAATTTTCAAATACATTTCCTTTTTAAGTATTCATACATTGCAGATCTGGTAAAGACGAGGGGAAGTAACTCTCTCGATGGTCAACGCGAATGATAAAGATAGTTCTTAATGAGATTAAATTGCTCACATAAATAAATGTAAAGTGTTGCTCATTTCAAAATCAGCCCTTCATAAACCACCCGAAATAAGGAACTAGCACTTGTAATATTCTGATTTCTTCTTACAATCAATCCCGACTGATCTGGAGCCAATACTATAAAACTTTTTACAATTGTATTTCCTAGAATTGTATTTTCTACCTATTAATATATCTGACTAAAATGAATCATTAGCATTTTAAAAGATATGGCAATTTGCCAACTGGCAAATTGGCACATCTTTGAAAATTCTTATGGTTCATTTTAATCCATTTAAAGTCATAACTGGCAATACAATTCTAGAAAATACAATTGAAAATTTTTATAGTATTGGCACATGCATTTAGAGGGAGCTCTCAAAGTTGTTCTTCGGGTGTATTCGATTCAAACCTGTATACTTTAAATGTATTAACAAGATATTTCTAGAACTTATATTAACGCCTCTTCTTGGCAAAGAGGGCATAGTATGTAGGATGGCCTTGATAGCGTCAATTGTCGTGGTATTAAGGGATCATATAGCCCGTTTGAGAATCAATACTATTTATGAATGGATGATGGCAATTCTTTGTGCAACATGTGTTAGATAACCGCTTTATTGTACAGTACTGTGATCACAAATCTGCTCTTTTTCTCGGCCCGATCGCAATCCCGTCGCGAAACATTTGTATCACTGGACCGGGATTTCATAAATAAGTCGTGGGATTTAATATTCAAGTTGTCACATTTGCTTTGCCTGGTGTGATTCTACCGTATTCTAAGGAGAAAGGTGAACAGAGAATTTCGACAGAAACGCGACCCGGCCGCGATCCTGTCGAAATTCTCTGTCTACCTGTATACGAGGTAATATATGCTTCCCAATAATACATCATAAATACATAAATACCAATTAGATAAAAATAATATAATGATATATATTCTCGATTGGTCTTTTACACTTATCCTGTTCAAATAATAAAAATAATAACTAGAGGCTCTAAAGAGCCTGTAATCTTTCACCTGGAACTATATATAAAAATATGATTTCCCATAGGCTTTCCATGGTAACTATGAGCTGCAATTGTGGCCATGTTTGCAACATTACATCAACATGAGGATCATTGGTAGAAGGTCGCCCAACCCTCAATCACGTGAAGTTTCAAAACATTTGACATTGTAGCTTCAGAGAGGAATATTTTTGCAAAATCCATCAATTAGAATTAGAGAATGTCTCTGGTGACCATATTTTCCAACCAGCGGGAACAAAAAGAGGATCGTTTGCAGAGGGCCTCCCATAGACCATTCCTGCCAAGTTTGGTTCACGTCGGCTCAGTAGTTCCAGAAAGAAGATGAAAATGAGATTTCCCATAGGGTTTTCTATAGTAACTTTAAGCCGCAATTGAGGCCAAGTTTGCAGCACGATCGACATTAAATGAGGAACGTTGGTAGAGGATGTCCCAGTCATTAACCATTCAAAGTTTCAAAACATTTGGGCCTATGGTTTCAGAGGAGATGATTTTTCAAAATCCACCAATCAGAATCAAAAAATGGTTCTGGAAGCCATGTTTTTCGAGGCACGGTAACAAAAATGAGGAGCACTTATAGAAGACCTCCCATGGACTACCCCTGCAAGGTTTGTTTCACGTAAGCTCAGTAGTTCCAGAGAAGACGAAAATGTGATTTCCCATAGGGTTTCTATAGTAACTATAAGCCGCAGTTACGGCCATGTTTACAACCCGATCAACATTAAATGAGGATCGTTGGTAGAGGTGTCCCCAGTCGTCATTTATGTGAAGTATCAAAACATTTGGCCTGGTAGTTTCAGAGAATATTTTTGAAAATCCACCAACCAGAATCAAAGAATACCTCTGGCGGCCACGTTTTTCAACCCACGTGAACAAAATGAGGATTGTTTGTAGAGGAACTCCCATAGACCATTCCTGCCAAGTTTGGTTCACGTCGGCTCAGTAGTTCCAGAGAAGAAGATGAAAATGTGAATCTGTCAGTTCCTGTCAGTAAGATCATGAATCAACATTTTAAAATCTTCAAAACATCAACGCTTCCCCCAAAAACTAGGATATAGGCCTGTTCGAGCCTGTCAAAGTGGTATTGCCAGCACGTTTCATACTTTCATGCAGCCAATGTAAAGACATGTAAACAAAGTAATCGTGAGATCACGAAGTAGCTATTAGATTCGAGGCACCGTTTTTTGACAAAGTGTGACGGTCCGCTAGTTTAGGTTCTGGACTCCTCGTTGCCAGGCGGTATTGTCGAGGGTTCAGTTCCCGGTAGAGAGATTAAAAATCAACATTATAGGTTCCTCTAACATATTACTGTGTAAATTATTCAGAGATAATTTAGTTTTTTAGCTCACATTGACAAAGTCAAGCTGAGCATACAGTACGTGGAGAGTGGTTTGTAACTAAATCACCCGCGGAGTGGAGTTATCACCCAAGCTATAACTTTCAAATTTTGCACATATCGACAAAAAACACAAGCAATGTCTCAGCCAATGGACCTCCGGGTTAAACCCGGAGGTCCATTGGCTGAAACTTTGCTGGTGCTGGTTATGCTTTGCAACAAATTTGCAATTATTGCTCGGGTGGAATCTCCACTCTGCGGGTGATTTAGTGATAATACACCCTCCACGTACTGTATCTAATCGCTCTCCGTCCGTCGTCCGTCCGTCCGTCCGTCGTCCGTCAACACCATGTTTTGGTCTTCTCCAAAACCACAGGGCCCATTCAAGTGAACGTTTGTGTGAGTGATGGTCCCGAAGGGGCATTGCATTTTTGTTCAACTCAACATGCCTAGCCCCATAGGGAGGGGGTGGGGGAAATGCTCCAAAATATTTTAAAATCTTCTTCTCTTGAACCAGTGGGTACACTGACTTTATATGAGCTATGGATCTTCCTTTTGATATGTAGAATCAAGTTTGTTCAAACGAAGTTCATGAAGCAATATTTGGCTTTATAATGAGAGGGGTAAGATTTTTGGCCCCGCCCAAAATTTCTATTTTCTGAACCGAAGGTCCGATTGGAACTAGATTTTGTATGTGGTATTATTGGGTCACAAGCACTTGACTCGTGCAAAAACAAATTTCCGCGCCCCCATGGGAACCCCAGGAACTAAAAATAGAAATATTTTCAAACGCCCATATTTCCCAAACCACATGGAACAGAGAACTGTTATTTGGTATGAAGCATCCTTAGGACCAATAGAATTGGATACTAAAAAACTTGCCATCGGTTATGTTCGGGTGTTCTGTAAGGGGCATCGAAAAAATGCTGAATTGGCATATTTGCAAAAATTAAAAACATCTTTTCTCCAGAACCAATGGTCAGTATCATTTGATATTTGGTATACAGCATCCATAGGGGGGGGGGGGGTCAGATACAAGTTTGTCAAAATGAACCCCATTGGGTCATATTTGGGCTCAATTGAGCCCGATTTTTTAACATAGGGCAATATGGGGAATATTTTTAAAAATCTTCTTCTTCAGGACCACCAGTCAGAATCTTTTTATGTTTGGTATACATCATTGTTATGCGGGTCAGATTCAAGATTGTTCAAACCAAGTCTCTAGGTTAATATTTGGTCTTCCTATGGAAGCCCAAATTTTAACTTAGTGCAATATGAGGAAATTTCTTTAAAAATCTTCTTCAGACCCACCAGTCACAATACTTTCATATTTGGTGTACAACATCTCTAGGGGGTCAGATTCAACTTTGTTCAAATCGAGTGCCTGGATTAATATTCGGTCTCCCTATGGGAGCCGGAATTTGCCATGTAGCTGAAGAATTAGAAATTTTGTATTCAGTACCCTCTGGAGGTGTGTAATTAAGATTAATCCACATAGGTTGTATCCAGGGGCTTCATAGGGGAGCTCCACTTTTTACAATATGGTCAACTGAAGAAAAGTCATGATGCTTGGACTGTTGTAGTAGCTCCTGAGGGGCTCAAGGGTTGGCAATGTATCCTATGGAGATGGATTTCTTTATGTAGATTCATTCTTGGACTCTGTTTATATCGTGTTCTGTTCAATGTGAGCGCTTCAGGCCCCGTGGGGCCTCTTGTTTTATTTTTGTCTTGAAAACCCAAACTGGTGAACCACGCGTTAGAACATACCTGACATAACGTTTCAAAGAAGATTCATTAGCAACGAAGCGAAAAAAGAAATGATTTCTACAATTTTGTTTTTAGAAATCAAATATTGGTAATATATTCTGGAATTTGAATTTCTTTAAAAACTGATAGTTACACAAGAATCAACAGCATCATAAGATAGAATAATTTTATTTATTATGTATTTAATTTTTTTTATTTTTGAACGGAATGCGTGTGTGACACAACTAACATTCACTGAATGATGTGACGCCTCATTGGAACACGCTCGACGAGGGCGTTCCACTGAGAGGCCAGATGATATGGTGTGAATGAAATGGTTCAAAAGTAAAATTTTCGCGCGATTTGTCAATTACCGGGACGCATGCTGTTGATTCATGGGTAATGGGTTAAAACGACCTCCTCACAACCTCCACAGCAAACCAGCACTGATTTGGTGCCTTCAGCTATGAAAGAAGGTACATGAAGGTGATGGAGTCTGTTTCCCTCTGCCTTGCATGCGCTGTAATAATAATGTGCCGATGCACACAAAAAACACCTCAACAGCATCAGGTCCTTCGAGAATTTATATTTGCAGTGGATCAACTTTCTCCGCAATATGACGTCAGTGTTCGCTAAGCTTTAGATGGAAAACTTTACTGTCGAGTGATCACATGCGGTTATTCTATAGCTGATATTTCAAAAGTTTTCCGGTTCTCAATGCAATGCAGTGACTCGTCATTTTAGAGGAAATGTAAAAAGAAATCCCGAGATAACTCATCCATCAAAAGTGGACTGGTGTTGAACCGACTTCTGGAATTCATACGGACGCTGACAGGTAATATTTTACTGGTGCAACTCTCGTAAAACTCAGAGAAGGCGATGATATATCTTTTTTTCAGCACAATACGATGTCGAACTAATATTCCCTGACCCTTGTCACTAAAGCTATTTATTATATTAATTCTTCAGACAAACTCTGTTTAAAATCCCCAGTTGTTCGCGTTGTTTATAAGGACACGAGCGTTGTTCGCGGCAGGCATTTTGACAGGCAATATATTATTTTTTACGGTTTTAACACTGCGTTTTCTATTCACTTCTTTTGATCTTCCGCAAATTTACATATGAAAACAGTCGTGGTTTTGTCGAACAAAATTTGCGTTGCTTTCCCATTTTTCAAAGTTATTTTGGACATTTAAAACGCATATATCAAAACAGAGCTGTCGACACATGAAAAGTAATATGTAAGTGCGGCATGGTTTCGTTCTTGTAGTAAGCGTTTGAACATTTTAAAAAAACACTCGAATATTTTAAATTTCAGAACTTTGCCAAAACAAAGGCACACTGTCGAAATAACTTCCTAACTTTATGTATTCCATTGCCGTTCTCATGTGATGGTGGTAAAGACTTTCGAAAAAGATGATGAAAATATAATAACCGCTTATAAATTTCCCTCGTATATCATGGCGGGTCGTTACAACCCAAATGGGCGCGAAACACCGCCAAATGACGAAATGAATCGCTTCCCATGGAAAATTAATGACCAGGTTTAATCTTTAAACATTAACGATGTTATTTTGATTCGACTTGCTGATATGAATTAGGAAAATAGCAAAAGAGAATGAGTAATTACACATGAAAAATTACACCGCCTTCCTTTAAGTTAACAGGATGCGCTGGTTTCACCCCGTCTCGTTCCTCGTATATGATTTATTACCTATTACAGCCCGAACAGAGTGAAACAGAATAGTCGACGCACAACATTTCTTATAAAGCGAAACATTAGTCATAAATTACCTTTCTCTTACAATATTTAACGGATATTTAGCACATATTTTTTTACTCTTCTCTCAGAGTGGGAATATTTTGACTGGTGATTTCGTTCGCGTTAGGATATTACCACATACGGAAAAGTCGTCAAGCATGCACTGTGTAACGCAGACTCGTACAAAATGTTTGCGATTCATCTCCAACAGTTCTCAACCAAAATTCTGGAATCTACCGGTCACTGGTGCGCAGGTAGGGGCATACTAATTTATATATACATCTATTTATGCCCGTGTTGGTAATTAGCAAATCGACACTCTACTACTACTGAGTAATATAGTCAACTTTCTTAAAGTACTTTAGATGGATCTTCCTTAATTCTGACGAGAAAATTGGACGAACTTTTCCTACAATCCATCATATTCCAGAAAAAAAGCCGAAAAACTGTGAAATTTGTGGAAAGTTGCTGAAGGGGGCGGTAACCAAGTATTATTTCCCCGCATCAGCTGAAAATACCTCAAAATAGTTAGAGACGTCATGTGCTGTCTGTCATTTCCAACCAGAAAAAAACTTCTCTTCTTGGTCCAGTTATTGGTTACTGCATACCCATTTGGGCACTGTTTAAAAAAGAAATGTCGAAAATTACATTTTAAGTTGGGTCTTTCCAACCGTGTTCTCCTGGAAGGATACGAATATTATTGGTTTACCATTGTAACAAGCACTGGTCAAATTGTGGGAAAGGAAAATAATAATTTAATCCTACAGCCCTTCGGGGCTGTAGGATTAAATTATATTTTTTATACTTAATTGTTTATCGTTGCTTGTTACGTCGCCAGTCTTTACTGTACGGTTCTCTGATGATCCACGGCCAACAAGCCTCCCATCCCTTCTGAACATTTCCATTTCTACCGGTCCCCACTTAGTCTCCGATATGCCTGGCCACTTTTAGAGGTTAACTCCGTCTCGGATGGCTGAGATACAAAGCGTTGGTTGATATGATCTGATGCTGATTTAAACCTTCGAGCAGTTTAAATAGAAACAACCAACAATTCAGTCTGGCTTGTTTTCCGTGTCACGCCTTTTAGCTTCAGTCTTGGAAAGAGCCCAAATGTCCTTATTCTAAAACAGGAACATATAACCTTCCTGATCGGACATATTAGATTTTGAAATAGAAGCTGGTTCTGTCCCCTACAATTTATGATTTGTGAGGATTCGTCAAATGACATTAAACTCTTCTAAAAATGGGTTATGTTTGTCGTCACCTACGGAGTTTTCTACGATTTACTGATGTCTCTCGAAATTACGTGTCACTGCAGAATTGTGCTATATTTTAAATCAATCACAACCTTTACCTAAACATTATTGCACTTTTCTGTAAATTACCTTTAAGTGTTTTGATTAGGGGGTGGGGGGGGGAGGAAAATTACACTACAAAAAGTTGTGAAAAAATAATGATAACAACGAAAAAAACAAAGGTTTTCTACCCTGGTCACCCATTAATGCAAGTTTGTCGCGTGGACATAGACTTCTAAATAAAAGTTCTAATTTATTTATTTATTTATTTATTCATTTATTTATTTATTTATTTATTTATTTATTTATTTATTTATTTATTTATTTATTTATTTATTTATTTATTTATTTATCTTTTTGTTTATTTATTTATTTTATTTATTTATTTTCACTTTCAGCATTCATTGTTATATCATAGCCGCAAAACAAGATTCAAGTTAAGTTAAGTCCATTGTTTGTAACTAAGCTGTTCACTTTAGGCTAATTCATTCCCGGGCGTTCGCTAGCGGGTGATATTTTACCAATAAAACAGAACTTGTTTACCAATGTAAACAAGTACTGTTCCAATTCTCAGGGCTCCCACGGAGATCTTATTCCATTTTATCAAGCTGAATAGACGTTGCGTAAGGTTGAGGACACGTGAATTACTCAATCAACATCAACAGCAATACAAAATAAACAACAATAAAAAAGTAACAACGTTCACCGTACGCTACCCCCATTTGAATTCACTGATATATCATTTAAAGGAACAATACGTCATAAAGTTTACAAAAAAATGGTTACTTGATAAGAGAGCTTAAAAGTTAAAATATACTTGTAATTTAATTTTACGGCTTTCTGTCGGAAAATTTAAATTCACGTTCTGTCACTTTCATGCTCTTTCATTTAATCAGGGTGGGAGATTTCAATTAAAGAATATTTGGAAATGTAGGGTAGTTTTTTTTTTAAATTACAGCAATGTGATCATAAAGGTGGATAGAGAATTTCGATCGGGTCGCGACTTGGTCGCGATCCGGTCGAAATTGTCTTTCCACGTTTCTTCCCCCACAGCATTATAGAATGTTTCAAAAGAAGCGATGGATCGTTGATTGGGAGATAATATTTCCGTTCGTTTTCCCCGACTCGGTCTTAATTTCGCAATATTTATTTATAAAATCTTGACCATTGTTGTATAAATTTGTCGCGAACCGCTCGAGATCGGATCGAGAAATAATGCTTCTTTTGTGACTGGAGTAGTGTAGAACTTATAGGTGCTATTAATTTTGGAACGGCGCTTGTTTACTGCGGTTGTCGAGTTCTGCTTAATAACTGTGCTATAAAGGGATCCGGTTACTAATGCCTGGGATGTGAGCCTTCCAAAGTTGGCAATAATTTTCCCGAAAAGAACTCGTTACAACGTATCCACATATTATTATGTAGAATTTATTGATTAATATTATCATTTTGAAAAAAACGAGCTTATTTAACATACACATAAGCACACTTTTATATATTTTCTCAGTATTTCAAAACTGGATGTTTTTTACATCTCAGATATTTTATAAAAAATGACGTTCCGTACTGAGAGTCGAAACAAATTAAAAGAAAACAATGTCACCAAACACCCAAAAATGTATTGTTGCGTAAAGTGATTCATCAAAATTGTTAGTTTCTATATCAAATTGACACAACATTCTGAATGATTTGGTGACAAAAACTGCACATCTAAGTATGGATGTCACATTTCTTATTAGAGCCGCTTTTATTGTTTCTTTTTATAAGATTTTATGTTCACTTTCAATGTAAATGTGAATTTTAGTTTAGCTTATTGTTTATACAAATGCTAAGCACTGCACCCGTCATCACTATATTCGCAAAAAATCTCCATTCAAATATTTTATTCATTTTCTTTCCCCACAATGCATAACTTATGAAGCCTTATTGGAACGAGCTTGCCGCGCTTGTTCCAACGTAGGGTCATAAGCTTTGTTTTTGTGGGAAAAGTGAAGGTAAAAGTTCTGGTTATTTATTTGTTTATTTATTTATTTATTTATTTATTTATTTATTTATTTATTTATTTATTTATTTATAAACACTGAAACTAACCACCAAACCTATTTCAAAACATCCCTTGTCTCCACTACTTGCGATGCTAGAAACGTGTTTGGGAATGTGGGTTATCAAATTCATGCATGGAGTCACAGGCCTGGCATTTTCAGGAGAGCAATTTATTCGCTCGCCTACTAATCGTCTTAAAAAATTACGGAGGGCGAAAACTAGCCCTCCTGGCCTTAGAAAATAATGATTACCGATTACCACAACAGCCTGTTCCTAAAGCCATCAACTTTTCAGATCTCTGCTATGTTAGTGGTCTTTGTAAGACGGCAACACCGCCCCACCCGCACCGCCGGGCCTTGCCGAGGCCCGCAGTTGTGGGGGGGGGGGGGGGGGCAGTGTAGCCGTCCCACAGAGACTTATCTTGCTAGCAGCACCAAATAAAATGTACAATGCCCACCAGGCAGAATTCATCAATAGTAAATCTTCATTTTGCCAATTTTAGCTTGAGGACAGCTAATCGCTCCCCTAGACCACGCGAAGGGAGCTATATTTAGCCTTCCTGCATTTTTGAGAATGTCAGACTTGGAGTCAGAGATTTGTACTTTCTCCTGTATTTTGCCGAAACGCTGCGTGAAAGAGATCTATTAAAGTGGACCATCCATGATCCAAAATGCTCTACTTATTCGCCTCATGTAGGTGGGAGAATCTGGGACAAAGATGTATAAAATGAAAAAAAAAATCCTGGTTTACTTTTAATAACCGATGTATCGTATTGCAAATAATATTTTAGATCATCAACCTGTCGGAATTTTGCGCGAGCTCTCTTCCTAAATACTGAGCCGAGCTCGAGTATTTCTACAATAGACAGGCGATACCCGACATTGGAGGTCACGGATTATTCTAAATCCACTGGAAAGGGTCCTAGGTCCACGCAATTGGGAAAATACTTATCTTTGAGGACCAAAAAATGGGAACATCACTGGCTTTAGGAAGTTGTTGATGGGGTACATTGCTTCACAGGTACATTATGTATGAAGAAATTTAGTTCATCAATTCAAATCATGGTCTGATTATCCCATTACCCGCAAAACGTGCCTATTTTCTCAATAGATTCCCATAAATTCACTCTGTAATCGACTAATTCCATCGTGGCAGAGTCAGTTGTCTTAGAACAAATGTCTCCATCTGCAGTTTTAGAAGTTCTAAACCTGCAGGTCACAGTATTGTGGCAGTGATTTCCAGCCTAGTCTGAGATGGCTATAGATAGTCAAGACATGACGAGAAACATCTTCTGCTGTACCGTGATCACAAAAGTGGAAAGAGAATTTGACCGGATCGCGACTGGGTCGCGATCCGTTCGAAATTCTATGTCCGATTTCCATCCTGCAGCAATGTGAAGTCTCATCAGTCGAAAATGAAATGCGACCCCATTTAATATTTGGTGCTCGTTTTGTTTGCTTTGCTTTTTCCAGGCCTTAATTCCCAATTTTTCATGAAATCGCGGCCCATCGATGTAGATGTGTCGTGATCGAATCGCGGACCACTTTTGTGATTACAGTTTTGCGCAGCACAAAGACATTCTATGACTTTGCAGTGAGACGTTTTCTCAGAATTAAGCAGGACCTTTAAAGATTAATTGCCAAGCTGACAGCGGATGCAGCTGGGATTTTAATGTTAGAAAATGGGAAAATGTAAGGCTAAACTTCATTAGGAATGAAGGTCGTATTCGACCCATGTTGGTGTATAGAATTATCCCTAAAATTAAATCCTTTACCTGACAACTGGCCAAAATATGTCCACGCAACGCTTCACAATGAAATTACCATGGATGTTTTGAAACATAGCCCATGATGGAAGTACGTTCGGCGAGCTTATACCAGCGAGGGCTGCTGAAGATTATGGTTTGGAAGTTGAGAATATATTGAGAAATGCATCGAAAACAAATATTCTGTTATGTTCCGATAAGATTAATATTCCTCGTCCTCTCTGGTTGGGCGAGGCTCGCGTAGTTTTTATATGTTTACGGCTCCAGTAGTATATGTTACTATTTGACGTCATCACCATCAACGGGGTGACTTACAAACCGCTTCATTTTTGTTGATTTTTCGCACGCGTAGCAGACGGTGTTCCAAATAAAGTGTTGTTTAAATTATAAATCAATTTAATATTTGAAATAAGATGGAGTGACCTCGACATTTATCTGATTATGATTATTTGTTCAGTGACGGCATGAGCGATACGAGAAACTTATTTACCAAACTTGATATCGTTAAAAATTGCCTTGTTCATTTCACGATGTGGGTTTTGGGCTACGGGTAGGCTGTTAATGAAACATATAGGGTATTGTGATGTATTTACGGTAACATTGTCTGAGGATAGCGGATTGGAGCGTGTGCTCAACTTGAACGCTTCGCGTGGAGGTTGAACATACGCCGCAAACCGCAGCCTATGTTACCGCAAATTCATCACAATAACTTATAATGTTAACCCTTTGAATTCTAGTGGTATCTTCCATGCCTGTTTAATGGCAGCAATTAGAAGACTCCATATTCATTATTTGGGTGGACCAATCAATATTTTCAACGTGCAGCCTCGGGGCTGCACGTTGAAAGTATTGATTGATCTACCCCACACATTTACTGAACAACCATCCTATATAATGACGTTATGACGTATCATGTTCTGGGCCGGAAAAGCCGGTAAAACAGCCGCTAGGGTTCTTAGGGTTAATAGATAAAAGCTCCCAATATGTTTTTCTCCATTTAAATGAATAGAGAAATATATTAGATCCATTTACCATAATGACATAATAAAGTAAATATTTACACGTAGTTTAATAAACAAATGTAATATTCACAAAAAGCTACTTACTGAATGTAACCATTATCAATAACTACGTTGTGTTGTCCTAGGGCAAAGCACTTAACCCCGATTGTCCACATGGGGGCACGATGACGCCTTGTACTAAGGCGTACTGCACGTCGATGGTACGCATGTCTTCAACCAATCTAACCCTGCCTTGCTGCTGTGCGGAGTAACGATGTTGGGGAGCTGGCAACTGCTCGTCGTTGCTCGGTGGTTCTCTCCGGGTACTTCGGCTTCCTCAACCCGTAAAACTATCACGGTCATGATTAGCCATTGTGCATAAGTATATGACCTTAAACACCAATAAATAAATAAATAAATAAATAAATAAATAAATAAATAAATAAATAAATAAATAAATAAATAAATAAATAAGGTTTTACAAGAACTAGAAATACGTAGTTTAAGACCATACATTTGTGACAATGAGGTAGGTGTTTAACTCTTTCTGTCAGTCTTCGTCGTTAGGGGAGAGCCAACGTCCAGGATTGGTGGTTTTTGATTGGTGAAAAATATATTAACATCGATTTACAAGAGTCATGTTTTTGTGAAATTATTACGATATTAAATTCGGTAATATATCGAAATTTCTGCAAATCAAACCAAAAAACGTGATAGAAACAATTCGTTTTTTTTTTATTATTAGGGTTTAACGGCACATTAACAGCCAGGGTCAGATCATGTCGGGGACAGTTTTACGGGTGGAGGAAGCCGGAGAACACGGGGAGAACCACCGAGCAACGACGAGCAGCTGCCAGCTCCCCAACATCGTAACGCTGAACTCTGCACCGCGGCACAGGCAGGGTTAGATTGGTTGAAGACATGCGCACCCTCGACGTGCAGTACGCCTTAGTACACAGCGTTATCGTGCCCCCATGTAGGCAATCGGGGTTAAGTGCCTTGCACAAGGACACAACGCGGGAGCGCGAATCAGTCGCTGAAATGGTCACTCATCTAACTACTAACCGCGCCCGACGTTGCTTGACTTCGGTGATCTGACGAGAACCGGTTACCGCGACGCCACCGCGCCCCCAATTCGGTTTCAAACCTTTACCTACCGCCAACAAAAAAATACGCGAATGACATTTCATAATAATTCAGAATGTTTTATTTCTATTTTTTCATTCTAAAGGGGTTAACTAACCAGACCATCCTGAAAATTTCGGATATGGTGACTGCGCGCGTTGTTACGACATGCACATATGTTTCAAACTTATAATTTTAACCTTACAGTGATGTGTTCAATGTATCTCTTTAAACTGCAAGGCTATTTCAGAAGCTAAGTTTTATTTTTAGTTGGCAGAACACTAAGGGATTTTCGGCCATCGCGCGCTCTTAGAGACCATTATTTTAACAATAAGAAGTTCAATGGCGAGTACACTCGCAAGCGTTTCTGTACAACAGTTGCTTTAGTGTTGGCAATTCGGATTCTTGAAGAGACAAATAGATGTTTGTTTAACCCTTTACCCAACGTAACGCCAAAACCGGCCAGCGCTATTCTAAAAAATCGCCGATTAATTTTCAAAATATTTTCATTTTTTGTCTCAAAAACATAGGTTATGACCCCTCGTTGGAACGAGCTCGTCGAGCTCGTTCCAACGAGGGGTCATAATCTATGTTTTTGAGACAAAAAATGAAAAAATTTAGTTATTCAAGAATTTTTTTTGCAAGTGTCGTCTGCTTTTCAAGTTAGGTAAAGTGTTAACTTGGTCAGGTGTTTCCAAAAAAGCGTTGTCTGTCTGTAAGGGTATGGAAACTTCATTTAAAAATTGAAATTTCGAAATGTTAGCGAATCTGTAGGATTGATGTACGCATCATTTCACAAACTTCAGACATTTTCCTGTAGAGTAGTATAAAAATACAGAAGCGGACTTTTTACAATTTTATCCCAATCAGTTTGAACGTTTGACTATATTCTCTTTTGAAACCCATTTAAAAATAAGAAATCGACGTTTACACCATCTTTTGATGCTCTGTAACTATATTTCTGTTCATTATATCAACAGTGCGTGCATCGTGACATATACTATAGGCACTATGATAAAAAAAAAATCCAGGAGGTGAGATTTGCTAATTCTTTTCCAGGGAAAAATAAAAACATGTCCCTTACTGTACAGTGGAACACTGTTAATTGCGTAGCCACTTTGCCAATGAAAATTATTCAATTAACAGAAGTATTCAATTAACAGGGATTGTGCCACTTTCCTGTATTCTAGACCTAGCATTTATTCTATTATGTCTTGTTTGACAGAGCTCTATGAGCTCTGTCAAACAAGATATAATAGATTAAATGCCCGTATTGGATGTATTAAAGCCAAATAGGTCTATAACCAAAAGAAAACTGGGGAGAGTCAGGGTAATTTCTCAACATGTTACAAGATTTTTTATTCAATAAACAGGAGTTTACTATATAACCTATATTCAATAAACAGGTCAAATTTGTACTGGGGGTATGGTAAATGGTTTTGTGTTTGGAAATTATATTCAATTAACAGGAATATACAATTAAGAGATATCCAATTAAGTGGGCTCCACTGTATTACTATATACATATTCGCTAAACGAAGCGTCATAGAGGACTCATAGTGTTTGTAGATGTGATACTGATAGATATTCTTAATGAAGGATTTTATGTGAACTAATTGATTCTAATTAGCTTTCCATAAAAACAGTTTTCTTTTGTTACTTTTAATAAACGAAAATAACAGACAGCTTCGAGAGCTGTCTGTTCTTTTTGTTTATTAAAAGTAACAAGAGAAAACTTTGGTTTATTTTCTACTGATATCAGGGTAGTTTCTTAAAACTTACTTGCATCTCAACTGGGCTTTTCTCACTTCTCTAATAATTTCAAGGGGGATAACTTTATCAAAAGTGGCAGTTAGCCCCCCTTATCAGCCCCCTTATATTAGTCAGGGACGGCAAATCTTGATAAGTGTTAATATTCTCTAAAGTAACTGGTAGGTTCTGTTTTCTACGAGTTAAGTCGTATAGAATAAATTTGATGTCAAAAATCTTTGCTCAGAAGTTCCATTCTTTCACAAATTCTCAATCGGCATGTCTGACTTTACACATGGTTTGTCAACATATATATATCTTGTTGTGTACAGGGTGGTTCTGGATATATGTACATATTTTAACTTAATTCGTTAAAAGATATTTTCCGTTTTTAAATTACACTTTGTATTAAAATTCAAGTTCCTAAACATACTTCTGTTGCTTTCGTTTTCATTTAAAATTCCAGGTCTCGTTAAGTCTCGTTTAATCGAGGATGGTGAGACGAAACGTGACCAGAAGGATAGACTACGACAGAAAACACTGTGAGATCGATTTAATTTCTAATTACAGGCTAAAATCAGTTGAGTTAGAAATTAAGCCAAATCAACTCAACTCAGTTTATTTGAGTTGATGTTTTACCTAATTGATTTTAGAGTGTACCTCGTCTGGGCGTTGTGAAGAATAGGTCCATACCAAGAGTACCATGGAACTCTCATATTTCAGAAGATACCGAAATAATGTAAAACTGGACACGGCTTTGAATGTAAAAGATGTAATGTCCATAATTGAAACGCGGACCACTATTTCATTGCTCACGCTCTGCTCATCATTCCCTATACCATCTGTCGGGTTGCAAACATTTGTACTATGCTCCAACGTCACGGTAAATTCAAATGTTTATAACTGCGAAGGCGTGTGTACAGACTTTTTTCTATCTAATAACAGCGTGAGTGTCAGGTTTGTAGGACAATGGCCTTGACAACCAGTCACCATCATTCAAACGAACATTATCGTGCGGAAGCTACGTTACGTAATAATAGCACTCGCGCCTCATAATATGATCTCCATCGAGTCTCCAGGTTACAGAGAAATTTTAAAAATCAAGTGCAGGAAATTAGGACTCCGTGATGAGAGTGTTCATCCGATTAGCTGCTTTCAGCGAATTTATTATCAAAATCCTCATATTTTGTTTCTTTAAATTTATATGGAAATAGTCGTAAAGTTATAGAAATTGAATGTCAACCAAAAACCATTTCTGCTGAAAATAAGAGGACTAAATAGTCCTCTTATTTTCAGTTGAAATAGTTTTTACAGTTAATTTTCAGATTAGAATAATAAGTGTTTCAGCCTATTTTAGCTAATCGGGTCGAATTTAATCCTCTCTCTGACGTCGAACCTTTGGCTAGGGCTATGGTTAATTTACTGGCCGTTTTTTTTTAATTTCATCACAAACCGGGACGAGTTGAAAATTCTATTTATCTCTCGATTCAGAACCCAATAGAAAATGCAAAAGAGGTTCGAAACATGACTTCCTAAAAGGCCATCGATTTGCGTTATCCACTATTTTTGAAAGCGCCAATCAGGAGAATTAGTCCGAATGACATAGACCATTTTGGGACAGTCAGTGATAAAATTGTACTTAAACAACTGTTCAAAAACTTAAAAGCTTATTTTTCGATATGCAGCGATGTAAGCAGACGACCAGCGACGGGGCTTAACGTTTCGCGCCAGAATACAGGTCGGCCAGTGTTACTTCCGGAATTTTAGTAAATGACTTGCCGTCATTTAAGGTCTGGGTTTAATGGTCGACAAAAATAGTAAAATAGACAGCTCGTGTTATAAATGTATTTATGAGCTTTAGTTTAGGTCATGCGCCCTAAAGTAAAAAAGAAACATTCGACGTTTTCTCCGTGTACTCCGACTTCCTCCACCCGTAAAACTGTCCGGCACAAAGTGGTGGGGTCGAAAGTGTCGTTAAACTCCAATAAATAAATAAATTATTCGATCTGTAATAAGTGAAACGAATTGCAAACATTTTTATTACTATGGTGCAAAGTAGTTCCTCTAATTGCGTTGGTGTGTTCTTAATGTTTAATTCGATACTATTCCGTTTTCCTTTGCTTATTTTCAACATTGTGATAAAATTACCATATTTTTTTCTTATTTGGGGTCCACAAACAGTGTTCGTAGTCCAAATACACAAAATGTGTGTAAAACGGTGGTTGATACACGCATTATAAATGCATCTGACCACTTAAAAGCGATGCGCATGTTCCAAGCGTTGCGATGAAGTAAAAACATGAAATTTTCATTCCATTTTTGCTGTTTTTGCATGTCGTAGTGCCTCTCGTGTGAGCCAGGCTGTACAACAAACACAAATTCTAACTCCAATGAGACCAATGTGCCCACTGAAATATAAGATCACTGAATATACTTTCTGACGTAACGAATCGTTGCGTCAAAATTAACTTTAGTGATTTTATATTCCATATCTGGCATTGGCGTAAGTTCATATGATAGTGGTATTTGTTCTATTGCATATCAAAATTCAGAGCCTAGAAAGTGTGTGGAATTGCGAAATGTTAAGAAAAATGTTTATTTGTAAACCCTTTGCACTCGAGTGGCCCTATTTCCGGCCAGGAACATGATACATCATAACGTCATTAAATAGGATGGCTGTTCAGTAAACGTGTGGGGTAGACCAATCAATATTTTCCACGTGCAGCCTCGGGGCTGCACGTTGAAAATATTGATTGGTCTATCCCAAATAATGAATATGTACTCTTCTAATTGTTGCCATTGAACTGGCATGGAAGATACCACTAGTGTTCAAAGGGGTAATAGATCACAACGCCTGGAACACTCGCATTGCATCATGTGTATGAAGGTCTTTATACCAATGCAGGTCAGTTTGAAATAGTTCGTGCGCACGTGTCGGTTACAGGTTGTTCTCAAATTGCATCTGGTACCTTTCTGTTACAAGTTATTGTCAAGTAGCATATTGTTGTATCCAAATAACGTTTAGTCAGACCCTTTTGAATTAGACGTTTGACAAAAGTGAAGGTTACCATGTCATGATTTCACAGATTATTTGGTTATGTGTGGGATACCTTTTCAAGTAGGGAGCGAGGTGGCACAGTGGTTACGACAAGGGACTTCAAACCGAAATGTCTATGATTCAATCCCCGACTGCGCTGTGTCCTTGGACAAGGCGCTTAGTCCCGGTTGGCCACGTGGCGGCTCGGTGGCGCTGTGTACTGAGGTGTACTGCACGTGGATAGTGCACTCGTCAGTGCTGACCCTGTTAGTATGTTCGGGAGTCTGACTGCTGATCGTCGCTGTTCGGTGGTTCTCGTCGGATACTCAGACTTTCTGCATCCGTAAAACTGTCTGACACGAGATGACCCTGGCTGTCGAAAATGTCGTTAAACCCCAAATAATAAATAAATATCTATTGTCATTATTCAGCGGCTGATATAAGTAAAGGGGATTCGAGAGTTCTGCGAATTGGCTGATTTCAGTTAAATTATTGTGCAAATGTCGAAATTTTATTTTCTATAAATTTGCATGATAATGGTCTTGGAAGACCATTTTCATGTAAATTAACTCTAATCCCTGTTATAAGGAAACCAGATTTTGTGCCCGTTTGATTACACGGAACTAGTAGCAAAGATCAGCTTGAAATCTTCCCCATGTGAGGTCTCAAAAAGGAGGAGTCGATGGCAACATGGAAGTGTTGGTCTGTTATGAAGTATATTCATATTTTGTTTTGATTGAACGATTATTTTGTTTTCCATTCAAGGAGTAGTTCCCTTGATAGCTGCAGTCTTTTGTCTCCGGTCTTTTCATCTCAACGCTGACAATACTACATGCTGACGTCAGTATATATAACACTCGAGTTAAAGAATTTATTGCATTCATTCAGGAAGTTCTAGCGTTGACTGCTGGACGAACAAGTATTTTCTCCATATCTCTGTCCCCATTTTATTCACTACACGTCAAGTAACACATAATTCTCGCGAATTTCTCGTGAAACAAGTTTTATAAATTATCTTTGATTTTGTTTCTTCCTTTAATCAAGTAATTTGCGTTTCCGCCAATCAATACCAAGTCGATGGTTCTCCATTTAATTTTCAATGTATCATGCAGCCCACTTAATTTGCTGCATAGAGATGTCTTGTTACCAAGCCGTGTACAATTATTCATGATAGAACATTCGAACAGACAGTCTCCAATAAATCAACCCTTTTGGCCCATTCATCAAGACAGACCAGTCAACTCCATGTATCAGCAACCCTAACAAGGGCAAAATAAAATGAGTGATTTCAAACCGGGTTTTAATTATTTATTTATTAGCTTCGTCCGACCACCCCACACCCTGGCCCACCCTTCCTTCCGCTCGTCCTTCCCTATTCTTGTCATTACACATTGTGAAGAAAACCGTTCCAAATACTTTACCCCAATTTAATATATAACTCATTGATTATAATACCATGAACGTAATTGCAAATCAGGTGTGTGTGTGCCCAAGTATCTCTTTAAGAGCCATTGTCCTTGTTTTTTTAGGGAAACTGGGGAATATTTAGAAATTGTGAAGACCAATCTGACTAAGGTTTAATACCGGGAACCAGAACTTCATAGCTCTGTGGTTTCATGTTTTGAAAGTCAATCACGATACCCGTTCAAAGACCATGGTATCAACGATTGCATATTGTAGTTTATGAGATTACGACGAATATCAATTTCTTTCGAGACCAGCATCTCCACTGGAGCTATGTTTCAATCTCGCGAACGGGAATTTCCCGGTTACCGGTTCTGAAAATGAGAGCTAATGCCCGAGAAATTCATAGACTAAACACGGAAATCAAAGGTTGATGAACGCAACCTTTGATTCCCGGTTCTATCCAATGAATTGCCAGGATATCGATACTGATATTCAGAAAAGACAAACGGCAAAGCATCGGTATCATGACTGACTTTCAAACTAAGAACCAGAAGATTCCCGTTCCTGGCATTAAACCTTAAATCTGACAAAAGACGCGTTTTCCTTGATATCCTGCATCAAATCGGTTCTGACAGGTTTTCCAATAATACGTGTGGATTATGCATGATTCAATGGCCATGCGAAACACATATTGTCGATTCGAATCGAATCTCCAATCGAATCGGGTCTGTTATTCGAAATTGAATAGAACCTCGAATCGAATACAGGCGTCGTCAAGTCCAGACTGATAATATATTCCAACTACATCATCAAGGCATGCCTTCGGCACCGAAGGCATGCCTTGATAATGTAGTTGGAATATTACCTAGTAAGGATTTTTGTTCAAAACTTGAAACGGGTGCAAGAATTCTGTACTGGACACTGCACTAGCCGCCAGTTACCGTGAGCTCATCGTCGATGTTGCTTGGAAATTTTACATTTGCTGCCAGCAGTGGTAGTGACTATTGAAACTGGAATTAGCATGGATGGTGGCATGGATACATATGCTTTTTACGTTAATATAGCGGAAATTTCACACCGCCTTTATTTTCCATGTTATTTATGTACAATTTCTACCTCAGCTATATGTTTTGTGAGACTACTGAGATGACTGATACCAAGTGAAATTTCAGTGAAGGAAAACGAATCGGATAGCCGATTTCGAATCGAACCGAATACCAACATAAGATTCGAAATCGACTCGAATCTCGAAGCTTTACTGGGCCATACGCTTTTCCCATGAGCCCTCTGAAGAATATAATTTCAAGTGTTTCTCGAAGTCAGACGACTTCATTCCTTGACGGAATTAAACAGGCATTTATCATAGACAACCGTTGTACCCGTTGTCGTACATTATAACGAATCGTTTAAAAGCGGGTTATTTGAATAGTTGTGTTACAAGATTGATGAACAAATACTTTTACTTATTGTAATAACATATCTTGAGAGTATATCTAACCATATACGCAGGAGGGTTATTTTAGGCCCTCAGCTAATAGGACGGTACACTTTGGCGGCATCGAACCCCACAACTGATGCTGAGGGGTAGGTCGGAGACCTCGAAGACCTTAAGGCCGATGTAATTCGCTCGGCAATAACACCTCAATGATAATAAGGCTACCATCATGAGATGGTTAACCTTTTCGGATTAATACAATAGTCTATTTTAGAATACGAATGCCATTGCAATCTGAGAACTCGTGGTCAGGAGCCTGCAGTCGGGGGTGGGGGTGGGGGGGGGGGGGGTGGGGGTGATTTCTTTTGTTTCGTTAGGAAGTTGCCAGACATAATATTATTGCTCGATGGTGCACTTATCTTAATTGAATTGTTAAGAATGTCTCAGTTTTTAATGGTTCGAAGAAAATTAAACTTTGCAAAATTATTATATGGTATTCTAGTTTGCTGAATGACGTCATATGGAAACCTGTGAATTCACAGACACGGCACTACGTATCAATAGACTCAAAGGTGAACGAAATGCTCTCTATAGCCACCATATAATTATTTATTAATTTGGGTTTAACGACATCCAGGGTCACCTCGTGTCGGACTGCCACGTGGGTTACCATGACAACACAACATGGCGCCACTGGGTCACGTGACATGACGTCACTTCCTAGGTCCCCCACTTGGTCCCCCAACCGGGCACGTTTCATCGCTCTCCTACTACTTATCTTGTTATTTGTACTTTCCGACGTTCGACATCGCATCTTGAAAATCGTTGAAAAAACAGAATTCCCAGTGATGTTTGAACGTAAGGATAATTAAAGTCGCAAAGGGTTAAATAATATATATAGCTTTTTCTCAGAAGTTTCATTTCCTTTATCTTCGTTAGTTCGATTTCTATTTTGTTTCAATTTTTTGTTACATAATGTTACTTATTGAAATAACAGGTGAGTCTTCAAGTAATTGCTCTTATCCACGTGTTGTTTACGAGGCCGTTAGTACACAATTTTATATATAATATGGCATTTGCCATCACAAAATGCTGACCATAAAACCGCGGTATATCTTCTATTTTAATAATGAAACCACGACTATAAATCTTTCCGACAGATTTTTATTGACTGCATGATGTATATGACACGAGTAATTTGCAACGTTAGCTGGTTCACACTAACTGGGTATGGTAGAATTATTAACTTTCAGTGAATTTCATTTCCAACCAAATGAACTATGTTCCATCGCCTTCTTCTACCCAACTCATACCCGAGAAAAGCTGCTGAAATGTTCCATAATGGGTATCATCATTGCAATGGTTTTAACCAACTGAATTCTAACATGATACAGTTAAAACCAGATATCATGTCATGAAATTCGCACAAATAGCACGTCGATCTGCGCGTTAATCTACGTGTGAAGTAAGGCTAGTAGTAGATAGTAAGGCTATCAGATTCTATACATGTGGCATGTGCACAAGCAATGTTTCAGCCAATGGTCTCGGAGGTCCAGTGGCAGAAACATTGCCTGTGTATGCTATGAGTAACCAGCAGAACCTGCCGTGCTTTGGATGCCATTCAATATGGCTATTGCGCGCAATTCCTACGCGCAGTTAAGCCGAGATAAGCGCACAGTTCGTGGCAGGACTTCTAGTTTTAACTGCAGCAAGCATCCCACCTAATGCAATTATGGCGTATCATGTTACTGGACTGGAAAAGCGGTCTTTCGGGTTTAAAGGGTTAAACACTAAACTGGTAGAGAGTCAACGTTTTAACCAACTGAATGCTAACATGATACTCAGTTCAGACTTAATCGATGGGTGTGATTTGGCGACGGTCTGCGAGCATTTGTATGCGTGAGTTTCGGAAATAACCGACCAGCTTCGATTTGTTTCGATCTTCGAAATGTCCATGCGCGACTAACAACGAGGTGAATCTGGAACACTGAGGTACTAACCAGAATAATTGCTGGGAAGTTGAGAAAAGAAAGTGTGATGTCACTGGAAGAAGCAAATGCAGCCGAAAGGATTTCCAATAGGGAACAGACTCTATCGTTGCAGCTGGAATAATCAGGCTGTCTGCTGGGAAGAAATGAGTACGTTGAGAGGATAATCAGCCGCATATCCGGTATTCCTCGACAACAGATTGAAGTCAAGCGGAAGACAGGTAATGGCAATGGGGAAAAAGATCAGATACGTGGAATGTCGGAACATTTTATTTGAAGTATACTTGTCAAATTACTGTGAAAAATAAGTTATAAAAGCATATATATAATGTGTGAATATTTTACAGTATTGAAACTCAAACCTCTTGCATACAGTTAGCGGACATTCCTGCGAAAGAAAGGAAATCTCTTGGCACAAAAATAAGTAAAATTTGAGAATATTTAATACAACTTTCCTCTGCAAATTATGTCGACTTTTTCACTATCGACCACTTGAGTCACATGTCCACGAATTTTTCATTAAAACTAATCATGGCTGTTTCACAGCAGCCATGACTATATTTAATTAAACCTATTTCAATATACTCTCCGGATTAAGAGTTAACAGCGAGTTTACGTGCATTGCACGGAATCCCATAGTCTAACTGACTATCTTTCCGCCATTCTCTGAAGGTAAATTAGCTTCACGGCACCAGAGTTACTGACGAGAGCTTGTGATGCATAAAATAAGACAAATGAGATGAGATACCAGAAAAACCTGAATTACCACAGTCAGTAAGGGCCTGGCCGTATCAGTACTCAGATCGGTCAGGACATTTAGGGCTACAAGGAGTGTTGGCACGCGAACAACTGGAATAACTCAACATGCAAATACTAATTCACAATAACATACAACAGTATTTGGCTAAACGTGTCCTCTTGCAACTAGGACTTTAATAATTTCCTGTTCAACGAAAACAACATAGTTATAGTGTTAAATGTTGAGAGATGAGACAGAGTAAACATTTTATTTCTACCGAAAAAATGTTGAATGAAAGCTTTGTCATTAAACATTCTCACTGAGTATTCAAAAAGTTTGCCGGGAGCCTGTCGGTTTTCAAAATTGCCCTGCATGAAATCGAACTTTTCAACAAGAAATCATCAAATGACTTTTTCTGTCAATTTTTCTAAAATACTTACCAATAGAATACTGAAAGAAGCTGTTCGATAAATATAAAATGAAACAATCAATGTGACCTCAAGTTGCTTATTTTGGGAAGCGTTTTAAGTTTATAAGTGGTTAAGATTCAGCCTATAGTACAAAAAAACCCAGAGAATTTCGATCGGATCGCGACTGGAGTCGCGATCCGGTCGAGATTCTCTTACCGCCTCTCTGAACACAACTTTGGTTTAAGTGTGTCGCGACTGTGTGCTAAGAGAACCATCCTATTGGAGTTCAAGGCGGAAATAATATCTACAATACAAAAAATAATAAAAGATTTTTAGTACGAATTAAAAGAATAAGATGAGACAACGGGCACAATATTTTGAAAATTGTCACTGCCACATATACTTACAATTTCACGCCATGGACTCAACAGTTACGTCCGAAATAAAGGTTCAGTGATACACAAGACCCAGAAAAAAAATTAACTGCATGCGATGGCGTGACTGTCTTTTTATTTTTTTTTATGGTGGGTAGGTTTTGGGAGTTGAAATTTGTTGGGAGAATTAGATAACTCAAAAGCTTAATATCAAGGCCTTAATTTTAATAATTGCGTTTATGTTAGCATAAAAGCTAATCATTCGTTTAAGTATATAATTCAACAGAAATCTGAATTTCCGAGAGTATTCTTGGTTTGGTGCTGCCACCTCACCGGCCCCACCGATATTTACCGTCTTTGGGTGCATGTCGCAAAAATATATATATTCCTTTATTGTACTATTACACCAGTCCTGGTCAAATGTACGTAAATGTTTGTTGTGAGATATAAAAATTATAACATATAGTAATAGGTATTTTAAGCACAAAATTATAAGATATAATAATAGGTTTTTTATCTGGTTGAATGCTAAATTATTTTTCAAAGGCGATTTGAAATATAGGTAATTTTTCAGATACAACACTACCAGCAAGAGTACCCTTAGTTTAGTAAAAATTTTGTTCACAAATAATCGTTTTGTTACAATTTATTGGAGAGTGCCAATAGGTACTCTCCAATAAACTGAAACCAAACAATTTTAAATAAAAAAGTTATTTTACTACTGAGCAAATATCAAGCCAATGCATACAGTGTATAGCCACTAAAATGGCTTCTGGCACTTTTCAATAGAGCCATGATAGTGGTTTCGAGCACTCAATCAGTTAAAAACCAAAGATGATGATTACATTAACAACGCCTGGGCTTATTATACTCAGTAATCTGTAGAGCCATTGCTTAGGCCCACCGTAGAGGCTTCAAGCACCCGACTAGTTAAGTTAAGGCTGGGACAGTGTGCCTCCAGTGGAAAACCATTTACTTTTCTTATTTGGTCCGGCAGAGATAAACTGAGTCAAGCTGTTAGGCATTTTAGGCTTTTGGCAAGTCATAAGTGACGCAGATTTTTCATTATCTGTAAACTGGTTAAAATGGATAATGTGTTATGTTGCTTTGTTCAATAGCTCTTGTCTTTAGGTAGTAAGGGTCTTACAGCGCAAGAGGAGATGTTCCTCGTCGTCAACAAACCCGCAGATCATATGCGTTCGTGCGCAGGTATGTTGAAAAACCTTCCTCTTTCAATGCCTAATGTTTTAGAGCTTATCCTAAGCCTACTGAGTGCTTCTCGATGCTTTTGAATTTTACAGGAGTCCAGATATTTTTCAAGACAGGTTTCTGTTTTGAATTGTCGAAAAGTTCGTAATTTGTTTGTACTCTGTCCTCGGCAGGTGTCATTAAAAAATTCAGACTTTATTTCACCGTGGAGGTAATTGTCAATGTTTTGCTTTCTGTTTGATGACTGGAATGCAGGGTTGATTAATTTGCGACACCTTTCTACTACACCTGACCAGGGACCAATACTATAAAACTTTTACAATTGTATTTTCTGGAATTGTATTTTGTACCCATCAATATAACTGACTAAAACGAATCATTAATATTTTAAAAGATATGGCAATTTGCCAGTAGGCAAATTGCCAAATCTTTTAAAATGTTAATAGTTCATTTCAAACCATTTAAAGTCCTAACTAGAAAATACAATTCTAGAAAATACAATTGTAAAGTTTTATAGTACTGGGTCCTGGAGAAGACTGCAGGAATGGTTGTGCAAATGTCTGTTCTAACAGCATCTGTTAAAAGCCTGTTTTCAGGAACCTGGTCAAGATGAGTTTGGGAGTTTTCAATTTTTGATAGGAGTATTGATGTTAAGGGAAATAGAGATATGTGTATCTTCACGGGGTTTACGATATTAAAATGTAGGTAACAGCTTCGGGGAAGATGTCTTGGTTACAATATACTGTTTTCCCGAAAAAAGCGCTTCAAGAGGTTTTCACCCCACCATTTAATGTGGGATAAAAGTTCCCTGGTTTATCCAGTTGGTAGATTCTGAACAGAGCTTCTACGCGCGAATGAAATGTTAAAGTACATGCTTTGAAAAATTTATAAAATATTGGTGAGAGGTATCTTGAACGGTGTGAGAGAAGATAAACTTGGTGGGGTGGGGGCGTAAAATATATCTATTTTATTCAGTGCGAAACTGGACGGTAGTAAAGAAATCACCAAATTTAAAGGCAAACGTCACATGGCGACCTACATGTTTTTCAGTGTATTTTTCCAAGTGGTGATAAACTAAATGGGTGAAGTTTTTTTTTACCAAAATCGGCTTGAGGAGATGGGAAGAGGGGATAAGATTTGTACTCTCACCAATTCAGAAAACAGTATACTGTAGCCTAAATCTTGTAAATCATTTTAACAAGCTGCCCCACTGGGCCTGAAGCGCTCATTTTGAAAAGAACACGATATAAACAGAGTCCAAGAATTAGTCAACATTAAGCAATCCATATCCATAGGATACACTGTCAATCCTTGAGTTCCCCAGGACTGGAGTGACAAAAATAATCCGGGCCTCATACCTTTTCTTCAGTTGATCATAATGTAAAATGTGGAGCTCCCCTATGAAGCCCCTTGATACAACCTATGTGGATTAATCTTAGTTACGTACCTCTAGAGGGTACTGAATACAAATTTTTTAATTCTTCGGCAACATGGGCAATTCCGGCTCCCATAGGGAGCCCAAATATTAACCCAGGCTCTCGATTTGAACAAAGTTGAATCTGACTTCCCTAGAGATGTTGTGTACCAAATATGAAAGCATTCTGACTGTCGGATCTAAAGAATATAAATTTTAAAGAAATTTCTTCATATTGCACTAAGTTAAAATTTGGACTACCATAGCGAGCCCAAATATTAACCTACGAATCCGATTTGAACAAACTTGAATCTGACCCTCCTAGAGATGTTGTATAACAAATATGAAAGCATTCTGACGAGTGGATCTGAAGAAGAAGATTTTTTAAAGAAATTCCCTCATATTGTACTAAGTTAGATTCCAGGTTCCCATATGGAGCCCAAATATTAACCTAGGCACTCGAATTGAACAAACTTGAATCTGACCCCCTAGAGATGTTGTATACCAAATATGAATGCATTCCGACTGGTGGATCTGAAGAAGAAGATTTTTAAAAATTATCCCTCATATTGAACAAAGATAAAATTTGGGCTTCCGTGGGAAGCCCAAATATTAACCTAGGGACTTGGTTTGAACAATCCTGAAACTGACCCTCATAACAATGATGTATACCAAACATTAAATGATTCTGACCTGTGGTTCTGAAGAAGAAGATTTTTAAAGAATATTCCCCATATTTCCCTAAGTTAAAAATTCGGGCACCTGTATTGAGCCCAAATATGAACCAATGGGCTTTATTTTAACAAACTTGTATTTGACCCCAGTATGAATGCTGTATACCGAATATCAAAAGATTCTGATGATTGGTTCTGGAGAAAAGATTTTTTTATATGTTTGCAAATATGCTGACTCAGCATTTTTTTGATGCCCATTACAGAACACCCTAACATAACCGATGGTAATTTTGTTATACCATTCAATTCCACTGGTCCTTAGGATATAGCATGCCAAATAACAGCTCTCTGTTCCGCGTGGTTTGGGAAATATGGGCGTTTGAAAATATTTCTATTTTTAGCTCCCAGGGGTCCCATGGGGATGTGGGAATTTTTTTCAAGTACTTATGACCCAATAATACCACATACCAAATTTGGTTCAAACCGGACCATCGGTTCAGAAATTTCGGGCGGGGCCAAAAATCTTACTCCTCCTATTACAAAGCCAAATATTGCTTCACGTTTGAACAAATTTGATTCTACCCCTTAAAATGAAGCTCCAAAACAAATATCAAGTCATTGTATACACTGGTTCATGAAAAGAAGATTTGTAAAATATTTTGGAGCATTTTTACCCACACCCTCCCTATAGGGCTGGGCATGTTGAGTTGAACAAAAATGCAATGCCCCTTCGGGACCATCACTCACACAAACTTTCAGTTGAATTGGCCCAGTGGTTTTGGAGGAGAAGACCAAAACATGGTGTTGACGGACGACGGACGGATGGACGGACGGGCGGACGGGCGGGCGGGCGGGCGGGCGGAACGACAGACGGACGGACGGAGAGCGATGAGATTAGCTCAGCTTGACTTTGTTAAGATGAGCTAACAATCATTGTCAGAACAGCGAATTGAAAACAGAAAGAAGTTTTTGCGACCGCTTTTTGGTCATATTAACTCAAACAGTTGTAAAATATCGTTTTTATATTAACGGTGAGTTTATCTGATGTTTGTGTGGCGACAGTTTATTTTGTTACTTCCTCTAATTCGCTATCATTCTTCGCAGTAATATATTCTTTACATTACTAATAGAATGCCCACTGAGTTATTTGGCTTTTATCTCACAGCGATGTTTTTTTGTAATTTATATGTAATTGAATTGTCGTGGAGATTCAGTTTGCTGCTGCTGCGTCCTAGATGATCCGTGAAAAACTTATTTAGCTTTTTAGCGGGATGGGAGACGACAAGGTCCACACGATAAAGACTGGCTCCATTCATGATCGCTGAAATATATAAATAATCTTATTCCACCTTTTCAGAGATTAAATTCAATTAAAAGGTTTTAAATATTTGTTAAAGTCAATCCTGTTAATTGTAGTACGGAGATCCTATTTCAGAACGTATTTTAGGTGCAATCTTGGACTACTTAGGGAAGGCGCGTGTTGTGTTACTCAGTAACCCCTGTCATGTAATAATTTTATTTTTGATATTTATTAAGGCTTTGTCACGAAATTTAATGCCTAATACTAACAATGAGGCGAATCTGGGACATACTAGCCAGACTGATCACTGAGAAGCTGGGAAAAGAAAGTACGATGTCACTAAAAGTAGCAAATTTAGCCCCAAAGACGGATCCCAATGGGGAACAGTCTCTATTGCTGCTATAATCAGATTGTCTGCAGGGATGGAGTGAGAACGTCGTGAGGATAATGAGCCGCATATTCGGTATTTCGTGACAAGAGATTGGGGTCAGGCGGAAGACATGTAATGGCAATAGGAAAAATGATCAGATACGTGGAATGACAGAACAATTTATTTGAAGCGTACTTGTAAAATTACTGAGAAAAAATAAATTAAAAAACAAATATATAATGTGCGAATATATTACAACACTGACACTGTAACTCCTCTGCATGCTGCTGGTGGACATTCCTGCTCACGAAAGGAAATCTCTTGCCACGAAAATAAGTACAATTTGAGAACATGTTACAACCTTTTCCCTACCAATTGTGTCGACATTTTGACCATCAATTACTTGAGATAAATGTCCATGATTTTTTTCATTAAAACTAGTCATGGCTACTTCACAGCAGCCATGACTACATTTAATTAAAATTATTTTTAAAATAACCTTCGGGAAAAGAATTAATGGCGAGTTTATGCACATTAAACGGAATCTCATAGTCTAACTGACTATCTTTCCGTCATTTCCCAAAGGTAAATTAGCTTCGCGTTTCCAAGGGTCCCCGCTCCCACCCTTTCTAAACTATTGTGCAGCGCCGGGCAGTGGACGCACAGATAATTATTTCCAGTAGCCGGGATGGAAATAACCCGCGAGCGATCGTTCAGGTTAATTTCGGCCTGGAGTATCAATTACATTTTGCATAAACAGCTGTTTACTGTAAGGAAGCAAGCCCGAGATAAATTGGTGCTTTATTTCCACAGACTGGGGTAATAAAGTTTTAACATGGATTTAACAACGAAAAAGGTTACAGTACATGGAGGGTGGATCGTTACTAAATCACTCGTGGGCGGTGTCCCCACTGAGACTAAAAATCCTTTTAGTCTCAGTGGGAACCCGGAGGTCCCTTGGTTAAAACTGTGCTTGTCCTTTTCAAGCATTACTACAGGAATCGACTGTTATTGTCTGGGTGGAAACGTCACTCACGAGCCTTTTAGTGGTAATTCACTCTCCACGTACTGTACCTATAGTACTTGTGACGTCTCTATCGAAATTACAATTCCACAAAGATGTTATGACGTATTGCTTCCATTAAAATGAAAAAATGTGTCTTCAAACGTTTTGTCGCAAATATTGTTTCTTTGGCGAAAAAACGTCATGAAATAAATCAAAATCAATTTTTTCGTACACCATAATAATTTTTGTATCACTGTGGCAGTTCTAACCCTCTCAGCAAAGCTCGTAAGTTAAATAAATTTATTTATTTATTGGGATTTTAAGACACTTTCGACAGCCATGGTCACCTGTGTCGGAAAGTTAAATAATTAATCTTATATCCTATATTTTTATTTAGGTTTATCGACACTTTATGCAATCAGGGTCACGTCGTGTAGAACAGTTTTATGATTGGAAGAAGCCTGAGTACCCCAAGAGAACCAACGAACAGCGACAAGCAGCTGTCAGATAGCCCAGCGTACTAACTCTGTACAAGAAGGGTTATGGAGATAAGCGCGCCATCGACAAGCAGTGCACTATAGTACACATCGCCACCGTGCCCATGCGTGGGCAATCGGGCTAAAGTGCCTTGTCCAAGGACACAATGCAGCTACCCCTAGTGGGGATCGAATCTTAGACCTTTCAGTTTAACGTCTTATGCCACAATTATCAAGACCCAACTATATAAGTGCGATAGAACATTATTTTGACAAACAATATATTGGCGAAGAATACCCCGGTGGGGCACTTTGTCAGTGTAGGCCTCCGAGTTAGAGGATCGTAACAATTCAGTGAAAGACCAAAAATTTATTAGTTTTTTCCTTAAAAGCTCAAAGGTGCCAACTGCAATGCTTGGGCATTGCATTTGGCATTTATGTTTTCAAGGGATGATTTATTCTACATGTTTATTAATGACTTATAAATTTGTTTTTCCTTCTCAAAGTGAACGGTGAGAGAATTGCTGCAATGTCCAGTCAAAGTAAGCTGAAGGCACGGCAAACCTTTCACCCCATCTCTCCACACCTCTTGTGATTTATTCACAGCAACGGCATTGCCCGATTTCTTTGAATGATGATAATTAATAGAGCTTTCCAATAAAAGTGTGTTTGAACTCAGTCTCATCGGTTGCAGAAGATGGAATATCTTTTCTTTTCTCAATAAACTGTCCGAGAAAATGCACTTCACTTCCACAGTTTTGTCTGTTAATATGATGATATGCTGTTTTGAAAGTTGTCGTAAAGAGCTAAGTGAGGATTTTCCGGTAGTTTATCACATTAAAACATTTTATTAGCGAAAGCGAAATAGTGTATTGGGATTACAAGACTCGCGACTGGATCGCGACCGATTCGCGACCTGATCGCAATTCTCTGTGCTTTTTCTTCACCCCAAGACTGTATACCCTCTAACACCAGTTGTGATAAAAATCAACCCAAATCTTCTGGGTTGAGTGAATATGAACCCAGTTGGGTTCATATTCACTCAACCCAGTTGATTTGGGTAGATTTTGAATCCAACTGAATGGGTTCATATTCACTCAACCCAATTGATTTGGGTTGAGTTTAACCCAACTGATTTTAGAGTGTAAACTCACATGTTGAGAACGAAATATGAGAAAATTGAATCTCAGATGCAATTTTCGTTCTGTATTTTTATTCTTCATGAGATCTCGACTTCGCAGTATTTTGTTTCGAAATCTCAACCCCGATGTAAGTGTCTCGCCGCCACATCGCGATCTGATCGAAAAGAAACCGTTTGTTGCTATTACAGAACAGTACACAGAGATGATATCTAAATTCAAGAACAGATCACCACACAAAATTGGTGGTCAGTGCATGCGGTATCACTGAACTAAATATTTGAATTAGAAATACCCGCCTTGAAATATTGCACTCGGAAGTGATGCAACCTCTAAAAACAAACAGCCTTGGGAAAATAAATTGTTTCAATAAATGTTTGAAGCATTCTGTTGACATCTTGCATTATTGTTCAATATTCCACATAAAAAAGAGGGTGATTTGATGACTTTTGGACCTAAAAAATACAATTTACATTTTGTGTGTTTTTGTAGGGAATTCCCTGAAAAATATGTGCACGTGACCGGTACTTCCCTTGCTGTCAATTTTTCTCTCTTATTTGTTGCATGACCCCCTGTTTTGGGGTCGGAAAAAGTTGTCTGAAGGGCTATACTTGACAAAGATATTTGAATGCCAAAATTAATGTGATGCGATCATATTTTGTTTTGCCTGAACGTTATAACGGTCGCCTATGGGAAAATATTTAGTTCCGTGATACCATACGATATTCTCTCAACTCAATCCTACATGTAGTGAAAGATAATCAATAGTCTTTACGCTTGAACACTCTTAGTGGAGGATGTCAGGGAGCAAGCACTCACTGCATCAATAGTGAAGTTCGTACTGTAAAGGAGTGTACCACCCTATCGGGTGAGGATGTCCGATACCTTCCCTCGTGTGAAGCGAAACACACCCTGTAAGAAGTATTCGATCCGTGCTCGGCCTCGAAACTGCTGATGTCGATAGATCGAATGCCAAAGGTAGGCATTAATCTTACACTCTAAAATTAGTTGGGTTGAAAATCAACCCAAATGAACTGGGTTGAGTGAATATGAACCCAATTGGGTTCATATTCACTCAACCCAGTTCATTTGGGTTGAAAATCAACCCAAATGAACTGGGTTGAGTGAATATGAACCCAATTGGGTTCATATTCACTCAACCCAGTTCATTTGGGTTGATTTTCAACCCAACTGATTTTAGAGTGCAATTGTAGAATCGTTGCGCCTCTAGCGTAGCCAAACCTCCAATAGGTTAGATCAAAAAACGGTCAAAGAATATTAAAATCGAAAAACAAACACGAAACCGTACAAAACGCAAAAAAGCATTTTTGTATATTTTTCCATAGTGATCAGAAGCGGTCGAGAGGAAGTTTTACTTAATTTTTGAATAAAAAAAATAATCTTTACCTAAAATATTAGAGCCGACGGTTAGAATGTAGTTCCCTAATAAAATAAAAAGTGTCAACGTTTGCTTTCAAAACATAGCTTTATTAGTCCTCATTAGATCAGCCCGTCTAGCTCGTTCCAACAGGGTCTTATGAGTTATGTTTCGGTGAGGTTTCCCAGATACTGTTGAGAAGCAAACATTGAAAAGAAAAACAAAAACGAAAAATATGCATACGTCATGGATTCCCACATGCCAATTCACGTCTAGAGCGTTCGACTGCAATTTGCAGAGTAGACGAGCGGCAATGTCAAATACACCAGAGGCGACGGAAGGTAGATAAAAGTGGAGGGGCACAAATTTACGATGCTACCGCGGTTCGACTCAGTGTGAGAAAGGTTACAATCGTATGTCGGTAAATATACCCTGGCTCGCTGTAGTCTCTGGTTTATATGAATATGCCACTGCGTGGTCACTGTCCTGTCCGTTTCTTCTACTTCAACCCTCTTCCAACCCGAAGGCCAGCCTTCGGGTTGGAAGATAGTTGAAGTAAAATAAAAGGACCGAAGCGACGAAAAGTGAGATTCTTTGGCCAAATATTGTTTGGATTTGGAGGAATGCCTGTATATTGACACGTTGGCATGCGCCCATTTTAACTCATTGTGTAACTGCGAAACATATCTGGGGATAAAGGGGAGGGGCACGTGCCCCCTGTGCTCCACCTGGCTCCGCCGACTGTGGAATACATCACTGTTGCCCGTGAACCCTTGTAACAAAAACAACCTGATACTGCTTAAAATAGTTGAATTGCAAAGAATTTAGACAGATACTGTATGTGCCACAGTTAATTTGCATAATATCTGTCAGGGGGAAGTATCTTTCAATACCCCTACATTTGCTAAACCGTCAAAAAACATCTTAGTGATAGCGCTGTCAAGATAACTTCCAGTCAAAACGGTACAGATGAGCAAATGTTCACAGAATCTCTTTAACTTAACTGATGTGATGTGCTACTCATTGTGATTGTGAAAACTGTAACAACAGATGTATACTGTTTTAGTGGATCTGGTGTCAGTAATGTATGGGGATTTCAAACATCCGACTTTAACTCGTAAGACATTGTTTGGATCAGACTATACGACAAATAAAGTTCTTCGCCTTTAAAGTGGCACATCTAGAATTTTCGACCCGCTGTAGACTCAAACAGAAACTATATATAGCAATCCGGGTGATGCTTAGCGAACAGTAGGGGGCGCGGTGGCTCAGTAGGTAGAGGTGCAGGCTGCAAGCCGAGGGGTCCTCGGTTCGAATCCCACCTGCGGCAACCGCGTTGTGTCCTTGGGCAAGACACTTCATCTCCATTGCCCGCGTGGGGGAACGGTGGCGTTTTGTACTAAGGCGTACTACACGTCGATGGTGCACTTGTCTTCAACCAATGCTAACCCTGCTTGTGTGGAGTTAGTATGTTGGGGAGCTGACAGTTGCTCGCCGTTGCTCGGGGGTTCTCTCCGGGTTCTCCGGCTTCCTCCACCCGTAAAACCGTCACGTTCATGATTAGCCATCGTGCATAAATATGTGACCTTAAACACCAATAAATAAATAAATAATAGCGAACAGTAATCCTTTTGGAGTATGTCGTTTTACCTTATATTCAATATTTGTTGCACTCATTTTGTCGTGATTAGAGCTTAGATGGAACGAGCAAATCAATATGACCATGAATATATGGAAACAAAACCCCCTCACTGAACAATTTATGACACTGAATTTTTACTGGGCGTCCCATTTCAAAATTTCTTCCTATTGATGAGGCTCACTTATGAAATTCTAGATGTGTTGACAATGAGCGTTTGAAAAGTATGACGCGACAAGCCTTAAGGGACAATAAGCAGCGAATTAAAAAAAAATAACTTGACCACTTGACAAAAGCACAATTTCCTAATGCAAAAGTACCCGTATGTTTCATAATATCATTCGATAGAAAGTGTTCGTGGTGATCAAATAAATTGTCTTGAAGGAGAGAAGGCACTATTTTTTAACATCCCGGTCGAGTTAACTGATCACTCACGGAAACTTCCGTGCAATGTCATTTTCCATATTCATCGATATAAGCTTTCTTGGAAGGACAATGGTGAAGTTTGTGTTCGCGTATTTGTATTTATAGTGAACGCCTCGATTTCTCAAATAAAATACTGCGAAATCAAGATTGAACGAAGACAAAAACAGAACTAAGATAGCGCATGAGACGTGGTGTTGTCGCAACTCCTTATCGACAAACAGAATTCTCCAGAGTTGTGTCCAAGAATCCTTCCAGTGAATTCTGTGAGACCGTGACCTAGCCGCGACCCGGAGCCAATACCATAAAGCTTTTTACAAGAATCCTTCCAGTGAATTCTGTGAGACCGTGACCTAGCCGCGACCCGGAGCCAATACCATAAAGCTTTTTACGATTATATTTTCCCAAATTATATTTTCTACCTATTAATATAACTTACTAAAATGAATCATTAGCATTTTAAAAGATATGGCAATTTGCCAACTGGCAAATTGCCATATCTTTGAAATGCTAATGGTTCATTTCCACCCGCTTGAAGTCACTAGAAAATACAATTCTAGAAAAAAACAATTGTAAAAGTCCTATAGTGATGGCCCCCTGGTCAAAATTATGTGACCTATTTTGTAATGGCAGAACTGTGGGAATTATTTTAGGAAACAAATGTTAGTTGTTTATAAACATTCTATCGAGAGTAAATTTGAGGGCTCTTCTTTGTCTTTGTAAAAGACTGGATGATGCCTATGTTAACAGCATGCATTATTCTACGAACGTGATCGCAACTGACCCATCATTGTCAAGACACATGCGAGATTAATTATATTTATCACATAAGCCTTGTCATTTGATATCTGTTTGCAGTCCACTTTTTGGATACCCCTTAATTGAATAACCCTGGTAATTGAATGGCACTCCAACCACAAAACAGTTACCATACTTCAGTACAAATTTGACCTGTCAATTGCAAGTAGGTTGTCGAGAAACTCCTGTTAATTGGATTACAAATCTTGTAATATATCGAGAAATTTCCCGATAATTGCCGAATACACCTTGTTTATGGACCTATTGGGAGCGCGGTGGCCTAGTGGTTACGGCATTGGACTTCAAACCGAAAGGTCCACGATTCGATGCCCGCCAGAGGAAACTGCGTTGAGTCATTGGGCAAGGCACTTCATCTCGACTGCCAGCGTGGGGGCACTGTGGCGTTGTGTACTGAGACGTACTGCACGTCGATCGTGCACTTGTCTTTAACCAGTGCTAACCCTTCTTGAGTGGAGTTAGTACGTCAGGGAGTCTGACAGTTGCTCGACTTTGCTTGGTGGTTCTCTACGGGTACTCCAGCTTCCGCCACCCGTAAAACTGTCCGACACGAGATGACCCTGACAGTCGAAAGCGTCTTTAAACCCAATAAATAAATAAATAAATAAATAAATAAATAAATAAATAAATAAATAAATAAATAAATATTATAGACCTAGTACATCCAATATAGGCTTCAATCTATTACATCTTGTTTGACAGAGCTCCAAGAGCTCTGTCAAACAAGAAAAAATAGCATGAATGTTCAGTTTATCCCTGGATGGAATGTGTGCAAATCCCTGTTAATTGAATACTCCTCTTAATTGCATAAATTTCATTGATAAACTGGCTATTCAATTAAGAGGGTTCCACTGTACAGATGTTTCTATTAGTTTTTGGTTTAGATTCAGATTCAGATTCTTTTATTTTGCTGTATAAATATGCATCTACAACAGAGTAGATTACAAAATTGTTGTTACAATACATAATACAAATGAACATACCTGTCTATCTGTCATCCCCTTGTAATGAGTATGTTATCTTCAACACCGCAGATTAACTCGAGACTGGATACTTTCCGCTATGCTTTGACCTCTGACCCCCATTATATATAAGTACTATTTTAAGTCCGCGTTCTGCACACCCGGTGGGTCACTATAAAAACAATGGGACGAGATACTAAGTGGTACTTTCAAAGTAAGAGGAAAATGTCCATTAATCCTAGTCTTTCTTTGATAAAATATCGTTTAAACTAAGAGGAGGATGTGGATAACTGTTGACTTGGTGAAGGAGGCAACATTTTGACGAGAGTCTAAATGGCCCTAGGAATGGTAATAATGGCGTCTGTCCAAGAAGTAACTACGCATTACAGTCGGGGCAATAGGGATTGTTACATTGGACATTATCGGCATATGACGTTAAAAATTTAAGTTTTAGTTTTCTTTTGAATTCATTACGGTTACGCAAGTTATGAAATTCGTCGCCCAGGTCATTCCATAACCTCGGGTACGCAAACATGGGTAACTTATCCAACGACCTTGTCCGTGTTTTGTTTATCCGTAATTGCCCCGTTTGTCGGGTGTGCATATATGATGGGCTGCGTATAATGCTGAAGTAATTATTCGGGGTCTAGGAGAATTTGTCTTGTTTCCAGTCAAATATAAAAAAGGCAGGCCTGGTATACAAATATGTCGTTCACTTTAAGAATCTTGTCTTTTAAGAAAAGAGGGTCCGTGTGCGAATTATAATTCTTATTATCTATAATTCGGAGTAAACATTTCTGTATTTTGAAGAGTTTCCCTTACTGCTCTTGAAGTGCCCAAAATATGGACACCGTATACCAGATGGCAATGGACTACACTGCAAAAATATCTGTTCTCTTTAGAACCAAAACTGGTTCTAATCTTGTCCATGAGATGGAACCAGTTCTGTTTAAACAGTATTTATTTCAAATCAAATAAATTTACCAACATTAGCATTCAATTTTAACAGAATATTACATGAACTGAAGTAGATTCAGCACTAAACTTGGAGCTTATTCAACGCAGTCGCCAAACATTTTGAAACAAAGGAGATATGAACAGTTGGCATATCGAACCAGTTTTGGTTCTGTATAGAACCAAAACTGGTTTGATATGCCAACTGTTCATATCTCCTTTGCTTAATAATGATTTGAGACAACCTCGTATAAGCTCTAAACTTACGGCTGGAACCCCCTCAATTTATGTTTAATTCTGTTAATATTTAATGTTAATCTTTATAAATTTATTTGATTTGAAATAAATACCGTTTAAACAGAGCTGGTTCCATCTCAGGGACAAGATTAGAACCAGTTTGGGTTCTAAAGAGAACCTATATTTTTTGCAGTGCAGAACATAATATAAATTGTTCAGGGCTTCATGTGGTAATATCTTTTTTACTTTGTTTAGTGCGTAGTTTGCCCATCTTATTTTGGAGATGACTTTAAATACGTAGACTTGGTATGATAGATTTTCGTCAAGGTGTATACCCAGAAATTTCAAGGTTTGTTCTTCCTCATGGGGACCTACTCTTTCGATTTGTTTTTGTTGTTTATTGAAATTTCAGGAATGACGGTATTCCTATTATTAGGTGTTAGGTTTATCAACATATATTTTGTTTTAGTTGAATTTAGAACTAAGTGGTTGGCCGAGCACCACTCAAACACTTGGTTGAGTTCATCATTGGCTCGTGCTGCAAGAAGCTCAACGTTCGATGACGATTCATACGTGGAGGAATCGTCCTCAAATGAAAGAAGATTTAACGATGTTGTGGTGCTGATATCGTTAATATACAACAGAAAATATATTGTTTTAAATGTTACGGTCCTTGTTTGAAGTATATTTTGAAGATTATTTGATGACTCTGGGCGGCAAATGGAAAAATCGAAAGAACAGTCTCAGTTTGCACCTTCGTACAAAATATATCACAGCAGTAACTTGGCAGTTTCAATGTTGGAGCCATTCTCTAATTGATATCACAACACACATTCGTTAGTGCTCAAGAAACCCTCTGTCTGGGATTGTACACAGGGAGATTTATATGCAGAGATAGTTTCGTTTAGGAGCACCGTGAAATGAGTAATACACGTCTCCATAACCATCCAACAAAAACATGCTAGAACATCCAACTATTTACATAACGAATCATTTGATAGTTTGTAGTTTATTGTTGTTGGAAAACAAGAAAATCTTGTCATTTTACTGCGTGGTTTATTGAAAACCAAAACAAGATGATGATAAATCGTTAGCGTTCCATGGATGACAAGAACATGTTGTATTATTTATGAAGTCATCGACCTCGTGTGCAGTTAACTTTCCAACAGAGCGATATGGCCAACACAGGAGCAAGGTATCAGAATTTCTTATTGTTCTTACGGGGAGTAAAGTCGGTGGTGTGTTCCCAAAGCAGGCCTGGAAATAAAGGACTTACATCGTAACCAGTTAACCCTTTATCCAACGCAGACGATATCAAAATTTATTATTTTAAATACCATTTTTTTTAATTTTTCAAAAACTTTCAACAAAACCATATCATGTGACCCCTCGTTGGAACGAGCTCGTTCCAACGAGGGGTCACATGATATGGTTTTGTTGTAATTTTATTAAAACTAATATTTTTTCAACTGCTGAATTTGCATATTACGCGGGCGGATGCGGGTGATTCGTTAGGTAAAGGGTTAACGGGTTATGCTATACAAAATGATGGTAACCTATAGGGAAATAATTGTTGTGTTGCCTTACCGTCTTCTCTCTTTTTACTGAACCAACCATGCTGTTTCCGTGGTTATAGAATTTTCGCCATAATAAATAATCAACAGCAAGCGCGTGATCTCGCCTTGGCGAGATCGCGCGCTAGTTCTTGTTATTTATTTTTACGGATATTATGATGAGTTGTAAAAGGTAATCCACTTCATTCATATGTGGATGCAATGTGCAACCTTTGAATTAAGTTAGTCTCGAAAGGTTGTTTTGTCTGACTGACAGATATGTGGGATAAGCAATTTAAGTGGCTCAGTTGTTACGGAATTGGTCTTGGAAGCGAATGCCCATGGTTCGGTCCCTGCTAGGGGCAACTGCGCTGTGTCCTTGGGCATGGCACTTAATCCCGTTTACCCACATGGGGCACGGCGTCGCAATGTACTAAGGCGTATTGCACGTCGATGCTGCGCTTGTCCTCAACCATTGCGTCTGACAGTTGCTCGATGGTTCTCTCGGGAAACCCCGGCTTCTTCCACTCGTAAAATGTCCGACATGAGGTGACGCTGGCTGCCGAAAGTGTCATTAAAACCCACTAAATAAATAAAGTAAATACATAAATTAGGAATTTAATTTATGATGTGTAATTTTGTCGTAACCTTTAATTCGTTCGTGTTTTTCCACTCCATGTTACCTCTAGGCAACCAAAACGGCCGTCCGCATGTCATTTCCAGGCCTGCAAATGCGGTCACTAACTCAATCAGATCCCGACTTAGTGTCGACACATTAAGAGATTTCATAAAACTTACTAACCCAACAGCGAGTAAAGATTGAAAAAAACGAAAACAGGCATATGACACACAATGTTTCCGCGTTTCTTTTTCGATAGGTTAGACACGACAGTGCTGTGGACAGAGATTTTGACCAGGCGCCTCACTGTCGCGATCCGATCGAAATTCCCTGTCTGATTTTGGGATAGCAGGACTGTATTGGAGCATACAGACATAATACGCTTGTGTATATATTAAATAGGGTGGTGGCCGAGTACATAAGTGCGTTGGATTCTCAAGCCAGAGGTCCCATGATCGATCCTCGATATGGAAAGTTCTCGACGTTTCCGAACTCGCTCTAGATGGGGATATAAAATGGCTGTCTCTGTACAGAGATGTCGTCTGCTTTTCATGTTAGATAAAGGGTTAAAGGGGTAATATGTCGTCTCTTGTTACATTGAGAGCTTTTGTGGTATCGCACAAGGATGTGAATGACTGACATTGCGAGGGAGGCATTGTCTGTCACTTTCAACCAATGTATTGAACTGATTGATAGCGATAAGCAATGGCTGCCTAACAAAGTCTGAGATACTATTTATTTACTTCTCTCTCCCAAAATAACACCAGGCCCTGAATTTCGTTGGTCCAGGCAGATAGGCCCCAAGATCCGAAAGAAAATGTATTTTTTAGGGGCCCATCACTAGGTCCTAAGAAAATAGCATTTTCCAACTAGGGGTAATGAAAATCGGCCTTCACAACACGAAAGTAGGCCCTGAAAATCCATTCTTTGTGGGCCTAATAGTAGGCTCCAACATTATTTCAAAATGTAAGGCCTTTAATCTGGCAGGATAACGCCTGTTAGAGTTTCAAAAAATGGAAGCATGGTTCTCCTGAATGTATTAATGGGAGCCAATTTTATGTGTAAAACCGTTTGTTGTATTATTTTTGTTTAGTTTTATCCTCTGTGAGCAGGGTGGCTCAGTGGTTACGGCACTGGGCTTCAAACCGAAAGGTCCATGGTTCGATCCCCGCCAGAGGTAACTGCGTTGTGTCCTTGGGCAAGACACTTCATCCCAGTTGCCCATGTGGAGGCACGATGGCGCTGTGTACTAAGATGTACTTGTCTTCAACCAATGCTAACCCTGCTTTTGTGGAGTTAGTACGTTGGGGAGTCTGACAGTTCCTCGCCGTTTCTCGGTGGTTCTGTCCGGACACAGCGGGTTCCCCCACCCGTAAAACTGCCCGACGCGAGGTGAGCCTGGCTATCGAAAGTGTCGTTAAACCCCAATAATTACATTGTTAATGTAGTTATACGTTTTGGGTCCAAATACTCAATTCCCATTGCTCATCCGGATGAAAACGTCATGACCAAATGTAATTCATTTTCCAATGAATACATTTGGTCGAACTTTGACAGGCATTTACGGTGGAGCGCAATTGACAGAATGTAATTCGGGTGGTGTTTGGGTGGGTTTTTAACTGTTAGCGCCTCTCGCAGTGATCAACTCCGCTGCTGTTTCTTTGGTGACATTTCCCAACTGTGACATAAAGCCCGTTACTAAAATACTCGTTTCCATTTCTAAAGTTGTGAAAATTAAAAATCAGAGTTGTGAGCTTTGTCTTTTGTGTGAGGGTGGTTTTTCGCCTCGTTCGTTCGTACATGTTTTATTTCGTCTTTCTGCTTTGTTGTTTGATAAAAAGTAGTTTAAAAAGTTACGGAATTTAATTATAAGAATTGAATGCAATTTTGGGATTCATACATAATTTGTACCCATTCCCACACGTTCATACTCCAATCAAGATTATAAAAATTGCTTTCAATTCTAAAATAAATAAAAAAAATAAATTAGATCACTTGATGTATTGCTCACTGAGGCTGATGCAAGGATAACTAACTGTCAATCATAATGAAAGAAATGTTACACACAAGAGTCTTTTAGACCAAACTTATCCTGTCGACCATTTTCATTCCTTAAAACACAGAAGTTATTCAATGAAGATCTCACCTGGGCATATTTGAAGAAAATTTATTGTATTGATCTTTGTAACGTCAGTCAGTATTGTAATTGTGTGTGAACAGATGAGATGAAACCCTCATTCCCCAATAAAACCCCAAAGGTTCAGTGATTGATACCAACTGGGTTTATTGCTCTGAAAGTGAAATGCTTAGACTATCTTAAATTGACAGACATCAACTGTTTACACGGGGAATTATCTGTAACAGCTCAAAGAAATATCAAGTAATATTCTACAGACCGAAAAATCCCCAAAAACAGTTGGGCAGAAAGGACATTTTATCCTTTCAACACTTTGAAACCTGTTGGTGTCTTCCAAGTCAGTTCAGTGACAGCAGATGGAAGAGTCCGTATTCATTACGTGCGGTTGACCTATTCAATATTTTCAATGGGCCGCACGTTGAAAATATTGATTGATTACCCAACAGATTTGTCGAGCAGTCATCCGACTTGGGGAAATTATGACGTATCATGTTCCTGGGCAGGAAAAACTGCATTTAGGGTTTAACCCTTTACCCAACGAATCGCCCGCATCCGCCCGCGTAATATGCAAATTCAGCAGTTGAAAAAATACTATTTTTCAAAAAATTTCAACAAAACCATATCATGTGACCCCTCGTTGGAACGAGCTCGTCGAGCTCGTTCCAACGAGGGGTCACATGATATGGTTTTGTTGAAATTTTTTGAAAAATTTTAAAAAATTATATTTAAAATAATAAATTTTGATATCGTCTGCGTTGGGTAAAGGATTAAGGGGTTAATACAATCGTCCTTGTAGGTATGACACCCAGCATCAAAGGCGTAGCTAATGTAATTTAATTTTACTTTAAAGATATCAAATAATGTTGTATTGACTTATTTCTGATTTGTTCAAATCTAAAATATTAAATATTGACAATATAATATGAAAATGTAGAAATTCTACACGCAAAATGCCAGTTATGTTCTACTACATCTGCAGATTACGGATTGCACTGAAAGGAGAATTTGCAGAGAAAATAGTAAAATGGGAGATAGTGGGGTGTTTCGTCTGGCACCCTGCCACTGAGATGGACATGATGTAATACCATTTTAAAATGTTTCAATCTATTTCATAAAAATCATTTAAGGTTTTAAATATGTTGTCCAAGGAAATTGGGTGTTAAAATAACAAAACTGGGAAGATTGCCAAACTATAGGGTGGTGATGCAAAACGTGGAAATTGCAAACTGGAGGGAGATTCCAATTTGCGGGTGTTGAGCGAATTGTTTGGGGGGAGTGTCTTACAATCGGCCCGCAGGGTTGGTGTGATCGCAACCTCCGATCCAAAACAACTGAATTCGGCACTGAACTAAATCGAGAGCGCGATGGCTTAGTGGTTACGGCATTGGACTTCAAACTGAAAGGTCCACGACTCAATCCCCGCCAGGTGTAACTGTGTTGTGTCTTAACCGGATTACTCACGTAGGGGCACGGTGGAGCTGTGCACTAAGGCGAACTGCACATCGATGGTACACTTGTCTTCAGCTAATGCTAATCCTGCTTGTGTGGAGTTAGTATGCTGGGGAGTCTGACAGTTGCTTGGTTGTTCTATCCGGGTACTCCGGTTTCCTCCACCTGTAAACTCTCCGACACGAGGTGAACCTGGCTGTCGAAAGTATCGTTAATCCTCCAAAAATAATAAATAAATAAATAAACCAAATCCATGAGTGCCTCTTTCTAATAGAGGCAGTCGGCACGGCAGTGATTGCGAAAGGAGAATGCATCTTTTTCCTAAAATTTTGTTTCGCCTCGACTTTAACCCTTTACCCAACGTAACGTCCAAACCCGGCCAGCGCTATTCACAAAAATTACCATCCAATTTTCATTATTTTTTTCACTTTTTGTCTCAAAAACATAGCTTATGACCTCTCATTGGAACGAGCTCACGGAGCTCGTTCCAATGAGGGGTCATAAGCTATGTTTTTGACGCCAAAATTAAAAAAAATAGCTAATTTAACCCTTTCCCCAACATATCGGTCAAAACCGGCCAGCGTTACTCACAAAAATCACCATCCAATTTTCATTACTTTTTCGCTTTTTGTCTCAAAAGCATAGCTCATGACTCCTCATTGGAACGAGCTCGTTCCAATGAGGGGTCATAAGCTATGTTTTTGACGCAAAAATAAAAAAATGGCTATTCAAGAACTTTATTTGCAAGTGTCGTCTGCCTTTCGTGTTAGGTAGAGTTAAGATTTTTTGCCCCGCCACTGAAGGGTTACACTCTGTTGTGTTATGTCTTAGAGAAGACAGATTAGAATTCCGAACAATAAACAACAATCTTACGATGGTATTTTGTTGTAGACAAATACAATCATAGCAGATAGGTTTTGTTAATAACATTGCCGTGTTTTCTAGGTATCGTGTTTAATTTGATAGCAAAACATGTAACGGTTGTCAATCAGGCGCTTCTAGAAACATATCGCGATTCAGTGCCATTCAATGTTGGAACAGGAGAAACTCATCCATCCCTGTCAGACTCATCAAACGTGAGCGTCGGCAAACATTGCCAAAACACTGTAACTTAACTCGGTAAACATATAGCCGCTGTAATTGTTGAGTGTATCGTTTAAACAGGCCGACCCGTTGTGCAGCCGTTAAAAATAAGACTACGCAGTTATACTCAAAAACCTATAATTAGAGTCAAAAGAAAACCTGAGTTCTATCTGATTTGAGTGTGCTTCCTTTAGGCCTAAAAAAGTTAAAAGTCTGTTTCTCAGGCTCCCCCGCATGGTCCTTTTGACTGCCGCATGCTCTCTTTTTATAACCAATGCAAACTTTAAAAAATTTAAATTAAAAAATAAAAAATTAAATCGTTTATGCGTGATAGTTGACCCAAGTTAATAAAATTGATGAATTTGGCCCTTGAGTGCAACAAGGCTTTGCAATGCTCTAGCATTGCAAAGCCTTCTTACACTCAAGGTATGAATACATCACCACCCATGCTATTCTGTAGATTATGAGGCCTAAAACAAAACAAACCAGGAACATGAACTTTTGTTGGCAAAGACATAATTTCAAAAATAAAAAATAAAATAAAGAAGCACCCTCCCGTATGCAATTTTACTAAAAAGGCCTGAGAAACAGATCTACTTTGTGAGACCTCAACAGCTATTATTTTTGGGGGTTTTGGGGGGGAGGTTAAGATCACATGCGGTAAGCCCGTATGTGAAAGCAGGTGAAGGGAATGTCAGGCAACAAGAACAGGTGAAACATTCTCCCGTTTCTGATCCATTTTAATATTTTGGAAAATTACCTTCAGAAAATCAAAAACTAAATCGAACGTCTTTTCCCGTCCAAAACATTAAAGTTTCTGCTCTAACCCTCATTCCTCCACTCACTGACGGGTGCGAGCCCAGCTAAAAGTTCATCTCTGACTTATCTCATCATGAACATAGACTTTCGATAAAGTTATCTCTCCTGAAATTATTAGACTGGCAAGGTAGGTCCAATTAAGAAACTCGAAATTGTTGAGGAATCACCTGTGACATCAACTGAAAATAAAGGGACAATTTTCGTCATTGGAAGAGATTTGAAGGAAAGTTAGCTCCCCTTAATTTTCTAAAGTCGTCTGCATATTTAGCACTTGGAGTGTGAGAATTTCATATAAACTTGGAATTCCAAAATGTTTGGCAAGTTGTGTCATCGATAGGCGTATCATTTCACAAACTTCAGGCATTTTCCCGTAGAGTAGTATAAAAATACAGAAGCTGTTTTTTTACAATTTTTTTCCAAATCAGTTTGAACGTCTGACTATTATTTTCTGTTTAAACTCCATGTGAAAATAAAGAAACGGCACTTTCACCATCTTTTGATGTTCCATAACTGTATTTCTGTTCATTATATCAACGAGCGCATCGTGACATATAATACAGATATTATCCTTTCCATTAATATACCAGTCTATGAGGTAAGATTTTCTATTTTTTTTCCTGGAAGGAATAAAATATTGCAAATTACTGTAAAGCCACATTCGCCAAATAAAGAGTCAAACTGGATTTTTACTTAGTTGCTTCTTATTAACCCTTTACCTAACATAAAAAGCAGACGACACATGCAAAAAAAATTCTCGAATAACTAATTTTTTGTCTCAAAAACATAGGTTATGACCCCTCATTGGAACGAGCTCAACGAGCTCGTTCCAATGAGGGGTCATAACCTATGTTTTTGAGACAAAAATGAAAAAAATAATGAAAATTAATTGGCGATTTTTGAGAATAGCGCTGGCCGGTTTTGGCCATTACGTTGGGTAAAGGGTTAACGTGCCATAAAAAGCGAAGTTCCATTTTGTAATTTTTAATAAACTAAAACAACAGACAGCTCCGAGAGCTGTCTGTTGTTTTCGTTTATTAAAAGTAACAAAAGGAAACCTTGCTTGATTTCCTATTGTCATAAGTGTTTTCTCAACAATTACATGCTTCTAAATTAGACCTACATCGCCAGTCTAATAATTCAGGGGAGATAACTTTATCGAAAGTCGACTTTCATGAAGAGATGTGTGAAGGGTGCCCAGGAAGTGGAGAAGTGGTTGTGTACTGTTCTGTTTTACTCATATGTTTGTGGCTCAGTGGGTAGAGGTGCAGGCTGCAAGCCAAGAAGTCCTCGATTCGAATCCCGCCCGCGGCAAGCGCGTTGTGTCCTTGGGCAAGACACGTCACCCCCATTGCCCACGTGATGGCACGGTGACATTGTGGTGCACTTGGGCGTACTGCACGTCGATGGTGCACTTGTCTTCTACCAATGCTAACCCTCCTTGTGTGGAGTTAGTATGTTGGTGAGCCTGACAGTTGCTCGCCGTTGCTCGGTCGTTCTCAACGTGCACTCCGGGTTCCTCCGCCCGTAAAACTGTGTCCGACTCGAGGTGACCCTGGTTGTCGAAAGTGTCGTTAAACCCCAATAAATAAATAAATAAATAAATAAATAAATAAATAAATAAATAAATAAATAAATAACTGGTATATTATAATTCTGTAACTAAAACTTCAGGTGAGAGTCCTCTAATTTTGTGATAATGATATAGCCTTGCATGCTGAAAAGGACATTAAGTACCAATAAATAATTAACTTGTCCCTTGATTATTGTTTGTGTGTATTTGTACTGGACTTATTCGGCATTTCGCGCCAGGCACTAGAATACGGTTGAAGGAAGCTAGTGTTCCGGATGAACTCACCATGCTGCGTCGAGTAACTTTCCACCTTCCGATCTCAAGCAGAGCTTGAGCGCCACTGTCGAAGTCATATGTACAATAGACATGCCATACCACCATAACACCCGTGCGCACCACAGGAGCAAGTGGATTTGAATATATTTGCTCAGGGACCAAATAAAAGAAATTCTTTTCAGCATCGGAATTACGAACTCTCGATCAGACGTCCAATGCGTTATCGATAAACCCTGCCCCATTCTCGCGACTTAACCTTAACGTCATAGTTCTAAGTGAAGGGATAGTGTAAACTACGTCGAGTGGGCGAAGTCTCAAATAACCTTCAGGACCTTGTATTTCCCAGAATTGTATTTTCTAGGTGTGAAGATAAATTACACAGAAATGAATAATTTACCCTTTTAAAGACGCGGCAATTTACCTTTCGTTAAACTGCCACGTCTTTTAAAACGCGTATAATTTATTTCAAAGATTTTTTTGTGAAGGCGATAAAATACAATTCTTGAAAATATAATTGTAAATGTTTTGTAGTGTTATTAGTACCAGCTGAATAAAGGCCGTTGCAAACCGTACGCGATATGAGTGATATGGGCGATGCAATAAAGTTAAGGTTGCTAATATTTCTTCACGAATTCCCATTTGGGCTAAGTGTGATTCCTACAATATTGGCCATGAACAAAATCATTGATTAATTAAATGAAGTCTGGTGGAACATGCAATAACTAATTGCATCAAATTATAATTAATGATTTATTGTAGGTTCAATATTCCATATTTATGTTTCTTTTATAGAAAAGCTCAAATTACCGACATTGTGATGGGCCCCCCTAGTTTTTAAATTTAGGACTGGAAGAAAAGGCGAACGACAGTTTAGGTTACTTAGGGGTTACGTCAATCAGAAAATAGTCTTTTGGAACTAAGTCCACACAAATTTTACACATATATGACTAGAGTGACATGCCGCTTAGATCTTACGAGCATTTCCGCCAAAATAAATAGCAACAACTAACGCGCGATCTCGCGAAAGCGAGATCGCTCGTTGGTTGTTTCGATTTATTTTGCTGGAAATTATGTCAAAACGTGAACAGCGTGCATGGCGTAGTAAAATCAAAGAAGGAGAAAAGCGTCACGGGACTTATTTTCCTATAGGTTACCACCCGCCAGTGGGTTACGATGTAAACCTTTTCTATCCGCACTGGATATTTCTGGTTACCACTATGTGAACTGGTGGTAGCAACTACTAAAACCAAACAGGCATCGTACTGAGAAAGGGTGTTACTGACTGTCAAAATTTTCCGCTGAACTCAGCAAGATAAATGACCCGTCGATTTTTGATATGCCGAACGTTTGTCGAAAAAAAACCCACAACAACTTTCCAATTTGTTCCAACATCACAGAAATGTCTAAATTACGACGGAACCACGCAAGGATGTTGCCGTATTGTGTTTCATCTGTTGATAGCTCAGTGTATATTTTAACAGTATTTACACGTGTAATTGCAGTTGAAGTGAAATATTTAGAAACCTATCGTCTCACGGGACATATCATGCGCCTTGTATTTGCTTGTTCAAAGTTCTGCAAAAAAGAAATATCTTGTTACTTACAATCTGGCCTCCCGCTTCATCTGCGCCTGTCACAGAATTCGTTATAGTATACTCTTGTTTTATCCCAATGGTAAATATCGTAGATAAAATTTACAGTAGTTTGTTTTTTATTCTATTCTCCTGATCGACTTGATGTGTGTCGATTGATAAATCCTGAGTCACAATGAGATTTTCTGCGTAGTGACGGTGTGGTTGGTAGAGATTCGTCCTCTACCTTTCCAGTAAAAGTCAACCTTATAAAATTTATACCTGAAATCTTTAACCCTTTACCCAACGTAACGGACAAAACCGGCCAGCGCTATTTTCAAAAATCGCCTATTAATTTTAATTATTTTTTCATTTTTTGTCTCAAAAACATAGGTTATGACCCCTCATTGGAACGAGCTCGTCGAGCTCGTTCCAATGAGGGGTCATAACCTATGTTTTTGAGACAAAAAATGAAAAAAATAGTTATTCAAGAATTTTTTTTGCAAGTGTCGTGTGCTTTTCATGTTAGGTAAAGGGTTAAAATCGTTGTACTCTCACCTTGAAATTTGTTGGACCATTTTCCAACGGGTATTCCTTCACTTTCTGGGTACTTAGACATTCAAAAAGTGCCCAAGGTGCCCCAGTTGGAATGGGAAGTTATTTTTTTCCAGGGGAAAACCCTTGACCTTCACCTATGGGGAATACACACTTTTTACCAAGGATGGGGTGATATTAAGTGGAGGGGATAAAGTATGTTTCTGCTGCCTTTGGCAGCAGAAAAATAGTTTGTCCCCCACTTCATTTGGCCACGCCACGCCCCCGAGTGCAAGTTTGAAGCCATACCCTTGTATATATATATATGTGTGTTTACTATCCAGTTATTTATAACACTTTCAGCTTTCCGGATATACCGTGATCACAATAGTATATGACCTTAAACACCAATAAATAATACATATACCGTGATCACAAGTCACAAGTCAAGGTTGCCAATCTCTTATATCAATGTTGCCGACTTTTGAGGACTGGTACCCCAGGAATTCATTAACGGGTCCTCTTTTACCAGTAACACAAAACTTGTTTTTCATAGTAATCTAGCATTGTTATACTTCATTGCGACTTACCAGCGGGTTATCCATAGGTGTGGGGACCGATGGACTGGGGACTGGTCCCCGACCCCTTTGTCCTTGAAAATGTTAATCTTATACGCATTCATACCTGAAATCCCAAAACTGCTTTACGTACTCTCACCGTGGTATTTCTAGTGACATTTTGCTAGAGCTGTGCCTTCACTTTCGTGGTACTTGAGTTGGCATGAAAAGTTATCTGTTTTCCACGGGAAGAATCTTGGTCCTTCACGTTTGGTGGATAAACACTCTTGACCCAATGCGATGTGTAATGAAGTGGAGGGGATACTCTGGATACTCCAGCCTCCTCCACCCCTAAAACTATTCGATACGAGATAGCCCTGGCTGTCGAAAGTGCCGTTAAACCCAGATAAAAAGTTGTAGCTCCGCGCACTTTACCTCAGGCTCTTCACATTTTCTGCCAGATTATATCTAGCTAACTAAGTTACCAAAGTCCTGTTCAAACGTAAGAGTTTCGCTTCATCTTTTTTGTTTTGACTCGTCACCTTCGTAGGTCGTTGCCTCGTCTGTTTTGTTTTCTGTTTTAGAGAAACACAAGGAGCGCGGTGGTCCAGTGTTGAACTGCTGGACTTCTATGCTAGAGGTCCCGAGTTCGATCCCCGTCCGGGCGATCCGCTTTGTGTCCTTGGGCAAGGCACTCTATCCTGGTTGCCTACATGGGGGCACGATGACGTCGTGTACTAAGGCGTACTGCACGTCGATGGTGCACATGTCTTCAACCGCTGTAACGCTGATTGAGCGGAGCTTGAACAGAGTTAGAATGCTGAGGAGCTGAGAGTTGCTCGTCGATGCTCGGTGGTTCTCTCCTGGTGCTCTAGCTTCCTCCACCCGTAAAACTGTCACGGTCGCGGTTAGCCATTGTGCATAAGTATGTGACATTAAACACCAATAAATAAATAATAAAAAACACATTTTCAGGGATGGAAGATTTCGTACAATCATCGTGTTGCTATTCTTATACTGCGTTCTTCAAATTCACATCCAGATGGGAATTGAGACCTATCGAATGAAAATTTATATAAATATATTGTCGACGAACAATACAATTAATGTTTCCTCCTTGAAAAAAAGAGTATTTGTGTATATCATAATTCAAAATATTGAAATCTCAAATGATTTCTTCAAATTTCACTCCATCCCTGATATTCGCGGCTGTTCAAATGGCAACATCTATTCTTTGCATGAGACTCACAATCACTTCTGGATAAAATATGTGAAAGATAGTATCCAACGTGACCCACAAACCACTGATATGTTTGTTTGTTTTAACACTTGAAAAGAAAAGCTGACCTCTTGTCTTGTGGTGACCTTTATGTTTGTATGGAAGTTTGTTATGGTGTGTTCTCTAATTGAAACGTACAGCTTCAACAAACTTGTGACTTGTAACAATAAACATATAAATTCATATTATATTTAGAGGTTATTACTCGCTTGGTTTCATTTCAGCCGAGATATCAGCCCGAGGTAAATTCATATCAGTCTGGGGGCCGAAGTTACCTCGGGCTGATATCTCGGCCGATATGAAACTAATCAAGTCATAACCTCTTTATATATTAACCCAAATTTCTCAAATCTGTTATAGTTTTCTGACAGTGTTATTGTTTTTCATTCTTTTTGTAAAGTCCGAAAGTTCCTCTTCTCCCAGTTCAGTTATCCGACCGTCGCGGCTTCCCCACTGGGGAAGCCGCGACGTTCGGACACTGACGTACAGCTGAACTATCTCTTCTCTCATTTACACGAATCTCCGCTTACGACCCTGAATTTTAGTTTACGTTGAATTTTGTGAACAACTCTCTTCCTTTTTCCCTTCATCCACCTAATTGTTACTTATTGCTATAATTCATTCCCTACCACACAAAACTGCCCAGTAACTCATCGAGGCTTGGTTCATATCGGCCGAGATCGAGCCATATCAGCCGAGTTTAAAGTGATATCAACCGAGTTCGATAATGGGCAAATCATATCTAACAAATATTGTACCATATATCAGGCATGGATTGATTAGGTAAACTTGATGGTCATTCCATTCTTGGGGCTGAAGGAGATTCGTTGACAGGGTGTGCACATCCTTGAAAAGTCCTTGAATTTCAATCTTACTCCTTAAATTTTAAAAATTCAGAAAATGTACTTGAAAAGTACTTGAAAATTCATCAGACTCCTTGAAAGTCCTTGAATTTTGCCCTGTATCATTTTACCTGTGTAATAGTGGACAATTGAAACATCTCTTTTGCACTTGTTTTAGTTGAAAAACGAACATAAATAATGGATAATCGATAAATGATGAATTAATGTTCAGGCATTATTTAACTGGGTGTTCATTTAGAAGCGCCGTTTTCCTGGAATTCAGAAGGATGAGGTAGAAGACATTGTTAACCCTTTACCCGGTGTAACGGCCAAAAACGGCCACCGCTATTCTCAAAAATGGCCAATTAATTTCAATTATTTTTTTCATTTTTGTCTCAAAAACATAGGTTATGACCCCTCATTGGAACGAGCTCATCGAGCTCGTTCCAATGAGGGGTCATAACCTATGTTTTTGAGACAAAAAATTAGTTATTCAAGAATTTTTTTGCAAGTGTGGTCTGCTTTTCATGTAAGCTAAAGGGTTAAAGTATGTAAGGTTTCTAAAACTGGTTATGTTCCAAATGTACATTTTAAAAAAACATCCTTGGAAAATGCTGATATGTCCTTGAAAAGTCCTTGAAAAGCCCTTCAATTTTTTTGGTCCTTGACTGCAAGAACCCTGGTTGACGAGTGATGGTAAAAACTTCGATTTTATTTATGCAAAATGTCCATTGAGGAGTTGTGTTAATCGTGCAATTGTATTCTGGGTAATACCCTTGTAAATTTATTTCCAACACGTGCAGTGCAAGATGAATCAAATTAGATGATAGCGACGAAGTGACCTAATGTCCTTTTCTACTGATAACACCAGCTCCTAGCATTAATATAAAGATCGCTAAGAGCGCTCTCCAGGCACTGAAGTCACTTATGCGTGAAAGGAAATATCAAGCGAATTGTTGGCATCTTAACTCGTTCAAGCTTGTAGGCATACGGTACTGTGGTCACAAGAACGGTGTCTCTCCCGGTCAGATCGCGACTCGATCGCGACACACCGATATGTTGAAATTTCCTTGCATAAGTGATTGATAAATCAAGATCGCATAAAGGAAAACAAACAAAAAACGGCATCTTGGGTTCAATGTTCTCACATTTCTTTCGAGAGGGGTGGGATTAGTCAGTGTATCGCGAATAACAGGGAAGTCGGTAGTTTGAGCATTGAATTTCAAATCGAAAGTTTCACAGCTCGATCCTGACCAGCGGTAACTGCATTGTGTTATTGAGTAAGACACTTCACCCTGGTTGCTCGCGTGTGAGAACGGTGGCTCTGTGTGCTTAGGCGAAGTGCACGCCGATGGTGCACTTGCCTTCAACCAATGCTGCCCGCCCTTCTTGTGTGGAGTTAGTGCGTTGAGAGAGTCTGACAGTAGCTAGCCACTGCTCGGTGGTTCTCTCCTGGTACTACAGTTTCCTCCACTGATAAAACTGTTCGATACGAGGTGACCCTCACTTTATAAAGTGTCGTTAAAACCTCTATAAATAAATGTGTTGTCTTTCGAACTAAGACGTACTGCACGTCGATGGTGCACTTGTCTTCACCCAGTGCTAACGCTGCTTGTGTGGAATTAGTACGTTGGGGATTCTGACAGTTGTTCGCCGTTGCTCCGTGGTTATATCCGTGTTCTCTGGCTTCCTCCACTCGTAAAATGACATGAGGTATCCCTGGCTGTCGAAAGTGTCGTTAAATCCCAATAAATAAAGAAATTTCAAACATCTGCTTTACCTTTAATTCATTGTTACGTTTATTGTGTTAACCCTTTACCCAACGAATCGGCCGCATCCGCCCGCGTAATATGCAAATTCAGCAGTTGAAAAAATATTATTTTTCCAAATATTTCAACAAAACCATATCATGTGACCCCTCGTTGGAACGAGCTCGTTGAGTTCGTTCCAACGAGGGGTCACATGATATGGTTTTGTTGAATTTTTTTGAAAAATTTAAAAAAATGATATTTAAAATAATAAATTTTGATATCGTCTGCGTTGGGTAAAGGGTTAAAACACTTGAATCATGCAGAAATAAATAGAGGATCTCCAACGAGTCTCCAGTTTATATCGAAATTTACAAAACGAGTTCAGTAAATTAGGCCTAGGCCGAGATTTGGCGAGGTCCAGGCCTAATTTGCTGGGCGACTTTTGCAGATTTCGCTGTAAACTGGGATGAGTTGATGATTCTGTTTTATTATGTGATCCAAATACCGACAAAAACACTTGGAAATAAGCAGCAGCTTCTATAAGGCCTGTCATTGCATTACAACTTAAGATGCGTTGTTTGCCCGCAGTGTCCGCTTGAGGAAATAGTCCACGATAAAGAATAGATGATACAAATTTAATGAAATACTTTTCAAATAAACATCAGCTACTGTCACAGGCAACAAATGTTTATCATCCCTCGCCCCCGAGTCTGAATCTACGATTGTTCTCCGGCCCTTGACGGACAATTCATTACTATTTTTAATGAATGAGCGTAATAGCCGGTGGAAAGGTCACATCATATAATAATCTATTTTACTGATCGATGATGCCCGAGATTTATATTTTTGAGCTTCAGCGATGACAGTTTGTGAGCTATATCAGGTGCAAAAAATAAAAAAAAAGTTTGATTTTGCGTTTTCGCGTTTTTTTTTTTTTTGGATCAGAATTTCACCTCTAAATCAAGATCGATCAAAAAGAACGAAGCCGATCCAGATCCGGACCAGAAAAAGTTAGCCTCTAGTTTATAGAATCGAACCCTCGCCGACCACTCAATGGAATGTAAATTTATTGACAAATCTGACGTAAAAAAATCTTCCTTCCATGTACTGTCGGCTTCTTATTTTCATGATGGTGCACGCTAAAAACTAAAGTGTTAAAAACTGCACTTGAAGTGCTGTGTTTAACACTTACTAAGTGCTGAACTAGCACGTTGTTCAAGTGTAGATATCCCAGAACTTGACAGGTGTTACAATAATACCACTTGACAAGTGTAATGTCGCGACACTTAAAAGGAAACAACGCAGATGACGCGGATCAGGCTCGAACTCTCGAGCCTGATCCGCGTCATCTGCGTTGTGTCCTTTTAATTATGTACCCACCAAGCGCAAATCAAATTACGGACGATTCTGGAAGAACCACTAATGCTAGACACATGGGAAGTGCCATCCATTCAAGTTTCAGATGTCTGACGATTGTAATGTCTAAGTGCTTAAAGCATTGCACTTTGAGTGTTAAAATCAAACCCTAAGAGTTAGAATGGGTTTGACACCTTGAAAGTGTCAGTTTTAACATTTTAGTTTTTAGTGTGTGCAAAAATAACGAAAATTGTGCCAGGAAGCGCAACGCGTTTTTTTCTCTTTTAAATCCTGAAAGGAAGTGAATGATGTTTTTTTTTTGTTACGTCTCTTTAAAAACACCGTTTCTCTGCATTCCAAGATTTGAGACTTTGGAAAATATTTCCACCATTAAGATGTTCGGGATTGGAGTTCACTTTGGAGTACTTCGTCATATTTTAATTATCTCGGGAACTTCTTCGACTTTCAAGTGCATTATAGACCAATTACGAACAACATTGTGTGAACATAATGTTTAATCTGTTCGTGTCTCTTCAGTATTGTCAGGCGAAGAAAGGCAAACAGAAACATCAGTGTTTAACAAAGCTTTCATTTCTACAGAAGAGTATAATTTTCTCCGGTCCTAATTAAGTTAAGAGATGACTATCGATAGTTTTGGTTCCCTTCTCCATTCCAAACGTGTAAATAACTCCCGTGCTGGTGTATGTACAATCACGATAATGGGATGATTAATAAAAAATTACACAATATTTGTGAAAATTGTTTTTTCAACATTTGAAAGCAGAGTGCAAAATTTGATTATACCTGATATGTGTGAGGCACGTGCAGTTAATTTGCTTTATGAGTTAAGTCTTAAATTAACGTTCTGGACCCGATGTCAAAATACAGAAATTTCACCTGGATTTTTTCCCCATAATGCAACTAGAATTTAACTAATACAATTTTGTTTGACAGAGCATGTGCTCTGTCAAACACGATTGCTTTTTTAACTGGTTGAGTGCTACAAGCCATTATCGGGGCTTTCAAAAACAGGAGGGTACCAGAGCAAAAGCTAGCATTTTATTTGCTTATGTTTCATACTCACTCAAACGCAAATAATATTTTGTTCATATAAATTTGTTTTATTACAAATTATGGAAGAGTGCCTGTGGGCACTCTCCAATAATTTGTTATAAAACAAATTTGTGGACAAATTGAGACCACTAAAAATAATCTTGCCCTCAAGCATGTAGCTTCCTAATGGCGTATGGGGAAAAAAATACAGCTTTAAATTTCGACAGCCGTGTTCAGAGGCTTGATAGCCAGTTTTGAAGGGATCAGTGAAAATGTGAATAACAATATATACACTCAGGGGCGTTGTCAGGCCGAATAAAATGGGGGACAAGGACAAAATATTAATCTGCGGCAGAAGAAATATTTTACCCCCCCCCCCACACACACACACACACACACGTGCTGGGTTAAAATCGTGTGCTGCCCATAGGTGAAGGTCCGGGGTCGCCCACCCTCCCCCGGGGAAAAAAATTAACTACACATGCCAATAGGTGCACCCTGAGTACTCTTTGGGGGATCAAATACCCAGAAAGTCGAGGAATAATCAAAGCATAACGACTCAACAAATGTCAGGGTGAGTGTACATGGACCAAGTTTTAAGACATATCCGGCATGACTGTATATAAGATTGGCATTCCTTAGGAAACGTGGGAGTCTAGTCCCCATAGTCCCTCCCGTGGCTATGCCACTGCACATAATCATAAGGAGATTTAGGCAAACAAACAGGGTTATCAAAGGAAACAACGGGAAGGCGGGTAAAAATAGTACGGAATGAGAAATAGCTGAAGAGAGCGTCAATAAGAGGAGGGGACGTCGAAGGGGAGGACACATCGTATTGAAGGATCCTCTGCTACATTTAATAGGGTAATACCGGAGGGGCAGGCATTCCCCTCTTTCGCGATAGGAAATATTTGTAACAGTGACGCCTAAATTACACTCTGTCATTGATTCCACAGTTCAAAAAGAATTCACGTGTCAGTTTGAAATATAAGTAATTTGAATTTTGTAAACGAGACACTAGACCACAATCAAGTGTCGGCCCACCACTTTATGTGAATCAAAAGCACCGAATTGCTGAGGGCATTCCACGCACTTGTTCTCGAAGATGAGGAGTGGAGATGGGGTCAGACATCCGGAGTTCAAGTGTCCGGGAAATCCATGTTCCCAAAGAGATGGAAAAGATCAAAAACACCTAACTGCGGAGCTTTTTTTTATTGGGGTGGGGGGTTATCAAATAATTATATATTTAGTCCGAATTTGCTATTTCTCAAGTTTCGGATTTTTTGTTTGTCACTAAAATAGAAGTAAAGCATTGATTGAAGCGTTCAAGACGCTGAAGTATAAAGACACTTCTTCCCTAAACAATTTCACCCAACATCCCCTCCAATTGGACATTTCCTCGACATCGTTCAGTCTTGCATGCCCCAGTTTGCACCCTCTCCCATTGGACAATCTCCCCATTTTTTTTTATTATTTTAACCTTTGACCATATTTAAAACCTTTAAGAACTTCTAGGAAATAGATTTAAGCTTTCTAAGATAAGTAATTCATCCTTTCCAAAGTTGCATTACCATGGTGCTAGATTAAACAAACCACCCAAACCCTCCAATTTTTCGGTTTCTCCAGCAAATGTCCCCTTCCAGTATAAACCAAAACGTAATGTATAGGAACATTAATGAAAGGAATGGCAATTTTTGTGTAGAAATTCTAATTTTGATATATTGTCAATATTTAATATTTTGATATTGAAAAAATAAGAAATAAATCAATAAAACATTATTTGATGTTTTCAAAGAAAAAGGATATTACATTGGAAGATTAGAAATGCTTTTGAAGCAGATGCCAAAACTACATGGAAGATTGTTTTAACAGGCAGGAAAATGTATTTTCTCAAAATTTCGGAAAGGTCTAAAATATGCCCCCACAAAAAAAATTCCAAAAATTAGGTTGATTGTAAAACTTATAAAGAAAACCAATGTAACAGGTGGTACCCCTTCCACGCATTTCCACAAAATTGCGCAAATAACTAAGTTGGCGAGTGTTATGGTTTCATTTCACATGCTGCAGCCGTAACGCATTGTGTGTATTAACCTTTTGAAATGGTTTTCCAAAATTTTCGAAAGGATTATTTATTTATTATTTATTGGTTTGTAAGGTCACATACATATGCACAATGGCTAATCATGACCGTGACAGTTTTTCGGGTGCAGGAAGCCGGAGTACCCGGAGAGAACCACCGAGCAACAACGAGCGGCTGCCAGCTCCCCAACATCGTAACTCCTCACTGCAGCACAGACAGGGTTACATTGGTTGAAGATATGCGCATCATCGACGTGCAGTACGCCTTAGTACACGGCGTCATCGTGCCCCCGTGTGGACAATCGGGGTTAAGTGCCTTGCCCAAGGACACAACGCGGGAGTCCGAATCGATCGCTCAGACGGTCACCCATCCGAGGACTAACCGGGCTCGACGTTGCTTAACTTCGGTGATCTGACGAGAACCGGTTACCGTAACGCCACAGCGCCCCCGTTCGAGAGCATTAAAATATGCTTTGCCCAAGTTCAGCGATCTGAACGTAGCGGCTATCCCACTACTACGTAGTGGAATGGCCGCTACGTTCAGATCTCTGAACTAGCTTTTCCCAAAAGAATTACAAAATTAGGGTTATTGCAAAGCTTTTAAAGGGATATAAAAACTGGGGAGGGGTGCAAAACTGCGAGGGGGTGGTGCAAAATTTTGGGTGGGATGTCGGGGAAATGTCCCATTGAGTAAATGTTGGGAGGGAGTGGGGGTGTCCTGAACCCAATGACAATTAGCCACCACAGCTGCTGATGTCTGTATATCCTTTTGTAATTTTACATTTCTCAAGAAAACGTATTACTCTGGCGCTGGAGTAAAGCAAAGATTCAGGCCTCTTGCCCCTATATTATACACTGTTAGTTGTGGAATAAAATAATTTACAGGATAGGATCACATAGTTTGTAATACTTGTGAAAACCCTTATAACTCCTTAGGGCATTATTAATTTGTTAATCAATACGATCTTCTAATTTTCACCTATTTTCATTAAGTCTAAGGAACTGGGAATAAGGAACGGTAGTACGTCTGTATTATAATTAGTGATTTTCATGTGTCACCATGCACATTGGTCTTCATACAAGCTGTTGGGGGCGCGGTGGCTCAGTAGGTAGAGGTGCAGGCTGCAAGCCGAGAGGTTCCTCGGTTCGAATCCCACCTGCGGCAACCGCGTTGTGTCCTTGGGCAAGACACTTCGCCCCGCTTGCCTACATGGGGGCACGATGACGCTGTGTACTACGGCGTACTGCACGTCGATGGTGCACATGTCTTCAACCAATCTAACCCTGCCTGTGCCCCGGTGCAGAGTTCAGAGTTACGATGTTGGGGAGCTGACAGCTGCTCGTCGTTGCTCGGTGGTTCTCTCCGGATACTCCGGCTTCCTCCACCCGTAAAACTGTCACCGACATGATATGACCCTGGCTGTTAATATGTCGTTAAACCCAAATTAAAAAAAAAAAAAAAATACAGGCTGTTGGTTTGTCAAAGAGTGGACTAATTAATATCTTTAACCTGCAGCCATATGGCTGCAGGTTAAAGATATTAATTAACCTACCTTAAAAATTGAGTCTTCTAAAACAAAGTATCATTCCCCATGGACGACACTACTTCGCAAATACAAGAAATGAATAGCTCAATGCGTTCGTTTAAAAACCAAGGTATGACATTGTGTGGGCATTTATAACTGAGATGGAAAATATGTTTTATCTCATCGCATCCAATATGAAATATCCATTACGTCGTATGAGGATAATATTTGAGTATCACTGAATATGGTTAACAAAGACCATAGAAATTGCTGAAAAAAATTTCAAAAGAAGAATTTCAATTTTCTGGATCTGGGAACTCATAGAAATTTGACGATTTTATAACAGGCCATGGAATATCTTTGTGTTGGCGTCCTGTACGTTCCAAATTACTGAACTCCAAGCTCTGTGCGTGGGGAGGGGACTTTCATGTACAGGGGATTTGTTGTAGAAGTTTGTGGTATTGAACATACCGATGAGTAGTTTTTGAGCAGCCACCTGACAGATAGGTTCTAGGCCACACAATGGATGGACGTATACCTGTACCGATAATTGCTACACCTTTCGAAAGTTGATGACTCAACGTGCATGTTTTCTGCTCGTGAAGCGCCGGGTGGTCCGTGGACATCTGATTTGCTTGTTGGGTCCTCACTGCTTTTGGTTTTAAAAGTAAAGGTACAGATTGTTGCCCACCCACTAAGTATCCAACACACACGCTAACAACACTCCACTTTTCTTGATGTTATATATATTATTAGGGTTTAACGACACATTAACAGCCAAGGTCATATCATGTCGGCGACAGTTTTACGGGTGGAGGAAGCCGGAGTACCCGGAGAGAACCACCGAGCAACGACGAGCAGCTGCCAGCTCTCCAACATCGTAACTCTGAACTCTGCACCGCGGCACAGGCAGGAATAGATTGGTTGAAGACATGTGCACCATCGACGTGTAGTACGCCTTAGTACACAGCGTCATCGTGCCCCCATGTAGGCAATCGGGGTTAAGTGCCTTGCCCAAGAACACAACGCGGGAGCACGAATCAGTCGCTGAAGTGGTCACTCATCTAACTACTAACCGCGTTCGACGTTGCTTAACTTCAGTGATCTGACGAGAACCGGTTACCGCGACGCCACCGCGGCCCCTTTTTCTTGATGTTAAGAAAACCTTTCAGAATAATGAATTCATAAGCATTCAAATAACGATCGATCGAGTTCATTTGGGTAAATTTATTTTACCCAAACAACTCGACTGAGTGTTGTTTCGGAAAGCACTGTAAAATTTACCGTTAAAATGCAGTAAAAGTATCGATACTCCAGTTTCCAGTACTTCTGCAGTGAACTATTATGGTGAAAAGCCCGTAACGACCGATCGAGTTCGTTTGGGTAAAATTGTTTTGTTTTCGAAAGCACTGTAAAATGTATCATTAAAATGCAGTAAAAGTACTGATAATCCGGTTACAATGAAAATACAACATTTGGCATTGCCGACTCCTTTTTCTTCGATAATGAGAAAAACTGAAGATCTGATACCGCGTTTCACTTCATTACATGCGAAAGCTGTTGGTTTGTCATACAGAGTGGATTAATTAATATCTTTAACCTGCAGCCATATGGCTGCAGGTTAAAGATATTAATTAGTCTACCTTAAAAAATGAGTCTTCTAAAACAACCCCATGGACGACACTATTTCGCAAATACAAGAATGAGCCTTTTTCGAAACTGCCATCTTGGCTTTTAATGTCGGCAAGGTCACAGGTCGCGAGGTGTAAACATTCCAAGAAAACACGTTGTCGGCAATGGGAGAAGCGTGCGGTTGGAGAGGTTCGGGCCCTTTTACGTTCATTAGTGCGAATTCAAACACGTTTATCCAAGGTTACCGTTTGTTAAAGGAAATGGCAATATTGTATGAGCACTTTCACTATTTAGAATTGAGTTCCCATCGACTTAAATGGTGTTTGAACGCCGTGTCATGACTCCGTGACCGTGAGCGCTGTTTCGACAACTTTCGGGGATTTCGCAAGCCGGGAAACTCCGTGCAAGGGGTGTTTCCTTGTTGCCACTCAAAATAAGTCCTCGCCTCCCCGTAATTTTTTTTTTTTATACCTGTGATATCCCATCGTTTAAAGTCATCTAGGGTTGCCCCTTCAGTTAATGCAAATGATGACATCGGTTCTACGAATTTAAACTTGATATTTCACAAATCTGTTTGACAAAGGAACTCAACGCGAGGAACATGGAAATCGCTTTGTTTACAGCCGTCGACCTGTGACCTTGCATAGATTAAAAGTCAAGATGGCAGTTTCGAAAAAGGCTTATTGAATAGCCGAATGCGTTCGTTTAAAAAAATATACCTACACTCTATATGAACCCGTCCACTCTCTATTAATTTATATAGTTTGAAACTTTCTTTCGTTACCATAAAATTTACCCTAGAAGTAACGAAAATAGTTTGCCAGTACTTCTACTGTACTTTTAACTGCAATATCTCACAGTGAGATCAAATTCGTACGCCTACCCTTGCTATAATGGGATGAAAAGTTCTGTCTCTCGCACCCATAAATAGTTAACAAAGAAGAACCTATACACAGAAAGTCTTCCATTTCAACAGATGTTGACAGCTGTATGAATGGGACAATTCAACACCAACTCAATTCTGTTCTACGTTTCAATCTTTATATTCAAAGATTATAAAATTTGCCAAGCTCAATCAACAATAATAGAACCGTTCTTGAAAACAGCATGGCTGTGTGCCGCATCCTGAGTACCAGGGGAGTTAATAGTGTTGCATAATTGTTGGTCGATTCATTTACACAGATGGGTGAGGGGACGTTTTGTTGTATTTTACGTCGACAGCCCATAAATCATTTCGGACATCAGAGCGGACTACTTGCTGGGCTGACAGCTTTGCAGTACACGTTTTGAACACAACGGCGCTAATTAAAACTGACTGACGTAATAGATGACATCCCAATAGTTCCAAGACGCGTCGATGATATTATCCAAATTATGTCTGGAATTGCCACGATTCCACTCATTAAGAAGCGCGAGTTGGAGTCTGCATAACAAATGAAATTGCATTGATCAAATCTTTTCGTATATATTCACATTGATATACATATAACAATGAACGAAAAAATGACTGAAATATAATGTATTCTCCGGTTCTCATTCTTAACGCTTTACCTAACATGAAAAGCAGACAATTGCAAAAAAACTCTTGAATAACTAATTTTTTTAATTTTTTGTCTCAAAAACATAGGTTATGACCCCTCTTTGGAACAAGCTCGACGAGCTCGTTCCAAAGAGGGGTCATAACCTATGTTTTTGAGACAAAAAATTTTAAAATAATGAAAATTAATTGGCGATATTTGAGAATAGCGCTGGCTGGTTTTATCCGTTACGTTGGGTAAAGGGTTAAAGGGTTGACGCTTTATAAGCCAGCGGTAACTGAGTTATGCCCTTGGACAAGACACTCAATCCTGATTGCCTACTTGAGGGAACGGTTGCGCTGTGTGCTGAGGCCACTGCACATCGATGGTACTCTTTCCGTCAACTGCTTGTGCGGAGTTAGTACGGTAACTGCGTTGCGTCCTTGGGCCAGACACTCCAAGGTACGGTGGCACTGGGTACTGCACATCAATGGCGCACTTGCTGCTAGCCCTGCTTGTGCAGAGCTAGTACGCTGGGGATTCGGACAGTTACTCGTCGTTGCTTGGTGGTACTTTCCGGGTATTCCGGCTCCCAGATGTAAAACTGTCCGACATGATGTGACCCTGACTGTTGAAAGTGTCGTTAAACCCCAATAAAGCAACCATATAAACAAAAGACTTTACCTATGACGACTTGTAGACGACACTTGAATATTTTTTTTAAATTACTAAACATTTTCCTCTTTATCGCTACAAATACGAAGCTTATGACCCATAATTAGAATGAGCTCGTTCAAAAGACAAAAGAGGGTTCAAATGCTATGCCTTGCAACCAGCTATTGAAAACATATGATAAAATGTAAATGATTGGCGTGTATAATAGTTACTTTACTGATTGGGTTAATTGACTCATTACATAAAACCCATATTACGACGAGTATGTGCGTTTCTTTGTTATTTTATTGTTCGCGAATTTTCGTTCACTTTTTAGAGAAAATACCGTTTCAATGGAGAACAATTCGATAGAGGTCTGGGGGGGGGGGGGGGCAACGACAGTGTAAAAAAATATCAGAGTCATGGAGGATTGTGACCGAAATTGGCGAGGAGGGTCCACAGGAAAGAGGTCTTTGGCGGCCTACGCGGTAAAGAGAAGATATTCTTTGAGGAGTACCTTGAAGGCACATTTGGGTGTTTACTGCTATTCATACCGAGGTCGAGGTTTCAGGAGCTTGGGGGTAAATTGGGAAAGACGCTGGCAATGGTTTCCAAATGGGTAATTTGAGAGTAATAGAGATCCCTTAGAATGTTCAAAATATCAATCTTGCAGAATCAGATTCACTGAGAGAGTATTATGTGGAAGTGGGAAGGGAGAATGAAGGATTTGTGTTTACTGGGTGATGGAAAGGAGATGGTAACTGTGTTGAAAAATTGATGTTCGGGATATCATCAAGGAGTTTGTTGTTTCTGCACCCTAAAATAAACTGGGTTAAAAATTAACCCAAGTCAACCGCGTTGAGTGAATATGAACCCAATTGGGTTCATATTCACTCAACCCAGTTGGTTTTGGCTGATTTTTAACCCAACTGATTTTAGATTGTGGGTTCTAGGATGAGAGAAGATTCCCGCACACATCGAGGGTAATATTACACCCTTTCCCGTGGAGTCACTCCATTGACACTTCTGTCGTGCTTTTCCACAGAACCAATAAATGTTGATAGAGTCCGTTGATTGAACGGGTTAACCCCCTGCACACTGATGTCAAAATATCTAAATTTCAGGCAGAATAGATTACCCATAATGCAACTAGAAATTTAACCAATTCAATCTCGTTTGACAGAGCTCATTGAGCTCTGTCAAACGAGATTGAATTGGTTAAATTTCTAGATGCATTATGGGAAAAAAACAGCTTCCTGAAATTTGGTGTTTTGACATCAGAGTGAAGGGGGTTAAAGAGCCTTCTTATCCGTGTACTTGAATTTAACATGATCATTTGGTGACAGTATTAAATCGCACAAATTGATGTATTGGTGTTATTTTGTATGGTAAAATCAATGTGATTTTTTATGTTGCGTGATTTCTCGATCAATCATCGTAGAATTATATTTTCTCATGCCGTTCCCTGCGGGAGACCGTCTTTCCTGTTTGTATTGTATTGAAAAAGATTTACTGATACCCCGTGTCGTCTGTGTTGGAATCGATCGAAGCCACTTATTAAAAACAACAAGTACATTCATAATACCATTGCGACACGTGTAACATTCAAGTCATCATTCGCGTTTATTCTGTAGCCCAGCGAATTGCGATTTTTTTAATTAGACAACTCAACAGATTTTACATCGAATCGAACCTCAAATCAATAAATATAAAAATAATAATAATAATAATAATAATAATAATAATAATAATAAGATCATCGGCTGATTTTCCTCGGTTCTCATATGAGACGATCTTGATTATCCCTGGGCTCCCAAATTTGTTCCCTCCCGACCCGTCTCTCCTCCCAACACACACAAACAAATTGTTGAATGCTCTCTCGTACTTCTGTCTTCCCACTTTAACTTATCAGCATACTAACCCTCTCCTTTGTATCACCCACTAACCATCCTCCTTCCTTCGTTCCCCATCCCATTTCCTCATTATACCCCTGGTGAATGCTATTCTGTCAGAGTGACATTTTGGACTTTCTAAGAGAACATGCTCCAGGGTATCCAGTACCCCAAGATTACACTTTTGACATCCCTATTCGCTGTCTTCTCCAAGTTTCACCTCATCTCCAGCGACCTTGCCCTCAACTTATTCAGCAGTGATCCCCAAAGATGCCTTCAAGATCCACAAAATCCTCCGCAAAACCTGGCGTTTGTGTACTACGCTATCGTGCACAGTCACACACACGTCTATATGAAGCCGAATGAAATGGTTTGACGCGCCGAAGGCGCGCAGGGACGATTTGGGGGACAAGCCCCTTTCGACCCTCGGTGAATGTAGATGGTTGATTTCATATATCTAGGTGTGTCAGAGGAGGAGAAGGTTCAGGTACTCGGCAGGTGTCTGTGATGGTTTTAGCGTCGTCTATGCCGTTGTTTCTTCTTTTTGGGTGCAGGTGGCTGGGAAGGAGAGACTGTGGTAGTTGTTGGTGTAGTTGGGCTGTTGATAATGGAGGACTGACTGGGGTGGAATGGTCGAATCCTTGCTGCTTCCGGAGTGTTGGTACTGTGGCTGTTGCGAGTGCCGTCGTGGTCTTGTTGTGGTCTTTAGTTTCTTCTATTGTTGCCCTGATGTCTTCTCTTAGGCTGCGAATTTGCTCAAAGAGTATCCGTGCCTGTTCCTGATCCAGAGAGGGGGTTGAAATTGGAGAGGGAGACTTCACAGAACCAGTTTCCGATTCCGTCTCCGACTCGCTGGTGACATCGTCATCCTCCAGGTTGCCCCTCAAAGGAGAGGCAGCTGGGGAGTGGATGGGAGTCACAGGATTTGGAGGGGAGGAAATGGTAGTGGCCTCCTCCGTCTTCTCTTCCGCTTTCTCTTCCTTCTTCTTTTTCAGGAACGTCTCCAGCCGCCGGGCATTCCGGCACCTGGTGGATGGGCTCTTTTTCTTCTTGCTCTTCTTCTTTTCAGGGCCAGATCCAGGCTTCTTCGGGTGAGGACCAGTGTGTGAGGGGTTCCTCTCACAAAAGGTGCTACCTCTCCCCGAAGAAGGTGTGGTGGTGTTGTGCTCTTCAACGATGAACTCCAAGTTCAGATGAACTCTATTGCCTGTCTCCTGGATAGTCCAGGTGACAGGGCAAGAGATGCCCAGAGCTGCTATTGTTCTCTTCAGTCGCGCTGGTAGTTCCAGTGTTTCCATAATTAAGATGATAATTAGGATGCTCGCACTCTGAGTTCAGAGGTGCGAATGGTATATGAAGCCAGCCGTGTACTGGACTTTTGTATACCGTAACACGCCCATATGCAGCCAACCAGTTGGCTTCATATGGACGATTGACGGTACACAGTAGCCTATACTATGCAAATCCTATAAGGAATACACCACCCCTTGTTTGTTTGTTTGTTTGTTTTGTTTTTTTTGGGGGTTTTTTTTTTGTTTTGTTTTTTTTTTGGGGGGGGGGGGGGTTAACGACAGTTTCAACAGCCAGAAACACTTTGTATCGGACAGATTTACGGGTGGAGGAAGCTGGAGTACCCGAAGAGAACCACCAACTTACTAACGCTGCACAAGCAAATTTCACAACGGTTGAAGGCAAGTGCACCATCGACGTGAAGTTCGCTTTAATCAGTAAAATCAATTGGCTTAAAAATCAACCCAAATCGACGGGGTTGAGTGAATATGAACCCAATGGGGTTCATATTCACCCAACCCAGTTGATTTGTGAGAATAGTGACTCAAGTCCCCACAAATGAAACATTCCAACTACATTGTATTTCATCAAGGCCCTATCCCTGGATGCGTAATCGAGACGGTTACAGCGGCGTATGAAAAGCAGACGACACTTGCAAAAAAAATTCTTGAATAACTAATTTTTTTCATTTTTTGTCTCAAAAACATAGGTTATGACCCCTTGTTGGAACGAGCTCGACGAGCTCGTTCCAACGAGGGGTCATAACCTATGTTTTTGAGACAAAAAATGAAAAAAATAATGAAAATTAATAGGCGATTTTTGAGAATAGCGCTGGACGGTTTTGGCCGTACGTTATCTTACCTCTTTGTACTTTTCTATTGATCACAAAGTGTAGAACAGGACATGTTTTTTTTCATTTGATTACCCGTTTAAAGTTAATTTGCCAAGAGGAAAATCTATTTTGTTTCTTTATGTGAAAATGAATCGCAAACTATTTATCGTGCAACATGAAATGATTAGTACATTAGGCCTAAAAAAAGTTAAAATCTGTTTCTCACCCCCCCCCCCCCCCCCACCCGCATAGTCAGTTTTGCTTCCGCATGCTATCTTTTTATAACCGATGCAAACTTAAAAAAATAAACATATCAAATGGTTTATGTCTTATGTGTGATATTTTACCCAAGTTAATACAATTGATAAATTTGGCCCTTGAGTCCAAAAAGGCCTTGCGATGCTTGCACTCAAGGGACGAAATACACCACCATCCATGCTATTCTGCAGATTATGAGGTCTAAAACATAAAACAAACCAAGAACATGAACTTCTGATGCCAAAGAAATTATTACAAAAATAAAAAGTAAAATAAAAAACCGCCCGCCCACATCCAATTTTACCAAAAATGGCCTGAGAAAAAGAAGATGTACTTTGTGTGGGCCTTATCTAATGTATCATTATTTCAAGAGAACATCGTTATTTCAACACAAAATATTTTCTACTGAAGCAATTTTTAGCAATTAAACATTTTACATGTCGGTCTTTGAAAATTCAAGTGAAAACACATTTGGTTGCGATAAAGCATTTAGTTCCTGAAATGCTTTATTGAAAACCATAAAAAACAGAACAAATCACTGTGTGAGTCAGTTATGAAGTTACAAAACAAAAAGCGAAAACTAATTTGTGATTTCTCGACTTGACCAATTAAGAACTGATTGAACGATTGCATTCCGTATAAAGTGAAGATAAAAAAAAGTATCACTAAGTCCGTCGAGAATAGAGTGCCGATGATCACAACAGTGCGTGTGACATCAGTCAGTGATATCGAATGATTCTACGACCTCGGGAGATAACGCGGGTCTTGCAACAAGCTCAATAAACGATTATCATTATTGATAATATGAAATGAAAGGCAAGCGCACTAGATCAATAAATAATTTATTCATTTGTTTATTTATAATTAACTAATTTGTTTTGTGAAGTAAGCTACTATTGTGTTCAGATAGTTGTGTAGGGAGGGTGATGAGCGGTACTGTGATCACTAAGGAGGACAGAATTTCGACTGGATCGCTACTACACACTAAAAACTAAAGTGTTAAAACTGACAATTTCAAGGTGTTAAACCCATTCTAACTCTTAGGATTTGATGTTAACACTCAAAGTACAATGCTTTAAGCACTTAGACATTACAATCGTCAGACAACTGAAACTTGAATGGATGGCACTTCCCATGTGTCTAGCATTGGTGGTTCTTCCAGAATCGTCCATAATTTGATTTGCGCTTGGTGGGTACATAATTAAAAGGACACAACGCAGATGACGCGGATCAGGCTCGAGAGTTTTTAACACTTTAGTTTTTAGCGTGTAAGGAGGGCAGAATTTCGACTGGATCGCGACTGTCCTTTCTCTTCCCTACAAGATTGTTGAATCTTACCCGTCGAAAAACAAATTTGGAATTCTATTTTTGTTTGTTTTGTTTTTTTATACGGTCTTGATTTCGCTTTAATTATGCTCCACGAAAGAAATAGCATATAGTCGCCGCTTTGTCCGTCTGCCTGCCTGTCTGTCCGTCTGCCAGTAGGTCCGAAATAAATGATTTCCGGGTGATTACTCTAGTTTGCTTTGATGTATGATGTATAACCTTATAATTTTGCAACATTACTACCTACCGTGAAATGCAAATCAAGTTTGATTTTCACTGTTATGGCATTTAGCGTTCCAGAGTTATGCCCCTTGAAAATTCGCTAAATGGTAAAATCAATGGTTTCCGGATGATAACTCTAGTTCACTCTGATGTACGACCTTATAATTTTGCAACATGACTACCTACCATGAAATGTAAGTCAGCTTCGATTTTCACCGTTATGGCATTTTCCGTTCAAGATTTATGTCCCTTGAAATGTAGAAAAATGGTAAAGTGATAAAACGTTGTTATGGTATCGTATTAAATGCCCAGGGCATGTATAATCAAACCTGCTTATATATTCACCCTAATTAAGCATTGACCTGTCTTCAAGGGTCAGTTTAATCTGATTCCCAAGGAGCTTTATCGCAGGTTTACTGTGCATTTTAACCCTTGTCCTTCCACGCGTTTTTGTATTTTTTTTTATGTGGCTTAAACCATTTCACAGCTCTGCATTTAAAAAAAATCAAAATCAGTATGTTCTTTCCATCAATTTGCATTTCGGGGAGCATCTGTTGGCTGTGCCAGTGTTTTACTTAGTCATTTAGGATATCTCGATCTAATTGGTGGAAGAATGTCACAGCTGAATCGTGATTTTGTCGAGAAAGAAACTACTTTGTCTCTCAGAGTGCTGTTCGAATAGATAGTGAAAGGAATGAATTAGTCAGTTGGGAAATTTTTTTTTTTTTTTTTTAATTTTTTTTATTTATTTATTTATTTATTTATTTATTTATTTATTTATTTATTTATTTATTGGGGCTTAAAGCCACTTTCGACAGCCCGGGTAGAGTGTTCTTATTTCAGAATACGGTCGAGCAATTAAGACTAGTTCGCCATATTTGTTTGTTTATTAACCCTTTGAACCATGGTGGTATCTCCCATGTCAGTTCAATGAAAGAAATTGGAAGAGTCCATATTTCTTATTGGGGGGACCAATCAATATTTTCAACGGGCAGCCTTAGGGCTGCTCGTTGAAAATATTGATTGGTCTACCCCACCTTAACTTAGCAGGCATCCTACTTAATGAAAGTATGACATACCATATCCCTGGGCCGGTAAAGCGGCCTCTGGGGTTCAAATGGTTAACAATTAAACTCACTTCCAACATCTATGACTACACTGCGAACGTAACACAAGTTTGAACCCAAGTATAATCAACCTGCTCTTCAGGGGTCTGTCATCCCAGGAGCTGATCACATGGTTATACGAAATCAGTAAAGCAGAGTAAACAAACACAGGTCCAATCAGGGTACCCACATGGCAGATAAAATGGTGGAAACAAATCACGGGGGAATACTCCAAGGCGTTTCTCCTCCAGTCTCCGCTGCAATTTAGTTTGCCCTCAGGAATAAACGAGATAAGGAACAACGTAACAATATTAAAAGATAACTTTCTGATTGCTGATGAAATATTAAACATGCATGTAGTCGCATACACCTGCAACGATGCATTGTTCAGATAAATCAGTGCATTTGTCATCCTTTTGTGACTAATTACAGTGCAGGTTCCTGCTGGAAAGGTTAGGGAAGTATGCAACCGGTTAGATGTTTAGTCATAACCTTTCCATCAATGATTAACCACATGCTGCATGGGGCATGATGACGCCGTGTACTAAGGCATACTGCACGTCGATGGTACGCATGTCTTCAACCAATCTAACCCTGCCTGTTCTGCAGTGCAGACTTACGATGTTGGGGAGCTGGCAGCTGCTCGTCGTTGCTCGGTGGTTCTCCCCGGGTACTCAGGCTTCCTCCACCCGTAAAACTGTCACGGTCATGGTTAGCCATTGTGCATAAATACGTGACCTTAAACATCAATAAATAAATAAATAACCACATGTTACTTTGCAGCAGAGGAGAGATTCAGATTCAGAAGATTTATTCACAGTATATATAAATGGGTACAAAAGCAATAAAGGTTACAAGTACATATATTTCACAAGATTAGTTACAGGATATATAACGAGTTGACATTGGATTGGAGAGAGAAAGGTCTCCAGTCGCAGGCCTAGCATTCTTAAAAATGCAGGAAGGCTAAAAATCGCTCCCCTCGCATGGCCTAGGTTGTGCGATTAGCTCCCACAAGCTTACAAAAGCTAAAAGTGGAAAAATGAAGTTTTGCTATTAATGAATTCCCCCTAGTGGGATTTGTACATTTTATTTGGTGCTGCTAACAAGGTAGTCTGTGTGAGACGGCGACACTGCCCCTCCCACACCACCGGGCCTTGGTAAGGCCCGGAGGTGTGGGAGGGGTAGTGTCGCCATATTGCAGAGACCACTATCATAGCAGAGATCTGAAAACCTTCGTGTCCGCTCCATAACTTCTTACAGCCTTCAAGGATATTAATGATACTTGGTATTATTATTGCCCACAACCAGAGGGTGTGTCGCGAATAAGGTTGGAATGGCTATCAAGGCTTTTTACGGGGGAATCAGCCACCCTTTGGTGGCCATCCTCTAGTTTTCTAATGCTAGGAGGGCTAGTTTTCGCCCTGCTTAATTTTTTTAAGGCGAGCAGTAGGCGAGCGAATAAATCGCTCTCCTGAAAACGCGAGGCTTGCAGTCGATGGCCGTTAGGCCCGGGACGGTGTACTTTCTCTCGCGTATCCAACACCAACGAGTTATTTATCCTACTTAAAACTTTTTGTTGTTGGATAGGTCAATATATGTAAAATATCCAACAGTTAGTTGCTAGATATACAACTATCCAACTATCAAGCGTGGGATAGTCAAACTATATACCAATGAATAACAATGGATGACGTCAGTAAAAGTGATGAACGAATTATAGGATGCACTTGTCGGACAGTCAGAGTAAACAAGAACAGCAAGTTTCTGAGGACGACGGTTCAATACTGTAGCAGAGGGTACGTCTATTGCTTTTTGTAAACAAAATTTAATGTTGGGGTTAGGGAACGCCGTGGCTCAGTGGTAGACTGTTGGACTTCTGTGCTAGAGGTCCCGAGTTCGATCCCCGTCCGGGACGACCCACGTTGTGACCTTGGGCAAGGCACTTTATCCCGGTTGCCTACACGGGGGCACGATGACGCCGTGTACTAAGGCGTACCGCGCGTCGATGGTGCACATCTCTTCAACCGCTCTAACCCTGCTTAAGCGGCGCTTGAACAGAGTTAGAATGTTGAGGAGCTGGCAGTTGCTCGTCGGTGCTCGGTGGTTCTCCCCGGATTCTCCGGCTTCCCCCACCTGTAAAACTGTCACGGTCAGGATTAGCCATTGTACATATGTATGTGACCTTAAACACCAATAAATAAATAAATGCTGGGGTTATTCTTGTTAACAAGTTTACTAAGTGAAGTCAGGACAGTAGGTAGGGATTATCACAATTGACGTAGGTGGAATTTGACGAAAGAAATTTGGAAGCCAAGTTTATCTTAACCCTTCACCCAGAACACAGAATATCAAAATTTATTATTTTAACTATTGTTTTTTGAAATTTTTCAAAACATTTAAACAACACCATATCATGTGATCCCTCGTTGGAACGAGCCCGATAAGCTCGTTCCAATGAGGGGTCACATGATATGGTGTTGTTGAAATATTTTGGAATGTTTTGGATGCGGTCAGTTCGTTAGGTAAAGTGTTAAACTCATTTCTGTTACTGATATTTCGGGTTGCGTCGTCGAGATCGTTCCAAAGTTTCGGAAAAGTGTACTATAAAGGGAGTTTTTCTAAAGATTATGCATATGCTAAGACGTTGAATCCCGATATTGCAGTGAAGACCTAGATAGCAATTCCTTCTAGTTGTGGATTTAGGCAATTAGAAAAACTCGGAATGTGATTTATGCAAATCTGGTATTAAGTATCCAGTCCTCACAAAATATACCTTGAGCAAATCTTGCATAGCATACTTGGGCCTGACGATCAGGCCCAAGTATTTCATGCAAGATTTACACAACTTATTTCTGTGTATTAGATAATATATATACAGCATACCTTTTACTGAAAGTGTTTATAAATATCAAGTCTTTCCTTAGCTTTCCCCGTGGGAACCCCTGGAACTGAAGAAGTGCTTGTTTACTGTGACACACAAGCTCTGTTTTACCGGTAAAATAGGACCGAGTCACCAATACTTGGGGTCGAGGTCCTCAAAAATGGGCGACATAGGTATAAACGATTGACTAAACTTGACTTTACCTCCATGTTGGGGTCACGATTAGCCACTGTGCAGAGGTGTGATAAATAAATAAATAAATACTTTCCTCACCTCAGGAATGTCCTTTGGCAATAAAACCATACAATCGCAAGGTCAGAAGGAAGGTGTTGTATTATTAAGCTATTTCCGCAATAAATGGGATGCGATCGTCCCAATAAAGTAGCAAATATAACATTTTCATCCCATTTTGCATTTTTTACATAATCTGATGCCTGTAACGTGAGCCTCGTTGTACAACAAAGATAAATACTGTCAACAGTTAAACCAATCCGCTGAGAGAAATATCAAATCACTGAATATAACTTTGACGAACACTCGGAACGCACGCGTTGCATCTATTGCGTAAAGCCATTTTTCATCTGGGTGCTTCCGACCATAATTGTGATTCAGAAAACGGCGCTCAGTATTAACTAAGTATTCATGTTGTTCGCAAATCGTCTTCCTATGCAACTTTGTCCTTGACTTCAGGCCGTGCTGAATATAAAAAGCAGCGCGTCGGTACTGTTTTTCGCGCTACAGAGGTACTCCTCATATTTTTTTATTGGGGTTTAACGGCATTTTCGACAGCCAGTGTCACCTCGTGTCAGACAGTTTTACGGATGGAGGAAGCCGGGGTACCAGGAGAGAACCACCTAGCATTGGCGAGCAACTGCCAGACTCCACAACAGCGCACAAGCAGGGTTAGCATTGGTTGAAGAAAAGTGGACCATTGACGTGCAATACGCCTTAATACACAGCACCACCGTGCCCCCCACGTAGGCAATCGGGGTTAAGCACCGTGTCCATGGACACAGCGCAGTTACCCATAGTGGAGATCGAACCGTCGACCTTTCGGTTTGAGTCCAATGACATAACCACTGAGCCGCCGCGCTCCCACTCTTCATATTGAACCACGTTGGTGATTAATATACGGGGGGGGGGGGGTCTTTAGAGTGTGAGAAAATTGTTACTTGCCTGAACTTCACGAGTATTTGACATTGGCAACACACCTCGTCGCCTGAGTGCTAGAATGTTTTATGTTCCCTATGGGACATCGTCGCCTGAGTGCTAGAATGTTCTATGTTCCCTATGGGACATCGCCGCCTGAGTGCTAGAATGTTCTATGTTCCCTGTGGGACATCGTCGCCTGAGTGCTAGAATGTTCTATGTTCCCTATGGGACATCGCCGCCTGAGTGCCAGAATGTTCTATCTTCCATATGGGACATCATCGCCTGAGTGCTGGAATGGGACATAGAACATTCTAGCACTCAGGCGACGACCTCTGTGAGTCGTGGCAAAATAAAACAACGACAACACGTACGTTTTTTTTCATTACTTCCAGATTCGCCCGTGTCCCGATTTTCGCTAACGTTGGCCGAAATACGAAATCGGTTTTCGAATTCCGAATTTCCGATATATTTAGCTACCAATATTCTCTCAGTATAATTAGACCATTGTTGTAAAAATCTAAATTTGTTTGCCTCTCAATGATGATGAAGAAAGAGAATTATATGAGAGGTGACTGACAATGGCTGGGTTGCCGTGTTGTGGACCTTATAACGATGGTTGTTGGGGACGCTTAAAGTACACATGAAAAGATAATGAATGCTAACTACATTCTCCTACTCTTAAGTCATACATTGAACCATATTTTTATCTGTAACGTGAAAGGTTTATGAAAATCCGATTATACAAAGTTTAACCCTTTGCAAATTGTAATCATAATATTAGACCAATTATTGCTTTCGTTGGTCCTTCAACGAGTCACATTTTCCAATGTTCACATGATCTAAAAGGAAAGGACAAGCGCGACATTTCACTCACACGTTCGTCCACAAATAATATAATTCGTTTCAAAAGACAGAAGCGCATCATCAATGAACTGTTTTGTATAATTTGCTCTTTTTGATTTGGATTTAAATGCGATAGTATGCCTATCTCCCACCGCATTAAACAAACTGCAAAGCGATAAGCACTGACAGACCAAGAAAACAGACTAAGAAAAAAATATTTGACTCCCACGCCGCATTGGCTTTTATATTGCTGTGTTTCTTCAAAGTTAAGTGATACAATACAGACACTGAGAAATATTCACGATACACCACAAGTGAAATCCAGATTACGTGTAAAAACTTAATGTAAGAACGCATCCGATTTGACGTTATGCGTGCGGGTGACGTTAACCTTTGATACTTTTGTACATCTTATTACGTAAGAAATCAAACAGTGCGTTGATACCTTTGTACGTCTTATTACGTACGAAATCAAACAGTGCGTTGATACCTTTGTACGTCTTATTACGTACGAAATCAAACAGTGCGTTGATACTTTTGTACGTCTTATTACGTACGAAATCAAACAGTGCGTTGATACTTTTGTACGTCTTATTACGTACGAAATCAAACAGCGCGTTGATATTTTGTGGTCATTTGTTTTATTATTATTTTTTCGATTTTTTAAAGTTTTAACCTCAATTCCTATTTTCTCTCGAATAGTGCTTAGTGACAACCGTTGAGCCAAATGTTATCACAGCTTAAAATATTAATATCATCCTGCTGTCAAGACTTCTTAACTGGCTAGTGCTAGAAGCCACTTTCAGGGCTTTTAACAAATGAGGATACCAGAGCAAAAGCCAACACGTTCCTTGCTAATATTTCATATTTAGTCAAACACAAATAATATTTTGTTTATATGAATTTGTTTTATTACAAAATATTGGAGAGTGCCGTAGGCACTCTCCAATAATTTATAATAAAACAAGTTTTGAATAGTAAATACAGACCACCAAAAATAATTTAGCCCTCAACCAGACAATCACTAATGTGAAAAATATCTTATTATTTGTTCTTTATGATATTTGACGTCGCATTTTGAAAAACGTCAAAGAAACTGAATTCCCAGTGACGTTTGAACGTCAGGATAATTAAAGTCTCAAAGGGTAAATCGGTGTATAAATACAGAACAAAAATCAGGTAGAGTACGGAGGACCGTTGCTCGCGTGAATTACACGAACAACTCCAACTCTGGAAGAGGGTTCCAGTCCCCATTACTTCATCCTCGTCGTGTTCTGTCTTAATATTCACTTAAAAAGGTCGATATTGTGTCTCTGCAAATATCAAATTTGGGAACGAATGGAATCCCGAATCGAATTAGGCAGAGGGCCTCGAATCGAATCTCGAATCGAGTCTCATGGCTCATTGAAGTTATAAATATTTCACATTCTTACAATCGTAAATATTGTCAGTTTCCACTCAATGATAAAATTTATTCAACGGCAACTCGTCTCTTTAAAGAAGTTATTCGAAAAAGCTATATAATCCTAAACACAGTCAGAGTAGTTTCGGTAGCGGAAACTCCTTAACCCTCTACTTAATATGAAAAGCAGACGACACTCGCAAATAAAATTTTTGAATAAGTAATTTTTTTCATTTTTTGTCTCAAAAACATAGGTTATGACCCCTCTTTGGAACGAGCTCGTTATAACCTATGTTTTTGAGACAAAAAATAATAAAAATTAATTGCCGATTTTTATGAATAGCGCTGGCCGGTTTTGGCCGTTACGTTGGGTAAAGGGTTAACCCTTTACCCAACGCAGACGATATCAAGATTTATTATTTTAAATATCATTTTTTTCAAATTTTTCAAAACATTTCAACAAAACCATATCATGTGACCCCTCGTTGGAACGAGCTCGTCAAGCTCGTCCCAACGAGGGGGTCACATGATATGGTTTTGTTGAAATTTTTTGAAAAATAATATTTTTTTCAACTGCTGAATTTGCATATAAAGCGGACGGATGCGGCCGATTCGTTGGGTAAAGGGTTAAAGGTGTCAACTCTTTTTTCCGATCATCAGGTTTTCGGCAGCGTTCAACAAAAGATACTTAGTAAGATATTGAGAACATCTCTGTGATTCGAACACTTCCGAATAATGCGACTCGTATCGAATCGAATCACCGAGATGATTACATGGGTAGGTGTAATACTGAATTGAGCAGTTACTATTATTGAGGGGGGGGGGGGGGTCATAGGCTATTAATAGTTCTGTTGCTAACTGTAAGGGACATTGTTTTGTAAGCGATCAGCTGAGTCGATCACTGAAACACACATAGAATGTATTCATGCGCCTGTTATGATAGCCCGTAGAGTTACCGGAAACGAGTCGTCTATATGATACGGAATCAGAATGAGTTCTCTATATGATACGGAATCGGAACATATTATGTTATACATAGCGTTTCTCATGGTTTTCAGGCCAAAATGTATATGATTGATAGATAAAAACTATTATCCCATTCGTGGGACGAGAAATTATATATTTCCACGAGCGGCAAAGCCGCTGGTGAAAATAGATATTTTTCCCACCTACTTCCGGGATGATTTAATCGTGAGTATCCACACACAACACTAGCTACCTTCAAAATATTTTTTTCAGGTATATAGGGGTAAACATTCCCACTGCAAACAATCGTAAAGGTCAAGAAAAGACCCTAAATTTACACTTTGCCGTTTGTCACGCGTGATCGATGACTATGACAAGCTAATTGCCAGTGTTATGTTTAAAACTTCATCTCTGAAACGGGTACCGGATTCGGATATTCTTTAGCTTCGGATTTTCTTAAAATGTGGGACATCGTATAAGACATATCTATTGAGTGTAATATCGGAGGAAGTGAAATCGACGTACAATTAATGCGTCAGCTTTGCTCCACCCATTCAATGAATCGAGGAAATCTGCTGTATCAAACACTGTATCATTTTACGACACTTGGACAATACATTCCTTGCATCTGTCTCCGTGGTATTATTGGTCTTTGCTGGGTTGACATCATTAGTATACCTTATTCATGAATTACGCGACAAATACGAACTCGTAAATCTCGTACCAAATAAAGGAAGACGGGATTTGAAAACAAAATAAACTGAAGCGGATAAATAATATAGTACCCGTGCTCCTAGTGAAAGACAAGGGCATCACATTTCTCTCACTCCCCCACGTAATAATTTAAACATATCATTTAATATTCTGGTATCACTCATGAATTATATGACTCAAATTTTGCAAAGCACTAAATATTTGACACATCGTTGTGAAATTTGCTTGTGACATATTTGCGATATTTTTGGTGGATATTACTGAGAAATGTATTGAGATGGTCCCCAATGTTTTCATTAGCTCTCTTGACAGGCAGACTTTTCGTGAAAGTCATGGAAAGCATGTACCCCTTGATTTTCATGTTGTTTTCGTGTTCTGTCTACATGTACATGACATGTGTAGGGTATTCAAACTTCATTTCAACACAAACCCTTGTGATTTAATGACTGAATGTGGCAAATGCAAATGTAAGAAGACATTTGTCTGAAGCAGAAATGTGGCGGGCTGTAGGGCTGGTGGAGCAAGGGGCTACCCATTGCCAGGTTGGTGAAGCCCTTGGTGTGCACCATACGGCGATCACCAGAGCCTGGTCAAGGTTTCAGCAGTATGGCACACCAGTAAGACGGCATGGTGGTGGCAGAGGCAGGGCAACATCTGCAGCTGAAGACCGGTTTTTGATCATTCAGGCCCGTAGGAACCGCTTTGCCACCGCAACCCTGCTTCGCAGTGACTTTCAGAATGCATCCGGGGTAAATGTTTCGGCGCAGACTATCCAGGCAAGGTTGCACGAATGTGGTCTCCGATCGAGAAGACCATGTATTCGCATTCCGCTGTCCCAAAACATCCGCCAGGCACGATATGAATGGGCCATGGACCACGTTGGATGGACCAGAGAAGATTGGCGACCTGTCCTTTGTACTGATGAGTCAAGGTACTGCCTAGACCACATAGATAGGCGTTCTAGCGTGTGGAGAAGACCAGGTGAATGATTCCATGCAGCCAACATTGCTGGGCATGACCGCTATGGCGGAGGGTCAATCATGGTCTGAGGCGGCATCGGCAGGGATGGACGTACAGAGCTCCGTGTCCTTGAACATGGTACATTTACTGCATAGCGGTACACTGATGAGATCCGGGATGTCCACGTCAGATTGTGTGCAGGTGCAGTGGGTGATAGATTCATTCTGATGGACGATAATGCCCCTCCTCATGTTTCCCATGCTGTCAGGAAGTACCGACAGGTGGGGAGGGGGGGGGGGGATTGAGCGTATGGACTGGCCAGCAAGATCCCCTGACCTCAATCGAATCGAACATGTCTGAAATTAGTTGCAGCTTGCAATTTCAGCCCATCCATTCAGGCCAAGAAGTGTCCAGGAGCTTGGTACCATGCTGGTCCAAGAATGGAAGAACATCCCAAAAAGGACTACAATGAACCTAATTGGGAGCATGAGAAGGCGTTGTCATGCTGTAATTAACATTAATGGGTCTCATACTCGATACTGATTTAATAATATCCATTTTCCATGGTTATCGTATTCAAAAGCTAAAAAATAATGTCAAACACAAATAATATCTTAATTTCTGTACTTAAATCATTCAAGATATAATTAAAAAATATATATATACACTTTTCATTACAATATTTCAACTAAAACGTAAAACAGGTAGTTGGATATACTTGGTGCTCAGCAAACTTTGAGTAGTATATTATTGGCTCACCAACGATAGTTGTGTGAGCCTATGGCATAGCCCTCATGTCGGCGGCGTCGTCGGCGTCGGTGTCTGCGTCGGCGTCCGGATTCATTCATTTTGAACTTTTGTGTGCAGGTTTTGATTTTTTTTTTATTTTGCTTTTTTTATATAAGCATGCTTTTCAGGGATAGTAATATTTTATTCAACCCTTTCCGTGCTTAGTTACTTGAATTTTGGACTTTTGTGTGCAGGTTTTGGACTTTTCTCTGCAGGTTTTTGACTTTTGTGTACAGGTTTTGAAATTTTGTCTTCGAGTGGAGTTTTACCTTACTGGCATATTGCCATGGTGGTTAACTTAACATTTCAGGGTATTTTTCTCAATTTTAACCCTTTGAAACAAATGTGATACTTTTTTTGACTTGCATGTGCAGGTTTTGAGGTTTGTCTTTCTTTTCTTCCAAGTAGATATTTTTCAAGTAGAGTTTCACCTTACTATCATATTGCCATTGTGGTTACTGTGACATTTACAGGGTATTTTTCTCAATTTTAACCCTTTGAAACAAATGTGATACTTTTTTTTTACTTTTATGTGCAGGCTTTGAGGTTTGTCTTTCTTTTCTTCCAAGTGGTGACTTACCTTGTAGCATATTGCCATGGTTCCTATTTTATGTTAGCATGCTTCTTGGGGCTATTATTATATTATTTAACCCTTTAGCTGCTTATTTACCTTAATTTTGTACTTTTGTGTTCAGGTTTTCGACTTTTGTGTACAGGTTTTGATATTTTTTTTTAAGTGGAGTTTTACCTCACTGGCATATTGCCATAGTGGATACTGTAACATGTTCAGGGTATTTTTCTCAATTTTAACCCTTTGAAACAAAAGTGACATTTTTTTTTACTTTTATGTGAAGGTTTTGAGGTTTTTTCTTTCTTTTCTTCCAAGTGGATATTTTTCAGGTAGAGCTTCACCTTACTGGCATATTGCCATGACGGTTACTGTGACATTATCAGGTATTTTTCTCAATTTTAACCCATTGAAACAAATGTGATACTTTTTTTACCTTTATGTGCAGGTTTTGAGGTTTGTCTTTCTTTTCTTCAAAGTGGAGACTTACCTTGTAGCATATTGCCATGGTTCCTATTTTATGTTAGCATGCTTCTTAGGGGTTATTATATTATTTAACCCTTTAGCTGCTTATTTTCTTTAATTTTGGACTTTTGTGTGCAAGTTTTGAACATTTTTTTTACTCAAGCCACCCCTTTACATTGGCCACCTGTTGGTGAGCCACGGGGTACTGATACCCCCTCTAGTTAGTATATGTTATTTAACCCTTTGAACTCTAGTGGTATATTCCATGCCAGTTCATTGGCAGCAATTGGAAGAGTCCATATTCATTATTTGGGGTAGACCAATCAATATTTTCAACGTGCAGCCTCCAGGCTGCACGTTGAAAATATTGATTGGTCTACCTCACACATTTACTGGACAGCCATCCTATTTAATGACGTTATGGCGTATCATATTCCTCACCGGAAATGCTGCCGCCCTGTTTCAAAGGGTTCATTGGTTTTGAGCTCTGAACTTTGAACTAAAAATCGACAGTTCGATCAGGATCCGCGCCATCTGCTCTGTTTCCTTGGGCAACACGGTTAATCCCGACTGTCCACGTGGGTGGGGACAATGTGGCGCTGTGTGCTCGGCAAGCCTGGAAATAAGCAGATTGTCATCTGCAGAATGAGGTCCCCAGTGGGTGAATTTAGCAGGGTAGCAACACTAAATTTATCCTATGTGAACCTCAATCTGAATCAAGGTCTCAGACCAAAACAGAAAGAGATACCCAGAGGATAAATTGGCCCACTGTATAGGATAGCATCAGCAAATTCACCCTCTGGGGACACCATTCTACAAAGGGCAGATTGCTTATTTCCAGGCTTTGTACTAAGCGTACTCGACGGCGCACTTCCCTTACATCGTTACTATCTATGCGTGTGCCGGGGTAGTACGTTGAAAGTCTGACAGATTCTCTCGCTTTCACCGTTCAGTGATTCTCTCCGGATACACCAGCTTCCTCCAGCCGAAAAAGTACGGCACAATGTGGCCCTATAGTTGTTGGAAGTGTCGCCAAACCCCAATAAACATAAACAAACAATAACAGTTACCTTTTGTGCAAGGTACTGGTCGCGAATGAACTAGACATCCCGCTTATAAAATACACCATGGAATCCATGTAGTGCCCAAAGCTACCATGGTATACGAGGATAATACTCTTGTGTAACAGGGTATTTTGGGGCAACACCATGGTCTATCCAGGTACTTTCCACAAGGGAAACACAGAACCATTCAGCTTTCGGGGGAACCAAGCGGCTGCACACCCCACGGCGACTTGAAATGTACTCCCACGCAGACCTGAAAATAAGCAGTCTGACATATGTAGAATGAGGTCCCCAAAAGGTGAATTTGATGATGCTATCCCATATAGTGGGCCAGTTTATCCTCTGGGTACCTCTTTCTGTTTTGTTTTAAGACCCTGATTCAGATTGAGGTTCACAGAGGGTAAATTTAGTGATGCTACCCTGCTGTGCAGGGTAGCATCACTAAATTCACCCTCTGGGGACCTCATTTTGCAGATGACAGTCTGCTTATTTTCAGGCTTGCTCCTACGTGCCCTCCTATCACTATTCCTAGATCCGTCATCCCGTATGAATCCAAGCACCTTATATGATTCCATTGAGCAACAGAATGACACACAAGCGTTGAAGACAGATATTACATGCGCGGTTCGAAATAAAGTGTGTGCAATTTTGAGATGTGGAGATTCTGTAAAAAATCTATATCTTCTCACCTCTGTTTTAGCGATCATGGAACTGCAGGCTGCGAAAATAATCAGACTCGCAGATATCAAAGGAAACTTACGTCTATCTGGCGGATAATTTGTTATTATCTGTTAACATTTTTACATATGAAATACGCCAACAAACCATTTATTTTGCCAGTATTAGAAAACACAGGAAGTTGTGTTTTACCAGTTCATCGCGGAGAATGGATTCTATGTATATGGGTATATAAAATATGTCCAGTTGTTTCTTTAACTATTGTGTATGGAATAATACTTTTGAACACGAACGGCTGTTTTGACGCAACTGTATGTATATAAATCAATTGTTGTTGTTCATGCTGCATTGGATCTTGTTCAAACATCATTGTTTTTTGTTTTATATTATTTTATCAGCGCGTGGCAGTTAATGGTGTGGCTGTTGCTACTGTGGCTACTGCTGTTTAATCTTTGTTTGTTTGTTTGTTTGTTGGGGTTTAAGCATTTGAACTCTAGTGGTATCTTCCATGCCAGTTCAATGGCAGCAATTAGAAGAGTCCATATTCATTATTTGGGGTAGACCAATCAATATTTTCAACGTGCAGCCTCCAGGCTGCACGTTGAAAATATTGATTGGTCTACCTCACACATTTACTGGACAGCCATCCTATTTAATGACGTTATGGCGTATCACATTCCTGACCGGAAAAGCAGCCGCACCGGGTTCAGAGGGTGAAGACATTCAACAGCTCCGGCCATGTTTATGGTTTACCCAGGGAGAACCACCTATCAACGATGAGTAACTGTCAGTCTTGCCAGATTTCTAACCCGGAACGTGTAGGGTTAGCAGCGGTTGAAGGGAAGTGCCCTACGCCTTAGTACGCAGCACCCCATTAGCTCCGAGAGGCGGGAGGGGAGGTGGCAACTGCCCCGGGAATTTTTGTGTTTTAAAAATGTGTAGACCTATCGATTCGTCTGAGCTGAAAGTCGTGGGAAGGCTTTTGATACGGGCCTCCGGCGCGGTTGGAAGTGACAAGAGTACGTAGTTGCATTACTGACCAGGTTCCATTCATATAAAAAAAAATACTTGCTCCAGTTTGTGTTTGTTGGTTTTTCACCGGTCTTTCCTGCATCGTGGTGGTCACGGTTATCTTTGGTGACAAAATGCACCATACACACAGAAATACTGGTAATAAATTACCCAAATTGTAGGGAAATAATTGAGTAGATATTGTCAAGAAAATGCAAGACAATGCTTCTCCTAGCACTACTAATTTAAAAGAAATTTTCTAGGGACCCCCCACCCCTCACCCGCGCTCATCGCTTCGAGCCTTCGGGCCCTTTCAACATATTGCATATTGCCCCAGTGCCCGCCCTGCTCTCGGTGACCTTGCAGCGCCCACGTGATCCCATACAGGCAAAAGAATTACCTAAAGACACAACGCAGTGTCAGGATCGAGCCGTCAACCTCTCGATCTCAAGTCCGATGCTCTAACTATTAAGTAACCGCGTTCCCTTGTTAATCCTTTACCTAACGTGATGTTCAAAACCGGCCAGCGAATATTCACAAGAATAGCCATTCAATTTTTTTTTAATTATATTTTTCTATCAAAAAGGAGCAGTAAGGTGAAAAGTAAATGCGTATAATCGACTAGTTGGTGAATAGAATGTCTCAGTCGGTACTTGTTTTGGTTCATTTTAAAAGGGGACTCCCTCCACACAGAATCAACTAACAGAGGTCATTACAGAGATCAGTGCTCGACCGCCATTCAACCATTCATACAATTTTTGCGGGAGTGAAGAGGTTGCCGCACCGGATTTTATATAAAATGACATTCATGCATCGACATTGTCACATATTTGAACATAATTACATTGTTAATGTAGTTATACGTTTTTGGTCCAAATACTCAATTCCCATTGGTCAGCTGGATAAAAACGTCATGACCAAATGTAATTCATTTTCCAATGAATACATTTGGTCGAACTTTGACCTGCATTTACGGTAGAGCGCAGTTGACAGAATGTAATTCGGGCGCTGTTTGGGCGGGTTTTTAACTTTTAGCGCCTCTCGCAGTGATCAACTCCGCTGCTGTTTCTTTTGTGACATTTCCTAACTGTGACATAAAGCCCGTTACTAAAATACTCGTTTCCATTTCTAAAGTTGTGAAAATTAAAAATCAGAGTTGTGCGCTTTGTCTTTTGTGTGAGGGTGGTTTTTCGCCTCGTTCGTTTGTACATGTTTTATTTCGTCTTTCTGCTTTGATGTTTGGTAAAAAGTTGTTTAAACAGTTACGGAATGTAATTATAAGAATTGAATGCAATTTTTATAATCTTTATTGAAGTATGAACGTGTGGGACTGGGTAAAAATTGTATGAATCCCCTCGGGATTCATACATAATTTGTACCCATTCACACACGTTCATACTCCAATAAAGATTATAAAAGTTGCATTCAATTCTTAAATGTAGGTAAATTGGCATGCATGTACCACCTTGATCCCCTAACAAATCACAGACGGCAGCTTCTTGCAACACAGTGCAGCTACAAACTCATCTTCATATCACCTTGAGTGAATAACAAACTTTGTTTTTTTGTGCCATGTATAACACCTCTTTGTAAATTTAGTTCATGGAAAAGTTGCTTTTGCTGGTAATTAAAAAACCTAAGATCTAAATAAAAAATATGAATAAAAAAAGGAGATGATGACCCCTCATTAGAACGAGCTCGTTCTAATGAGGGGGTCATCAGCTCCTTTTTGAGGGGGTCATAGGTTATGCTTTTGAGACAGAAATTAAGAATTTTAGCCATTTAATTTTTTTGGAGAGACTCGACTTCTATTATTTATTTATTTACTGGTGTTTGAGGTCACATACTTATGCACAATGGCTAATCGTGACCGTGCCAGTTTTACGGATGGAGGAAACCGGGGTGCCCGGACAGAACCACCGAGCATCGACGCGCAACTGTTAGCTCCTCAACATTCTAACTCTGTTCAAGCCCCGCTCAAGCAGGGTTACAGCGGTTGAAGACATGTGCACCATCGACGTGCAGTGCGCCTTAGTACACGGCGTCATCGTGGCCCCATGTAGGCAACCGGGATAAAGTGCCTTGCCCAAGGACACAACGCGCGTCGTTCCGGACGGGGAACTCAACTTCTAGTCAGTGTTAAACATGCAGGCGAGTGGCCTAATTCTATCTAGTTCAAATAGCAAATATCATGGCCTGTGGTAAATAGCTGTGATGTATCTCAACCACACGTCACGATTCGTTAATTGAACACTCAGATACATAGAAATTCAGGAATGATATGGGTCATTATTGTTGGAATGTTATGAACGAGTTTACTGTTACGCCAGGTTGTTTACAGTGTCAGCAATATAAGAAAGTCGACTGATCATCCAGACTCCCTGTAACGTTAAGACAGCACGTCGAGACTTGGTTTTAGTAATGCAACACGTGGGTAACAGAGGTGCATATATAATATTTCGCTATTTTTTTCAAAGTGACAAAAAGAAGGCCGATATTTAAAAAAAAATGACTTTCTATAGCAACTATTCTGATTTTTATCTCGGCTTTCAGAAAAAAAATGCGATTCGGTCATCATCTGTACAGAACTGACAGAGTGACATGTTTATGATTATTCAAATAAAAAATACGTAAGATGGTAAACATTGAGCCACCGACCAGATGGATACAGCGTGGTTTGGGTTGTTGAAGAACACTCATAATCATGCAAGCTAATCTCTCCCCGCACAATATTGTTTAACGGGAATTCTGAGCCTCACAATTCACCAGGTCAAACCGGTAAACTTATTACTGAAGATTTCCCGCAAATTTGAATGGCTTTGTGAGGTTATAAATTTATAAAACTCCACCTGCATTTCAAAGGCTTAAAAGTGAAATGGGAAATTCAAGTCAAAACAGAATTTCCTATCAATTATCAGATTTTAAACATGGACCTTACAATCCAATCGAGTTTCACCTTCACCCTTTCCCCTCTCTCTTACTTCATGGGTGGATTCGGGGTGGGGTGGGAGGCACAGGATATTATGGCGATAAAACATAGACATCCACTAAAGGTACTGGATGACCACGTGTTATCGCCGACAATACCGTACTCCGTGTATGCAGCTATAGGCCTGTCTCTTACTCGCGTCTCATGTGAGCATTTCAGTCATGTGCAAAGAATCCGACGGAGAGCCACATTAACCTTCCATGTTCCAACATTTCCCCATGTGACTCCCCGGACCCTGCTGACAAGGGTAGGGTACCCCAACTCGTGCTCGCCGCTACAATCATCGAGTGATGCTTCGCACCATGGACAATGTTTGAAATGTTGCGCCCCATCGAACTCAGAATCCTGAGTCCGCTACTGTACTTCTCGAAAGATTTGAAGAAATATTCAGAGAAGCTTATATGTTGTGGTCTCATGACACTTAATCCTAACTGCCCGAATAGGTGCAGTATGCCTAGGCGTAGTGTACGTTGAGTGTACACATGCTTTCAATCCTGCATATTTGTGTCCGGTAAGTCAGATGAAGAGACCAACAGTTACTCGCCGCTGCAAGATGGTTGTCTCCATGTTCTCCCTTCTCCTCTCTGTGAAACTGTCCGACAGAACATGTCCATGGCTGTTGAAAGTGCCTTTAAACTCCAATAAATAAATAAATAAATAAATAAATAAATAAATAAATAAATAAATAAATAAATAAATAAATAAATAAATAAATAAATAAATAAATATCTGAAACGGAGAAAACACTTTCTCAAAATCGTTCACAGAAGAGAACACACATTATAGTAGAAATAAAGGATTATCGTCATTACTATAATGTGGAAGAGGCAAAAAATACCCTTAACTGGTAGAATGCTGGAAGCCCATATTTGGGCTTTATTCTGAAATGCAGATGCTTCAGCTTAAAGGCTTCATTTTTGGAGGATGAGCTTCATATTACCTTTGAAGTCAAATAATTTTGTCCATTAGGATTTGCCTTGTTACAATTCATGAGAGAGTGCCCATTGGCACTCTCTCGTGAATTGTAACAAGGCAAAGACACATGAACAAATTTTGATGACCAAACATAATTCAGCACTCTACCAGTTAAATGATTAATACAGATTTGAAGTACTTCATAAAAATCAGCTCCTCCACCAGTCGATGTTTGGCCAAAGTTTAAAGGGATGATTGACTTCCTATTCTCGGTAGATAACTTACTGTAGAGGCTTGCAAATCCAAGTGTATCTTTCCTGGGACCAATGCTATAAAACGTAAAATTTTACAGTTGTATTTTTTAGAATTGTATTTTCTACTTGTTAATATAACTGACTAAAATGAATCATTAGCATTCTAAAAGATATGGCAATTTGCCAATGAGCAAATTGCCACATCTTCTTAAATGCTAATGGTTTATTTCAACCCATCTAAAGTCATAACTAGAAAATATAATTCTATGAAATGCAATTGTAAAAGTTGTATAGTACTGGACCCTGGGTGAGGGGAAAAACCACATGTTCATAACGGACTACGGATAGTGTTCATACTGTGAAAATGTGTGTTTCAGTTTCACAAACAGAAAGTTATAAATGTGGCTGACGAGTAGGAATGAAGATAATGGGATTTCAACAGAAGCGATAGGAGGTTATTGAAATTGAGTGTGCGTGGTGGGGTCTATTCAGCAAAAGCGATAGGGGGTATTCAAATCGTGTGTGCGCGGGTGGAGGTGGGGCATCTACCTCCCATGTTTCGACCCGGTGGAGAAGAATTGTGAAATGAATCTACAAAATACAATTTCTATGATTCTCGAGTCTTGCTGAGAGCGATGGAAGGTGCTATTAGGTATGTATGTGTGTAGAGGAATGGTGACGCCTATTAGGATGCTATTTTGAAACAGTTGACTACGCCCTTTTGTATTACCCACATTTTTTGATCTCATACCAGTAAATGTACAAGGACCTGCTCGCCACTGTTTTTTTTTTTTTTTTTTTGGTTTTTAATTATGGTCTGGTCAAAGCTTGGTGTATCTCTTCCACTTCAACCATCTTTCAAACCAAAGGCTGGAATTCGGGTTGAAAGATGTTTAAAGTAGGAGAAAAAGACCGAAGTGTCGAAAGGTGCAGCTTGTCTGTAAAAAAAAGTGTGCGTGGTTCAAATCCAGAAGCGGCGGAATCGTGGCGAAGAGGCACATATGTTCTGGATTTGAACCGCTGTGGGATCAGCACCCAACTCTATCCCATCCCACCATTTTGCTTTTTTCACCCTTTGGAAATAATTTTTTTATCTGTTATTACAAAGACGGTCAATGCATTCCCTTTCGCTTTATCTCAAACAAAGTCCATGAAATTTACTGCAATAGTTTCCCAACTGTTCTTGGAAATAAGGTCAAAGGATCAAATTTTATTTCTCGGGTGATTTTATTACATCTTCGATCATGTTTTAACATTATTCGAGGTTTAAATTTTAACTCTTTTCCAAAATGGTGTGCTCGTAAAAGTTGAACTGACGTAACCCTCTAAGTTGACTGTAGAAAGAAAATCACACCTTGTGCATATTATTTGATGGGAGAAACAAATTATCTCTCTAAACTGCGTGACAGATATATAGGTGTTGGCACACAACTTCGGTTTCAGATATGTTGTGTCCTTTCATTTGCGCTCATCCAGTGGCGTATTTCTATTGGCGCATATAGCTTCCTTTAGTCAAAGTGGTATTGGTGGTAGGGTGAAAGTTTAACGATGATTTTTCCGACGGCCTGTCAAAACCCATCCACGCAAATCAGTGTTTTTTTCTAAGCCGTCGGCGGAAACTGTCTCTCGTGAGAGAGATTATATTTATTTAGACATTGTGTTTCCTTTGACAAAGCTCTCCGAGCGCTATCAATACCACTTCTTCAAAGTGAAGGGTGCACATTATTTTGGCACTTTCTTTTCAAAAAATTTTCATCGTAGCTTTACATAACGCAAAGAGTGGATTAACATCGAAACATCCATGCGATGTCGTTTCAATCCGGGCAATAACCGACATCTTGCGAAAAACCATAATAGGTATAAACAAAGTTTCAGCCAATGGACCACTGGAGGTGATGGATGGTGTCGTTTCGTTAAAAGGACGCCTATATTTCGTATTCTGTTTCGCACAATATTTGTGTAAAAACTCCAGTGATAACGCACGTTCCGCGTACAGAACTGTAATCACTAAAGAAGTGGGCATATAATTTCGACCGGATCACGACAGCGTCGCGATCCGATCGAAATTCTCTATTCGCCCCCTCCCCCCCCCCCCCCCCCCCACACACACAACACTGTTAAATCTCATTAGTCGAATAAAAATTTCGAGAATATTAAATCTCAAATTCCATTTTCGTTTCTTTTCCTTTGTCCCGTTGTTATTTCACAATAGTTTATTAAGGAAATCTCAACCCACTAGTGGAAGTATGTCGCGATTGGGTCGCGAACCGATATACAAATACACCATTTTTCGATCACAGAGCTGTAGTGTGGGTAATTTGAGAAACGCATTGACACTAGCACTAAAATGTAAGAAACTTCAATTAGTCAAATAAAAAAGCTTTGAAATATAAGATTTTACGTTCTTCTGTTGAGAAATAATCTTGCGAAATGATTCCTTTTTCCTGGGTATCACGGATAAAAAAGACAGGAAAATAAAGAAATTAATAAGCTATGGGTTAAAGAAGACATATTTAGTAACAAAACATCCGTTTCTAGTCCAATTTGTCGTTTAATAATTAGGCTATTAAACTCTAATAAATCATATGTCGATAGTAAGATGTGTCTATATTAGCACATCGAAATCACAGAAGTATATATTTTGTATCGTTTAGAGAAGGACGTTTCCTTGTTTTCTTGCGAGGGGATTAATAAAGATAAAATCTTCCCGTCAAATATTTGTATAAACGTTGTAAGGAATTTGTCAGTGGAGATTTTATGGGTGAATATGATTTATATCGCCGCACTGTATGAAGAACCTTTCACAACTCCTATCTTATTGAAGTAATCTTTCTTTCAGTTCTCTTCAAAGAAACATCAACAATACCTCAAAGCTATTGGAGGCGGAGATATCACGTGACACTGGAGCTGTCAATTTGGTTATGAATTGAAATTTAGCATGTCGAATATCGGACAGAAAGAAATAAATTTTGCGAACCGCCAGACAAGCAAAATGTATTTTACACCGTCGTCCGCATACCAGGCCTGTTATCCTAGTGAAAATGGATATGGGTATGACTCCCATCATGGATACGGACAGCCAGTCCCTTCACCAGAACATTTCTACGGTCAAAACACCTGTGTGGTTCAAGGACAGGGGGTGATTAGCGACTCGCCTCCGAATCAGTCTTTCTCAGACCCTTTCGGAAATATATGTGTTCAAAATGGTGCTTCTACGTGTGGACTTAATTCTCCAAGTCAAAAAGATGGATCACAGAATTCTGGAAAACAGCAGGAGATCTATCCGTGGATGAAGGAGTCTCGACAGAATAACACAAAACGCCAGCAGGCAGCTGTGACTATTACAGGTACAGTTTATGTTTTGATGCATAGCTTATTGCCGCATAAAAGTCAGTTAAAGTGAGACATAACATAATATGGCCCTCCCTTAACAGTTAATAATAGAAAATAAATGGCTGATTAAAACGATACCAGTCTTAAAGGTCGTGTATCTAATTTGTTCATTATTTTATGATCTGCCTGGGAAGATTTATTGTTTCGGGAGATTTATCGAGGTAAGAGAACACTTTAGCCCCGTCAAGACCAATAGAAATCACTCCCTCTAATTGTTCTTGATGACTGCCGATTTCTCCCGAATCAAAACAACATTAACCCTATTTGTACCTAAAAATAACTATTTTGTGAGATGATATATTCCTTTCAGAGCTAACCCTCTCACACGCCTTGCACTTAACCCTCTTTACAACGATGTCCAAAGCTTTGAAATTGTAAATATATCCCATAATGCAACTGGGAATTTAACCAACTTAGTCTTGTTTGACCGAGCTCTTTGAGCTCGGTCAAACAAAATGAGTTGGTTAAATTCCAACTTGAATTGTGGGAAATATTTTGACATTACAGTACAGAAGATACAACACGCGTAATTTGTTGCCGGAATGAGAAGCAAGTATCTAATGAGAGAGATTTTTCCGAACTGTTGAACAAAAATACGCGAAATTTATTCACAACACAACACATAACGGCTACGTTTTTATTTTTCCTTTTTATTCATTTTTTTTTATTGTCTCCTTTTCTTGTGAAAATTTGATATGGCTAATTGCAATAGTGAGACCTCCATTTAAAAAAAATAATATGCCTCTTGTGAATATCTTCTAAAAGGTTTACCCATTTAAACTGGAATTATTTTATTTTAACCCTTCACACATTTAAAACAAAACGACAAAACATCATGTTTTCCCGAAGTAACTCAGTAATAAATACCCTTTCTTCCAAAACATTATTCAGAACGAGAGCTCAAAACAATTGCTTTCATAGGAAAAACAAAATTTGAATGGTGACAGGTTAAAGACTGTGCTTTATAGATTTAGTCGGTTTATAAGCCACACCCACCCCCTGCTTGTTCTTCTGCACTTACACCCCACAATCAAAGGGGTATTTATTTATTTATTTATTTATTTATTTATTTATTTATTTATTTATTTATTTATTTATTTATTTATTTTTACAATTTATTTATTTATTTATTTGATATTATGTGGTTATGTTGGCACTAGTTTATAAAGATACAAAATAGGATATACACAACTGTTTAAGGGTAAACAAAAAACTCATGAGCTTACGTAATCTGCCAAACTCGAGACCAACACAAACATTACCTTTCGAACTGTCCTATTTTTATATTCTTCTTTCATACCTAATCGTATGGTGCTCCTCAAGCGCCCTCCATTGTGCGCCTAAGAGCTTAGATTTTAAAAACAGTGTGCATGTGTTGCATTAGTTTGTAAGAATATTGTTTATTCCAGTTTAAACATCATTTGGATAAGGAATTTAGGAGAAAATCTAATTTTTTCACAGTCGTAGAGAAGAGATATGTTTCTACTTTGAAAGTGGGGATGGGGGTTCCTACTCTAGCCCCACCTAATCTCTATACCTCCTGCTTATGTAGAGATCGTAATATAACATAAAGCGGCATATATGATGGATTCATTTGTCAAAATCGGATAATTAACCCTTTGCCCGATGCAGAATAAATTAAAAAAAATTATTTTAAATATTATTTGTTTCTAATTTTTAAATATAATCCAACAAAACCATATCATGTGACCCCTCTTTGGAACGAGCTCGTTCCATTGAGGGGTCACATGATATGGTTTTGTTGAAACTTTTTTAAATTTTTGTTTTTCAACTTCTGATTTTGTAAATTAACCAAGCTGATGCGGGCGATTCGTTGGGTAAAGGGTTAACTATTCAATACTGAGTTCATTAATGGAATTATTCAACAGACTGTTACTCACAATAACATAAGCGAATCTATTCTGTGTTTTTAGGGTGGTTCAATAATACTTTTTACCATAGCCCAGTAGGGCTCTGGAAAAACATATTTCTGAATCTTCTTACCGAGTCTTGTCTATTTTGTCGTCTCGCCATTGAAGGATACGTTTTTATTCTTTTACAAAAAAATATGCATAGGGAGGGGGGGGGGGGGGGGAATGGTTTAATTAAAACAACATTTTTTTGTTCCCAAAAGAAGTGAAAACATGAAAAACGTATCGCATAATACTAATCACTGTTGATTCAATATCACACCGCGGTCCATCAAGAATAAGAAAAAAAAATTAAAAATAGGTCTGGTGCCGTCAAGTTATTGGGAATATATTTTTTTTAATTTCACCCATCAAGAGATTATGGGGGTCCCGCAGAAAGAATGAAACAAACTGATAGAATACCCCACAGTCTGTTAAAAGGGCACCTTTGATTTCAAACACTTGTGCGAATGTACGCGATTATTTCTGATCTAAACTCAAGCCCGTCGACAATCCCTCCTGAAAACTGAGCAATTGCAACTAAGATGAAGCTGTTCTGCCCCAACCGTCATCCTCCAAACACTGCCTGTTGTGGTATTGGGTGTTTTGATGGCTGTGGGGTTGCATTAGATAGGGGGGGGGGGTGAAAAATATTTCCCCGCAAACAATTTACCCCACTATTTTTAGCGCCCGAATTAGACATTTCCCCCGACATTCCCCAGCGTTTGCACCTCCAGTTTCGCAATCACCCCAATTTTTATAAAACTTTAAAACTTTTGTCATCGCTCTATTTTTATGTGGTGGGGACGGGAGGGGGGGGGGGGGTCAGAGCTAGAGTTGTGTGATCGATTAGGCTTTCAGATATTAAGACATTTTTCCACTGTCAGTTCTACAATGAATTCATGGCGCTCCAAACCACAAAACTCCGAACAAATAATTTTAACACGAAAAGTATTTGCTAAAAATTTTAACCGAATTCAGTTTAAAGGAAAACATGCAATGATTTTATTGATTTCGTTTGCCCTTTGGGTCAACTTGTTTTCTTTGAAAGCTGTAGTGGGGTTCTTGGGAGGGTATATACGTAATGTATAACGCTACTTGCAATTGGTTAATTGCTGCTTTTCAGCAAGCAAATATTGTGGAAAGGGTGCGATAAAATGAGCTAATTCAACAACTTCTGGGTTGCGAAAAAAGACGAAGAAATAAATTTTTCGTCTATTCTGAAGCGAATAATGGCGTTAAAGACTCACTCATTTCCTTTTAGTCTTTTGGAAAAAATGTTGATTTTCACGCATTCAAAAATGCCCCCCCCCCCCCCCCACCCCACCTCCAAAACAAAAAACTGTTAGGATTTGTATTCATCTTAACCATTTACCAAACGTAACGGCCAAAACCGTTCAGCGCTACTCTCAAAAATCGCCAATTAATTTTCATTATTTTTTCATTTTTTGTCTCAAAAACATAGGTTATGACCCCTCGTTAGAACGAGCTCGTCGAGCTTGTTCCAATGAGGGATCATGATCTATGTTTTGAGACAAAAAACGAAAAAAATTAGTTATTCAAGAATTTTTTTGCAAGTGTTGTCTGCTTTTCCTGTTAGGTAAAGGTTTAATCACCTAACGTAACAGGAAAAACAGACAGCGCTACAGAAATCGCTGTTCATTTTTCTTTTAATTTTTCACTTTTTGCCTCAAAAACATAGCTTATGACCCTCACTGGAACGAGCTCGTTCCAATGAGAGGTCATAAGCTATGATTTTGTGGCAAAAATGAAAATATACAGTTATTCAAGAAATATACAGTTCATATTAGATAATGGATTTATAAATGGTGACGTACTCCAATATTAAATATGCATGTATACATTTATTTTCCAACTCTAATGGCGCTATTTAAATTTTTATTCTTTCCTATTTCGGGAGATGCATATTTTTTGAAGTGTCCTTTCTGGTTTCCAATATCATTCCTTTGATGTAATGATTCTTTGTTTATTCAAAGTTAATTTTTTAAAGCTTTAGACGGCACCTCCCAATCCGGTGGATTTGCGAAGTTTGTGCTTGGCCAAGGCAAAGGTTCTCAAAAACAGGAACGAAACATTGAACGAAACACAATACTATTAGTGTGATGCACGGGTGGAATTTGATACTCAAAATGGAAGGGGTGGGGAGGGGGTCAATTCGAAAATAAGCGTCCCGGAACAACAAGCGACATAAAATTGTTGTTCGCCCACATGCAGAATCATGCTGGAGTGCATCGAAAAATATTAAAAATAACCTGTGGTACCTCTGAAAACTAGATAACTGACAGTTTTAAAAATGAAAATGAGCCTAAATTGAAACAGTCTAACACGAAACAAACAACAGACCAAAAAGCACATTGCTTTAATTAAAACAATGCTTGATAATTCTACACAGATAAAGTCAGAAATCCGTCAACCCAAGACATTAAATATCAAAATTTTAAAATTAAATTTATGACTGTGAAAATCTCGTCACATTTGTGGTATTGCGTACTTATGACACTGCACGTTACATCTTTTCACAGAAAATGGACGACATTTTCACCTAAATTGTTGTTGGGAGTGGGGAGAGGATGGGTCAGATGTCATCTCGTGTTATGTTATTCTTGACAGGTACTACCGTAATATCTGTCTTCCATTGAGCAACATCGCAGGGATGAAAGATTTCAGCTAATTTGCTGACATCGGCTAACTGGTAATCAAAATATGGGTTTTTTTTCTCTATCAGTTGACATCAACATAATTTTCGTGTTCATTTATAGAAACAAATCGTCCCCTGAGTTCCAATGTGTTCTATGTGCCTACTGGCACATAGAACACATTGGAACTCAAGGGATGAAATGTCTGCTAACAAATAACATATCTCCTTTTAGTTACAAACTCAGTTTTCCCCAATATGGCCCTAAAATATTAGAAATTGTCACTATATAGCTTTAGATGCTGATATGATGTTGCGCCCAATGAATGGATAAATAAAATATAAGAACTTGAGCCAATTTGGTCGTCCTTCTCCTTTCACTCTCTCATCTTTCTGGCATGCTCAGAATCCTTGACAAAGTTCTCTTTCTCAAACTGAAACGACGAAATGTAAGCATTGGACATGAATAGCGCTGATCATTAAAAAAAGTAATTACTGTTTGTTTCAAAACCGAAGTGATCAGCCGAAGAATTTTCTTGCAGTCTTCAATTAGACTGGTGATTTGGTGTTTTGGAACTGAATCATATTACCGCATTTCATCAGCAATTCTAAATGTACAGAGAAAAATGTAGAAATTACTGAACACAATAGCGTCACTAAAACATTTAACACTTTACCCAACTAAGAGGATATCAAAATTTATTATTTTAATTATTGTTAGGTAAAGGGTTAGGGGAGAAAAACTGAAAATGAAAATGAACAGCAGGGTGTATTTTTTAATATTTAATTTTGTTGGATAAATATAATAGGAAACAATTACCAAAAGTTCGTTTTCATCAATAAATATTCAGAATTATTTCCTGTAAATTTAGTTTATAAACTAAGTGCTTATGCTTTGACCTTCTGAGATAAACGGTCCCTTTCCGTCCAGAAAATGAAAAAATAAGGCAATAATATTTATCATCACCACTATTGGTAAGAAAAGGTCTTGACATATATTTTTTAAATGAACACATATTTTCGGTTCATAAAATCATTAGACATGTTTTGGCACAGCTATAATCCTACAGGGATGAGATTTTTTTTATCTGGTTTTAGTTTATTTCTTCTTCTTTCCAATACATCACTTTTATATCTCTTTAAATTTACGTGAAAATGGTCCTTCAAACAGTTTTCATGTAAATTCAAACAAATAAAATACTATTCTCAGCATTTTTCCTGTTGAGGATATCATTCATTTCGTGATATAAACCTGATATTTAAAAAAGTTTCCAGTATGTAGACACAATTTCAAATGTTTTGAGTTTATTGTATAAGACGTTAGTCTCGTGTCTTTATCACCAAAATATCACCCGTAATTAATTATTTAGGATGGTCGTTTGTAACGGGATGGCGGTATCATCATCAAATAATTTTATGGTCTTAGTTATTTATTTATTCATATCTTCGGGGCTCTGCAACACTCGTAGAGCACCCGTCTCTCCCGCGATGGTAGCTGTAGCTTTTCATGGTGCCTACTTTCGATAACCACCCATTTAATAACATAATTGTGCAATTTTGTGGTAAATAAGATACTATGAAGATATTATTTCCAGAGCGAACGTCCCTCAGACGAATGTGAAGGATTTATTTATTTATTTATTTATTTATTTATTTATTTATTTATTTATTTATTTATTTATTTATTTATTTGTCGCGGTTTTAGTTTTTTTGAAAAAGGAGTATTTATTCACTGGTAAATATACGTTATAATTATTATAGGCAACCAGCAGATTTCTCTGATTCGATGATATTCCTTAACTCCGTTCACTCTGATGTCAAAATATCCAAATTTCAAGTAGCCATTTTTCCCATAATGCAACTGGGAATTTAACCAATTCACTCTTGTTTGACAGAGCTCAATGAGCTCTGTCAAACAAGATTGAATTGGTTAAATTTCTAGTTGCATTATGGGAAAAATCTGCACCTTGAACTTCAGATATTGCGACATCATTGTTCAGGGGGTTAAAAGGAAAATGGCAAACAAATTTAGGTTAAAAAAATTAGCTAAATAAACAGAATGAATACAAGTATCACACCAGTTTAACCCCCCACCCCGGTACCTGCCCCCCCCCCCCCCCAAAAAAAAAACTGAAAAAATTGAAAGCGAAATAATGGGTTGTTAAAATTAATTCATTTACGGAAGCATTAAACTTTTGGAAATCAATTTTTTATATTTTATTATTTATTACGTACACTTCGGTTTTTCGACGAATTGAATCAACAATTCATGGTTGGAGGCTGAGGATGGACACACATATCGCGTCAGGAATTGTTTCCATAAAAGTATTTAACGCCTTCATGCAGTTTCGTTCTCTGAAATATTTAGATAAATTCATGCCTTTTCCGTCATGACGATACACTAAAATCAGTTGGATTAAAAATTAACCAAAATCAACTGGGCTGTGCGAATATGAACCCAATTGGGTTCACATTCACTCAGTCCAGTTGATTTGGGTTGATTTTTAACCCAACTAATTTTACAGAGTATTGACAAATAGTTTACTATAATGTCCTGCACGTTCAGGCACGTGTATATTAAAACCAGCCTCTGATTAATTGTTGAAAACATCTCGGAGAGAGAAATTAGTCAAATGAAAGAGTTATAAAAGTGTGTTATCAATTTTATTGACCTTTCTTACGTAAAGGCATGTGTAATTGTCCTTCATGAGTCCTAAAAGTGAACGTGACTGGATAAGACGTAAAGTCGAGTTTTAATTACAACAGCCTTCTGTTATAAACGAAGAGAACTAGGAAAAACATAAGAAAATATGCCAAAACTAAGTTTTTGTTAAAATCTATTACGTTACGAGCGCAAATTCCCCGCGGTAGAGATAAAATTACTTCGAAAATGACACCTATATCAAAACATCAAAAAATGTAACATTTCGCAAGCATCTCTTATGCCACATTCCAAAAGTCAAAATACATTGCTCGATAAAATTCTGACCTCGATTCTGACAATTTTATCAGAGAAAACATTTCATTGGTGAAATTCTCTTCTGGATTTGATTGACGTACATGTCTGTTACTGTGTTTCGTCTAATTTTAAAACTGTTTGTGGAATCCGAAAACGATTTTTTTCCTGCTGTACCACTGCAAAAATACACAATACAGGTACCTCTTTTGGACCGAAACCACAGCATGGAATCGGGCGAGTACGATTTATTTTGCCAGACGAGATTAGACATCCAAATCTTATATTCAGGACCGAAGCTAAGGCCTCTGATATTTGGATGTGGAGATGCGTGTGCGGCACGCGCAAAGCCAGACTAGTTGAAGTGAGGAACAACATACTTCCTCCACTTTATTTCCGTGGCCGAGGAAAGGGTGGGGCCCTGGGTAGTAACCCCGAGCCCGGAACTTTGTGGGCCCGGGTTTGGCCCAGGAGTCAAGGATTCTTGGGTTAGGCCTGCCCCCCCCCCCCCCCCCCCCCCCAGTTCAAACATGGCCTGAAAGACTGTGTTTTAATTTCTTTGGTTTGGTACTTCCTTTCGAGAACGTACCAAGCCAAAAAATTAAAATAAGTCTTTCAGGCCATGTTTGGACAAGCCACCCCTCAAGGTTCTGACTCCTGTGCCAACAGTTAAGAAGAAGGGGCTGTTTGTGAATGGATCTCTGCACTTGACCAACGGTTGTAATTTGGACTGCATGATTCTTGAAACATGTCTGAACATGCTGCTGGAAACATCATTTTGACGGCCAAAAAATAACGTGATTTTTTATCCAAGAAGCCGCCAGAAGTCTCCATTCAGGAACTGATTTCAAAATTTTCTTTGGGGGTGGGGACCCCCAAAACCTCCCTATCATCAATCGTGTCTTCGGCATCTGCATCAATATCCCGACACTTTTGAAAGGAGGCCCGTCACAGAATTAACCGTGGGTACCGAATTTTCTCTCCCCGGTCCTGTTCATTTCTGAAGAGTGTATAACCACCAGGGTATTTCTCGGGAAATAAATAATAAGCTTTCATGTCAATTGGAGCACCGTGAGTAGGCCTACTTCTTGATAGCTAAAATACCCAGAACATGGAAGTATAACTATAAAGAAATAACCCCGAAAAATACCAGGGTAAGAATATATGAACCAGTTTTAGGGATCACATACATATAAGGTTCACATTGTTCAGGAAAAGTGAGGAAACATGTCCTCCTCTCCTATTCCCACTATGCCCGAACCGCTGGTTGAATGTTTCAGACCGGGTCAACAATGATAATATCCCCAATATTAAAATGATCCAGTGATCGATAAACGTACTCCAATCAAAGCATTAATCAGTGAATGTACAACAACAAAGCGCTGTGCGTGAATATAACCTTCATCAAAGCATTGACAGTAAATGACCCTCATCAAAGTATAGATGGATGCTTTTATATAGAGATAAAACCTTCACTCTAAAATCAGTTGGGTTAAAAATTTACCCAAATCGACTGGGTTGAGTGAATATGAACCCAATCGGGTTCATATTCACTCAACCCAGTCGATTTGGGTTAATTTTTAACCCAACTGATTTTAGAGTGTTTATAACAAATATCACTTTACTCCTGAGTTCTGCCAACATCACTCTACTCAGAAGTTTAATCCCTTTACTGCCACGCCCACTTTATCCATATACTGAGGACCTCTATGACATACTTTAAACTCTATCATCTGATTAATTGTTGGAAAGGGCTCCCTGAGCCCTTTCCAACAATTAATCAGATGGAGGGAAGGGGGATGATCTGCACATACCAGAACGTACAGATAATCGTAAAAAAAATACGCGACAATAGTCGCTTTCGGCAGCGCAAGTGTTAAAGTTATTCTAAAATAAATCGATTTCAGTTATGACTGGGTGGTATAAAGGTTTAAAAAATGGCCGCACGAATCTATAACATGTTAATATTTGCAGGATGGAAAGTACACTGAAAAAGTACTGCAAAAGTACGGTAAAAAGACTGGCCAATGGATGTTGGTCCATTTACCGTAAAAATGTAACGGTATAAATACCGTATTAAACTATTTTGTCGCAATGCCGATCTTTTTTTTCAGTTCGACCTATGGGCAAAATCGAGGAGTAGATATTTAGTTTTACTTCATTTCACCCAGGGGTCAGTCCTTCAAATCGTTTACAGTTGTATTTTACAGCGTTGTATTTTCTTTCTATGGGCCATACTTTGGTGAAATAAATCAATAGCGTTTTACCAATTTATAGTTATAGGCAGAAAATACAATTCCGGAAAATACAATTGTAAAATGTTTCTTTCTGTGGCGAAAAATGGATGAAATAACCCTTTAACGTTTTAAAGGGCCTGGCAATTTATCTGTCGGAAAATACAATTCCTTAAAATATAATTGTAAAAGGTTTATAAGATAGGCACCTGAAGGTTGTTCCCATGAATATTAGACCAATTAAGATTTTTTTTTACCTGCAGTCGTATGTTTTAGGGTAAAGACATTAATTAGCCTATCTTAACAACTGACTCTTCTTAAACAAGATAGCTTTCGGTATGAACGATGTCATTTCGCAAAATCAGATATTAAAGATTTGAATGCGTTCGTTCTGAAAAAAGTTTCTCTCTTGTACACGAGCACTCCCTCGGTTTTCATGTGGTTAAACTTTACAGATTAATAAAATTTTGCTGCTGATGATTTGTATTATTACCTGGTAAACGCTTGCGTGGACATCAATGCTTACGCGTGGATTACGACCAGTCCACGGCGACTGTACTGTATAAGCAAATAAAATATGTTTAACCCTTTACCTAACTTGAAAAGCAGACGACACTTGCAAAAATAATTCTTGAATAACTAATTTTTTTCATTTTTTGTCTCAAAAACATAGGTTATGACCCCTCGTTGGAACGAGCTCGACGAGCTCGTTCCAACGAGGGGTCATAACCTATGTTTTTGAGACAAAAAATGAAAAAAATAATGAAAATTAATTGGCGATTTTTGAGAATCGCGCTGGCCGGTTTTGGCCGTTACGTTGGGTAAAGGGTAAAACTGAACTAACCAGTGAAGAATCGGGAGTCTGTTGCCAGTACGTTTACAGTATTTTACGGTAATTTTTACAGTATAATGCCAGTACAAATCAGTGGAGGAATGAAAGGAGCAGGGATGAGAGAGTGTGCAAACAATTATCAGATTTTCCCAAGTACACCACCAGGAAATGCAAAGTGTCCTTTATGAAAATTCACCCGAATTTGACGCGAATGTATAGGAAACTAAATTGGTAAATACTTCCCGTAAAGCCAGTCTAATTTGTATCATTAACACGAATTTTACCAACATTTACCCATTTCTGTTATTGTGCACAATAATGTTCCATTTATGTTTTTATTGTTATTTAAGCGAACTTCCTGCACCTTTGGCTGTCACATGACCACAACATAGCTATGAAGTCAAGCTTGCCCACTTTAGAGGACTTTCACCCAGGAGTTGGTTATCAGGTCTTACTTTACCAGTAATGCAGAATTTGGCAAACATAGTATACAGGCACTGTTCCATTTCCCGGGGTTCCTTCGGGGAAATAATAACCCTAACTCGTGAGGACGACAGTTATTCTGCAGAAAAGTATAATGGCTTCCATTCTAGATGTAAGATTACAACACACATTGTCTCGAATTGATCATGTACTGGATATTACGCCATTAACAAAAGCCAGGAGTGAAGTGTATTGTAAGTTACGGGATAGGGTGTCCCATGAGACGAAGTGAGAATAATATTATTCTCACTGAGCCTTATATGAGATAATGTGACACCGTATCCGCTACTAAATGTGACGTATTTAGTGCACCAGGCTAAGAACTGTTTGCAAACTATTTCACGTTTTCGTTAAATGTTCCTATCTGCGTTCATTTGTTTACAAAGCAGACAAGTAGTGACGCACTGCAAGGAGGGTAATCCAACATTTGATTGATTGCCTCAAAATTTATTACTCCGGCCTTTTTGGTGGCATTTCCTATTCTGCCCGCTCTCGAACTGAAATCAGATTTTCTAAAGCACGAATTAGTTGAATTCAGACTGCGATTTTTGCGATAAAAACAAAATGGAGGACAGTGACAATTAATACACCGCCAGTGTTGGTATATTGATTTAATATGGGGTCAATGTTGACCAATATTGTTGGTTTATGCCTCAGTCCTCTGTCACAAGTTATGATTGTTCATTGGTTAATCTATCCGACTGGCGTAATAAGACCCATACACGACCACTTCGATAGCAGCATTCACACATCTGACTTCAGAGCGTGAACAACACATAGATAGCCATGGAACTACCAGATAGACTAGTGAAAGCCATTTCAGCTCTGGGCGTCTCATGCCCTGTCTCCTGGACTATCCACGAAATAGGCTTGAGCGTCCACCTGAAAGTGGAGTTTGAAATTGAGAAGCCCACAACAACACCAACCTCTTCGGGGAGAGGTAGTACCTTTGGAGAGAGGACCCCCTCTCCTACTGGTCCTCACCCGAAGGGGCACGGAGGCCTTGAAAAGAGACAGATCAAGAAAAAGAAGAAGAGCTCATCGACCAAGCGCAGGGACGCCCGGCGCTTGGAGGCCTTCCGGAATAGGAAGAAAGAGTTGAGTGAGGGGGTGGAGGCTCTGGAGGCAGCCGCCAGTTCCCCTCCCAGTCACACTGGTACACCCAATCAACTGCCGGCTCCTGAGCCGGTACAGTTGGATGAGGAACGTCCAGCGGAGACTGAGGAGGAACTGGAAGTTGCTTTTTCACCGCCTCCCACCCCTCACTCTCCTCTTCCTTCACTACCGGATAGCCCGGTGTGGAAAGGACAACTGAACAGCCACCTCAAATCTCAGCCACCATAGACTTTGAAACTGTACAGAGGACCATAGCAAATGCCAAAAGAATAATAGCAGAGTGTCAAGAATACCGGAAAAATTCCAAGGCAATACCCAAAATTACAGCAGCATCACAATCAACCAACATCACGAATCAACCAACATCGTCATCGCAATCCACATCTCCAAGCCAACCACCTCCCAAGCAAAAGAGCCGCAAGAAGCACAAGCGGGGATAAACCTTCTCCCTCCTTCCTTTTCCTCCTCTGCCACGCCTCGACATCACCAAAATTATACAGTCAACGAGGGTCGAAAGGGGCTTGTCCCCCAAATCGTCCCTGCGCGCCTTCGGCGCGTCAAACCATTTCGTTCGTTCGTTCGTTCGTTCGTTCGTTTCGTTCGTTCGTTCGTTCGTTCGTTCGTTCGTTCGTTCGTTCGTTCGTTCGTTCGTTCGTTCGTTCGTTCGTTCGTTCGTTCGTTCGTTCGTTCGTTCGATAGCAGGGAACACGTTTATGTCAACTCTGACCCTGGAGTGTTTAAATTTATCTTGAAAGCAAAGGAAATAAGCGAGAAGTAAATATCGAAATAAAGTAATTTACATTTTTGTTTCTGTTTAAATACATGCCAGAATTTAAATTTATTTTGTCTGAAATCAGCGTTTTTTTTAGCTCATTACAATTCAATTTAATTAGTTTGAAAATGGTCTTTGAAGCCCTTCTTACCAGTTTCGAGTGAATCCAAAGAAATGAAATGCATTATTTCAACAGCATATAATTTATTCGGGGACAAAAAATGGTTCTTAATGCTATAATTGGAAAAGTTTGCAAAATTGAAATATCAACCCTGATTATGCGACCGAAGAAAGATAATTCAAAGTCACCATGATATTATCAGGGGGAGTAACTCCATGGAAGCCGACAATTATCCGAGTCACGTGCAACGCTCACCGTGTGCAGGCAGGTCTGTCGGGGATTTTCATACTCACTCAACACCAATCGATCCCTGAAACTAGTTATGGGAGAGGTCTGTCACGATTCCCTCACTATACACCCCGAATAGACCACACAAAGTAGAGCTTCCGTTTCTCAGGCCATTTTGTTCGTAAAATCTCACATGAGCGGGCGGTCTTTATTTTATTTTTTATGTTTGTAATAATTTCTTTGCCTTCAAAAGTACATGGTCTTGGTTTGTTTTATGTTTTAGGCCTCATAATATACAGAATAGCATGGGTGGTGGTGTATTTCGTCCATTGAGTGCAAGAAGGCTTTGCAAAAAGCCTTGTTGCACTCAAGGGACAAATTTATCAATTTTATTAACTTGGGATAAATATCAGACATAAACCATTTAAGTTTTAATCTTTAAAGTTGGCATTGGTTATAAACGAGATTGCACGGCAGCCAAAAAGGCCATGCGGGAGGGCATGAGAAACAGATTTTTAACTTTTTTAGGTCTTACCATGATTATATACTGGAACACAATTTAGCAAGTTGCAGATATTATCATGACATCGAGGGGCAGTCCCTCCCGACCTAAACTACTGTCGAAAAATCAAAATTAGTTCTGCTGCTTTTTCCACCTACAAATGCGATGGTCTGCTTACGCTAAACATAACTGGGTTTTGTCAGTTAGATTCAAGAACACAATTCTATTTACAAAGATGTCTATAGCCACCCGACCGCAGCTTAAATATATGGTGTAATGAAGATAAAACAAATATAAGTTCTTCGGTTTTGATCCGAGAACGAACAAAACGGTCGGCATTGCCAAAAATAGGTATTTTTACCGTATCGTTTTTCACTGGATGTACATTGTTTGTCGGTGCTTTGTACCATATTTTACGCATCATGAATTTGGTGTCTGTATGCTGCTAAATTGTCCGTATGCTCATAAGTCGTCTGCCCCACTTACTGTCCAGTCTCCAAGAAATCACTTTCGAGTTCAACTGGTAGAGTGCAGAAACCCATATTTGAACTTTTTTCTGAAGTGCAGGTCCTGCAACTTGAATGCTTCAAATTCAGTGAAGTGGTATTATTTAGTCCGTTAGGAGTTGCCTTGTTACAATTTATGGGAGCGTGGCACTCTCCTATAAATTGCAACAAGGCAATGATATGTGAACAAATTTTGATGGCCAAAAATAATTTATCAATCTACCAGTTAGCGAGGACATTTAAGCAAGCGACAGAAGATCTGCCGCGTGTCCCGAGTGGCAGTCGCTGATAAAGAAGCTATTTTAACTCGATGATTCAGGCGTTTATTTTTTCAACAGCAATTGAACATGTTTCCTCCGTTGTGAAATAATTAATAATTGCAGGAACAATTATCTACGAACGTAAGTTTCTACCTGGCTGTGACTAAATAATCTCAGTATCTGTCCAGCAGTTATTGAGAATTTCAAGAGTTGGGAAACTCACTCCCACAAAAAGAGCAATGGTTAAATGTTCTGTTGACTGGATAAATTGTCTCCCCTGATGTGTGTTACTCCTGAAATATCAAGAAAATGGTTTGATTAAAAACTTCACATTGTTCATATAAACGGAGTTATCGTTGCCCGCGGTTTTTACTGCTTATTAAAGACGTGTATCTTTTCATGTGGAAAAAGAAATGAAAAAATATATCGAAGAACTGTGTTGTCCACTTCGCCAAAAGTCGCATTTGTCTGTTTTAATCCTTGACCTAACATGAAAAGCAGACGACACTTGCAAAAAAAAAATTGAATAACTAATTTTCTGTCTCAGAAACATAGGTTATGACCCCTCATTGGAACGAGCTCGACGAGCTCGTTCCAATGAGGGGTCATAACTTATGTTTTTGTGACAAAAAATGAAAAAATGATGAAAATTAATTGGCGATTTTTGCGAATAGCGCTGGCCGGTTTTAGCCGTTACGTTGGGTAAAGGGTTAAACTGCTGAAGCCAAACGCAACAAACAACCACACTTTACGGAAACCACGAAAACAAGTCACGCCATGTCGCCACAAACATATTGTATGAATTAAGCGATAAGACAGCTACTGTTCGTACAATCCTGTCGGCAAAGTCATGCTTGCTACTCTTTTCCCCCAGGAAGTCGGTGGACATATTGAATCAAGGACATGGCGACCCTCCGTACACAGATGCAACGTCAGAGGGCTTACGCAACTCGGTTAGAGGACTTCAGTTACAGCACATTGGTTGTCGTTTCCTCTTGATGCAAAGTGCAAGTTTCGAGAAAGTTCACGGTCGAAAAGATTGCGAGTGATTCTTGTGACCTTTTCGTGAAAATCACACACAGCTGATGGAAATTCATCCAGTGTGTTTTGTGGGCCCAATGGCGCATTCATCGGGAAAAGCAATGTATTTCAGATCGAAAGATCGATGCTTTGTGTCCTTGTGGAGGACACTTTATCTCAATTATCTGTGGAGGGGCACGGTTGTGTTGTGTACTAGGCGTAGGGTACGACAACGGTACACTTGCCTTCATTCGATGCTACCCCTGCATGTGCCGGGTTCGTACGTTATGATATAATCCTGGCTTTTGAAAGTCTACTTAAATCCCATTAAACAAACAAACAAACTAACAAACAAACACCCATTATGCCTTCGTAGATATCCACTCACCCTGAAATGGAAAGTGATTTAGCGCTGATCTTTGTAGACATAAAACATTGCCCCGGTGTAAAGAGCCCCCCCCCCCCCCCTCCCTCAGCCCCACGAAAAAAATAGTTATTTGATATTTAGGGGAACTCCAATGCGTCCTCAGTTTATATCGAAATTTAAATAATAAGTTCAGAATAAAATTAGGTCTGGATCAAGCTTTAGTGAGGTCCAGACGTAATTTACTGGGCGAGTTTTGTAAATTTCGATATCAACTGGGTACTCGTTCAGTAAATTAGGTTTGGACCGAGCTTCAGTGAAGGTCCATACTTAACTTACTGCACGAGTTTTGTTAATTTTCATATAAATTGGGGACGGATTGAAGATTCTATTTATTATAGGATTAAAAAAAACCCATAGAAGACTCTTATATATATTAACCTTTTGAACCCGAACAGCCGCTTTTCCGGCCCTGAAGCATGATACGTCATAATTTCCTTAAGTAAGATGGCTGCTGAGTGAATATGTGGAATAGACCAATTAATATTTTCAACGTGCAGCCCCACGGCTGCACGTTGAAAATATTAATTGGTATAACCCCAAATAATAAATGTGGACTCTTCCAAATGATGTCATTGAACTGACATGGAAGATACCACCAGGGTTCAAAGGGTGAAAGTACTCCCCGCGCTATTCCTTTTACTGCATGGCCGTGCATTACCTTTTTAATGAATGGTCTTAATAACCGGAAGAAAGGACAGATCATATAATAAATTAAATTTAGGGGACTGGTTAACGACCCTTCTTATGGATAAAGGTGCACTAAGAGGAACGTGGAACTATTCCACCTCAATTCTTCTTGCAATCGTCTTTATGTCGGTATCTGGGCGTTTCATACTTTTGACGTTTCGTACTTTGGACGTTTCATACCCAATTGGACGTTTCGTATATTATCTATTGACTAAAGTGAATTTTTTGATTTGATTGGTTGATAGATACGTGGTATGAGACCATATTCATTGAAACCCACGATACGTCCACTGACAAATTTCTCATACCCAGTGGAAGCCTCGTTCCGAAATCTACAAATTGTCCATTTTCCCCGTAGAATACGCGTCATTCCAGTTTTACAGTGTACATGTATTATATTTTAATTTTTTATCTCCAAAATATAGCTCATGACCCCTTATTGGAATGAGCTTGCCGAGTACCCTCCAATGTGGGGTTCATAAGCTATGTTTTTGAGACAAAAAAGAAAAAAAGAAATTCAATAATTTTTTTATACTAGTCATATCGGCATATTTTCACAAAAACTCTTTTGCACAAAAATTCCACAGAAACCTGTATGGCTCAACAATGGAAGATAAAATATCTCATGCTGTGTGTGTTCACACATGAAATGGATTGTACTTCTAAAACGGAAAGTCAGTAGATAAATTCGTTACCCTGTGTCTGATCACGTGGTACTGGTTTTTACCTTCCCGAAGCCAGCCGTATCCCATTTCGGCCTCATGGGATACGGCTGGCTTCGGGTAGGTAAAAACCCGTACCACGTGATCAGACACGGGGTAACTAATAATCTCTGGTCGTTTCGTAACAAATTTTCATAACGTTTCGTACGCGCGATAAAAAACACTCCAACTGGACGTTTTGTGTCCTCCATATTCGAGGTACGAAATGTTAAATAGGAGTCTTTAACCTCCATTAGAAGTTTCGTACCCTCCATTGGAAAAGAGGGGGGGGGGGGCGTTTCCCAGCATGCATCACGAAACAGTCTGTGGTTGACGAATATACACTGCATGGGTACGAAACGACCAAAGCTTTGGGTACGAAGCGTCTAACTGGGTACGAATCTTCCACAGTAAGAAAAGTCCAAGGTGCAACACGTTCAGAAACCTTTATTAAAACATATAGATCTTGAAGAGTTAACTGGGAAAATAAAATAAAACGGAACATTTCTTCTGGCACCCATTACACAAAGTCCAGACGACGGGGTTTCTTTTATAGCAAAGGCTTCAAGTGTTTCCCGTTTTCTTTGATTCGAACTCATTTTTTTCTTAGTAAACAGGACATGTTGATATCGTAAGTGCTGGAATTTAATTTTTCACTTGAGAGCCAAGTCCGTTCTAAGTGATCAAGAATGCTAGTTCACGTACTCGCCACTTGCGCTCGTTAAACAATTCTTGCACCTGGCAGATTGTAGAACTTACGGCCTATAGTAGCAAATTAGACAGAAAGAACGAAGCTATAAACTTTGTTCCGGTACTTGTATGAATTTTCATAATTAAAATCATCTTCGTGAAAGCTCCCGTTCTCCAAAACAAGTTATGCTTTCCAGCCGAAATTGAAACTGACACGTTTGACTTGGAAATTATAAACATTTGTGTATGTAAGATAGTAGGAAATGTGAGGACTTCAATAAGTCTAGACCGCTAACCCTACCCCATTCACGGAATTTGTAAACACCCCCACCCCGTAGCAGAAGATAATTACAAACGTGTAGTTCGTCGCATCGTGCAACAGAAAAGTAGCCGGTAATAGACAAACGACTAAGACCCCATGGCTTAAATGTTTACCCGCCGAGTATTTTCAGTATATTTTTCAACAAATCTAGTCATGGCTGCTGTAAAGCAGCCATGACTAGATTTGATGAAAAATTCATCTAAATTTAACTTTAGAAAACTGTGGTGAAAAAAGTGCATTCAGTTTACAAGAGGTTAAAAATTCCTAAATGATACTTATTTCAATGGCTGGAGAAGTCCTGTCCGTGGCATGAATATCCTCCTGCAGAAGGCAAGGAGTTAAAGTGTATTAACTTTTCCCACGTTACGTATCACTGTTTGCGTCAAGATGATTGTTGCATTCGATGACATAACATACAATAAATCGAAAGACAAGATAAGTAAGAATTTAATTCTACAACCCTACAGAGCTGAAGAATTAAATCATCAGGGATGAGCTTCTTCAGAGTTTTCTCTGATTTCAGAGATTTTTTTCTCACTGAATTTAAATATTTTCCCTTGTTTTATGTTTTTCATTCGATTGAAGTGCAAGATAAAGGTGTCCATGTTTTGGGAAATTCTTTCATGACTCCAGTATTGGATCTTATATTTTGTTATCATTTAAGAACTTAATCAAGACTTATTTTTTAAAAGCTTGCACTGCAGAGAATTTTTTTATGGCCTGGGCTCGTGCCTGATTATTACTGTACCCCCAGAGAAGACAAAATAGAAGCTCTCCATCATTACTTTTCTTAAAATTATATTTGTCTGGCTAATACCATTTCAGCAACTCCGTGTTGAACGAGCTAATGGCACACGGGGTGGGGTTGGGGGGGGGGGGGGTCTAATTAGGGCCAAAGGCACTTGGCGATATATTCATGCTCCCCCAGTCTCAGCCGCACAATTCTAGACAAGCAACTGCTAAGAAATTCTTCCAAAAGACTCATCACCTTCGCAACTCTCCCGTACTTATTTGCACTGCCTTCAAAAGAAAATACATTAAGTCTATTATAGTCTGTTATAAAGTGGAATACCTGAGGTCCAAGTATTGTCTTGATAGCGCCTTATTATTGCCATAATGTTGCCACAATGTGGCAATATTAAGAAACAAAAATTTTGCTAAAAACTTGAATAAAATGATGTAGAAATTGATGGTCGGACATTGAAGTATGAACATATTTGTGAATATCTAAAGTACTTTATGGGAAAATGTTCCTGCAAATTACTTTTTTTTGAAACGGGGAAAAAGCATATATTAAGTGCAATATTATCTCCCTTAGAACGCCTGTTTATTTCCTCAGTATTGTCAGAACGCTGTAGCAATCTGGCAATACTAAGTCAATAATCAGGTTCTTAGGGAGATAATGTTGCCTCAAGTTGGCACACTTTGTTATGTTTATTATTTATTGGGTTTTAACGACACTTTCAACAGCCCAGGAAGACTTCGTAAGTACTACTGAGGCATAGCATTCCAGCACTAAATCAAGCCTTATGCAAAGGGTATTACTTAACCCGCTTGCCTAACGGGAATAGTTTAATGGGGGTTTAACAACACTTTCAACATCGTGATTTAGGAAGCCGGAGTACCTTTTTTTGGAGGGGGGGGCACAAAGAAGCGGCGAGCAGCAGTCAGACTCTTCTAGGTACTAACTCCGCAAAGTACAGTTACTAGCGGTTGAAGCCGAGTGTCCCATCGATGTGCAGTACGCCTTAGTACACAGCGCCACCGTGCCTCCACGTTGGCAATGGAGATTAACCTTTTCCCTAACATGAAAAGCAGACGACACTTGTAAAAAAAATTCTTGAATAACTAATTTTTTTCATTTTTTGTCTCAAAAACATAGGTTATGACCCCTCATTGGAACGAGCTCGACGAGCTCGTTCCAATGAGGTGTCATAACCTATGTTTTTGAGACAAAAAAATGAAAATTAATTGGCGATTTTTGAGAATAGCGTTGGACGGTTTGGGCGGTGCGTTGGGTAAAGGGTTAGGTGTCTTGCCCAAGGACAGAATGCAGTTACTGCCGGACAGGATCGAACTGCCGACCTCTAACCACTGGGCAACCGAGCTCCTACACTTTATTATAGGCCATTCTGCAACTATTATTAAAATAGCGATGAGCTGAAAATACAAACTTCGAGGAAGCAGAGTTAACGAACCATGGTACAGTCACGCGACCAGCATGTCGTCTTTAAACAAGACTGACGGCTGATATCCTTCTTACCTTCCCACTTTATCAGATTTATTAAACAATTGAGAAGTCATCCTTTAAAGAATCTCTGACGAGACAGTGTATAAAACACGTCTTAATAGGCGTCAATAATATGTCATAATATGTCAAACGGGTGTCTTCTATAATTGAAGTATGTAATGAAATCTTCTAGAATTTCGTGTTGAGTGAATATCTTAGCTTTTGCATTCTTCACATTACTTCTCAACATACACTCTGACAAATGCACCGCAGAGAAACGGAAATACGAAACGTATCCGTCCAAATATAGCTTTGTCGGCCCCTATGACAATTTCAGATGTTTTTATAGTTTCTTTTCAAAGGCATTCTAGTTCCCAGACTCCCTCCTGGAATATGTTTGGCCACAGGGGCAGATTGGGTCAAGAAAAGCTACCGGGAAATGTACCAAGGGGCTCGAGCCCTGGAAAAGATTTTGATTTTTCAAACCGAACGAACGCGGCTTCCTTGCATCTGAGCGATCAATAGCAGTCCTCATGGTGGATATTTTGATGGCATTTCTGTATCATCTTCATCGATCCTTCGAAAAAATGGTCCTACGATGGTGGGGAGGGGAGGAGGGGCATCAGGTTGATCACAGTTCGGCCCAATCGCAGAAAATTTTGATTTTTCAAATTGAAGGAAGGAAGCGTTTCATTTCAACCGATAAATCAATGGCAGACTAGACTGCTTGTATATTGAAATGTCCTCTGCAGTACGTGGAGAGTGGATTATAACTAAATCACCCGCGGAGTGGAGTTGTCACCCAAGCTATAACTTTTAAATTGTGTACATATTGACAAAAAACACAAGCAGTGTTTCAGCCAATGGACCTCCGGCTTTAACCCGGAGGTCCATTGGCTGAAACTTTGCTTGTACTGGTTATGCTTTGCAACAAATTTGCAATTATTGCTTGGGTGGAATCTCCACTCTGCGGGTGATTTAGTGATAATACACTCTCCACGTACTGTATGTGGACAGCCAATGACAGTCCACAAAGAGAACATTTCGATATACCGATAGTCATGCAATCAGATCCATTTCGTCTTTGGCTAACTTTCACGAAATTTCACGCACCGACAGGTGTTGGGCTGCATCAATTTTTAGGTCCTCAGGGAGAACCTAATAGGGGGCTCACCATGAATTTTCCCGGTGGACCATACAGCCAGTCCGCCTTTACTTGGTCGGCTTAGTTTAAATGCAGGGGCGTAGCCAGGATATATGAAGTGGAGGGAAAAAATATTTGTCTGCTGCCATTAGCCCCTCCACTTCATTTCAATGACAGCCGAAAAAATATTGTTTTCCTCCACGTCATTTCACCTTGTGTTGGGCGAAGAGTGTTTATCCCCCATAGGCGAAAAACCACGGTCTCTCCTGAATATTTTTATTCATGCTAATAGACGTCCCAGGGTGCTATTTTTAGATCTTAAGACTCGAGAAGATATATCTTTAGCAAAGAAGCTCAAAATATATCATGATGTTAGTAAATGAACTTATTTGGGAATTTCAGATATAAGCGTTTAACCCTTTACCCAACATGAACTGCAGGTGACACGTACAAACAAAATTCTTGAATAATTAATTTTCATTTTTTGTCTCAAAAACATAGGTTATGACCCCTCATTGGAACGAGCTCGATGAGCTCGTTCCAAAGAGGTATCATAACCTATGTTTTTGAGATAAAAAATGAAAAAATAATGAAAATTAATTTGGCGATTTTTGCGAATAGCGCAGGCCGGTTTTGGCCGTTACGTTAGGTAAAGGGTTAAGGCTGACATTTTCCAGGAAAAGTGTGGGTGAGTTTCGGGGGTTGTAGGGGGCGAGCTCCCCACCCCCTCTCACTAAGCTGATGTTTAGATGTATGTGCAATGTAAGTTCGTGAAATAGTTTAAGGATTTCGGATCGGAACGTTTAAAGTTGACATGTTCCTGGAAAAGTGTGTGTGTGTGAAGGGGAGGGGGGCTCCTAGGGGGCGAATCCCCCACCACTACGCTGCTGTTTAGATGTAGATGCCATGCACACGCAGAAGCCTCATTTATAACGATTTTTGGTCACAGGGAGGGAATTTCTCAGTTCAGCTGATTTAGACGATTGTTTTTCTTCAGCATCTTTTTACATGAAAACAGTCTTTCAAAAACACTTTCATGTGAGTTTTTGAAATAAAATGAGAGATTTGGTAATCTCATTAGAAACGTACTCGTTCAATAAAATGCATAAGAATTTTATCTAAATTCAACTTGTATGGTTAGGATATTTTCCAATAGCTTGATGGTCCATATCGCTGTTCAAATCTCCAGACAAATTGTTCTTTCCTTGTACTTAGTCTAGAAGTACTATTCCTCAAATTAATTAGTTTCCTCATCCCCAACTTATATCGTCATGAAAATCGACTTTCAACTAAGTTACCTCCCTTGAAATGATTATGCGAGCGAGAAAAGTCGCACCACGAAGAAAGTAATTATCGAGAAAGCCCCCATGATGCGAATAGAAAAGAAAGTCAAATTACTTTTTGTTTCTTTTAATAAACGAAAACAGTAGATAACTCTCGTTTATTGAACGTAACAAAAAAAGGAAACTTGTTTTTATGGCAAGCAAATTAGAAGCAACAAGTTTGCAGATAATCGGCCATTAACCCTTTACCTAACACGAAAAGCAGACGACACTTGCAAAAAAAATTCTTGAATAACTAATTTTTTTCATTTTTTGTCTCAAAAACATAGGTTATGACCCCTCGTTGGAACGAGCTCGACGAGCTCGTTCCAACGAGGGGTCATAACCTATGTTTTTGAGACAAAAAATGAAAAAAATAATGAAAATTAACTGGCGATTTTTGAGAATAGCGCTGGCCGGTTTTGGCCGTTACGTTAGGTAAAGGGTTAAGAATATCTATCAGTATTTTACCTATACCAACACTGAAATGTCCACTTTGGCTCTTTGTTTGGTGAATGTTTTTTTACAGAAAGTTTTTCTTTATTTTTCACAGGAAAAAAAATAACAAATCACTCCTTCTTGACTTTTATATTAATAAAAAGTACAGTGTCTGTATTATGTATTGAAATAATGGACAGAAAAAAAAATTCAGAACATAAAATCATGTGAAAACACCGTTTTTCTGTTTTAAATGAGTTTCACCCCAGAAGAGTAATGAAAGACTCAAATTGACTGTGAAAAAAATTATAAAAAATCCAGCCTCTGTATCTTTTATTCTACTCTACAGCAAAATCCTTTAACTCTTTACCCAACGCAGACGATTTCAAAACTTGTTATTTTAAATATCATTTTTAAAAAATTTTTCAAAAAATTTCTACAAAACCATATCATGTGACCCCTCTTTGGAACGAGCTCGTTCCAAAGAGGGGTCACATGATATGGTTTTGTTGAAACTTTTGGAAAAATAATATTTTTTCAGCTGCTGAATTTGCATATCACGCGGACGGATGCAGGCGATTCGTTGGGTAAAGGGTTACGTTTGCGAAAAGTTACACACATTGATGAAACAAAACTAAATTCACATATCGTTAGAGTTAAATTTACTGATGGCTTTAGGAAATTAAGATAAATTAATTTCCCCGTAAATCTCTTCCAATGACGAAAATTATCAGTCATGTTTAGTTGGAGAAGTCCCCCCCCCCCTCCCCCCCCCCCCCCCCCCCCACTTGAGCAATCGGGATTAAGTGTCTTGCCCTAAAACACGGCGCAGATATATCGAACCGTCGACCGTTCGGTCTAAAGTCCACTTTTCTATCAATGAGCCACCGTGCACGCGCGGTACGTCTTGAAGTGGAGCCCACAATAGCTCAGGACATTATGAAAGCTGGGACTGGGTATCAGTTTTCTTCATTACACTACGGCTGCCGTGGACTGTTCACTTTCCAGAGGTGGTCGATATTTCCAAGGACGCAATAATATTAGATTCCAAACACTAATTATAGGAATAATCATTAATTAAAATTTTATTTTGCTGCAGGTGATTTTTATCAGGGGCGGCGCAACAGGGAGGGGGGGGGGGCTGGGGAAGGGCTTCGGCCCATCCACTTTTTTGCCGGGCCATGCTTTTTTGTGTGCATATATTTTAAAACAGCCAATGACTTGTGAAAGAAGGGGCGGATCTAGAGCCTCCCCCATATTCTCGCCAGCTATGTTTCTCTCATACAAGTTCAGTTTCGATGGATTTCGAATCATTTTTTCAGTAAGTGGCAGCAAACGCTAAAATGTATACAGTCTGTTAATAAGTCGGTTAACTGAAGTAGATCGTAATCTTACAGACACACAAGTACCAAATCCACCCCCAAACAAGATAATCCACAGACAGTATGATTGCTGTAAACGTCTGGTAAAGCATACAGGTGAGGTCTATTTATCAGCTTTGGTCGTTACGACCAAAGCTGATAAATAGACCTCACCTGAATGCTTTACCGACGTTTTTTAACGGCTCTCAAAGTGTGAAATGTTTCAAATACATATCCTGAAAAATCTCAAAATATCCACTCAGATGCATGGAAATGGGGGTTTTGGGACCCTGGAATTTAAATTTTTCATACCGACGACCATCCATCGCCCGATCCAGCCCCCCCCCCCCCCCCAGCCCTCTCCCCCCTCCCACACTTTGAAAATCGTTCCGCCGCCCTTGTTTATTACCTGGTAAACGCATGCGTGGACATCACTGCCCACGCGTGGATTACGACCAGTCCAAGGCAGCTGTACTGTAGGAGACTTATTCCAGAAGAGCAGTGTGTGTGTGTGTGTGCTATTGGGGAGGACAATTAGGTCATGATTGATATATTCTGGCTCCCTTATTTGGTTTTATCGGTCAGACTAAACAACAGTACGACTGTTACATCACTTAAATAGCAGCTTGCCATTAGATATAGCCTCTGAACAGCATCGCTACATCTTACAAAATACAATCTATTTAACAGCAAAAGTACATATAGTTTTTTTGTTTCCATAATCCGAGATTAACGTTATCGAGTTTCAGAAAATTGTTTTTACACGTTGCAAATGTATTTACCGTAACTCATGTCTTTACATCTCTTTACAGAACCATCAAAAAGAGCAAGAACAGCTTACACGAGTGCTCAGCTTGTTGAACTGGAAAAGGAATTTCATTTCAACCGGTATTTATGTAGACCGCGCAGAATTGAGATGGCAGCTCTTCTTAACCTCACTGAACGGCAAATAAAAATATGGTTTCAAAATAGACGTATGAAATTCAAGAAGGAACAGAAACACAAGGGCGGTAATATGGACGGGCACATGACAGCTGACAAACTAGAGGGAATGTTAACAAAAACGGAAAGTGACAGCGATGAATCACTGCCAAATGTGCAAGATCGAATGGGTGATAGATCATCTCCCGATGTCCCGAATCAAGGGAGGCCACTCCATTCTCAGCAAATGCCCACTCATATGACTCTCTCGTCCGTTCCACCTTCTCAAATGCCGCGCCAGACACAAGGTCACAGTCCGTTGCACTCTCAAGAAAACACAATGGCAAGACGCAGCCCAAATATACGCCAAAATCCAGCTCACAATCTCAGTCACAGGATCTCCGAACAAAGTCAAGGCCAACCTCACAACGTTCCAGTTGAGTCGCAGATTCATCAACAGTTTGTCGTCCATCCACCACATTCCCCGCATAATTACAATCCAGTCCACGCATATAATCACGCAAACTCAGTGTATATGGCCGAGATAAATGGAATGGACAGTGGACGCGATCATGTACACACCATAAACTCTATGCCAATCCCATACAATGCTGGTATGTCATGTGCAATATCTGATATGAATGGCTATACTCAGAATGGATACGATTACGTACCAAAATTGACTCATTTATAGGAGAGTTAGTTTCTATTAACATTTATCTTATCGATCTCAAAATGCTCATAAGTGTCACAAAATCTGGTGGGTTATCACGTGGTATCACTTCTCTCATGACAAATAGGAATTATTACAAGCTCTCACGCCACCAGTCAAATTTTGTAAGGAAATCGATGCGGTTATGGCCTGGAACCAGTCTAGCCATTAAATAGTCCATCGCGCATGTTTTCGATTCAATCTTCTGGAATATTTCAGTTGGTCGGAAAAGAGAACCTGTGGTTCTCTTTTCAGACCAACTGAAATATTCCAGAAGTTTGAATCGAAGAGTATCATAAACAATCATCTTCTTTGAATAAACGCAAGAAATGTTTCTCAATCGAGCAATGATTTGGCCGAATCTTTAACGACATCACAATACCACCTGGCATGTCTGTAAAATGAATGCTTATGAACTAAGACTCACCACGACTGTATTTTTATGATTCGAGGCGAACTAAATACTTATTGACAGGAATATCTATAAAATGAGCATGAAAGAATATATGTATATCTTTGTGAATCAGGGACATAAACTCACATCAACGGTTATTTGCGTGTAAAATTGGTTATACTTGCGGAATTAGACTGATGGCTCGGGAGCTTAGAGTTACTGGTGCAAGTAGTCTACCTGCGAATTGTTATTATTAGAAGAACTACACCGAGTGTTGACTCTCCTACTCACTCAATAGCATTATTGACAGACAATTTGTGTACCACCCGATAACATACCTCGATCTCGCTGGTTCTGTCGAATATTCTGATTTAGGCAGCGTATTATTTCTTGTTTCGTGTATGCTTTTTTCTTCAAATGTATACCGAAGGTTTTATGTCATTGGGTTCTAGGTACTTTACAAAGTTGTGTATATCGACATTTACAACATGACAGCGGCTCGTGTGTCATTCAGTACTCTGGAAACATAACCTTATTGTCAGCACTATTTAAATATGGACCCTCGAATTAAGCTAATGTATTTAGTAAACAGCCTTAATGATTCTGGAAAAGGGGGTAGAAGTGATTAACGCATCAACAAAATGTAGAGAGTGGATTACCACAAAAATAATACGCGATGTGGAGTTTATACCCAGTCAAAACCGATATCTGGTGAAAAAAATCATAAACAAGCGCGAAGTTTCAGTCGATGGATCAAACCCGGAGATTCACTGGCTGAAACATTGCTTGTGTGTATTTATTTTCAAATGGCATTATATTTATTATTTGAGTGGGAACTCCATTCAGCAAGTGTTTCAGTTGCAGTTCACTCTCCAGGCACTGTGATAATGTACATCACCTCAAACGAGACTTGAGGAATATACAACCCAGTGACTGAACGCGCAAATTACAGTACGTGGAGAGTGTATTATCGCCAAATCACCCGTAGAGTGGAGATTCCACCCAAGCAATAATTGCAAATTTGTTGCAAAGCATAACCTGCACATTCAAAGTTCCTGCCAATGGACCCCCGGAGGTCCATTGACTGAAACGTTGCTTCTATTTTTTTGTCCATATGAATAGAATTTGAAAGTGATATTTCGGGTGATAACCCCACTCTGCGGGTGATTTAGTCACAATCCACTCTCCACGTACTGTAAGTGGACACAGGCAGATGTGGTATGTTGATTGACACATTGCGAGTACGAATAATAACGCGTTCTTGTGAAGTTCATGTGAAGTTATCTCCCGAGGACCATAAACAAACAACATAGTGTCTGGAAACGCTAAGCACTTCGACAAAAAAAACAGCAAAGGAAATTGAAAGAAAATTATCAAAATTAAATTTGATGGAATCATTCGCAGTAATTAGAAAGCTGCAATGAGGCCGAATGAATATTGGACGAAAAGGGTGATAATATTAGTTCTGGGGGTCATCGGGTGGGTAAAATGCCTCGCGTAGCCTCTTTGTGGGCTGATGAATGATGGTTCTGAGACAGAAGAATTTATACTGGAGACGGAATAAATTCTACTGTCGCGTTCCATATCGTACCGGTAAGATCATTTCCATGATAATGTGTTTTACCAGTAGATTCGATAGAACAAACACGCATCATCCATTTGTTTTATTTTCAGGGGTTTTTTTTATTCGAACTCATAGGCTCTGTCCTTTATTTTGGGCGTCATTGATGGGCTCGCACAGATGGAGATTTATAAGCTATAAGCTGGGAGAAAAAATATACTGTTTTAAACAGGTTTATGAAAAAACATAAATATAACACTCTGCTTTGCAATTTGCAATTGGTAAATGGTCAACTGTTGTCTGATGTCAGGTTTGCGAGAACAAAAATTATGGGTCGTATGCAAATTGAGAGTGACACAGAGTTATATTTTGAATGTTTAACCCTTTGAACGCTGGTGGTATCGTCCATGTCAGTTCATCGGCAGCAATTGGAAGAGTCCACATTCATCATTTGGGGGTAGACCACTTAATATTTTCAACGTGCAGGCGTGGGACTGCACGTTGAAAATATTAATTGGTCAACCTCACACATTCACTCAGCAGCTATCCTACTTAAATAAATTATAACATATCATGCTTCTGGGCCTGAAAAAAAGGCCACCAGGCTTGAAAGGGTTAAGTTGGTTCGTCAAAAACGTTTACACGTCCGTAATAATTCTCAACTCTTTACCCAACGCAGACGATATCAAAATTTAATATTTTAAATATCATTTTTTTCAAAATGTCAACAAAACCATATCATGTGACCCCTCTTTGGAACGAGCTCGACGAGCTCGTTCCAACGAGGGGTCATATGATATGGTTTTGTTGAATTTTTTTGAAAAATAATATTTTTTCAACTGCTGATTTTGCATATTACGCGGGCGGATGCGGCCGATTCGTTGGGTAAAGGGCTAAAGCAGTTAAACCAAACATTTGGTTTCAGCATTTAATTTGCAGGCAGTATCCTTATCAGAGGTGAGGTGAGCTCCCTAAAACTCGAAGCTTGGGTTAGGGCCTCTCCCTAATCTTCGAGTTTTAGCGAGCTCCCGGCGGACGGCACTGATCTAAGACGCTCCTTACACGTCCACGCGCGATTTGGCCAAAATAGAAAGGAAAAAATATGGAAAATAGATCTGTCTTCTGATCAAGGCCAAAGCTGCAGAAGTGTTAAATAGTGTGCGTGTATGTGCGGGGGCGGAACAGCGATAAATATCCCACACCTTCGAACGATCTGAGCATGTTGTTGGTGTCTATACACGGTCTGCTTACTGTTCGATCAGTTACGTCATCTTCCAAGCATTCACCAACCCAAATGCTTTGAGTTGAAAAATTACTGAAGAACAGATAACACGCAGTCCACCGAAGGTAGAATGCAGTTGCTAAGTTCAACTAAATTTGATTACACTTGCGAATAATATATTACGGGAATACCTTTGCATTAACTCAAATGTATCGTCTCAATTTTTTTATGATGGCAATCATGTAACATATCAATGGAAAAAGTGTGGGGTGGGGATACGCACCCTCTTCCCATTCATCTGTGGCATAAACAGTCCTGTTTACTGCATGGCCGACTTTAGCACACACACATGTTGCCGAGAGCCAACAATTCTTAAGAGACATTTCTATTTTATCTTAGCGGATACATTTGTTAGTCTGTTGGGGGTGGGGGGGGGGGGCACTGATCTCTACAATTGTATTGCTGGGACGTCAGCGAAAAACGTCGCACCTCATTCTGCACCCAGATTCACACTTATGATGGCTTCCAGTCAATCAACGCGCGTAACATCTCGCACCAGTGACGTTTGATGGCGAGAAAGTGGTTATGCTGTATAACTACAGTCACAGCGTAGTAGCTTTCACATCACCAAACGTCATGGCGTTTACCAGAAGCCGTGAATTGCTAACACGGTATAAACGGTCCAATATCAGCAGGTTTTTGGCAATAACAACTAAAATAAGCTATGGGTATTTAATTTGCCAGGAAAAATGTGTTCATCCTAAAGATAGTCATTTTCGCTTACATCAAAGTATATCCATTAACTGGTTGAGGGCTTGATTTTTTTTGATGGTCTGAATATGAAAATCGAAATTCGTTTTATTAAGCTTATTGGAGAGTGCCACAGGCACGCTCCGATAATTTGTAATAAAACAACATTAATGTATCCAAACAAAATATTATTTGCGTTTGACTGAATGGGAAACATGAGCAAGGAATATGTGGGCTTTTGCTCCGGTGCCCTCATTTGTTAAAGCCTTGGTAGTGCATTCTAGCACCTAACCAGTTAAAATATTTACAGTAACAAATCCCTACACCCCCGCCCCAACACCCACATGAGGCACTTTTCTATTTATGTCAATTGGTGTCAGCATTTCAGTTATTTTAAGATAAGTGCTAAAGACCCACACCTGACTCTTTTTTTAATGTTTCAGTACGATAATAACGACAATAATTCTACCCAGTGAACAAATATCTCCAAGGTTACTCATTTTAAGTTAACCTTTTACCCAACGTAACGGCCAAAACCGGCCAGCGCTATTCTAAAAAATCGCCAATTAATTTTCATTATTTTTTCATTTTTTGTCTCAAAAACATAGGTTATGACCCCTCGTTGGAATGAGCTCGTCGAGCTCGTTCCAATGAGGGGTCATAACCTATGTTTTTGAGACAAAAAAATGGAAAATGTCAGCTATTCAAGAATTTTTTTTGCAAGTGTCGTCTGCTTTTCATGTTAGGTAAAGGGTTAAATGAGCCTTACCACCGACAGGAGAGATGCAAATAGCAGTGTTGACAGCACTTTAGCTACGTTATTATGACAGGCAATTCGATTTTTAGCTAAACGGCCTCGAGGAAATTGTAACTGCCCATTTTTTTTCTGCGTTGAGTCAGCTTTATCACAGTTTTTTTTTCCCATTGACATGTAAGCCTCGTCTAGTTACAGTGGTTGCATATGATAAAATCACTGCTTGAGACGTGTAATATTCTGAAAACGAGAACTGATACGGATATCATGGGGATATCGAATAACCGAACCAAATCCATCATTGAATACCGGAACTGAATTTTAATATTTTCCCACATTCGCTACTTATAAGGCCTTGTCGATGCTTGGTAGTAGTCGAAGGGTTCAGTTTCATGAAAGAAGTGACTGATTTTCTTATTCGTTTTGTTAACCCGTCCACTGAGTTCCAATGTGTTCTATGTGCCTACTGGCACATAGAACACATTGGAACTCAGGGGACGAACTGTTAAGAGCATGGGTAATTTCCTGATTTCACACAAGACTACAACCTGTACACGTTCAGTTCCTTCGCAGTGATTTCTAATCAAGTCTTGGCTGCCTATTAGGGCAGCCAAGACTTGACTAGAAGTCACTGCTGGAGTGATTTATCTATTTTCAGCAGGACTTCGTAGTGACGACATGTTATGGGGCACATGTTAGAGATCGCACAAGCCTGATAAGTACCTCTGAAGGTTAAGTTGTGTTTGGAACAAGTCATTAACTTACTGGAAATTTGATTTATGTTGAAAAAAGAATGCTAATGTTTATCTCATTGGCTGTTGCATTTGTGACGCTGTGGTAGAGTGATACAGTAACAATTTATTATGTATTTTCCTGGTGTGAAGTCCCCTTTGATACTGTCAGCAAATCTCAGTTAATTTAGATACGAAATACTGAATCGATACCTCAGTATACGCCCCTGAAAATACCGATCTCAAAATCCCAATGTTCTAATAACTGCCTTGTATTCTTTCACGCAGCGCAGGTCTGTGTTGAAAATAGTAATTAAGGCGATCTGAAAAATGTTACCCTTAACATTTATTCATAAGCGATTAGTGCAAAACTGAGATGAACAATGTGCAACGCAACCGGTATACCCCGCCAAGAAGTGGTTCCCCGAAAAGGGGAATTCTAAGTTGAAAAAAGCGGAAAAAGGCCCATCACTATAGAGAAAAAATGGACAAAATCTTTACTTGTGAATATCCTTTCCCCTATTATGTTCTATCAGCAAACCAAAGATCATTTAAATCCAACATCCACTGACTGAGATATGAAGGTCCAAAGTTGTTGCGGGCGGACGGGCGAACGGATGGAACCTATTTCTCTATCCCGCGCAAACTTCGTTTTGACGGGGGATAACAACATATAATACCGAACCTTATTAAAAAGGTATCTTTAAACGAAACGACGATGGGGAGTGCAATACTGTTCTGTCGCAGCAGTGTGTTGCATCACATATTTAACCCTTTAAACTCTAGTGGTATCTTCCATGCCAGTTCAGTGGAAAAACATGGAAGAGTCTATATTCATTATTTGGGGTAGACCTATCAATATTTTCAACTTGCAGCCTCGGGGCTGCACGTTGAAAATATTGATGGGTCTACCCCACACATGTACTGAACAGCCTTTCTATATAATGACGTTATGACGTATCATGTTTCTGGCCGGAAAAGCGACCGTTAGGGTTCAAGGGGTTAACATAACCACTAGGGTTGATCCTCTTCATACTGTAGACGACGGTTCTGAAAATTAAGAAATGGATACCAAGGGGAGATGGTCTAAATAGACAATAGATCACTGCTCCGATTCGAGTACGATTTTTATCCTCGAGTGCCGCGCGCGGAGGATTATAACACGTGAAACAATCCGCACGGCCCACGGGAGGATAAAAAATTCGAATCCGAGCAGTGAACTTTTGTATTTATTTTAGTTTTTCCTTATTTGTTTTCCCAAAACAATCCTTAAAAATTGATTCAACTCACCCGAATTGTAAATAATGAAAAAATAGTCCCTAATCGCTGAAAGTGGAATACGATGCTGGGAGCGGAATACCATTTCGGCGAGTGGGAAAGGGAATACGATTTGTTTGTGGGGAAGAAAAAACGAATGAAAATAAAATAAACTTCCTTGCCTAACTGTCCATGAGCGTGAAAGTAATATCTTTTGAGAAGAACGATAGGCGAGCGAAACAACCGTTCGCCCAGATGGCTGAAGCATGAAATACCACATTCAAATTCAAATTCAGTTTATTGTACTTCAACACCATGTCGGTCAAATGTACAGTATAACATTATATTAAAATACAAACATAGAATTACAAAACAAAATGAGCACACGACATAATTCTGAATAAGAGATGAATTGATTTCATGATCTATATACAGGGATGAGAGTGAAATGCAACTAAATTAGCTGAAAATCTCATATTTCAACAACAACCAAAAAATGTCCAATACATATTATGGTTTTTTTTCCCCATAAATCAAAGGGCATATAGCTGAGTTATCAAGAGACAGACATTTTACCTCCATATATCTACATGAAAATGATCTAAAAGACCACTTTAATGAGAATATATAGAAGATAAAATGTTATCTTCTTGATCAGCAGTTAGTTAATTGTATCCACCCACACCTAAGGCGCTGTCACAGTATTATATGTGCGGGTTCACAGAAGCCACCATTCCAAAACAAACAAATAGTCAATTAACAAAGGTCTGAAAAAATGAAGGAAACATATTATGTTAAACGATGTGAGTGATTTATACAGGTGAGGTGAGGCTTAGAGCGTGTCAAAGACTCACAATATTCTCCCAACTCTTAAACACTGCACCAGTACCAATCATAATGGATGGGTTTTTTTTTGTTTATTGAATTCCCACTGTCATTGTTGGCGAGTTTGTTTCATGGGCAGGTCGTGCCTCGTTCTGTGAGAGAATATCCTAACTTAACCCTTTACCTTACGTATTGACCACATCCGGCCAGCTTTATCCACTTGAACTGCTATTTTATTATTGTTTCAGCAGCTGGGATTAAGTGTCTTACCCAAGGACATAACGCCGATGACCCGGCCAACTGAAGAGATTAAAGATAATTTATTATATGCTAGCCTGTGAATTATCGCAAATTATCTAAAAGATATTTCTCGATATCTATCGACTCGATAGATATCGAGAAATATTCCTCAGTACCTTCATAAATGAGGCCAAGCTTCGGCGCATGATGTCTCCTTGAAGGAACGATCAGCTGATCTTTGTTATTGTTTTGAAACGAACGCATTTCGGGTCAAATTTGGCTGAATATTGTGCAATAAAATGTCTCGTAGCATGTAATAAAAAAGAAAATCTACTCTATTTTAGTCAGTGTCTGGAATTATCATATGACTCGTCCGTTTTGTTCACGTTAAAACATTTGATATTTTGTTTTCATATTAATCAGTGATAAATAAAGCCTTCCGTAAATTTCATTGGTCAATTTCAAAACTAGGCAATTTGATTGGCTGAACAAAACACGAATGGGCCACATTTTCATAATCTGCATAATTATAGTTGGGAGCTTTCATTGGTCAATTTCAAAACTGGACAATTTGATTGGCTAAACAAAATGGGTCATATTTGCATAATTTCAGTAGAGAGAATTTACGTTATCTGTCCCATTTAGGGTGGGTTATATTGTTTTAATCTTTTACCTGCAAGAAAAACGCCATTCATTTTTTTTTTTATATTTTCACTTTTTGCTTCCAAAACATAGGTTATGAACCCTCATTGGAACTAGCGTGTCGCGCTCGTTCCAATGAGGGGTCATAACCTATGATTTGGAAGCAAAAAATGAAAATTTTTAGTTAAACGAGGATGTTTTTTTCCAAGTGCCGTCTGCATCTCAAGTTAGGTGATGGGTGAAAAAGTCATACTAAGAGGCTAATTTGTGCGTGTGTGTGTCATATGATAAATAGAATATGAAATGAGTGTTTTTCTCATATAGCATTTATGAAACTCGTCCGAATTTTCCGTTTGGGCGAGCCAGAGGCTCGCCCAAACGGAAAATTCTTAGACTCAGTTCATAAAAATTCTATGAGAAAAACTCTCATTCCATATCCTCTATTTATCTCATGAGTGTGGACCTGAAAATATTATTTTTCACCAAGCGCGAGTGAAAAATAATATTTTCAGGTCCACACTATAAATTTTTTCAGTAGCTTCCCAAATGACGTACGTTACTCTTCGGCGCATGACGTCGCATTAAAGGAACGACCAGCAGCTTTTTTATTGAAACTGTTTGCAGTCGAATTTGGCTGAACATTACGCAGTAAAATGTCACGTAGCATATAATAAAAAGAAAATCTACGCTGTTGTCGTGAATATCGGGAATTATCTCATTCGTGTGGACCTGAAAGTATTATTGTTCACTCACGCAAGCGCTCATGAAAAATAAAACTTTGAGGTCCACACTCATGAGATAATTCCCGATAGTCACTAAAACCGCGTTGATATTCTCTACATATTCAGTTAAGCCTTTACCTAACATAACGGTAAAAAATAGCCAACGCTATTCAAATAATTCAGTTTTTAAAAACTGTTTCTTTGTCTAAAAAACATAGCTTATGACACAATCACTGGAATGACGAACTCCTTCCAATGAGCGCCATAAGCTATGTGGAGACAAAAAATTAAAATTTGTAGTTAATTAACCCTTTATCTAACGAATCGCCCCCATCCGCCCGCGTAATATGCAAATTCAGCAGTTGGAAAAATATTATTTTTTCAAAAAAATTTCAACAAAACCATATCACGTGACCTCTCGTTGGAACGAGCTCGTCGAGCTCGTTCCAACGAGGGGTCACATGATATGGTTTTGTTGAAATTTTTTGAAAAATTAAAAAAAATGATATTTAAAATAATAAATTTTGATATCGTCTGCGTTGGGTAAAGGGTTATTCCAGATTTTTCGCAGGTGTCAACAAGTGTTTGGTAAAAGTGTTCACATCAGTCATCGGCTGGAATACAAAGACTTGGAAACATTTCCTCAACATGTTCCGATACATTTTCACCCCTAATGCTCAATGTATTTACATCAAATCAACACATTTCAGGAAGAAATGTCATGTGAAAATTCAAATATTAGAAGTAATATATTTATAGGTAGTATATTTATAAAAACCCACCTTCAAAATGATTTAAATGGTGGAAAGTTCGAAAATTGATGGGAGAGCGCATGCGCTTGTCGTTTCATTGAACATGTGTAACATTTATTGTAATAGGACAGTTTAAACGATTAAAATATTTATTGTGTCCGTATTTTGACTGTTTTTCTTCCACAATTATATCACACAAAACGCAAAGTCCCACGCCTCTTGAAATTCCTAGAAACTCGAATCTGATGAAATAAATTGCTTTGCCCTGGAGATTGCACGACTGTTGTGGTCGTCTCAAAACCCTCTAGACATCTTGTTGAATTTTATTGATATTTGTTTGTGCTGATACTATCGGGTTTTCAGTCTTATTGCCTGCGTGCAGTGAAATATCAGCAAACTTTACCCATCTTTGAATTACTCAAGACTCTCTGATAACTATGAGTAGGGACGACGCCAAGATGACCTGCTTGGGGGTGGGGGGGGGGGGGGTTGGGGTGAACCTGGTTTACCATGACTGTGATTAGACGAGCGATGCAGGTTCTACTAGGCAGCAAGTAATATTATTGAGAACACCCTTATGACATCAGTGGAAAGTAAAATCACGTTTCCTTTTGTTATTTTTAATGTTGTTTTCGTTTATTAAAAGTAACAAAACTAAACTTGGCTTTTTATGGCAAGTTAATTAGAAACAACGAGTTGATAGATAATCTGTCCACAGATAATCCGTCATCAGGAATATCTATCAGTATTACACCTATCAAAATTCATTAAATGTATTTTCCTGGACCCACACTAAACAGTACATGGGGGAGGAAGGTTGAAGAAGAACATTACCGAACTTTCATTCAATGCCCCCTTCCTTCATTCGAATACAAAATTAAATTGTCCATTTTTCGTTATACAATTCTACGATTTGGGTTTAAAACGTGGACATGATCATTGTCTGGTAATCTTTACGAAGGTATTGTCATAACAGACAGGGTACATAACACAGCGATTTCGAACTAGCGGAGGGGAGAAGTGACGGTCATAGAAGGCCACCCACACATTTATATATACCAGAAGTTGCCAAATTGCCTTAGTGACATGGTAGAAATGCAATACTCAAATCTATGTTTGGGACTAATGCAGCTCTTTACGTTGAGAGAGATGGGCATTTAACCCTTTACCCAACGTAATGGCCAAAACCGTCCAGCGCAATTCTCAAATATCTCCAATTAATTTTCATTATTTTTTCATTTTTTGTCTCAAAAACATAGGTTATGACCCCTCGTTGGAACGAGCTCGTTCCAACGAGGGGGTCATAACCTATGTTTTTGAGACAAAAAATGAAAAAAATTAGTTATTCAAGAATTTTGTTTGCAAGTGTCGTCTGCTTTTTCATGTTAGGTAAAGGGTTAAGGCTCCGTATCCAACAAATATGGAGTCCAAACTGCGCACTTTTCTCGACTTTAACTCTTTACCCAACGTAACGACCAAAACCGACCAGCGCTATTCATAAAAATCGCCAATTAATTTTCATTATTTTTTGCATTTCTTTGTCACAGAAACATAAATTATGACCCCTCTTTTGGAACGATCTCATCGAGCTCGTTCCAAAGAGGGGTCATAACCTATGTTTTTTAGACAAAAAAAGGAAAAAAGTTAGTTATTCAAAATTTCTGTTTGCAACTTGTGTCGTCTGCTTTTCATATTTGGTAAAGGGTTAAAGACCGTACACGAGACAAATCCTACGGGGAATCTTCGATTATATCATAAGAGTAAAGAGTCTGTACACCCCCTTCCTGTCAATTCCAGTTAAATGTGCAATGTCGGGAACACAAAGGTGAAAGACAAGTTTCAGGTGACTGCATTGAGTCGCGAGGCATCCCTTTATATTTCTGAATCCCACCTGCGAACCGTGTTGTGTCCTTGGTCAAGGCACTTCATCCGATTTGCCCACGTGGGGCACGGTGGCGTTGTGTACTAACGCGTACTGCACGTCGATGGTACACTTCTCTTCAACCAATGCTAACCCTGCTTGTGTGGAGTTAGTACGTTGGGGAGTCTAACAGTTGCTCGCAGTTGCTCGGTGGTTCTCTCTGGGTACTCTAGCTACCTGCACCCGTAAAAACTGTCCGGTACGAACTGACTCTAGCTGTTGAATGTGTCATTAATCCCCAATAAATAAATAAATATGTTTCTGAAAAAAAGTTTGGGGGGGGGGGGGGGCTTGTGCTATCGTGTTCGTACCTTCCTAGACAGGAGCTTTGGAAGCCGTCCGGTGCATCTGGTTAAGACGTCGAACCAATAATATTGAAATCTGTTTTTTTTTTATACGTGGGCGTTTTCGGGGATAATTGGGGTAATTCTGACATCCAGTACCAGGTGGAGTAATCCATCGAGAAAACACCCACGTAATGGAGTCTCACTGGTGTAAATGGAATTGTGTGAAAAGGTATTGAGAACAAGCCTGAAAATAAGCAGACTGTCATCTGCAAAATGAGGTCCCCAGATGGTGAATTTGATGATGCTACCCTGCACGCCCACTTTATCCATATATGGAAGACCTTTATACATGTAAGCCTGTTTTCAGGGAAGTTTAATCAAATTTATGGCATACTTGAAACTCTATCATCTGATTAATTGTCGGAAATTGCTCTCCGAGCCCTTTTCAACAATTAATGAGATGGTAGGTTTGAACTGCTCAACCAGAATCTATAGATAATTATCATAAAATAGTCGACAATAGTCGCTTTCGACAGCGAAAGTGTTAATATAGAGGTCGAGGAAGAAAGATTTGCTAATTCTTTTCGTAGAAAGAATACAAATTTGCGAAAATTTGCGAATTAATGTAAATACACATTCGCTAAACAAAGAGCCACCAAGGTGGACGATTAGTGGTGGAGGGGGGGGGGGGGGGGCGGGTGCTGACAGATATTCTTCGTGACGGAATATCTGTGAACGCGCTGCTTCTAATTAGCTTGCCGTAAAAAAAGTTTCCTTTTGTGACTTTTAATGAACGAAAACACCACACAGGTCAGTTTTCGTTTATTAAAGGTAACAAAAGGAAACCTGGCTTTATTTTGCCATCTAGGACATAGACCCGTTTTCTGAACGATTACTTGCTTCTTGATAGGTCTTTCTTCGTGTCTCTTATAATTTCAAGGGACTTAACTTTACTATAGGCCTAAGTCGATTTTCATGACGATATAGGTCAGGGACGTCACCCTCTTGACGAATGCAGTGAAAAATGTTAAAATGTAGCATGTAGGCTGATGTAGGGGAACTGTGAGGGGGGGGGGGGTGGGGGAGGTAGGAGACACTAATAAGTATACTATAATCTCAAAAAAATATCATGTTATTTCATGTAACGCCACGGATTGTGTCTCTGACGTGAATGTATCGATCTGATCATGGTTATTTCTATGTCTAGACCACCCTTTGGGTTAGAATGCGGTTGAAGTAGCTAGTACACAAACCGAATCAGCTGAAGTCAAAACCATTGACCGAAACGCAACAAAATTACCCCCCCCCCCCCCCTGCGCACAACAAGCGCTTTATTACACATCCATCAAACTTTAAACGGTTCATTCCCACTAGACCAATTCCCTTTAGACCAATTCGGGCCAAGAGGCTAATTCCCAAAAGACCAATTCCCCTTAGATCAACTGATGTGTTCCATTTTTAAAATAATTCTATATCAATAATTTGATATATTTATAAATATTTATAAATGTATTTATTGATATTCAAGTCTGAAAATAAGCAGTCTGTCATTTGCAGAATGAGGGTCAATTTGCTGATACTATCCCATACAGTGGGCCAGTTTATCCTCTGGGTAGGCTACCTCTTTCTGTTTATGTTTGAGACTTTGATTCAGGTTGAGGTTCACAGAGGGTAAATTTAGTGATGCTACCCTGCTGTGCAGGGTAGCATAACCAAATTCACCCTCTAAGGACCTCATTCTTTGTAAAATGTATGTAGGCCTATATGTACTGAGCTATGCTGAAATGTTATGTTATGCATATAAATAGTTTTTCATCAAATAAAGTGCTTATCAGTAAATAAATGTTTTTCTTTAATTATCCTTAATCAATCCTTACTCAATAACAGTATGTAGTTGGTCTACGGGGAATTGGTCTTTTGGGAATTGGTCTTTTGGAAATTGGTCTAAAGGGAATTGGTTTAGTGAGAAGACACGAGTACACCCTTTAAAACCTTGGTTTTAACGGAATCGCATGTGATGTACTGGTTTACCACGGTGCCGAAGTCCGGCATGCCGGGATTCTGTATTCATTGAGAAGATGGCGAATAAAGTTCACTGCTGTAAACAAGTTGTCTGTGTATGTATTGCATGGACCGCAGAACAGAACATGACGTCTCCGACTCAAGAAGAATCCTGTGTTTAAAGGGCTTATCGAATTTACAGGACATCACGTCGTCCGGCGAAAAACTTTCATTTCGTAGCTTTTCTCCTAAATTCGCGCATGACGCTTGACGACGGTCATTCAGTGCGACCAAGAAGCTGAACGACGGCAGAGTGTAAAACATGGCCAGCGGTTTTAATTTTTCGTCTTCAGAGTTAATGCCCAATAAACTTGACATTTTGATAAATGTTTCTGTATTCCATTCATGATGTACAGGCTGGAACTTTTTTCCCAGCACCGTTTAAACTAGTTCCTTTCCCGTCGAGTCATTTGTTACACTTCGAAAAGTTTCCAACTTTCATTATATAACTATCGATCGTCTGTAACTTAGTGTGAAAATGAAAATGTCCAAAGCAAAATAAAGTCGGTTCACAAAATAAAATTAGTAAACCACAAATGAGATAATATTAAAAAGCAATCATTTCCAACCACAACATTAACCCAGTCCCGTTTGCCTTCTCTTCTGTGGATCCCCATGTGTCTAAATGGTCATATTTATTTATTAGCTCATCTTGACAAAGTCAAGCTGAGCTAATATCATCGATCTCCGTCTGTCGTCCCCATATTTTGGTCTTCCCCTCCAAAGACACAATGCCAATTCAAGTGAAAGTTTGTGTGAGTGATGGTCCCAAAGGGGCATTTCATTTTTGTTCAACTCAACATGCCCAACCCCACAGGGAGGGAGTGGGGGGGGGGGGGGGAATGCAGGGCTCGCCTTGACTCAAGGCAAGCCCTGGAAATGCCCCAAAATATTTTTAAAATCTTCTTCTCAAGAACCACTTGACTTGATATTTGCTATGGAGCTTCCATATGAGGTGAAGAATCAAATTTGTTCAAACGATGTTCGTGAAGTAATATTTGGCTTTGTAATAGGAGGGGTAAGATTTTTGGCCCCGCCCAAAATTTCTGTTTTCTGAACCGATGGTCCGGTATGATCCAAATTTGGTTTGTGGTATTATTGGGTCATAAGTACTTGACCCATGCAAAAAAAAAATAATTCCCGCATCCCCATTGGAGCCCTGGGAGCTGAAAGTAGAAATATTTTCAAACACCCATATTTCCCAAACCACACAGAACAGAGAGCTGTTATTTGGTATGAAGTATCCTTAGGACCAGTAGAATTGAGTGGTAGAAAAAAATTGCCATCAGTTATGTTAAGGTGTTCTGTAATGGGCATTGAAAAAATGCTGAGTCAGCATATTTGCAAAAATTCAAAAAAATCTTTTCTCCAGAACCATCATCAGAATCTTTTGATATTTGGTATACAGCATTCATAGGGGGGGGCAAATAAAAGTTTGTTGCAATAAATCTCATTGGTTCATATTTGGGCTGTCTACAGGAGCCCAAAGTTTTAACATAGTGTAATATGGGGAATATTCTTTAAAAATCGTCTTCTTCAGAACCACCAGTCAGAATCTTTTAATGTTTGGTATACATCATTGTTATGAGGGTCAGATTCAAGATTGTTCAAACCAAGTCCCTAGGTTATATTTGGGCTTCCTACGGAAGCCCAAATTTTATCTTTGTTCAAGATGGAGCGTAATTTAAAAAAATCTTCTTCAGATCCAGCAGTCAGAATGCTTTTGATATTTGGTATACAACATCTCTAAGGGGGTCAGATTCAAGTTTGTTCAAATCAGATCCCTAAGTGTATATTTGGGCTCACTATGATTATGAGTATGGTAGCCCAAATTTTTACTTAGTGCAATATGAGGAAATTTCTTTAAAAATCTTCTTCTTCAGATCCACAGTTGGAATGCTTTCATATTTGGTATACAACATCTCTAGGGGGGTCAGATTCCAGGTTGTTCAATTCGAGTGCCCAGGTTAATATTTGGGCTCCATATGGGAACATGAAATTCAACTTAGTACAATATGAGGGAATTTCTTTAAAAATCTTCTTCTTCTTCTTCTTCTCTTCTTCTTCTTCTTCAGATCCACTCGTCAGAATGCTTTCACATTTGGTATACAACATCTCTAGGGGGGTCAAATTCAAGCTTGTTTAAAACGGATCCATAGGTTAATATTTTGGGCTCGCTATGGTAGTCCAAATTTGAACTTAGTGCAATTCGAAGAAATTTCTTTACAATTTCTCTTCTTCAGATCCAACAGTCAGAATGCTTTCATATTCAGTACACAACATCTCTAGGAAAGTCAGATTCAACTGTGTTCAAAGCAAGAGCCTGGATTAATATTTGGGCTCTCTATGGGATCCGGAATTGGCCATTTTGCTGAACAATTAAAAATTTTGTATTCAGTACCCTCCAGAGGTGTGTAACTAAGATTAATCCACATAGGTTGCTTCATAGGGGATCTCTACATTTTACTTTATGATCAACTGAAGAAAAGGCAAGATGCCCAGATTATTTTTGTCACTCCTGAGGGACTCAAGGATTGGCAGTGTAGCCTATGGAGATGGCTTGCTTAATGTCGACTCATTCTTGGACTCTGTTTAAATTGTGTTCTGTTCAAGATGAGCGCTTCAGGCCCTGTGGGGCCTCTTGTTTATTTATTATGCTTCAAACTTCTTTTAAAAAAGTTTTTCCCAGCTGTTTTGCAAATCTGCCCAAATTTGTACTTCTATTTTTACTATCAGTAAGAGCCACCAAATGATTAGGCGTGAAAACACCAGCTGAAGAGAAACAACGATATGAATTTCAACAAACACGCCCAATAGAAAAGATAATGAATGTAATTTAGACTGGTTCCCAAAAGGTTGTTTTGATTTTTTATCAATCAGTTTGATCAGTACGGATACAAGCACAACAAACAGACTCTTTATCTTTGGGTTTAAACATCGCAATTAAACTCTGTTTATTTTAAATTATTTAACTGAATTTTAATGTATGGGATGTGCAATAAACACAGAATGCAATGTGTTTTTGATTTGGCAGGTGTTTTACATAACTCGTTGGAATGGTATAGTCATTTCGCTTCCACCTACGGCTCTAAATATAACTATGCCTTTCCAATCCAACTCGTTATGTAAAACACCCACCGATTCAAACACACATCGCGTTCTGTCTATATATGCAATGCTTGACCTTAGAAGATGGCGCCTCATTGCTCTAAAGCCACAATTTGTTTATCAAGGTAAACATAATATTCAGGACTGCCTGTATATTGACTATCAAATTGTAAAAGCCATCATGTAATCAAGAATCATGTCATTTAAAAGATGTGCGGGTAGGGTGGTGAGATTTCACGTTCCGCCCGAGTTCACCCCCTTTGTAAAAAAGGCATATAATTATATATTCCTGTAATTTTTAACAAAAAGTTTTGCAAAGCAATTTTCCTATAAATTTATTGGAAATAAAATAGCAGCACGTTTGATAATTTCTTCACTCCCTAATCATAGATACACAACAACGATACTGTGGATTCTGACGCCAATGAAAAGGATGAAGTGAGTTTTGTCAGCTTGAAGTTCAACTGCCAATCCCATCTACTTAAAAAGATAGCAGGAAATGAGAAGATACCTGCAAAGGTTAACTTTCTCAAACACAATAGGTCACTAATTATCGTCTTAAGAAAACTCGTTCACCGAGTGTGATTCGAATTATTCGTGAAGTTTAAAATAAATTCTCACTTTCTATTTATAGTTCTGCTGCACTGCCCCATTTTAAAAGTCATCAGCGTCCATTTTTCTGGTATTTTAGATTGCTATACAAAAGCTTACACCTCTCAACAGACCTCACCTGCAATCCTCCATGAATGATACATCATGGTTTTATACAATACAGAACAAACAACAACAAATGCCGACATGCAGGTTGAACTTCTTTACAGAGTATTCAAAAAATGTAGTCGCGTTAAATATATATCTCAAACAGACTTTTACAGATGTGTAGGAAGTACTCCGCATTAACCCTTTACCCAACGTAACGGCCAAAACCGGCCAGCGCTATTCTCAAAAATCGCCAATTAATTTTCAAAATATTTTCATTTTCTGTCTCAAACACATAGGTTATGACCCCTCGTTGGAACGAGCTCGTCGAGCTCGTTCCAACGAGGGGTCATAACCTATGTTTTTGAGACAAAAAATGAAAAAAATTAGTTATTCAAGATTTTTTTTTTGCAAGTGTCGTCTGCTTTTCATGTTAGGTAAAGGGTTAACAAGTGTATTAGAACGAAAATGTGATGGATTGCAAGTCAGATATCGACACGGACGGGGATACGGATAAAGCTGAAGAATATGGGACTCTGCAATTCATTTTAAAAATAACTGGCCTCCTTCATTTTTCTGTATTTGTTAGCTTAACTTGAAAAAGTCAAGATAAGCTATTGCCATCACCCGTGTGGAAGTCTGTTAGTCTGTGAGTCTGTTCACATTTTCCTTTAGCACAGGCTACAACCCCACAGTTCTTGTCTGATCGTCACAAAATTTCATATGCAGGGTTGGGGTCATGTCTAGATGAGAACATCCCCCTTTGGTCGCGATCGGTCAACCGGTATGGCTGCCCGAGTCCAAAACCCGAAAACCATTAGCACAGTCTACAGGTCTTATTTATGAAGGGATTTCATTGTAACTTGGTAGGATGCCTCTGTATAATGCCTAGATGAGAACGTCCCCTTTTGGGCATGATCTGTCATCCGTGATGGCTGCCCAAGCCTGAAACCCAAAAACTTTTAGCACAGTCTGCAGGTCATGTTTAATATGGAGGGAATTCATTGTAACTTGGTGGGATGACTCCTCATGATGTCTAGATGAGATTTCCCCATTTGGGCGTGATCTGCCAACTGTTTTGACTGCCCGAGCCCAAAACCCCAAAACCGTTAGCACAGTCTACAGGTCATATTTATTGAGGAATTTCATTGTAACTTGGTGGGTTGACTCCAAATAATAAATTGGGCAACTGCGACCGCTACAGGGACTCGAAGCCTGAACACCTTTAGCACAGTCTACAGGTCATATTTATGAAGGGATTTCATTGTAACTTCATACGATCACTCCAGATGATACCCAGATGAGATTGTCCCCTTTGTTTGCGATCATTCAATCATGATGACTGCCCGAGCCCAAAGCCCGAAAACCTTTAGCACAGTTGACAGGTCACATTTATGAAGGGATTTCATTGCAGCTTGGTAGTTTGACTTCACATAATGTCTAGATGAGAACGTCCCCTTTTGGACACGATTGGGCAACTGTGATGGCTACAGGGGCCCGAAGCCCGAAGCCTGAAAACCTCTAGAAAAGTCTACAGGTCATAATTATGAAGGGATTTCATTGTAGCTTGGTAGGATGACTGCAAATAATGTCTAGATGAGAACGTCCCATTTTGGTCGCGATCATTCAGCCTTGATGGCTGCCTGAGCCCCAAAACCTTTAACATAGTCTATAGGTCGTATTTATGGAAGGATTTCATTGTAACTTGTTAGGTTGACTCCATATAATGCCTAGATGGTGACATCCCCTTTTGGTCGTGATTGGTCAACTGCGATGGCTACAGGTGCCAGAAGCCTGAAAATCTTGAGCACAGTCTACAGGTCATATTTATGAAAGGATTTCATTCTAACTTCGTAGGATCACACCAGATGATGCCCAGATGAGAATGTCTCCTTTTGGTTGCGATCATTCAACCATGATGGATGCCCGAGCCCAAAGCCTGAAAACCTTTAGCACAGTCTTCAGGTCATATTTATGAAGGGATTTCATTGTAACTTGGTAGGTTGACTTCATATAATGTCTTGATGAGAACAGCCCCTTTTGGACACCATTAGGCAACGTGATGGCTAAAGGGGCCTGAGGCCCCGAAAACCTTTAGCACAGTCTACAGGTGATATTTATGAAGGGATTTCATTGTACCTTGGTAGGATGACTCCAAATAATGTCTAGATGAGAACGTCCCCTTTTGGTCGTGATCATTCAGCCTTGATGGCTGCCCAAGCCCAAAACCTTTAGCATAGTCTATAGGTCATATTTATGGAAGGATTTCATTGTAATCTGTTAGTTTGACTCCATATGATGCCTAGATGATGACATCCCCTTTTGGTCGTGATTGGTCAAGACTCAACTGTGACGGCTTCAGGGGCCCAAAGCCCAAAAACCTTGAGCATAGACTACAGGTCATATTTATGAAGGGATTTCATTGTAACTTCATAGGATCACTCCAGATAATGCCCAGATGAGAATGTCCCCTTTTGGTTGTGATCATTCAACCATGATGGCTGCCCTAGCCCAAAGCCCAAAAACCTTTATCACAGTCTACAGGTCATATTTATGAAGGGATTTCATTGTAACTTGGTAGGTTGACTTCATATAATGTCTAGTTGAGAACGCAATTGGACGCAATTGGGAAACTGATGGCTACAGGGGCCCGAAGCCCGAAAACCTTTAGCACAGTCTACAGGCCATATTTATGAAGGGATTTCAATGTAACTTGATAGGATGACTCATTTTGGAATAATTTCAATGCATCTTGGTAAATTTCGTTGATATACGTTAACTGCGAGGGCCACATACATTAACTGTGAGGTCATATTAACCCACCCCTCAGCTCCTTAGTACAGTGTACACCTCATATTATTTAAAAACATAACATACAGGGAACAGAAAGGAACATATTCCCAATTATCACAATTCTTGTCTTATTTCATAATCCTTTCATAAACATTGAACATTATCCTTTTCATCACACACAACACACAAGTTAAGCTACAGTGTCATGGACACTTCCATTTTGATTTCACATCATGTTCCCATCAAGGATCCAACAATATCAGATTCATTAGTTATTTTAACCATTTTGATGTTGTAAATTCAACACACTGAGGAACAAAATCTCAACATGAAGTAGGCTAAAATTAGGGCTGTCACGATTTTTGAATTTAGGAATCGATTAATCGTCGCAAATAATTGATTATAATCGATTAATCGTACATAGATGACCCCATCCCCACATCCCACTCTTTAAATTGTTAAAAATGAAGTTCAAGTCAGTTGACCTTCCTCAAGTAAACAACGAAGACGATCCCCTTTTAGGTACATTCAAAGGTTTGATGTTCTGAACTTTTGAACCGTCAGTGTAATAATCGAGACCGGTCGTCAGTTGCGAACTTTGCAAGTTCGCAACTGCCGAATTGTCTTGATTATTACACTGACGATTCAAAAGTTCAGAACATCAAAGCTTTGAATGTTCCTAAAAGGCAAATGCTTCTAACGGCCAAGCCTGAATATAAGCAACCTGTCATTTGCAAAATGGGATCCCCAGAGGGTGAATTTGATGATGCTATCTCATACAGTGGGCCAATTTATCCTCTGGGTACATCTTTCTGTTTTGGCTTGAGACCTTGATTCAGACTGAGGTTTGCAGAGGGCAAATTTTGTGATGCTACCCTGCTGTGCAGGATAGCATCACCAATTTCACCCTCTGGGGACCTCATTTTGCAGATGACAGTCAGCTTATTTTCAGGCTTTCTAACGGCTTCTTGAGATTTAATGTCGACGTTCTTGACCCTTTACCTTCAGAAACAATAGTTTTTTTCCTTTTTTTTTAATTATTAAACGTCTAAAACGGGGTAAAATTTACCTAAAACGGGGTAAAATTTACCGATTCCTCGACAACGAAAAATACTAATCGATTTCGGCGTGATCGATCAGCAATCGATTAATCAAATAATCGTGACAGCCCTAGCTAAAATGGGGGACATCCAGAAGGGACATCCATAATGCTTTAGGGTCAGTATAGTAAGTGTAGGGGTCAGTAGTGGCCTGCTAACCCTTACCCTTACTATACTAGCTCTAATAATTTTAATTGCCTTTTGTAGCCGCGGATGGCACTACATAATACAAACAGAACACAGATGGGAGAATGTTGCCATTTTCATACAGCCCACATAATGAGCTTTAAAAATGACACAAGAGAGTTGACACAAGAGGGTTAAATCCGATCTTTTTTCTCTAAAATTATTTAAAAAATATGATGCAGAGTAGTGAAGAATGAAACAAAAATTTCAAGAAAACAGGTATCTTAAAAATAAATACTAGAGTCCCATATTCTTCATCTTTACGTGATATGTAGAGATTAAAACTTTCAAAAAAGTATTTGCAAAACTACGAAGATGTTTAGCTGAACAGTTTTAACACAACTGACGACCGGTAAACACTGCGCCAAGTTTAATCCTTTGGACACTGGTGGTATCTTCTATGTCAGTTCATTGCTGGCAGTTGGTAGTGTCCATATCCCTTATTTGAGGGTAGACCAATTATTATTTTCAACGTGCAGTCATAGGGTTGCACATTGAAAATATTGATTGGTCTACCCCACCCTCAACTTAGTAGGCATCTCACTTAATGAATCTTTGACGTACCATGTCCATGGGCCCAGGGCTCAAAATAAGCGGTGTCGCGTCGCTTTTTGCTATGCAAAACTTGCAAAAAGCTACACGATGTTCAATTATGTATAGCATTTTGCGATACAAAATTATTATTATCTTGTATCGCAAAATGTAAATGAAAATTTGCAAACAAATTTGAAAACTAGTTCACTGATGCTTTACTTCTGATTGTGGAACATTCCAGGCTTAACTCAGATTAACTCTCCATCAAGCATCATTAGCAACTTCATATGTAAGATGAATTCTATTGGTTTAAATTCTTCCTGTTTTTACAACATTTTGCATAAAATGTACATTAAAAATAACTTCAAGCCCATCAAATTGAAAATTCCAACTTCCATTTTGAGAACTCTATTGATCAACCAAGACGCTATTTGAAAATATCCAAGTCCATGCAACCCTTCAAGGCAGTTCAGTTAAAAAAAAACATAGTAAATGTTTCATGTGTTGCAGATCATTTGGAAATGCCCAGAAATGGATGGAAACTATTCTATCTACTTAGAAGAATTCAATACAAAACAGCATAACATAACTCTGGTATACAAAAATAGCTATGTAATTTTTACACTATGCAATTCATTTTTTGGAAATTTGTAGCATTTTGCTATGCAAAGAAAAAAAGTTATTTTGAACACTGCATGGGCTGGTAAAGCAGCCTTTCTCTTCAAAGGGTTAAGTTTACTGATTCATTTTCATTGCAAGATCTGGCGGACAGACATTAATGGTGTTATCGTATTTTTATTCTTTCATGCATTCGTCTTAGAGATTTACGAGAAAGGTTTATTAACGGAATGGTGCAGAATAAAAATGCTGAGAGTGGCGTGTGAATGGGTCATGTCAGTTTCGTCCTGTCAACAGGGCTCTTTTTAGAACAATTATTCCTCTTGTGTCAAATAAACTAGGTGTCTGTTGCGAAAACGTATTTTCCCCCACAACGCCGATTTTAGATCATCTCATTCATTTGCAATACAGTAGAATCCTCTTAATTGAATATCCATTTTGCCAGTGAAAATTATTCAATTAACAGGAGTATACAATTAACAGGGATTTGGACAGTTTCCTGTGTTCTGGAGGTAAACTGAGCATTTATAGAGCTCTGTCAAACAAGATATAATAGAAGAAATGCCTGTATTGAATGTTGTGAGGCCAAAAAGGTTGATAAATAAGGGGAATTTGGTGCGAGTCACAGTAATTTTTTCAACATATTATAAAAATTTATATACAATTAACAGGAGTTTACTCTACAACCCATATGCAATTAACAGATCAAATTTGTACTGAAGGTATGGTAAATGGTTTTGCATTTGAAAATTATATTCAATTAACAGGGATATACATAAATTTAAGAGATATCCAATTAAGTGGGCTCCACTGTATCAAGAAAAAGAGCGTGAGCCTCGCTGATGATCTTTGGCCATGCAAATTAAAATCATTAGGGTTGGTATGGTATGGATAAGGCTTAATATGCGTTCCCTGCCCAAATTACTGAAACCGATTAAAACAATCTTGTCAACAAACAGCCCCTTTAAGGGCTTTATTTATTAATTTTTTGCAGGGGGGGGAGGATTTGAAATTCCAGAAGGATAACCAGATACCCCATATATCACACCACACACGGCATCCTATCTCCCTGAAGGCTTGATGGATGAATACCCCAGGTTATTCAAAACTATACTGGCGGATCTTTCTCCACACCTTCTTTGTAACCGCTATGGTCAATATACCGGGGCCGCTACCAAACAGGCATTGCTGTTTGGTTTTCTTTTCTTCTCTATCAGTCCCAATTTTAAAAGAGAAAGAGAAAATGTCTTCTAACATCGTAAAATACCATCGTACAAACATCTCTTTTGGCATATATACTTCGTATCGTCCCCATACATGTAGTATACTTTTCAAATTTCATAGAAAACAACCAACAAATAAATGAGAAAATGATAATACAATTCCCAACTACAACTTTTCTCTGACACGGACTACACTTTTCAGTGTGTCCCTTGTGAAGGATCCTGAAAAAGGGGTCCTCCTAAACACCAGAATGACACAAAATGACATGGAAAGACACCGAAATGCTATAATGCTATAAAAATTATGCAGATTGACATTTATTTTACAAAATACTCGACCCCAGAATGTATTTTGTTTATTAACTAACAAAGTACCTTCCAAGCAACCTTCTTACATTTGGTCCTGTTCACACTTTCAGACTTAGGAAATTATTAGCTTAGTTGGACTTTGTGAAAGGCAACCAGAGGAGGGTGCTGGGGGATTGGCATGAAGAAGAGGGGAGGAGTCATGAAGGAGAGGGTAGCAGTGGGGAGATTTTCAGTCAATAATTACTTTGATTTTTTAACCTGGCATAAATGCATCATAGACAACTGGACCTGGATTTATCAAAGGTTAATGGAGGACCACAAGCTGAAAATATGACAGGCGGCAAGGCATGGTACATAAATATTCTTAATTTTTCCCACTTGCCTATGAAGTCTCCCTACTTGAATCTGCAGTCCCTATTTTTTCTGGAGGGAGACATGAAGTCTCCCTAAAATTCCTCCCTAGGCTCGTCCCTGCACCAGCTGTATAGGCTGATCGCATGTCTTTCTGTCAAAGTGAATAGCAATGACAAACGTGCGATCTCACTTTTTGAGATCGCACATTAATCGTTGCTATTTATGTTGGCGGAAGTAAACAGCATACCACTATGTGCATATGTGGATGCAATACGCGCCCATCGTGTCAAGTTACTCGCGACTGATTGTCGAATCTGAGGCAAAACATGATTTGAAAGCAAAGAATTTTTTTTTATTTATTATTATTACTTTATCGAATCGCGGCCAGTGTATAACAACAAACAATTTATTAATTGGAAGGGACAACCTGTTCCGTTTACATTTACAAAACAGAATATTAACCAATCAAAACTTTGGCACTCAGGCTGTTTTCGGTACCAAAGCAAATCTACCGTCTTATCGTCATACCCTCTTTTATAGAGACAATATGAATTCCACAGCTTGTTCTTTCACAAGTTTTGTTCAAATCGGCTCCCTAGATTCATATTTGGGCTCACTATGGAAGCTCGAATTCGAACTTAGTGCATTTCGGGCAAATTTCTTCAAAAATCTTCTTCTCCAGATCCAGCAGGCAGAACCTTTTGATATTTGGTATGGAACATTGTGGGGTGGATCTGATTCAAGTTTGTTCAAATCGGCCCCCAGGATTCATGTTTAGGCCCACTATAGAAGCCCGAATTCGAACTTAGTGCATTTCAGGCAAATTTCTTCAAAAATCTTCTTCTCCAGATCCAGCAGGCAGAATCTTTTGATATTGGGTATGCAACATTGTGTGGTGGATCTGATTCAAGTTTGTTCAAATCGCCCCCCCCCCCCCCCCCCCCCCAGATTCATATTTGGGCTCACTATAGAAGCCCGAATTCAAACTTAGTGCATTTCAGCCAATTTTCTTAAAAAATCTTCTTCTCCAGATCCAGCAAGCAGAATCTTTTGATATTGGTATGCAACATTGTGGGGTGGATCTGATTCAAGTTTGTTCAAATCGGCCTCCTGGGTTTATTTTTGGGCTCAGTATAGGAGCCCAAATTTGAACTTAGTGCATTTCAGGCAAATTTCTTAAAAAATCTTCTTCTCCAGATCCAACAGGCAGAATCTTTTCATATTTGGTATGCAACATTGTGGGGTGGATCTGATTCAAGTTTGTTCAAATCGGCCCCCTGGATTCATATTTGGGCTCACTATAGAAGCTCAAATTCAAACTTAGTGCATTTCAGGCAAATTTCTTCAAAACTCTTCTTCTCCAGATCCAGCAGGCAGAATCTTTTGACATTTGGTATGCAACATTGTGGGGTGGATCTGATTCAAGTTTGTTCAAATCAGCCCCCTGGATTTATATTTGGACTCTGTATAGGAGCCCAAATTTGAACTTAGTGCATTTCAGGCAAATTTCTTTGAATCTTTTCATATTGGGTATGCATCATGCTTGGGGGGGAGGGGGGAGGGGGGGAGGGGTGAGATTCAAGTTTGTTCAACCCAAGTCCCTGGGTTCATATTTGGGCTCACTGTGGTAGCCCAAATTATAACTTAGTTCAAAATGAGGAATTTTCTTTAAAAATCTTCTTCAGATCCAGCAGTCGGAATGTTTTGATATTTAGTATGCAGCATCCTTAGGGGGGTGAGATTCAAGTTTGTTCAAGCCATGTCCCTAGGTCCATATTTGGACTCACTGTAGGAACCTGAATGATAACTTAGTTCAAAATGAGGAATTTTCTTTAAAAATCTTCTTCAGATCTAGCAGTCGGAATGTTTTGATATTTGGTGTGCAGCATCCTTAGGGGGTGAGATTCAAGTTTGTTAAAGCCAAGTCCCTGGGTTCATATATGGTCTCCCTGTGGGAGCCCGAATTATAACTTAGTTCAATATGAGGAATATTCTTTAAAAATCTTTTTTTATTTAGATCCACTGGTTAGAATCTTTGGATATTTGGTATAAGCTTTTCTTAGGAGGAGCAGATGCAACTTGTTGAAATCAATTCTCTGGGTTTATATTTAGGCTCCCATGTCAGGTGAGCGCCATCAGGCCCCTTGGGGCCTCTTGTTTAACACTGTGGGTAATGTGAAAAACATTTAACACTACTTTTCTCCCAAACCACTGCTCCAAAAGCTCTCAAGTTTCACATATAACATCTTTGGAAGATTGTTTCACATGTTTATTGAAATCAATTCCCTGGGTCCATATTTGGGCTCTCCATGGGAGCCCAAATGTTTAAATTAGTGCAGTATGAGGAATATTCTTTAAAAATCTTCTTCTTCAGATCTACCACTAAGAATCTTTTGATATTTGGTTTGCAGCATCCTTAGCTGGGTGAGATTCAAGTTTGTTCAAGCCAAGTCCCTGTGTTCATATTTAGGCTGAAAATCTGGGGTCCCGGTCCGGACTTAAAAATTTTGGACCAAAATCCGGAAATGATTTTTTTGGTTTTTTATGCATTTCGGTCAGTTTTAAGACAAAATTTTTTTTTTTTTTTTACACTGAAAATTTGGGGTCCAGGTGGGACTTGGAAAATTTTGGACCAAAATCCAGAAATTAGTTTTTGTTTTTTTTATGCATTTTGGTCAGTTTTAAGACAAAAACAAAATTTGTTTACACTGAAAATTTGGGGTCCGGGTGGGACTTAGAAAATTTTGGACCAAAATCCGGAAATTAGTTTTTTAGTTTTTTTATGCATTTTGGTCAATTTTAAGAAGATGAAAAAAATTTTTAGTCTCAAAATATTTTGTTTGGGACTTCTAAAATTTCCAAACAAAAATAAAAAAAAAATCTGTTTTTTATGCATTTATCTCAATTTTGGGACGTAAAAGTGCAGGAACTGAAAATAGAAGGAAAATCCTGTGTATTGTGTGGGCACAATCGCGTCATTGAGTTTAAAATCCATTCCTTAGTATTTTTCCATCAATTATGCCTTTCAAACTGTAGTGACATAACAACCCTTGAATTATGACAGTGCTTGTCTACAGTGGGTGCAATTGGACCCAGTCAGCAGGACCTATGAAAAATTTCCTGACTTTATTTCTCTATAGTGTTGATAAGCCATGACTAGCTGAATGTGACCTAAAATGCTCCTTTTAACTACTTTGTCATGTGATCGATTTAAGGCCCCTTGTTGCCTCTTGTTTTCATTTGTATTCAGTGATGTTCGTTGAAGTTTCAGTTTATAAAATAGAGGGAGATTGTTGACATGCACAATACACTTGTTCAACAGCAGCTGAGTTTATGACGCATCATTCTATGGAATGGAACTAGTGGAAAAAAGGTGATGGTCACAATGGCACTTCCTGTTTGAGTTTTTTCCATGTGCTCAGTAGGAGACAAGTAATACAGAAGCTTCTCACGATCTTTCCAGGTAAGCTACACGCGCATGCATAGACGTCGGGAAGTGACAGGAATTGGCACCACCATCATTCTTTGTTTGGCCCTAAAGTCATCAACAAAGAAATGACATCTATGCTTTTAAATCTCCTTTTTAACTCACCTGTCTGAAGGACATTGTGAGCTTTTGCCATCACTTGGCGTCCGTCATCCGTTAACTTTTGCAACTCGGTCTTCTCCTTCAAAACCACTAACCGAAACCCACACAAATTTGACATACAATATTTTGGGGGTATCCTCTTTCCAGTTTGTTAAAATGAACTCAGTGCCCCCACTGGGGTGGGAATGATGCCCCAAAGGCATCAATTTCTCCTGAAAGCTTCTTATGAACCACCAGTCAGAATGCTGTGATATTTGGTATGTAAGCTCCTTTGGTACTCAAGATTCAAGTCTATTCAAAGAAATTTTCTTGGTCAATATTTCGTCGCCTGAGTGCTAGAATGTCCTATGTCCACTATGGGACATAGGACATTCTAGCACTCACGCGACGATTTGAGCTCTCTATGGGAGGATCCCCATTTTGTCACCCGCCCAAAATTTCCGAACTGAGAGGCTGATTTGAACCAAATTTGCTATGAGGTATTATTGGGTCCTAAGTACTTGATTCATGCAAAAAAAGAAATTTCATGCTCCCCCGTGGGAACCTCAGGAGCTAAAAAATAGAAAAAAATTAAAACGCCCACATCTCCAAAACTTCACGGCACTGAGAATTCTTACTTGGTGTGAAGCTTCCTTAGGACCAACAGAATGGAATGGTGAAAAAAATTGCTAATGGTTTTATCATGGGGTACTTTTTGGGGGGCTTTGAAAAAGTGCTGACTCAGCATTTTTTAACACTGTGGGTAATGGGAAAACATTTAACGCTACTTTTCTCCCAAACCACTGCTCCAAAAGCTTTCAGATTTCACATATAACATCTGGCAGATTGTTTCACATCTTCCTTGAAATCAATTCCCTGGGTCCATATTTGGGCTCTCTATGGGAGCCCAAATGTTTAAATTAGTGCAGAATGAGGAATATTCTTTAAAAATCTTCTTCAGATCTACTAATAAGTATCTTTTGATATTTGGTATGCAGCATCTTTAAGGGGATGGGATACAAGTTTGTTCAAGCCAAATCCCTGGGTTCATGTTTAGGCTGAAAATTTGTGGTCCCGGTCCGGACTAAGTAATTCTGGACCAAAATCCGGAAATGAGTTTTTAGCTCACCGAAGGGAGCTTAACTTATCACACTTGCTGTCCATCATCCATCGTTGTCCGTCGTGAACTTAGCATTATCGACTTCTCCGTACCAACTACTCAACCAAATTTAACCAAATTTCGTGTGCATGTTCCTTATACGTCAATTCAAGTTTGTACAAATAAACTTGCTGCGCCCACAGGGAACACCAGAAGGGGCATAACTCTGATAGCACACAACTTTTTTTTCCAAAATTCAATAAAATCTTCTTCTTCAGATCCACCAGTCAGAATCTTTTCATATTTGTTATACAACATCTCTAGGGGGGTCAGATTCAAGTTTGTTCAAATCGAGTCCCTGGGTTTAGATTTGGGCTCTCTATTGGAGCTCAAAGTTTAACTTGGTGCAATTTGAGGAAATTTCTTTAAAAATCTTCTTCTTCAGATCGGCCACTCAGAATCTTTTCATGTTTGGTATTCAACATTTAAAGGGGGGGTGGGGGGGGTGGGGGGGGGAGGTCAGATTAAAGTTTGTTCAAATTGAGTCTCTGGGTTAATATTTGAGCTCCCTATGCGTGAAATATTCTTTAAAAATCTTTTTCTTCAGATTCACCAGTCAGAATCCTCTCATATTGGTATACATCATCTCTAGGGAGGCCAGATTCAAGTTTGTTCAAATCAAGTTTCTCGGTTAATATTTGGGTTCCCTATAGGAGACTGAATTTTAACTTAGTGCAATATGATAAAATTTCTTTAAAAATCTTCTTCTTCAGATCCACCAGTCAGAATGCTTTCATATTTGGTATACAACATCTTGAAGTGGGGTCAGATTCAGATTTGTTCAAATTGGGTCCCTGAGTTAGTATTTGGGCTCTCTATTGGAGCCCAAAGTTTAACTTTGTGCAAAGCGTGAAATATTCTTTAAAAATCTTCTTCTTCAGATTCACCAGTCAGAATCCTGTCATAATTGGTATACATCATCTCTAGGGAACACACCTACTAATCGGTCTCACCATGTGACGTGCAATTCGACGTTGTGATGTTCTGTTCGGGTGCTGTGAAGTGTTTTTTGATGTGAAAAGTCATCGCTGCAGCTGATTCTATCAATTTTTATTCAAATGGAGAGGTAAGAAACACAGCTTTTTACTTGATCAGTTAGACTGATGTTTCCCAATCCCAACCAGCTTACTTTCATGTAGCAGATATTATCTTTCTTTGTATAATAAGGCTCACTAAATGCCTGGGTACAACTTTTGTGCATCGCCACTCGACTCAAAATCACCTACCTAGATGATGCCCCATTGTTCTGGCACCAGGAAATGACCCTCATAGCCTAAAAAAATATCCCTTCGTTTTAAAAAACTTGCCCCGACAGATCCCGGATGCAGAATAACCCCAACACAGCCCATCAAAGGGAACCACCCAGTTGTGAAAAGTGCCAACGGCGCTGTGATGTTAATGGCAACCACGCTGTGATGTTCATCATTTCTTAACCCAAATAAAAATTTGTAAATAAAGGGGTTTTTTTTAAAATGTCATTATACGTTTACCTTCAGTTTCATTAGTTGGTTCGTTCGACGTTATCATCTACTTTGTTTTGTCACTGGTAACACACACGTTCTCGCTCACAAATCCACTGTTCCGATTGGCTATGAGTCAGGCCTTTTCGCATTTAATAATTTTCCTTTTGTTGGACTTGCTGGTGATGTGCTAAGGGACCGTTGACCCATTGGGGGGGGGGGGGGGGTATCTCTCATTGGTGGGAGTTCGGATGGCTCCGGGGGAGGAAAATTGAATGTTCAAGATCATAAGTTGCAATTTACGTCATTATGAAGAAGAAAATGTTTTGCAGAAAGTATTTGATACCACTGGGCAGAGGGAGGGTAAGAGTCGTATACCAGACGGCCAGAAGTTTCTGAGCTATGGGGAGGGGGCTACCCCCACTTCCCCCTTGGGTCCCATCCAATCCACCTGGTCTGACTTGATAACATGGTCCCCATAATTTTTGACATAGCAATGGTATACTATCACGTGAACCAGCTACCACTCAGGCTGATGACTCGAAAGAAGATTATCGGAGGTTGAAAGTGTTATGATTAAAAAAACATAGAACTGCGACTCGTCTTGTCGATGATGCGCCCAAAGATCGCCCAGACATGAATTTATATCTTACTTCAGCATATAAGAATGCATATTTTCTCTGTGAATTTTTAGCATGCTTCAGGCCAGGGTTGCACCAGAAACCACTTTCTACAGTAAGTGCTGTCATGCCCCCCCCCCCCCCCCCACCCTTAACTAAGAGTCCTGGCTTAGCCACTGCGTTCAAATGGTTATCCGACACCAGCTTCCCTCAGATGGATCTACCTATCAGGTAGGTTTGATAAAGTAAGCTATTCTGTTTATTCAAACTAGTATGGACTGGAGAATTTCGTCAATTTAAATTCATTAATTTGAAGTATACCGGTACTAAGCAATCCGTTACCCTATGCTTTACAAAAAATAGAGAAGTGGCATCCATGTGTGTACGCAACTGCATTTTTGCGTTCGGGTTTCTACGCCCTTGCAAAACAACATAGATGATACAGATGAACGAACCAACTAAAAAAACTAAAAAAACGTATAATGATACCAGTGAACGAACCAACTAATGAAACGGATGGTAACCGTATAATGACGTTAAAAAAAAAACCCTTTACTTACAAATTTTCATTTGGGTTAAGAAATGATGAACATCACAGCGTGGTTGCCATTAACATCACAGCCCCGTTGCTACTTTTCACAACTGGGTGGTTCACTTTGACAGGCTGTGTTGGGTTATTCTGCATCAGGGATCTGTTGGGGTAAGTTTTTTAAATCGAAGGGATATTTTTTAGGCTACGAGGGCCATTTCCTGGCGTCAGAACAATGGGGCGTGACAGCATCTCCTCGGTAGGTGATTTTGAGTCTAGTGGTGATGCACAGAAGTTGTACCCAGGCATTTTGTGAGCCTTATTATTCGAAGAGATATAATATCTGCTACGTGAAAGTAAGCTGGTTGGGATTGGGAAACATCAGTCTAACTGATAAAGTAAAAAGCTGTGTTTCTTACCTCTCCATTTGAATGAAAATTGATAAAATCAGCCGCAGCAGTGACTTTTCACATCAAAAAACATGTCAATGCCCAAACAGAACATCACAGCATCGAATTGCACGTCACAGCGTGAGGTCGATGAGTGGGGGGGGGGGGGGGGGGGGGGGGGTTTCTCGGTTAATATTTGGGTTCCCTATGGGAGCCTGAATTTTAACGTAGTGCAATATGAGAAAATTTCTTGAAAAATCTTTTTCTTCAGATCCACCAGTCAGAATCCTTTAACATTTGGTATGCATCATCTCTTGGAGGAGTCAGATTCAAGTTTGTTCAAATCGGGTCACTGAGTTGAAAGTTTTGAGTCTGGTTCGTACTTGAGAAAAAAAAAATTGTTTTGGATTTTGTATGTGTTTTGTTCAATTTTGAGATGACCCCCCCCCCCTCCCCCCATACACCCCCCCGCCCCCCCCCCCCCCAAAAAAAAAAAAAAAAAAATTTTTAGTGTGAAAATTTTGGGGCCGGTTCTGACTCCCAAAATTTTGGACCAAAATTCATATTTTGAAGAAAATTTTTTATCCGTTTTGTTCAATTTTGAGAAGAAAAAAAAAATTTGGGATCAGGTTTGAACTCCGAAATTTTGGACCAAAATTCAGACATTTTGGGGGGATTTTTATGTGTTTTGTTCAATTTTGAGATGGAAAAAAAAAATTATAGCCTGAAAATTTTGGGTCCTGTTCCGACATGTTTTTAAAATCTTCTTCTTCAGGTCATGTAGTCAGAATGCTTTCATATTTGGTATACAACATCTCTAGGAGGGTTAGATTCAAGTTTGTTCAACCCTAGTCTATGGGTTGATATTTAGTCTCCTTATGGGAGATTTTAACTTAGTACAATATAAAAAAATTTCTTTAAAAATCTTCTTCAGTACCACGATTCAAAATCCTTTCATATTTGGTATACAACATCTCTTGGAGGGTAAGACTCAAGTTTGGTCGAACCTGGTCTGAGGGTTATTAATTTGGGCTACCTAGCTACTGGAGCCTGAATTTTAACTAAGTGCAATATGAGGGAATTTCTTTTAACCCTTTACCCAACGCAGACGATTTCAAAATTTATTATTTTAAATATCATTTTTTAAATTTTTAAAAAAAATTCAACAAAACCATATCATGTGACCCCTCTTTGGAACGAGCTGGACGAGCTCATTCCAAAGAGGGGTCACATGATATGGGCGATTCGTTGGATAAAGGGTTAAAATCTTCTTCGCCAGATCCACCAATCAGAATCCCTTCATGTTTGGTATATAACATCTCTAGGTTGGTCAGATTCAAGTTTGTTCAAATCGGGACCCTGGGTTGATATTTTGGCTCCCTATTTGAGCCCAAAGTTTAACTAGGGTAATGTGGGGTGATTTCTTTAAAAACCTTCTTCATATCCACCAGTCAGAATTCTTTGCTATTTGGTATATGACATCTCAGGGGCGGATCAGATTCAAGTTTGTTCAATTTGAGTCCTTGGCTTAATATTTGGGCTCTATGGGCAGGGGTGGGGTGGGGAGGGGGGGCATGTTACATTCAGGTTTGTTCAAATCCATTCCTTTGTGTTTTTCCATAAAATTTGTCTCTCATGACTTCATTCCTTTGTAGTGTTGATGAACCACGTCTAACTGAATGTGACCCCAAATACTTCTTTGAAACACTTAGGCCGGTGAGCGATTAAGGCCCCTTTGGGGCCTCTTGTTTGTTTTTTTTTTGTGTGTTTCAGTCAATTTTAAGACAACAATTTTTTTTTTTTCTCTGAAAATTTGGGGTCTGGGTGGGACTTAGAAATTTTGGACCAAAATCCGGAAATTAGTTTTTTTATGCGGTTTGGTCAATTTTAAGACAAAAATTAATTTTTTTGTACACTGAAAATTTGGGGTCCGGGTGGGTCTTCGAAAATTTTGGGTCCAAAATCCGGAAATGAGTTTGTATGTTTTTTTGCATTTTGGTCAATTTTATTTAAAATATCTTATCACAAACCAATGGCCCAAATTGAAACATATATGGGCCACATCATCTTAGTTTTGTTCAAATGGGGTCTCAGCCCTTTTTATACCCCCATTTAAAAAATGGTTGTATTATGTTATCAGTCTGTCTGTCTGTCCGTCTGTCTGTCCGTAAACAATTTGGTTTCCGTTCATTTAAAGTCAAACGCCTTGACGGATCGACATCAAACTTTCAGAAGTTGTTTTTAGAAACATTATGTGGTTTCCAGATGGTAACTTTAGTTTGCCTTGACTAATTTGTTTCAAATTCTCAGATTTTGTTTATGACCACAAAGCACAGCTCAAGTTCACTTTCGGCCAAAATCGCATGTGCCTTTCCAGAGGGGGCGCGATGGCTCAGTTGGTAGAGGTGCAGGCTGCAAGCCGAGGGGTCCTCGGTTCGAATCCCGCCTGCGGCAACCACGTTGTGTCCTTGGGCAAGACACTTCACCCCGATTGCCTACATGGGGGGCACGATGATGCTGTGTACTGAGGCGCACTGCACGTCGATGGTGCGCATGTCTTCAACCAATCTAACCCTGCCTGTGCTGCGGTGCAGAGTTCAGAGTTACGATGTTGGAGAGCTGACAGCTGCTCGTCGTTGCTCGGTGGTTCTCTCCGGGTACTCCAGCTTCTTCCACCCATAAAACTGTCACGGTCACGATTAGCCATTGTGCATAAGTATGTGACCTTAAACACCAATAAATAATAATAAATAATACCTTTCCAGAGTTTTTGCTCTTGAATTTGTGCATTTTGTGTTTTCCCGATTATAACTTTAGTATGGCCTAACTGATTTTTTATTATACGCCTGTTGAAAAACCGTCAAATTATGGAATCAGTCTGTCTGTCTGTCCTTTTGTCCATCCATTTGTCCATCCACCAGTCTGTCCGTTCGTCAACATTTGGTTTCCAGATGATAACTTTAGTATTTTTTTTTGATTGACTCCTAAACTTGGTATGTGGTTTAATCAAAACAAAAGACAGGCCACATTCGAATATGGGGTCAGTTCGAACTTCGAAGTTCCCCTGAATTATGGACCTTGTTGGAAATAGAATGCATCAAATATTTGGTTTCCGGATGATAACTTTTATTATTTGTTTTCTGATTGGTTCCAAACTTGGTATGTTGTTTAATCACAACAAAATACAGGTCAAGTTCGAATTTGGGGTTGGTCCAAACAATTTTCACCCTCACCCCCATCCTTACCCCAACCCTTCAAAAATACAAAACGGGCGTATATTGTCCCGTTACACGGTGCTCTTGTTGGACATGGGCTTATGCTCAAATATCAGGAAATTCATTAAAAATCATCTTCTCATGAACTTCCTCTGGTGTTTAAAATTAAAAGTTGTTCAAAGAAAGTTGATAGGTCCATATTTGGCTCTTCAGGGGATGGGCTGGCTTTTGAGCTCCCCTGAAAATTTCTATTTCAAGAACCAATGGAGCCATTTGAACCAAATTTTTTATGTGGCATTAGTTGACCCTAAGTACTTCATTCATGCCCCCAAATTTTTTTGCGGTTTCCCATGGGAACAGCTGGCACTAAAAATAGAAAAAAAATTTAATGTCCAATATTTCCCAAACTGCATGGACTAGAGATTTCATATTTGGTATGAAGCTTTCATCTGAGCAGTTGAAACAATTAGACAAAAAAATTGCTGGCAAATCTGTCATATGGTTCATTCAGATTACATTTTCTCCATACCCATAACCCTTACAGTTTAGGACAACTTGGTCCAGGTGAGCATTTTAGGCCCTCTTGAGCCTCTAGTTTGAGGATGCCAGACACAAATCAATGCAAGAATTGGTGGATACAAGGCTGTTATTGGATGAAGGAAGTGTTCAGCGGTGGTTTGGGACGTTCAGGGCTGTAACTTTATAATATTTTTAAAACTATTTTATGTTTACCAATTTCAACATGGTTTGTTGAGTTTTCCTTCCCTATCCTTCCATGAACCCTTCCTGTTAAACTCTTAAGCTTTTTGGATATTTTTTATTGAAATTTTTTATTATACGCCCGTTTAAAAAACGGTCGTATTATGTTATCAGTCTGTCCGAGTCTGTCCGTCTGTCTGTCCGTAAACAATTTGGTTTCCGTTCATTTAAAGTCGAACGCCTTGGCGGATCGACATCAAACTTTCAGAAGTTGTTTTTAGCATTAAAATACAGGTCAAGTTCGATTTTGGTGTTTCTCAGTCCATATGCTGCAGAGATATGGCCCTTTGAAAACACAATTTTTCTAAAAAAATTGGTTTCTGTTCATTTAAAGTCGAATGCCTTGACGGATCGACACCAAACTTTCAGAAGTTGTTTTTAGCGATAAAATACAGGTCAAGTTCGATATTGGTGTTTCTCAGTCCATCCGCTGCAGAGTTATGGCCCTTTGAAAACACAATTTTTCTAAAAAAACTGGTTTCCGTTCATTTAAAGTGGAACACCTTGACGGATCGACATCAAACTTTCAGATGTTGTTTGTAGCAATAAAATACAGGTCAAGTTCGATATTGGTGTTTCTCAGTCCATCCGCTGCAGAGTTATGGACCTTTGAAACCACAATTTTTGAAAAAAAATTGGTTTCCGTTCATTTAAAGCCGAACGCCTTGACGGATTGACACCAAATTTTTCAGATGTTGATTTTATGCACCCGTTTGAAAAACGGGACGTATTATGTGAATGTCTCTCCACCCGTCTGTCTGTCTGTCTGTCTGTCCATGGACACATTTCGTTTCCAGACGATAACTTTAGTTGTAATGGATTGATCTGAGTTAAATTTGGCATGTGGGTTTAGTATGACAAAATACAGGATGGGTTCGATTTCCGTTTCTAGCGGCCCATTTGCAGTAGAGTTATGGCCCTTTATTTATGGGAATTTTGCCCAACTTTTTGTTTCTCGGATGATAACTTTAGTTTGCCTTGACCGATTTATTTCAGATTTTCAGTTTTTTGTTTTTGACCACAAAATACAGCTCAAGTTCATTTTTGACCACAATCGCATATACCTTTCCAGAGTTATTCCCCTTGAATGATTGCAAATTTGTGGATTTTGTGGTTTCCTGATGATAACTTTAGTTTGCCTTGACCGATGTTTTTCAAATTCTCAGCTTTTGTTTTTGACCACAAAGCACAGCTCAAGTTCACCTTTGGCCATAATCGCATGTACCGTTCCATAGTTATTCCCCTTGAATGATTGCAAATTTGTGAATTATGTGGTTTCTGGATGATAACTTTTGTTTGCCTTGACTAATTTGTTTTAAATTCTCAGATTTTGTTTATGACCACAAAGCACAGCTCAGGTTCACTTTTGGCCAAAATCGCATGTACCTTTCCAGAGTTCTTGCTCTTGAATTTGTGCATTTTGTGTTTTCCAGATTATAACTAGTATGGCCTAACTGTTGGACACAGAATGCATCAAATATTTGGATTCCGGATGATAACTTTTATTATTTGTTTTCCGATTGGTTCCAAACTTGGTATGTTGTTTAATCACAACAAAATACAGGTCCAGTTCGAATATGGGGTTGGTCCCAACAATTTTCACCCTCGCCCCCATCCTTACCCCAACCCTTCAAAAAAACAAAACGGGCGTATATTGTCCCGCTACGTGGTGCTCTTGTTAAATTTCTTGGGAGTTCAACATATATTACAGAATATTATTCTGTTTTTTCCCCAGGGTTACATCCTCACCCTAGAGGTGTTAGGTCATTTAGTCTTACATTTTCTATCCGATGTATCGCTTTCTCTTTGTATGAAGATCTAGCTTTGCATCTGATAGCATTTCAGTTGGTTCTGACTTTGGGCCTTTTTGTGTGCCTGATGTCTTGTTTACATTGACATTGTTTACATTGTCAACGTCCTCATAAATAGGTAGTTTTTTTATATTCTATTACGGTAGTATACTGTAGAATACATGGATTATTATTCCGGTAGAGTAGCTAAAAAAAATTTGGATTTTGTCCACACTTAGGCTCTATTGGGATGCCCTTCGACTCTTCATGTTCCCTTTGGGAACTTAGGTGTTTTTTCAAAAAATTTTGTTCACAAAAAATATTTTGAATTTAATTATGATTGCTATTATTCATGTATCTCAGTTATATATATATATATTGTTGTGAAGTTTGGAGGACGGATATCGACTTGAGTTGATACGCTCCTGCAGACACTTGTCATTCTTGTGTTCACTGGGATGACTGATGTTGGAGTCTTGTGTCGCGGACATTGTTGGCAGTGAGGTTCTGAGGATCAGAGCTCTCATCGCATGTTAATTCATTCTGTCAGTTTCTACTTCAGAGGAACGTGAACATGGTGATGATATGCTGACACCCATCCAAGTGTGCTACCGTTGTCGCGCTCTGTGGAACATATAGAGCTAGCTGCAGTGCTCATTATTACATGAGTTAGAGCCTTTTGTTAAGGGTTTTAATCTCTTGCAAGCAGCTAGCTCGACCGGTGAAGCGGTACTCCGTCCATGGGTGCCGTGACTCAGGGTAAGTCCGTTGCGATCATAAGAAGTGGATGTGGGTAGAGCAAGCACTATAATATAAATAGCAGCGACGACGGAAATAGGGAGGAAGTCAGCAAGTTCTTGTACTCAACGAGGTCTGATAGACCGCGAGTGGGACAGGCCCCCCCCCCCCTCTCTCTTATATAGCAACGTCTGGGGTCAGATGTTGTTTTGAGAAACTTGCACAAGCTGGAGCATATGTCCGCCCTCCTTTTGGGACACTCCGTTTAGTCTGCAGCTTGGGTCAGCTTCAGTCAAGGCTTCCTCCTCTATGTTTCACAAGGCCGAAATGAAGTTTTCTGGTTGGAAACTTGCACGAGACGGAGCATATGTCCACCTGCCGCTCGGGACACTCCTTCTAGTCTGCAGTCAGGGTCACCTTCAGTCACGGCTTCCTCCACTACATTATTTAAGCACACACAACCTCCTCTTAGCTACCCAACTTCAGATATCCAGCTGTTGCACGAAGAAGGAACTTCTCTTCGCCTCGTGAAGTCAGACCATCCAGTAGCTAGGGAGATGAGGCCTCAATCATCGGGATGTTCGGAGAAAGGATCCATTTCCGACAAACCGTCCCAGGAGCAGTGTGCGGCTAAGGAACGGAAGAATGCTACTCCTCATGCCTCGATGACAGACATGCTGTCGTAGATTGCGTAACTGATCGCAGCATCCCAGCAAGTGCAGATGCAGCCTCCCTCAAACTCAGAATCGGATCTGTCGGATGGTGCTGGGTTGGTCTAGTTGTCTGTTCACACAGATGCAATGGACCGAGATTCGCAACTGATTCTCTCGGATGGTGAAAGGGTAAGGAAGAGAATTATCCTTCCCTTTCGGAACAGTACATTGTTGCGATGGTTTTCATCCATCAATACTACCCTGATTTTGTTCCTCCGAATCAAAATGCTGCAACAACAAGAGAGAAACCACTGGCGTCACTGGATGCAGACTTTATCCGGACAAAGTAGGAAGTCCTTTCTTTTCCGGTTCAGTTTAGTGTGAGGTAGAAAGCAGTTTCTTATCTTCACCTTCCGTATACGTTTTTTGGACCACGTTCATTTAAAAACATTCCGGGAAGATATTCAGAGAGTTCTGCGTTAGGATGAGCAAGCCAGGGATCTAGAGGAATCCTTACCTGTATCATTTACTATTCGCTCAGACACAATTCAGACGGCAGTTTCTTCAAATAGAGCAAATTTGGACGTTATGTCTTACGCAAATCACCTTACAAAAGCTATGGCGCAACGTCTCAATGGAAAGGAATTGGGGGACGTTCGTACCTTTCTTTAGAGTTCTTTCCAGGACAATTATGTATACCACGTATAACTCTGCCCTAACAGTGGGTAATCTGGAGTTAATCAGACGTGATGCTGCCCATGCGTCGTCATCACTGATAAGATGACAAGGTGAAAAAGCTCTCTCTGAGTCGCTCTGGTTTCCGGACATTTATTTTCGACGACTAGCTTTCATTAGTCTATGAACAGGCTACTAAGAAAGCATCTAGTTCTCTGATTTGGAAGTTGGCGTATCAACGACCTGCTTCAGCAGCCAAGAGTAAAGGAGGGCATTCCAGACAAAAATCGTCAAAAGGAAGCTCCTCACGAGGGTACAAGAAACCCTCTTATTAGCCCGACTGTTTACAGTGAGGGCTATAGTAATGACGTCTGTCCGTCTGTACGTCTGTCCGTCTGTTAACATTTAGAGTTTTGGTTAAGGTTTGTGGTTAAAGTTTTTTACTGAAGGTTCGAGTGGGTTTTTTTTTTTTTCTTTTCCTGTTTAGTTGACATTTGGAGTTTTGGTTTAAGTTTGTGGTTAAAGTTTTTTATTCAACCTTCAAGTACAGACTATACCCGGTAGTTCTTGTCAGATCGTCACGAAATTTCATATGCAGGTTTTAGGTCATGTCTACATGAGAACGTCCCCTTTTGGTTGTGTTCGGTCAACCGGTATGCCTGCCCGAGCCCAAAACCCCAAAACAATTAGCACAGTCTACAGGTCGTATTTATGAAGGGATTTCATTGTAACTTCATAGAATGCATCTGTATCATGCCTAGATGAGAACATCCCTGTTTAGGCATGATCTGTCAACCGTAATGGGTGCCCAAGCCCAAAACCCAAAAGCTTTTAGCACAGTCTGCAGGTCATGTTTAATGTGGATAGATTTCATTGTAACTTGATACGATGACTCTGTATGATGTCTACATGAGAATTTCCCCATTTAGGTGTGATCTATCAACCGTCATGACTGCCCGAGCCCAAAACCCCAAAACCTTTAGCACAGTCTACAGGTCATATTTTTATACTGTACCAATGATCCAGACATAGCTGGTGCTAACTCTTATAATATAGGGCCAAACACAAATTTTGCCCCCCAATCCCCAAAATTTGCATCTAAAACCAAAGAAAACATGTCCTGAAAGGCCCTCCACACTTCGCCTCTACTGCGCATGCGCAGTGTCAAGGACGTTCCGAAATTGGCGCCATTAATCATTCTAAGTTTGGCCCTTCATCAGTTAACATCTGACTGATCTTTGTGCTTGTAAATCTCAGTTTAAATGATGCCAGACACATAAATATTAGTGAAATGGTGATTCTAAGGAGGATAGAGAAGGAGGAGAGGAAAAAATGTGTGACAGAATATTATCAGGGCTGTAACTTAAAATTTTTTAATGAAATTTTGTTAAGTTACCTATTTTCGAGGCAGCAGCCATTTTGTTGTCATTCTGATTATTTAGTTACACTGTTTTTTTAAGTGTTTTCCTCTCTCCCTGTCCTTTAAGTTCCCCCTTGCTATTCTCCCATGCTTTTGGCATAGTTTTTGTAATTATTATTACTAAATTTTCTTGGGAGTTTTAGCTGAATAACAGAATGAATTCTGTTCTTTTCCCCATGTTTACGTCTTCACCTACGGGTGGTTAGGCGTTGTGTTCTGCATCTACCATCTGATGTTCTGCAGTTTCTTCCCTGGAAGTCTCTGTTTTGCATCAGATAGTGTATTTTTGGTAACTGATTTCGGGCCTGGGTGCCTGGAGTCTTATTTTAGTGTTTTTACACTCATTGTTTACATTTACAACAGCCCTCTGTGTGAGGGGGGGATTTCTGGAAAATAATATCTTGATGTTATTTTAATCATAACTAGATACATTATTATTGTTCGTAAGTGTTGAATAAATTGTTTAAAATATTTTAAAAATTTTTGTCCACTCTTAGGCTTGGGATCCATTGGGGCTCAACGTTACTTTTCAGAAACTTGGGCTGTTCTGAAAAAATATTTTTTCAAAATATTTTGATTTCAATTATTTTTTCTATATTAATGGATCATATTATTATTATGTATTTTGATTGCCAGGGGTTAGTGCGAGTACCAGGACTTGTTTTCTTTTCACATTGAAAGGATATTGATCAATTGTAATAAGAGGAAGTCTTCCTCTGACTTTATAATCATTCTATATGTGGTCAGTGTACTCGCATTAACTCCTGTTCTGTATCGTATGATTTCGATGACAATATGGGAAGCGTATGTCACGGTATGTTATTGGGGAATTGGACACTTTGGTCCTTTCCCCGCAGGGTCACTCTACTTTATCAATTTCTATTTCAGACGATCAAGATTAGGGTGATGTATCTGTGATGTCTTCCAACAGTGTGCCTCCGTCGTCACAATTAATGAAGGGCTAGTGGAAAAGTGCTCATGTAAATACGCCAATTGCCTAAGAGGACCCTAGTAGGTTCGACGGCCTTTGACGTCCGCTAGCTCGCCCGGTGTAGCGTCTATTCACCGAATGGTTCGGCAGCCGGGTTCGTCCGTTGCGGTCTAGAAGGAATTTTGGGGTGATGCAAGCACTATAAATCAACCTAATGCACACCCAGTGACGGCGGATCGGAGGGAGAACGGAGGAAGCCTTTTAGTCCGGTTCATAGCTCGTTCCGGTCCATCCGGACGGCAAGCGAGAGAGGCCCCTCTCTCGTTCAACAACATCTGGCCCCAGATGTTGTGGTACAAAATGTTTCGCATTCGGAGCATACGTCCGTCGCTCGGGATGCTCCGACATATAGTCAGTCCGGAGTAGACTGTCAATAAGGCTTCCTCATTCTCATAGTTGCGCACACGACTGCTCTTGGCTACGTGACCACGGATATCCAGTCAGCTTCGCCAGTCAGAGATTCATCGGCGACCAGGTCACACCATCCGGTAGCCAGGGACACGAGGCCTGCAGACTCCGGATGTTCGCATAGGAAGTGTGCGGGAGTCAACATACACGGAGCTTCCTTCGGCAATGCATCGTAAGACCGCTACTGCACAGGCCTCAGGAACGGACATGCTTTCCTAAATAGCACAGTTTATCGCAGCATCCCAGCATCAACTGAATCTGTCGCATATTTTTTATCCGACGATGCTGGGTCGGGACGCTCTGCGGAAGCGGGTACGGACGTCCGAAAATTTCATCCGGTCCGACGGGATACCGAAAGGGATTTGGAGGATTTCGAGCTTTCCCTTTCGGAACAACATATGCTGTTGTGTATGTCATCTGACTTGGTCTTCTACAGCTTCTTTCGTCGGACCAGAATGCTGCGATGCCGGATAAGAAACTGATCGCGTCGGTGGACTTAGAAATTTTTGGTTCGGTTCAGGGACATCGTCCCTCAGTTCCGACATAGTCCAATAATGTCACACAAACTTTCGAATTATTGAACGATGCTATATATATTATTATTTTATGCTTGCTATAACCAAGCATTTCTGGTTTCTTGTTCGCAAAGTTACGGAGATGTCTTTCAAAAGTGTGCCTCTGTCGTCATAGTTAATGAAGAGCTAGCGGCAATAAGTGCTCATGGAATATGTCTATCGCCTACGGAGTGACATTCGCTAGCTCACCCGGTGTAGCGTACATTCATCGAATGGTTCGGCTGCCGGGTTCGTCCGTTGCGGTCTAGGAAGGAGATTTGGGTGATGCGAGCACTTTATTTACTTTAGTACTCACCCAGTGACGGCAGATTGAGGACAGATCGGAGGAAGCCTGTTAGTCCGGTTTCTGGCTTGTCCAGGTCCGTCCGGGCTGTGAGCGAGAGAGGTCCCTCTCTCGTCCAACAACATAGGGGAGCGCATGTTGTGGTTCAGATATTTTACATTCGGAGCATATGTCTGTCGGTCGGGACGCTCCGTTATATTGACAGTCCTAGAGACTGTCCTTAATGCTTCCTCATCCTCACAGCAGGGCACACGACTGCACATTGGCTACGTGACCTCGAGTATCCGATCAGTTTCGTCATTCAGTGATTCCACGGCGAATAGGTCGCGCCATCCGGTAGCCAAGGGACACGAGGCCTATACACTCCGTTCGCTCGCATATTGGTAGTATGCACGGGGTAACGATCACGGAGCTTCCAGCGGCAATGCATTGTAGGACCGCTTCTCCTCAGGCCTCAGTGATGGACGTGCTATCCGAGTTAGCACAGTTGTTTCGCAGCATCCCAGCAATTGACAGTTTCTTGGTCGAATCAGGAATTATCCGACGGCGCTGGGTCGGTGCGGTCCGCGGTTGCATCAGGTACGGACGACCGAACGCTTTATAGGGTCCGACAGGATGGCGAAAGGGATTCGAAAGTTTTCGAGTTTTCCCTTTAGTAGTATCGGAAGCTGCCTTTCATATCTTCTGGCATTGTCTTCCAGTGATTGTTATTTCGGACTTCATTGCTGCGATCTTGGATAAGAGACTTATAGCGTCATTGGACTCGGATTTTTCGATCGGTTCAGGGACATTGTCCCTGACTTACCGACGCTGTCCAATAAGGTCATTACAACATGTGTTTTATTTTTCGACGCTATATATGCATACAAGCCTGCTACCAAGCATGATAGTTTAGTTTCTTGTCCGCGTTGCTCATTTCTGCCGTTTTATCATTTATACGAATAGTTTAATTTGGCAGAGCAGGGCATACCGAGAGTTCATATGCGTCTAGACGGTGTGGTTAAAGACTGGAAATATTCTTTTTCGCCGTTTATGTCTTTTCCAACTTCAATGTTGGAAACGACATGATGTATAGTAGACTTAACTTAGACGCTTTATCATACGTAATCCGCCTCACTGAGGCGTTATCATTACGTCTTCAAGAAAAGATTTACGGGATATTATTCTCAATGTAATTTCTTTTGAGGGCAGTAGTTTGTTCACGTATAACTCCGCCCTTCAGTGGCTGATTGGAGTTGGTTAGACGTGTCGCAGCCCTAGCTACATCCACGCGCGTGGATAGTAAGGTTAAGAACTCTCTTAGAGTCGCTTCGTTCTCGGAGAAGCTTCTCTTCAACGGCAACTTTTCAGCAATCCATGAATTGCTCGATTTACACGTTCTCTTGTCTATCTAGTGTTACAAGAGATTCAGACTGGGGCAAACATTCGGTGGTTGACTCAGAGAGTGCCACCGCAGTTGCCGGACCCGAGTGTTGCTGTTATGACGGTTGCCAGTCAAACAGATTGGGATATAATACTGATCCCAACGGATTCGAAGTGCCAGGGTCTTTGGGTTCCGCAGTCTCTTAGCAACCAATTTTCTTCCGCGGAATAATGTTTTTTAGGCTTGCTTTATGTCATTGCATGAACATTATTCAGAAACGCATGCCCAAATCATGTCCGTTAATTCGACAGTCGTGGCGTATCTCCGGAACCAGGGAGGCACTCTTTCGTTTCCGTTGTTCAAGTTAATGGAAAGAATCCGTCTGTTGGTTATAGTACACCAACTTCTGTTTTAGTCCGTCATATTCCGGGTCGTCTGATTGTTTTACCGGACTCCCGTTCACTTAGGGGTCGCTTGTTGCTGTCAGAATGGACACTCAACAAACAAGTATTCAATCAGATTTGCTATCTATGGGAGCGCCCAATGATGATTTATTTACGACACAGCTTGCTAATCTATTGCAGACGTATGTGTTGGCTTGTCCAGATCTCTGAGCTAATGTTGTTAACGCTCTATTGATCTATAGGACGGAATGATAGGATACGCGTATCCTCCGGCGCTGTTGTTTCAGCAGGTATTGCTAAGATAAACAACCGCAATACATTTCTGTTGATAGCATCTCTATCTTCACAGAGATCATGGGTTATTTACTCTCTTGTCTACTGTGGGACTTAACGTGAAATCTTCCTCAATGTGAGGATCTTTTTCCACTGCGTAAATCGTGTCTTTATCACAACCCGCAAGGTCGCAACCTTCATGTATTCCGTTGTGTGGTCCGTATTGCATTGTAAGCATTGTACTGGACGAGCGTTGGACGCGATTTCTTACTATAGGAGATCCTCTTCTTCGCTATTCTATGCGGCTAAAGTGGAGGCTCTTCCGTTGTTGGTGTAGAGATCATTATGTTCATATTGTTGATCCCTCCATACTACTCATTGCAATTTTTTAGTATACTTGTTTCACAAGATCTACTGCAGCCTGTTATTATTAAGGTTATAGGTTTATGTTACCTCATACCTATGCACTCTAGGATAGTTTACAATTGAGTCTTATGTCTCTTTATCTAAGTCAGTTAGTAACTTTTTGATAAATAGACTTAGAATCTTTAGATTAAATTCCTATATGGATTTTAACTTCGGTTCTTATTTAGCTAAGTAATCATTTGAGCCTCTGGAAACAGTAGTTTTCAAATTCTGACCTTTTAGACAGTAATTCTGTTGGTTTCTCTTTTACTGTAGAGTCAGTGAGTTTCATGCACTATCGTTGGATGATTTTCACTTTCGTAGTTTCGGAATCACTATTCCGTTACTATTTAGGTTGGATTTTTGCATAAGAGTTAGGCTCCTAATATCCGGAACCTATTGTTATTAAGGTCCTTCCGTCTTCGTACGGGCATAGGCCTTTACTCTTTCCAGGTAGAGTTTATGTATTTATAAACAGGTATCTGTTTATTACTATGGGCGTAAGCTTCTTCTGTCTTTGATGCCTAGTAGAAGGACGTTACGCTCCATTCTATTGTTAATGGATTCTATTAACTATCGGTACTGCTTATGGTATATCATTGACTTAGCAGTTGTGCTTAAGATTTCGGCTCATGAAGTAAGAGTTCTTCTACATCTTGGGCTTACATTAATAGTGTCGCTATTATAGATTTTTGAAGGCTGCTCATTGCGCTCAGCCATCCACATTCATGAATTTTTATCTCAGAAATATCGAGTCCATTTCTGGAGGCCTCTATTGTTAGGTCTATTATCTACTGCTCAGAATGTCATTCACTTAACAGTTGCTACTATAGCTAGGTAGGCTGTCTGTTTCGGCAGTGTCTCTGTTCTGCTGCCCTCTTCACTCTGGGCTATTTGACCCAGGGCAAGAAAAAGGGGGGGGGGGGAGGGTGTTCCCTTGGGTCACCTGTTTTACTATGAAAACAAGGGGATACCTCCTCCGGAGTTAGTAATTCTGAGCTGTTTTTGGGATGGTTGTTTAGTGAGAAGTTTAGGTTTTTAAAATTCATTCAAGTCTTAGTTTTTAAAGTATAGCTTTTGATTATTGCATATTTCAACGGACATGATTATGCAATCTTCAGACACTTTTAGGAGTATAAGAGTCTCTATTCTCTAGACTTACTTTATTTATTGGCTTACTTTAAAAATTATTAGTATAAGGATTATATTGGATATTAATAGAGTACATGGATGTATGAAGCTCAATTTTGGAAGGTGTTGTATCTTTCTAATTTATCATAAATAAGAAAGATACATGTAAGGCCTATTACTTCTTTTTCCCTACAGGGGATGACTCTATTTTATATTATTGAGCGTATTCCATTTTGCTCTATGTCCTTGGCCCTCCAGCCTTTTTACTATTCAGCTATGTCTGGGTCATTGGTACAGTATAAAAATGTTAAAAAATTTATAGTAATTTCTATATTTTTTATACTTACCAATGACCCAGACGGGGATGGCCCTCCCAGGAGTTGGGAACTCTTGCCTCCCCGCTGAGTACATAGCGCTTACCAGGCACTGGTTTTTAGAATGATTAATGGCGCCAATTTTGGAACGTCCTTGACACTGCGCATACGCAGTAGAGGCGAAGTGTGGAGGGCCTTTCAGGACATGTTTTCTTTGGTTTTAGATGCAAATTTTGGGGATTGGGGGGCAAAATTTGTGTTTGGCCCTATATTTTAAGAGTTAGCACCAGCTATGTCTGGGTCATTGGTAAGTATAAAAAATATAGAAATTACTATAAATTTTTTAACATTTATGGAAGGATTTCATTGTAACTTGATAGGTTGATTTCATATAATGTCTACATGAGAAAGTCCCCTTTTTGACGTGATTGGGCAACTGTGATGGCTACAGGTGCCCGAAGCCCGAAAACCTTCAGCACAGTCTACAGGTCATATTTGTGAAGGGATTTCATTGTAACTTCGTAGGATCAATCCACATGATGCCCAAATGAGAATGTCCCCTTTTGGTTGCGATCATTCTACCATGATGGCTGCCTGAGCCCAAAGCCCGAAAACCTTTAGCACAGTCTACAGGTTATATTTATGGAGGGATTTCATTGTAACTTGATAGGTTGACTTCATATAATGTCTAGATGAGAACATCCCCTTTTGGGCAACTGTGACGGCAACAGGGTCCCGAAGCCCGAAAACCTTTAGCACAGTCTACAGGTCATATTTATAGAGGGATTTCATTGTAACTTGATAGGTTGACTTCATATAATGTCTAGATGAGAACATCCCCTTTTGGGCAACTGTGACGGCAACAGAGGCCCGAAGCCCGAAAACCTTTAGTCAGAATATTTCACAGGCCATAATTATGAAGGGATTTCATTGTAGCTTGGTAGGATGACTCCAAGTTTGTGGTTAAAAACCAAGACAAACACCACCACCCCTATCCCCCCCCCCCCCTCCCCCCACAATTAGGCTTTTTTTTAGCTGCGACTAGCAGCTCTATAAGTGGCAGTGTCGGTCTGTCTGTCAGTCTGTCGGTTTGTTGGTCTGTCTGTGACCAACGAGTTTCACAACTCAATAATTTCCTTTGAAATACTTGATGGAATGACTTTATATTTGGCATGTAAGTGTATCTTATTGATGTCTAGCCACTGTTCAATGCATGTGTTGTTCCAAATATTTTTCTTGGAGTTATGGCCCTTGATGAACTTAGAATTTTGTGAGATTTCACCACCCGGCGCAGCTACGGTGTCGATGTCGTGAGTTTTTTAGCTCACCTGACTGAAAGTCAGGGTGAGCTATTCTGATCACTTTTCGTCCGTCGTCCATCGTCTGTCGTCCTTTGTCCGTCGTGAAGGTGGTGTTTGGGCCTTTTTCTCCCAAACCACTGGCCGCATATTAATGAAATTTCATGTGATTAGGGGTTATATAAGGGCATTTTGATTTTTTGTCAAATTAGGTTTCAGCTCATATTGAGTAGAGGGATGGGGTAAATATGCTCCAATTCTTAAAAAATCTTCTTCTCAAGAACCAGCAATAGCAGAGACTTGATATTTGGTATGCAGCTTCCTTTTGAGGTGTAGACTCAAGTTTGTTCAAGAGAAGTTTGAGGGGCTATATTTGACGATGTTAAAGGAGGGGCAAAAATTTTGGCCCCGCCCCAAATTGCTATTTTCCAAAACGCGAGGCCGATTTGAACCAAATTTTACGTGAGTGCTTATTGGGTCATAAGTTCCTAATTTATGCAGAATTTTTTTTTCCCGTAGCCCCGTGGGAACCACAGGAGCTAAAAATAGAAAAAAATTAAAACGCCCATATCTCCAAAACTACACGGCACTGAGAATTCTTATTTGTTGTGAAGCTTCCTTAGGACCAACAGAATGGAATGGTGAAAAAAAATTGCCATCGGTTTTATCATGGGGTACTTTTTGGGGACTTTGAAAAAGTGCTGAGTCAGCATTTTTTAACACTGTAGGTAATGGGAAAAACATAAGACTACTTTTCTCCCAAAGCACTGCTCCAAAAGCTTTCAAATTTCATATATAACATCTTTGGAAGATTGTTTCACATGTTTATTGAAATCAATTGCCTGGGTCGATATTTGGGCTCTCTATGGGAGCCCAAATGTTTAAATTAGTGCAGTATGAGGAGTATTTTTTAAAAATCTTCTTCTTCAGATCCAGCAATAAGAATGTTTTGATATTTGGTATGCAGCATCCTTAGGGGGGTGAGATTCAAGTTTGTTGAAGCCAAGTCCCTAGGTTCATATTTAGACTGAAAATTTGGGGTCCCATTGCGGACTTAGAAATTTTGGACCAAAATCCAAAAAAAATTTTTTTTTGTTTTTTATGCGTTTTGGTAAATTTTAAGAGAAAAAATTGTTGTTTTTTTTCCCTGAAAATTTGGGGTCCGGGGGGGACTTTTGGACCAAAATCTGAAAAAAATTTTTTTTGTTTTTTATGCGTTTTGGTCAGTTTTAAGAGAAAAAAAAAAAAAAATTTTTTCCCCTGAAAATTTGGGGTCCGGGTGGGACTAAGAAAATTTTGGACCAAAATCCTGAAAATTTTTTTTTTGTTTTTTATGCGTTTCTGTCAATTTTAAGACAAAAAAAAATTATTTTTTTTACACCGAAAATTTAGGAAATTAGTTTTATCATTTTTTATGCGTTTTAAGAAGAAGAAAAAAATTTAGGCTGAAAGTATTTTGTTTGGGAAAAAAATCTGTTTTTTATGCGTTTATCTCAATTTTGGGACGTAAAAGTGCAGGAACTGAAAATAGAAGGAAAATCCTGTGTATTGTGTGGGCACAATCGCTTCATCTAGTTGGTATATGCTTTTCTTAGGAGGGGCATATGCAGCTTATTCAAGTCAAGTCCCTGGATTGATATTTAGACTACCATGTCAGGTGAGCGCCCTCAGGCCCCCCTGGGGCCTCTTGTTTCTTCTTCTCTCCAATATGCATTTTGAACTATTTACAGTCACTACATGCGGAACTTTTTTTTAAACTTACGTACACCCCCCCCCCCCCTCCCCTCCCCCACCGACAGCCAATTAGGCACTTTTTTTTTTCTTTCGTCAAAAATGCTTGTTTACAGTTTGGTTAAAAACCCAGACATTTTGAAGTGTTTACAGTCACTACATGCAGAACCTTTTTTTTTCTTTTTGTCAGAAATGCTTTTTTACAGTTTTGGTTAAAGTTTGTGGTTAAAAATCCAGACAAAAATTATCCCCCCCCCCCCCCCCCCCCAATTAGGCATTTTTTTTTTCTTTCCTTGAATATGGATTTGGACCTTTTTACAGCCACTACATGAGGAACCTTTTTTTAAACTCACGTACCCCCCCCCCCCTCCCCCCTTCCCTTTTTTACAGCTTTTGTTAAAGTTTGTGGCTAAAAACCCAGACAAACACCACCACCCACCCCCCACCCCCACGGTGCCTGTTAGATATTTTTAGCTCACCTGACTTTCAGTCAGGAGAGCTATAGTGATCACTCACCGTCCGTCGTCGTCCGTGAACATGGTGTTTGCGTCTTCTCCTCCCAAACCGCTGAACCAATTTAATTGATATTTGAGATAATAGTTTGTTATGACATCGCAATTTGATTTTGTTCAAATCAAGTTGCCTCGGCCGTGGGTAGGGCAACACCCAAAAAGTGTGCTGAAATCTTAAAAAATCTTCTTCTCATGAACCAGCAGTAGCAGAGACTTGATATTTGGTGTGCAGCTTCCTTTTGAGGTGTAGACTCAGATTTGTATAAGAGACGTTTGTGGGGGTATACTTGGCATCGTTGTGGGAGGGGCAAAATTTTTGGCCCCACCCAAAATTTCTATTTTCCGAACCGAGAGGCTGATTTGAACCAAATTTTATGTGAGGGCTTATTGGGTCATAAGTACCTAATTTATGCGGATTTTTTTTTCCCGTAGCCCCATGGGAACCGCAGGAGCTAAAAATAGAAAAAAATTAAGACGCCCATGTCTCCAAAACTGCATGGCACCGAGAATTTTTATTTGGTGTGAAGCTTCCTTAGGACCAACAGAAAGAATTGGTAAAAAAAAATTGCCATCAGTTTTATCATAGGGTACAGATTCGGGACTTTGAAAAAGTGCTGAGTCTTCACTTTTTAACACTGTAGGCAATGGAAAAAACATTAAAAAATCTTCTTCTCCAGATCCATGATATTTGGTATGCAACATTGTACGGTGGATCTGATTCAAGTTTGTTCAAATTGGCCTCCTGGGTTCATATTTGGGCTCAGTATAGAAGCCCGATTTCGACCTTGGTGCATTTCAGGCAAATTTCTTAAAAAATCTTCTTCTCCAGATCCAGCAGGCAGAATCTTTTGATATTTGGTATGCAATATTGCGGGGTGGGTCTGATTCAAGCTTGTTCAAATCGGCCCCCTGGATTCATATTTGGGCTCACTATAGAAGCTCGAATTCGAACTTAGTGCATTTCGGGCAAATTTCTTCAAAAATCTTCTTCTCCAGATCCAGCAGGCAGAATCTTTTGATATTTGGTATGCAACATTGTGGGATGGATCTGATGCAAATTTGTTCAAATCGGCCCCCTGGCTTCATATTTGGGCTCAGTATAGGAGCCCGATTTCGAACTTAGTGCATTTCAGGCAAATTTCTTAAAAAATCTTCTCCAGATCCAGCAGGCAGAATCTTTTGATATTTGGTATGCAACATTGTGGGGTGGATCTGATTCAAGTTTGTTCAAATCGGCTCCCTGGGTTCATATTTGGGCTCAGTATAGGAGCCCGATTTCGAACTTAGTGCATTTCAGGCAAATTTCTTAAAAAATCTTCTTCTCCAGATCCAGCAGGCAGAATCTTTTGATATTTGGTATGCAACATTGTAGGGTGGATCTGATTCAAGTTTGTTCAAATCGGCCCCCTGGCTTCATATTTGGGCTCAGTATAGGAGCCCGATTTCGAACTTAGTGCATTTCAGGCAAATTTCTTAAAAAATCTTCTCCAGATCCAGCAGGCAGAATCTTTTGATATTTGGTATGCAACATTGTGGGGTGGATCTGATTCAAGTTTGTTCAAATCGGCTCCCTAGATTCATATTTGGGCTCACTATAGGAGCTCGAATTCGAACTTAGTGCATTTCAGGCAAATTTCTTCAAAAATCTTCTCCTCCAGATCCAGCAGGCAGAATCTTTTCATATTTGGTATGCAACATTGCGGGGTGGATCTGATTCAAGGTTGTTCAAATCGGCCCCCTGGATTCATATTTGGGCTTACTATAGAAGCCCAAATTCGAACTTAGTGCATTTCAAGCAAATTTATTAAAAAATCTTCTCCTCCAGATCCAGCAGGCAGAATCTTTTCATATTTGGTATGCAACATTGCGGGGTGGATCTGATTCAAGGTTGTTCAAATCGGCCCCCTGGATTCATATTTGGGCTTACTATAGAAGCCCAAATTCGAACTTAGTGCATTTCAAGCAAATTTATTAAAAAATCTTCTTCTCCAGATCCAGCAGGCAGAATCTTTTGATATTTGGTATGCAACATTGTGGGGTGGATCTGATTCAAGTTTGTTCAAATCGGCTTCCTAGATTCATATTAGGGCTCACTATAGAAGCTCGAATTCGAACTTAGTGCATTTCAGGCAAATTTCTTAAAAAATCTTCTTCTCCAGATCCAGCAGGCAGAATCTTTTCATATTTGGTAAGCAACATTGTGGGGTGTATCTGATTCAAGTTTGTTCAAATCGGCCCCCTGGGTTTATATTTGGGCTCAGTATAGGAGCCCAAATTTGAACTTAGTGCATTTCAGGCAAATTTCTTAAAAAATTTTCTTCTCCAGATCCAGCAGGCAGAATCTTTTGATATTTGGTATGCAACATTGTGGGATGGATCAGATGCAAATTTGTTCAAATCTGCTCCCTAGATTCATATTTGGGCTCACTATAGAAGCTCAAATTCGAACTTAGTGCATTTCAGGCAAATTTCTTAAAAAATCATCGTCTCCAGATCCAGCAGGCAGAATCTTTTGATATGTGATATGCAACATTGTGGGGTGGATCTGCTTCAAGTTTGTTCAAATCGGCTTCCTAGATTCATATTTGTGCTCACTATAGAAGCTTGTATTTGAACTTAGTGCATTTCAGGCAAATTTATTAAAAAATCTTCTTCTCCAGATCCAGCTGGCAGAATCTTTTCATATTTGGTATGCAATATTGCGGGGTGGGTCTGATTCAAGCTTGTTCAAATCGGCCCCCTGGATTCATATTTGGGCTCACTATAGAAGCTCGAATTCGAACTTAGTGCATTTCGGGCAAATTTCTTCAAAAATCTTCTTCTCCAGATCCAGCAGGCAGAATCTTTTGATATTTGGTATGCAACATTGTGGGATGGATCTGATGCAAATTTGTTCAAATCTGCTCCCTAGATTCATATTTGGGCTCACTATAGAAGCTCAAATTCGAACTTAGTGCATTTCAGGCAAATTTCTTAAAAAATCATCGTCTCCAGATCCAGCAGGCAGAATCTTTTGATATGTGATATGCAACATTGTGGGGTGGATCTGCTTCAAGTTTGTTCAAATCGGCTTCCTAGATTCATATTTGTGCTCACTATAGAAGCTTGTATTTGAACTTAGTGCATTTCAGGCAAATTTATTAAAAAATCTTCTTCTCCAGATCCAGCAGGCAGAATCTTTTCATATTTGGTATGCAATATTGCGGGGTGGGTCTGATTCAAGCTTGTTCAAATCGGCCCCCTGGATTCATATTTGGGCTCACTATAGAAGCTCGAATTCGAACTTAGTGCATTTCGGGCAAATTTCTTCAAAAATCTTCTTCTCCAGATCCAGCAGGCAGAATCTTTTCATATTTGGTATGCAACATTGCGGGGTGGATCTGATTCAAGTTTGTTCAAATCGGCCCCCTGGATTCATATTTGGGCTTAATATAGAAGCCCGAATTCGGACTTTGTGCATTTCGGGCAAATTTATTAAAAAATCTTCTTCTCCAGATCCAGCAGGCAGAATCTTTTGATATTTGGTGTGCAACATTGTGGGGTGGATCTGATTCAAGTTTGTTCAAATCGGCTTCCTAGATTCATATTTGGGCTCACTATAGAAGCTCGAATTCGAACTTAGTGCATTTCAGGCAAATTTCTTAAAAAATCTTCTTCTCCAGATCCAGCTTCAGAATCTTTTCATATTTGGTAAGCAACATTGTGGGGTGGATCTGATTCAAGTTTGTTCAAATCGGCCCCCTGGGTTTATATTTGGGCTCAGTATAGGAGCCCAAATTTGAACTTGGTGCATTTCAGGCATATTTCTTAAAAAATCTTCTTCTCCAGATCCAGCAGGCAGAATCTTTTGATATTTGGAATGCAACATTGTGGAGTGGATCTGATTCAAGTTTGTTCAAATGGGTCCCCTGGATTCATATTTGGGCTCACTATAGAAGCCCGAATTCGAACTTAGTGCATTTCAGGCAAATTTCTTGAAAAATCTTCTTCTCCAGATCCAGCAGGCAGAATCTTTTCATATTTGGTATGCAACATTGTGGGGTGGGTCTGATTCAAGTTTGTTCAAATCGGCCCCCTGGGTTTATATATGGGCTCAGTATAGGAGCCCAAATTTGAACTTAGTGCATTTCAGACAAATTTCTTTGAAAATCTTCTTCTCAAGATCCAGCAGGCAGAATCTTCTGATATTGGGTATGCACCATGCTTAGGGGGTTGAGATTCAAGTTTGTTCAAGCCAAGTCCCTGGGTTCATATTTGGGCTCACTGTGGTAGCCCGAATTATAACTTAGTTCAAAATGAGGAATTTTCTTTAAAAATCTTCTTCAGATCCAGCAGTCGGAATGTTTTGATATTTGGTATGCAGCATCCTTAGGGGGTGAGATTCAAGTTTGTTCAAGCCATGTCCCTAGGTCCATATTTGGACTCACTGTGGGAGCTCGAATTGTAACTTAGTTCAAAATGAGGAATTTTCTTTAAAAATCTTCTTCTTCAGATCCAGCAGTCGGGATGTTTTGATATTTGGTGTGCAGCATCCTTAGGGGGGTGAGATTCAAGTTTGTTAAAGCCAAGTCCCTGGGTTCATATATGGGCTCCTTGTGGGAGCCTGATTTATAACTTAGTTCAATCTGAGGAATATTCTTTAAAAATCTTTTTTTTTTTAGATCCACTGGTCAGAATCTTTGGATATTTGGTTTTAGCTTTTCTTAGGAGGAGCAGATGCAACTTGTTGAAATCAATTCTCTGGGTTGATATAAATTTAGGCTACCATGTCAGGTGAGGGCCCTCAGGCCCCTTGGGGCCTCTTGTTTTCAGTAGTTTTAAGTTTTTGGAGCACTGATGGGGCTGTCCTTACATAATGAATTTTCGTGTCATTTTTCCTCCTATTTGGAAAAGGCTGAGACAATGTATGGTCACCAATGTAATGAGTAATTACAAACTGTTTTGATACTAATGGCATGTATATATGTCTGGAAAATAATTTGTTTGTTCCATCTTTCGTGTCCAAGAAGTAGTAAGTTTTACAAAATTTTGAATTGTTTTTTGGAAATTTTCTTTTCCCAATGTTCACCCAACGATGCTGGTCTACTACCCAGTCACCTGCAATAAAAAACAAGACATTTTCAGAGGGGTGTATTATGGGGTATACAGTACCCCCCCCCCCCCCCCACACACACACACACACACACACACCCCAACCACGACAAAATACACCGAGCGCAGTTGGCATAGCACACTAGTCTGGAACTCGTCCTATAGGCCATATAAGACCCTCTAAGCCCTATATGGTCTGTAGACAAGTTCCAGACCCGTGTGCTATGACACGGCCACATACCTAATAAACGCAGCCAAAAATGATGCTCTCTCTCTCTCTCTCTGGTTTTATTATAAATTATTGAACGTTTGTGGTGGCCCATAATAGGTATATACATGAAAATACACAAATATTACAATCACAGAGTTCAAAAATTTATAAGAATGCCATTCAAACTGATGTGTCTTGACATCCATATTTGTGTGTTTTTTTTATAAATTATTGAACGTTTGTGCTGGGCCTTAATAGGTACATACAGGAAAATACACAAATATTAAATCACGGAGTGGGCCACAATAGGTATATACAGGAAAATACACAACTATTACAATCACGGAGTTCAAAGATTTATAAGAATCCCATTCAAACAGGATTGTCTTGACATCCATATTTGTGTGGTTTTATTATAAATTATTGAACGTTTGTGGTGGGCCATAATAGGTATATTAAGGAAAATACACAAATATTACAATCACGGAGTTCAAAGATTTATAAGAATCCCATTCAAACTGATGTGTCTTGACATCCTTATTTGTGTGAATTTATTATAAATTATTGAACGTTTGTGGTGGGCCACAATAGGTATATACATGAAAATACACAACTATTACCATGACGTAGTTCAAAGATTTATAAGAATACCATTCAAATGTGTACCCCTCCCCCAACATTCAAATGCTTCATACGCCACTTCTCTCCCTCTTTCTCGACCCCCCCCCCCCCCCCCCCCCCCCACCCCCTCTCTCTCTCTCGGGGAGAGGTGAGATTGGCCCAACATGCTTTTCAAGAATTAATGTTAATTACTGGTATTTTTTAATTACAAAATAATCGAATTTGTGATGGGCCACAATAGGTATATACAGTAAAATACACAAACATTACAATCACGCAGTTCAGAAATTTATAAGAATCCCATTCAAACTGATGTGTCTTGACATCCATATTTGTGTGGTTTTATTATAAATTATTGAATGTTTGTGGTGGGCCATAATAGGTGTATACAAGAAAATACACAACTATTACAATCATGGAGTTCAAAAATTTATAAGAATCCCATTCAAACAGGATGTGTCTTGACATCCATATTTGTGTGATTTTATTATAAATTATTGAACATTTGTGGTGGGCCATAATAGGTATATTCAAGAAAATACACAACTATTACAATCACGGAGTTCAAAGATTTATAAGAATCCCATTCAAACTGATGTGTCTTGACGTCCATATTTGTGTGATTTTATTATAAATTATTGAACGTTTGTGGTGGGCCATAGTAGGTATATACAGGAAAATACACAAATATTACAATCACGGAGTTCATAGATTTATAAGAATCCCATTCAAACTGATGTGTCTTGACATCCATATTTTTGTGATTTTATTATAAATTATTGAACGTTTGTGGTGGGCCATAGTAGGTATATTGAGGAAAATACACAAATATTACAATCACGGAATTCAAAGATTTATAAGAATCCCAGTCAAACAGGATGTGTCTTGACATCCATATTTGTGTGGTTTTATTATAAATTATTGAACGTTTGTGGTGGGCCATAATAGGTATATGAAGGAAAATACACAAATATTATAATCACGGAGTTCAAAATAATAGGCCTCCTGGTGAACTATCCCACAGTCCTACATGTCTGATTTTGCAGCAGCGTTGGCTGCCTGTATAACCAGCCAACACTCAAATTTGTCTTGGTACAACATGCACAAAAGTGTAACTTACACTGGTGTGTTTGCAGTCCCAAGACAAATTCAGTTCATTGATTGCAGTTTCCATGACATATTCATGAATCTATATAGAGGCATGGTCACTTCGCACCTTCAGCAGTCGTGTCGAATGCCTTTAAATTTGCTGTTCAGTCATATCATTCAATAATCAGAAATGTGTGCCCCCCCACCCTAGCATTCAGAAATGTGTGCCCTCCCCAACATTCAGAAATGTGTGCCCCCTCCCCCCAACATTCAAATACTTCATATGCCACTTGTCCCCCTCTTTCTCCCCCCCCCCCCCCCCCCTCTCTCTCTCTCTCTCGGGGAGAGGTGAGATCGGCCCAACATGTTTTTCAAGAGTTAATGTTAATTACTGGTATTTTTTAATTACCAAATAATTGAATTGGTGGGAGGCCAATTGTATCAGATTGTAATTCGGAATCTTATGCGATCTCGGAATTAATTGATTATCATCTGAAACCTATAGCAAATCGACATCCGAGCTATCTAAAAAATACACAGGATTTCCTGTCAAAAATTTCGAAATTGAAACTATCGAAAAATGCAATTCTGGCTACTTTGGATATCGACAGTATGTATACGAACATTGATATTGATAAAGGTGTTAAATCAGTTAAAAATGCATTTGAAAAATATCCGCTTAAAAGGTAATGACTTTCAATTCAATGGAGAATATTTTCGACAATTAATGGGTTGTCCTATGGGCAAAAGATTCAGTCCTAATTTTGCAAGCATTTATGTAGCGGAATGGGAGGAAAATGCCTTAAGCAAATGTGCAAAGCATCCTCTCGTATATCTCAGGTATTTAGATGACATTTTCATTATTTGGGAACATTCAAAAGAAGATTTTTATGAATTTTTAGAAATTTTGAACAATCACGATCCAAATATTAAATTGAAAGCTACTATCAGTGAAAATTCTGTTGATTTTCTCGATGTGACTGTGTATAAAGGCAAGCAATTTCAGGCGTCCGGTCATTTAGATTATAAAGTGTATTTTAAACCAACTGATTCACATCAATTGTTGCACACAAAATCATTTCATCCTCAACATACATTTAAAGGTATCATCAAATCACAACTCATTCGTTTCCACCGCAATTGAAGTGATAAGGTAAATTTCAGTGAGGCTTGTTCTACTCTATTTGGTGCCCTCAGATCGAGAGGATACTCGCTGCGCTTTTTGCGTACCTTAAAATCTCAAACTTTGAAAAAGCTCGAAAGTCCAGTTGAAACCTCTGATTTCGAACCACTGAAGATTGAACACAACAGACCGTTGCAGAATGGTAGTGGCACGGTATTTAATTACAAAAAGCCTTGTTGTAGACTGCATACTTTTATGCCTGATCAGAAAGAGGAATTTTCCTCCGAACAAACGAAAAATCAGTATCAGATCCGTAACCCCCTCCATTGTGATTCACCAAACATTATTTACCTTATCACTTGTAAGCGATGTCGGAAACAGTATGTTGGTCAAAGTCAAAATCCTTTCCGAGAATGTGCTACTAGACACAAACAGGATATAAAACATAATGCTGATGCCCCAGTAGCACAACATTTTAACCTTCCTGGCCATTCTTTGGACGATTTCGAAATCCATCCTATTGAACAACCACCAATTAAAGACACATTAGAAGAAACGGATGAATTTAGAAAAAAACGTGAAGCTTTTTGGATCAATACGCTTCAAACCCTCTGGCCATTTGGTATGAACATATCAGAGGGCGAATGCGAAAGGAGGTCCATCATTCCTTTCACTTTAACGTACAACAGAATGAATATCGAAATAGCAAAAATGTTAAAAGATGAATTCAATTTTACCAATGCTAAATTAATTGAACCTTTGAATCTGCGACCTGTCATCGCCAATAAGAAAAACAAAAGCTTGCGCAACATCCTTGTAAGGACTAAATTAGAGCCCATCAATGAATAACATCAATTTTTGCCAGTCAGTTTAACCAGTTCCTAAGCTCATCACTTAGTTTAAACCAATTTTATGTACTTTTTTGTCATGTTTGAAACTAATCAGGGTTCAGTAAATGAAAACAATTTTTCGGCGGCATATTAAAAGAAAAAAACGTTTCAGTAGGAAATGTCTGTGCCAGTGCGATTTTTTAACCTCAAACACACACAGGCGAGTGCCAGAGTTCATATATGCCCAAAAACAAAATAGGTTCTAATTTCAATCATGTGTATGTATTTCCTAAATAAAATTATTATTTAATTTATTTATATATTTATTTATTGATTATTTTTAATTTTTTATTAATTTTTATTTATTTATTTATTTATTTATTTGGTTGATTCATTTATTTAAATTATTTTTAGTTTTATTTTTAATTTTTCATACCTTTCACACAATGTAGAGGTTCAGAAGGTAAAACACACAATTTCTACGTGGTGTAAAATATTTTCCGTCATAAACCTCCGTCGGGGGATATTCATTCCAACTGATAACATTCGTGAGGCATCATGATCTTTGGCGTTATTTTTTCATTTATTTCTTTAGTCTCAATATATTTTATCAAACCATTTTTTCATATTATTTTCACATACTTCTGAAGCCAGTAAAGCAAACCGCACCTGATTGGTTTTACTTAAATCAAAGCCAACCAATAGGGCTTCATGGGGTCAGTAAAGCAAACCACACACTGACTGATTAAAATTCAATGGAAGCCAATCAATAGGGCTTCATCTAATTTGTTTGGACGACACAAACTGAGTTGTGAAAAACAAACTTGGGACATCTCAGATTGAAAAGAATTAATTAGATGAGTGACATTTGTCAGCTTGTTACCGAGTTTAATTATGTACTGAGCTGTGAAAAACACCCCAGCCCATATATGGATATATACCATGCATGCCCTCCCAAAGTTGGAATCATTTTCCTCAAAGTCTCTTTGAAAAAGCCAAACCAAGCGAAACGCGTCGAGACAGACGGATTATTTTCTACCTTTGCTGAAGACTGCAACCAATCCAGGTATCTTCTTTAATAGGTAATATCTAATTTTCCAATTTTATTTATTTCATCACTTTTATATTTTATTTATACTTAATTCATCTGCTTTCTTTAACAATGGCAAGAAAAGGGCAGAGGCATCAGAGACAGAGAGTTGCCCAGTCAGGAACTGGCCAGGAACTATCGTTCCAGGCTTATTCTAGGCTGGTCAAGGCTTTGTTTCAGGTGCTTCAATGTTTGCACCACATTGGGCTTTTAGAGCACCATTTGGCAAATCGGGATTTCCCGAAACAGCTGGAGAAGAAAGTAGATGAGTTGGGTGGCTTTTTAAAGCCAGCTCTTCCCACCCCACACATTTTTTCTGTTTTTCGACAGATTAATGTGGGATGGGCCAATCAAACGTTAAATGCTTTAGTTGAGCATTATAAGATAAATTTAAACCAGTTGAAGTCTAAGATAACTTTGGCTATGCGACCACCTCCTGGACTCGAAAAAATAGACTTCAACAGCGCTTCGGCGCGTGCCTTGATCTGGGCTAAAAAGAACTTTAAAAATAAGTTGACAGATAAGACGATTTCGGCCTATGAGTCTTACATTTCGGAACTTCGCCCAGCGTCTGGAGTAAGGAACAATACGGGAGGGAGCAAGCAAACTCCGGCCCGTGTTGTCCCTCTACCCCAACGCGAAAAGCAAAATAAGAAAAGATCAAGGCAAAGCACTTCTCCCTCTTCTTTTCCTTCTACTTCTTCTTTCTCTCAGAGTAAGCGCCTCAATTTGCAAACATCTCCGGTCCATATTGTGACTGAAAATGCTCGCAAATTGAGTAACGCTGTCTCGCCACGTCTTGCTCCTCTACCTCCTACTCCTCCTCAGCCTTTCTTCTCTGGTTCTCCTTGTGCTCTCACTAGAACTCCTCCTCCTTCTGTTTCTTCTCCTGCTTCTGTTTCTTCTGCCCCTTCTCCTGCCTCTAGTGTGGTTCAACCAGGTATATCGTACTCAGAGAAAGTCAAATCACCGAGCCGCAACTCGGGCCGCTCATTTGATTCTAAATTCTCCCAGTTTCGGCATAAAAGCGGAGTTAATTTTGACAAAAGGAATTGGCGCCTCCCCGATATTTGTAAAAACATCCTTATGATTGGAAGTTCAAATTTAGGACGCATTGATCGAAATCCCCATCCGGACATCCAGGTGGAGTGTTACCCCGGCGCCAAATTCAATCATCTGCGCTCTATGTTTAAAGGGCACAGGGGCCAGTCCAGTCCCCCAAAAATATTATTAAATATTGGCGTGAATTCTCAAAACGATAATTCTGATCTCGTAGTTAAGCAGTTGCGGAATATGCTTAGCGATATCAGGGTCAAGTTTAGATCAGCAAAAATTTATTTCGCTGAACTAAACTTTTGCAAAAACTCCCTCAGGCTGAGAGGAGAACCCTGAGCATCATCAACGAAACCATTCGGAAAGTGAAGGACGTTAACGTGATACCAAAAATTTATGACGCGAAGTTTGATGTTGCTCAGGATTTAATCCATTGGACCACGAGAACCGCCAATATTATGTACGATCACTGGTTGAACCACCTAAATTTAAACTAAGTAAAGGCAAAGGTAACAGCCGCCTAACAGATGTGGGATTAGGAACTAATGTGGTTAACCTGTCTGGCACCAATGACCTAACAACCCAAGAGAAATCTCTTTTAGATCGCGGTTTAACTTTTGTACCAACACCAAAGCCTAAAACTGATAACCAAACAAATTTACCATCATACAACTGTAATTTTCTTAGGCAAATGAAATTAGCCGACCGTTTTAGAAACTCCAGCGGTCGGAAACTTCCTTTTACAGAATCATCTGGTTGGTCACCTCCAGATAGTGAAGTAGATCCCGAAATTATTGAGGCTAGCAAACGAATCATCAAAAAGGTGTTCAGCATGAACATACTCTCCGATAAAGACAATTTAACAGCTGGTGAATGGAGAGCCCTCACGAAACTTCGAAAAAATAAGAAATTAGTAATTAAACCAGCCGACAAAGGTGGGTCGGTGGTTGTTCTATCTCGGGATAATTATATAAAGGAAGCCATGAGACAACTCAGCAATACTAAACATTATAAGAAAATAGATTCACTTATTTGGCCTAGTAATATCGAAAAATTCAATAAGATCTTAAAATTTCTCCTCGACGAAGGTCACATTACCAAAAAACAATTGAAATATTTAACAGCTAAGCTCAGTGCTCAAACAAGACAATTTTATATCCTACCAAAGATTCACAAGGACCGTTCTTCATGGTCGGATGACTTAACTCCACCCGGGAGGCCAATTGTATCAGATTGTAGTTCGGAATCTTATGCGATCTCGGAATTAATTGATTATCATCTGAAACCTATAGCAAATAGACATCCGAGCTATCTAAAAAATACGCAGGATTTCCTGTCAAAAATTTCGAAATTGAAAATATCGAAAAATGCAGTTCTGGCTACTTTGGATATCGACAGTATGTATACGAACATTGATATTGATAAAGGTGTTAAATCAGTTAAAAATGCATTTGAAAAATATCCGGATGCGAAACGCCCGGATGAACAAATTTTGGATCTTTTAGAGCTGAGCTTAAAAGGTAATGACTTTCAATTCAATGGAGAATATTTTCTACAAATAATGGGTTGTCCTATGGGTAAAAGATTCAGTCCTAATTTTGCAAGCATTCATGTAGCGGAATGGGAGGAAAATGCCTTAAGCAAATGTGCAAAGCATCCTCTCGTATATCTCAGATATTTAGATGACATTTTTATTATTTGGGAACATTCAAAAGAAGATTTTGATGAATTTTTAGAAATTTTGAACAATCACGATCCAAATATTAAATTGAAAGCTACTATCAGTGAAAATTCTGTTGATTTTCTCGATGTGACCGTGTATAAAGGCAAGCAATTTCAGGCGTCCGGTCTTTTAGATTATAAAGTATATTTTAAACCAACTGATTCACATCAATTGTTGCACACAAAATCATTTCATCCTCAACATACATTTAAAGGTATCATCAAATCACAGCTCATTCGTTTCCACCGCAATTCAAGTGATAAGGTAAATTTCAATGAGGCTTGTTCTACTCTATTTGGAGCCCTCAGATCGAGAGGGTACTCGCTGCGCTTTTTGGCGCCCTCAGATCGAGAGGGTACTCGCTGCGCCTTTTACGTAGCCTGAAATCCCAAACCTTGAAAAAGCTCGAAAGTCTAGCTGAAACTACCGATTTCGAACCACTGAAGATTGAACACAACAGACCGTTGCAAAATAGTAGTGGCGCGGTATTTAATTGCAAAAAGCCTCGTTGTAGACTGCATACTTTTATGCCTGATCAGAAAGAGGAATTTTCCTCCGAACAAACGAAAAATCATTATCAGATCCGTAACCCCCTCCATTGTGATTCACCAAACATTATTTACCTTATCACTTGTAAGCGATGTCGGAAACAGTATGTTGGTCAAAGTCAAAATCCTTTTCGAGAACGTGCTACTAGACACAAACAGGATATAAAACATAATGCTGATGCCCCAGTAGCACAACATTTTAACCTTCCTGGCCATTCTTTGGACGATTCGAAATCCACCCAATTGAACAACCACCAATTAAAGACACATTAGAAGAAACGGATGAATTTAGAAAAAAACGTGAAGCTTTTTGGATCAATACGCTTCAAACCCTCTGGCCATTTGGTATGAACATATCAGAGGGCGAATGCGAAAGGAGGTCCATCATTCCTTTCACTTTAACGTACAAATGAATGAATATCGAAATAGCAAAAATGTTAAAAGATGAAATCAATTTTACCAATGCTAAATTAAATGAACCTTTGAATCTTCGACCTGTCATCGCCTATAAGAAAAACAAAAGCTTGCGTAACATCCTTGTAAGGACTAAATTAGAGCCCATCAATGAATAACATCAATTATTGCCAGTCAGTTTAACCAGTTCCTAAGCTCATCACTTAGTTTAAATCAAATTTGGTGTAATTTTTTGTCATGTTTGAAACCCATCTGGGTTCAGTAAATGAAAACAATTTTTCGGCGGCATATTAAAAGAAAAAAACGTTTCAGTATGAAATGTCTGTGCCAGTGCGATTTTTTAACCTCAAACACACACACACACACACAGTCTTGTCTACCCTACATACCGAGGTACCCCATTGTTTGTCCTTTGTGTGGACTAACGGTTTCTACCTCGTTTTGCCGGTACAGTTCTGGGAAAACAACCGAGGTAAAGGGTTTCTTTTGTCTTTTGTACCTCGGTAAGGCGAAACACTCAAACTCTTTTGTCTAGTTACCTCGTCAAGTTGGTAAGACAAACCCACACACACACACACACACACGTGTCACTTAGGCAATTATTCCGAAAATGCATTTTGAAAGATTGGGAGATATTACATGCAAAAAGAAAATTGATTCATATAGCCCAACATTGCTTTATGTACTGCATCTTTAACCCTTTACCTAACACAGGTTGAAGCCAACAGTACAAATTATTTTTCTGAAACATCAGATTTTTTCATTTTTAGCTCACCTGACTGAAAGTCAGGGTGAGCTTTTCTTATCACTCTTCATCCGTCGTCCTGCGTGAAGGTGGTGTTTGATCCTCTTTCTACTAAACCATTGGCCACATTTTAATTAAATTTCATGTAAGTAGTGGTTATATAGGGGCATTTTGATTTTTATGCAAATTAGGTTTTGGCTCATATTGATCAGAGGGGTGTGGAAAAAATGGCCTTATTTTTTGAAAATTTTCTTCTAATGAGCCACCAGTAGCAGAGACTTGATATGTGGTATACAGAGTCCTTTTGAAGTTTAGAATCAAGTTTGTTCAAGAGAAGTTTGTTGGGCATTATTTGCCTTCGTTATGGGAGGGGCAAAAATTTTGGCCACGCCTAAAATTTCTATTTTCAGAACCGTGAGGTCGATTTGAACCAAATTTGATATGAGATGATAATGGGTCATAAGTAGTTGATTGTTGAAAATTTTTTTTTCTCATTGCCCCGTGGGAACCTCGGGAGCTAAAACTAGGAAAAACCTTAAAACTGCCATATCTCCAAATCTACACGGCACAGAGAATTCTTATTTTGTATAAAGCTTACTTTTACCCAGTAGAATAGAGTGGGTAAAAAAATCCCTATCGGTTTGATCACAAGGTACTTTTTCAGAACGTTTGAAAAAGTGCTGAGTCAGCACTTTTTAACACTGTAGACAATGGGAAAACCATTAAATAATCTTCTTCTCCAGATCCAGTTGGCAGAATCTTTTTATATTTGATATGCAACATTGTGGGGTGGATCTGATTCAAGTTTGTTCAAATCGGCCCCCTGGGTTCATATTTGGGCGCAGTATAGGAGCCCGATTTCGAACTTAGTGCATTTCAGGCAAATTTCTTAAAAAATCTTCTCCAGATCCAGCAGGCAGAATCTTTTTGATATTTGGTATGCAACACTGTGAGGTGGATCTTATTCAAGTTTGTTCAAATCAGCCCCCTGGATTCAGTGCATTTCAGGCAAATTTCTTAAAAAATCTTCTTCTCTTAAGATCCAGCAGACAGAATCTTTTGATATTGGGTATGCACCATGCTTAGTGGGGTGTGATTCAAGTTTGTTCAAGCCAAGTCCCTGGGTTTATATTTGGGCTCACTTTGGTAGCCTGAATGATAACTTAGTTCAAAATGAGGAATTTTCTTTAAAAATCTTCTTCTTCAGATCCAGCAGTCGGAATGTTTTGATATTTGGTGTGCAGCATCCTTTGGTGGGTGAAATTCAAGTTTGTTAAAGCCAAGTCCCTGGGTTCATATGTGGGCTCACTGTGGGAGCCCGAATTATAACTTAGTTCAATATGAGGAATATTCTTTAAAAATCTTTTTTTTTTTAGATCCACTGGTCAGAATCTTTGGATATTTGGTTTTAGCTTTTCTTAGGAGGAGCAGATGCAACTTGTTGAAATCAAATCTTTGGGTTGATATTTAGGCTACCATGTCAGGTGAGTGCCCTCAGACCCCCTGGGGCCTCTTGTTTATTTACTTCTAACCATGGCTTATTACTCCTTATTGGAACAAGCTCATCAGGTTTGTTCCATTAATAGGTCATGAGGTATGTTTTGAAGTAGAGAAATGAAAAAATAAAATTTGAATAGCAAATTTTGTATATCACGAGTGCAGATATGGCAGATTCGTTAGGTAAACTGTTAACAAAACATGGCTCTGACTATTTTGTGTCTAAGCATTGCCATTCCTGGGACAGTCGGGCTGCATGTGTGACATCACTCTAGTAATTACTCTGGAGGTCGTCAGTATAGCGACTCGGAAAAGGGGCGTAAGTCTGATCGGGACTATAGGTCAGATGCCCCTAGGCCGACGAGACAAGGTTTTTCGCAGGGAGGATGTGGTTCCTCCTCCCGTAAGCCTTGCAGGTCTTACAGGTGATGGTTTAGACCTCTATTGCTGGCCATTTGGTGGAAGTTTATCAAGCTCCACAAAAAACTGGATCACTATCACGGTAGATCAGTGTGTGTGAAGTGTAGTCTCGGACTGCTTACGGCTATCATTCTGAGCAAAAACCCCACTAACAAGTTGTCCGCGTTGAACAAATCTTCCATCAATTTCTTGCATAAGAGAGTTTCTCCTACCGGAGGTATAAGCTCTCTTATCAAAGGAAGCAATACAGGTCGTCAAGAATCAGTATTCTCAAGAGTTTTACAATCACCTGTTCCTCGTACCGAAGCCAGATGGCTCGTTCCGACCAGTAATAGACTTGAGCTGGATAACAAGCTTATCATGGCTACAATAATTTATTTATGGAGACCATTCGGTTGGTTAAAGCGAGCGTTTGAGTGATCAACTATGCGGCAAGCATAGATCTAAAGATGCGTACTTTCATGTCCTGGTACATTCGGCATTCTAAAAGTACCTGCAGTTCGCCATACAAGGAAAGGTGTATCAGTTGAGAGCAATATGCTTTGGTTTTAGCCTAGCCCCCTGGGCGTTCACTTGAATAATAAACTCGGTAATGTCATACTTATGAGCTCATTCAACTGCGGTAATGTCAGCTTACTTGGACGTCCTGCTACAGGGATACGGCAACAAAGTTATTCTTCAGAACGATGTTCAGAGTCTGCTTTTATTACTCCGACGTCTCGGTTTCATTGTAAAGGAGAAAAAGTTGGATCTGGCTCCATACAAGTCTATTCATTTGGGAATGAGCTTTGAGACTCCCAACACTCTGGTTTGTCTGCCGTTACCCAGAGCAAAATTAGTCTGTTGTTATGCTCGATTTTGTTTACACTCACACGCATTAATAGTGAGGGAATTCATGCCACTGTTGGAGCAGCTGTGGATCTCATTCCGATGGGCCACACGCACATCCCCTCCAGATTTTCTTTACTCAGAACTGGAGTGTCAAGAAGCTTTTGCTTGAACCAGTATTGTTTTAACGGACCTTAAGAAGGGTTCAGATTTGGGCAGATATTCATTGGTTAACTCAGGGAGTTTTGCTGCAACTGCCGGATCCGGCTTTCACGATTATGATGGTTGCGAGTCAGACAGGTTGGGACGTGACCCTAAGTCCCACCGACTTGTAGTGTCAGGGTCTTTGGGACCCTCGTTTCCAGGAGAAACACATAAACATCAAAGAGATGTCAATATAGCTAGCGTTACAACATTGGATTCACATAATAACTGACCTCCATCGTAAGATTTGGTCGGACAACTCGACAGTAGTAGCGTACATCAGGAACTAGGGTGGCACCCATTCTTTCCATTATGCCAACTAACGAACAAGATTTTCCTGTACATCATGAATCAACATGTTCAACTTTCTATCCGTCATATACTGGGTCGTCTGAACGTACTAGCAGACTCGCTCTCTCGGAAAGGTCACCTGTTGCAATTGGAATGGACGCTCAACAAGCGAGTATTTGGGCAGATTTGCTACCAGACAGATCACCCCATGATAGATCTGTTTGTGATCCACCGGAACAATCAGTTACTGTCATTCGCGTCGCCATGCCCAGACCATTGAGCGTTCATGGTGGACTCTGTCGATCTCACTCGTGGGGATGAATGATAGGATATATGTATCTTCCAATTCAGTTGATTCACTAGATTATGTTTAAGATCAAACAGTCTCATTGTGAATCCCATTAGTAGCACATCTGTACTCACTGAAACCTTGGATCAGTCTTCTCAGGCGTCTGTCATGGTTCATTGTGGTTCTATTGGACATGTGCATGTTATATATTATATCACCATTTTTCGACCTATTTGCATATGCCGTCTCCAGTGTACGTTATATAGCGGGCGATATTAATTACTGGGATCATTGCTCTAGCCTTAGCTATAGCAATGATCCCAGTAATTAATATCGCCCGCTATAATTAATACCTGAGTGCCTGTTCAACGAATATTTATATTGTTTTTTGGTACTGCTTTTACAGATTCCAGAGCGCTCCCCTATTTCTTTTTGAAGATTCCTTCAAAAGAAATGGGGGGGGGGGGGATTTTTTTTACCTCTCCTCCGGTTTGATAAATATGTAACTATAAATGGAGCTGTTTTGTCTGTAATTATATCCTGCATACAGCTGGGGTTTTATTGTATATGGCGTATGTTTGTGGGGGATATTCTCTCATTCTCAAATACGCCATCCTAATTTTTGGGGCTAAGTCCAGGCTAGCCTTAAAAATTGGGAACTTGTTACATCCAATTAGCATAGTCTTCATGCTAAGTATACAGAATTACTTGAACTGGAATCCTTTTTAGCTCACTTGAGTGTAGCTCAAGGGGAGCTTAACTGATTGCTTTCCATTCATCCGACATTCGGGGTCCGTCGTTAACTTGACATTAACGACTTATCACGAACTACTGGACTAAATTCAACAAAATTTGCTGTGCATGTTCCCTATTATATGTCAATTCAATTTTCTTCAAATCAAGTTGACCCGCCCTTCGGTAGGGCCACGCCCAAAAAGTGTGCTTAAATCTTAAAAAATCTTCTCATGAACCAGCAGTAGCAGAGACTTTATATTTGGTGTGCAGCTTCCTTCTGAGGTGTAGACTCCGATTTGTTCAAGAGAAGTTCGAGGAGCTATATTTGCCTTCGTTATGGGAGGGGCAAGAATTTTCACCAAGCCCAAAATTTCTATTTTCGAAACTGAGAGGCAGATTTGAACCAAATTTAATATGAGGGCATATTGGGTCGTAAGTACTTAATTTATGCCCACATTTTTGTTCCTGTCGCCCCATGGGAACCGCAGGAGCTAAAAATAAATAAAAAAAAAAATTAAAATGACCAAAACTACACGGCACTGAGAATTCTTAGGACCAATAGAATGGAATGGTAAAAAAAAAATTGCTATCGGTTTTATCATGGGGTACTTTTTTGTGACTTTGAAAAAGTGCTGAGTCAGCATTTTTTAACACTGTGGGTAATGGGAAAAACATTTAACACTACTTTTCTCCCAAACCACTGCTCCAAAAGCTTTCAAATTTCACATATAACATCTTTGGAAGATTGTTTCACATGTTTATTGAAATCAATTCCCTGGGTCCATATTTGGGCTTTCTATGGGAGCCCAAATGTTTAAATTAGTGCAGTATGAGGAATATTCTTTAAAAATTTTCTTTTTCAGATCTACCACTAAGAATCTTTTGATATTTGGTATGCAGCATCTGGGGGGGGGGGGGGGGGGGGGGGGGGGGGGGGGGGGGATTTGGTATGCAGCATCTTTGGGGGGGGGGAGAGATTCAAGTTTGTTCAAGCTAAGCCCCTGGGTTCATATTTAGGCCGAAAATTTGGGGTCCCTGTCCAGACTTGGAAATTTTGGACCAAAATCCGGAAATGACATTTTGGTTTTTTTATGCATTTTGATCAATTTTAAGACAGCTAAACTTGACCGTAAGTTCTCAATGGGCAATTTTGGAACCGTCCCAGTAACGTCTACCAGACATCTGCTAAGCATAGTATGGTAGACCTCACAAGCTATTGATCACTGCATTAAGACTGCCATCTCAACTACTGAAGCCTTTCGTCTTTGTTCTGTATGGTTTGGACTCTTTGAAACTTTGTCCATTTCTTTTGGCTGGTAATCCTGCTGCCTGCTGAATTGGAAGGTTTTTTGTGGTCTCCGACATTGGCAGTCTAGCTGATCACTGGGCATAGGATAATTTTACGTCACGGACTGTACTGCTGACTCTGGGAGATAGGTCACTTTGGTTGTCTACGTGTCTTGCCGACCACTTGGGAAATCTGGGAGAGCAGATCTGATAGTGGAATGGGTTGTCAAGTCACATCTCGCCGACTATGTTGTCGATTCCCCCTGTACTTGATCAACATATGTGTATCCAATGATGGTGATGAAGCATATATAACTGGATACATATACAGTACAATGATTTATTCTAAATTCAGGATCTTTTTCATAGATCAGAGTCGTAGTGTTCGTACAGATTTTGAAAAATCAATGTTATTGTCGACTAATCGCAGAATGTCACGAGATTCTTTCCAATATGTTCAGTGATGTGGGAAACAGAGTTGTGTTTATTTTTCTCCCTAAGTCTGTAGGCTTCCTGTGCCAGGTCAACCACCGGTCCCCTAAACCCTCATCAATGAACCGCATTTATAAAAAATATAAAGGACCACATGATCATGGTCCACAAATGAAATCGACACACATGTTATGTTTCAAAGGCTGTTTACTTCGGCTACCGATTCTTCACAGGATCTCTTCATACCAAACAGAATCTTATGATACTCAGTATACAACATCTTTGTGTATCTATGCCAGAGAGTCCCTCCTGGGTCAAAACATGATGGAAGAGAGAACCAGACTATCTTAATGGCCTGCTAGGGTAGATTTTAAGCTCTATTATTGTGCTAGCTGCTACAGATTTTTCAAAAAGGTGGTTCCAATCGACTGCTGTGCGCACAAAAAATGAATGTATGTCTTGCTCTATTTTGCAAGGTGGTGCAGTTAGGGGTCTACCATTGTTTATTACAGACTTCTTTCTGAGGATGATACAATGTTGGTGACTGTACCACAGCCAATTTTTTTGTCCCAAATATGTTGCTTTTGGGTCTGAAACTTGATGAATTTGTCTGGGGGTATTGCTGGTATTTGCCCCCGAGTCACTTTATAGAAGAAAGTAAGGTGATGTTTCTGCCTTCTGGATTGTAGTGAAGGTAGTTGTAGTTCCTCCAGCATTTTTGTCATACACCCTTCTCTTAATTTGTCGTTTTTTGTAATGAATCTTACATTCGTTCTTTGTATGTTTTCTAGTTTTGTGATCTCTTGCTTTGTGTATGGGATGATGGCTTCATATTTCATTATTGATCTTTTAAGGGCTGTGTAAGCTATTCTTCGGCATTCCCTTGAACAATGTTGGAAGTTTCTGAGGAGGAATCTGAGAGTGGAGTTTGCCATTTTACTTAACATTGTTGATGTGTTCTTTCCATTTAAGATCTTCCTGTATTCGTAAGCCAAGGTAAGAGTTAGATGGAGCATGTTCTAGTATATGGGCGATTAGAGTGAAGAATTGATGACTTTCCAGTCTGATGCCTGTTTTCTAGACAGGTTAGTTTGTTTTATAGGGTGCTGTGGCCCCCTTGTTGTTTATTTCCCGGTACAATACACAGTTGTCTGCAAATAGCCTAAGTGATGATTTACTTAGTTTGGGAGATTGTTGATATGGTGTAGGAAAAGTATTTAACCCAGGACAGTTCCTTTGTAAATGGTTGCTTCATCCGAGATTTCCCCTTGTATGGCTACTCACATTTAACTTTCTGTGAGGAATGTCGTCTACATGAGCTTTGTGTGTATTGGTTCTCTGATTCTGTATTTCCGTATTTTATGGAGGAGGAAGTCGTGTGGGACTGTGTCAAATGCTTTGGAGAATTCCAGTATGGCTATGTTGACTCGTTTGCCTTGGTCGAATGATTGTAATATGCCGTGGGTTGTGACTACAAGCTGGGTTTCGCAGGAGTAACCCTCCCTGAATCCAAGATTTAATGGTTTTAGTACATTGTGCTTCTCCAGCCACTGGGTGTTTCAGTATAATGTCAGCAGATTTTGTGTTTGAGCAGCTTGCATGGCACTCAGGTTAGGGATGCTGGCTCTAATTTTCTGCTGCGTGTTTTTGTCCCTTTTTGAATATGCAGAATATATTTGCATTGAGCCAGTTATTTGGCAGTAATTACCATGGTCTATTGAGTCCTGAAATATGATTGTTATTAATGGAGCAAGGTGGTCTCCACACTATTTCAGTACTCTATTTGGAATATTGTCTAATGCTTTTGCAGGGTTGATGTTTTTAAGTAATTTTGCTACTCCGCCTTCGTCGGTTTTGATGGTTGGTATAGTCTGATGGACATGGATTGGTGTCTTAGGCAGAATGCTTCTCTTTTCCATCGTGAAATCTGATGAGAACTGTTTGATCAGGAAATGTGCTTTTTCTCTGCTGTTGTTGACTAGTTGTCTTTTTCTTTAAGTGGTGCTACTCCGATGTTATCCTGTTTTTAGGCTTTTCCCTCTGGAAAAGACTATTTTTTTTCTACGGATTATTTTGGGGGGGGGGGGGGGTTATTTTATTTTTTCCACACATTTTGTCCGCACGATTCAGAAGCCATTTCGAACCGATTTTCACGAAATTTTGCACACTCATAGATGGTCACAAAATCTAAAAATGTACCTAAGCGGAATTTTCAATTTAACCCTTATTTCGTCAGAATTGGCAAAAACTGTCAAAATTGGGGGTTTATAGGCACTTTCTCGAAACACGTCTTGTAGATTTTTTTTTAAACATTCATCATTATTAGACCTGTCTGTAACACGACCTTTGACACACACGACATATCGGGCGATGCATATGGTAACCCTCCACAGGCTGGGGGCACGGTAGCTCAGTTGGTAGAGGTGCAGGCTGCAAGCCGAGAGATCCTCGGTTCGAATCCCACCTGCAGCCACCGCGTTGTGTCCTTGGGCAAGACACTTCACCCCGATTGCCTCCATGGGGGTACGATGACGCTGTGTACTGAGGCGTACTGCACGTCGATGGTGCGCATGTCTTCAACCAATCTAACCCTGCCTGTGCTGCGGTGCAGAGTTCAGAGTTACGATGTTGGAGAGCTGACAGCTGCTCGTCGTTGCTCGGTGGTTCTCTCTGGGTACTCCGGCTTCCTCCACCCGTAAAACTGTCACGGTCACGATTAGCCATTGTGCATAAGTATGTGACCTTAAACACCAATAAGTAAATAAATAAATAAATAACCCTCCACAGGCTGGCAAACATAGAAATTTTGATGAAATGGGCCGGTTTCAGGCCTCCACAGCACTCAAACGATACACGAGAGATAAATATAGCTTCCTTCATTGAAAGTGGAATTCACCGAGGATCATTTTTGTAAGTAATAAGGGTGTTCAAAAAACCAAGCGTTAACCCGTTTTGGGCTGGTTAAACAGCAATACCCCCATAAAGCTAAAAAATTCATGTTTTCTGTGGATTTCTCTAAACGAGTCTTGTAGATTTTCAAGAAAAATTTGTCACTCCCAGGCCTTGATGTGACAATAGAAGTTGCAGGGACAAAATACTGCAGTGAGCATTTGTTAACCCTCCACGGGCTGCTAAAAGTCAAAATTGTGAAAAAATGGGCTGTTTTTGGACGCCAACACCACCCAATGAGTATGCCACAAAGAAAAGTGCCTTCTTTTATCGAGCGCATAATCTAAACAGAAACATTTTTGTAAGTAGTAAGGATATTCAAAAGTCGAAGTCTTAACCCATTTTGGACAGGCTAAAGAGAGAGACCCCTTAAAAATCTTAAAATGCCCATTTTCTGTGGATTTCTCTTTAAACATCCTGTAGGTTTTCAAGAAAAATTTACTACTCGCATGTCTTTGTGTGACATTACAAGTTGCATGGACAAAATATTCCGGTGATCGTTTATTAACCCTCTACAGGCTGCCAAGCATCGTAATTTTGTTGAAATGGGCTGTTTTCGGCCACGCACAGCACCCAACGTGTACCTGAAAAATAGACATAAATAGACATAATCTCCTTTGTTGGAAGTGGAATTCACCGTGGACCATTTTTGTAAGAAAAAGGTGTATTCAAAACACCAAGCGTTAACCCCTTTTGTGGTTGTTAATAGTGATACCCATCAAAAGCTTAAAAATTTATGTTTTCCCAGGATTTCTTTACGAACATCTGGTAGGGTTTTCAAGAGAAAATGGCCATTGATAGGTCTTGGTGTCACATTACCAGTTGATTGGATAAATTTTTCGGCAAGCATTTGTTAACCCTCCATGGTCTGCTAAATGTCAAAATTTTGAAAAAATAGTCTGTTTTTGGACACCAACAACATCAAATGGGAATGCAACAGAGAAACATAACTTCTTTTACCGGACGCAACACTGACAGGAAAACATTTTGTAAGTAGTAAGTGTATTCAAAAGTCGAGGTCTTAACCCATTTTTGACTAGTTAAGGAGATATACCCTTAAAAGCTTAAAATTTCAGTTTTCTGTTGATTTCTCAAAAAATATTCTCAAGAAAAAATGACCATTCTCAGGTCTTGGAGTGACATTACAAGTTGCATGGACAAAAAATTTTCGGTAAGCATTTGTTAACCCTCCAGAGGCTACCAAGCATAGACATTTGGAGAAAATGGGCTGTTCTTGGGCAACCATAACACCAAATGTGTACCTGCGAGATAAACATAACCTCCTTCATTGGAAGTGGAATTCACCGACGATCATTTTTGTAAGTAATGAAGGTATTCACAAAAGCAAACATTAACCTATTTAGGGCTGGTTACAGAGCAATACCCCTCAAAAAGTTAGAAATTCATGTTATCCGAGGATTTCTCTAAACCATCTCGTAGATTTTCAAGAAAAAATTCCCATCCTCAGATCTTAGTGTGACATTACAAGCTGCATGTACAAAATATTCCTGTACGCATTTGTTAACCCTATGCAGGTGCTCAAATATCAAAATGTTGATAAAATGGGCTGTGTTTGCATACCCACAGCACCCGAAGTTGAGAGGAGAGATCAAAATAAGTGGAAGTAAAATTCACTGAGAATTATTTTGGGAAGTAATAAGAGTATTCAAAAAACAGCACTTAACCCGTTATGGTCTGGATAAACAATGATTCCGATCAAAAGCTTAAAATTCATGTTCTTCCTGGATTCTCTGAGAACATCTTTTAGATTTTAAAGAAAAAATGGCCATTCGCAGTTCTTGGTGTGACATTACAAGTTGCATGAATAAATATTCCTGTTAGCACTTGTTAACCCTCCTTAACAAGCTGCCAGACATCAATATTTTGGATACATTTGAGATAAAATGGACCATTTTCAAATAGACACAGCACTTAATGGGTATGTGTCAAACAAACATAACTCATTTTGTCAGTCATTAACTTGTCGGACGCCGATATTGATATTAACCCTCTCCACCATTAATTATGGTTTTTACCTAAACATTTTTTTATCAAACTGAGTCATTTGAGACTACTATACTCACCTTTCTCATAACATCAATGAAGGAACTTCAGTGAGACAGTTAAAAACAATTCATCTGACACTGTGGGATCATGAAAAATCATGGAATCTCATCGGGAAAAGCCATGATTCTCCAGAATCATAAAGTTTAGTGTTCTCCCCTGGATTTCTCTGAAAACATCTTGTAGATTTTAAAGAAAAAATGGCCATTCACAGTTCTTGGTGTGACATTACAAGTTGCATGAATAAATATTCCTGTTAGCACTTGTTAACCCTCCTCAACAAGCTGCCCGACATCAATATTTTGGATACATTTGAGATAAAATGGACCATTTTTAAATTGACACAGCACTCAGTGGGTATGTGTCAAACAAACATAACTCCTTTTGTCGGTCATTGACTTGTTGGACGTCGATATTGACATTAACCCACTCCACCGTTAATGATGGTTTTTACCTAAACAATTTTTATCAAACTGTGTCATTTGAGACTACTATACTCACCTTTCTCATAACATCAATGAAGGAACTTCAGTGAGACAGATAAAAACAATTCATCAGACACTGTGGGGTCATGAAAAATCATGGAATCTCATCCGGAAAAGCCATGATTCTCCAGAATCATAAAGTCTAGTCTTGATTTTACATTTTTGTGTGTACCGATACTATGTATCATACTCATAATGTCAGCATCCGGGGTGGCCATCCGTCGTTCGTCCATCCTTTGGCCGTCCGTCCATCTGTCTGTCTGTCCGTTCGTCTCTCTGTCTGTCCGTTCATCTGTCTGTCCGTCCAGCATCCGTATCCATTTCTTTGTCATTCGATAACTTGAAAAATATTGCTTGGATTGTCAAGTTACTTTTTCTTTGTGTTCAGATTACTGATGTGCCAATCTGTATAGTTTTTGGTGTAAATCTGATAATTTGATCCTGAGATATTAACCCTTTATCCTTCAAATTGAAAATTCCTCCAATCCCTTTGGCATTCGATAACTTGAAAAAATATTGCTTGGATTGTCTAGTTATTTTATATTTGTGTTCAGGTTACTGATTTGCTGAGCTGTATAGTTTTTGGTGTAAATCTGATGATTTGTTACCGAGATATTAACTCTTTATCCTTCAAATTGAAAATTCCTCCAATCCCTTTGGCATTCGGTAACTTGAAAAATATTGCTTGGATTGTCAAATTACTTTATATTTGTGTTCAGGTTACTGATATGCCGAGCTGTATAGTTTTTAGTGTAAACCTGTTATTTTGATCCTGAGATATTAACCCTTTATCCTTCAAATTGAAAATTCCTCCAATCCCTTTGGCATTCGATAATTTGAAAATATTGCTTGGATTGTCAAGTTACGTTATATTTGTGTTCAGGTTACTGATGTGCCGAGCTGTATAGTTTTGGGTGTAAATCTGATAATTTAACCATTAATTCAAAACTATCCCAGAGCATTATTCAAAAAGACTCTGACTGATAAATTCCTAAACTCGTATCCACAGCATATCGACTGTGACAACCCAGTTTGTCCAGACTGTAGGCCCTAGTTATACCATTTCAAAAAAGTTCTGTTATCTCACCATTATGAAATTAGCAAATCATTCTTTTATGTAAATGCCATACACCCTCTGAAAGAGGAAGAAGGTTTCTGCAACTAATGGAAAGAACTCCCCCCCCCCCCCCCCCTCCCAACAAACCACTGTATTAAATTTAACTCTAATCGTTTCACCATTGCAAAAACAGGCTGCTATCAGGATTGTTTCGTTTCGTATTCAACTATTTTTTATATCGGGAATGGCAGGAAGACAGCCCTAGTGGCTATGCCATTTCCCTGTAGTGCAGTAATGTAGTTGAGAATATTGTATGTTACTGTTACTATAAAATGTATTCTATGTCTACACATGTTGTACTACTGAATAAATTATTCTATTCTGTTCTATTAATCCTGAGATATTAACCCTTTGTCCTTCAAATTGAAAATTCCTCCAATCTCTTTGGCATTCGATAACTTGAAAAATATTGCTTGGATTGTCAAGTTACTTTATATTTGTGTTCAGGTTACTGATGTGCCAAGCTGTATAGTTTTAGGTGTAAATCAGATAAATTAATCCTGAGATATTAATCCTTTATCCTTCCAATTAAAAATTCCTCCAATCCCTTTGGCATTCGATAACTTGAAAAATATTGCTTGCATTGTCAAGTTACGTTATATTTGTGTTCAGGTTACTGATGTGCCGAGCTGTATAGTTTTTGGTGTAAATCTGATAATTTAATCCTGAGATATTAACCCCTTATCCTTCAAATTGAAAATTCCTCCAATCTCTTTGGCATTCGATAACTTGAAAAATATTGCTTGGATTGTCAAGTTACTTTATATTTGTGTTCAGGTTACTGATGTGCCGAGCTGTATAGTTTCAGGTGTAAATCAGATAATTTAATCCTGAGATATTAACCCTTTATCCTTCAAATTGAAACTTCCTTCAATCCCTTTGGTATTCGATAACTTGAAAAATATTGCTTAGATTGTCAAGTTACTTTATATTTGTGTTCAGGTTACTGATGTACTGAGCTGTATAGTTTTTGGTGTAAATCTGTTATTTTGATCCTGAAATATTAACCCCTTCAAATTGAAAATTCCTCCAATCCCTTTGGCATTCAATAACTTGAAAAATATTGCTTGGATTGTCAAGTTACTTTATAATTGTATTCAGGTTACTGATGTGCCGAGCTGTATAGTTTTTGGTGTAAATCTGTTATTTTGATCCTGAGATATTAACCCTTTATCCTTCAAATTGAAAATTCCTCCAATCCCTTTGGCATTCGATAACTTGAAAAATATTGCTTGGATTGTCAAGTTACTTTATAATTGTATTCAGGTTACTGATGTGCCGAGCTGTATAGTTTTTGGTATAAATCTGATAATTTGATCCTGATATATTAACCCTTTATCCTTCAAATTGAAAATTCCTCCAATCCCTCTGGCATGAGATAACTCAAAAAATATCAATCCGATTGTCATGTTACTTTATATATTTATTCAGGTTACTGATGTGCTGTGCAGCCTGTGCTGTATAGTTTTTATGTGTACCCATACTATGTATGGTACACATAATGCCGGCATCCAGGGTGACCATCCATCGTTCGTGCATCCTTTGTCCATCTGTCTGTCCGTCTGTCCATCCGTCTGTCTGTCCGTCCATCCGTTCCGGCGTCCATATCCATTTTCTTTGGCATTCGATAACTTGAAAAATATTGCTTGGATTGTCAAGTTACTTTATATTTGTGTTCAGGTTACTGATGTGCCGAGCTGTATAGTTTTTGGTGTAAATCGGATAATTTGATCCTGAGATCTTAACCCTTTATCCTTCAAATTGAAAATTCCTCCAATCCTTTTGGCATTCGATAACTTGAAAAATATTACTTGGATTGTCAGGTTACTTTATATTTGTGTTTAGGTTACTGATGTGCCGAGCTGTATAGTTTTTGGTGTAAATCTGTTATTTTGATCCCGAGATATTAACCCTTTATCCTTCAAATTGAAAATTTCTCCAATCCCTTTGGCATTCGATAACTTGAAAAATATTGCTTGGATTGTCTAGTTACTTTATATTTGTGTTCAGGTTACTGATGTGCCGAGCTGTATAGTTTTGGGTGTAAATCTGTTATTTTGATCCTGAGATATTAACCCTTTATCCTTCAGATTGAAAATTTCTCCAATCCGTTTGGCATTCGATAACTTGAAAAATATTTCTTGGATTGTCAAGTTACTTTATATTTGTGTTCAGGTTACTGATGTGCCGAGCTGTATAGTTTTTGGTGTAAATCGGATAATTTGATCCTGAGATATTAACCCTTTATCCTTCAAATTGAAAATTCCTCCAATCCCTTTGGCATTTGATAACTTGAAAAATATTGCTTGGATTGTCTAGTTACTTTATATTTGTGTTCAGGTTACTGATGTGCCGAGCTGTATAGTTTTTGGTGTAAATCTGATGATTTGATCCCGAGATATTAAGCCTTTATCCTTCAAATTGAAAATTCCTCCAATCCCTTTGGCATTCGATAACTTGAAAAAATATTACTTGGATTGTCAAGTTACATTATATTTGTGTTTAGGTTACTAATGTGCCGAGCTGTACAGTTTTTTGTGTAAATCTGTTATTTTGATCCTGAGATATTAACCCTTTAATTTATCCTTCAAATTGAAAATTCCTCCAATCCCTTTGGCATTCGATAACTTGAAAAATATTGCTTGTGTTGTCAAGTTACTTTATATTTGTGTTCAGGTTACTGATGTACCGAGCTGTATAGTTTTTGGTGTAAATCTGTTATTTTAATCTTGAGATATTAACCCTTTATCCTTCAAATTGAAAATTCCTCCATTCCCTTTGGCATTTGATAACTTGAAAAATATTACTTGGATTGTCAAGTTACTTTATAATTGTGTTCAGGTTACTGATGTGCTGAGCTGTATAGTTTTTGGTGTTAATCTGATAATTTGATCCAGAGATATTAACCCTTTATCCTTCAAATTGAAAATTCCTCCAATCCCTTTGGCAGGAGATAACTCAAAAAATATCAATCCGATTGTCATGTTACTTTATATATTTATTCAGGTTACTGATGTGCTGTGCTGTATAGTTTTTTATATAAATCTGATAATTTGATCCGGAGATATTAACCCTTTATCCATCAAATTAGACACTCCTCCAATCCATTTCTATATGTACCCATACCTTGTATGGTGTACATAATGTCAGCATCCGTGGTGGCCCTACGTCATACAGCTTTCTACTAGTTGCGCGTATGGGTACACATCTGATGATTTCATCAGCCTATTTTTTATGTAAATCTGATAATTTGATCCGGAGATATTAACCCTTTATCCATCAAATTAGACACTCCTCCAATCCATTTCTATATGTACCCATATCATGTATGGTGTACATAATGTCGGCATCCGTGGTGGCCCTCCGTCATACAGCTTTCTACTAGTTGCGCGTATGGGTACACATCTGACGATTTCATCGGCCTATTTTTCCAGAATGGTTTTGTTGTTTTGTTTTATCCTTTTAGTATGGCCGAGTTTATAAAGTTCCATTTTGCTTTCTCTCTTACATTCCTATTGGTAGTGTTTGTAGTTTGACCACTCTTTCGTTCTCTTTGCCTGGTTGTGTAGGCTTCATCTTTTCCTCAATTTTTTTTTATTCTGTAGTTGAATTGGAGGTGTCAGATTCAGATTTGTTCAAAACAAGTCCCTGGATTTGTAGTTGGGTAATTTTAACTGTGCAATATGAGGAAATTTATTTAAAAAGCTTCTTCAGCTCTACCAGTCAAACTCAATTGATATTTGATATACTGTTTCTTTGAGGGTGGTGGGGGGGGGGGGGGGGGGGGGGGGGGGGGGGGGGTCAGCTTGAAGTTTGTTCAAATCAATTTCCTCAGATAATATTTGGGCTTTGTGGCAGGCCGAATTTTAAATTAGTGTGACAGTAGGAATATTTTTTTAAAATCTTCTGCAAATCCAGCATTCAAAATCGTTTGATATTTGGTATGTAGCAGCTTTAATGAGGTATGATTCAAGTTTGTTCAAATCAAACCCCTGGGTTCATATCTGACTATCTTGTTCATCTTTTCGTGGCGTAAATCGATATCTAAAACTGCCCATATTTTTCAATCATGCGGTAACAATTTTGTTATGTTTTTATGAAATATTGAACATTTTGCATATTTGAATAATGGTACTGTTGAAGATTTATTACCTCAGTTTAGGAATTTGAATTTTCCAATGGGGTTGTCAGACATAATGAATAGGGGTTTGGTGCCGAGAACCTGATTACACATTTTCGTCATCATGCATTTTTCATTAAGCATGTTTTCATCTGTATTTGATCATATTTGTTGTTTTTATGATTTCTTATCACAAAAACAACAATGCAGCTGTTATCATGGATTGAAAATGAAAATTTACCCCCCCCCCCCCCCCCCCCCCCCCCCCCCCCCCCCCAGAGTTTGAGATGTCAAAAAAAAATAATCATCAGTGAGTCACATCCCTGGCCACAAGGGAGTCTTTGGTCCATCCTATATGAATATCCATCCTGATAATCGTCCTGGCTCCTATAATTATGATGGTCCAGAACTGTTTTGAAGTGCATGTGTTATCTGTTTATTTCAATCAGAAATAGAGCAAGAGTTTCTCCTGGCATTGTATAATACATTCTGTAAGCTTTTTTGAATTGGAACATATCCACTGTTTTCATCCAACAAATAACCCCTATTTCTATAAACTGATCTAAAGTTAACTGGAGCAAAAATGAGTGACAAAAGTAATTGACAATCTAGAACCACAGCCAAAATCAGTCACAAAAGTATATGATGTTGGACTAGAAATTATACCTATTATGTTTATAGATTGTTATTCGAAATTAAATGTCTCTAGCCCTCAAGTACTTAAGTGTAACTGTAGATATGTTTATGTCATATTCGAATGTGGATATGTCTATCTCTGACATGAAACCAAGAGTAGCGACACATGAAAATAATTAGAATGAAACCAGATTTTGACTCAACTTATATGTTGAATGTTAACCCTTTACCCAACGAATCGCCCACATCCGGCTGCGTAATATGCAAATTCAGCAGTTGAAAAAATATTATTTTTCAAAATATTTCAACAAAACCATATCATGTGACCCCTCGTTGGAACGAGCTCGTCGAGCTCATTCCAACGAGGGGTCACATGATATGGTTTTGTTGAAATGTTTTGAAAAATTTGAAAAAATGATATTTAAAATAATAAATTTTGATATCGTCTGCGTTGGGTAAAGGGTTTAAGCAAGTTTAGTTTTGTACAGAAACCAAAATGTTGATGGAAATGTGCAATTTCTAAGTCGAAAAGCCTCATAACTCTTGCAAAAAGCACCGGAACCAAGCCCCAATTCCAACTTAACCTTTATTTTGATATAACAGAGGCACAAATCAAGCTTGGTGCTGATCTGTATATCCAAACTCAATTTATTATCTGGAAACGGGAAAGTTTTAGGACGGACAGATCAATCACATAATACAACCATTTTTTTTTCAAAACAGGCGTATAACAATAAAAACAAGGAACTCAACAGCACATTTGGAATACATGTACTGTAAAGTATTACATGAACAAGAAAATTAGAAGCATCCTGCTGGTTTCAATATTGTTAAAGTTACTTTCATTTCAATTAAGTTAATGAATCTATCTTAGCCATTTGAGAAAAATTGACGACAAATATTTTATCACACATTATGTCAAGTGGGGAAATTTGCCTCACATTATTTTCATATCTCCATAGTTTATTAAATCATAACAAAAATCAGGTTTTTCGTCCCCTACCGGCATCGCCGAGGGGACTGTAGGTTTGCACTCTGTCCATCCGTCAGTCTGTCAGTTTGTCTGTCTGTCTGTCTGTCTGTCAGTCCATCAGCCTGACAGTCACATGTTAGTTTTCCGGAGCTTTTTTGGAAACGCTTAAACGGAATGATTTCATTTTTGGTAAACCACTATAGACGATGACTTACAGATCAAGTTTGAGTTTCATGCTGATTGCATTATTCTTGTGTGAATTATGGACCTTGGAAATATGGAAAAGCACCAAAATATCAGTTTTCCGAAGTTTTTTTGGAAATGCTTCAACGGAATGATTTCATTTTTGGTAACCTACTATAGAACGATGACGTACAGATCAGGTTTCATTTACACTCTGTCCATCCATCTGTCAGTCTGTCTGTCAGTCATACTTCAGTTTTCCGGACTTTTTTTGGAAATGCTTCAACTGAATGATTTCCTTCTTGGTAACCTACTATAGAACGATGACATATAGATGAAGTTTGAGTTTCATGCTGATTGCATTATTCTTGTGTGAGTTATGGCCCTTGGAAATATGGAAAAGCGCCAAAATGTCAGTTTTCCGGACTTTTTTTGGAAAAGCTTCAACAGAATGATTTCATTTTTGGCAACCTACTATAGAACGATGACTTACAGATCAAGTTTGAGTTTCATGCTGATTGCCTTATTCTTGTGTGAGTTATGACCCTTGGAAGTATGGAAAAGCACCAAAATATCAGTTTTCCAGACTTTTTTTTGGAAACGCTTCAACGGAATGATTTCATTTTTGGTAACCTACTATAGAATGATGACTTACAGATCAAGTTTCATTTGCACTCTGTCCATCCGTCAGTCTGTCAGTCAGTCTGTCAATCATACTTTAGTTTTCCGGACTTTTTTTGGAAATGCTTCAACCGAACGATTTCATTCTTGGTAACCTACTATAGAACAATGACTTACAGATCAAGTTTGAGTTTCATTCTGATTACATTATTCCTGTGTGAGTTATTTCCCTTGGAAATATGGAAAAGCGCCAAAATATCAGTTTTCCCCAGACTTTTTTTGGAAACGCTTCAACGGAATTCATGCTGATCACATCTAGGTTATAACATTTGTATAATTACTAATGCCCATTAGTCCGGTAGGGGACATTGTATTGCTTCAGCGATATGTGTGCTCTTGTTTAATTTAATTACACGCAGCACTGAACAAACATTAATCTAGGAGTAATGCTATATACCAAATATCAAAGGATTCTGCTGGTGGGTCTGAAGAAGAAAATCTTTGAAGAATATTCCTCATACTGCACTAAGTTAAAATTCAGTCCCCCATGTGGAGTTCAAATATGAGTGTAGGGATTTAATTTGAATAAACTTGAATCTCATCACACTAAGGATGTTAAGGCTATGTAACAAAAGAAACTGACTCATGGATGTGAAAAAGATTTTTTAAAGGATTCTCGGTATACTGCAGTAAAAATTTGGGCGTCTTCAGGGAGCCCAAATATGACCCAGGGGACATGATTTGAACAAACTGGAATCTGAACTCCCCTTAGGTCACTGCATATCAAATATCAATAGATTCTGACTGGTGTATCTGCAGGAGATTTTTAAAGGAACATCTCCATAGGGCGGGTCAATTTGGCCTTGAATCAATTCATCCTGTGTTAATTTGGCCTGAGTTCGGCCTTTGGCCATTAAATACTGTAGGAGACTAATATTACCCTCCCAAAGTAGACGTTGAAAATGCCGGAAGAAATTAGCAACTTTTCTGTATTTTTCTTCCTCGGTATTAACTTTCCACCAGCATTTAGTTGTAATATATTTGCTTCCTGGTAAGCTTGTTCTATATCAAAATATCTATTGCTCTGAATATGTTGGGGTGTGACCCAGTTAACACCAGCTGCAGCTTTCGATGCTAGCCTTCTGTATGGTTAGTTCTGTGTCTAACTGAATTGTAAAGGTTCCACATTTCTGTTCAGCAATTTTCCTCAACCCAGTTTTCTGTAACATAGTCTGTAAACTGTGAAGTTGTTGTTGAGGACTGTGCCATCTGTCATTGGGTTTGTTCATGCCACACCACTTATTATAATGGTTAATTATAAAATCCCATGAATCTCAAATTTTAGGTCAAATCGAATCAGGCAGAAGATTGCGAATTGAATCGAATCTCAGCTCTTCAGGTTGTAGATATTGCTAATTCCAGTGGCGTAGCTTGGGGGTGTGGGGGATGAGCTGAGGCTTCAGTCATCCCTCCCCCCTCCCCCATGTTTACCCATTTTGGGAACATTAGGCAAGAAATTTTAATATCTAGCAATTTGATTTTGAGTCTGTTTGTGTCCATAATTTATAAATTTCTGAAAGTCATCATCTTGCCTTTTACAACTTGTAAGACCACATTGTGGCCTAATTATTGATGCCTATTACAATTTATAAATTATGGACACAAACTGACTCAAGAGTCTAGGAAATTTTTCAAAATTTTTCCTGGAACCCCTCCAACGAAAGGGGGACACTCACTCCTGTGCTTGCTTCTATCTTGCCACCGCAAGGCTCAGATATGCAGCGAATCATATTCTGTATGCCCCCCCCCCCCCCCACACCTAGATATTACTCTTACTTCTTCCGTAACTTTGATATCTTGCCTACGTGCTTGGCTAATTCTTACAACAGTGTATTCTCAGTCTCCATTCATTTGCTCTGAGCAACCACATCTTGTCATTTTCAGCAAATCAGTAAAAAATATGCAAAACATTCAAAAAACGAATAATTGAATTTATAACAAAAGGTATACATGCTTGAAATTTTCTCTTGGAACGTGGATATTATCGGTTTGTAATCACTGTCTCTCAGTTCTGCGACGAACACATCTGCTGCAATTTTGCCAATGTCAGTTGGGGTGTGACTGCCATTACATGTGGTTATCATATCATTTACTGTATTTATGGTAGCTCAACAGTTCTTTTGTCAACAGCACCCATGAATACATCCTCTGCCATTGGAATAAAATTTACATTTAGTTTAAAACAATATTTATTTCCAATTATCGGAGAGAAGATATTCAACAATGAAATGTGTGTGGAATCGACAATAAGCTGAAAGCTTATAAAGGTTGTTTCCACCAAAGGTACATTTACAACTGTAATGACACAATGTTATGACTACGATAACCCAAACACCTACCATAGCTTCTGCTATGCCAAGTGTGCTCTATTCGATATTATATCAGTATGCAATCATTATTTGGGAAACAAATTTTACTACATTGGTTTCAACTTAGAGTGAAGAAGTTTGAACAGGTGAAAGAAATAGTACTGATGAGCCACAGTTTTAAGATGCCACAACGGTTCTCCGAGTTGAAGGCGAGCAAGGAAAGCCTGGTACAGTTGAGATTGTAGTGATTGTCGGTAACTGTTTATCGGTATCATTCTGATACTTGTATGTATTTATGACGGCATTAGTAATGACCGTCAACCAAAAGCCCCATTTTAAGTTCCAGAACCGTCGTGGTATGCAATTTATCATGCATATTCTATAGGCGATGGAGAAAACACTACAAGTTAGTGTTGAATTGAACCTCGGTAGCATGATGGTACCAACTACAATATTAGGGTATTGGAGTAGGGATCCACAGGTCCTCAAGGGTCATGGCAGTTTTATTTCTTGGAGGTTCCATAAGGGAAAGACTTTATACTGGATCACAGCTGTTCGGTATTTATCTTTAAGTATCGGTGGCAGTATCAAGGTATAGCAAGGTATACTTTCAGGAAGATGTTACACTAAGCACCCTAGTGGCCAGGCAGGAGAGAGACTGGCAAGTAAGGCCTGGTTGAGTACCCACAACATATGTTGCAGCTTTGAAAAGTAGCATATAGAGGATTGCTCAAGTTTGTTAGGTTAGTTAGCATATTGTGAGTTTTGGTAATATAGTTTCCCCTTATCTCTCCGAACAGCTGAGATTGTTTGATTACATTTTTTTTCCGGTAGGTAGCCCAACAATTGGGTGTATTTTGGCATTTTGCCTTTTCATGGAGATGATGACATCTTATGAGCAAGCGTATCCAGTTGTGCATCCACTTCCGTTCACTTGGGTGGGATGTGATTACTCAGTTGGGTATATATTTAGTAGCCAGAGATTTTGAGACATTTACAAGTTTGTCATATCTCTCATCAATAGATGTATTATGAATAAATACTTGCCAGTCAACAGCGGTCAACTTCTCCATTATACCTGTATAGTTTGCGTTGGTATAGTCCCATATCTGACAAGTGTGCTTATTTTTAAAGTTTGTTTATTTTTGATGAGATGTATCAGTTTTTATGTGTACCCAAACTATGTATGGTACACATAATGCCGGCATCCGGGGCTGACCATCCGTCGTTCGTCCATCCTTTGTCCGTCCGTCTGTCCATCCGGGCCAACATTGGGGGTTTAGGGGATATTATTATTAGGGGCTACCTCCAAATTAAGGTAGTTTTAGGGTTAGGAGTGGGGTGAGGTTAGGGGTAGCCCCAGAGTAGGGGCTTAAGGTTGGGGAGAGTTAGGTCCTGGGGGGGGGGTAGGGTTGGGGTCAGGGGTGAGGTTTTAGTTTTAGTAGGCCCTAAACCGAAAAATAGCTCCTAATCCTATTGGTTTGGCTAGGGTGGGGTTGGTTCAGGGGGTCGGGTGGTGGTTAGGGTTAGGGGTAGCCCCAGAGTAGAGCTTAAGGTTGGGGGGTTAGGTCCCAGGGGTGGGTGGGGGTTAGGGTCTGGGGTGGGCTTTTAGGGTCAGGGTGGGGGTAGGGTTAGGGTGTGGTTTTTGGGTGGAGGGGTGGGGTTAGGGTTAAATATAAGTTCTAGGGTGGAGGGGGTGGGGTTCTGGGTAAAATAAGGTTTCGGACATACAAAATGTTTTTTTGGTAGCCCATAAACCAGAAATGTTGGAGCGTCTGTCCGTCCGTCCGTCCGTCTGTCTGTCTGTCCGTCCGGCATCCGTATCCATTTCTTTAGCATTCGATAACTTGAAAAATATTGCTTGGATTGTCAAGTTACTTTATATTTGTGTTCAGGTTACTGATGTGCCAAGCTGTATAGTTTTTGGTGTAAATCGGATAATTTGATCGTGAGATATTAACCCTTTATCCTTCAAATTGAAAATTCCTCCAATCCCTTTGGCATTTGATAACTTGAAAAATATTGCTTGGATTGTCTGGTTACTTTGTATTTGTGTTCAGGTTACTGATTTGCCAAGCTGTATAGTTTTTGGTGTAAATCTGATGATATGATCCCGAGATATTAACCCTTTATCCTTCAAATTGAAAATTCCTCCAATCTCTTTGGCATTCGATAACTTGAAAAATATTGCTTGGATTGTCAAGTTACTTTACAATTGTGTTCAGGTTACTGATGTGCCAAGCTGTATAGTTTTTGGTGTAAATCTGTTATTTTGATCCTGAGATATTAACCCCTTATCCTTCAAATTGAAAATTTCTCCAATCCCTTTGGCATTTGATAACTTGAAAAATATTGCTTGGATTGTCAAGTTACTTTATATTTGTGTTCAGGTTACTGATGTGCCGAGCTGTATAGTTTTTGGTGTAAATCTGATAATTTAATCCTGACATATTATCCCTTTATCCTTCAAATTGAAAATTCCTCCAATCCCTTTGGCATTTGATAACTTGAAAAATATTGCTTGGATTGTCAAGTTACTTTATAATTGTGTTCAGGTTACTGATGTGCTGAGCTGTATAGTGCTTGGTGTAAATCTGATAATCCGGAGATATTAACCCCCTTTATCCTTCAAATTGAAAATTCCTCCAATCCCTTTGGCATGAGATAACTCAAAAAATATCAATCCAATTGTCATGTTACTTTATATATTTATTCAGGTTACTGATGTGCTGTGCTGTATAGTTTTTTATGTAAATCTGATAATTTGATCCGGAGATATTAACCCGTTATCCATCAAATTAGACACTCCTCCAATTCATTTCTATATGTACCCATACCTTGTATGGTGTACATAATGTCGGCATCTGTGGTGGCCCTCCGTCATACAGCTTTCTACTAGTTGCGCATATGGGTACACATCTGATGATTTCATCAGCCTATTTTTATGATTATGTACACCAGTAGATGGTACCTTACAAGATTAGCAAAAAATGGTTCAGGCACTCCCACTTCGTGTATCAGAACTGTTTCAGTACAGAGGAATAGGTCTAGGCGTGAAGAAGAATCTTCCATAACTTACGTAGGTAATATCGCTGCTCTGAGGAACATGACCTGGATATTACGTGTATATGTTTACGATTTTAAGTGAGATGGTCTTCATTAAAATCACCCATTACAACTATATTTTGAAGGTTAGTGGCAGTTGCCCTGTTAATGTGCCTCTTCCCATGATGTTTATATTTACCCCCAAATAATCATACTCACCTGTCTCTCTTTCACTACAAAGTCTGCTGCTACCTTCTAGAATTCAGAACTCCTCATTCTCCACCTTTGAGTAGGATCCACTTTACAGCCCACAGGTATCATTTTGCTTTTGCTTTTGTTTTCATTTAGTTCGATTCTCCATTTGTTACCATATCTCCCTACAATTGCCAACATTTTCTCTAGTCCCTCTTTGCTTTTGGACACTATAGCACCATGTTGTCTGCTGCAAAAATTAATCCTGGGATCTTCAAGTCCCCAATTGCTACCCCTCGTCGCAATGCAGGAGTTTGTCTCCTAAATCTTTGATGTTCAATGCAAAAAGAATTGGTGAAAGGATGCACCCCTGTTTAGGCCTATCTCCATAGGTACCATGTTTTGTTATGTTACCCAGGCTTAGTTCAATCTTTATATGATGCTTTCAGAATTACAACAAACCCGCACCAAGCGCAGGGCCTCAAGCTTTCGCCACATACCCTCCCTCAGTACTCTATCGTATGTCTTTTTAACATCCAAAAAGGCCATAAACACCTTTTTCTTTTCGCCTTCATGGATTCTATCATTTGGGATAGTGTGAAAAGATGGTCAGTGACTCTCCTTCCCTTCCTGAAGCCATTCTGAATCTCTCCCCCAAAAATCCTTAGCTTTGATCACCTTCTCTAGTCTCAGACACAGGACTTTACAGAAAACTTTTCCAATGTTGCCACTGAGAGAAATCCTCCGATAATTGTTCAATATATTCTTTTCCCTTTCTTGTTTATAAATGTAACCTTGCTTTCTCTCCATTCTTTTGGAACATCTTGCATTTCTATGGCTAAATTGAATAAGGCTGTTGAGCTTTTATAGAATTCCTCTTCCCCATTTTTTAGGAACTCATTAGGAATTTCGTCCATCTCTGTCACTTTTCCGTTCCTTAATTTTGAGATCACTTTTCGTACCTTTTTGGTTTTTATTTCGCTGCACATGAAATTCGATAAATTCTCCTCTACCTCATTGTGGCACTCCGGTGGGTTCCCCATGCCCCATCGCTTGCATCCTTTTCCCCTTCTTTTGTAAACATGAAACCTTGCTTTCTCTCCATTCTTTTGGAACCTCTTATTTTCTAGGGCTAAATTGAATAAGGCTGTTGAGCTTTTACAGAGTTCCTCGTCCACATTTTTTAGGAACTCATTAGGAATTTTGTACATCTCTGCTGCTTTTCCATTTCTTAAGTTTGAGATCACTTTTCGTACCTCCTCGGTTTTTATTTTGCTGCACACAAAGTTTGATGAATTGTCTCTACCTCAGTGTGGCACTCCGGTGGGTTCCCCATGCCCCATCACTTATCGTTTACCTTTTCACACTCCTTCACAAGTTCTGAGGCGATTTGGTCCTGATCGTTTGTATTTTCTGCCCTCTACTTTAATACTCTGTGAATTACTTCCTTTGTTCCTTTTAATTTACCCATTTCCAGAATACATTACATTACTTTCATGCCATCTTTCAGATGACCAAAGGTGATTGTTTCGGAAAGAATGGTCTATTGACAAATGAAAGACAACACAATGATGAAAATGTGCAGTATTTTGATGGCGCTAAGTACACATATCTGTCACTAATATTTTTGATGGAAAAATGTTCTCTCAACGAGTATGGTGCTGGGACGGTCCATGATGAAACAGTGCCGATAATTACTGACAAAAAATGTAACTTGTGATCTCCTGAACACAATATCAGCGTCTGACGTCAATAGCAAGTGTATCCACTGTGTGTCCGGATGACAGCCTGAACCCTCCTCCTGATACTACCAGTGAGCCTTCTGATATGGTCCAGAGGTAACTACTGTCGCTTCTCAAGCAATGCACCTTTCAAATCGGCCAAATTCTGTACAGGTGGCTCTCCTGCTTGCACACGGCATCCATGAAGGTCCCATATGTGTCTTAAGGAATTCAAATTGGGGCTCATTGCAAGCCAAGGTAGTGTTGTAATAGCATTGTTCTGAACGAATGCTTTCACAGCATGGGAACGATGTGGCCTTGCATTGTCATCCATGAAAACAGGACGAATAGCCAACGGGTGGTTGTCAAAATAAGGCACAACAACTGTATTGAGAATGTCCCGGATGTACTGATGACTATTGAGATTCCCACGTACAGTCACCATATCAAGTTTACATTCATGAGAGGCATCCCCAGATCGTTACTCAGATCCTCCACCATAAGGACCAGTACGTCTGATGTTCCTGAACACATTAGCAGTATTTCTATGCCTCCACACCCTCATGCAACCATCTATGACGTGAAACAGGAACCTACTCTCGTCTGATCAATGGACTCTTCTCTACGTCCTGAGATTCCAATGTTGTTGTGCCATACACCACTCCAGATGTTGATCGGACAGAGCTGGATGCTTGTTGACCCTTCTGGACCTCATACCCAGTGCTTTGAGACAGTTTCAGACAGTTCTGTTGCACAAACGCCTGTTGGGGAGCCAACGGTGATTCAAAACCCCACTTGAAGCAAAGGGTTCATGCAGACCAGACTCTGATCTTCCCAAGGAGAGGTTTTTGGGGGGTTTCCAGGCCTTGGTCAGTCCTTAACATCATTGGTTTGTTGATGTTTTTGGACAAATCTGCTGATGACAGAATGACTATAGCCAAGTAGCCTTCCAATAGCTTTGAATGAATGATATGCCTGTGGCATGCATGCCAACAATTTGCCATCTTAGTGCCTCTGACAGTCTCCTCCATGCCATGTCAACATATTTAGATAAAAGAAGTGACAAATTTTCTTGTTTTGTACCCAGATATTGCATGTGGATGATAGTGCTTTCTGTGACATTCGTGGGAAGCATGCTTTGTGAGGGGATGTGTTTGGGTTACACTATCAACCAGAAACATCATGTTTCACTAGATGAAATGTACTGCAGGACATAGCAATCATTAAAACATAATAATCAGTAACAGCAACTTCACTGTCATGAATAATTTCAGGGGGTGCTTAATTGAGTTCCATGTGTATCTTTTCAAATTCCCATATTTTCCAAACCACACAGAACAGAGAACTGTTATTTGTTATGAAGCATCCTTCGGACCAGTAGAATTGCCATCGGTTGTGTCATGGTGTTCTGGAGGCAGGCATCATAGGCGGAGGGGTGGGTGGGGGATGCCGAGTCAGCATATTTGCAAAAATTTTAAAAACAATTTCTCCAGAACCAATGATCAGAATCTAGATATTTGGTACCCAGCATCCATTGGGGAGGGGTTGTGTTGGAGAGATTCATGTTCAAATTGGGTCCCTGGGTTCATATTTGGGCTCACTATGGTTGCCCAAATTTTAACTTAATGCAATATGAGGAAATTTCTTTGAAAATCTTCTCTTCAGACCCACTAATCTGAATGGTTTCATATTTGGTATACAACATCTCTGGGAGGAGGGGGATGTGTTAATATTTAGACTCCCTATGATAGTGCCCAAATTTTAACTTCGAGCAATATGATGAAATTTCTTTAAAAATCTTCATCAGATCCACCAGTCAGAAACCTTTCATATTTGGTATACAACATTCCTGGGCAGGGGGGGGGGGGGGGGGGGGGGGGGGTTGAGATTCAGGTTTCTTCAATAGAATGCAATCTTAGAGCAATATAAATGTATTTCTTCAAACATCTTCTTCAGATTCACCAGTCAGAAACCTGGGTTAATAATTGGGATCCGTATGGTAGCCTGCATTTTAACTTAGTGCAATATGAGGAGATTTCTTTAAAAATCTTCTTCTGATCCACCAATCCGAATGGTTACATCTTTGGTATGTAACATCTCTAGGGAGGGTGGGGGGAATTTTGAGATAAAAAGTTAAAATTTCGAGATAAAAAGTCAAAATTTCGAGATAAAAAGGCGAGATTTCATCTCGGTATGCACATGGTATTTTGTTCATTAGCAGTATGGGATAGATTCTGATGCACCAGGTTCTGAGCCGTAACAAATTTTCTCTGAACCGACAGGACAGGAATGCTGTCCACTCCACCTCTGGCCATTGAGAGTACCGTTAAGGGGTCGTCCAACGTAACTTTGGTCAATTTGTTGACATTTTTCCCAATGCCCCAGAAACAGATAAGAGAAGAAGGGTTGAGATTCAGGTTTCTTCAACAGAATGCATGGGATAATATTTTGGGCTTACTATGGGAGCCCAAATTTTAACTTAGAGCAATATAAGTGAATTTCTTCAAACATCTTCTTCGGATTCACCAGTCAGAAACCTGGGTTAATAATTGGGATCCGTATGGTAGCCTGCATTTTAACTTAGTGCAATATGAGGAAATTTCTTTAAAAATCTTCTTCTGATCCACCAATCCGAATGGTTACATCTTTGGTATGTAACATCTCTAGGGAGGGTGGAGGGGGGGGGGGGGGGGAATTTTGAGATAAAAAGTCAAAATTTCGAGATAAAAAGTCAAAATTTCGAGATAAAAAGGCGAGATTTCATCTCGGTATGCACATGGTATTTTGTTCATTAGCAGTGTGGGATAGATTCTGATGCACCAGGTTCTGAGCCCTAAAAAATTCTCACCAAACCGACAGGACAGGAATGCTGTCCACTCCACCTCTGGCCATTGAGAGTACCATTAAGGGATCGTCCAATGTAACTTTGGTCAATTTGTTGACATTTTTCCCAATGCCCCAGAAACAGATAAGAGAAGAAAGGAAAGGAAAATTATATATCAAAATAATGAGTAAAGTGCATAGAAAAGGTACATACAATTTTTTTCAGGAAAAAAAGTGAATTTTATGATTTTGAAAAACATTAATTTGCCAATGGCATTAGTAATGAGCCCGTAAAACCACAAAATGATTAGTCATTCGAAAGCCTTGTCCTCAATGTAATGATAACGTACTACAGACTCAGAGAAAGCATTTTTATGACACACACTCTATGTTTTGATGTTGGAATGTAATACCACCAAAACAAATTTTGGATGTTCCGGATGTGGCCATGTTTCAATGATGTTATTCCGGTCATGTGATTACAATGTGGTTCTTGCAGAAATACTCATTTTGGGCGATCGTAAGAATGAAAAGACGTGATCACGCCCTTTATTTGTTCGAGACAATGTATGAGCGGATTTGCAAACAGGTGACCGCCAATACTTGAGCTGTTAATGTCATAACTGCAAAATATGGTTTGAAATTCCCTCAAGTGACATGCAGTGTCTGCAGGCCATCTGAACTTTTTTGTTGACAAAAATTCTGAATTATTGCCCACTAAAAAGACAACATGAACCACTTATAAAAAAATAACCGAGTGTATAAAATCGGGACGATACACATAAAATAAGGTAATATTCATAAAAAGTAAGCAGAATGCTTCAGAAATCACTTTTTTCTCGAAGTATATTTCAAATGACCTGGAACTATATTGAGCGTGTTGATTTTCCCCAATGTTGTGAAGTTATTTACTTCATAATAACCATGGATCTACTTGCCATGGACTGTGTTGATGGTGGCAGAGGACCAATTGAAGATGGGTTGAAGATGATGCATTCATGCTTTTACATAAGGTGTGTTTGGACGATGCTGAGAATTTAGTTTTTTCTTGCAACCAACCATACCAACACAAGCGTCGATAGTGTCTTTTGTCATCGTTTTACACTGACAAATGTGATAAATCTCCTTTACCGGAAACTATCTCCCAATATGCATATCATAATAAACATAACAGCTGTCAGCGTGACCGTGATGGTCAAAACCCAAACGAATTAACGAATCCACGGTCAGAATTAGCCGCATTTGGCATTTAAACAAATTAAATACACAAAATATTCACAATTTCTTCATTATCTGTACTGAGTTACTTTTTAACCCGACACCCCACACCATGCATTCAGTTTCGTTTGTCAGCATTGTTCTGACTGCAGATGTTTGTGGTAATAGTACGAGAAGGCGAAAGAAGCCAAATATTTTCCCATCATCTATAAATTAATTAAAATTGATAATTCTGTTTATTTTACTGAAATTATGAATTGAAAAGTGGGTGTGTTGTGATTATTATGCCCCGGACCTGGAAGTTGGAAAGTCAAAGGCACATCTAGTGCCGTGGAGACCTCTGTCCTCTAACCCATACCAACATTCTCCCTTGTATCTCCACCACTACTACTCCAATTTGAAGGATATTCAGTGTTGTGATCGAGCATCATGGGGAAATGATGTCTGTGTAGCTGCTGTAGCATGTGTTTCCTCCACACATTTTTTCCAGAGTTATTGTCCTTTTTCACTCTTTCGAGTTAGAAAATTTTGTTTATAACTAGTTGATTTGTTACAATTTCTTGGACAGTGCCTGCTGACACCCTCAAATTAATTGCAACAAAATATTTTTTGTGAATATTTTGTTCCTATTACTTAACAAGCTAATGAATATTCTGTAAAGCCACCAATCTGATGTTTGACACTTTTATCGGAGCTGTTATGGAGGCTTCTGGAACTCAACATGTTGATTATGGCAGGGTTTTTCTATTCACCCATTAAACAATAAATTAAGTGTTACATTTGGAAGTAAGAAGCATGAAAGGTCCAGAACTTAAAGTCTAAAAGAATATTTTGCAATGTAATATGATTTTTGCAGATACACTTATTTGGAGGGTTACCTGTCTGATAGTGTTTGGAACATGTGTGTCGCCAGGATCTTCAAAAAGAAAAAAAGAGTTCAACTTTGGTGAAAAAGGCATATGCCATGAGTGTCGAAGGGAGAGAGTGACATATTACAAAAATTTATATACAATTAACAGGAGTTTACTCTACAACCCATATGCAATTAACAGATCAAATTTGTACTGAATGTATGGTAAATGGTTTTGTGTTTGAAAATTATATTCAATTAACAGGGATATACAATTAAGAGATATCCAATTAAGTGGGCTCCACTGTATATCTGTTCACCTACAATGTATGACTTTGCAGTGCATTCTACATAGGAGAATATCATAGTTTCTTTCCAAGCTACCACAATGACACATACGTCTTTATATTGGGAGACACTCTTTTGTCCTTCCATACTTCTTCAAGTGGACTCCTTCAAGTTGACCTTTGTTGAACTCCCCCCAAATCAAAACATAAACAAAAGAAAATGTCTGCCTTCAGTCAGTGAGCACTCCACTTATAACATTTGGTCTTAATCTTTATTACTTTCAAGAATTAGGAAAAGATTTCTTCCAAGTATGTACTTCAATGTTTATAGAATACAGCTGTTATTTTATTTTGAGGTATTTTATTGCAAAAATTTTGTTCTCTTACTTATGCCATAGCAAACTTTGAGATGGTGCTATCTACACATGGCAGAGGTTCCATGGCAAATTCCAGTTTCCATGTGTTCTATATTTCATTCCAAGCATTTTGGTGTATAATTTATGGGGGTTATTCATTTTGGGTCTTTTTTAGACTTGGAAGAAAATTACATAAAATTTGACCAAAGTTAGGTTGGATGTCCCCTAAAGGGCCTATATGAGTACTGGAATTTTGTTTATTTTGAAATTCTCACCTCTCATATTCCTTAAATTCATATTAAATATACACAAATTATACATCAAAATGAAGGTTGGGATGTATAGAACACGAAGCACATATGTAATCAACTCATAGAGTCGACTGTAGGCACCACTGGTTCCTGGAAGTCTGCTACCGTATTCGCACCGGAACGGATAATAAAATAATATTTCATCAGAACAGCTTGTTGCCAAATGTGCTTCATATATCCAAGAACAAAGCTAGGCATTCAAAACACTTTGGAATACAGCCCTAGGTCTGCATTTTGTAAAAGGACAACAGTCTGCATTTTTTATTGAAGATGGTTTCTTTTCAACCTACTCACAATTGTTTACAATTGGCTGTAACGTAAGTGCAAGCCCTGCTTCGGAACTAACTCAAGCTTTTAAGAAACTTTTCCAAACAATCTGGAAAAGAAATAGAGTGCAAAAGCACGAAAAAGATCGAAAAAGGGTCGAGCGAGACTAGCGCTCGAAATTACAGGTACTCTCTCTGCACACCTCTTGCGTTTACCGAGCACATGCGCAACAACCATGATGTCAATTCCTTTTATTTCCGCCATTGTACCTGGTCGGAAATTTTTGTGACTTGTGTTATTCTTAGCTATTATCTTCGTGAACAACTTATTGTGTGTGCTATCTTCATCTGATTGTGTGCAAGTGGATTGTATCCTTTTTCAAGCTTTCAAACTTATTATTATTTAATGCTATTTTTGATCATTTTTGCTTGCTTTTTCACACATAGTCTTGTTTTTCCCCCACTTGTGAACACAACCTTTGCTCTGTTTTCCGTTGGCGGGAAGCTTGATTTCATTATTCACATTCATATTATGCCCAAGACTATTCCTTGTACCTCTTGCTTGCAGGTGAAACATGTGTCACTTGCAACAATTGTACTCAGGCCCAATCATGTGGTATTTGTGGGGTTTGGTCCTCAAAATTCTGGTCTTCTGTTAACAAGGTGGTTCTGTCCAGAGCTAGAACCCCTTGTGCTCGGGGTAAGGGTAGCCGTGCCTTATCAGACATTTCTGTGAGTGCATGTGGTGACTCTGTCACACAGGATGCTGATCTGTCTTTTCCTGTGGCGAGTTCCTCTGCAACTGTTGACGATGCAAATTCGGTGATACCTGACATGGAGACCGTTGTCTCTTTGTCTTCTGATGTCACCCTTGAGGCGTCTGTTTTCGTAGAGAGCTTCTCCGAGGTCAGCTCAGTGACCCTCTCCGATTTGCCTCCTATGCCGTCGACAGTTGCTGAGGAAATTGTTACTACAGATCCTATTCTGTATGATGGTGGCTCTTCCATCTCCTCTGGGGATGGTATACAGTCTCGTGGGACCGAGGCTGTATCTGCTGGTGTGTCTGTGAGCTCTCAGCCTCCCCTGGTTTCGCGGTGAAGCTGTGCGGGTTTGCTGTCTGCTCCGTTTCATCTGGCTAGGTTCACTCCTAGTCGGTTGAGCCATTCGGTCGCTTTGGCAGTGATTCCTCGCCCCTTGAGTGAATCGTTTATTGTTCCTCCTTCCCCTGCTAGTGTGCTGACTAGCAGGATGGGGTTGGGACATTGGCATCCAGGGCCTGCTGTTCAGCAGAGGTCAGTGACTGCCCTGGTTAGCTGTCACTCTCGGAACCTTCCTCCGGTGATTCCTCACGGTGTCTTCTCACCGTATCCCAGGTCCAGCTACCGATCGGCGTACGCCGTCGGTCTCTTTAGAGGATATGCAGACAGGACCTACTGTTCTGCAGAGGTCAGTGATTGCCCCTGGGCGTCACAATCGGGACTATCATCCGGTGTCTTCTCACCGTCTCCCTATTCAACGTTTGACGTTGGTCTCTTCTGAGGATTTGGGTTCTACCAGAAGGGTCCGTTGGGAGGACACTCCGTCGGGCGATGCTGCTGTGATGGATTCTCAGGGTGACCTGCGTCAGGCCGTTTTGGTGCTCACCCAGTTGTTTTCTGGCAACCCTCAAGTTGGCCTCCCTGTGTCTCCTGAGGTACAACCTCCTTTAGTCAGTCACCGAGATGTCTCGCCTGGCCCCTTGGATACTGCACAGTATTCACAGGAGGTTTCTGCTGGTCAGCCCAAGTTGGGCTACATCTCCTCTGCAACAGCGGATGAAGATTTTCTTGAAGATGATGGGGCCCCCCTCGTCAGTCTTGGGGCAGGCTTTGGATTTCGTCTTTGGCTTATTGCCGGACATTCAACCTTCAGACCAGCCATCTGTGACCGTCCGGCTGCAGTCCTCTGTGGAGCGCCGTAACCCTGTTGAGCTTCTAGCGCAGGGTTTTTGTGTCCTCTGCAATCGGCTCAGGTTGTTGAGTCCTACCAGGGCTTAGACTCCAAAATGCGTTCTAATGCCCTCAAGGGTTCTTTCTTTTCTAGAGCTGATGCCTTTCTGCCTCCATCGCGGTTTCGTGTTTATGATTCCGTTTTCCACCAGTCTTCCAAGGGATGACTACTGTGGATGAGGATTCTTCTTCCCTCGGGTTAACTAAGCCTAAGTCGGCAGTTCTCCCGATGTCGGTAGTTGAATCTATGGTGGGCCTGTCCCGAGAGATGCTGGGTATGTTATCTCTTGCGGACCATGTCGTCACTGCCCTGGCTGAATATTGTACACCAGGGGAGTTTGATGATGCTCAGGTGCCTTTTCACGTTTTGTCACAGGCTCTCATGAACTTGACACACGCTCACGCCTGTAACACGGCTAATTTGGAGCTGGCACGCCGGGATGGGGTGTTGGATTCTTCTCCATCCCTTCCTTCTGAGCAGCGTGCTGTTCGGAGGTCTGCCTCTTTGGTTGGACCTCAGTTGTTCCATGGTTCTGTGGAAGCTGTCCATGGCGAGGTTCTTCATCATTCGAAGGACCAGCTTTTGCTGCGACAGCTGGACCAACCTGCTGCTGCGGGTGGTGGTCGTTCCAGGCCTGCCAAGCGTCCTGCTGCATCTGCCTCGTCGGCTTCGTCGGCTACGCCTTCGGCTCCGTCTGCTCCTTCTGCTCAGAAGAAGCGCCAACGTGGACCAACCTGCTGCTGCGGGTGGTGGTCGTTCCAGGCCCGCCAAGTGTCCTGCAGCATCTGCCTCATCGGCGACGTCGGCTACGCCTTCGGCTCCATCTGGTCCTTCTGCTCAGAAGAAGCGCCAACGTGGCCAGGCTCGCTGGCAGCCTCAGGCAGAAAAGTCTCAGGACTCTGTCACTTCCCGAGGTGGTGGTTTCTCCTCTCAGGGGCCTCGTCGAGGCCGCAAGTGCATGTTCTCATCTCGATTCGCCTCCAGTTGGGGGAAGGCTGTCGCTGTTTTACGACCGTTGGACAGAGTTAACGTCAGACACTTGGGTCCTTGATGTCATATATCCGGTCTGCGACTGTCTTTCCATCGGCACCCCAGTTTATCTCGGGTCCCTTCCAATTCTCTACGTCGGGACCTTCTGGTGCAGGAGATCGACAATCTCCTCTCCAAAGGGGTGATCGAGGTGGTCAGGAACACCCTTTCACCGGGGTTTTACTCTAGACTTTTCTTGGTGCCGAAGAAAGACGGCCAATTTCATCCTGTCATCGATCTGAGTATCCTGAACGAGTGCATAATAGCTCCTCGTTTCAGTATGGAGACTTTCCAGTCGGTTCGACGTTCAGTTCATCAGGGCGACTTTGCTGCCAGTATCGACCTGAAGGATGCCTACTTCAATGTACCCATTCATCTGGTGTAACGGAAATACTTCGCTGCCAGTATCGACCTGAAGGATGCCTACTTCAATGTACCCATTCATCTGGTGTAACGGAAATACTTCGGTTCTCGTTTTGGGATCGAGTCTAACAATTCATAGCTCTCCCATTCGGTTTGAACCTGGCTCTTTGGGCCTTCACCCGACTGATGTCACATGTGCTTGCTTTCCACCGTGCTCAGTCGACTGTGACTTCGTCAGCCTACCTGGACGACATCCTACAACGGCACCACGATGCTGCTGTTCTGGAGTTAGATGTCAGGCAGTTTCTTTGCCTACTAGTGTCGCTGGGTTTCAGAGTCAATCACGAGAAGTCGGATCTCCTTCCTTCTCAGTGATTTCGTAATTTGGGGATGGATTTCGACACTCTTCACAATGTAGTGTCGGTCCCCCATGCTCGGGCGACGATTCTTTCCGCCTTGACTCGGAACCTGCTTCAATCTTCCTCGGTCTCGGCCAGGACTTTCATTCGGATGCTGGGCCTTTGCGGTTCGGTGACAGATCTCATTCTGCTCAGTCGCTTGTTTGTCCGACCTCTCCAACACTTCCTGTTGGATCATTGGCGTCCGAATGTAGATCCGTTGGACCTGGAACTTCCTATTCCTCGGACCCTGCTTTGTCACCTCCACCCGATGTTCCCTGGCTGACACAGGGTGTTCCGTTGGATCTTCCTTTGGCTGATCGCATCCTTACTGTGAATGCCAGCGATCGGGGCTGGGGTGCGATGTTGGATCCTCTTGATCTGTCCACTCAAAGCGAGTGGGACAGCGAGCAGGTGGGCCTTCATATCAACCAGAAGGAGCTCCTTGCTCTTCTGTTGAGTTTTCGGCTTTAGATCCCTCACCAGTCGGACCATCTTGTCCTACTTCTTTCAGACAATTCGACATAGTGGCCTACATACAGAATCAAGGAGGCACACATTCGATTCCCATGTATTGGCTATCTGGGGATCTTCTTCTGTTTGCGCGGGATGTAAACACTCAGGTGTCCATTCGACACATTCCCGGGCATCTCAACATCCTAGCAGACTCCCTGTCCCGACGCGACAGTGTCCTTCCAACCGAATGGATGCTACATCGGTCAGTGTTTCAGGCGATTTGCAAGCAGTGAGGCCGTCCTCAGGTCGACCTTTTCGCTACTCGCTGGAATCATCAGGTAGAGACCTTTGTCTCCCTTTGTCCAGATCCTCTGGCATTTGCGGTAGACGTTCTGTCCCTGGACTGGACAGGTTGGATCAGCTATGCCTTCCCTCCTGCACCGATTCTTCCTCAAGTGTTAGCGAAGATTCGTGCTTGCAGTTGCAGGATCCTTCTGATCGCACCTCTGTCTCCACAGAGGGTGTGGATCAATCTGCTGCAGCCTCTGTTGACAGATCGGCTGATTCGTCTACCTCTATGGCGCGATCTTCTTTCCTAGGGTCATCCTAGGAAGTATCACAACAACCTGGCAAGCCTGTCCCTTCACGCCTGTCTTTTATCAGGTCCTGTCTCCGACGTAGAGGTTTTTCGAGATGAACAGTGGAGTGCATTTCTGCATCGTGGTGACATTCCACTGGCATGACTTATGCTGCGAAGTAGAAGGTTTTCTGCCGCTGGTGTGCAGATCACAATGTGGATTACCGTGATCCGTCAATCACTCAAATTGCGGATTTTCTGGTATATCTTTTTGGCTCCAAGGGCCTCCAGCCTATTTCGATTAAGGGCTATCGGTCTATGCTGTCTGATACTTTCTCTTATGTGGGAAAGTGGTGCATCTGTCGTACTCTTTTTCTCTCCAAACTCATTTGGCACTTTTCTTTGAAGAGGCCTCGAGTTTTGCGTCTTACACCCATATGGATCTTGGCATGGGTGTTGCACTGTTTGGAGGGGGTGCCATTCGAGCCTTTATCTGAGGCCGATATGCGTTTTCTCACCTATACGATGGCTTTCCTTCTAGCGTTTGCTTCTGCTCGACGAGTCAGTGAGCTTCATGCGCTATCTGTTGATTCTGCTTTCTTCAGAAATGAGGCTAACAGTGTCACCTTCACTACTGATTGCTCTTTTCTGGCTAAGAATCAACTTCCTGATTAGGTACCTCCTCCCATCTGCATTCAGGCTCTCCCCGCTGTCGATGGTCGGAGACTTCTTCTTTGTCCTGTTCGTGTGATCAAGACTTACATTAATCGCACTCAGTTCATTAGGAGGGGTCGGAAGAGATTCTTTCTGTCTCTCATTCCTAAGAGGCAGTCTATCTCTTCCCATTCTATTTCCAGGTGGATCTGACTAGATCAAGCTGGCTTATTCCCACCTGTCTGCTTCGGATCTTGTTTCGAACCGGTTTAATGCTCATGAGGTTCATGCCATTTCTACATCCTGTGCGTTCTCCAATTCTGTTTCGCTCTGGGATGTTATGAATGCAGCTTACTGGAGGAATGCTTCTACCTTCTCCTCCTTTTCTCTTCGCCACCTACAGCAGCAGTCTGAGGACCTTTATTCTTTAGGCCCTCTCGTTGCTACTCAGGCTGTTGTGCACCCTCGTTAAAATTGTTTTTATCGAGGTTGTGTTTCGCTCAGCTTTGTTCTTTTCAGGTGCCTTCTCTCTATCTTCATTACAGGTTTCGCTATTGTATTTCTGCCCTCCTTGCTTTCTTTCTGCTGCTCTTGTTGGTATTGGTTATTTGATTTCCCTCCTCCTATTGTTTATTCAGCTAATTGTAAACAATTGTGAGAAGGTTGAAAAGAAATTAAAATTTTTTAGTAAATTTTGTTTCTTAACATACCTACCACAATTGTTTACCGGAGGCCCACCCTCCTTGGGGATATCTTTGATATCGATGCCTCCCCTTTAACTCACAAACTTCTCTTTGCGGAAATATGGAATTGACGTCACGGTTTTTGCGCATGCACTCGGTAAACGCAAGAGGTGTGCAGAGAGTACCTGTAATTTCGAGCGCTGGTCTCACTCGACCCTTTTTCGTGCTTTTGCACTCTATTACTTTTCCAGCTTGTTTGGAAAAGTTTCTTAAAAACTTGAGTTAGTTCTGAAGTAGGGCCTGCACTTACGTTACAGCCAATTGTAAACAATTGTGGTAGGTATGTTAAGAAACAAAATTTACTAAAAAATTTTAATTTCCATGCTCGACAGACATGCGCAAATCACTCATTACCATGAATTTCCATCAAAAAACAAAATCGTAATTCTAAGAAATTTCAACAGGTATCATGATACCTTGCATGGAATATGGCAACTGTGCAATCTCTATCTAATAACAGTATACTGTATAAAGACGATCTTTTTCATTATTTGATTTTAGCATTGTTTTTACACGCTTTTTCTGTCTAATGACGTTGACCGAAAATCGAAAGTATACTCATACGTAAACAAAAGCAAAGGCTTTGGAATTTTCCCCAATGCAGCTCTGTCGCCGTGTTTTGGAGAATTTATATCCCCTAGCTTTGTTCTTGGATAGGTAAAGCGCATTTGGCCACAAGTTGTTTTCGTGAAATATTATTAAATTATCAGTTCTGGTGCGAATACGGCAGCAGACTTCCAGGAACCAGTGGTGCCTACAGTCAACTCTATGAGTTGATTACACATGTGTTTCGTGTTCTATACATCTCAATTTTCATTTTGATGTACATTTTGTGTATATTTAATTTGAATTGAAGGAATGTCAGAGGTGAGAATTTTCAAAATAAACAAAATTTCATTACTTATATAGGCCCTTAAGGGGCTGCCAATTCCAAACTTTCAATCAAATGATGTGTTTTTTCCTGAATGAAATGTTACGTCAATGATCTTCAAATAGGCATGTGTTATACATCAAAATGTTTGGTTTGACACATAGAAGATTTTTGTTGAGTCTATTTTGCCCATCCTGCCTTGCACAGGATGCATGTTGATTACATAATAGAGCATGTGAATTGGAATTAAAGAAACTGATAAAAAACACTTTATGACATTTTCACTATCTCCCCATTAAATTTCAATAATAGAAAATAGCATGCAGGGGGTTAAAGTGTTTTGAAAAGTTCACATCACTTCCAAATTTGCTTTTGAAAAAAATGTGTTGAAGTTGAAGAAAAAACAAATGAAAGCACATGGCTTGGATATTTGTACTGTAAATGTCAAAGGTCACTGCACTACATCTGACAAACAATTGTATGGAATACTGAGAGGATCCAAAGAATTGTTAAAGTTTATGCTGCTAACATGCTTTCTTACATGGGAATTCCTATTTTACCAATGGCACTAATAATTTTTATACGAGACTTATTTACAAATGACTGATGAGATTTGTGGGAATGATATCACAGTAATATATTAAAAAAGAATTTTCTCAGATTATTGTGCAATCAGGTTTCCATACACAAGTTGCCAATACACACAACAGATTTCACTATCAACAGAACCTGACATTCACTAAAGTTACCTGCTATTTATACTGAACACTGTGTGTTTGTTCACGACTTTTTCACTTCTCTCAAAAAGAAGATGAACATAAAAGTGTTTTACGGAATGGATATGTGTGAGAATCTGCTTGGGTAAATTGGGATGTTTGGTAGAAATAAACACCTCTGCTGACACAAGGCAGACATTTGAATGTAAACAACATCGAACATGCGGTGCTGTTTACTGGGAAGATAGATGTAAACATTATACTTTCAACATGCGGAGCATATTGAAAGGCCTCTTTTTTCACCAATGATGATTTTCATAGTATGAAGGCGTGCTATTTGTCGTTCATCACCCAATGCTTACCAAATATTCTTGGAAAACAGCTTTTCTGTCATAGAAACGGTCTGGAAACAGATTCGTGGTGATTCCTAAAAGACAAAAACTGTTCTGCCCATTCGTAACAAAGGCATTACGACATATACGTCACAAAATAATTCTAAACATTCCAATTACCATTTCTCAAATGCACTAAATTCTTTTAATTTTGTTGTGCCAAATGAATTTATTTGACTCTTACTCATTACATTTCTTAAGAATTGATATTTTACCAAACGACATCAAAATGCGTACCAATTTCTGTTAGATTGGGAGGTTGGAGAAGGCGGTGCTAAAAAAGTCATCTTTGTTGTTCAAAAACAACGCTCATTTAAAAACATTTGGCACCAAATTATTAAACAAGCACAAGTTCAGGAGCATTATAGATAAAGTTGTTAATGTTGTGTGCTGTTCTGGAAATTGAAAAGCAGTGCTACAACGCAAAATATGATAGCTTTCTGAATTACCGAAATGTTGTTTTGGTCACATGGTATAATTACAAATGGCGTTCTCCATCAGGAAGCAACTGTCGAAAAAACTGCCAAGATCATCGCTACTAAAAGTACTTACATGAAACTTTTCCCCACATGCAGTTGGTAACTACTAGCCATTGATATTGATTGATAAATTACTTCAGATTATCGTTGCCTTGATTTGTTCTGTTGCTAATACAGCCTTCATTTCAAAAACCACATTTTTCTTTTCTACTGATTTTTTTTTACCATTTCAAACGTGTATATTCATATACAGTGGATTATAATGAACATTTTGATGTATAACATTGCTATATAAATTTTTTTATTTTCCTTTTCTTTGGCAGGAGTCTCATTTCAAATTGTTTTGGGTAGGCAGCCCCTTAACTTGCTTTTCAGTAAAATCCAATACTTGAGGTTCACTCAAGACTTCCCACATGCCCTTGGAAATCTTCCCTATCGCGCCATTATAGACTTGGAAATCTTCCCTATCGCACCTTTATAGACTGCAGAGGTTCACTGAAGACTATCACATGACACGCCCCTGGATGTCTTCCCCATCCCACCATTATACATCACAAAAACAGCAATACATCCAAATAATATCAAAGGACACACGCGTCTCCCACCTTCTGATAAGTAATGTTGCATCAGCCTACTCCCCCCCCCCCCCCCACTCCCGGAAAGTGCTATCCAGTAAATATCACTGGGGTATTTATTTATTGGTGTTTAAGGTCTTTCTTTACCCAATTTTTTCATCAAATGAGCGACGCATATCTGACAAGAAACAAAAGTTTCAATGCAGTGGTGCGTATCTGTCAATTGCACACATCAAATTAAGAACATATAAGCACTGGTAGTCTTTTGGGAAAGAGAAACGGTGGTTTAAGTGACTCCCAAATTTAGCATTTTTCGGTTCCCAAAATATATATATATAAAATTTCCCAAGTTGAATGTTATATGTCGTTGCATGGAATATATTAAATCGGTATTTCGAATGATGTACCACCTTCAGAATTCAATATGTCTGAAACATTACGGAAAAAAAGAACAATGTCGAAATCACAGTATCTGTCGGGTTGGCATGGGGAGTACAACGAAAATAGGCAAAGTAACAACATTTCGCCGTGTAATGGCGATATATCTGGTAGGCTTTGGGTGAAAATTTGACAATCAGTTGATGTGTTGAAGTAAAAAACCTGTACATGCAGGCGAATATGTAACAGATAACAGATTTCTTGAAATGAAAGCTGCAGTTGTCTCATGTTTTTCTGCCATGATGATCACAACCGCAATCAAACTTTCAAATCATTTACTTAAACAAGGGTTCGAAAAAGGAAATAATTAAAATCCTTTTCTCCAAACACTAAAACAGTCAACAAAACCCCCAAAATTAACTTAGAGAAGTAGTTTATCAACATTATTTACCGAACTGTTTGGTTGTAAGTACCATTACGCAAGGTGCTCAAAACTATTTCGTCTGCAAAGTTCACGGCTGAATTTAATTTCCAATAGGAATCACGGAAAACTGTTTGTATGATCCAGGTTCGCTTGTCAAAAGAAAGTGGCTGACTAGGAAGGAAATTCACTGGTAAGTTGATCTTTCATGATTGCCCGCCATATTCGCAAAAAGAGACAGGTAATTAGATTGTTGGGTTAATAGCCATGTGCGATTTGTTGATAATTTTGAATATCAAAACACTGTCCCAACAACTTAAAAATCACATTATTTTGTCCAACAATGTGTTTTTTGACAGTTACATGAAGCGAAAACAGGGAAGGTAAGTGAAATTTTAAAGAAAATGGGTTTTTCATAAAATTTAAGCTTTGAGAATATTTTGTGAACAGGTAAGGTAGTCTGGGTGGAAAACAAAATGGGTTCTCAGCAGAGGTCTAAATACACTAAGAAAGGGAGATTTGGAAAAAGGCCAGGAAGGCATAGTGGTAAAGGATCAAAATACAAAATCCAACATGACAAAACTAAACAACATAATGAACCAACTCTTCATAATTATTGCATCACTAATGTGAGAGAATCAGGCTTAAAAATTACACTTAGCAGAGATAGCACTAACAATTCATTTCAAGTCGCAACAAATCATCATCTCTTCTGCATTAAGCAAACGTTAGACAATGGAAATGGAATTTTCCTTAATTTACAGAAAAAGAAATTGACAACTCTTGAAGGCTACCAGTTGATTGATTTGTGCAACTTGTCATTCCACATCAATGAAGTATGCGATCATGTCAGTCAGTGTTCTGAGGCATTACAGCGAGTACATACTAAGCACCCTCTATACCGCTTATTTCATGAAGCAAAGTGCTTGGGATTGGCTTCAGTTCTTGTGGGACAGTGTTTGGGATGTCTACAGACTTTCAGACTCAGAACCAGCAATAAAATTGATGTGTCTAATAACACAAAGCGTGTTTATGATGTGAATGCGAGAGCTGTGTGGGGAACAATGATTACTGGAGGTGGTTGTAGTTCACTAAATGAACAGGCTTCATCAATCGATATGCCTGGTATGACAGAACAGACATTTGGGAAAAATGAACACCATATTGGACGCATGTGGGGAAGAAATTGCTAGTGAAGATATGTTGGCAGCTGGGGTAGAGGAAAGGAGGCTTACAATAGAACGAAATGATTTTCATGGAGGGATACCAGCTATAACAGTCATCTGTGATGGAGGGTGGTCGAAGCGCTCCCACAAGCATTTGTGTAATGCACTTGGTGGTGTCGGAGTAATTATTGGTGCTGCATCCAAAAAATTACTTTACATGGGTGTTCAGAATAAATACTGCTACATGTGCAAAAGAGCAGAGAATCAGAACAAGGAGCCGAAGCTTCACGATTGCTACAAGAATTGGTCTGAATCCAGCCAAGCCATGGAGGCAGATGTGATTGTGGAAGGTTTTCTGGCAGCTGAGAGGATGCATGGCATGCACTTCATGCTTATGATTGGAGATGGGGACAGTTCAGTCTATGCTCGTTTACAGGAAACAGTGCCTGTTTGGGGTGCAAGGATTCAAAAAATTGAATGTGCAAATCACATTTGTAAGTGCCTGAGGACAAGATTAGAACAGCTGGTGGAAGACAACCCCACTATGAGGGTCGACATAATTTAACAAAAGCAAAAAGAGTACACATAATTTCCACTGCTAGGTCAGCCATTTCCTATCGTAACCAGCATCCATCTGCAGATTTTTTTTTCTACAATTAAACTTCTCAGAGGAGACATGAATGCTGTTGAACATGTCTTCGGTGATCATGGTAATTGCTCTGATTTTTGTACTGTCCGGAAGAAACGTCATTCTGCATCCGAGAAAGAAGGGTCTGTACAAACAGATGAGTCTACTAGTGCTGATACTGATTTGATGAAGGAGATATGTAATTACTGGTCAGAAGGAATGTCTGAAAAGGAACAGCTACATGCAAGGTGTACAGATTTTGGTGGAATAAACATTGATCTGTCTCTTCATCGTGACATTAAAGCACATCTGGACAGGGTATCACAGAAGGCAGACAGGCTATTAAGCAACGCAACCACAAATTTGGCTGAATGTTGGATGGGGAAGAGCATGAAATTTGATGGTGGCAAAGTGATCAACCGATGCAATAGCGGGTCATGCGGAATTTGATGCTATGGTGCTCTCCTATGGAGGAATTTAGGCGTCAACTGGGCCCCAATCACTTGGGAGATGGCAACAGGAACAAGAGCAGGACAAGCCTTCCAAGAAGCATACTCCAGAAGAAATAGGCGGCTCCAGAAAGCAACTACTCATCAGAGGAAGAAAGAATATAAAATTCAACAATGGAAAAGAAAAATAGCCTGCACAAAAACAAACTTAACTAAAAAAGATAAAATGGAATATGGACCTGATTCTCTGGAAGTTGTTACTGATTTTAGTCCAGAAGAGCTTAAGGAAAGAAAGATGTACTATTTTGAGAAAGAAGTAAATGTTTCAAGTACCATTCTGCAGCACATAGAAGAACAAACCCGTGAGCAGTCATTGTCAGGTTATTGGGTGGAGGAAAGACGTAAGCATCTTACAGCATCAAACTTTTGCCAGATCATTAAAAGGAGACCATCTTTATAAGTTACCAAATTGGTAGAACGCCTTCTTTATTCATCTTTTAGGGGCACAAGATTGACCAGAAAGGGGCTCTGTATGGAAAAATCAGCAATCATGGAATATATACACCACAAGAGGAGTGTCGGTGAAGAAGCCGAGGTGCAGAAGATGGGCCTATATATTGACAGAGAGAATCCATATCTTGGTGCCAGTGTTGATGGGTTTGTGAAGAGTGAAACTTGTGGGCAAGGCATTGTGGAAATAAAGCATGTCTTACTGAATAAAGTTATGTCATTGGGAGAAGCTGCCAATAAATTATCATCCTTCTGCCTGAAAAATACAGATGGTATTTTGAGTTTGAAAACATCACACCCATTTTATTATCAAATCCAGGAGCAACTGGACATTCTGAAAGTATCATGGGCTGACCTCATGGTTTGTCGAATAGACCCAAATCAGCTACATATTCAGCAGATTGCAAGAGATGAAAAATTATGGGTTGACACCATGCTTCCAAAGCTAAATGCTTTCTTTCATCAGGCTCTTCTTCCAGAACTTGCAGCTCCAAGACATGGCAAAAAAAACCTGGCATTCGAGAACCAGGCATATGGGTAATTAACTGTTCTGAACGAAGGTCTTTTCAATATTTATCTTTTAATTTCAGCACAAAAAGATTTTCGACATTCGCATTTTGCAATAGGCATTTGCAATGAGCATAAATGTATGCTCAGTGCAAATGTAAAGAGAAGGGAATTCAATTTGATGCATTCGATACTAGTATTTCATACAAGATTTTTTTACAGTGCAGCCCTGTTAATTGTACATGTATACTCACTTTGCCCAAGAAAATTATGCAGTTAACAGGAGTATACAATTAACAGGGATATGGTCATGTTCCAATCGTATGGTATTACTATTACACATAGCTTTTATTCTATTATATCTTGTTTGACAGAGCTCATTGAGCTGTCAAACAAAATATAATAGAATCAATAAGAGCAAAATTTTGAAGGTAAGATTGACATTTAATATGAAGGATTTCACTGACTGCCAAGTGTACATGTAGTTATAGACAATTCAAGGCGGTTTTCCTCCACATTTTATTCAATTTTCAGGAGTTTGCTCTATAACCCATATTCAATTATCAGGTCAAATTTGTACAGGAGGTATAATAAATGGTTTTGTGGAAATTTTATTCAATTAACAGGGATATCCAATTAAAAGATATACAATTAGGTGGGCCCCACTGTACCAGGATTATGGACTATTTCTTCTAACTGTCTTTTGTTGTGCTAAAGTGTAAATAACAAAACTAGAAAATTGTAATTTGTTGGACAAATTATGGGCTTTCCCAACTTTTCAATGTGAAAATGCAGACTACATATAGCAAAGCAAAGTGATTGAAATTAACCTTTTCCAAAATGATAAACAAATAATAGACAAAAAGCATTCAAAGTTGGCTAATTTTGGCATTCTGTAATGGTACTCTTATTCTCTCACTCTTGTGCTAGGGAGGTTAAATCTTGACATTAAAAAGTAAACAGAAACTTTCTTCTGCAATCATTGTTGTATCTATCCATACCAAAATAATTGCTACAACAACCTTACAATTAGAGGAAATGAGTACAGATGTTTGTAGAATTCACCAAAAATCATATTTTTTCGGACAGTTCACACATTCATATGGGACAGACAGTTTTGAGTTAAACTGCTTATTTTAGACCGTCCCAGCAGAAACTGACAACCAACTCGCTCGATCCGGTGGAGAAAAAGCCGTCATCTGGCTAATTTGACATTCAAATTGAACAGATACAATGTCGGATATATGCCAATTATGTCATGACCATGCAAGGCAGCAACTTGAAATTCTCAGAATGTTTTCTACTGTCCCTTCCCGACAGTCTAGTATCTTTGTCAAGTGCCGAGACCATGTGGAAATACCGTGGATCAGGTGGAAACCGAGGGCACAATTCGTCCCTACTTTATTCTCAATTCAACGACTTTTCCATTCATTATTTACCTTTTCTGGCTGAGTTAGGCATTATATCTGTTCATTTGATGAACTTTTCAACCTTAACTATTTGCGGCTTCATGTAGCACCACTGAAAGGCCACTGCACGGTTACAAATATATTCAGGGATTGATTTTACGAAAATAACAATTATTCCAACTATACCCACATGGGAACTCCTAAATTTGCCAAGGGTTAAACTTTCGATAATAACGTATAAAACAGAAGTTGTCATGCTATGCTTGCTGCATGCATGCATAGAAAACATTCAGCACTCAATGAATTAGTAATGGAGTAAATTGTCACTTAAACCTACGGAATTCTGAAAAAATGAGAGTTTTTTTCGACGGCACCAATCTTTATGCATCTCAGACAGGGATGATGTTAAACTTTTCAGCAACCTCATAACAGAAAATATTCTTGGAATTGAACTGTGAATCCAAATTTCGAAAGCATTTTCGGATATTCTATTCCAAACTACCACTGCACGCTTATCAGTATTCAGTGATTTTATGAAAATATCAGTTATTCCAACCGTACCCATATGGGCAGTCTCGAATCTGCCAACGGTTAAACTTTTAATAATGACATATAAAACAAAAGTTGTCATACTATGACTGCTGCATACAGCCATAGAAAATGTTCAGCGCTCAATCAATTAGGAATGGAGTAAATCGTCACTTAAACTTACCAAATTCTCAAAAATGATAGTTTTTTTTGACTGCACCTATCTTTATGCAAACAGAACGAGCATAGGGTTAAACTTTACAACCAAACTTACAACAGCAAATATGCTTGGTAGGCAATTGTAAATATGAACATGTAAATCATTTTTCGATATTCCTATCAAAAAGGGAAGAAAAGTGAGCTCCAAATTAGCGAATTTTATGAAGAATTTTAGGGCACTCAAATTCAAGGCCCGAAAACTGGGTAAAGGTTAAAAATTTGAATAAAATATATAACAGCAAAATTGTTTTTGGATGATCGAAGGCCCAATCCTCTCATGGAAAAGGTTTTGAGACGATATGGCTCCAGTGCTGAGAAAGTGTATGTAAACGTTGGCGAAAATAACAATTATTCCGACAGTACCCTTATGGGAAGTCTCAAATCTGCTAAGGGTCAAACTTTTAATAATAACATATAGAACAAAATTTGTCATACTTTGACTGCTGCAAGCAGATGTAGAAAACATTCCTAGCTCAAGCAATTAAAAATGGAGTAAATCGCCACCTGAACTTACCAAATTCTTAAAAAAGTGGAGATTTTTTGGACGGTACCTACTTTTATGCAACCAGAATGGGATAGGGTTAAACTTTACAACCAAACTTACAACAGCAAATATGCTCGGTAGTCAATTGTGAATACGTACATGAAAAGTGTTTGAAATTAACCTTTTCCAAAATGATAGAAAACGCAACTAAAGATGGCTAATTTTTGCATTTTCAAATGGTACTCGTATCCTCGCCCTCATTGTGCTTGAGGGTTAAATCTGAGAATAAAAAGTAAACAGTAACGTTCTTCCACAATCATTGTTGCATCTATCCAAACCAATATAATTGTTACAACAACCTTGTTATTAGAGAAATTTGCCCTTGAAGTTGGCCAATTTTGAAGAAAAAATCTATATTCATGTCATTTTTGGCCAGTGGAGGTTAATGTTGAAAGATTTGAGTGGTGATTGTGATGTATCATGTTATGCTCTAAATGTGTGGAAAATTTGAGCTAAATAACTGTAAACAATTTGGAGACATTTGAAAAATGGTGAAATTTTGAAGGGTTTGGCAGAATATTTTGAAAATACACATTTTCACAGATACCGCATTTCACTAGATTTTATGACATTACATAAGTGTGCCAAATTTGGTCAAAATCGTACAGCTTGTTTTCGAGCAGTTCAACAGACAAAATTCAGGGAGGAAAAAAAAAAAAATAGAGAAGAAAAATTTTGAAAAAGAAGAATAACAATAGTCTTTCCCAAACTGGGTTTTGGAAAGCCTAATTACCTACACCATGTTTTTTGTAGCAGCAATCCCAAGCACTGAAATCATTGTATTGGACTTTGGTGTTGACTCTTGCTTCTAATAGACATGTGTTTGTTGTAATTTGAACTTAACATATGTCACAAACCTCCAAAATTAACGATTGGAAAGATTAGGAAAGTGATTTTCTAACCGCCTAAGTAGATATAACCCTATCCATACCATGTACATGTGTACATGTATTTGTGCAGAGAGTTTGTTGTTTGCCTTACTGTATTTGTGATAACAATTTTGGTATTGTAGGTGTAATTATCTTTTACAAGGTGACATATAGATGGAGTGCATTTGATTTTGAATAGGGTGGAAAGTTGTAATTGAAAGTGTTCACGGAAATATAATTGGTTGATACTATACATGTAAATTGCTGGAGGAAAGAAAGCATGGTAAAAATCATTCTTATTTCCTTTCTCCCTATTAGGCAAGCAACAAACTGTTCAATTGTGCCTAGGGATGCTGAAAATCACATTACTCTCCTCTTACCTGCCCAATAAAAGTGATATCAGTTTTATCATTTTTTTATGAAAAATAATGTCCTTCACTATTGTTTGGAATTGAGACAAAAACAGGCTTTGTTTCTGGTCAACAAGAGGGGCCGAAATTGGGACCCATTCCCAATGGGAAAAAGGCTATATTTTTCCCAATTCCCAACTTAACAATTCCCAATTCACAAAACTTACCTCCCACAACTCATAATTATTAGAGTAAAGGACTGTGTGAACATGTAAATTGTTAACAATGAAGTCAGAACACTCAATCTTCATGTTATATGCCAAATAGCCCAAGATATTCTGTGTTTAAAGACATGATCCTTTTACAGAAATGCCTGTTTATGTTTTCTTCAAAATTGGCACCAATTCCCAAAATGAGACAATATGTTGTTAATTTTCCCAATCCCATTGACCCTTTCCCAAAAAGAGTAGAAAAAACCCTGAAGAAGTAAAATGTCCATCGACATTATTAATTTCAGACAAAAATGTGTCCCTTCACTATTATTTAGCCTTCACCATTTTTAGGCAGGTGTATGAACTATTTTGCGTGTATTGCAACAGTTGATGATATGTTATTTTATCACATGACTCGTCCGTTTTGTTCACTTCAAAACATTTGATATTTTGTTTTCATATTGATCAGTGATAAATAAAGCTTTCCGTCAATTTCTTTGGTCAATTTCAAAACTAGACAATTTGATTGGCTGAACAAAATACAACTGGGCCACATTTTCATAATTTGCATAGTTCGAGTTGGGAGCTTTCATTGGTCAATTTCAAAACTGGACAATTTGATTGGCTAAACAAAATACAACTGGGTCATATTTGCATAATTTCAGTAGGGAGAATTTACGTTATCTGTCCTATATAGGGCAGGTTATATTGTATTAATCTTTTACCTTCAAGAAAAATGCCATTCATTTTTTTTCATATTTTCACTTTTTGCTTCCAAAACATAGGTTATGACCCCTCATTGGAACGAGCTAAAATTTTTAGTTATACGAGGATGTTTTTTCCAAGTGCTGTCTGCATCTCAAGTTAGATGATGGGTTAAAAAGTCATACTAAGTGGCTAATTTGTGTGTGTGTGTGTCATATGATAAATAGAATATGAAATGAGTGTTTTTCTCCTATAATATTTATGAAACTCGTCCGAATTTTCCGTTTGGGCTTGCCAGAGGCTCGCCCAAACGGAAAATTCTTAGACTCGTTTCATAAATATTACATGAGAAAAACACTCATTCCATATCCTCTATCTATCTTTTCAGTATTCAAGTGATGTGATAAAGAAGAAAACGAAAAAGAAGCCTATGACTGTCACTCCTTCTGACACCTCCGAAGATAGCGACATACCACAGTTTCTCCACAGACACATCTTCCATGAATGGCTGGATGAATTCGGCAGAAGTGAATGGTACAGTGGTAGTGTCAAAAAAGTATTGGGTGGAAAGGATGGAGATGAAGATGCTGTTTTTGAGGTACATTTCTAAATAAGATATGCGATGATGTATTTAAATTTTTAAAGTCAACTGTTGCAGGGCTCGCATTGAGTAAGAGGGTAGGGGCCTCAAAACAAGCCCTGACATACTAATGGTGGGAGCCTTTTTCAGGGCTGATTTTTTATGTTGACCTAAACTATATGTGATGTTATCAAAATGTCAGGGCTGGCAGATTGAAAGTTTAGTGTAACCTGTAGGGCTGGCATTTTGAGGAGAGCGATTTTTAGCTTGCCTAAAATGCTTACCTAAAAAAATTAAGTAGAGCGAAAAATCGCCCTCCTATAATTTTTGGGCCCATGGTGGTTAAGATCATATATGTAATGCTCCTATCCAGTTTTTGTTGTTGAGCAGTACAGAGTTATGGCTGCATAAAAAAAGTCCATTTTCTTTTATGTACTGGAACTGTGTTTGGGTATGTACAAATTACATACCCAAACAAAGTTCAAGTACATAAAAGAAAATAAACTGACACTGTTTTTTACTGTCAGCAGCAAACAGTAATGTCAGATACATGTAGATAAGTATTCCCGCCAATGATATTCACACTACACTACGATTACTCTGGCTATTAGTTGGATCCCCTGAGGTATACTGTTAAAATTGAAGTTACAAATTTATCATGATTTTACTATGACAATGTTGTGGAGAGCGATTTGCTCGCCTAGCTGGTTTCGAGGAGAGCGTTTTTTGCCACCCTGTATTTTTCATAAAGCCAACACTGAACCTGCAAAGGGGTCCAACTATTAATGTACCAGTATTATTTTCCTCTTTTTTCTGAGGAGGGGTGGGGTGGAGTGGAAATGACATATTAATACCCCATTTGTAACAAGTGATTTTAGAATCTATTTTTTTCTCGTACAAATTTGATCTCGCATCAAATTTGAAGGAAGAAGAGAACTTGTGTCGCAGTGTTGCTTGAAGAGCTTTGGGTAACTGAAGCAAGTGGACTTACATGCGGAAGCACATATTTTCATCCATGTTCTGAGATGTTCTCGTCTCGCATCCTGTTTTTGTGAATTACGTAATCTTTGTAGTAATTTTCCTATTACCATCATGGGTCTCCCAGCACAGTTACTTGGCAGAGTGTGAGAGTGAATTAGAGTATATTTACCATCAGTAGAGTAGAATCCTATTAATTGAATAGCCACTTTGCCCTAGAAAATTATTCAGTTAACAGGAGTATACAATCAACAGGGATTTGATAATTTTCCACTATTACGGACTTAAATATCTTTTATTCTGTTACATCTTGTTTGACAGAGCTTATTGAGCTCTGTCAAAGAGGATATAATTGGTGTTTCATAGTCACAACATTTCAAGAAGTGGGAAGGCATTTGCCCCATCTTCCATTATCATGAACTATTCTATTGAAATGTGACAGGACGATGCACTATATATTTGACCAAACTGATCTTGTTTTATATATTATTTGCAGGTACTGTATGGTAACCATGATACCCCTTTTGAAGTTGACCATCTTGTAGAGCATCTTATGACAGGCTCTTAAGTTTCTTGATGACCTTTGATGAATTGATTTGTGAGTACATTTCTTACTGATATTTTAGTTGCTTTTCTCATCTCCCTTGGTTTAACCCTTTACCCAATGAATCGCCCGCATCCACCCACGTAATATGCAAATTCAGCAGTTGAAAAAATATTATTTTTAAAAAAATTTCAACAAAACCTTATCATGTGACCCCTCATTGGAACGAGCCCGTTGAGCTCGTTCCAATGAGGGATCACATGATATGGTTTTGTTGAATTTTTTTGAAAAATTTGAAAAAATGATATTTAAAATAATAAAATAATAAATTTTGATATCGTCTGCGTTGGGTAAAGGGTTAAGAATTTTGACATGTTTCAGAGTACTTTGTTACTTAAGAGAAAGGGTTGAAGTGTGCTGCCTCAAAACTAAATGGTTATTCAATTATAATTGATGTTTGTTTCCAGTTTTTGGTGGAAAAACTAAAAGCACTGTTATTAGCATATATTGTTGCTTTTTGGGGAATTTGGGTCCCTTTCATCCTTTTTTCATAAATAGTTCCAGCATTGAAGAAATTTGCAATTTATAAACAATAATTTTGCTTTTGATTTCTATTGCAATTATTCCTTTGTGCATACTAAATTCAGTAGTACATCGTTCTATGCATTCAAAATATTTTATTCCCCGTTTCTCTGTATTCAATTGATGAGCTGATTTGCTGTTTTTTGGCAACAAACTTTTCTTCAAATATTTCACAATTTTGTTCAAATTAAATCATAAAAGTTGAAAATAACATCATAATATGTGTCTATTGCTGTTATAGACATGTTATATCTAGCCACAGCCCCGATTCGATGTTTTATAGGTGAATTTCAGCAAGCTGATTAGGGCTAACAATTGGGTAAAGAAAGACCTTAAGGTCACATATGTCTGCACAATGGGTAATCGTGACTGCAACATGGAGATAAAGTCAAGTTTAGTCAATTGTTTATACCCATTTTTGAGAACTTCCACCCAAGCATTGATAAATGGCTCCTATATTTTAATAGTAAAACAGAGCTTGTTTACAACTGTAAATGAGCACTAAGCACTACTTCACGTCCCGGGTTGCCCACGGTAAATCACAGGAGGAGTCTACCCTTATGAAGAGATGCTTTCCAGTAAATATCAATGAGGTATTTCCTTTTTAAAGAGGAGCTACTTTTTACCCAGTACACCGCCAAAACATTACAGAAGAAAAAATTAAAAACGAGAATCAGAATGAGACGCATGCCACCCATGTGAAGCGTCATTGTGTGGATAAACAACAAATACGCTCCTCCCCTTATGACCTTGCTGCCGGCCCTTCTGACCACCACCACCACCAAGTTAAGTTATAGGGGATACAATGCCAGAAGTGTATTCTGTAAGTTTTTGAGCAGCGCACTGGGTAAAACTTATATTTATTGAGCAGCACTTTCCGAGTGTAGGAGAAGCATGTGTGCACTGAGATCATTTGGATGTATTTTGCCGTAAATTCTTATTGATCGTTGGCAAATTCGAGGGATAAAACTGGACTTTTTATGGGCGTGGACTGTTGTACTCTTCCAGGAAAAAACAATATACTGCGTGGTGGGCCACGATTGTTTTATTTTTTTACTGGGGCTTAACGACATTTCTAACAGACAGGGGTTGGTCATGAATGGTTGAAAAAGGAGGCAGTGACCGCCCAAACCCAGTTAGAAATCTCAAGGAAGTGTGTGGGGAGGGGGGTGCATTCATCTCTGATAGACAGGGTGAGAAGTTAGAAATCAGAAAGTCAGTGTATCATTATATACACTCTAACGCATATATAGGAGATCATTCTACTTGTCTTAACGAGTCAACACATTGTGGTGGTGGCTGCGTGTGTGAGAGGGGGGAATCGCACATGTATTCATTTCTGGACAAGACAGGTATAGGGAAGGTATATAGTCAACAATTTACATACTTGAAAGGGTATACGTTAGTCGACTATACGTATGTAGATATTGGTAAGGAGTTTATATTTTTCAAAATTATGAGTTTTTCCCTCTGTGTGCGGTTTTCCCGGTTGGATTCGATGTTTGTTTTCGGGAGAAGTTTGTTTGTATTTAATCACATTTTCAACAGCCTGGGTGACAATATGTAGGGGGGCAGTTTAACAGTGGGTGGAAGCCAGAGAGAACAATTGTGCGAGCAATTGACAGACTCTCGAACTTACTAATTCTGCTCAAGCAACGTTAGCTACGGTTGGAAGCAAGTGAATCATCGACGTTCACGCCTTTGTAATGTCTCCGTGCCACTGTCGATCTTTCAGTTTAAAGTGCAATGCTCTAAACACTTCGCCACTGCTCTCCTCATCGGGGGAGGAGGTGGCTTGGGGGTGGTCTGTTATATTACATGTTGTAAGGGGTTAAGGTAATGGATTGTTTACTCTTCAAAATTTAGCATACACTTGTATGAATCTCGGCAAATGGAATTTTGCTCGTATCAAATGGAAATAACTTTTATTTCTGCATTTATTGTGCAGGGTGTGTGGGGGGAGGGGGTTAATGTTGATGGCAATGTGTTAAATGAACAAGTGTTCTTTTCAAACATTTCGATGGCCCTGATATCAGCCGTCTTATGGATGATCCAAGCGGTCCATTCAAGTGGTTGGAGCTTTGAACTTTAAACTGAGAGGTTCACTGATTGATCATGACTTGCGGTATCGATGTTGTGCCCTTGGGTAAGGCATTTAATTCCGATTGCCCATGTGCGGGCACGGTGTCGCTGTGTATTAAGGTGCACTGTGTATACGTCTACGGCACACTTGCCTTCTTCAACCAATGATGACCCTATGCAGACTTAGTACATTGGGGAGTCTGACAGTTGCTCGCCGCTCCTCGGTAAAACTGCTAGACACGAGGTGACCCTGACTTACCGTAAATAACATTAAACCGCAATAAAAGAATTCAAGCTTGCAGTTGGGCCTATTCCCATGCCAAAACCAGGCACAGAGATAGGATGCACCCCCCCTCCCCCCTCCCCCTCCCAAGATGGTGGGTTGAGAGGTAAATTTTCACACCATCTTCCCAGATTGCTAACCATCGGTACGAACTTGAATCCAAACTTTAAAATAATAATAATAAACAATCAAGCGTTTGCACACAAAGAATATATAAAACCTAAAGATAGTTTTGCACAATGAAAATTGTGGCATCTTTGTCGTGCGGGCGGCCATTTTTTCCGACAGACAACTTGAAAAATTCCGACATGCAGAGGGTCGTGGGATGCACCCCCTCTCTCCACCCTTTTAGCTTGAGGCCTGGGGCATACCATTCTAGCATTAGTTTCATCAAAACATTGGGCGCCAGTGTAAATAAACTATGGAAGAGTATTGATGCCACCAACACAAGTGATGGTCAGCATGCAGCTGTGTCAGTCATAGTGACCGAAACCATGCTGAAACAACCAACAATTATCCCAGTTATTTGGCTATACCTACCCTATACCTGTCATATTGAATACGGGTGACCCCTGCCCCCATCGCCACCACCACAGTGTTATCCCCAAGAGGAATAAAATAATTTCCAAATCATTAGAATGCACCACAATACACTGGCTTCTGATTTCTTACAAAGTCTTGCCGTGCTGACCGAAAACGAATAATACCCCTCTAACACCCGAACCTTGACATTTCTGCCAGCTTGGGGTAGGCCTCCTCATTCATTAAATACCACTCCAAGTGGAATATTATTTTGCGAACGAGTGCAACAGACCTCGCACATACGTATGCCCAATTTTGTCCACCAACTTTGCCATCCGTTACTTAACGGTAAATAAGAATTTAGTCCAACCCTGCATCCTAAAGTTGCTGATCAAATAAACTGATGCTCTATTCCAAACCGTATTTACAAAGGATGCAGCTTGACAAATGCTGTTCCACAAGAAATCCCCACCCACACACACAAGTATGTCCATCCAATAAACATTCCAATAAAATACTAAACAACACACGTTATGACAGGTACCGTTAAATCACATTGCAATACAAGTCAAAATAGTGCTTCTATAATATATAGAAGATGTCGCATTTCAGATGCCTTTCCCATCACACCATAATAACCCACAAAAAGAGCGATACACCCAAATGAAATCAGAGCATTCATGTTTCTCCCACCCGCCAATGAGCAGTACTGCAGAAGAAGCTGCCTCCCCCCCCCCCTCTCCCTACACACACTACTCGAAAAGTTCTGCCGGTAAATATCACTAGAGTGACTCACCCTTACAAAGATATGCGACTTTCACCCAGTGCAGTGCCCCAAAATTACAGCAGAAAATAAAAAAACGTGGTAATGGTTATCCACCTCCAATTCAACTTCCACCTAATCTAGCATTTCCCCATTTCGAATCCTGGCACAACAACACCCATAACAGATGAAGATCAAAATGGAATAAAAGATAAAAAGTCGAAATTTTAAGTCGGAATTTCGATATTGTAAGCCGAATTTTCGAAATTTTATGTCAAAATTTTGAGATAAAAAGTCAAAATTTTGAGATAAAAAGTCAAAATTTCAAGATTTTAAGTCAAAATTTCGAGATAAAAAGTCGATATTTTGAGATTTTAAGACAAAATTTCGAGATAAAAAGTCGATATTTCAAGATAAAATATCGAAATTTTGACAGTCTGGGTCTGAGAGTCATTTTTCATCATGTCTGTAATATGCTTCTGTAGGAAATAGATATTTGATTTAAATGAAAAAATTAACCCTAGCCATCGTTGGAATCGGTGCCCAAAATAGAAACATAATTACAAGTTAATTTTTTAAGGAGCCATGCAGCTGAAGAATTAGAATTTTTTTTTATTAAGTACTCTCTAGATATGTGTAACAAAGATTAATCCACATAGATTCTATTAAGTGACTCCATAGGGGAGCTCCACTTTTTAATTATGAATAACTGATGAAATGGCATGATGCTTGGACTATTTTAAGCACTCCTGAGGGGTCTCAAGTATTGACAATAGATCCTGTGGAGATTGATTGCTTAATGAAGATTTGTTCTTGGACTCGGTTTATATCGGGTTCTGATCAAGGTGAGTGGTTCAGGCCCTGTGGGGCCTCTTGTTTTTAAAATGCCGATAGATGAAACCTTAAGAGGAACGTGAAAAGAAACATAAGCCAAATGACCAAATAGCACACTGCAAAAGGGCAATTCAATTTTATGATGCATTTTCAATTCCTTTGCATTTTATACCATAAACATGTCAAGAGCCGCGAAGGGTTTTTAATAACATAAATATTTAATAAACTCGCTTTCAATGATCATTTTTTCTTGGAATTCATTGTCATTGTTGTGAGATCCAACCTCTACAAAATCAGTGTCAACAGGTCTGTATTTCTATGGCGACTAGAGCTGAGACCTGGAAATTTGATATATTGTACCAAAATGAAATAAAGTGGGAAAGTTTTGAAAATATGCTAATGAAGCTGATGTAAACAAAAAACTTCCATGTTGATGTGGGGAACAGATTTTATCTCAAAACTTTTGTGGGTGATTTTAGTCATGTTTACCGTGAGAGTTTTTTGCTCAGCCCAAGTACAGCTTTGTTGAAAACTGCAGAATCCCAGAAACACACGAATATAATCAAACTTGCTTTGGCGACAAGTTTGACTCGGTGATGTTTCAGTTACTGCATTTCACTTGTCCCAGTTGCAAACAAAGAAATGTTACAAATAATGTAATATTTCAACTCACCAGAGAGAAGTCCAATGACATATACCTGCCACTTTTTTTTCTGATGTGATCCCGACTGTATGATTTGCATCATACCCAGTCAATGGAATGTTGTCGGAAAACAATTACTTGGGGGTTTTCTCCACAACAGCCAGCAGATCATACGCCGACCCGGCTTGCATTGAAACTACATCGGTTTTTCCTGAGAAAAAAAACCTGCTAGTTATTAGCAAAATTGAGATGTTTGTTGTTTGTTTACACCAGCTTCACTGGCAGAGTTAGAGTTATTTTACTCACATTTCTTTCATGATACAATGTATCAAAACTCCAGGTCTCCTGCAGGGCATATACACTAGAAAAATACAGACGTGTCAATATAGTGTTTGTAAAGGCTGGGTTGTACGAGAATGAGAATAACTGCTGAGACACAGTGGTCTTTAAAAGTGAAATTATCAAATATTTAACTTTTAAAATAATTTTTTTCATAGTTTCTGCATACCTTATTATGATTTTGAATGAAAGTGCTCCAAGAGTACCTCCTAATCTAGGAATAAATAAAAACGAAATTCCATGCGATGATTTTCTCCATTGTTTCTGTTTACATTCCCCTTAAGAAAAATGTAATGAAATCATTTTTTTAATTTTTCAGTTCCCAGACTTGGCGAGTCGTGGTTATTCAGAATGAATACAAACCTTAATGTTTGTGGCAAGAATGGCGGTTGACAGTTTTATCTTGTGATGGGAATTTCGCATTGGAATTGGTGCTGAATACTGAACAAAATGAATAACATTTGATTTGAAAAGTATAAACAGGATTTTCTTTTGTCACTATATGACAGAACTGATTGTAATTCCAGAATGAGACAATTTGAAAAAAGAGTGAAGTCAGTGCAAAACATGGAGTAACTGATGTCACTTTACAGATCATTGATGTTTATTTAAAGTAATATAAAGTTTCCAAAATTAAGGAGTTGGAGAGCGGCTTGCATCGTCAATGGCTGCGCATTGAGCACTCGTTGCATTCAACACGCATCAATAGCTGAAGCATGATGTGTCATTGTGGGAGAGCTCGAGATGAGGGTCCCTCTCGTAGTATGGGGTCCATCTCAAAGGAAATTTTGAAATTTAGTACCCCAAACTCCTACTTCTTCAAAAGATGGGGGAATTGTTGTCCCGCCGGGATGCACAAGTTACACACGGTTAAAATGGGCTTAGAGGGGGGCGTGGTGGCTCATTAGGTAGAGGTGCAGACTGCAAGCCGAGAGGTCCTAGGTTCGAATCGTCTCACCTGTGTCTCTGGGCAAGACACTTCATCCCCATTGCCCACGTGGGAGCATGGTGGAGTTGTGTACTAAGGCGTACTGCATGTTGATGGTGCACCTGTCTTCAACCAATGGTAACCCTGCTTGTGTGCAGTTGGTATGTTGGGGAGCTGACAGTTGCTCGCTGTTGCTAGGTGGACCTCTCTGGGTACTCTGGTTTCCTCCTCCTGTAAAATTGTCATGGCCTTGAAAGTGTAAGGGAACGGCAACGGCGTCCCATTCAAAGATAGGGGAACTTCTCAAGCCTCAGAATTCTGTGCCCTAGATCATGTAAAATACGTTACAAGTGAATGCCTGAGTGTTTCTCGGCTATCGGAAAGTAAAGTCTTTTTTCCGTTTTTGCACTTCTCGCAAAAAAGAACATGCTACCTCTCTTTCCTCAGGGCAGGGAGGTAGCCTCCTGCTGGCCCAAACCTTCAATGGTCTGTATACATTCTAGATTGCCACCATTTTGTGTCGAAGCATTTCATTTGCATCATAACATCACTGTGATGTGTACAATGTACCAGCCAATGAGAATCATTCTTAAATCACGTTTTTACACGTAAGCTGGATTCCACATATGGTGTTCTAAGCACATTTCTCAGTATCTGTATTGCATCATGTAATGTTGAATACACACAGCAATCGTAATATAAAATCACAATTGTCGTTCTACAAATGTCACCTTATGTATCATATATCATTAGTTAGAACTTAGAAAGCATTTGTGTCGATTAAATAAATTAACTTGGAAGGCGTGAATTTTCCCCAAAAAGGCAGGGGGTCTATTTTCATCACAATCCAGTAAGCTGATCACATGCGTATAATTCTGTGCAGTGTCGTGTTTCATCTTCGTAGAAATTATCTTAGAAGTTCAAAGGTGAAGTTTGTGTTCACATGTTTCTATTTATAGCATACCCGTCCATGCAGTTTATTTCAGATTGCAGTTGTTGAGAAATATGCTGTGAACTTTGTTTAAAACATAACTGTGCTTTATTTAAAATAATAAAGTTTTTTTTTATCAATTAATGCTAAAATAATGTACAGTTGTTCATGGTGGTCATTGATTTGAATAGAAGCGAAGTTGAGAGGAAACTGCATGCATTAAGAAATTAGAGAGTCTGACAGTTGTTCGCAGCTGCTCTGAGGGTCTCTCTAGGTACTCCGACTTCCTCCATCTGTAAAACTGTCTGACATGATGTAGCCCTACTGAAAGGTGTTAAGTTCCAGTAAACAAATAACTAAACAATATTGATCCATTCTCAAAACTGAGATTGTTTATCAGTTCAAGTTTTGTATGTAACATTTGAATGAACCATAGAAAAATGGCAACCTCTTTTACACGTGAATAGATCAAAGTTTCTGAAATGAATTTTGTTGAAAATATTTGAGACTGTCAAAGGAACTGTTTTCCTGTCCCAAGAATAAAATATCGTGCATGAAAGCTGTATGGGTGTATTTGGGGCTTGCAAATATCCACCTGATTCACAGTTAATGGTTGTGCGCATTGATGTAACAATTTGTTTTTTTGTCAAACTCTTAAGTCATCTGTCAATTTGTGTGAGGAATGCGACGCTGTTATGACTATCTGGAACCAGTCCAGCCAGTATATAGCCCATCGCCTATGTTTAGGTTCAATCTGCTTGAATATTTCAGTTGGACGGAAAAGCAGCCAATTTAATTAAAAACCATTTATTTTTTTGAATCAACGCAAGAAATATTTCTCCATCGAAACTTGATCCAATCTTTGATGACAACACCAATACTATTGCAAATGTTTGTTAACCCTTTACCCAACGCAGACGATATCAAAATTTATTATTTTAAATATAATTTTTTTAAATTTTTCAAAAAATTTCAGCAAAACCATATCATGTGACCCCTCATTGGAACGAGCTCAATGAGCTCGTTCCAATGATGGGTCACATGATATGGTTTTGTTGAAATATTTTGAAAAATTTAATTTTTTCAATTGCTCAATTTGCATATTACACGGGCGGATGCGGGCGATTCGTTAGTAAAGGGTTAAATAATTATGAAGAGTCACAACAGCTCTAGTTTTATGAATACACCGCGTAGTTCCACAGTGTTAATATCCTGAGATTTTCAAAATAAATTAAATGCTTATTGGTGGGAATATCTATAAATGGAGCATGAAAGAATATATGTACATTATCTTTGTGAGTAAACAACATCACATCAAATCAGTGGTAGTCTGTGCTCAAAAAAAAGTGGATAAGGCCTAAGAAATTTAAGAATCTGTTTCTCAAACCCTCCCGCATGGTCATTTTGGCTGCTGCGTGCTCTTTTTTTAACCAATGAAAACTTAAAAAAAATAAAAATTAAATGGTTTATGTCTGATATTTTACCCAAGTTAATAAAATTGATAAATTTGTCCCTTGAGTGCAACAAGGTTTAGCATTGCAAAGCCTTCTTGCACTCAAGGGACGAAAACACCACCATCCATGCTATTCTGTAGATTATGAGGCCTAAAATGTAAACAAACCAAGGACATGAACTTTTGACTGCAAAGATTACAAAAATAAAAAATAAAATAAAAAAACCCTAAAAAATGCCTGCATGCAATTTTACAGAAATGTCCGGAGAAACAAATGATTTACTTTGTGAGGCATAATCAAATGACCAATAACGCTGAATTTCACTGGAGGCCTGAGATCATAGTTTTGTATCTCTTTCCGGTAAAGACAGTGTTATTTTATCGAAATAGATGCTCTAGGTTCCACTCTACAGTTTTGCACAAGGGTGAAATTCTAAACATAGGGCATGTGTTGAAACTAAGGCAATGTAAAATGGAGATATATTTGTAGTATCAGATATTTAATTACATGAGACTATCAGTTGGACAAGAGACTTTGAAGTTTTGATCCCAAAGTTGGAGTCTGATACATAGGGGTAAATGAATTATAGCAAACAGTGGCTTTGAAAAATTGGCTATTTTTTAAAATGTCATTTTTACAGGGGTTTGTTACCAGACACGTAACTAAAAAATGAAATGGACATATATAAAAATTTTGTTTTGCATTTTAGAGACTGGGGATGCTATGCTTCAGGGGGAGGTAGGTGGGGTGTTTTGGTAAATTCTGCTTTTGAGGCTGCTGGCCAGTGCTGGGTGGCTAAAAATGACTGGTTTCGGCATTTTTTTCACACAATTTTGCAGGTTGAAGTTTTGCCTTCGACAATAAATTCCACACACATTCAGATGGTTTATTTCTACTTAGAGAGTGTTATATGTTTTTTTGTGGATTTTGGAAAGGTAATACATGTTATGGATTAGATAACTAAGTTACAGAATATTTACATTTGAAGAGAGTGTATGGCATGTCATTTTTGGAAATGCCTGTAAAACTGTGGTGCGGAACCTTAGTTGAAAGGTTAGCCATCTTTCTGATGTCTTGGGCACTTCTAGATCAGTCTTCAGAAATACACCCCTCCACTATCAGGGCAGATGTGAAGGTGGTGGCAGAGTGCTTACGGCATTGGACATCAAAGCAAATGGTTCATGGTTCAATCCCCGCCAGGTGCACACAGTGTACTGCACATCGATAGCAAATCAGAAAATAAGCACTGTCATCTGCAAAATGAGGTCCCCAGAGGGTGACTTTAGTGATGCTAGTAGCATCACTAAATTTACCGTCTGTGAACCTCAGTCTGAATCAGGTTCTCAAAACTAAACAGAAAGAGGCACCCAGAGGATAAATTGACCCACTGTATGGATAGCAGCATCAAATTCACCCCTGGGGGACCTCATTTTGCAAATGTCAAGACTGCTTATTTTCAGGCCTGGTCGATGTACACTTATGTTAACCAGTGCCAACCAACGCCAACCATGCTTGTGCGTTTGGGAGTCTGACAGTTGCTCTCCGCTGCTCGGTGCTTCATCTGTAAAACTGTCTGACACGAGGAGACCCTGGCTGTTAAGTGTCTTTAAACTCTAATAATAACTGGTAGAGGACTAAGTTATTTTTGGTCATTAAAATTTGTTCACATGTCTTTGCCTTGTTACAATTTAGGGGAGAGTGCCAAGAGGCACTCTCCCATAAATTGTAACAAGGCAAACCAATATAGACTAAGGAATTTCACTTCTAAGATAATATGAAGCACATCCACAGAATATGACACCTTTAGGCTGGGGTACCTGCTCTTCTATAAAAGCCATGATAGTGGCTTCTAGCACTCTACAAGTTAATTTAATAATAATAATACTGTATAGTACAGTACAGTTGCCATGGACTGATTGTAATCTACACATGGACAGTCTTTGCATGCGTTTACCAGGTGCTAAAATTAATCATCAACAAAATTTTAATTTATGAAGCACTGTATTAGACCCAGTGCTTTGTTAATTAAATTTGTGGTGAATATTCCTATAATTAGTGTTTGGAATCTAATAGTATTGCGTCTGTGTAAATATTGCCAGTCCAATAGCTGGTGTACTGTAGTAATAATAATAGTAATAATAATGTGGAAGTTCTCTAAAGTGGGAAACAGAGGTACAAAGACATATGTGACAAGAAATGAGAGCAGGAATATAACTATAGGGCACTTTGTTTCCTGAAAACGCTGGAAATAATTATACTTTGCTCATGTATTATCGCCTGGTAACAATTCTGCTCAAGTATTATCATCAAGTAAAAATATTTGGTATTGCAATCGTTTAGATTGTTTAAATCCCGCAGGTACTAACATTTTTGGAAACAGTGGAAACAATTTTTATGTGTACCCATACTATGTATGGTACACATAATGCCGGCATCCAGGGTGACCATCCGTCATTCGTCCATCCTTTGTCCATCCATCCTTTGTCCGTCCGTCTGTCCATCTATCCGTCCGTCTGTCCGGCCGGCGTCCGTATCCATTTCTTTGGCATTCGATAACTTGAAAAATATTGCTTGGATTGTCAAGTTACTTTATATTTGTGTTCAGGTTACTGATGTGCCGAGCTGTATAGTTTTTGGTGTAAATCGGATAATTTGAGCCTGAGATATTAACCCTTTATCCTTCAAATTGAAAATTCCTCCAATCCCTTTGGCATTCGATAACTTGAAAAGTATTGCTTGGATTGCCTAGTTACTTTATATTTGTTTTCAGGTTACTGATGTACTGAGCTGTATAGTTTTTGGTGTAAATCTGTTTTTTTGATCCTGAGATATCAACCCTTTATCCTTCAAATTGAAAATTTCTCCAATCCCTTTGGCATTCGATAACATGAAAAATATTGCTTGGATTGTCAGGTTACTTTATATTTGTGTTCAGGTTACTGATGTGCCGAGCTGTATAGTTTTTGGTGTAAATCTGATAATTTAATCCTGAGATATTAACCCTTTATCCTTCAAATTGAAAATTCCTCCAATCCCTTTGGCATTCGATAACTTGAAAAATATTGCTTGGATTGTCAAGTTACTTTATATTTGTGTTCAGGTTACTGATGTGCCGAGCTGTATAGTTTTTGGTGTAAATCGGATAATTTGATCCTGAGGTATTAACCCTTTATCCTTCAAATTGAAAATTCCTCCAATCCATTTGGCATTCGATAACTTGAAAAATATTGCTTGGATTGTCTAGTTACTTTATATTTGTGTTCAGGTTACTGATGTGCCGAGCTGTATAGTTTTTGGTGTAAATCTGATGATTTGATCCCGAGATATTAACCCTTTATCCTTCAAATTGAAAATTCCTCCAATCCCTTTGGCATTCGATAACTTGAAAAATATTACTTGGATTGTCAAGTTACTTAAAATTTGTGTTCAGGTTACTGATGTGCCGAGCTGTATAGTTTTTGGTGTAAATCTGTTATTTTGATCCTGAGATGTTAACCCTTTATCCTTCAAATTGAAAATTCCTCCAATCCCTTTGGCATTCGATAACTTCAAAAATATTGCTTGGATTGTCAAGTTACTTTATATTTGTGTTCAGGTTACTGATGTGCCGAGCTGTATAGTTTTTGGTGTAAATCTGATAATTTAATCCTGAGATATTAACCCTTTATCCTTCAAATTGAAAATTCCTCCAATCCCTTTGGCATTCGATAACTTGAAAAATATTGCTTGGATTGTCAAGTTACTTTATAATTGTGTTCAGGTTACTGATGTGCTGAGCTGTATAGTTTTTGGTGTTAATCTGATAATTTGATCTGGAGATATTAACCCTTTATCCTTCAAATTCCTCCAATCTCTTTGGCATGAGATAACTAAAAAAAGATCAATCCGATTGTCATGTTTCTTTATATATTTATTCAGGTTACTGATGTGCTGTGCTGTATAGTTTTTTATGTAAATCTGATAATTTGATCCGGAGATATTAACCCTTTATCCATCAAATTAGACACTCCACCAATCCATTTCTATATGTACTCATACCTTGTATGGTGTACATAATGTCAGCATCCGTGGTGGCCCTTCGTCATGCAGCTTTCTACTAGTTGCGCGTATGGGTACACATCTGACGATTTCATCGGCCTATTTTTAGAAAATGTTTAAAATCCTGCAAATACTAACATTTTGCAAACAGTGGGAATGATGGAAACAGTGGAAATGGTCAGTGGGAATGGTGGAAACAGTGGAAATGGTCAGTGGGAATGGTGGAAACAATGGAAAGGGTTGAAACAATATTTAGAAATGTTTAAATCCTGCAAGGACTAAAATTTTTGTAAATAGTGGATAAACATTGGAAATGTGGGAAAATGTAGAAAACAGTGGGAAATTGTGGAGACGGTGGCAGCTGCGGGAAACACTGGAAATGTCTGATTAAATGACCCAAGTCCCCTCCTCCATTTCCGCTGTTTCCAATGTTTCCACCGTATCCAATGTTTCAACCATTTCCAATGTTTCCACTGTTTCCAATGTTTCCATCATTTCCAAAGTCTTCAGAATTTTAGTACTTGGAGCATTTATGACTTATCATGTAAACACTGAAATAAATTTTAATACTAATTGTACTTACTGGAAAAAAAATAACAAAAATCTCATTGTTTCCAGTGTTTCCTGAAAACAAAGTGCCCTATAGTTATATTTCTGCTCTCATTTCTTACCATATTATACAAAGAACTGGCTGAACATTTTTCTCGTTCCATTTAAGTGTCTTTTGTAGGATTTTTAGATATAATCTTCAACTCGTCCCCAGTTTTTTTAGCGAAATTTACGAAACTTGTCCAGTATATTAGGTCTGGACCGAGCTTTAGTTCGGTCCAGACTTAATTTACTGAACTCATTTCGTGAATTTCATTAGATACACACTTAGTGCCGGGGAATCAAGATTTTTGCATGCATCAGGGAAATGACTCGAAACTGAATTGAATCGACTTCCCGCATTAATTCGTTGGCCAGGGTTTTACATCACTTCAAAGGATCCACGCTCTTCCATAAAACACTCAGATTAACATGTGATGTCTACCTTAGCCGCTGAAGTGACATGAAACTCTTGGCAACCATTGGATACAAATAGTCATAACGGGTTGGAAGTTTCCAAATTCGTCATGGTTTGAATTTTTAACTCTCCGAAAAAAATTCAGGAGATAAAGCTGTTGTGCTGTCTGTCTGTCTCTGTCAGTCTATCTGCAGACAGAGTTGGTTTTCACTCTTTAACTAAAATTCTGCTTGGCCGACTGGAACCAAACGTGTCATGTGGGTTAGGTATGGTGAGAAGAAGAACACTATTCATTTTGTTATCATTGTGCCAAAGGTGACCTTGAACTTTAATTTAATTTTTTTTTTATCAAAGTTGGTTTTCACTCTGTAATTAAAGTTCCACTTGGCCAACTGAAACTAAATTTGGCATCTGGGTTAGGTATGATGAGAGTAAGAACCCTATTTGTTTTGAGGTTATTGTGCCAAAGGTCAGGGTCACAATGACCTTGAACTTGAACATTTACCAGAGTTTGCTTCTCTAATTGAAATTTTGCATGCACGATCGGAACTTAACTTGGCTTATGGATTGAGCATGATGGAAGGAAAAACCCTTTTTATGTTGGGGTTAATGTGTCAAAGGTAAAGATTGCAGTGACCTTGTATTTAAAGTTTTATCCATCAGAGTTGGTTTTCACTCTCTAAGATGTTGTTTGCCTGATAGAAACCAAACAAAGCTTGTGAATACATAGATGATTATCTACTGTTCTGTAAGTAGGTATCATAATATTATCTCATGAGTGACTGCAAGGAAACATAAATGGTCTCCAGCGAATGAAAGCCTCTTGTGAAAACTTAGATTTACATTCTGTCACAAATGAGAAATTTCTGGTACCTACTCACAAACAGTAAGTATTGTTTTTATTATATACATTGCATTGTATTAAGTGTGTTTTTATTATATACATTGCATTGTATTAAGTGCAATTAAAACGTGTTTTAATTGCACTTGTCACACCAAAATGCCGAAACCCCGCAACGAAAAAGATCGACATTAATTGCATAAAGAGCCTCTCTTCCGGAGTGGTATTCCCTCATATCTATTATGGCCAGACATTCGTGTCCAGATGCTCTGGCTTTCACCGTGGACGCTCTGGCCTTCCTCCTGCACACCTGCAAGACACCACTACCATCACCCTACCCCTTGGACCCCTTAAACGTGAAGGGGTGCTTGTTTACTGTGTAAACAGACTCTGTTTGACTGGTAAAAAAGGAACCAATGCTTGGGATGGAAGTCCTCTAAAATGGGCAACATGGGTATAAACGATTGACTAAACTTGACTTTATATCCATGTTGTCATGATTAGCCATTGTGCAGAAATATGAAACCCTAAACACCAGTAAATTCGTGAAATAATTGTGACAGGATATTGAAAACTGTTTGTTAGACATTTTTTGCTTCAATTCGGCTTCGATGGACTGGTCACTTTCCCCAGGTGGGCAATATTTCCACGGACACAATAATATTAAATTCCAAACACTAATTATAGGAATCATCATCAAAGACTAAATTAATGAAACACTGGGTACAAACTGCTGCTTCATTTATTAAAAAGTTTGCTGATGATGTTTTTTATTACCTGATAAACGCTTGCATGGACTTCACTGCCCACGCGGGGACTAAGACCAATCCACGGTGACTGTACTGTATCTTATAAGGTGGCATATAACAATTTTTTTCTGTACAATAAAAGTGTTCCTAATTGGCAAAACTCACAATGCAATCCATATATCAGATAACACCGGAATGATCTTGCATTGTGCCTAAAGTTTTTTTTTAATTCAACATTTTATTCATACAAATTTATATTGTTGTCGTTTATTGGAGTGTCATAGTGAACTCTCTTATAATTGAAGACCCTGTGAGAACCCCAGGAAGTGAAGCAGTGCATGTTTACTGTGGTAAACAAGCGTTGTTTTACTGGTAAAATAGGACCCAGTCACCAATGCTTGGGTGGAAGTCCTCTAAAATGGCTCTACAGTTTTGCACTATTGCACAAGGGTGAAATTCTAAACAAAGGGCTTGTGTTGAAACTAAGGCAATGTAAAATGAGATATATTTGTAGTATCAGATATTTAATTACATGAGACTATCAGTTGGACAAGAGAATTTGAAGTTTTGATCCCAAAGTTGGAGTCTGATACATAGGGGTAAATGAATTATAGCAAACAGTGGCTTTGAAAAATTGGCTACTTTTTAAAATGTCATTTTTACAGGGGTTTGTTACCAGACAATTAACTAAAAAATGAAATAGACACATATAAAATTTTTTTTTGCATTTTAGAGACTGGGGATGCTATGCTCCAGGGGTAGGTAGGTGGGGTGTTTTGGTAAATTCTGCTTTTGAGGCTGCTGGGTGGCTGAAAATGACTGGTTTCAGCATTTTTTTCACACAATTTTGCAGGTTGAAGTCTTGCCTTTGACAAGACATTATTCCACACACATTCAGATGGTTTATTTCTACTTAGATAGTGTTATATGTTTTTTTGTGGATTTGGGAAAGGGTAATACATGTTATGAATTAGATAACTAAGTTACAGAATAATTACATTTGAAGAGTGTGTATGGCATGTCATTTTTGGAAATGCCTGTAAAACAGTGGTGCGGAACCTTAATTGAAGGGTTAGCCATCTTTCTGATGTCTTGGACACTTCTAGTTCAGTCGTCAGAATTACACCCCTCCACTATTAGTGCGGATGTGAAGGCGGTGGCAGAGTGTTTGCAGCATTGGACATCAAAGCGAATGGTTCATGGTTCAATCCCCGCCAGGGTGACTGCGTTGTGTCCTTGGTCAAGGCACTTAATCCTGATTATCCACGTGTGCACACGGTGTACTGCACATCGATAGCAAGTCAGAAAATAAGCAGACTGTCATCTGCAAAATGAGGTCCCCAGAGGGTGACTTTAGTGATGCTAGTAGCATCACTAAATTTACCCTCTGTGAACCTCAGTCTGAATCAGGTTCTCAAAACTAAACAGAAAGAGGTACCCAGAGGATAAATTGACCCACTGTATGGGATAGCATCATCAAATTCACCCCTGGGGGACCTCATTCTGCAAATGTCAAGACTGCTAATTTTCAGGCCTGGTCGATGTACACTTATGTTAACCAGTGCCAACCAACGCCAACCATGCTTGTGCGTTTGGGAGTCTGACAGTTGCTCGCCGCTGCTCAGTTGTTCTCACCTGGTGCTTCATCTGTAAAACTGTCTGACATGAGGAGACCCTGGCTGTCAAGTGTCTTTAAACTCTAATAATAACTGGTAGAGGACTAAGTTATTTTTGGTCATTAAAATTTGTTCACATGTCTTTGCCTTGTTACAATTTAGGGGAGAGTGCCAAGAGGCACTCTCCCATAAATTGTAACAAGGCAAACCAATATAGACTAAGGAATTTCACTTCTAAGATAATATGAAGCACATCCACAGAATATGTCATCCTTAGGCTGGGGTACCGTCTCTTCCTATAAAAGCCCTGATAGTGGCTTCTAGCACTCTACCAGTTAATAATAATAATACTGTACAGTACAGTACAGTTGCCATGGACTGATTGTAATCTACACATAGACAGTCTTTGCATGCGTTTACCAGGTGCTAAAATTAATCATCAACAAAATTTTAATTTATGAAGCACTGTGTTAGACCCAGTGCTTTGTTAATTAAATTTGTGGTGAATATTCCTATAATTAGTGTTTGGAATCTAATATTATTGCGTCCTTGTAAATATTGCCAGTCCAATAGCTGGTGTACTGTAGTAATAATAATAGTAATAATAATGTGGAAGTTCTCTAAAGTGGGAAACAGAGGTACAAAGACATGTGGCAAGAAATGAGAGCAGGAATATAACTTTCGGGCACATTGTTTCCTGGAAACACTGAAAACACTGGAAACAATTATACTTTGCTCATGTATTATTGCCTAGTAACAATTCTGCTCAAGTATTATCATCAAGTAACAATATTTGGTATTGCAATCATTTAGAATGTTTAAATACCGCAAGTACTAACATTTTTGGAAACAGTGGAAAGAGTGAAAACTGTGGAAACAATATTTAGAAAATGTTTAAATCCTGCAAATACTAACATTTTGCAAACAGTGGGAATGATGGAAACAGTGGAAATGGTCAGTGGGAATGGTGGAAACAATGGAAAGGGTTGAAACAATATTTAGAAATGTTTAAATCCTGCAAGTACTATAATTTTTGTAAATAGTGGAAGAAACACTGGTAATGTGGTAAAATGTAGAAAACAGTGGGAAATTGTGGAGACGGTGGCAGCTGCGGGAAATGCTGGAAATGTCTGATTAAATGACCCAAGTCCCCTCCTCCATTTCCACCGTTTCCACCGTATCCAATGTTTCAACCATTTCCAATGTTTCCACCGTTTCCAATGTTTCCATCATTTCCAAAGTCTTCAGAATTTTAGTACTTGGAGCATTTATGACTTATGTAAACACTGAAATAAATTTTAATACCAACTGTACTTGCTGGGTTGTTGGGGAAAAAATAAAAATCTTATTGTTTCCAGTGTTTCCTGAAAACAAAGTGCCCTATAGTTATATTTCTGCTCTCATTTCTTACCATATTATACAAAGAACTTGCTGAACATTTTTCTCGTTCCATTTAAGTGTCTTTTGTAGGATTTTTAGATATAATCTTCAACTCGTCCCCAGTTTTTTTAGTGAAATTTATGAAACTTGCCCAGTATATTAGGTCTGGACCGAGCTTTAGTTCGGTCCAGACTTAATTTACTGAACTCATTTCGTGAATTTCATTAGACAAACACCTAGGGCCGGGGAATCAAGATTTTTGCTCGCATCAGGGAAAAGACTCGAAACCGAATCGAATCGACTTCCCTCTTTAATTCATTGGCCAGGGTTTTACATCGCTTCAAAGGATCCATGCTCTTCCCTAAAACAATCAGATTAAAATGTGATGTCTACCTTAGCCACTGAAGCAACACTAAACTCTTGCCAACCATTGGATACAAATGGTCATAACAGGTTGGAAGTTTCCAAATTCGTCATGGTTTGAATTTTTATCTCCCCCCAAAAAATTCAGGAGATAAAGCTGTTTTGCTGTCCGTCTGTCTCTGTCAGTCTATCTGCAGACAGAGTTGGTTTCCTTTAACTAAAATTCTGCTTGGCCGACTGGAACCAAACGTGACATGTGGGTTAGGTATGGTGGGAAGAAGAACCCTATTCATTTTGTTATCATTGTGCCAAAGGTGACCTTGAACTTTAATTTTAGTTTTTAGTCAAGTTTTGACGAAGTCAAACTCGACTTATAATTTGATGAAGTGGCTGGCCGGCATCGAGTGGAGGGCGGCAGGCAGCGGCGTAAACAATTGGTTTCCGGCAATAACTTTAGTTCTATTTGATGCACCTTTACCAAAATTATACCAAAGGTTACCCTATAGGAAAGGAAGACACCTATCGATTTCAGAGTCTTGCGCCCCATGGTCAAGGTCACTGTTACTATAAATAGAATATTTTGTGACAAATTGGTTTCCAGGCAATAACTTTAGTTCTATTTGACGCACCTTTACCAAACTTATACCAGAGGTTACCCTATAGGAAGGGAAGACACCTATTGATTTTGGAGTCTGGGACTCCAAGTTCAAGGTCACTGTTACTATAAATAGAATATTTTGTGACAAATTGGTTTCTGGGCAATAACTTTAGTTCTATTTGACGCTCCTTTACCAAACTTATACCAGAGGTTACCCTATAGGAAGGGAAGACACCTATTGATTTCGGAGTCTGGGGCCCCAAAGTCAAGGTCACTGTTACTGTCAATAGAATATTTTGTGACTAATTGGTTTCTGGGCAATAACTTTAGTGCTATTTGACGCACCTTTACCAAACTTATACCAGAGGTTACCTTATAGGAAGGGAAGACACCTATTGATTTCGGAGTCTGGGACTCCAAGGTCAAGGTCACTGTTACTATAAATAGAATATTTTGTTACAAATTGGTTTCCGGGCAATAACTTTAGTTCTATATGAAGCACCTTTACCAAACTTATACCAGAGGTTACCCTGTAGGAAGGGAAGACACATATTGATTTCGGAGTCTGAGACTCCAAGGTCAAGGTTGCTGTTGCTACAAATAGCTTATTTCTTCAGAATTTAATGTCAAAACTCGACTTCTGGATCTCTGATCCTCTTGCTGGATTTTTTTTTTATCAAAGTTGGTTTTCACTCTGTAATTAAAGTTCCACTTGACCAACTGAAAGTAAATTTGGCATCTGTGTTAGGTATGATGAGAATAAGAACCCTATTTGTTTTGAGGTTATTGTGCCAAAGGTCAGGGTCACAATGACCTTGAACTTAAAACATTTACCAGAGTTTGCTTCTCTAATTGAAATTTCGCGTGCACGATCGGAACTTAACTTGGGCTTATGGATTGAGCATGATCAAAGGAAGAACCCTGTTTATATGTTGGAGTTAATGTGTCAAAGGTGAAGATTGCAGTGACCTTGAATTTAAAGTTTTATCCATCAGAGTTGGTTTTCGCTCTCTAAGATGTTGTTTGCCTGATTGAAACCAAACTTAGCATGTGGATCGGGCATAATAAGAGGAAGACCCCTATGTATTTTTAGGTCATTGTGCCAAAGGTCAAGGTCACAGTTTTATCGTTTGGAGCGAGTTCGGTTCTCTTAATTATTAAAATTATGCATTCCTGATCAAAATCTAACTGAGCTTGTGGGTTGCACATGATGAGAGGAAGAATCCTACATATTTTTCGGTAATTTTGCCAAAGGACAAAGTGACCTTGAACTTAGAATTTTATTTGTCCTGATCGAAACCAAACTTGACATGGCATCAAAACAGGTAATCTTATCTGTATTATTTGAGTAAATACTACCAACAGTGGCTGTGTTAATTTAATGTAATATATTACCAAGGTTACAGTATCAGGGTGATTTTTTGGGGGGTTGGGGGGAGAAAGGGGATTGGCCACCTCAGGTGGCTGCCTCTTGTTTCAAATAACCGGGATTGTTTCAGAATGCATAGATATAAACACTTGGCTAAACTTGACTTAATACATTTGTTGCGGTCATGATATAGCCATAGATTCTGAAGGGCACCATATACATTAATAAAGAAGAGCACACTTGTTCTGTTATGAAAGTTTTAACCCATCTGTCGCATGATTTACAAATGTTCTGGTCCATATATTTTTTTACATCCAAATCATGTTCCTTTTTTACAACTTCTTCAATTATGCTAGGTAAGTTCGCACACAGCTGTGTTTGTATGAGTTGAGTTCACTTTCAGCATCTATGACTGCAAGTCACTTTCCACATCCACCGTTACAAAGTGATGGCTAAACAACACCATGCTTATTGAGCTCTTACTAATTTTTTGCTCCGAGTTAGGTAGGGTTGCATTGCATTTAGGAGCATTTTCAGAATCTACGGCTATATTTGTTTACTGGGGGGGTTGTGTTCTTATCTTATTAATTTAATACTATGTTTGATAATTTTGTGTATATGTTTCCATGTTTTAGTGTTGAGGTCACTACTATCATCTGTGCACTCTAAGATCAGTTGGGTCAAGAATTTACCCAAATTAACAGGGTTGAGTGAATAACGTGGGCAGCATAGGTATTTGGGTTCATATTCACTCAGCCCAACTGATTTGGGTTGATTTTTAACCCAACTGATTTAGAGTGTGGTATGTTGAAAACTAAGGTCACTCCCAGTAACTCTGCCTCTTGTTACTGAGATGCTATTGAGATTTCAAGTGTCCCTTTTTAGGACTCTCTTAAATTTTAGTTTAGATTTATTCATGTATTTGGTGTCCGTGGTCTCTTTTAGAAGCTTAGGCTATATCATAATTTCAGCATGAATGGTATTTCTCTTTACCGGTGTTTAAACAGTTTGGCATCACTGAATTTTTCTCGATAACTGTGTTCTTTTCATCGTACTTCGTTTCCTGCAGGAACCTTGGGAAGTAGAGCGATGCTTGTTTACTGTGTTAACAAGTTCTGCTTTACTGGTAAAATAGGACCAAGAACCAATGCCAGGAGTGGAAGTCCTTTAAACTGGGCATCATAGGTATAAATGATTGGCTATACATTTACTTGACTTCATCCCTGGGGTCAAGATATAGCCCAAGATGCTGAAAGTGACCTTGAACACCAAAAAATATAATAATTAGACCTCATATCCCCATAAATAAAGATATTTTTTACCAGAATAATGCCCTCGTGAAAACCCCAAGAAGTGATGCAGTGCTTGTTTTTTTGTGGTAAACAAGGTCTGCTTTGCTAGTAAAATAGGACTTGGAACCAACTCCTAGCATGAAAGTCCTCTAACGTGGGCAGCATAGGTATAAACAATTGGCTAAATTTGACTTCATCCCTTTTCTGTGGTCAAGATAGCCGAAGATGCTGAAATTGACCTTAAACATCAATAATTTTTTTTAAAAATTCAGTGGTCATTTCGTAAGGTTTCCATGGTGTGATACAGCCGGGCATTACATATCGCAATGTTACTTCAGCTGAGCCTCTTTATTTCTTTAGCAGACTTCCGCATTCTGTTGCTTATATTTGTAATGGCGAAGATTCACAGAGATGTATCAAAATGACACACAAAGCCCAATAGCTGCCATGCTTTAACTGGTGAATCGATTTGAAATATATACCACACCAGTGATTGGTGATTGGGGTGTGACGATGAGCAAAAAAACATGTTTATTCAGCATAATAAAAAAATGATGACCTGGTTTGGGAGGAACAGTGTGGATTGTCTCCCTTCGAGTCAATCTGTAGTGTTCAATCTCAGGCTTGGTCATCTTTTTTTCAAGTCTGTGCAAATCAATTCCCCAAGTTCATGATAGGCTTCACTATGGGAGCCTGAATTTTAACTTGGTGCAGTGTGATGAAAAATCTTCTTCAGATCCACCGGTCCGAATCTTATGATATTCGATATACTCTGAAATTAATTGCGTTAAAAATTAACCCAAATCAACTGGGTTCAGTGAATATGAACCCTATTGGGTACTCTGATTTTGAGTTGACTTTCAACCCAGCTGATTTTGGAGTGTATACAGCATAATACTTAAGAGGGTCAAATTCAAGTTTGTTTTTAGCTCACTGAAGGGAGCTAAACTTACCACTTCCCGTCCGTCGTCCGTCTGGCATCGTGAACATTTTTCAAACGACTTCTCTGAAACCGCTATGTCGATTTGCTCGAAACTTGGTATGGATGTTCATTACCATGACAATTCAAGTTTGTTCAAATGAAATGGACATGCCCACTTGAGGCCCCATAGGGGGCATAACTCCGATAGCACCCTATATATATTAGAGAAATTACCAAAAAATCTTCTTCTCCCGCACAAGTGGGCACAATCATTTGATATTTGGTATACAGCATTATGGGGTGGATCTGATTCAAGTTTGTTCAAATAGGCCTCCTGGATTCAGATTTGGGCTCAGTATAGAAGCCCGAATTCGAACTTGGTGCATTTCTGGCAAATTTTTAAAAAAATCATCTTCTCAGATCCAGCAGGCAGAATCTTTTGATATTTGGTATGCAACATTGTGGGGTGGATCTTATTCAAGTTTGTTCAAATCAGCCCACTGGATTCATATTTGGGCTCACTATAGAAGCTCGAATTTGAACTTATGTTCTGTCTTCCATCATTCTGGGTCGTCTTATGTGTGTTGTGCCTCAGTCAGATTACATGAGGGTATTCTCATTTAAGTAAGACATTCTTAGTAAGTCATCTGGAGAAGGTTGAAGGACATCTTAAATCTGAGTTATCCATCCTTTGAATATTGTCTGTTCATCAAAAATATCCTATCGTATTCATAACATTATAATAGCTGTGTGGATTTCACAAAACTTGACCCAACAGTGAAGGACAGAGGGATGGTGTTTTGTGCAGCACCATCAAGTCCACTGACAGAGGTGAAGGTCACATGATTATGAATAACTTTATAAAAATTGGGTAGATTTTGATGCAATTTCACAAAAGTACGAAAAAAATAAAAATAAAATAAAATAAACTATCTGTCCATCATTCTGTTCGTCTGTTTGTTAGCTTTCTGGAAACTTGTCTTAATGAGAAATCCATCATAATGGCTGGGGGATTTTACCATAATACCACACAAGCCAGTGACAAAGGAAAGGTGTGTTACGCATCAACATCAGATCCAAAGGATAAAAGGTCAAGGTCACATAATTATGAAAACTCAAATTTTATTGAATTCCAAAGTTTACAGAATATTTTCATGTCAGTTGTATATCTGCCCAAGTCAATATTATTTCCTGAGAGTTGTTAAGCAACTAATTCAACACAAGTTATTTTATTTTAGAAAATAGACACATAGGGCATGAGTAGGGGGTATCAGTGTGCTAGCTGTCAGTTTGTCTCGTTTCCTTAAGGTCCCACTAGGATATATTTGCTTAGCTGGGTGCTGCTTTCGAAAGACATAAAAAAAATATCTTTATATAAAGGTTTTGGATACTTATGTACTAATTGAATGTAAACAATGAATTCTTATTATAATCTTTCATGATCTTTATATAGTTATATGTACAGTACGTGGAGAGTGTATTATCACTAAACCACTCGCAGAGTGGAGATTCCACCCAAGCAATAATTGCAAATTTGTTGCAAAGCATAACCAGCACCAGCAAAGTTTCAGCCAATGGACCTCCGGGTTAAACCCGGAGGTCCTTGGCTGAAACATTGCTTGTGTTTTTTGTCGATATGTACAAAATTTGAAAGTTATAGCTTGGGTGATAACTACACTCCACGGGTGATATAGTTACAATACACTCTCCACGTATTGTGTACTTGATATTGAGATACACACACACACACCACACATATACACACATCCCCACCACACACATACCCACCCCCTACATACAAATATAATATAATGTATTATAAATATACAGTTATAAATTATTATTATATAATAAACTAGAGGACAGATATTTTCCTGTTGACAGGTGTACCTACATGATGTATCTACAGGAAGGATATCCACCATTTATTTTATTTACTTAGTAATTTAATTACTGTCTAATAATACTTTAAACACCCCCCTCCCCCCCCCCCCCCTTCAATGCATGATGTGGCAGGGATTAACTCTTTGAATCCCCACAGGAACCCCAGGAAGTGAAGCAAAGCTTGTTGACAGTGGTAAACAAACTCTGTTTGTTTCACTGGTAAAATAGGACCCAGTCACTAATGCTTAGGTGCACGTCATCTAAAATCGGCAACATGTGTATAAACGATTGACAGACCTTGACTTTATTTCCATGTGGTCATGATAAGCCATTGTACAGAAGTATGTGACCTTAAACACCAATAAATAAATAAATCTTCTTAACTCTTTGAATGCTGCTGGTGGATATTCCTGTCCAGCACAGGGTTTCTTTTGTCAATGGAATAAGTATATCACCCTGAAAATTGAATGGATTTTTCACCAAGGATTTCTTATTTCACATTTGGATTAATTTTTCATCAAATCTTGTCACAGCTGCTGCATAGCAGTCATGACCAGATTTGATGAAAAATATCTTGAAAATACTCGGGGGTGGGGTCGCAAAAACATGTCAGGATACAAGGTCCGGATGGGTGGGTGGGTCCTAGACCCAAAGTGCAGTTTTTGCCAGTGTCATGCAATTCTTTGCCAAATATAATTTTACAGACAAGTAATTACAACCAAAGTGAATTCAAGTGCTTAGATTCATAATTTAAAACAGAATAGAGCATTGATAATGTGTTGGGGGCTCCATGTTAGAATTTTTTCCCCATGTTTTACACTTCATTAGGAGGTGGGTCCTGTTCTGGGTATGGCAAAGATTTGCAAAACAAAAAAGTGATTCCCAGCTATTTGGTGTTGATTTCCACTCCTTTATATTTCTACTAAGGCAGTCGGCCTCTTATTGGTTCTTTATAGCTCCTATTATTTGATGATTCTGTAAGCCCCAGGGTGCCTCATGCCATTGGTCTAGTGTGCTTCCATGTATGGAACAATTGGAAAGATTGATAGAATAAAAATATTGATTGTGGAAAACATGTATAATTTCAAGGTAAATATGATTCTAGTGACACTAACATAAAAAAATAAATAAGAGGCAATTCATCTCAGACAAGCCACCCTGGCATGGGTCAAAGAACTTCAGTATTAGGTCTCTCTCAGACCAGCTGTACAAACTAAACATTTAACCGAAAAGTAATGAAATGAAAAACAACTATTTCTTGTGGACAGTTGAAGATATCCAGGTAGGAACAATATATTTTGGGCAGGGCTTCTTGGTGGTGGGAGTCGACTGGTGTCTGAACAGCATAGACATGTTGTACATAGGGGTAAGGGTTGTGTTGCTTGGAACATGAATGGGTGTATATCTGCAATTCAGTTGGTGGAGGTGGGTTCCAGTGGTTCTTGGGGGTCTGATACTGCATTTCCGTTGTGGCTTCATATGCAGAGAGATTGTTTTGGGGCCATCTGTGGCTAGGGATGCCTTGGATGCCCAAGAGCAGGGCTGGGATATCGGACAAGTTGGTTTGCAGTACCTTTCATGTTTGGGAAAAGTATTTATTTATTTTTTTTTTTTTGATTTAGGTAATTTGAATACTTCGTTAAACAGAATTTATAAATTGGGGGTGGGTCCCCAATTGTCTTTGAGGAAAACGTGAGTGTGTGTGGGGGGGGGGGGTCGTCCAAGACATGACATGACCGGCAAAAATTTGCATTCCAGGGGCGGTGGGTCCCAAAAATTGAAAATGTAAAAAATTCCACCCTGTATCCGTAATTTTGGACCTGACCCCCCCCCCCCCCTCCCCTCTGGGTGGGTTCAGAATTAAAACCTCTGCGTGGTTAACTCTGGGCTTCTTGGAAGGTGTGCTCATCGTGTACACATTCTTTGGAAGCCTCTATAATCAATTAGAATTAGGACAGTGGTCCCCTTCAGTTTCTACACAACTTATGTATTTATTTTTGGGGGTTTAATGACACTTTCAACAGCCAGGGTCACTTCGTCTCAGACAGTTTTATGGGTGGAGGAATCTGGAGTACCCAGAGAGAACTAATTTCCGGATTTTGGTCCAAAAAGTCCCCCCGAACCTCAAATTTTCAGGATAAAAAAAAAAATTTTTTGTCTTAAAATTGACCGAAATGCATAAAAAACAAAAACAAAATTCCGGATTTTGGTCCAAAATTTTCTAAGTCCCACCCGGACCCCAAATTTTCGGTGTAAAAAAAATAATAAAAATTTGTTTGTCTTAAAATTGACAGAAACGCATAAAAAAAAAACAAAAAAAAAAATTACGAATTTTGGTCCAAAATTTTCTAAGTCCCACCCAGACCTCAAATTTTCATGGTAAAAAAAAATAATATTTTTTTTGTCTTAAAATTGACCGAAATGCATAAAAAACAAACAAACAAAAATTTCCGGATTTTGGTCCAAAATTTTCTAAGTCCCACCCGGACCCCAAATTTTCAGGGTAAAAAAAAAGAAAAAAAATGTTGTCTTAAAATTGACCGAAATGCATAAAAAGCAAAAAAAAAAAAATTCCGGATTTTGGTCCAAAATTTTCCAAGTCCCACCCGGACCCCAAATTTTCAGGGTAAAAAAATTTTTTTTTTTTTGTCTTAAAATTGACTGAAACGCATAAAAAACAACAAAAAAATTCCAAAATTTCGAAGTCCAGAACGAAGCCTCAAATTTTCAGCCTAAATATAAACCCAGGGACTTGGCTTGACCAAACTTGAATCTCACCCCTCTAAGGATGTTGCATACCAAATATCAAAAGATTCTTATTGGTAGATCTGAAGAAGAAGATTTTTAAAGAATATTCCTCATACTGTACTAATTTAAACATTTGGGCTCCCATAGAGAGCCCAAATATGGACCCAGGGAATTGATTTCAATAAACATGTGAAACAATCTTCCAAAGATATTATATGTGAAATTTGAAAGCTTTTGGAGCAGTGGTTTGGGAGAAAAGTAGTCTTACACGTTTTTCCCCCATTACCCACAGTGTTAAAAAATGCTGATTCAGGACTTTTACAAAGTCCCCCAAAAAGTACCCCATGATAAAACAGATAGCAATTTTTTTTTTACCATTCCATTTTGTTGGTCCCAAGGAAGCTTCACGCCAAATAAGAATTCTCAGTGCCGTGTAGTTTTGGAGGTATGGGCGTTTTAATTTTTTTCTATTTTTAGCTCCTGCGGTTCCCATGGGGCGACGGGAACAAAAATTTGGGCATAAATTAAGTACTTATGACCCAAAAAGCCCTCATATCAAATTTGGTTCAAATCTGCCTCTCGGTTTGGAAAACAGAAATGTTGGAAGTGGCAAAGATTCTTGCCCCTCCCATAACGAAGGCAAATAATGCCTGACAAACTTCTCTTGAACAAACTTGATTCTAAACCTCAAAAGGACTCTGTATACCACATATCAAGTCTCTGCTGCTGGTAGTTCATTAGAAGATTTTCAAAATATTTGGCCATTTTTCCCCCACACCTCTGCTCAATATGAGCCGAAACCTAATTTGCATAAAATCAAAATGCCCCTATATAACCACTACTTACATGAAATTTAATTAAAATGTGGCCAGTGGTTTAGGAGAAAGAGGCTCAAACACCACCTTCACGCAGGACGACGGACGACGAATGATAAAAGCTCGCCCTGACTTTCAGTCAGGTGAGCTAAAAAACCCGATTGTCTTTATTTTGGGCCCCCATATGAGGTTCCGTCATTTTAAAAGTCGGTAATGGGCGAAAGCATTAAAAAAAGTCTTCTAGAAAATAACCTTTTCAAAATCTAACATACAGTACGATCGCCGTTGACTGGTCACTTCCACGGGAAGGCAATATTCCCACGGACGCAATAATATTAGATTCCAAACACTAATTATAGGAATAATCATCAAAAAATAAATTAATGAAGCTGAAGGTACAACCCTTAGTTTCATTAATCAAAATTTTGCTGATGATCATTTTTATTACCCGGTAAACGCATGCGTGGGCATCACTGCCCACGCGTGGATTACGACCAATCCACGGCGACTGTACTGGAATGGATGTATGCTACACTCTAAAATCAGTTGGGTTAAAAATCAACCCAAATCAACCGGGTTGAGGGAATATAAACAGTTTGGTTCATATTCACTCAACCTGTTGATTTAGGTTAATTTTAAACCAACTGATTTTAAAGTGTACGTGCATGTAAAAGGTTTTGAACCACCGCATACATTTCGATGTAAATGACAAAGCTAAATTATTTATTGACAAATGAGTGATTGTTTCCAGGCTCAAGTCTATGAATTCCCCGATATCCAGACTGCCTTCAGAACCGGGCCGCGAATTTGTCGTTCCCGGAATTAAACCTATGTGTGTTCAACCTGGGACTCAATTGACCGAAGACTTCCCTTGCATTTGTTACGGGGGGTTTTCACGGGATTAGAAGAATTATATCGGTGTGGAAACGCCGTTCAGTGTTAACCTTTTCAACACGGTGTGCATAAATTTTGGCGTGAAGAAAAAATAGGTAGTGAGCGAGAAAGCGATACAAAGAGAAAATCCGAAGCGAGGTTCGGTAGTAATTTAATTCAACAGCTCGACAGAGCTGTTGGATTAAATTATTACTGAACCTCCCAATAAACAACAAATCGTCCCCTGAGTTCCAATGTGTTCTATGTGCCTACTGTCACATAGAACACATTGGAACTCGGGGGACGAAATGGTGTTGGCCATTTCGCCGTTGACAGCATTGACTGAGATGATACCTTCCAGGGCGCCAGCGTTGAAAGAGTTAAACTCACTATTCACGTACATCTACTGAACTTTACACAATCTTTGTATTAAACTCACTATTCACGTGCATGCACTGAACTTCACACAATCTTTGTAAACTCATTTTGTAAAATGCGTTTGTTATTACTTAAATTTAAAATTATTGTGTTTGTTGACCATAGTTGTTTTAATCAGTAGTTTATTAAAGGTTAGAAAGACTGACGTTATTTTTTGTTATTTTTCTTTTCTTTTTTTTTTGTTGGGGGGGGGGGGGGGGTGGGTAGGTGGTAATGCTCGACGTTTATGAGTTCTCCGATAGCTCGTTACTCGGGCCCTGTAAAACGTTACGCAGACGGTATATCGTCTTGCATTCACAAGTGGGACATATCTGGTGTTTCGTCTTCCATAGAGTGTGTTCACTGACCTCTACAAAAGAGAATGCCCTATAAATTTGCTTTGTAACGCGTTGATACATTACTCATCAAAGCTATTACCGTTAGGTATCTACCGTTAGTATTTACCGTTAGGTATTTACCGTTAGTATTTACCGTTAGGTATTTACCGTTAGGTATTACGCAACAAAGTGTTACGCAAGAAATCAATTACGCAACAAAGTGTTACGCAAGAAACCTATTACGCAACAAAGTGTTACGCAAGAAATCGATTACGCAACAAAGTGTTACGCAAGAAACCTATTACGCAACAAAGTATTACACAACAAAGTGTTACGCAACAAAGTATTACACAACAAAGTGTTACGCAACAAAGTGTTACACAACAAAGTGTGACACAATGACACAGTAATCTATTGAATACTTGAAATGGGTTAGTGGCTTATTTTGCTTCACGCTCAGTCGGTCTGATGTAATTAAAGGGATATAACTGGAAAGAGAAATAACACAGGATTTCTGAATTTATAAATTTTATTCAAGTGCCATCTCTATATTTTCAAATTAATGAATTGAAAAATACATTTATAAATAAATTTTACATGTTATTTAACCCCGTGTTCAGAGGGGCATATACAGGGTGGGGATTTACTCACAAATGCTCATTTTCCACATACAAAATGCAGTCTGACTCCTCGCACTTGAACTGGTCGAGTGCTGGAAGCCCATTTTGGGCTTTCTCTGCCGGCACCACATTTAAAGGCTTCATATTCTGTGGATGTGTTTCATATTACCTTTGAAGTGATATTTTATTTGTTGCGATTTGCCTGGTTACAATTTATGAGAGAGAGCTCGACACTCTCCCATAAATTGTAACAAGGCAAAGATGCTCAAAACAATTCTAAGGACCAAAAATAATTTAGCACTCTATCAGTTAAACTTCCATACTGGGCTATCCCATCAGGGTTTAAGGCTAGATTTGGTGATATGTTCACCGTTCATAGAGCCTGGCTTATACACAACGCTCTTGTCCCTAAAAAGGGTGGGCAATTCATAAAAAAAAACACAACAAAAAACACGTGGGTGAGGGTTATAGGTATATGTGGCACCTATGTCACACGTCAACAGTGTGAGGTGGTATTTGGCAAGCTGCGCAGAGTTTTGTTTACAACTCGTACACGTCTTTACCTCTCAACAAAAACATGTAGGGATAGGTGGATCAGAAGGAAATACAGGCAATTAAGTACTCGTGCAAAATGCAGGAAGAATAACCTTTGATGTTGAATACATAAGTTGAATTCAGTTCACAGTTACTCCAAGGTCGGCGATAAGCTGTGAATTGCCAACTGTTAGAGGGCGAGGTGCAGTTAGTGGATCTGAATGGCAGGATAGGTGCCCAATGCTCTGAAATTACAGAATGGTTGCGCTGGCAAATCCAATTTGGAATGAGGACACAACCTTTTGATTTCAAGTCAGGGTGACGTTGGAAGGCTGACTACCGAGCGCATCCTTAAGTCTGTGCTGTTAAGACGGAATTCTCCACAACAGAAATGGATTAGAGGAAGAGTTTAAATACAGGAAGGAGAACGCAAGTCTAATTTTATGGAGAGGAATGTTAGGGAGAGATGGTAAATATACTCTTAGCTGGATATATACTCGACAACCTTGCAGGAAAGTCGTCAGATGAAGTACACGGAACAATTAAGGGCGAGCGGTATTACTTGCCACCCCACTACTCAACACGAGTCAGTTTCCTACTTTAAGGAATGGCTGGGAGTGGTTAATACGCTATATTGACAGGACAATGCAGACTTTTCTGCCAGCAAGTCAGGCTGAAGAGGTGTTCGTCTGATGCCACTCCTTCCTTCCAAACTTTATTGTTCAGGTTAAGGAAAAGGACAAGCGCGCAACGACTATTTACACTGGGGAGGACACCGACTTTTTGGTGCACCATTACATGAGGCCTTCTGTTGATGGGGATAGAAGCATGTTGCAAAACAAAAAAAAACATTGTAGAGGACAGTCCATTGCTGGGGGCAGGGAAGACATTTTTTGTCAATTGGCCGGGTGAGGTCGGGCCCTCACCTGAGAAAGAATGGACAAGCCCCATCGGATGCTATCTCGCCAAGTGTGGCAGGTTATATGAAATTGCACCAGTTGACCCATACAAACTATATAATTCAGGGGTATGCGTGCCAGCCCCCCCCCCCCCCCCCCCCCCACTGGGATTAAGTGTAAGAAAACAATGGAAACAGGCGTGGAGGGGGTTACAGAGCGATATATGTAGGATCAACCTTTGTCTTCAGGGAAGTAGGAATGATGTTTGAGGGAGCAGTAAAGTCGAGGAATTCCTACAAGATACTCGAGAGATGATGCCGTTCGGGGATGGAGACAACCCATTTGTGGACTCTTGAGCTGGGGAGGCGGATTTGTTCGAAATTCCTAAAGCATTATATAAAGATGTACGGGGGGGGGGGGGGGGGGGGTCTGCATTCCGGAAGGTAGCAGCAAACTTTTTAGTGTAGGAGAGACTAGTGACTTTACTGGGGGTAAATATAAACATCACAGGAAGAGGCATCTACCGAAACCACACAAATAAATTGATTCTGGAGGGGAAGCGAATCCTTTACCAAATGAAACTTATAGGGAGAAATAGTTTCAATAAGGTTTTCGTGGGGAAAACCATTTGGGAAATGGTGGGTCTGCCAAGTATCACATACGGTACTCAAGTTGTACCTCTAAACCAGACTGTTGTCAAGAGCTTGGAAATCCTGCAGAACGATTGATAACATGGTCGAGTAATGCCGCAGCGCTAGAAACAATCAGGGGGAGCTTGGGTGGATGAGGACCAAGGACAAAATAGACCTATTAAAACTCGGTTATCTTAATTATTTGGTAAATCTCCTCGATAGCCGATGGTGTAAAGTAATGTTCCGGAGAACTTTCAACACAAATATCAAGACGGGGTGGATGGTCCAAGAGACGGAGCTAGTAGAAAACTACTCATTGCATGGAGATCTCGGACCTTAACGTTGGGGCAAACCAGGGTAAAACGGTCGTCAGAGAAAGGGTCATGGAGGATTGTAACCGTAATTGGCGAGGGGGGTCAAATCAAAGAGATCTTTGGGTGGCCTGCGTGAAAAAGTGAAGCCTGTTTTTTGACGGGTACTTTGATGGCACCTTGGGGGGGGGGGGGGGGGGGTCACTGTTGTTCAAGCTAAGGTCGCAGTCCCTGGAGCGCAGTGGAAAAATTGGGAAAAACAGTGAAAAGGAGTGCCAGATTTGTAATTTAGGCGTGGTGGAGACCCTGGAACACTTTTCTTCTAGAATGCCCAAAATACCAGTCTAAAAGAACAAGATTCACGGGGAGTATAATGGGGAAGTGGGATGGGAGAATGAAGATGAGGTTAGTGATTGCTGTATTCAGGAAGGTAGCAGCAAACGTCTTCGTGTAGGAGAGACGGGTGACTACGAGCATCTGGAGGTAATTATAAACATCACAGGAAGAGGCATCTACCGAAACCACACAAAAAATGATTCTGAAAGGGGGGGGTGGGGGGGGGGGGGGCGAATCCTTAACCAAATGAAACGTATAGGAAGAAACGGTTTCAATAAGGTTTTCGTGGGGAAAACCATTTGGGAAATGGTGGGTCTGCCAAGTATATCACATGGTACGGAAATTGTACCCCTAAACCAGACGGCTGTAAAGAGCCTGGAAACCCTGCAGAACGATGCAAGCCGATGGATAACGGGGCAGAGTAATGCCGCAGCACTAGTAGCAATCATGGGTGAGGTGGGGTGGATGTGGATCAAGGACAGGACAAACTTATTGAAACTCGGCTATCTTAATTATTTGATAAATCTCCCAGACAGCCTATGGTCTTAACTTCCATAAGTTTTTCAACTCAAATATCAAGACCGGGTGGATGGTCCAAGTGAGGAAAACTACTCATTGGAGATTTCGGACCAAGACGTTGGGGCAAACCAGGGTAAAAAAATCGCCAGAGAAAGGGTCATGGATGATTGTAACCTTAATATTGGGGAGAGGGGGTCAAACCAAAGATGTCTTTTTTTGGCCTGCGTGATAAAGAGAAGCCTGGTTTTGAAGAGTACCTTCATGACATCTTGGGGGGGGGGGGGGGTCGGGGGTCACGGTTATTCAAGCTGAGGTCGCGGTCCCTGGTGCTGATGAGAAAAAATGGTAAAAACAATGAAAAGGCGTGCCAGATGTGCAATTTGGGCGTGGTGAAGAGCCTAGAACAATTTCTTCTAGAATGCCCGAAATACCAGTCTAAAAGAATAAGTTTCACTGGGAGCATAATGGGGGAAGTGGGATGGGAGAATAAGGGACATGTGGTTAGTGGGAGACTCAAAGGAGAGGGTTAACATGCTAATCGAAGAGATTAGGAAGAATGGGGCAAGGGATGTTATCGAGCAGCTCGTCTCTTGAGTGTTGGGAGGAGAGAAGCGTGGGAATAAGGAGGCAGAAGGGAGTACAAGGGCAACCAAGGCCTTCTCACCCAAGGACTGCGACAAATCAGCGGCCGACCCTAGTATTATTAATGTAGGCAATCAGTGGGGCTTGAAAAGGAAAATATGGATGTTGATAGTAGTATGACTGAATAAATCCATTGCAATTCCCCACAAAGAATTGTCAGTTTATGAATGGAAAGGGTGCCATTGCAGGTAGTAATGGGCAGAGCCCCCACTCCCAAAACTGAAAAATAACTAGCTACGAGCAACAGGCATATTATGTTAGAAAAATTTATTTTGAGTTTAAGCCTTTTCCTAACCTAACGGCCAGTGCTTCATTGGGAACTAGTACACAGAGCCACCATGGGCAACCAGGATTAAGTGTCTTACCAAAGGACACCCACCACGCAGTTACTTCTGATGGGATCGAACAGAGGTCCTTTCGGTTTCAGTAACCACCGAGATATCCCGCTGCTTTCTGACCATACCATGTTATAATATGTATAAAGACACGTTTGGCAAATCGTTTATACCTATGCTGCCCAATTTAGTGGACATCTGCCTCAGGCGTTGGTTCCGGGTCCTATTTTACCAGTAATGCAGAACGTGTTGACCGCAGTAAGCACTGCTCCCCCGGGGGTTGAAACGAGGACATCAAGCCAATAAAACATGACTATTTACGACTGCAATTTGGCAACACTCAATATCCCGGAGCTATCCAAGGGAAAGTTGGTGACAGTAATCTCTTTCTAAAGTAAAAAGGTCAGTATTCGTTTCATCTGATACCTTATTTCAATTGGTGAAGGGTTTCAGAGAAATACTTTATGGATCGCATTTTTTTCCGTTGATAATTGAGTGACACTAGAGGTTTGTAATTGGAGTGTGCACGGTTAGGAATTCTCCGAAAGACGGACTATTTGGGGGACTCGAAAATGGGAGGTGAAGGTTTCGACTGGTAACAAATGCACACATTTTCTGCAAGAGGGTGAGGATATATATATGGTAGTATTGCTCTCATAGGTCACTCAGTCCGAAAAGAAGTGTGAGACTAGTAAAACATAGCGGGGTGGGCAGCAACTGAAGTATAAATGGTTGAACAACTCACCCATCTCAGAGAGGCGTAGGCTCGTAAGACAACCCTGAAGTCTCAACAAGCTAGCAGTTAATGACGAGACCAGTACACGCAAGCATGGGAACAAAATCCCGTTTCCTTAGGTCAAGGGTGGTTTGCACGGGTCCAGATACTGCAATCATTCACTTGAAAAGCCAACAATTATGTTATCAAGATGTCGGAGTTTGTAGGGGTTCGATGGGTAGGGCAGGGTTCACAACGCTAATTTCCTAGGAGGCACATTGGGGTCGGTCGACATTAGTATGGAAACCTGCATTTTTCCCACCCGCCCTAATCCTCAGTGTCTCCCCCAACATTCTTGAAGCGAAATAATGAGCACGAACCTGTACAATGTTTCACATCCTGTCTTGCCCGTCGAGTCTGGTTAGTACTTAGCTGTATTGTATTGCCCAAACCATCAAGTGGGACAGTCTCGTAAGCAATATTGACGAGATGCATCAAGTGGGAGTTGTTGGACCATTCGCCAACATGCTTTACCAGTTCTTCACAAATCACCCCATTGTGTCAAGAGAAAAGTTTCGGGAGCGAAGATCAGCTTCACGAATCCACTGACTCAACAATCCTAGCGAGGACTCATGACCTATGAGAAATGAGTGTGCCAAGGTCTACCCTCTCCCTTCACCTAGTGTTGTTCTCCAAACAGACAGAAACCCAAACTTTACAAAATAATAAGTTCTTGTATTTATTTGGGTTTTACCACTTTCAACAGCCAAGGTCATATCGTGTCGGAGGTTTACAGGTGAAGGAAGCCACTAGTTTATGCCTGTGCTGCTCACGGTAGAGGATTCCGACCACAGGCATGGGTAACATTATCATAACCCAGTGCAACAAAACGTATCTCAGTAAACAAGCACTGCTTCAATTACAAAGTTTCCTCGTAGGTGACGAAACGATCAACTGTTTGTAATGCTCTCTTAAAAATAACGGGGTTACGAAAATGCTGGTAATTCGGGTAGGGCTAGAGCCGAGAGCAATAGAGGCAGAAAATTACCTTACCGTTAGGTGTGCAAGCCTTGGTTGTGTCCGTGCAAAGTTGGAATGATGGGACCGGGTAAACCGCAGGAGCACGTAAGTATCGATGGAAGGCGACAGTGCTGAGATATGGTTGAGAGCAAAACTCACTTGAACGACAGGAGCGATGAAATCAGTTTCAAGCTTGAGCTTCTGGATTCTACAAGAAAGTCGAAATATGAAACAGACCTCGCTTCGCTGCTGGCGAGTTAGGGCGTGTGTGGAGCATGCAGCCAGGAACTACAAGGTGGCAATGGACAGACGGGCCACTCACCTCTAACGAAGAGTTGTTGCCCCGGACATATGACGCTCATCATTTTTCAAACAGTCTGGGAGACACTGGTGATAATACGAGTAGGGTTGTGCTTTCAAAATTTCTCAGCAAGCCTGTGCACAGGGTTTGAAAAGAGGTGGCGGACAGCAATGCACGTACACTCTAAAATCAGTTTGGTTAAAACCCAACATCGTCAACTGAGTTGAGTGAATATAAACCCGAATGGGCTCATAATCACTCAACCCAGTTGATTAGGATTAATTTTTAACCCAACATATTTTTAGTGTAGGAGTGAGTATTGGGAACAGTTTCAACGATGTTGTGTACCTGTACCGCTCTACAGATTGTACCCTATTCTTACTTTTCTGGTTGGAGTGGTTTGTTTACAATATGGACTGCGCTGTGTAAAACGGGAACGCATCCTCAGTTCTTCACTGGTAAATTAGAACTACCTACCGAAATTTGGGGTGTTGCTAGTTGGGGGATTGGAGTGCGAGACTAGGTAAACACGGTATAAAAGAGGGAAAGGGATGGTGACCGGAAATTTAGGCGGGATAGAGCATTTGGAACAGCTTCGAGCAAAGGATGTAAAAAACCACTCTACACAATATACCCAGCTCTTACTTTTCTTGTAAGCATGGGCTGGAGACAATGTGGGGTGCGTGTTATAAAACGCACATCCGCAATTCTCTCCAGGTAAATCAGAATTAAAAAATGCCGATAGAATCACCGATCCAATGTCGAGTTGTGACAGCACAAAAGTGGGTTTAATCATTATCAACTTATCGTCCGGTAACCAACTGTTTACAGTTTACTATGTGTGACCTTTGATGTAGTGATTCCGAAATGAATAGGGCTTTCTCGCACCAATGCCAACCTACCTATTAAGTTTCATGAATGTAGGTGGAACCATTGTCAACTTATCATCTGGAAATCAATTGTTTACGATTTATAATGTTCAAGGTCACTGTGACCTTGGCCTTTGGTCGAGTCCAAAATAAATAGGGGTCTCCCACTCACCTAGGCTAAACTACCTATGACGTTTCATGAAGGTGGGTCAAACCATCATCAAGTTATCGTCCGGAAACCAATTGTTTACGATTTACTATGTTGAAGGTCACTGTGACCTTGAGCTTTCACCTAGCAAGACCAAAATAAATAGGGTTCTTCCTCTCACCAATACCAACCTACCTATGAAGCTTCATGAACATGGGTTGAACCATTATCAAATTATCACCCGAAAACCAATTGTTTACGCCCGCTCGCCATTCATCAATCTATAAGTCGAGTTTGACTTCGTCAAAACTGGACTAAAAATATTTTCAACCCACTAAGCATAAACATTTGCGTAAACGATATTTCGGCGGTCCGTTAGCAAACAACCAATCATGGAGGATTATCATTAAATTGATCAAACAGCCCTGTTGGGCTGTTAGCTTCAGTTATTACCAAACCTCCCTCAAATACAATATAGATTCGCCCAATCGCTATACTAGTATGGGGTAGGTACTGCAATTCCAATTAAAGAACTCAATGCTCCAAGTGTTAAATTGTTGCTAGTGGGATGGTTGGAGATGAAAAACAATGGTGGCGACTTCTTTGCAAATGTAGTGCAATTTTGGGAAAAGAAAGTTGGCGGGGATAATGCAGGTCAAGATATGGCACAACCCGCCTTACATGGGTTGAAGGGAAATGCAATCTGTTCTGGGCACTAGCGCCGTCCCGCAGACAAGTTTGGTTACAGAGAGTTAAACAAAATTACAACAGAAAGAGGACAACAATAAAGGCTCCACTGCAGGTAGGGAAAACGCAGGGACGGAATAGCACAATCATTTGTGTTTACGATCAAGTTCATCATTCAGGGCTATCTATTAACCACAACAAAAGAATGAAGTCACGTTTAGCCAATCGTTTATATCTATGTGGCACACTTTAGCATTGCAGATGCCACCTCGTTGACCCAATGGACGATAGTTAACTAACTGGTGTTTGTCACGTTCAATACTCATTGCTGTATCATAATTACAACATAAGTATAGTCAAGTTTAGCCCCTTTATGTCTTTATGGCCATCTTTCACCCAGGCGTTGGTTACAACAACTGACTTCCAGAAGGCAAGCTGGAGGACAGCCAAGATGTAGAATAATGCAGAGGACATTCACAACACGGGGATGTCCACCTTAAGGGGGAGATGGAGAAGTATGACCAGAGGGGTCCGGGCTTCTGAATTCAGCTTTATTTTGGGGGAAATATTTTCTTCCTTAAATATGTTGGAAAGGTGCGTGTGTGTGCGTGGGTGCTGCGAGAGAGAGAGAGAGAGAGAGAGAGAGAGAGAGAGAGAGAGAGAGAGAGAGAAGAAACGAAGGAAGAGAAACAGGGAAAGGCAGCAGAGATGTAAAGTAACAAGCTCGGCGACGTCACCGGGTCCACCTAAATTTGCCATACACGAGTGTTTCCGAAATGCATAACACGGATTTTTTCCTTTCTCTGGTATACATATATGTAACAACTTGGAAGCCATGGCTGGCCTTATGGGTCCAGGAACCCACTAGTTTATAACTCCAGGCCCACCAAGTCCCCTGGGGCGCCCCTGTCCACAAGCAACCAATCTTTGCTCTCACGACCAAGATCACGGTGAGAATTCTTAAGAGGTGAGGAGCAAGACAGAGAAAAATAGTCATTAGTAACACATCTCGAAGAAGAAGCTGTTACAATGGCCACACAATCCGTCTTCCACAACAAGTAAACTAAGAGTTTGACCAACAACACCAAACCGAGATCCAAAATACATATATTTTATCAGGATTGTTATGGGGTATTGTGGGTTTGGAAGGGAGGGTCCATATGGCTGAGCATACACCTTTCCGCGAATTCCATGTAAATTAGGAGATCCAGGCAAGAGATATGGAGACCAAAGGGCGATGTGTGGCTAGAGTGTTAGAAACCACAATCAGGCCTTTCCAAAAATGAGGGTACAAGTGCAAAACTGGATACTCAAGGAATACATGTGGGTGATATTCAGACTAGAGTCCTGCAAAAATGTTCAAAGTTGATCAAATTTTGAATCAAAGCATCGAATCATGCCAGTTATTCAAAATCAAACCAAACTCACAATCAGATTGAAGTTAAAGGGCAACTGTTTATTAGTGAATGGTGCCATATTGGAGCGATGGAATCGTATTTATCTCGGTGCAGGTTAACGCACCACTCGGAATTCCGGTCCTTATTTCCAGGTTGATTCAGAGGTTGGGAAGTAGGCCCAGTGCAAAATACGGTTGGGTTCTTCCAACGCACTGTCCATTCCCAATTATAATGTAACTATCCGTTTACTCTACTGACCACTGTAGTCACTTTGTTTCTCAAAGTTCCAAACGGAATTATGCACCGAAAATTTTTTTTTTTCAAGGTCACTTAGTATCTAGGGCGATATGACTGCAATACTATACAAAATACTATACAATATATGATATTCCCAAGGGGCTAACTCACTTAACATTGCACAATAACCCTTTATCCAATGAATCGATCGCATCCGCCGGCTCATGGAGCTCGTTCCAATGAGGGAGTCACATATGGTTTTGTTGAAATTTTTTGAAAAAATTGAAAAAATAATATTTAAAATAATAAATTTTGATATTGTGTGCATAGGATGAAGGGTTATTCCTTTGAACTCTGGTGACATCCTCCATGTCAGTTCAATGACAGCAATTAGAAGAGTCCATATTCATTAATTGGGTGTTGACTAATTAATATTTTCAACGTACAGCCCTGGTGCTAAACGTTGAAAATATTGATTGGTTTACCCCACACACGCAGTTAGCACCCATTCTACGTAATGGAATTATGACGTATCAAGTTCCTGGTACGAAAAACGGCCTCTCAAGTTCAAAGGGATAAACATTTATAACTAGACAGCTGCCAATGTTTGGTGCCAGCATAATACTTATTTGTAGAATTATAGAAAAAAGGTAGCATATAAAATTTCATCTAAAGAATTATACAAGGTCAGGGGACAGAAAGGCGAGAATCATGCACTTCATGACGTAAACTGTGGACACGGATAGATGGGTTTGTGTTGATACGTTCAGGTTATTGGTACCTCTCTTGCCATAGTAATGGACAACTTTGATTTTCAAAATAGCCACCATTAAGTTTACCATCATACTGATGATCTCTAAATAATGGCTGCACCCAAACAAAAACAAAAGTGTTAAGATACATGCATTAATCATACTTTTATTCAGTTTCTTGTCAACAGGTTTAAAATATGCTTCAACATGATTGTTCGATGGGTAGAATTTGTTATATTATTAGCTCACCTGACTTTCAGTCAGGAGAGCTATAGTGATCACTCAACGTCCATCGTCCGACGTCGTCCGTGAACATGATGTTTGCGTCTTCTCCAAACCGCTGAACCAGTTTAATTGATATTTGAGATAATAGTTTATGACATCGCAATTTTATTTTGTTCAAACCAAGTTGCCTCACCCCTTGGTACAGCCACGCCCAAAAAGTGTGCTTAAATCTTAAAAAATCTTCTTCTCATGAATCAGCAGTAGCAGAGACTTGATATTTGGTGTGGAGCTTCCTTTTGAAGTGTAGATTCAGATTTGTTCAAGAGAAGTTTGTGGGGATATATTTGCCGTCGATATGGGAGGGGCAGGAATTTTTGCCCCTCCCAAAATTTCTATTTTTCAAACCGAGGCAGATTTGGACCAAATTTGATATGAGGGCTTATTGGGTCATAAGTACTTAATTTATGACCAAATTTGTTCCCCGTCACCCCATGAGAACCGCAGGAGCTAAAAACAGAAAAAAATTAAAACACTCATATCTCCAAAACTACATGGCACTGAGAATTCTTATTTGGTGTGAAGCTTCCTCAGGACCAACGGAATGGAATGGGTAAAAAAAAATGCAATCAGTTTTATCATGGGGTACTTTTGGGGGATTTTGAAAAAGTGCTGAGTTAGCATTTTTTAACACTGTGGGTAATGGGAAACACATTTAAGACTACTTTTCTCCCAAACCACTGCTCCAAAAGCTTTCAAATTTCACATATAACATCTTTGGAAGATTGTTTCACATGTTTATTGAAATCAATTCCCTGGGTCCATATTTGGGCTCTCTATGGGAGCCCAAATGTTTAAATTAGTGCAGTATGAGGAATATTCTTTAAAAATTTTCTTCTTCAGATCTACCAATAAGAATCTTTTGATATTTGGTATGCAGCATCCTTAGGGGTGGTGAGATTCAAGATTGTTCAAGCCAAGTCCCTGGGTTCATATTTAGGCTGAAAATTTGGCGCCCCGTTCCGGACTTAGAAAATTTGGACCAAAATCCGTAAATTTTTTTTTTTTTTTTTTTGTGTTTCGGTCAATTTTAAGAGCAAAAAATTTTTTTTTTTTACACTGAAAATTTGGGGGCCGGGTGAGACTTTGAAAATTTTGGACCAAAATCCGGAAATCAGTTTTTTGTTTTTTTTATGCATTTTGGTCAATTTTAAGAAGAAAAAAAAAATTTATGCTGAAAATATTTTGTTTAGGACTTTCTGAACAAAAATAAAAAAAATGAAAAATATCTGTTTTTTATGCATTTTTTATCTCAATTTTGGGACATAAAAGTGCAGGAACTGAAAATAGAAGGAAAATCCTGTGTGTTGTGTGGGAACAACTGCTTCATCTAGTTGGTACATGCTTTTCTTAGGAGGGACGTATGCAGTTTATTCAAGTCAAGTCCCTGGTTTGATATTTAGACTACCATGTCAGGTGAGTGCACTCAGGCACCCTGAGGCCTCTTGTTTATAAATTTTCCTAGCTAAGGGTAGATATAAAAGTTTCGGCAAATAACTCATTCAAGTGAATATGTATGCATCAGTTATAGGTCTACAAGTCATGCATTTGAGGGTCGTTTCGCAAATGTTCATTAAAATAACGAATGCCAAAATGGCTACCCCCCCCCCCCCCCCCCCCCCCCCCCCCCCCCCCCCCCCCCCCCCGCAACATAAGATTACTTACATACTTCTGATAAAAGATTTCACTTCGGGAAAGTATCTATATATTTATATATTTATTGGTGTTTAAGGTCACATACTTATGCACAATGGCTAATCATGACCGTGACATTTTTACAGGTGGAGGAAGCTGGAGTACCTGGAGAGAACCACCGAGTGATGACGAGCAGCTGTCAGCTCCCTAACATCGTAACTCCGCATTGTAGCACAGGCAGGGTTAGATTGGTTGAAGACATGCATGATATAGACGTGCAGTACGCCTTAGTACATGGTGTCATCATGCCCCCATGTGGACAATAAGGGTTAAGTGCCTTGCCCAAGGACATAACGTGGGAGTCCAAATTGATCGCTCAGACGGTCACCCATCCGAGGGCTAACCGGGCTTGACGTTGCATAACTTCGGTGATCTGACAAGAACCAGTTACCACAACGCCTCTATGCCTCCCTTCGGGAAAGTCTTATAATATTTGGAGAACATTGTATAAACATAAAATCAATGTTTTTGAAGAATTTTATCCTTCATGTCGACAAAATTAGTGGATTAACAGAACATTAGTATTAAAAGACAGAAAGTCAAAATTTCACACATTCTCCAATGCAATGTTAACCCTTTGAACCCTGGTAGTATCTTCCAAGTCAGTTCAATGGCGGCAATTGGGAGAGTCCATATTTATTATTTGTGGGTAGATCAATTAATATTTTCAACATGCAGCTTTTCTGTACACTTTCAATCAGCGGAGATGATACTAAATGAAACTATAATGTATCATATTCCTGGGCAGGAAAATCGGCATCACTTTTCAAAGGGTTAATCATCAAAATATGAATCGGAAGATCATGTTTCCATCTATTAGCTTGCCCATGGAAAATCTACTTATGTAAAAAAGTATTGAAAGCCCTCATTAAAATTGCAAGGATTCTCGCTGGTGGACCTGGAGAAGAAGAATTTTCAAGAAATTTTCTCAAATTGCACAAGTTAAACTTTGGCTTCAATGAAAAGTCCAAATATTAACCCAGGGACCTGATTTGAACAACCTTCAATCTAACCCTCCAAGAGGTGTACATCAAATATCAAAAGAATCTGACTGCTGGATCTGAAGGAGATGATTTTAAATGATAATTCCTCATAATGCACTAAGTAAATATTTGGGGAACCCAAATATTAACCCAGGAACTCGATTTGAACAAATTTGAACCTTACACCTCTAGAGATGTCACATCTAATATATAAATTCGAATGTCTGTATCTATATCTCTATCTCTATCTATCTCTGTTCCGGGTGAACTCCTCCATTTCTCCACCAATCGATCTCAAATTTTGTACACGGGGGTAATTTGTCCCTGTGAGTAACATGGGATAGGTGCCATGACCTTGACCTTGACCTTGAAATTGATGACCATGACTTTTTATTTCGAAAACGGCTGGGCCGATCGGGCTAAAATTTCATATGTGCGGGTATATTGACCCATCGATCATTTTGATTTTATCGGGGTTCCTGTGTGGGGTGACCTTGACCTAGAAATTGGTGACCTTGACCTTTTATTTTGAAAAAGGCTGGGCCGATCGGGCTAAAATTCCATATGTGCGGGTATACTGACCCATCGATCATTTTGACTTTATCGGGGTGCCTGTGCGGAGTGACCTTGAAATTGGTGATAACCATCTACTCCCGTGCAATGCCGGGTATCACCCGCTAGTACTAAATATGAAAGGATTCTCGCTAGTGGGTCTGAAAAAGAATATTTTTTTTAAGAAATTTTCTCATATTGCACAGAGTTAAAATTTGGGCTCCAATAAAGAACCCATATATTCATCCAGGGATCCCATTTGAACAAAAACTTGAATCTACCCCCCTCGAGATGCTGCATACCAAATATAAAAAAAAATCTAATCTCACTGGTGGATCTGAAGAAGAATGTTTTTAAAGATTATTCCCCATATTGCACCAAGTTAATATTCAGGCTCCCACAGAAAGCCCAAATATTAACCAAGGGACTCAATTTGAACAAACTTCAATCTGACCCTTGTAGAGATTTTGTATACCATGTATCAAAAGAATCTGACTGTTTGATCTGAAGAAGATTTTTACAACTTATTCCCCATAGTTGCCCAAAGTTAATTATTTGGGCTCCTGTGTTGAGCCCAAATATGAACTGAGGGGCTCAATTTGAACACACTTGTATTTGATCATCCTACGGATGCTGTATACCAAATATCAAATGATTCTGATCAGCGGTTCTGAAGAAATTTTTTTTTAAATTTGTGCAAATATGCTGACTCAACATTTTTTCAAACGCTCCCCTACAGAACATCCTGACACAACTGACGGCCATTTTTTTATAATCCATTCTACTGGTCAAAAGAATGCTTCATACCAAATAACTGTTCTGTGCAGTTTGGGAAATATGGGCATTTGAATTTTTTCTGTTTTTAACCCCTGGGGGTTCCACAGGGTTGAGGAAAAAAACTTTTGGTCATCACTTAAACTACATGCCAAATTTGGTTCTAATCAGCCCATCAGTTCTTGAAATAGAAATTTTGGGCAGAGCCCAAAGTAGGTATGTGCCCATTGAGAGCCCAAATATTGATCTACCAACTTCCCTTGAACAAACTTTAATCTTCAACACCAAGAGTGTTCCATTCCATATATCAAGGCAATCTCCCTGGTGGTTCATGAGAAGATTTTTATACTTGGGCATCATTGATCAGATCCCAAAGAAGGCAGCTGCTTCATTTGAACAAAATAGAAAGGGTATACTGCAGGGATGGTTTGTGGAATATATGTTTGAATTTGGCTGAATGGCTGTGAAGAAGACAAGTTCGCAAAAGTTAACGGACGACGGACGCCAAGTGATGGCAATAGCCCACACTGACTTGCAGTCAGGTGAGCCAAAAACTGATTTACTTATCCACTTTGGCAGTAGATCTGCTATTAACAGGTGAACAAGATGGTTACTGGGCCGCTGAGATACAGACATGTACATTTATATGTAGGGGTCGAATTTCGTCGTAACATATTTCAAACCCTATGACAAGATGAAACTGCATAAAACATTTTGTGGGTGCTGTTCTAAACTTTACAATAAGAAAAGGAGACACTTGGAGGCGCTGTTCATTCTGGATATTTCGTTTATCATAAACCAAGATGTATTGTCAAAAGCACGTCGAGAGAAGTAGAAACAATAACAACGCAAGCCGCATGGACGATTGCAGAACATGGAAGCAATACCAACAAGATGTATAATCTATTAAACAGTGTACAATTCGTCCCCTGAGTTCCAACGTGTTCTATGTGCCAGTAGGCATATAGAACACATTGGAACTCGAGAGACGGCTTGTTTCCAGGTACAAGATCTGTTACCTGAAAACAAGTGTACACTGTTTGATAGATTATACACTGCCAGTCATGGTGGACTTAAAGACATCTGCAGAATTTCCTCGCCTGCTCCAATAAGCCATGTCCTCTATCCTTATCTGATACAAGGCATACTGGACAAGGAACAGGGTCATACTTCATGGCATGCCTCTCAGTAGATGCGATTCTTCTGTCAAAGAAACATTGGGTGTTCAAGGGAAGATGTTGGGTGGAGCTGTCATCCTTGTGCTCAAACCAAGATGACCACGAACATGCCAGAATTATGCACAAATCACATCTCATGCATACATCTATTCACAGTGACAGCCTGCTGCACACATGATATTACTTGCGCTAGAAATCAAGCAATCTACCTGAGGAAAAATGTTGGAGTGGTAGTATTCACAGGCAAAGAATGGTTCCTGGCGTATCAGTACCGACAAACTGGGAAGCTTCCTCGTAATTGATTTAAATAAAGAGTCATTCGTAATCCACTAGGAAAGTATTCAGTCTGCCATTGTGCAATAGGACATCTCGCCAAAAAAAAACAAGAGGCCCCAGGGGGCCTGAGGGCGCTCACCTGACATGGTAGCCTAAATAGCAACCCAGAGAATTGATTTCCACAAGTTGCATCTGCTCCTCCTAAGAAAAGCTGAAACCAAATATCCAAATATTCTGACCAGTGGATCTAAAAAAAGATTTTTAAAGAATATTCCTCATACTGAACTAAGTCATAATTCGGGCTCCCACAGGAAGCCCATATATGAACCCAGGGACTTGGCTTTAACAAACCTGAATCTCACACCCCTAAGGATTCTGCACACCAAATATCAAAACATTCCGACTGCTGGATCTGAAGAAGAAGATTTTTAAAGAAAATTCCTCATTTTGAACCAAGTTACAATTCGAGCTCCCACAATCAGCCCAAATATGGACCTAGGGACATGGCTTGAACAAACTTGAATCTTACCCCCCTAAGGATGCTGCATAAAAAATATCAAAAGCATTCATCTGCTGGATCTGAAGATTTTTAAATAAAATTCCTCATTTTGAACTAAGTTGTCATTCAGGCTCCCATAGTGAGCCTAAATATGAACCAAGGGACTTGGCTTGAACAAACTTGAATCTCAGCCCCCTAAGGTTGCTCCATGCCAAATATCAAAACATTCCAACTGCTGAATCTGAAGAAGAAGATTTTTAAAGAAAAATTCCTCATATTGACTAAGTTATAATTTGGGCTCCCATAGGGAGCCCAAATATGGACCCATGGACTTGGCTTTAACACACTTGAATCCCCCCTCCCCCCCCCCCCCCCCCCCCCCCCCCCAAGGATGCTACTCACCACATATCAAACCATTCCGACTGCTGGATTTGAAGAAGAAGATTTTTTAAGAAAATTCCTCATTTTGAACAAAGTTACAATTCAAGCTCCCACATTGAGCCCAAATATGGACCTAGGGACATGGCTTGAACAAACTTGAATCTCACCCCCTAAGGATGCTGCATACCAAATATCACAAGATTCTGCCTGCTGGATCTTGAGAAGAAGATTTTCAAAGAAATTTGCCTGAAATGCACTAAGTTCGAATTTGGGCTTCTAAAGTGAGCCCAAATATGAATCCAGGTGGCCGATTTGAACAAACTGGAATCAGATCCACCCCACAATGTTGCATACCAAATATCAAAAGATTCTGCCTGCAGGATCTGGAGAAGAAGATTTTTGAAGAAATTTGCCTGAAATGCACTAAGTTCAAATTCGAGCTTCTATAGTGAGCCCAAATATGAATCTAGGGAGCCGATTTGAACAAAATAGAATCAGATCCACCCCACAATGTTGCATACCAAATATCAAAAGATTCTGTCTGCTGGATCTGGAGAAGAAGATTTTTTAAGAAATTTGCCTGAAATGCACTAAGTTCAAATTTTGGCTCCTATACTGAGCCCAAATATAAACCCAAGGGGCCAATTTGAACAAACTTGAATCAGATCCACCCCACAATGTTGCATACCCAATATCAAAAGATTCTGCCTGCTGGATCTTGAGAAGAAGATTTTCAAAGCAATTTGCCTGAAATGCACTAAGTTCAAATTTGGGCTCCTATACAGAGCCCAAATATAAACCCAAGGGGCCGATTTGAACAAACTTGAATCAGATCCACCCCACAATGATGCATACCAAATATCAAAAGATTCTGCCTGCTGGATCTGGAAAAGAAGATTTTCAAAGAAATTTGCCTGAAATGCAGTAAGTTCAAATTTGGGCTCCTATACTGAGCCCAAATATAAACCCAGGGGGCCGATTTGAACAAACTTGAATCAGATCCACCCCACAATGTTGCATACCAAATATCAAAAGATTCTGCCTGCTGGATCTGGAGAAGAAGATTTTTTAAAAAATTTGCCTGAAATGCACTAAGTTCGAAATCGGGCTCCTATACTGAGCCCAAATATGAACCCAGGGGGCCGGTTTGAACAAACCTGAATCAGATCCACCCTCCAATGTTGCATACCAAATATCAAAAGATTCTGCCTGCTGGATCTGGAGAAGAAGATTTTTTAATGTTTTTCCCATTGCCTACAGTGTTAAAAAGTGCTGACTCAGCACTTTTTCAATGTCCCGAAACTGTACCCTATGATAAAACCGATAGCAATTTTTTTTTACCAATTCTTTCTGTTGGTCCTAAGGAAGCTTCACACCAAATAAAAATTCTCAGTGCCGTGCAGTTTTGGAGATATGGGCGTTTTAATTTTTTTCTATTTTTAGCTCCTGCGGTTCCCATGGGGCTACGGGAAAAAAAAAATCAGCATAAATTAGTTACTTATGACCCAATAAGCCCTCACATAAAATTTGGTTCAAATCAGCCTCTCGGTTTGGAAAATAGAAATTTTGGGCGGGGCCAAAAATTTTGCCCCTCCCATAACGACGCCAAGTATAGCCCCACAAACTTCTCTTGAACAAATCTGAGTCTACACCTCAAAAGGAAGCTGCACACCAAATATCAAGTCTCTGCTACTGCTGATTCATGAGAAGAAGATTTTTTAAGATTTCAGCAGACTTTTTGGGTGTGGCCCTACCCACGGGCGGGGCAACTTGATTTGAACAAAATCAAATTGCGATGTCATAACAAACTATTATCTCAAATATCAATTAAATTGGTTCAGCGGTTTGGGAGGAGAAGACGCAAACACCATGTTCACGGACGACGGACGACGGACACAGGACGACGGACGACGGACGGTGAGTGATCACTATAGCTCTCCTGACTGAAAGTCAGGTGAGCTAAAAATTCTATTTGTAATAAATGACCTTGAGCATTGACCTATAGATGACGCACAATCAAGTCATCATCACCTTGTAGGCCATCTGTGGTGCTAAGGTTGTGTATGCAAAAAGTAAACAAAAGTATCACACAGAAAAAAAATCTTTTTTATAGTAATTACGACACAGACTTTTGACCTACAGATCCGAAAAGCAAACTCAACTATCACTCCATTGTGGGTAACCTGTGTATGAAACATTGCCACCATGCGATCAAGGATACAAGTTATTGTCTGGAAACGAGCAGGACAGACGGAGACAAAGTGATTAGTATGTATACTACCTTTTGTAAACTGCGTGGTGTAGATATTATAAAAAAAATTATCAACATCCATCCATCACTATGCCATGTTTCATGATTTCGTCATGTAGTGCACGATTTTGTCCTTGGGGACGTAAATACTACAAAAATAATTGTACAACTTCCTTCAAAAACTTAACTGTTGTATTGTGACTTTGAGGAAACTCATCAAGAAAATTCCAGTTGAAGCTCATAAGCTGAGTCTTATTTATTTATTGGGATTTAATGACACTTTCAACAACCAGGGTCCTATCGTACCGACAGTTTTACGAATAAAGAAAGTCGGAATACCCTAAGAGAACCACCACAGTTGGTGACTGCCTGACTATCTAACATCGCACAAGCAGGGTAAAGCATGGGTTGATTATCTCTGCACCATTGTCGAGCAATACGAATTAGCTCACTGCACCATCGTGCTCACACTTGGGCAATTATGTTAAGTGCCTTGCCGAAGAACACAACGTTGATGACTCAAGTGAGGATCGAACCTACAGCCTTTTGAGCCTAAAATCAATCCTTTAACCACAAAGCCACAGCGTTCATAGCCACACTATTTAAATTCCTAAGATTACTTTACAAAGATATCTTGAGATATAAATTGTATTACACAAACGTTTAAAAACATCAAGGGTGCGTCCTGATACACTCACAGAAGAGAGCGTACCAACACACTGGTAGTGGGGAGTGTGGTGACACTTTGGTTAGTGGACTGAAGTTTAGATCTAAAGGTTGAAGGTTCAATCGTAAAGCGTTTCATCTGCGTTTTGTCCTTGTCAAGACAACTCCGATTGCACAAATGGGATCATGGTAGTGATATGATCCAAGGCACACAACACGTCGATGCTACATTTGGCTTCAAACAATGATGACCCCATTGATATTTTCCTGCCTGTTGAAAGAGTCATTAACACTTTATTCAACAAAGACATCAAAATTTATTTTAAATATTTAAATATTTTTTTTCAAATTTTCAACAAATTTCAACAAAACCATATCATGTGTCCCCTCATCAGAACAAGCTTGATAAGCTGGTTCCAGAGAGGGGACACATGATATGGCTTTGTTTAAACTCTTTGAAAAATAAGGTTTTTTCCTACTGGAAAATTTGTATATAACATGGGCGGATGCTGCCGATTCGTTAGGTAAATCGTTGAACTCTAACATACATAAAACACAAACTCACACAACAAAACACTTATCAGCAACCTGCTGACACTCCAAGGCTGGGAAAGGATTTGATATTGTGTACATCTAAAATCTCAAATATAAAAACAATGTTTATGCAGTTGAAGATACTGTCATTAAAATGCACTTCTCAAATGATAGAAACTTCTAACTTCAATTTTGCATGATCAAATTGATACGGTTCCATATCTCACTTCATGGGGAAACTGAAACAAAAAAAGAAAAACTACTTATAATTCCAATAAAATAAAATTAGGCTAAAATTTATGAGTGTTCTATCGACAACATACATGAAGCTCTTTGGGAAAGTTTGGAACAAATGGCGATTAGCCCGACTTTTATGAAAATCGCATTTTCATTTTGATAAAACAATTTAAAACTTTCAAGACGTATTTCATCTGCTGAATTGTGGCGAATGTTTAACGTTGTTCCGATCACCAGTCTAATTCTGTAAAAGGAATCCAACACCATTATGGGACCAGTTTACCCCTTAAGTAGTCTGTCGACTATGTTTAGTTTAAATTCCCAATATGGAGCTGGTCGGAAAAATGGATTTACCTTTCGGTTTTCTGACATACTGAAATAATCGAGACGACTGAATCTAAAAAATACCATAAAAATCATTTTCTTTCAATCAATGCAATTGGGTCAAGGGCTGATTTCACCCAATCTTTGACCCTTTGAACCCTAGAGGCCACTTGTCCCATCAGGGAACATGATGCGTCATAATTTAATTAAGTGGGGTGACTGCGGAGTGAAGTGTGGAGTAGTCCAATTAATATTTTCAACCTGCAGCCATGGGGCTGTACGTTGAAACTATTAATTGGTCTACCCCCAAATAATGAACATGGACTCTTCTTCAAACTACTACCGTTGAATGGACATGGATGATACCACTGGTGTTCAAAGGGTTAAGGACATTACAATACTATTAGACAGGTTGGTAAACTAAATACTTAATACAATTCAGGTAGTTTTCAATTCATGTAGTTTTACGATTACGACATGCAGTTCCACCAATCATGTTAATATCTTTGTTTTGAAGGCAAAATAAATATTTATCAATTGGAATATATATAACTGGAGCATGAAAGAATATCCATCTTTCTGAATAAAGGATCATCACATTTAATCAACGATAGTTGGCATACAATTTCCATGAAAAGTGGGTAAACAAATAACCCTCCCCCGTGGGAACCCCAGGGAGTGAAGCAGTGCTTGTTTACTATGGTAAATAAACTCTGTTTTACTGGTAAGACAGTACTCGGTAACCACAACCTGTGGTGGAAGTTTTCTGAAATGGGCAACATTGGAATAAACGATTGACTAATCTTGGCTATCTTCAGGGAGCGGTCTCAATTGGCCATTTTGCATAAATATGTAACCTTAAATGCCAATAAATAACAAATAACCCATGACAGCGTCAAATTCCTTATGAAATTATACTTAGAACCTTAGAACTTGGTGTAACATGTGCTGTCCACTTTAGACGATTTCCACAGCAGGCTATTTTAACAGTGAGGCAGAATATGTTCACTACAGTCAACAAGTCTGTTCCACTTTCAGGGCTTCCCACAGGAGATAAAACCATTTGAAAGTATTTTGAATGATCGATCAATGAATGTTATCTCTTTTCATATTTTTTTTATTTTTTGTTATTTTACCAGCAAGTTTATTAATCAATCAGCGTGCAGTGTTCTCTGAATGAATTCAGATGGCCCTGCTTTATATATTTTACAATAAGACAAATGTACACATGGTTAATTCCACTTTTGTTAAAATTTCAAGTACTAGTTATCTTATTGTATTGTTAACCCCTGGAATGGCACGATCCTGAAGTTTCGTAAGCAGTTTACATTTTCTGAATATCTGTTTCCTGTTCTGAGTTATGCCATAAAATGCCCTCCTAACAAAATTTGAAGCTATTTTTTTTTAAAATCGCGACATCGACGCCATAGCTGCGACGGGTGGTGCAATCTCACAAAATTCTAAGTTCGTCAAGGGCCATAACTCCAAGAAAAATATTTGGAACAACACATGCATTGAACAGTGGCTAGACATCAATAAGATACACTTACATGCCAAATATATAGTCATTCCATCAAGTATTTCAAAAGTTATTGAGTTTTGAAACTTGTTGGTCACAGACAGACCGACCTACCGACAGACCAACAGACAGACCGGCAGACCAACATTGCCACTTATAGAGCTGCTAGTTGCAGCTAAAAATTGACCATATTTTTGAGTTCACAAACAAAGGTACCTTTTGCCCACATGTATATAAATATGAGTCAGTTTGGAAGAAATGGGTATCGTGTAGATAATAGTTTAGGTTTATACTCTTCTGAAATGTTTGCAACAAATAACAGTCCAGACCACAATACCTTCCGATACTGTGTCCCATCAGTCACGATTTGGGTGTATAATATTGTATTTTTCAAATATTATAGAGAACTACCAACTAATTTCTGTTTTACTTCTACAACATGGGGGCCTTGGTGTGAGACATCACAACATTGTTCATCATTTCATTATGTTGTCTTATTCGTGACCATGCAAAATATGTCCCATTAGTCACAAAATGTGACATATGGTTGGGTTTAATGCACAACACTTCACAGCCACTTGAAATGCGTCATTGAATCATTTTCCCAGAGGAAACACATACTGAGGATCATAGTTCCGAGTAATTAACTTCCCTTTTCTGTAAATGTACTCTGCTACCAGCAGTATGGTTTGCTCCAGTAGCCAATGCTTGAACAGAACCATTTTGACCAAACAAAAAACTGACACTTTAAAAATTAAGACCCAAAATGGTATAGAACTGCCTAGTTGTCACTACTTAGCCACCTAGAGTAACAAACATGATGTGGGGAGCAGAAAATGACAAACTTTCCTCTCTATATCAGTTCTAATAAATTCTGAAAAATTTGTCCCATTAGTCACAAAATCATACATAGAATAACTGTCAGTTACAATGAGTCCAATATCAAGTTTAGTCAATTATTATTGTTTATGCATGTACCATGAAAATGTTAACCCTTTACCTAATGAATCACCCGCATCCGCCCGCTTAATATGCAAAATGATCAGTTAAAAAAATTAATTTTTTCAAAATATTTCAACAAAACCAGATCATGTGACCCCTCATTGGAACAAGCTCATTGAGCTCATTCCAATGAGTGGCCACATGATATGGTTTTGTTGAAATATTTTGAAAATTTAAAAAAAATATATTTAAAATAATAAATTTTGATATCGTCTGCGTTGGGTAAAGGGTTAAAACTTCTCTTGGAAAGCCTTCCAATATTTCTTTCTTCAACATCAGACTTTGTTAGACTGATTGTTTGCGATGATGAGAGTGAGAACTGTATGCAAGGTTGGCAAAAAACCGGTCAATACTAGTATTGACCAGACCAGTGGTCAATACTGGTTTTAACCGGTCAATACTGGTCAATACTGGTCGATTGGATTATTGACCTTCACACTGAAGACTGGTGGCTATGACTGGTGTGTTGTGCCCTCAGTCTGAGTACTTTGGCACTGACTACAGCATTACAGTCTTTACATGTTGCAGTTGTTTTACTGGAATCACCTAAGTTGTAAAAGTTCCAAATGGGATCTTTAGGTTTCATCTTGGTGAACAGTGAATTTTCTTTGAGTGACGTTTTCAATAGCAGTGTAAAACTGAGAATGAAAGTGTTGGTTTTGGACTTCATTATAAAAGAAAAATAAAGAAACCCTACATATAAGAAGCCATGAAGAGTATATCCATGAGGACAATCCATTTCCTGCATTTGGACTAAAATTTGTCTAGACAACCTAGTACATGAAAGAACTTATAAAAGTTTTTATTACCTTAATTATAAATTATCACATTACAATGGATTAAAGCCACTTTTTTATTACCCCTTTTCCTTGTACTGAAGGGGTGTTGTTTTAACAATCAAATCTCTAATTGACCATCTGTCATCCAGGTGTTTAATTAATTGTCATGTACTTACATGTACCTGTGTGATACCTGTAATTTACCTGTAAAAATGACATTTGTGATACATGCACAAATACTATTCCATAAACTTTAAAAATTTTATCCACCTTTTTAATATTTTAAAATATTTAAATAGACCAGTATCAAGTATTGACCACTAAGTTTTCAGCCTTATTAGGATTTACATACAATACAATTTCTTTCATATTTCATATAAATAGCAACTTTAATATAAAAATACCACTGAGATAAATAAAAAAAATGTTTTTTCAAATATTATATGACATTCTTTTACTAAAACTACTTGATTGTCTTTTACAAAATTTCAATTGACCAGTATTGACCAGTATTGACCACTTGAGGGAGTATTGACCGGGGCGGTTAAAACCGGTTAAAACCGCCGGTTAAAACCGGGGGCGGTTTTAACCGCCCAACCTTGACTGTATGCTTGGGAAATATAAGAACTGTTGTGAGCAGACATGTTAACCTTCCAAAATTTTTTTCAGGGAGATTGAAGAAAATTTTCAGGGAGATGACATGATTTTCAGGGAGATTTTTTTTTGCGCGTAGAAGCCACGTGTGGATCAATTTTAAATACAAATTAATACTAAATACCCCCCCCCCCCCCACACACACAGACATAAGAGGAAACAGTCCAACAACAATACATCAAAGGAACATACGCCAACGTTCTACTAACCGGTGGTGAGTGACCCAGACCTGTTAACCTCTGGAGGTGACTGTCAGTGAGATTTTGATGAGCTCCCAGTGAGACTCGGATGCTTGTCAGTGAGATTTTTGCACGTGGGCAGCACATCAATAATTTCCATGTTACCACCCCCCCCACCCCCCCCCCACCCCACACACACACACATACATTAAACATTCCACCCTAATGTGTTTTATTTGAACAATTTGTCCTTTCAAAAGCCAAAACATAGAAATATAGAGAAAAACAGAAATCAAAAATATGGATGTGGTCATGTGCCAATATCTGAATTGTTCCAATGACATCCATATTTCAATGGTTTTATGTACAAAATGTTTGGAGATATTTTCAACCTTTTCAGCACTATATCAGTTTTGACGCTGTGTTGAAAGTTTTGGATCTATTTGGGAAATTATGGGTACTTGCGGCGACCTGCGGTAACCTGCGGCGATCTGTGGTGTTTAGGCACACCCCGAGCTCGGTTGTTGTGGTAATTCGATCTGCCAAAGCCCAGCACCCCACCGGGTACTCACTGGAAGTAGTTGGTCATTTACGAAGGGGATTTGGAATGGGGTGATCATTTTTCAGTGAAACGTGAACATTATGCCACAGCCAGCCCAGGACGAAACATCTCCGGGATATTTAATTTATTTTGTTGTCCATTTATCACAACGAATGAAAAAACGTCCAAGTGCCGTAAATTAGCAACTTTTTAGAGATTTTTTTCACCAAAAACATAATTTTTTTCACAGCCTGCTTTAGAAAATTGCGAATCGGAAATTTTTCCCAATATATTCAAAATTACGGCAACTCATATGTTTGAGCCATTTGTCTGCAAAATTGGCTATAATTATCTGAAGTGAAAGTGAAATCCAAAATGCACAATAATAAATTTGTGCGTATTTTTGCACATGTTCGATTGGACAAAATTTATGCGTATGGAACTTATTTTTCGATTTGACTGCTACCTGTATACAAGCAAAGGTGTGCCTTTAATATATAATCAATTTCAGCAATTATCCTGCATCTCAAATTCATTTTATCCGCCTGTCAAACGTGTTGCAAATAATCACAACACGGCCATTGACAGAAATGAGATTGGTCACCAGTTCTTACGTAAGTGGTGACGTTTCACACAAACTTAATGACCTTGCCATTGAGAGTAGAGCACATGCTTTTGTATTTGTAAACAAAAGCTGGTGGATTCAGTTTTTGTCTGGTATGTCGACTTTCCGGGAGATTTTGGCCCAAATTGACTCCCGGGCGGGAGGGCGGGAGGGGATAGCTAATTCCGGGAGAATCCCGGGCATTCCGGGAGAGTTAACATGTCTGGTTGTGAGTTAACAAGATTCGATGAAGTTATAGAGTGTGAAGATGAGTTCATTAAAAGTGGTCCAATAAGCTACAAACAGTTGGGGTAAGAGAGAGGGTGATAGGCTGATGAGGTTCAAGAAAAACAGTGAAGAGAAAGAAGTGATTGACTTGTTGAGATCAAAATGTGGAGACTTTTTAAAACATGTATACGCAAAGCATGTACAGGCTAACAATTCCAATAATTTAAAATTTAATCTTGAACCAGGTTTCTTTTAATTCAAACTGATTTCAGCAAAAATTTTCAACACAATTATCAAAATGAAATACAGTCTGCCACTAGTGCTCAAACGACTAGTGAATTCCAAAGTCGACTAGTTAATACCCAAAAGTCAAGTCGACTTCGACTAGTCATTGGTGATAACTTGTCTCCTTATAACAGTGTTGGTGTTCCGGTAGAGTGCTGAAGGTCCAAATTTGGCTTCACTTGGGCATTCATATACAGCAACTTACTGGAACATTATTCTGTTAATGTGCTTCTAATTATGCTAAGAGTGAAATTATATAGTCTTATTTAATTTGCCTTGTTACGATTTATGGGAGAGTGCCTATAGGCACTCTCCCATAAATTGCAACAAGGCAAATTAATAACATATCCTGATAGCCCAAAATAATTCAGCACTCTACTGGTACCAGTTAAAACAAACTACTGTCACTACTATTAGATGGCAATAGATGTATACATTGATTGCCCAATATTGCTGTTCAAAACTGTCTGACAGTGGCACAGAAGGGATACTATTTATCTAAAAGCTTGAACTCCTCCGACTAGTCGACTGCACAATTGAGAGTCGACTACTGGTTTGCCCAGAGTCAACATCGACTAGTCGACTAATCGTTTGAGTACTATCTGCCACCCTGTACACCTCAATGATATATTCCAAAGCAAATGTTGATGAGGAACCCAAGTCAGTACCATATGTGATCATAACAGATTACAAGCATCATTACAAGTATGTTGTTTGTGTCTTTAATGATGAGCTCATAGAAAATTTCTGTAGGGAATTCAATTGCCCTGTCAAAGAAATAAATTTTCAATCTGATGATACTGCTCAACACTTCAAACAAAAATTTAGTCTATGTTATTTAACATAAGCAAATATCCAACTAAGTGGCATTTCTCTGCCACTTCACACGGGAAAGGTTCCATTGATGGCATAAGGCGGCACGGTGAAATGTAGGGTTGCTGAGAAAGTGAGGGAAGAGCATATTGACTTGGATTCCACTTCGACTTCAACATTTGCCGAGATTGCCAGGGTCACTTGCCCATATATACACATTTTGTATTGTAGCACGACGTTAATTGCAAAAAGGAAACCAGAATTAGATGGGTTTTGGAATCCTGATGGTGTCGAGATTAAAACTTTAACAGGAAGAAGGTCCTCACATTATTTTGAAAGTGTTGAACGATATGTATTAAAGCATGGACAGCATTCCCTAGTTGAGAAAGCAAAGTTAGAAACTTATTCTTTTATCTCAACCCGAGCTAAAAAGCCTTCTGAATCTGAAAATGCTGTTCATGAAACCTCTACCTTGCCCACTTGTGGGCAGTGGGTAGTAGTAGACTATGAAAAAGTTGAGTATTATGAAACAGTTATTGGTGCAAGAGGGGATTTTTTTCAGGTGAGATGCTTGATGCATAACCACTACAATAACACATACACTTTTGAGCCCCGAGATAAATGCTGTGTGGTATGAAATCTCTAAGATCAAAAGGAAGGTAGAAATTGTGCCTGTTTTATTAAATTAAAGGGGCATGTACAAATTCTGCTAAGCTCATAATTTAATTTATGACTAGTAAATATTTAATAAATCAGTTAGATTTCCAAACCTTAGATCAAGGGATTTAATTGACTAATTCAATATTTACTAATCCCAGATCTTAAATGTTGTGATTACTGTACACCCAAACCCAGCCAGATATGTTTATAAATTTGTCAGGTTAACTCTACGAATAATTGAATATTTAAATGATTTGATCATTTCCAACTTGAATATTACTGTTAAACATTTATTGATCTTTACCACTTTTCTCATATTAGATTTCTAGTTCAGAAAATTTGCAGTTTTTATGTGAAGGAGAGTATAATTTGATAGTTTTGTAAGTTTGTTTATCAATTTTGTGTTATACATGCATTTTTAATGTTTAGAAAAATAAAATTATCACAATGTTCCATTTACTCAGTGTGTTAACTTGATTTGCAGAGTCGAATGTTTCATCTCAAAGTTGGAACTCTCACTATGCACTGAAATTTGTAACATTTTGGTCAAACTATTGCATTTGAATATTAGTGCTTACTCTAGGTTATTTATAAAGATACATATCTGGTACAGACAAATATGAAAGTGAGAACTGTATGCTTAGGAAATATAAGGACTGTTGAGAGTTAACAAGATTCGATGAAGTTATAGAGTGTGAAGATGAGTTCATTAAAAGTGGTCCAATAAGCTACAAACAGTTGGGGTAAGGGAGAGGGTGATAGACTGATGAGGTTCAAGAAAAACAGGGAAGTGAAAGAAGTGACTGACTTGGTGAGATCAAAATGTGGAGGCTTTTTAAAACATGTATATGTAAAGCATGTACAGGCTAACAATTCCAATAATTTAAAATTAGATCTTGAACCAGGGTTTCTTTTAATTCAAACTGATTTCAGCGAAAATTTTTAACACAATTATCAAAATGAAATACAGTCTGCCACCTGTACACCTCAATGATATATTCCAAAGCAAATGTTGATGAGGAACCCAAGTCAGTACCATATGTGATCATATCAGATTACAAGCATCATTACAAGTATGTTGTTTGTGTCTTCACCATCCAATTATTTTTACACACTCACCTCGTGACTGTGCAGGGAAATTTTCACGCATGGTGGTGTCAGGACGAGTTTCCGATTTTAAAGGAAATTGTTACCTCGATTCATGGCAACGGTTACTCTGAGGATAAGCTTAGTTGCGTACCAAGTGAAACTGGCATCACCCAGGCGACCCCTGATAACTCTGACGTGATGAGGCCTTGTTTGTTGCCGGACAGGCCAATTTGTGAAAATATGTCTACAGGCACGGATTTCGTAATAAGGGATGATGATTCGAAAAGAGTCTCTAGTTCTAAACACATCCCTGCAGAACAGTCAACACATGACGCCACCTCACACGTGAACAATTTTATTGACAATTTTTCAAATCTGAGTAATCGTTTGAGTGTTTTAGAGAGCAGCATAGTGAGGATGTCAGAGGAACTTTCCAATATTTCATCAGTGGTTGGAACCCTGAGTACTCCAGGAGACAATTATGGTCCACTAGGGCTGGGCGGTTTTTATCGGTTTTTCGGTTCGGTTCGTTTTTTTTTTTTTAAACCGAAACCGAACCGCCGCCTTAACAAAAAACCGAGACATTCGGTTTCAACAAATTTCCCAGAATTGGTTAAGTTTATGACCACTCAATCACTTGCTTTCCGCACGCCAAAGGCTTAAATGTCAGGCAAAGGTAAATGCTGTGCCATTTATGCTTACTTCGAGAGGACTGACAACAAATCCCCCCCACCCTCCCCCCACAAATAGTGGTGGAAATTTCTTGTATCTTAAACAATATCTACAGAACCACCAGCAGATGGAATATGAAAAATTAAAAAGTCGTACGTAAAAATCCACACATGCAATTCAAGAATTGTTAAGTAAATTTACTGAACCGGGCATATTCGACCAAAGAGGTATTGCAAGTTACCTGACAATATGTGGTGTAAAAGTATTATAAATTACCTTTGACCTAAAATCATCTGCGTACAGCACGTTGTAAATTAGATTGGTGGTAAACATAAAATTTATTGAGTTTTAAAACCTCAAAGTTCACATGGGAAAAATGACGAGTAAATTATGTTAATTAACCGACCACTGGCACGTTCTCTGAAGTCACATGCTCAGAGATAACGCTGCGCATTGGCAGTTATGTTTTTTGTCAACAATAAAATGGTTAAATTAAAATAGAACACATCCAATTAAATGGATGGCAGGTAACTACTGAAAGTTTTTTTAAAACTTATTGGGAATTGTTTGTATACTATTTGAACTTACTTTAAGGAATCGCACAGTACTGCAGGTCGGTCAGGTACACACGCTGCATTCCCAATACGATGTTATAATCAGCACGTGTCATGACCATGTGTATTTTGTAAACACAACAAATACCAAGATGCAATATTGCAAACTTTCTTTCAACCCCCATTATGCAGCAGTCTCCCCTCCATTCAAAATCATCAATCGCCTGTCTTCAATAAGATGAAATCAACGCAGGGATAAGCCAAGAGGGCAAAGTAAAGTTGGTAATATCTTTGCCTTGGCACCGCCCATTTCGCCCAATGTTTGGGCAGAATCAAAGTAAAAAACGAACATCTACAGTCGAAATTAAGAGAGATATTGTGAAAGCATTGGAGTGAGTTACCAATAAAAGTGATTCGTATATCACGACTTACTTCAACAATAGTTATCAAAATCAGAAAAAATATGATTTGTGTTCCTCTTATTCCACTGTCATTTGAAGCAGGAACCATCAAGAAACACGGCGCACGTCTATTTTCAAGCGATGTGATAATTACCGAAATAAGCACAACAATTTCACATTATCCACCAAAACCAGGATGAGAGCATTGCGACTCCATAAAAAATAAGGAAATGTTGATTTTTGCTAAAATGTAGCTTTTCTTGTGAATTTCTGCATCTTGTCTTGACAAGGTCCCAAATCTCACTGACACAACAAGGCAGCTCCCACCAGTGGTGGAGCCATGGTTTGAAATCCTGTGGACCATGCTAGTGGAGATTTTTTTTTTTTTGGGGGGGGGGGGGGGGGGGGGGAATCTCAGGACTGAGGGCAGGAAATCAAAAATATTTTTTTCAAATTTGGGGATGGGAGAAGCAAGTGGGATTTTGAGTGGAGGGTGGGGGGGGGGGGGGCTGGTCTCCCTGGATACCTCATGGCTCCACCGCTCCACCACTGTTGCCCACTACAGCAGCCCAACACATTATGTCCATTTGCTGAGAAGAGTGGTGAACACTGATTAACCCGAATGACTCAACTCGCTATATGAGCCTCATGACTTGGATGACAAATACAGACAGATTTTATGTGTACATTACCCTCTAAAATGTGGATTTCTACAATATATTATGAAAAACCGAAAACCGAACCGAAAGTTAAAAAATTTATAGTAATTTATATATTTTTTATACTTACCAATGACCCAGACATAGCTGGTGCTAACTCTTAAAATATAGGGCCAAACACAAATTTTGCCCCCCAATCCCCAAAATTTGCATCTAAAACTAAAGAAAACATGTCCTGAAAGGCCCTCCACACTTCGCCCCTACTGCGCATGCGCAGTGTCAAGGACGTTCCGAAATTGGCGCCATTTATCATTCTAATAACCAGTGCCTGGTAAGCGCTATGTACTCAGCGGGGAGGCAAGAGTTCCCAACTCCTGGGAGGGCCATCCCCGTCTGGGTCATTGGTAAGTATAAAAAATATATAAATTACTATAAATTTTTTAACATTTTTATACTGTACCAATGACCCAGACATAGCTGAATAGTAAAAAGGCTGGAGGGCCAAGGACATAGAGCAAAATGGAATACGCTCAATAAAATAAAATAGAGTCATCCCCTGTAGGGAAAAGAAGTAATAGGCCTTACATGTATCTTTCTTATTTATGATAAATTAGAAAGATACAACACCTTCCAAAATTGAGCTTCATACATCCATGTACTCTATTAATACCCAATATAATCCTTATACTAATAATTTTTAAAGTAAGCCAATAATAAAGTAAGTCTAGAGAATAGAGACTCTTATACTCCTAAAAGTGTCTGAGAATTGCATAATCATGTCCGTTGACATATGCAATATTCAAAAGCTATACTTTAAAAACTAAGACTTGAATGAATTTTATAAACTTAAACTTCTCACTAAACAACCATCCCAATAACAGCTCAGAATTACTAACTCCGGAGGAGGTATCCCCTTGTTTTCATAGTAAAACAGGTGACCCAAGGGAACACCCTCCCCCCCCCCCCCCCCCCCCCCCCTTTTTCTTGCCCTGGGTCAAATAGCCCAGAGCGAAGAGGGCAGCCGAACGGAGAAACTGCCGAAACAGACAGCCTACCTAGCTATAGTAGCAACTGTTAAGTGAATGACATTCTGAGCAGTAGATAATAGACCTAACAAAAGAGGCCTCAAGAAATTGACTCGATATTTCTAAGATAAAAATTCATGAATGTGGATGGCTGAGCGCAATGAGCGGCCTTCAAAAATCTATAATAGCGACACTATTAATGTAAGCCCAAGAAGTAGAAGAACTCTTACTTCATGAGCCGAAATCTTAAGCACAACTGCTAAGTCAATGATATACCATAAGCAGTACCGATAGTTAATAGAATCCATTAACAATAAAATGGAGCGTAACGTCCTTCTACTAGACATCAAAGACAGAAGAAGCTTACGCCCTTGTAATAAACAGATATCTGTTTATAAATACATAAACTGTACCCGGAAAGAGTAAAGGCCTATGCCCATACGAAGACGGAAGGACCTTAAAATAATAGGTTCCGGATAATGGGAGCCTAACTCTTATGCAACAATCCAACCTAAATAGTAACGGAAGTATTGATTCCGAAACTATGAAAGTGAAAATCATCCATCGATAGTGCATGAAACTCACTGACTCTACAGTAAAAGAGAAACCAACAGAATTACTGTCTAAAAGGTCAGAATTTGAAAACTACTGTTTCCAGAGGCTCAAATGATTACTTAGCTAAATAAGAACCGAAGTTAAAATCCGTATAGGAATTTAATCTAAAGATTCTAAGTCTATTTATCAAAAAGTTACTAACTGACTTAGATAAAGAGACAAAAGACTCAATTGTAAACTATCGTAGAGTGCATAGGTATGAGGTAACATAAACCTATAACCTAAATAATAACAGGCTGCAGTAGATCTTGTGAAACAAGTATACTAAAAAATAGCAATGAGTAGTATGGAGGGATCAACAATATGAACATAATGATCCCTACACCACGACGGAAGAGCCTCCACTTTAGTCGCATAGAATAGCGAAGAAGAGGATCTCCTATAGTAAGAAATCGCGTCCAAAGCTCGTCCAGTACAGTGCTTACAATGTAATACGGACCACACAACAGAATACATGAAGGTTGCGACCTTGCTGGTTGTGATAAAGATGACACGATTTACCCAGTGAAAAAAGATCCTCACATAGAGGAAGATTTCACGTTAAGACCCACAGTAGACAAGAGAGTAAATTACTCATGATCTCTGTGAAGATAGAGATGCTATCAACAGAAATGTATTGTGGTTGTTTATCTTAGCAATACCTGCTAAAACAACAGCGCCGGAGGATACGCGTATCCTATCATTCCGTCCTATAGATCAATAGAGCGTTAACACTATTAGCTCAGAGATCTGGACAAGCCAACACATACGTCTGCAAGATGATTATCATTCCAAAGAATTTTTGAAGACTGTGGATTTATTGTGCACCAAAGCCCAATATGTTCTTATTTCCCTTGTGACACCTAGTGATGACAGTCGGGACAAGCATCTTAATCACCGTTCAGCGACCTTCAACAGACTGATTTCCGCTGCGGTGAAGGACAATCCCAAAGTGCACGTGTGTGATAATTCTGACCTATCAAATTATGGTCGTCTGGAAGACCGGTTTTTCGAAAGCGACCGACGTCACCTCTCCCATCTTGGTACTGCAAAACTTGCAGGAAATATAATATCAAGTTTAAATAGGTTTTTGAAGAGGAAGATATCCTCTTCGCAACCACAGTATAATCAAAGAAGGAGATCAGAACAGTTTAGCAAACATTCCCGGGGCCAGCTTATTACTTGCACCCCCAGGCATTCTAACCGACATGTGTCAAATGACGCTGATAGAATACTGAGAACATTACGTAACATTCTAGGAATGTCTTAGAAGGTTTATTTTACGGTTGTTTACTTTAAACACTGTATTTTGTTTCTTTTATTTGTGTCATGAAACCTAAGTTTCCTCATAAAGTAAGCATCAGTTACTATAACAACAACGGGCTGTATGAAAGAAACAATAATTCACGACGTTGCAAACTAGAAGATGAGCAACTTGTCAAAACTCTCAATAATGATATTATCTGTTTGGGAGAAACACACTGCAGGAAAAATGATACTGGACTTAGCCTACCGGGCTACACTGCGTTCCCCGGAAAGGATCCCTCTCACAATCAGCGGCGACGAGGGGGTCTGGCTGTATTCGTAAAGAATGACATCTCTGCAGGTGTAAAATTCGAACCCGAAACCTCGACAGAATACAAATGGTTTTGAATATGTAAATCGCACTTTGGCTTGGTAGACGACATTTTTGTATGCGCCGCCTATTTTCCGCCGTGCAATTCCACACTGTATAAGATGGGAAACAATACCAGCCCGTTTGATGCTATAGAAGCTGATATATGTAGATACAGTTTGAAGGGACAGGTTGTACTCCTTGGGGATTTAAACGCGAGAGTGCATCCTGATGATATCGATTTTATTCGCAATGATTCAGAACGCTTTATTGACCTCCCCGACCAATACAGAAGTGACAGATTCTACCTAACGAGAAACTCGAAAGACGCATCAAAAACCAATGCTCACGGCAAGCTCACTTTGGAGCTATGTAAGTCCACCGGTTTAAAGCTCCTAAATGGTCGAACGCTTGGAGACTCTGAGGGTGAACTGACTTGTCACAGATACAACGGCTCATCAGTTGTTGACTGGTGTGCCGTCAGTACCGATTAGTGTTGAAACGATTAGTGATTTTCAGGAATCGACTAGTCGGCAGCAGTAATCGATTACTAATCGACTAGTCGAAGCCCCCATGTTATTGTTATCAAACACGTGTACCGCCGTTCTTCCCTGGTTAAAACTAACAGTAATACTTGCAATGAAACAATGGCAAGTGAAGCTTTCAAAGTCCTCAAAACCTCTTTCAGTTTCGAGAGAGAATTAATGTTGGTAGCTTCTGTTTAAAATCATTTTTTCTCAATATAGTCTCTGATATTTTAATAAAATAAATCATTATTCAGGTTTTTTTTTATATTATTCGTTCCATCCCATTGAATGTTAACAAAAGGAAGTGCTCTTTACGCATGCGTGATGTACATCCCCTGTCGAAAATTAAGCACAGTTAACGCCCACAGCAGTCATCAGTCTGTCAACAATTGTACACCGAACACTCCCACACAACTTCTCGTATTATGACTTAACCTCTTATCTGTCCATAATTATGCATACATCGAACACGCCTACTAATTTCCATATTGTCTGCTTTGAAAATCATCACCTGACCTGATTGGGTTTCCTCTTAACTCAGTTGCAGTTCGAGGAAAAGCTAGTTTCACTTTCAATTTCCCGGAAACTCGCAGATTTCCAGGAATTTGTCCGCATGTATTTACAAAATGAAAATAAAAAGCACATGGATTTTGTAATTGGTTCTTTAGTGATAACAAATTGCTCCAAATACGAACTGGTATGTTTTCTTCCATAACTTCTCTTTGATGTTTCTGTAAGACATTTCGAACTTACCAGAACCTGGTGAACAAATTGATGTCCGAAGGTGGCCTAATTTCACGTCAACTTTGGGTCCTAATTTTCCTGCAGGCTGCTCCCTCGAGAATAAGCTCACCCATATATTTTTCCCTGTTTACTTCACGCACCCCTGGTCTTATTCAATCTCTGGTCAGTTGGCCAACTAGGGTTGTTATTCATGCAGTCGGAAACATCAAACGCGTTATTTACGTGGGTTGTTTTTTGATTTCGGGAGTTTACTTGTGACGTTCGCAACAATGTTGGGTGAATTTAAGGGGATGGTGTATGGTTGGGGCAGATGTTCCGACTAATCGACTAGCAGATTTAGGGATCGACTAATTTAATAATCGCGTCGACACCGATTAGTCGGCTAATCGTTTCAACACTAGTACCGATCTTTTAACGAGCATTCTACACTTCAGAGTGGGTGATTTTTGCAGTCTGTCCGACCATTGCCAGATATCAGTTTGCATAGGAACAGGGAAATCTCTAAAACGAGAAAACAATATGTCACTTAATCAGCTGCCACTGAAAATTAAATGGAACGAGCAAGTAGCCCAACAGTTCACTTCATTCATTGCAACGGACAGTTTTCGGGCCACTATCGGGAAACTCCTTCTTGAGTATTCCGATAATGAATAGGTGAACAAAGTTGACAATTTATGCACTGACATTTCAAAGTTGTTGATGACAGCGATTTCGGGCTGTCACAAACACACAAGTTCCTCCCAGGCACAGCGCAAGCAGAAAGTCAAAACAGTCGCCAATAAAAAATGGTTCGATCAAGAATGCAAGGAATATAAAAAAAATTATGTTGCAGAAAGCAAGAGAGATCAAAGCGAAAAATGGCAATGCACATGCCCTCATAGCATTTTATTCGGCCAAAAAGAACTATAAACGAATCGCACGAAGAAAACACAGACAATTTAAAACCCGTCTCATAGACAAACTATCCGGCCTTCACAGTAATGACCCAAGAGAATTCTGGAATTCTATTGATGCTCTGACCGAGTCTGGCAACGAGGGTAGCGATAAATCACACATTATCCAACCATGTGCATGGGTCAAGCACTTCAAAGACCTCATGTATTCAGACCAACACTCTGACACAGAGTGTGTAATCAATGAAGAGAAATCCCAGCTTGATTACGCAATATCGCCCGAGGAACTTCAGCGTGTGGCATCCTCCTTGAAAAAAAACAAGTCTGCCAGCCTCGATCAAAGTACTAATGAGATGATCCGTTGTTCCTTGCCATATTTGACAGATTGTTACCTGACACTTTTTAATAACATACTTAAATACGCACACTTCCCCAAATCTTGGCGTACGAGTGTAATAAAACCTTTACACAAAGGTGGCCCAGCTGACGATACGTCGAACTTTCGGGGTATCGCAATATCAAGTTGCATAAGTAAATTCTTCTGTAAAGTGTTGGATAACAGACTGGTTGAATATTTGGAGAGGAACAGCGTCATTAACTCTTGTCAGATCGGCTTCACTCCAAAATGCAGGACAACTGACCATATTTTTTCTCTTAAGCATTTAGTTGACAAATACACCAACCAGGGAAAAAAATTATATGCATGCTTTGTCGATCTATGGAAGGCCTTTGACACCGTATGGAGAAGTGGAATGTTTTCGAAAATACAGAAATATGGTTTGGGGGGTAAATTTCTCCGAACAATTCAGAACATGTACAGGGAGGTTAATTTCTGCGTCAAACTCCCTGGTGGCGTAACCGACGGTTTCCAAACGAATGTCGGTGTGAAACAAGGTTGCGTCCTCAGCCCCCGGCTATTCAATCTCTACCTTAATGATTTGCCAGACATTTTCGATTCGGACTGTCACCCCATAGCATTGGCAGACAGTAGGCTGAATTGCCTGATGTTCGCAGACGACCTGGTAATCCTGTCAGAGTCAGCATGTGGTCTCCAAACCGCACTGAACAAGCTGGGTGACTACCTTGACACGTGGTTGTTGAAGCTGAACACCAAAAAAACTAGTCATTGTATTCAATAAATCGGGCAAAACATTGAAAGACCAGTTCCAGTATAAAAACGAACCTGTAGAGTCGTGTCAACAGTATAAATATCTGGGACTCCATATCAAGTCCTCTGGCAAAATTGACTTTGACCAGCTGGCTGATAAAGGGTTAAAAACACTCTACCTATTAAAACAAAAAGTACCCTTTGGCGAAATTAGCGCGGACGTAAATTTAAAACTTTTCCAGTCCCTCATTCAGCCCATACTAACCTACGGCTGTGAAGTGTGGGGGGTTTACGCACTGAAACTCTTCAACCTGTCTACCACAGAGGACTTGTGCACGAAATTCGACAAAAATAAATATAGTAAACTGCATAACAGATTTTGCAAACAACTTTTAGGGGTTACAAAATTTGCGAGTTCTCTTGCTGTTCAGGGAGAGCTCGGTGCTTTCCCCATCGACATTTATATTTTACGTCAGATAGTCAAGTATTGGCTCCATCTTCTCAATTTACCCATGGATTCCATCGCCCATTGCTGCCTCTCTGAAGCCTTAAATGTCGTTAAATCCTCATGGGCTTCAGGGGTCGCGAACCTCCTGGAATCCGTGAACTTTGGCCATGTGTGGAGAAACAGGTCAACATTTAATACAAGAAAGTTGATAGCCGCCTTTGACAACCAGCTCAAGGAAAGGTACGTACGATGGTGGAGAAAGAAGGTTTCAGAGTCAAATAAACTATCTTTCTACCACTCCATTGAACAAAAGTTTGGCTTTGAAAACTATCTCAAAACGAAAATGGACCATCGAATTAAACTGTCGTTCACTCGTCTAAGGATCAGTGCTCACTTACTCAGTGTTGAGTCGGGGCGTTATAAACGACCTCCCATTCCATATGACCAGCGATTTTGTACGGCCTGCCCCGACAAAGTGGAAAGTGAAATGCACTTTTTCCTTTTTTGCCCCCTGTATGAAGAAGAACGTCGTTCTCTGGCCCGACAGTTACAAACGATTGTCGCCGACAGATGTGACTTAAGGGATGAGAAAACCTTCACAAGATTACTGGAAACATTTGACAACGACTTATCGCCACCTATTATACAATTCGCACACTCAGCCTACCAACGCCGGCTGGGTCTGCAAGGGACGATCCCATAAACCTGTATCTGTGTGATGTCAGTGGTTGTGGAACGACTGGGTCGATTTTAGTATCTATCTATTTGTTTCTCTTCATATATTTATTTGTTGTTTCAAGCTGTCTCTTATTGAATCCCCCCCAAAAAATCTATTTTACTATGTGCCATTTTCATAAATTTCATTAAACCATTTTGTGTGCGTGTGTGTATGCGGGTGTGTGTGTGTAAGTGTGTGCGTGTGTGTGTGTGGGGGGGGGGTAGGGGTGTGTGCATGTGTGTGTGTGTATGGGGGGTGTTTGTCTGTGTGTGTGCGTGGGGGGGGGGGGTCATGAACCAGGGACCAGCCGTGAGGGCGACTAGGGCAATTAAGTCGCCCTTCTAAGCCCAAAGTCGCCTAGAAAAATAGTCGGGGCGATTAGAAGTCGCCCTCTAAAAATTGGCCAAAATGAGAAAAGGCTGAACTGAGTGATGCGAGGTTTACATGAAAACGAGTATTTTAAAAAATCGAATGTGCTCAAGTGTGATAAATGGGCATTTTAATTCGTCAAATAAACGTCCATTTATTTGAAATCATACGACAAGCAATTGTCCATTGTCGCTTTCGGCGGATTTTTTTTATTTCTATTTTGTTGCGTTCCAGTCGGAGCTTCAAGTGTCGAAACGAAAATAAGTGACTTACGCGACTCAACAAAACAACCCAGTTTGAAAGTAGGTTACGTCGCTTAGGATGCCGAAAATGTATACACAACGGACGTATTTTATAACACATTATTTTCATTTCGATTTGCTGACGACTGTTAACTGCTGGGCTGTCTATTCCCAGAAAAAAACGAATGGAATTGAAACACATGAAAAAAAAGCTTTAGTGATGTCAACAAAAGTTTGTACAGGACACAAGTGTGCATGTGGACGATCTTGAAAAAGGGTCCTCCTAAACATCGGAATGACATGAAATGACACCGGAATGCCATAAAAATGATGCGGAATGACATTTCTTTTACAAAATACTCGACCCCAGAATGTATTTTGTTTATTAACTAACAAAGTACCTCCCAAGCAACCTTCTTACATCTGGTCCTGTTCACACTTTCAAGCTTAGTAGACTTTGTTGAAAGGCAACCACAGGAGGGTGATGGGGGATTGGCACGAAGAAGAGGTGAGGCGTCATGAAGGAGAAGGTAGCAGTGGGGGATATTCAGTCAATAATTACATTGTGATTTTTTAACCTGGCACAGATGCATCATAGACAACTGGACCTGGATTATTTGTAAGTTAATGGAGGACCATAAATTGAAAATATGAAGGGGCGGCGGGGGTGGTAAATGAATATTCTTAATTTTCCCCACTTGCCTATTAAGTCTCCCTACATGACTCTGCAGTCTCCCTATTTTTTCTGGAGGGAGACTTCAAGTCTCCCTAAAATTCCCCCCTAGGCTGGTCCCTGGCATGAACCCATGTTCGTGAACCTACACCTGTCAATTCATTGAACAACTGAAATGTGTGTATGTGTTTATGTATGAAAGGGTGGATGTACACGAGTGTGATTCTTCATATATATTCGTATATGGATGCTGTCGCCTGTTCGTTAATCTTGTCTGGTATTATTTGTCTATTAGCATTTTGTGAGCTTCATGTCATTGTTGTGTACCATTGTATGGAACTTACAACAATAAAGTTATTATTATTATTTTTATGATGAGCTCATAGAAAATTTCTGTAGGGAATTCATTTGGGAAGATTCAAGATAAATGTCCCTCTTGCTTTCACCAGATCAATATTCAAGATAAATATCCCTCTTGCTTGCACAAGAACAATATTTAGGACTAATTTTGGTTGACTTCTTTTTAAAGATATATGTCTCATCTTGACATTCTACTTTTTATAAATACTGAAAATTGAAATTCAAAGTGCAAATCACCTTTTTCAACACCACATTATCAATATAATTTATATAGCGAGGGGATTAGTTCATTTTACGCAGATTCATTTTGCAGCTTTAAAGAGAATTGTCTATCTGCCATTAACCTTAACAATTTCAACACTGGCACCCTGGAAGGTAACTTTTCAGTCAATATTGTCAATGGCGAAATGGACGAAACCATCCTGGTTTGTTGGTAGGTTCAGTAATAATTTAATCCAACAGCTCTGTCAAACTGTTGGATTAAATTATCACCAAGCCCCAAGTCAGATTTTTTGCTCTTTATATCATCTGCTCATCTACTGCCAACTTTTTCTTCACGCAAATATTTATGCACATCCGTTTAAAGGGTTAAGGTGCCTTATAAGTAATGGGAAACTTAGTTTGAAAATGGGGGCTGGTTATTTCGGATGTCAATCAAAAATGTGTAATAATGTTTCATTTATTTTGTGGTGCACAATTGTGGAAAACTATTCATAGGGATGAACAAATAAAATTACAATCACATTTAGATTTTTGATGACATATATTCAAACCAAGTTTCCCATTACTTAAAGAGCACCTTAAGGTCTATACTAACTCCCAAATTCTCCCAAAACCAACAAAATGAATCTCCCAAAATGAACCACATTGCCATTTGAATCACAAATGGCACTGCTTCACAGGATAAAATACTATTTTATTGATTACGCACAAGTGTTAAATAATAGTGATTCCAATTTTATAACAAGTGGAATGTAAAGATAGAACTTAACACTTAAAAAGATTGAGTGAACAAAAATTAATTGCTTCCATTTGAATTCACCATTTGGGAAATCAGTCACACGAAGGTTTGTAACTTGGGAAGAATATTGTTTTCAAAGACCTAAGAACTGCAGAAACGACCACGCTCTTCTCAAATCTGCAAGGCGATGAAATTGGAAAGCCTAATACACTCACTGTGGAAAGTTGCAGTGTTAATGCCATTAACGCAAGAAAAAGTCGAAATTGCAAGACAACTTTTCAATTTCCTCATTCAGGGATGGCATTTTTTTTTAGAAATGGAGCACTACGCCAATGTTTTGTACTATAATTTTGTTGCTGCCACGTAAAATATAAAACTAGATAATAAGGTTTGGAAAGAAAATATATTGATACAAACATTAAGAGTAATCGTCATAATTGGGTTTATACGAAAATATTTGATTGAAAGCCGAGCAATATTTGTCAGAGAGCTTCAGGTATTCTATTTCAATGTTTTGTCTGCTACCCAAAAGAGTTCAAAAGAGGACAGTAACGCTTTAAGTTGTCCATCTGCTGTAATATTTTGGAACATCGTATAATTAACTTCCTAAGTTTCTTTGACACACAATTATAGTCAGTGTCAAATTGCTCAATACCAATCTTAAGAGTAACATGACTGTAACATGAAATTGGTACCACCAAAATCGCTTGTCAACATGTATCATTAATAATAAACATTCCTTTGTGGTCGATTACCAAAATGAGGCCCAAATGATTATGAAATGACAGATCAATGAACTCATAAACCGAAATAATCTTGCTTTTGTTCATGTCTTTCATTGGCTGCCTATCAAATTGGATTCAATAAAAACAAGAACAATGTTACTAAGGTAACACATGCCCCCCCCCCCCCCCCCCCCCCCCCCTGTGACCTTCACCTTGCAGAAGCAGCGGAAACTATTATACGTGACACACCTTCTGATTGTCCTTAACATTTGTAAAAACAATTGTACTATGATTGTTTTTGAGTTATGGCTGAGACACGAATATTGACCGATTTTTAGTGTGACCTTGAAGTGTGACCTTGATCTTAAAGGTACGAACCCGGCAATGGTGTGATACATCCTCCCATGGCCCTTTATAATTGTGTGAAGTTTGATGACTGTGGCCCAAACCGTGTTCAGTGTTAACTTGAAGTGTGACCTTGACCTTACGGAAATGACTGTGGTGCGTGACACATCCACCCATTGTCCTTTATAACTGAGTGATGTTAAATAATAGTAGCCCTAATAGCTTGGGAGTTATGCTTGAGACACGATTTGTGACAGTGAACATATGAAGGTCAATTGTGACCTCCACCTTGCAGATGCGGCGGAAACTATTATATGCGACACATCTTCTGACTGTCCTTAACATTTGCAAAAAAGTTTAACAATTGTACTATGACTCGTTTCTGAGTTATGGCTGAGACACGAATATTGACCAATTTTTAGTGTGACCTTGAAATGTGACCTTGACCTTGAAGGTACGAGCCCGGCTATGGTGTGTGACACATCCTCCTATGGTCCTTTATAATTGTGTGAAGTTTGATGACTGTGGCCCTAAGCGTTTTCGAGTTATTGCCTCGGACACACACACACACACGGACGGACACATGCACACTTCAATCACTATATGTCATCCGACCTAAGTAGTGTTCAACCGATGATCGAAACCAGCCACCACAATCGGCCGATTGTAGGCAATCGGATGACAATGGCAACGGCTCCTGGAATCGGTTCAACCGATTGTTGCCAAGCATTTTGCAATCATTCATTAATTGCATTTTATTATCTTGTTAAACTGCTAATGTAAAATGATGCCAATGATACCATTCAATAAAGTTGAGAAAGACCCACAGTGTGTTTGCTTAATCTCTCCAGACGCCCCTTTTACGGGATACACAAGTTAAACGACAAGTGAAGCTCACAAATGAATGTACTTGCGGCAATCGCCAGTTCCTACCAGGAAAGTGAAGATTGTACCCCATTGACTCAGGTCGCAGTAAAATTACCAGTCGCGCACACTTGGGCGGTAAACGTGGCTCTCACAGAGCCACGTTTACCGCCCAAGTGTGCGCGGTTGGTAATTTTACTACGACTCCAGTCAACAAAGAAACATGTTTAGTTTAATGTAGTTCTTTCGAGACTCGACTTGTCTAGTAGTGCATGGTATTACAATCGGGATCGGCATCAGAATCAGCCGATTGTGAGCTCAAATAACCGGTAATCGGTCTGCGACCATTTTTGGTAATTGGTTGAACACTAGACCTAAGTCGGGGGGCATAAAAAATAAGCTATTATTTTTGTAAAATCGGCCGGTTCTGGTAACAGTTTAATTTTCCTGAAATTTACTTTTGAAGGACGATACATTCAAAACAAATTATTTAACATAAAAGACAGAATGAACATTCACATTCTGTAAATCAATAGAGGATATCTAATGTTTTTGAGTGTATACCGAAAATTATCTCATGAGTAACCAATATAAATGTTTATTTTTCGTGAGCGCTTGCGCGAGCGAAAATAACCCTTACTCTCGGTCACAAGTGAGATAATTTTAGGCATCCACTCAAAAACGCTAGATTTTCTTTTTATTATACGCTTTTTTATAAGAATCTGACAATTCCACTCGTTTCAACCATGAATTGATGAATGAAGTAAACACCAGATTGAATCATTGATACATGGAAGTGATTTGATCGATACCCAGAACACATAGCGTCTTGCGATCTGATTCAGGTGGCGAGTTTCTAGTCCAAACATGGCCTGAAAGTCTGTAATATAAGTTTTTGCTTTGGTACATCCTTTGAAAGGACGTACCCAACCAAAAACTTATATTTTTATACTGTACCAATGACCCAGACATAGCTGGTGCTAACTTAACTCTTAAAATATAGGGCCAAACACAAATTTTGCCCCCCAATCCCCAAAATTTGCATCTAAAACTAAAGAAAACATGTCCTGAAAGGCCCTCCACCCTTCGCCCCTACTGTGCATGCGCAGTGTCAAGGACGTTCCGAAATTGGCGCCATTTATCATTCTAAGTTTGGCCCTTCATCAGTTAACATCTGACTGATCTTTGTGCTTTTAAATCTCAGTTTAAATGATGCCAGACACATAAATATTAGTGAAATGGTGATTCTAAGGAGGATAGAAAAGGAGGAGAGGAAAAGAATGTGTGACAGAATATTATCAGGGCTGTAACTTAAAATTTTTTAATGAAATTATGTTAAGTTACCTATTTTCAAGCCAGCAGCCATTTTGTTGTCATTCTGATTATTTAGTTACACTGTTTTTTCAAGTGTTTTTCTCTCTCTCTGTCCTTTAAGTTCCCCCTTGCTATTCTCCCATGCTTTTGGCATAGTTTCTGTAATTATTATTACTAAAATTTCTTGGGAGTTTTAGCTGTATAACAGAATGAATTCTGTTCTTTCCCCATGTTTACGTCTTCACCTACGGGTGGTTAGGCGTTGTGTTCTGCATCTACCATCTGATGTTCTGCAGTTTCTTCCCTGGAAGTCTCTGTTTTGCATCAGATGGTGTATTTTTGGTAACTGATTTCGGGCCTGGGTGCCTGGAGTCTTATTTTGTTTTTACACTCATTGTTTACATTTACAACAGCCCTCTGTGTGAGGGGGGGATTTCTAAATAATAATATCTTTATGTTATTTTAATCATAACTAGATACATTATTATTGTTCGTAAGTGTTGAATAAATTGTTTAAAATATTTTTAAAATTTTTGTCCACACTTAGGCTTGGGATCCATTGGGGCTCAACATTACTTTTCAGAAACTTGGGCTGTTCTGAAAAAATATTTTTTCAAAATATTTTGATTTCAATTATTTTTTCTATATTAATGGATCATATTATTATTATGTATTTTGATTGCCAGGGGTTAGTGCGAGTACCAGGACTTGTTTTCTTTTCACATTGAAAGGATATTGATCAATTGTAATAAGAGGAAGTCTTCCTCTGACTTTATAATCATTCTATATGTGGTCAGTGTACTCGCATTAACTCCTGTTCTGTATCGTATGATTTCGATGACAATATGGGAAGCGTATTTCACGGTATGTTATTGGGGAATTGGACACTTTGGTCCTTTCCCCGCAGGGTCACTCTACTTTATCAATTTCTATTTCAGACGATCAAGATTAGGGTGATGTATCTGTGATGTCTTCCAACAGTGTGCCTCCGTCGTCACAATTAATGAAGGGCTAGCGGAAAAGTGCTCATGTAATACGCCAATTGCCTAAGAGGACCCTAGTAGGTTCGACGGCCTTTGACGTCCGCTAGCTCGCCCGGTGTAGCGTCCATTCACCGAATGGTTCGGCAGCCGGGTTCGTCCGTTGCGGTCTAGAAGGAATTTTGGGGTGATGCGAGCACTATAAAATTAACTTAATGCACACCCAGTGACGGCGGATCGGAGGGAGAACGGAGGAAGCCTTTTAGTCCGGTTCATAGCTCGTTCCGGTCCATCTGGACGGCAAGCGAGAGAGGCCCCTCTCTCGTTCAACAACATCTGGCCCCAGATGTTGTGGTACAAATGTGTCGCTAGCGGAGCATACGTCCGTCGCTCGGGACGCTCCGTTGTATAGGCAGTCCGCTGAGACTGCTAAGGCTTCCTCTTCTCGTCAGCGCACACGACCGCACCTTGGCTGCGTGACCGCCGATATATTACCAGCTTCGCCGATCAAGGATTCTTCGGCGACCAGGTCACACCATCCGGCAGCCAGGGATTCGAGACCGATGGACTCCGGACGTTCGCATAGGAAAAGTATGCGGGAGCCATCTGATGCGGAGCTGCCCTCGGCGAAGCAGCGATAGACTGCGCCTCCGCAGGTCTCGACGCCGGACATTCTTGTGCACATAGCACAGCTTATCGCAGCATCCCAGCAGCCGACAGAAACGGTGTCGGATCGAGAATTATCCGACAGCGCTGGGTCGGTAGCCGGGGACTCGAGGCCTGCAGACTCCGGACGTTCGCATAGGAAGTGTGCGGGAGTCAACGTACACAGAGCTTCCAGCGGCAATGCATCGTAAGTCCGCTACTGCACAGGCCTCGGGAACGGACGTGCTTTCCTTAATAGCACAGTTTATCGCAGCATCCCAGCATCAACTGAATCTGTCGCATATATTTTATCCGACGATGCTGGGTCGGGACGCTCCGCGGAAGCGGGTACAGACGTCCGAAAGTTTCATCCGGTCCGACGGGATACCGAAAGGGATTCGGAGGATTTCAAGCTTTCCCTTTCGGAACAACATATGCTGCGATGCCGGATAAGAAACTGATAGCGTCGGTGGACTTAGAAATTTTTGGTTCGGTTCAGGGACATCGTCCCTCAGTTCCGACATAGTCCAATAATGTCACACAAACTTTCGAATTACTGAACGACGCTATATATATTATTATTTTATGCTTGCTATCCAAGCATTTCTGGTTTCTTGTTCGAAGAGTTATGGAGATGTCTTTCAAAAGTGTGCCTCTGTCGTCATAGTTAATGAAGAGTTAGCGGCAATAAGTGCTCATGGAATATGTCTATCGCTTACGGAGTGACATTCGCTAGCTCACCCGGTGTAGCGTACATTCATCGAATGGTTCGGCTGCCGGGTTCGTCCGTTGTGGTCTAGGAAGGAGATTTGGGTGATGCGAGCACTTTAATTACTTTAGTACTCACCCAGTGACGGCAGATTGAGGACAGATCGGAGGAAGCCAACAACATAGGGGACCGCATGTTGTGGTTCAGATATTTTACATTTGGAGCATATGTCCGTTGCTCGGGACGCTCCGTTATATTGACAGTCCGAGAGACTGTCTTTAATGCTTCCTCATCCTCACAGCAGGGCACACGACCGCACATTGGCTACGTGACCTCGAGTATCCGATCAGTTTCGGCATTCAGTGATTCCACAGCGAATAGGTCGCACCATCCGGTAGCCAAGGGACACGAGGCCTATACACTCCGTTCGCTCGCATATTGGATGTATGCACGGGGTATCGATCTCGGAGCTTCCTGCGGCAATGCATCGTAAGACCGCTGCTCCTCAGGCCTCAGTGACGGACGTGCTATCCGAGTTAGCACAGTTGTTTCGCAGCATCCCAGCAATTGACAGTTTCTCGGTCGAATCAGGAATTATCCGACGGCGCTGGGTCGGTGCGGTCCGAGGTTGCATCAAGCTACGGACGACCGAATGCTTTATAGGGTCCGACAGGATGGCGAAAGGGATTCGAAAGATTTCGAGTTTTCCCTTTAGTAGTATCGGAAGATGCCTTTCATATCTTTTGGCATTTCTTCCAGTGATTATTTTTCGGACTTCATTGCTGCGATCTTGGATAAGAGACTTATAGCGTCATTGGACTCGGATTTTTCAATCGGTACAGGGACTTTGTCCCTGACTTACCGACGCAGTCCAATATTGTCATTACAACATGTGTTTTATTTTTCGACGCTATATATTTATATATATATACAAGACTGCTACTAAGCATGATAGTTTAGTTTCTTGTCCGCGTGGCTCATTTCTGCCATTTTATCTTTTTTACAAATAGTTTATTTTGGCAGAGCAGGGCATACCGAGAGTTCATATGCGTCTAGACGGTGTGATTAAAGACTGCATATATTCTTTTTCGCCGTTTATGTCTTTTCCAATTTCAATGTTGGGAACGACATTATGTATAGTAGACTTAACTTAGACGCTTTATTTTACGTAATCCGCCTTACTGAGGCGTTATCATTACGTCTTCAAGAAAAGATTTACGGGATATTATTCTCAATGTAATTTCTTTTGAGGGCAGTAGTTTGTTCACGTATAACTCCGCCCTTCAGTGGCTGATTGGAGTTGGTTAGACGTGATGCAGCCCTAGCTACATCCACGCGTGGATAGTAGGTTAAGAACTCTCTCAGAGTCGCTTCGTTCTCGGAGGAGCTTCTCTTCGACGGCAACTTTCCGGCAATCCATGAATTGCTTGATTTATACATTCTCTTGTCTATCTAGTGTTACAAGAGATTCAGACTGGGGCAAACATTCGGTGGTTGACTCAGAGAGTGCCGCCGCAGTTGCCGGACCCGAGTGTGGCTGTTATGATGGTTGCCAGTCAACAGATTGGGATATATACTGATCCCTACGGATTCGAAGTGCCAGGGTCTTTGGGTTCCGCAGTCTTTTAGCTATCAGTTTAACTTCCGCGGAATAATGTTTTTTTAGGCTTGCTTTATGTCATTGCATGAACATTATTCAGAAACGCATGCCCAAATTCCTGTCCTTTAATTCGACAGTAGTGGCGTATCTCCGGAACCAGGGAGGCACTCTTTCGTTTCCGTTATTCAATTTAATGGAAAGAATCCGTCTGTTGGTTATAGTACACCAAGTTCAGTTTTGGTCCGTCATATTCTGGGTCGTCTGATTGTTTTATCGCACTCCCGTTCTCTTACGGGTCGCTTGTTGCTGTCAGAATGGACTCTCAACAAACAAGTATTCAATCAGATTTGCTATCTATGGGAGCGCCCAATGATGTTTTATTTATGACACAGCTTGCTAATCAATTGCAGACGTATGTGTTGGCTTGTCCAGATCTCTGAGCTAATACTGTTAACGCTCTATTGATCTATAGGACGGAATGATAGGATACGCGTATCCTCCGGCGCTGTTGTTTTAGCAGGTATTGCTAAGATAAACAACCACAATACATTTCTGTTGATAGCATCTCTATCTTCACAGAGATCATGAGTAATTTACTCTCTTGTCTACTGTGGATCTTAACGTGAAATCTTCCTCTATGTGAGGATCTTTTTTCACTGGGTAAATCGTGTCATCTTTATCACAACCAGCAAGGTCGCAACCTTCATGTATTCCGTTGTGTGGTCCGTATTGCATTGTAAGCACTGTACTGGACGAGCTTTGGACGCGATTTCTTACTATAGGAGATCCTCTTCTTCGCTATTCTATGCGACTAAAGTGGAGGCTCTTCCGTCGTGGTGTAGGGATCATTATGTTCATATTGTTGATCCCTCCATACTACGCATTGCTATTTTTTAGTATACTTGTTTCACAAGATCTACTGCAGCCTGTTGTTATTTAGGTTATAGGTTTATGTTACCTCATACCTATGCACTCTACGATAGTTTACAATTGAGGCTTTTGTCTCTTTATCTAAATCAGTTAGTAACTTTTTGATAAATAGACTTAGAATCTTTAGATTAAATTCCTATACGGATTTTAACTTCGGTTCTTATTTAGCTAAGTAATCATTTGAGCCTCTGGAAACAGTAGTTTTCAAATTCTGACCTTTTAGACAGTAATTCTGTTGGTTTCTCTTTTACTGTAGAGTCAGTGAGTTTCATGCACTATCGATGGATGATTTTCACTTTCATAGTTTCGGAATCAATACTTCCGTTACTATTTAGGTTGGATTGTTGCATAAGAGTTAGGCTCCTAGTATCCGGAACCTATTATTTTAAGGTCCTTCCGTCTTCGTATGGGCATAGGCCTTTACTCTTTCCGGGTACAGTTTATGTATTTATAAACAGATATCTGTTTATTACAAGGGCGTAAGCTTCTTCTGTCTTTGATGTCTAGTAGAAGGACGTTACGCTCCATTTTATTGTTAATGGATTCTATTAACTAGCGTACTGCTTATGGTATATCATTGGCTTAGCAGTTGTGCTTAAGATTTCGGCTCATGAAGTAAGAGTTCTTCTACTTCTTGGGCTTACATTAATAGTGTTGCTATTATAGATTTTTGAAGGCTGCTCATTGCGCTCAGCCATCCACATTCATGAATTTTATCTCAGAAATATCGAGTCCATTTCTGGAGGCCTCTATTGTTAGGTCTATTATCTACTGCTCAGAATGTCATTCACTTAACAGTTGCTACTATAGCTAGGTAGGCTGTCTGTTTCGGCAGTGTCTCCGTTCGGCTGCCCTCTTCGCTCTGGGCTATTTGACCCAGGGCAAGAAAAAGGGGGGGGGGGGGAGGGTGTTCCCTTGGGTCACCTGTTTTTACTATGAAAACAAGGGGATACCTCCTCCGGAGTTAGTAATTCTGAGCTGTTATTGGGATGGTTGTTTAGTGAGAAGTTTAAGTTTATAAAATTCATTCAAGTCTTAGTTTTTAAAGTATAGCTTTTGAATATTGCATATGTCAACGGACATGATTATGCAATTCTCACACACTTTTAGGAGTATAAGAGTCTCTATTCTCTAGACTTACTTTATTATTGGCTTACTTTAAAAATTATTAGTATAAGGATTATTGGATATTAATAGAGTACATGGATGTATGAAGCTCAATTTTTGGAAGGTGTTGTATCTTTCTAATTTATCATAAATAAGAAAGATACATGTAAGGCCTATTACTTCTTTTCCCTACAGGGGATGACTCTATTTTATTTTATTGAGCGTATTCCATTTTGCTCTATGTCCTTGGCCCTCCAGCCTTTTTACTATTCAGCTATGTCTGGGTCATTGGTACAGTATAAAAATGTTAAAAAATTTATAGTAATTTATATATTTTTTATACTTACCAATGACCCAGACGGGGATGGCCCTCCCAGGAGTTGGGAACTCTTGCCTCCCCGCTGAGTACATAGCGCTTACCAGGCACTGGTTATTAGAATGATAAATGGCGCCAATTTCGGAACGTCCTTGACACTGCGCATGCGCAGTAGGGGCGAAGGGTGGAGGGCCTTTCAGGACATGTTTTCTTTAGTTTTAGATGCAAATTTTGGGGATTGGGGGGCAAAATTTGTGTTTGGCCCTATATTTTAAGAGTTAAGTTAGCACCAGCTATGTCTGGGTCATTGGTAAGTATAAAAAATATATAAATTACTATAAATTTTTTAACATTATAGACTTTCAGGCTGTGTTTGGACTAGCGGATTACACGCATCAATTCAAGGTGAATATGCATTGAATTATTGCTGGAAAATGATCAGTATCCACACCAAAAATATATTAGATTTTCTTTTCATTATACGTTTCTAGAACAAATTGATCATTTCCAGTGATAATTTGACTCGTATTCACCTTGAAGTGAGGCTTTGAAAGCCGCCATTTTGATTGATGCCATGGAAGTGAAAATTTCTATATCTCCACAAAGGGAAATACGATTTCTATCTTTCTGCAATTTCTTCGATAATCTATTGTTTTGATACAAATGTTCTTAATGTGAACAGTCTCAATTATTTTTTTCCAATCGTTGTTGTCATAGCGCACTTTAGTTGTGCATTCGAATGGCAGTTGTCATAACTGAACAACAGAAATGAACTACATGATACAAACTAAATAAATTAGGATAGTTTTTCTTCCTTGGTTCATCAATGAAAGCATTTTTGAATTTGACAAGAATATTAACTATTTTCAACAGAATTATGGCGTATAATTATTACAAAAATGTTCGCGTTGAACATTCTTCATTTATCATTGATGAAATCAATTGTGCCCCCATATCCGTTGCAGACCTGTATGGAGTTGACCTCTGCTTCATCAAAACAATACCAAAACAAAATGGAAGCATTTGGGAATTGTAGATACCATGGAATAGAATTATTCTTACTACTCATTCTTCTCACGAATAACAAAAAGATTTCTCCGAGTTTGTACGACAAGTAAGGATTGCAAAATGCAACCATTCAGACATTTTAAGGTATTGTATTGTCAAAATTTTGGTGTGCTTCCAGCCACATGGCAGCAGTTCCAAGGCCAATGTCAGTTTCCACATGTTCCTATGTTTCTTTTCAAACATTTTGGTATATAATTTACTGGGGTTATTTTTTTCTGACCATTTTGGACGTTGGAGAAAATATCTTGAAATATGACCAAAGTCAGGTTGGACAATCCCTTAATAGTATCTTGGTCAGTGAACTATAACTTTTCCAGTATCTCACTTCCAATGATAAAACCCAACAATTACAATTGTAATGTTTGTTTGAAAGAACTAAACAAGGCAATACTTGATATGCATGGACTATTTTCATGTGATCCAAACCTTACAGACGATATAGCCAATAAACAAATATACACAAAGAAAAAAGTTAAGCACTCCCTGGATATTTTATGATGGTAAATGTATTGCTTGATATCAAGCCTGAATATAAGCAACTTGTCATTTGCTAAATGAGGTCCCCAAAGCGTGAATTTGCTGATGATATCCCATACAGTGGGCCAATTTATCCTCCAGGTCCATCTTTCTGTTTTGGCTTGAGACCTTGATTCAGATTGAGGTTCACTGAGGGTAAATTTTGTGATGTTACCCTGCTGTACAGGGTACCATCACCAAATTCATCCCCTGGGGGCATCATTTTGCAGATGACAGTCTGCATATTTTCAGGCTTGTTTGATATCAGTGAAAAACTCACAAAATCCGCTTCAAAAACTGAATACTATCTTGAAAGAACATATTCAGACTGTACGAACACACAAAAAACATAGTCTTCATCATCATTTCAAAAACAGCACTGGTGAACCAAAAAGTAACAGCTGGAGCTCAATACGATACCCATTTTCGTTTGTTCGTCAGGATGCAGCAAGCATCACATGACGATATATATATATATGATGTTTATGTAAAATCAGTCTCGGATCAGGTTGTAAATGTGAACTAACATACTGGCGGAGTCAATTCCAACCTTTTATAGGGTTGCCGTTGGCTCAGTTGGTATGGTGTAGTGTTGAAACGATTAGCCGACTAATCGGTGTCGACGCGATTATTAAATTAGTCGATCCCTAAATCTGCTAGTCGATTAGTCGGAACATCTGCCCCAACCATACACCATCCCCTTAAATTCACCCAACATTGTTGCGAACGTCACAAGTAAACTCCCGAAATCAAAAAACAACCCACGTAAATAACGCGTTTGATGTTTCCGACTGCATGAATAACAACCCTAGTTGGCCAACTGACCAGAGATTGAATAAGACCAGGGGTGCGTGAAGTAAACAGGGAAAAATATATGGGTGAGCTTATTCTCGAGGGAGCAGCCTGCAGGAAAATTAGGACCCAAAGTTGACGTGAAATTAGGCCACCTTCGGACATCAATTTGTTCACCAGGTTCTGGTAAGTTCGAAATGTCTTACAGAAACATCAAAGAGAAGTTATGGAAGAAAACATACCAGTTCGTATTTGGAGCAATTTGTTATCACTAAAGAACCAATTACAAAATCCATGTGCTTTTTATTTTCATTTTGTAAATACATGCGGACAAATTCCTGGAAATCTGCGAGTTTCCGGGAAATTGAAAGTGAAACTAGCTTTTCCTCGAACTGCAACTGAGTTAAGAGGAAACCCAATCAGGTCAGGTGATGATTTTCAAAGCAGACAATATGGAAATTAGTAGGCGTGTTCGATGTATGCATAATTATGGACAGATAAGAGGTTAAGTCATAATACGAGAAGTTGTGTGGGAGTGTTCGGTGTACAATTGTTGACAGACTGATGACTGCTGTGGGCGTTAACTGTGCTTAATTTTCGACAGGGGATGTACATCACGCATGCGTAAAGAGCACTTCCTTTTGTTAACATTCAATGGGATGGAACGAATAATATAAAAAAAAACCTGAATAATGATTTATTTTATTAAAATATCAGAGACTATATTGAGAAAAAATGATTTTAAACAGAAGCTACCAACATTAATTCTCTCTCGAAACTGAAAGAGGTTTTGAGGACTTTGAAAGCTTCACTTGCCATTGTTTCATTGCAAGTATTACTGTTAGTTTTAACCAGGGAAGAACGGCGGTACACGTGTTTGATAACAATAACATGGGGGCTTCGACTAGTCGATTAGTAATCGATTACTGCTGCCGACTAGTCGATTCCTGAAAATCACTAATCGTTTCAACACTAGTATGGTGGCAGATTGGCTAGATGATAGGGTACCGTAGACCGAGGATCGACTCCCGTTTTCAACCCAACGGCACAGTGCTAGGACTATGCCTGGTGGAATCCCTGCTCGACATAGGTGATATATTTATCTAAAATGTAGTGGTTATTAAGTTGAAAAAAAAACCTCCTCGTGTGGAGTGTATTTCGGAATAAAATGCAATTCGGATTCTGATTTCCTAAAAATTTCATTACTCATTCCTTATCAGATAACATGTATCACAATCAATAGGAGGAGTGTTTAGCAACCCACGATCATATTAATTACAAGCAATCCAAGGAAATGATGCACCATGGAAATTAGAGCTGTCACAAATATTTGACTATTGATTGTTTGTGGCATAATCAATTAGTGTTTTCCTTAGTCAATTAATCGTTAAGTTTTCATCCTCTTTAAATGCGCAGAAATTTAATGCACCTCCATATTGAGAACAATGCCCCTGAACTATGGCAAACTGGCTTATAATACTGGAATGAAAAGTTTTGTTTTGAATTTGTTAGGGATGAAAGAATAATCTTGATTCTGTGAGAGATTTAAGATTTCTCATTCCTGTGTAACCTTGATTATTGTTACTCGAGTATGGTGTTGCTGTTGAACAGACCTTCCATTGGTTTTGACCTTTGCGTGAAATTTTGTAGAAATCCACCCAAGCATTATAGAATTATGGTCCCAGACGGACAAATACAGTTTGTGAGATAATTAAGTTTTTCCATTCCTGTGACTCTAACCTTTGTTACTCGAGCATGGTGTTGCTATGCAACAGACCTTCCAATAATCTCTGTGTAAAATTTCACAGAAATCCATTGAAACATTATAGAGTTATGACTCCAGACGGACAACCCAGATTTAAGATGCCCCCCTATCAGGGGCATAAAAATTCACATTTTTTGCTACATATTTACCAACATACCCATCGGGTCGAAACAACATGTCGGCCCGATGTGGAAAATGTTAAATTCCTATCTCTCCTACTCTCTCAACCCCTCTCATAGAAATGTGGTGCGAATGGCAAGAAGAGTCATTTCAACAAGCAAACATTCCCAAATCCAACTTGGATCATCTGTGATGTTCGTTTTTGTTTGGAGCCTGTTAATTTTCTTAATACTCTTAATGTATCGGGCGATTAACTGAGTAGGAAAATCAATAACAATGAATGTCTCCTCCCTGCCGAAGGGAATCCTCCCCTCCCCCAAACAGAAAACTGTTGCAAACAACTGTTTTAGAGGTATCCATGAACGAAGAATCTCCAGGGGTCAATACTATAAAACTTTTACAGTTGTGTTTTTCAGAATTGTATTTTCTATTTATGGAAATGACTAATTGAAATAGTATTGGCTCCAGAATGCATTTGAAAATATTTTCAGGAAAGAAAAAAGTTAAAAAGGTATGTACAAATTATTATTGAATGAAAGAATTAATTTTGTTGAAAAGCATCATCATGAGATATCAATACCTGCATTATCAGTAACCAGTATTTATCTTCTATCCGGTAGTTGTCCAACATCAGTTATTTTATCACCATCGCTTTCGTCAGGAATGATTTTTACCTCTGGAAAGGAGAAAAACAGAGTTTCAAAATTCTAGGTCATTTATAAATCTGCCATTAACCTATCCGGTGGAAACTGTTCTCATGCCGTGTTTTCCTAGCTATAGTTGACCCCATCTCGACTCTGTCCTCTATCAGGTCTTTAACAGTTCGTCACCCTGAGTTCCAATGTGTTCTATGTGCCAACTGACATATAGAAAACATTGGAAATCAGGGGACAAATTGCAACCAACTGCCTCATTCAGCCAAGCTTGTATTGATCTTTAAATTTCCTTGACCTATTGCCTGCTAGGGTAACTTTCATATAAAGAAAAGATGTGCTTATGTTTCAATGCACATTGTGTCGCAATATGTACACATTAAACGGTATTTCATCTTGGTACGTAAGGTTTGTTATATGTAAGGGACCCTAACGTGCACTTGGTAAAGGGAATGTAAAGATCGATACAGGCTTAGATAACTGGATCAGACTGGTTGCAAGTATTAACCCTTTACCCAACGCACACGAAATCAAAATTTATTATTTTAAATACCATTTTTTCAAATTTTTCAAAAAATTTCAACAAAACCATATCATGTGACCCCTCGTTGGAACGAGCTCGACGAACTCGTTCCAACAAGGGGTCACATGATATGGTTTTGTTTAAATTTTTTGAAAAATAATATTTTTTCAACTGCTGAATTTGCATATTACGCGGGCGGATACGGCCGATTCGTTGGGTAAAGGGTTAAAGACCTGACCAAAGAAAGAGTCATGACAGGGTCAGGTGAAAACCTCAAAGTATGAAGTAGTGTTACAAGTCAATAATAGTGGTACAAAGCTGTAAGGGTGATGGAAGACTACAGTATTAGTGAATATAATATTATTGGATCACACAATAGATGGTGGTGACTGTGGACAATACAGAAGTGATGCTTTAAAACCTATGAATGTTTTGGGGTGGCCAAGAAAACCGACAGGACTCTCTTCAAATAGATATCCCCCGATAATTATCCCCAAAAGGTATCCCTAAACAGGTTTACTCAAATGATACACTGCCATGTCATAAGTATCCACAAATACATGTATGTGCCTATGTGCTAATGCACAATCAGGGCTTGCCTTGAGTAAAATGGTCGGGGCCTAAAAAAAAGTCCCCCAGATGTCGAGGTCGGGGCCTGCTGGGTGCCTGAAAAAATTCCTCCAGATATTGAGGTCGGGGCCTTTTGGGGTAATTTTATGTTGTTACATTCTTTCCAATGGCGACCTCAGTATATTACTTATGCTTAGAAAAAAAAAATCCCGGGGACGAAACGACTTGGACCCATCATGTGGGTGCTGGTCGTTTCGTACATAGACATTTTGGATTTTTTGTTGATAAAATTTTACGACATTTCGTACATATTGTGGGGTGTGTATTTTCGATCCAAGGGTTGTCTCAAAGAAAAAAATTTAAAAAAAAAACATTTCAGTTTACCGTTTAAATAATTTCAATCCACGAAAATTCCCCACAGCTTTGGATATTTCAGAAATGGAATGCGCCCCACCTCTCCACGTAGACACAGGTACACATTTTATTTTATTTCGTGCATTTATTCAGATGTTAGGATCGGATGTACCCATGCATAGTATTGTGGGAGTGAATGTAATTCCCCCATTAGTTGACAAGCGTGCTTTCGAAGTCTCGTAAATGTGTTTTGTTTTTTTTTTGTTTAATCTTGGGATTTTCTCAGTTTTCATGCGGATTTAGGTGGATGTTAATTCGAATCAGACAAAAACACTTTGTATTATTATTTTATCTGTTATTTGCTGCTTCTTCTATTGTAATCACAACAGCAACACTGAGATTTCGTGATTGTCGGGAGCCAAGACAGAAAAAAAAGTCGGGGCCGAAAAAAAAGCCCTGAGAAGGGGCCTGTCAGGGCCGGGGCCGATGGGCCCTGACTCAAGGCAAGCCCTGGCACAATGTGTCGAATCGTGCATTTGCACACAAGCACATATCAGCACATCCAAGATGTTCCCATGTGCTATCTCTCATGTGCACACATTGTGCACAATACGTACTAAGATATAAGCAAATCACGGCACGATCAACATACAATTTCTTATATCCCTAGCATGCACTAGGTCAAGACATTGTATAGACTAACTGATTGATTTTATTCAGTAGTGCAACATGTTTACAATCAAAACCCAAAATATACATGGAGGTAACATTATTCACTACTACATGATTGCACCACAGGGAGATGGCATAGCCACTAGTGGCTGTCTTCCCGTCATTCCCATTTTAAAAAAAATAAACAAGAAAAACAAAAGAAAAAAGAAAAAAAATCCAGCAAGAGGACCACAGATCCAGAAGTCGAGTTATAACATTAAAACCAGTTTGTCACAAAATATTCTATTTATAAGTTTGGTAAAAGTGCTTCAAATAGAACTAAAGTTATTGCCCGAAACCAATTTGTCACAAAATATGCTATTTATTGTAACAGTGACCTTGACCTTGGAGTCCCAGACTCCAAAATCAATAGGTGTCTTCCCTTCTTATAAGGTAACCTCTGGTATAAGCTTGGTAAAGGTGCCTCAAATAGAACTAAAGTTATTGCCCGGAAACCAATTTGTCATAAAATATTCTATTTATAGTAACAGTGACCTTGACCTTGGATTCCCAGACTCCGAAATCAACAGGTGTCTTCCCTTCCTATAGGGTAACCTCTGGCACAAGTTGGTAAAGGTGTGTCAAATAAAACTCAAGTTATTGCCCGGAAACCAATTTGTCACAAAATATTCTTTTTATAGTAACAGTGACCTTGACCTTGGGGCTCGAGACTCTGAAATCGACAGGTGTCTTCCTTTCCTATAGGGTAACCTCTGGTATAATTTTGCTAAAGGTGCATCAAATAGAACTAAAGTTATTGCCTGGAAACCAATTGTTAACGCCTGCCCGGCACTTCATCGAACGGTAAGTCGAGTTTGACTTCATCAAAACTCGACTAAAAAATGAGAGAAGAGAAATGAAAACGAGAAACAGACATGAGAATCGAGGCAATCCTGACAGCAGCATGTTCTCCAACAAAAGGGTACTTTATAGCCCTACTGCAAATGTTAGGCTGGTTCTTTCTGTCATGTGAGAAATCTATTCCATGTTTTCTGACATGTGATGAAGATTGAGATAAATAGAAAGGTAGCGATGAGACTGATATAAGCGTGGGTGAAGGGGGTGATTGAGCCTTGATTTGGCCAGTGGCAGATGTCGAGACATAACCGGGTGTGGCTACTACGCTTACAGTACTGCTACAAGTTAGAAATGATTGAGACATAGGACAGAATAGTGGTATCCAATAGTTATAGTACAGGGCCTTAATGGTACAAGACTGCAACATTGGTATTACACCATACTAAAGGTGAATACAATAGTATTGGATTGCACGACATATGGTGGTGACAAAGGAGAAGTCTTGGCCTTGGAGCTGTGAAGGGTGTGGGGTGCCCAGAAGGCCATATTAGGAACATAACTATCTTCAGATATATATTCTGCATAAGGACACAAGCATATATCGGCACATCCAGCATGTGCCTTTGTGCTACCTGTAATGTGTACACATTGTGCACTACCACATAAACACATCTAGGGAAGGCAGAATTCTTTATAAGGAGATCAGGGAAGACATAAAATAGACAGGATAGGCCAAAAATGGTGAGAATAGGCTTTAGTAAAAATGAGTATTCTGAAAGAATCCTAACTAGTAAAACTTGTCGGACTCTTTTATATAAAGGAACTCACCTATTATTGGAGAATAGAAGGATTCGGTGGTGGGGGGATCCATTCAAAATAAAGTGCATTTCGGTAGTTTTTGGTGTTTTGGGGTGATTTTGATGGGTTGTCTGACCATTTAGATTTACACCTATTCAATCGGACATACCATCAAACACACCCTTTTTCTTTAGAAAGCCGTTCAGGGCTCATAGCAACCACGTGTTACCATAGAAACCAAAAGTGTACAAAATAGACGACAGAAACACAAATCACCCTAACAACACGATCTGCGCATGCACACAAACACCGCATATCACTATGGGAATGACATAACATGGCCACTCACGCGGGCTACAATGGCAACACAACATGGTGTCATTGAGGCATGTAGCATGACGTTACTACCAAGGTCCCCCTGCATGAGATATGTCCGGGTCCACCATACATGATATACTATTGAGAAACATTTCCTACGCTTTTTCTGAAGAAATTAATGCTGATCGATTTTTCTTTCATTGAATGGGATGGATTATATCAGTTGGTCAAAAAAGCGAACCGCTTGTTTGATTTTTTCAACCAACTGAAACTAAATTGGTGTAATTTGTGTGCACAGCACACTATGGTGTATCCCTGCATTTTCAGTTTGCCATCATAAAGGTCACAAATCATTTCACAAACAACCAAAGTGTTATCACTAGGGCAATATAGGCTTTATACAACTAGGAATCATCCATGCAAATCTATGAATCCTATCATAACTTATGAAAACACTAGAATCATTTGGAATAATACACCTTTGAAGCCTTTTGCCAAAAACTGATTCTACAACAACGAAAATGGTGTGATTACAGTTATACAAGGCTGGATACAAAATTCCAACACCTTCATGCACACCTTATGATTTGGAATTTATATAAGTATCAATATTTTTTTTTATTATTTACACCTCGTCAAAACATATACCTTAAATTAGATGAAAGGAAACAGTATATTGAGTGTTTTAATGTCGGATATTAAACATTCAGTATTCATATTGAACATATGAACACACTTTCAATATTTTCGAATTAAAACGCTTAGGAGCCTTTAACTGGAAAATGATTCTCTAACGACAAAAGTAGTGCTACGGGCACCACAAGAGGCCAAATCAAAAATACGAAATCTTTATGTGCATCTACAGACTCTACCTGAACATATGAACACACTTTCAACGTTTCGAGTTAAACCACCTAGGAGTCTTTCGCCAGAAACCAATCCTCTGATGACAAAGTGATGCTACAGTCAACACACGGGAACGAATAAAGTTAAAAAATTGATAGTAATTTATATATTTTTTATACTTACCAATGACCCAGACTTAGCTGGTGCTAAACTCATTAATTCAGGGCCAAACACAAATTTTGTCCCCCCAATCCCCAAAATTTGCATCAAAAACCGAAAATTAGATGTCCTATATAGTCCTCCATACATTTACTCCACTGCACATGCGCAGTGTCAAGGAGGTCTCGAAATTGGCGCCAAGTCATTCTTACAACCAGTGCCTGGTAATTATTATGTACTCAGCGGGGAGGTATGAGTTCCCAACTCATGGGAGGGCCATCCCCATCTGGATCGTTGGTAAGTATAAAAAATATAAATTACTATAAATTTTTTAACATTTTTATACTGTACCAATGACCCAGACTTAGCTGAATAGTCAATAGGTTGGAGAGCCTAGGACATGAAGGAAAATCCAATAAGCTCAATTATCTATAACAGAAATATCCCCTCAAGGAGAAAAGGAGAGACCGGCTTTACATGTATCTTTCTTATTTACATCAAAGAAGAAAGACACAATTCCATTCTGTAATTGAGCAGAATAACCATCAATGATCTCTATTAACATCCAGTATAACCCTTTATACTAATTATTTTTAAAGGTAAGCCAATAAATAAAGGAAGTCCAGAGAAATGAGACTCTTTATACTCATTAAAAGTGTCCGGGGATTGTATATTAACGCCCGTTTGACACGTGACATGTACAAATGTTTCACACCGAGCTACACTTTAAAAATATTACATGTATGAGTCAACATTAGCTTTACACTTTAAAACCATCCCGGTACAGACTCGGAATTACTGACTCCAGGGGAGGTATTCCCTTTCTTTTCACTATAAAGCAGCTGACCTAAGGGAAACCCCCCCCCCCCCCTTCCCCTTGCCCTGGGTCAAATACCCCAGAGTGAAGAGGGCAGCAGGACAGAGTCACTGCCGGAACAGAAAGCCTACATAACTATAGTTGCAACTGTTTAGTGGACGATATTCTGAGCAACTGATAACGGACCTAAACAATGGAGGTCTCCAGAAATGGACTCAATGTTTCTGAGATAAAAATTTGTGAATGTGGAATGCTGAGACCAATATGCAGCCTTCATTAAATCAGTAATAGCAATACTATTAGCATAGGCCCAAGATGTTGACAGAGCTCTTAGTTCATGAGCTGAAATCTTGAGCGCCGATTGCTGAGAAGATAATTTTTCATAAGCAGTACTGATAGTTAATTGAATCCATCTAGCAATAGAATGAACCATAATGTCCTTTCTATTAGGCATCAAAGATAGAAAAGAACCGTTGACATCCCTTTCTGATGAACTCAGACCTACGTTTGTAAATACGTATTGTTCTAACAGGACAAAGTAAAGGCCTACGCCCATCTGATGACGGAAGAGCCTTAATAACAATAGGTTCTGGATACATATTAGGAGCCTGATTCTTAGCCAAAAATCCAACATTGGTAGTAAAGGTAATAGTATTATCGACACTACGATAGTGAGAATCATCCACAGATAGTGCATGAAGCTCACAAACTCTTCTAGCAGAAGAGAAAGCTAAGAGAAAGGCTGTTTTATAAGATAAGAATTTGAAGGCGCTTCTTTTAGCTTAAGAACCCAAGCCAAATTCCACTTAGGAATTAATCTAAGGGTTCTAGGTCTATTTATCGAAAAATTTCTAACCAATTTGGATAAAGAGACATTAGTTCCAATCATTAAGCTATCATCATGTGCATAGGTATCAGATAGCATAGACCTATAACCCTTAATGGTGACAGGCTGCAGTTTGATCTCATCAAACAAGTATACTAGAAAATTTGCAATGTCTGGAATGGAAGGATCATAAATATCTACCGAATGATCCCCACACCACTGACGAAAGACCTTCCACTTAGCAGCATAGTGTAGCGAAGAGGAGGTCCTTCTACAGTTAGAAATCGCGTCCACTGCTCGTCCTGTAAAATGCTTTCCGTGCAAGAAGGACCGCACAACAGAAATATGTGAAGGTTTAGACCTTGTGGATTGTGATGGAGGATGCGCGATTTCCCCTGCGGAAAAAGATCCTCCCATTGAGGAAGCTTCCGCGGTATGTCCCACAACAAACACCTGAGTAGATTTATCCACGGTCTCTGTGGAGACAGAGAAGCTACCAACAGAATCTTGCATTGCAATTGTTTTATCTTGAGCAATATCTGCTGAATCGACGGCGCTGGAGGATACGCATATCCTATCATTCTGTCCCAAGAGATCGAGAGAGCGTCTATTGCGAACGCTCGAGGATGCGAACATGGCGACACATACATCTGCAACTGATTGTTGAGATGTGTCGCAAATAAATCTATCATTGGCCGTTCCCATTGGTAGCAAATCTGATTGAATACCTGCTTGTTGAGAGTCCATTCTGACGACAACAGGCGACCCCTCCGTGAAAGGGAGTCTGCTAAAACGTTCAGATGGCCTAGAATATGACGGACCGATAGGAGAATCTGATGTTCTAGTACAAACAGAAGGATTCTCTCCATTAGATTGAGCAACGGAATGGAATGAGTGCCTCCTTGATTCCGAATATATGCTACTACTGTCGTATTGTCGGACAGAATTTGCACGTGTGCATTCTGAATAACGTCTATCCAATGACGTAGAGCAATCCAAATCGACATCATCTCTTTGATGTTTATGTGCTTGCTTGAAAACTGCGGATCCCGAAGACCCTGACACTTCAAATCCGATGGTCTCAGCGTCGCACCCCAACCTGTTTGACTGACGTCCATCATAATCGTAAAACTCGGATCTGGCAATTGCAGTGGAACTCCCTGAGTTAACCACTGTATGTCTGCCCAAGTCTGAATCTTTTGTTTCACTTGGTTTGACAAGAGGATGTCCGTATCGAGCGAATGAATCTTCACCCTCCAATTCTGAGTCAGAAAGATTTGGAGAGGACGGGTGCGTAGCCAGCCCATTGGAATGAGATCTGCGGCAGCTCCGCACAGACCTATCAGTCTCATTAATTCTCTAGCTGTAACTTTGTCTGAGTGAAGGCAATAGCAAGCGTAACAACTGACTAACTTCGCTCTGATTAACATCAGATGAACGAGATTGTTGTGCGTCTTGAAGCTCATCCCCAGGTGGGTGAATGACTTGGACGGCACCAGATCCGACTTCTCTTCGTTTACTATGAAACCCAGACGTCAGAGCTATAGAAGTAGATTCTGCATATCGTTCTGAAGCGTTAACTCGATGACGTACCTCTCAAGAATATCGTCCAGGTAGGCTGACGTTACCGCAGACGAATGAGCTCGGAAATAATTCATTACCAAGTTCATTACTCGAGTGAAAGCCCAGGGCGCTAGATTCAGACCGAAGCACACCACTCGGAACTGATATACGACACCTAGGACAGCGAAGCGAAGATACTTTATCTACGCCGGATGTACCATGACGTGAAAGTACGCATCCTTGAGGTCTATGCTCGCAACATAGTTGTTCAATCGTATGCTCGCTCGAATGATCTCCATATAGAACTTTGGAACCGCGATCAGCTTGTTTATCCAGCTTAAATCTATTACTGGACGGAACGAGCCATCTGGTTTCGGAACCAGAAAGAGATGGCTGTAGAAACCTGGAGATTCCTGGTTTTCTACGACCTCTATTGCGTTCTTCATTAAAAGAGACTGGACTTCTGATAGAAGCGCCGTTCTTTTCTGTAAATTTGACGGAAGCTGAGTCCATCTTGGACTTCGAGTTAATGGAGGTTTTCCTTTGAAGGACAGTTTTAGTCCTTCCAATATAACCCCTCGAACCCAAGGGTCCTCCGTAATTAATTCCCAATTGTTTGAGAAACTCGACAGTCTTCCGCCCACTGGAACGTGACAGACGTTTAAACCATCACCTTCTGGATCTGCAAGGCTTGCAGGAGGAGAAACCACGTCCTCCACGACCCGCACCTCGCCCTGTCGGACTAGGGGCATCTGACCGGTTGTTTCGGCCAACGTTACGGCCCCTATTTGAGTCACTACTCTGACGGTCTCTAGAGTAAGACCTAGAGGACGCGTACGAACCTCTATAGGAACTTCCCCTGGACGTACCCGTCCCAGAAGTACCTGACCTACTCTTCTCCGCTGGTTCCGACTTTTTGGAAGCGGACTTAAATAGCAGAGAGTCTGAAGCTTTCTTAGTTAATTTATCATATATAGCAGAAAGCTTGCCGTCGAAGAGAAATTCTCCGGAGACCAGAGCGAAGAGAGTTTTTCACCTTACTGTGTGGAAGTAGCTAGGGCCGCATCACGTCTAACTAACTCCAGATTTGCCACTGAAAGGGCGGAGTTATACGTGGAGAAAGCTATGGCCCTGGACAGAACTCTTAAGGACGTCTGTACATCTTGGAATTCTGGTCCCTCAAGGCGTAATGACAACACTCTGGTAAGGTGATCTGCGTATGAAAGTGCGTCTAAATTAGCTCTGTTAGACGATATTGTCGTTTCCAACATTGACGAAGGAAGTGACATAGACGACGGCATGGATAATTCAAGGTCTTCAGCCTGGTCGTCTAAACGCAGAGGAACTCTCTGGATGCCCTGTCCTGCAGTTTCAAATTTATTCCTTGGGTTGGTGAAAGGCAGTAGGAGAGCAGATGCCGGTAGGAAGGCAGAACTGCCCGTCTTGTTGGCAAGTTTGTTTATAGCGTCATCCAATAATTCAAATGTCCGTGAGACATTTCTGGACTGTGACGGAAATTCTGGGAGTGTCCCTAAACCGATTGAAAAATTTGGTGTCCAGTGGCGCTATAAGCATCCTATCCGGCTGCGCAGCATTTTGGTCCGTTGGAACAACGTCTGGAAGGTAATGCCAGATGAACTCCACGGCAATTTTATGTTGTTCCGAAAGGGAAAAATCTAACTCTTCGGAATCCCTTTCACCATCCTGATGGACCTCTTGCAAATCTCGGTCGTCCGCACCTGATCCAGTGGCGGAACGCACCGACCCAGCTTCGTCTGAAACTTCATGTTCCGACAGAGGCTCTGCCGGTTGCTGGGATGCTGCGATGATCTTTGCTATCTGTTATAGCACGTCCGTTACGGAGGCCTGAGGAGCTGCGGTCTTACTGGATTTACCAACCGGAAGCTCCCTGGACATTGCATCCTGCATACATCTTTTATGCGAACGTTCGGATGTAGAAGGCCTCGTATTCCTGGCTACCGGATGGCATGACCTGGTCGCCATGGAATCCCTGGTCAGCGATGCTAACTGGATGACACTGTTCACGTAGCCAAGGTGCGGTCGTGTGTGCTGCCGTGAGGATGAGGAAGCCTTATAGGCAATCTTGCCGGACTGCCTATATACCGGAGCGTCCCGAGCGGCAGACGTATGCTCCGACTGAGTAACATTATGTACTACAACATCTGGACCCAGATGCTGTTGTATGAGAGAGGGACCTCTCTCGCTTGCAGCTCGTGCGGAGCTGGACAAGCTATGTACCGGACTATCAGGCATCCTCCGAACTGTCCTCTGTTCCGTCATCACTGGGTGTGCATGTGGAAGATTTATAGTGCTCGCAACACCCGACTCTTTCCTGGACCGCAACGGACGAACCCGGGTGCTGAGCCATTCGGGGAATGGTCGTGACACCGGGCGAGCTAGCGGACGTCAACCCCTTCGATCGAACTTGCGAACTCCTGGGTAATTGACGTATCTGCATAAGCACTTTTGCTGCTAGCTCTTCATTTGTTTGTGACAACGGAGGCACACTTCTGGACGACATCACGGAAACATCACACTGTTCTTGTTCCTCTGAAAAAGAGAGTGAAAAACTAGAGTGACCCTGCGGAGAGAGGACCGGCATGGTCCTCTCCCTGCTAACAACATACCGTGACACACGTTTCCAATGTTTGTCATCCCACTTGATACACACTGAACAAGGATCAGTGCGATTACATTGACTACAATTAATAGAGATCATGAGAATCAGAGGAAGACTTCCTCCCATTACAATTTGAACAGTAATCTTTCATTGTGAAAAAAGGTAAACAGTCATAGTACTCACACTAATCCTTGAAAATAAAGAAACATAATAAAACAATCCATTATAATCATTACGAAAAAATGATTCGAAAAGAAAAAAATTTTTGAAAAATTTTTTTCAGAAGAGCCCAAGTTCCCAATGGGAACCCTGAGCCCAAATGGATCCCAAAAAAGTCTAAGTGTGGACAAAAATTTTAAATCATTTTGAAAAATTAATGTAACACTTACGGACAATATTAATGTATCTTGCTATGAAATAAACTAAGCAGAAGACAAGTAATCACTATCAGAAGTAACCGTTGTTAACATAAGCAAAAGATTCAACAAACCAGAAACTTGACTCCAGGCACTGAAAAAACCTGGCCCGAAATCAGTTACCAATTTAAACACTACCTGATGCAAAACAGAGGCTTCCAGAGAAGAAACTGTAGAACATCAGATGATAGATGCAGACCAAAATGCCTAAACACCCCTGGGGTGAGGATGTAAACATGGGGAAAAAACAGAAAATAATTCTGTTACCAAGCCAAAACTCCCAAGAAATTTTAGTAATAAACATTACAAAAAATAAGCCAAAAGCCTGGGAGAATAGCTAGGGGGGAATAAAGGAAAGGGAGAGAGGAAACACTGATCAAACAATGGAATATTCATAGCAAGAATGACAACAACAGGGCCATGCCTCGAAAAAAGGCAACATGAAATAATTTCGTAAAATAGTTTTAAGTTACAGCCCTGAACATTTTCTTGCTCTATTTTTTCCTCTCCTTCTTATATTTCCTCTTTATATCCACCATTTCTCTCATAAATATGTGTCTGGCATCATTAAAACTGAGATTTGGAAGCACAAATAACAGTGAAGTGTAACTGTTTTGAGGGTCAAACAAAGAATGACTTTTGGCGCCAATTTCTAGACCTCCTTGACACTGCGCATGCGCAGTGGAGTAAATGTATGGAGGACCATATAGGACATCTAATTTTCGGTTTTTGATGCAAATTTTGGGGATTGGGGGGACAAAATTTGTGTTTGGCCCTGAATTAATGAGTTTAGCACCAGCTAAGTCTGGGTCATTGGTACAGTATAAAAATATCCCAAACCTTTATACAGATCTTGACATCCCACTGAACATATGAACACACTTTCAACGTTTCAAATTAAAACCACAAGGAACCTCTCGCCAGACACCGATTCTCTAATGATAAAAGTGGTGCAACAGGCGCCACATGAGACCAAATCAAAAATGCAAAGCTTTCATGCACATCTAGAGACCCTACCTGAACATTTGAACACACTTTCAACATTTCAAATTAAAACCACAAGGAGCCTGTCGCCAGACACCAATTCTCTAATGTCAAAAGTGGTGTTACAGGCGCCACGAGACCAAATCAAAAATGCAATACTTTCATGCACATCTGGAGACCCTACCTGAACATATCAACACACTTCCAACCTTTCGAATTAAAACCACTAGGAGCCTCTCGCCAGAAACCGATTCTCTAACGATAAAAGTGACACTGAAGGCGCCACATGGGGCCGAATCAAAGATCAGAAACCTTTATTCACATCTTGAAACCCTACCTGAACATATGCACACCATTTCAACGTTTCAAATTAAAACTCCTAGGAGCCTTTTGCCGGAAACCGATTCTCCAACAACAAAAGTGGTGCAATGGACACCAAATGGGGCCCCAAATAAAAAATCTCAAACCTTTATACACAACTAGAAACCCTACCTAAACACATGAACACACCTTCAATGTTTCAAATTAAAACCCCTCGGAGCTTTTCACCAGAAACCAATTCTCTATCAACAAAAGTGGCTCTATGAGTGTCACATGGGGCCAACTCAAAAATCCAAAACCTTTATGCACATCTCGAGACTCTACCTGAATATATCAAAACACTTTCAACAGCTCGAAATTAAACCCCCAGGAACCTTTCACCGAAAACCAATTCTCTAACGTCAAAGGCCGAATAGAAAATTCGAAACATTTATGCACATCTAGATACCCTACCTGAATATATTAATACACTTTCAACATTTCAAATTAAAACCCCCTAGAAGCCTTTTGCCGGAAACCAATTCTCTAACAACAAAAGAGGTGCTATGGGTGCCACATGGGGCCCGAAAAGAAAAATCTGAAACCTTTATGCACATCTAGAGACCCTACCTGAGCATATGAACACACTTTAAACAATCAAAATTACATATCCTAGGAGCCTTTCGTCAGAAAGCATTATTTTATCTGTCTTTAAGTGGCGCCATTGGCACCACCTGGGGACAGAAATTCAAACTGAACGTATTTTTGTCATCTCTCAACCATACTTAACTCTTAACCTGCTAAGTATTTTCTAGATATTTTTCATCAAATCTAGTCATGGTTGCTTTAAAGCAGCCATGACTAGATTTGATGAAAAAGTAATATAAACGTAATACAAGAAATCATTGGTGAAAAAATCCATTCAATTTACATGGGGCAAATATGATTAAATGTGCCCAACATATACTTATTTCAGTAACAAGAGAAACCCTGTGCTGGGCAGGAATATCCGCCAGCACATGCAAAGAGTTAAGATAAGTTTCAAAATTATAACTAAAAAACGGAAGTATTTCAGGGCTAGATGGTTCCAGTTCAGGTCTTTATTCTTTTTTACCACGTACATGGTTTCTAAGAATTTGAATACTGAATACACAACAAAATAGAATTGGACATGTGCAAGAAGGTACTTGATAGTATATATATACATTTACAGGCACCTGCGATGGGCAATCACTCTACTTTTAGGGTCACCTCTCTGTCCCAACCTATGACAACTGCTACACTTTAAACCATTCATGTGGTAACCAAACAACCATTAAAGTTCCCCAGTATTTTGTTAGTGAAAGGGTATCGAGCAAATCAAAATCTGAAACATGTTCTCCTTGAGAGTACATTTTTTATGTGTACTTACTCAGTTTTTCCATGCCAATGGGCACTTCTAGAAGTGGGTGTGAGTCCACATGAATGGACCAAACAACTCAAGGGATAGCCGAAATGAAAGAGTTAGGACTATGTCATGTATCATTTGCTTCTGAATAGAACGTAGTGCAAAGTAACAAAATTACATAATCTCTTAACACATTCCAGACCATAACAGCGTCGAAGACTAACAATTAGACTGTTGGCTCGATAATTTGAGAATATATAACACTACAACCAAAAAGAGGTTTATTTAACAACTGTGTGAATTTGTATTGCAAATTATTTTTTCAAGAGATATAAAAATGTATTTTTGCAATGGAATGGTATCGCGCATCTATAACGCTTTATCAAAATTTGCAAGATGTGAAACATCTGTAGATATTGTCATATCAGAGACCTGCCGTTAGGTACACCATATTCTTGCTGTTGTCAAAGACCCATGAATAGCATATTTTAGGCAGAGTTTATACATAACGTCGCTTAGAATTGAATACTCGGTTTGCCAAAAATACAAAGCGTTAACCTTTTTACTACGATGTCCTATGTGGAATTGCCTTATGCACCACATTCAACTAGACTGTAGGACAAAAGTAGTGGAGACCTGGGTTAATTGACTTACCACCTTATGGTTCAAGTAATCACCAATGTGGCAAAATGCCACAATGAAAAAAGACAAAACCCCTCCAAAAATAAACCAAAAGAAACTAGAGGCTCTACAGAGCCTGTAATCGCTCACCTGGAAATACATATAAAAATGTGATTTCCCATAGACTTTCCATGGTAACCATGAGCTGCAATTGTGGCCATGTTTGCAACATTACATCAAAATTACATGAGGATCATTGGTAGAAGGTGTCCCAGGCTTCAATCACGTGAAGTTTCAAAACATTTGAATCCATCAGACAGAACCATAGAATTCTCTGGTGGCCATATTTTCCAGCCAACAGGAACAAAAAAAGGATCGTTTGTAGAGGGCCTCCTATAGACCATTCTTGCCAAGTTTTGGTTCACGTCAGCTCAATAGTTCCAGAGAGAAGATGAAAATGTGATTTCCAATAGTTTTTTTCTATATTAACTATAAGCTGCAATTGTGGCCATGTTTGCAATACGATCAACATTAAAATGAGGAACGTTGCCCCAGTTATCAACCATGCAAAGTTTCAAAACATTTGGCCCTGTGGTTTCAGAGGAGAAGAGTTTTCTTAATTGACCAATCAGAATCAAAGAATGCTTCTGGCGGCCAAGTTCTTTCACCCAACAGGAATAAAATGAGTAACAGTTGTAGAGAACCTCTCATAGACAATGCCTGCCAAGTCTGGTTCACATTGGCTCAGTACTTTCAGTGAAGATGATGAAAAAGTGATTTCCTATAGGGTTTCTGTAGTAACTATAAGCCACAATTACAGCCATAATTGCAACCCGATGAAGCTTAAAATGAGGATCATTGGCAGAGGGGGTTACAGTCATCAATCACACTAAGTTTTCAACCATTTGGCCTTGTAGTTTCAAAGAAGATTTTCTTGTAAATGCACACATTTATGAATTCTGTTTTCAACAAAAAAAATCAGTAAAAGAACGTTAAATATTTTTGAAAAATTACAATTTTTTTCAGACAGTATTCTCTTTCCAAAATAGCTTTGGATAGGTAAAAGGGTTACAGGAAACAGATTACTCCAATTTTTGTCAAATCTTAAAAGATATACACTAATTACTGTCACCTAAGCTGACATGATTGCAAGAGAATGTTAGCAAAAACTTCTGTTTCTCCAAACACCTGTGAACAACCAAGATTTTCTGATAAGTAACATGAGTAATGAGCATATATCAGCATCCATGTACAGTTGCAATGGTTTACATTCAAGTCAAAATAAGTTGAAGGATAATCCTATAAACTATGTACCTTTTTCTCTTCCTACACTGATAAGACCACAAGCTGACATCATTTTCTGAAAAGCTCTAACTGATAGCTTTCCAGAAAATGTCAAATTCTGATCTTGTCAGGGCAGGAGCAGCGGTTTACTTAGTTTATTGCAGTTGGTAGAGAGGGTCCCAGTCATCACTTATGTGAAGTATCAAAACATTTGGCCTCGCAGTTTCAGAGGAGAAGATCTTTGAAAATCCACCTATCAGAATCAAAGAATGCGTCTGGTGGCCATGTTTTTAAACCCACGGGAACAAAATGAGGATCGTTTGTAGAGGACCTCCCATACACTATCCCTGCCAGGTTTGTTTTCACGTCGCCTCGGTTTTTCCAGAGAAGAAGAGGAAAATGTGATTTTCCATAGGGTTTCTACAGTAACTATAAGCCGCAATTGTGGCCATGTTTGTGACCCAATCAACATTAAATGAGGATCGTTGGTAGAGGGGGGTCCCAGTCATCATTTATGTGAAGTTTCAAAACATTTGGCCTGGCAGTTTCAGAGGAGAAGAGTTTTGAAAATCCACCAACCAGAATCAAAGAATGCCTTTGGAAGCCATGTTTTTCATCCGATGGGAACAAAATGAGGATCGGTTGTAGAGGATCTCCCATAGACCATTCCTGCCAAGTTTGGTTCACAGTGGCTCAGTGGTTACAGAGAAGAAGATGAAAATGTGAAAAGTTTATGTATGCCGGATGACAGACAAAGGACGACGACGCACGCCAAGTGATGAGAAAAGCTCACAGGGCCTTTTAGGCCAGGTGAGCTAAAAATGAAAGTGTCAATGACACTGTAGCTCATCTTGACAAACTTGAACTTGGTAAGTTATAAATGAAATGGCAAAATTTAATATCATTGGTACCAATGTTATTTGGTGAAATTTCAACATAATAGCATTGTGTGTGCACAACGTCAGAGTAGTCCATGCATTTTTAAATGTAAACTATAAGACTGGCTAAAGGAAGAATGTTGATACACATATGCAGTATGTTCAGAGGTTATTGTAAATGGAAACTTGTTTCACAGAAATGAATGCTAATCAATAGCTCTTATCTAAAGGTCTTGCCTAATGAGAACACCAAGTTCAAAAACAATCCTATGATAAATGTGGCCTGTAGGCCATGTCAAAGAAGAATGCTGATCCACAAATGCAATAAATTCAAAGATTGTTGCTAACAGCAACAGTTTTTGACAGAAATTAAAAGAAAATTAATAGCTCCTATCTTTGTCACCCTGCATAAGCATACAAAGTTTCAAAACAACCTGATAATGAATGTGCCCTCTGAGGCATGCCAAAGGAAGATGTTAATGCACAAATGCACTAAGTTTAAAGGTCATTGCTTGTGGCAATGCTTTTTGGTTTTTTTAATGGAAATTCAAATCCATTAAAAAAAAACAAAAAGCATTACAGAGAGTGCAAAAGGGATAAGCTGATGCACAAATGAGGTGTGTTCAAAGGCTGGTGATAAAATGACAATAATTTTTTATGGAATTGAAAAAAAGCAATAGCTCATATCTAGAGGTCACCCCGAACACACATACCAAGTTTCAAAGTGATCCGATCATAAATGTGCCCTGAAGGGTGTGTTGAAGGGAAATATCGAGGTCTGACTAAACTAAGTTCAAAGGTCAGCCGCAACATTTTTTGACAGAAATGGAAGAAAATCGACAGCTCCCATATAGATGTCACCACACACAAACACTAAGTTTGCAAGCGATCCAATCATAAATGTGCCCTGCAGGGTGTGTCAAAGGGAAATATTGATGCTTAACTGCAGTAAGTTTTTACTAAGTTCATCAGAGGTCGATGCCAATGGCAACTATTTTTGATGGAAATGGAAGAAAATTGATAATTCCCATCTAGAGGTAACCCCAAACAAACATACCAAGTTTCAAACCATCCTGATAATAAATGTGCCTGCAGGATGTGCCAAAAGAATATGTTGATCCTGACTAAACTAAGTTCAAAGGTTGTTGCCAGTGGCAACATTTTTTGACAGAAAATGGAAGAAAATCAATAGTTCCCATGTAGAGGTCAACCCAAACAAGCATGCCAGGTTTCAAAACAATTCGATCATAAATGTGCCCTGTTGGGTGTGACAAAGGGAAATATAGAGGTCTGACTAAACTAAGTTCTAAGAATGTAGCTAGCCGCAACATGTTTTGACGGAAATGGAAGAAAATCGATAGCACCCATCTACAGCTCACCCCAAACAAGCATACCAATCTTCAAAGTAATCTGGCCAAAACCTTGCACTGCAGGGTGTGCCAAAAGGGAAATATTAATGCATAACTGCATAAAGTTCATCGAAGGTCATTGCCAGCGGCAACATTTTTTGACGGAAATCGAAGAAAATCGATAGCTTCCATCTAGAGGCAACCCCAAACAAGAAAACAAAGTTTCAAACCGATCTGATTATAAATGTGCCCTGTAGGGCATGCCAAAGGAATATATTGATGCCTGACTAAACTAAGTTCAAAGGTCGCTGCCAGCGAAAACAATTTTTGATGGAAATGGAAGAAAATCAATGGCTCCCATCTAGAGGTCACTACAATCAAGCATGCCACATTTCAAAGCAATCCGATCATAAATGTGCCCTGTAGGGTGTGCCAAAGGGAAATATTGAGGTCCGACTAAACTAAGTTCTAAGAATGTTGGCCGCGGCAACATTTTTTGACAGAAATGGAAGAGAACCGATAGCTCCTATCTGGAGGTCACTCCAAACAAGCATGCCACATTTCAAAGCAATCCTATCATAAATGTGCCCTGTAGGGTGTGCCAAAGGGAAATATTGAGGTCTGACTAAACTAAGTTCTAAGAAAGTTGCCAGCAGCAACAATTTTCGACAGAAATGGAAGAAAATCGATAGCTCCCATCTAGAGGCCACCCCAAACAAGCATACCAACTTTCAAAGTGATCCAATAACAAATGTGCCCTGCAGGGTGTGCCAAGGGGAAATTTTGATGCATAACTGCACTAAGTTCATCAAAGGTTGTTGCCCGCGGCAACATTTATTGGCAGATATCAATAAAAATCGATAGCTCCCATCTAGAGATAACCCTAGACAAGCATACAAAGTTTCAAACCGATCTGATCAAAATGTGCCCTGTACGGAGCAGGGTTCGACATTAACGTTTTTATGCACCCGACATGTCGGTCTAGTCGCTTCAAAAATTACTAGCCCGGACCTGATTTGTGCTTGCCTTGACCCAGTCCACGGAATTAGAGAAAAACGGGGACATGACCGGCGACGGTAAAAAAATTATATCGTACATTCGTTTAACTTTTGCAATCGAACCGCAATTTCTTTTTATTATAAACTATCGGTAAACTCAACTTTGCTTACTGGTACAGTCCTTCGATTTTGAAAAACCCAGGTGCGCATTTAGTTGCTCGCTGCTTTTGGTACTTAGGCGTGCACTTTTTGTGGGGCGCGCTACATATAATATCAGAAAATGAGTGTGAAACGATACATGTAGTTACTATCATTACACGTCCATTTCCTGATGTATCCTGCCCCCCAAAAAGTGTGTCTTGTAAGTTGTAAGTCAACAAGCCTATTTCCAGATGTAATATTATCATGCATTGATTTTGTCCATAAATAAATTCAAGAAAACTCACCTTGACATTTTGTTTCTCATTTCGTGGAATTGTCACTTTCCGTTTCGGCCGCCACATTTTCAAGAAAAAGAGTACTGTGTAAAGACTGAGATTTGTACAAGTCCAATAAAACCGTGCACATAAGTTTCAGGTTCAAATAGATTTCGAGAAGTTAATTTTCCCAGCGAATTATCAAATCATAAAAGAATATTATTGTAATCCATTTGCTCACAAGAAATCACGATAATTCACAGTATATTCCAGGTTCAAAATGGAATTTCTCACACACTCTGACAGTCACACTGACACAGTTGAAACCTGATGACGTCACTCTGATTGACATATTGGACACACCTACGACGCTGTCTTTCATTCTCTGCATAACAAATTTTCAATTTGCAACAGGTAATTATAAGCTATGAGTCATGACGTCACAAGTTTCCGTGTTTCATTCAGCACGGTGCAGATACGAGTCGACTCGAGTAGATCCCTTCTTCACAGTTGCGACAGGAGATAACTCGACGATATTATCATCACAGTATGTTTCAACGTGATAATAGAAGGAGATAGAGTCGGATCGGCACACAAATATATTATATTTGTGTGCCGATCCGACTCTATCTCATTCGGTCTCGCAGCAATAACAAAAATGATAGTTTTTTTTTTCAATTAATCAGTTATTGCTCTAGAAAAATGAGGATGACCAGTCGGGCAAGTTTGACAGAGAAACAGCACGCCTGGACCAAAATCTACTAGACAATGTCGGTCGGACATGGGTTAGTGTCGAACCCTGGTACGGAGTGCCAAAGAAGTATATTGATGTCTGACTAAACTAAGTTCAAAGGTCATTGCCAGCAGCAACATATTTTGAAAGAAACGGAAGAAAATCGATAGCTCCCATCTAGAGGTCACCCCAAACAAGCATGCCTGGTTTCAAAGCAATCCGATCATAAATGTGCCCCGCAGGGTGTGCCAAAGGGAAATATTGAGGTCTGACTAAACTAAGTTCTAAGAGCATTGGCCAAGGCAGCATTTTTCGATGGAAATTGAAGAAAATCGATCATTCCCATCTAGAGGTCACCCCAAACAAGCATACCAAGTTTCAAAGTGATCTGATCATAAATGCGACCTTTGAGGAACGAAATTGGGGACATATGTATGTACGTATACCCGGACATACGTATGTACGCCAACAGATGAGAAGTGACGGTAATAGCTCAGCATGAGTTTGTCAAGTTGAGCTAAAAACAAAGTAGGTCTAATAGTATTGTGGACACTACGTTTCCGCACCTCTCGCGGTACATGTCTATCTGTGTATTGCGCATATAAAAGTCAACACCAATTTAACAGCCAGAGAGTAGGACGTAATATGTTACATCTTTAATGTTTCAAAAGTGTAATTCAAACTTTATTATTACAAGCCTTTCTGGTGGCTATCAAGTTTCTTAAACTAGAGGGGGTATCAGTACCCCGTGGCTCACCAACAGGTGGCCAATGTAAAGGGGTTGTTGGAGTAAAAAAAAAGAGTTCAAAACCTGCACACAAAAGTCCAAAATTAAAGTAAATAAGCAGCTAAAGGGTTAAATAATATAATAATAGCCCCTAAGAAGCATGCTAACATAAAATAGGAGCCATGGCAATATGCTACAAGGTAAGTCTCCACTTTGAAGAAAAGAAAGACAAACCTTAAAACCTGCACATAAAAGTAAAAATAAAGTATCACATTTGTTTCAATGGGTTGAAACTGAGAAAAATACCCTGATAATGTCACAGTAACCACCATGGCAATATGCCAATAAGGTGAAACTCAACCTGAAAAATATCCACTTGGAAGAAAAGAAAGAAAAACCTCAAAACCTGCACATAAAAGTCAAAAAAGTATCACATTTGTTTCAAAGGGTTAAAATTTAAAAAAATACCCTGCAAATGTTACAGTAACCACCATGGCATTATGTCAGTGAGGTGAAATGCCACTTAAAAAAAAAACATCAAAACCTGCACACAGAAGTACAAAACCTGCACACAAAAGTCCAAAATTAAAGTAATTAAGCAGCTAAAGGGTTAAATAATATAATAACAATAGCCCCAAGAAGCATCCTAACATAAAATAGGAACCATGGCAATATGCTACAAGGTAAGTCGCCACTTGGAAGAAAAGAAAGACAAACCTCAAAACCTGCACATAAAAGTAAAAAAAGTATCACATTTGTTTCAAGGGGTTACAATTGAGAAAAATACCCTGTCACAGTAACCACAATGGCAATATGCCAGTAAGGTGAAACTCTACTTGAAAAATATACACTTAACATACAATAGGAACCATGGCAATATGCTACAAGGTAAGTCGCCACTTGGAAGAAAAGAAAGACAAACCTCAAAACCTGCACATAAAAGTAAAAAAAGCATCACATTTGTTTCAAAGGGTTAAAATTTAGAAAAATACCCTGAAAATGTTACAGTAACCACCATGGCAATATGCCAGTGAGGTAAAACTACACTTAAAAAAAATATCAAAACCTGCACACAAAAGTCCAATACCTGCACAAAAAAGTCCAAAATTAAAGTAAACAAGAGGCCCCAAGGGGACTGAGGGCGCTCACCTGACATGGTAGCCTAAATATTAACCCAGAGAATTGATTTCAACAAGTTGCATCTGCTCCTCCTAAGAAAAGCTTATACCAAATATCCAAAGATTCTGACCAGTGGATCTAAAAAAAAAAAAGAAGATTTTTAAAGAATATTCCTCATATTGAACTAAGTTATAATTCGGGCTCCCATAGGGAGCCCATATATGAACCCAGGGACTTGGCTTTAACAAATATGAATCTCACCCCCCTAAGGATGCTGCACACCAAATATCAAAACATTCCGACTGCTGGATCTGAAGAAAATTTTTAAAGAAAATTCCTCATTTTGAACTAAATTACAATTCAAGCTCCCACAGTGAGTCCAAATATGGACCTAGGGACATGGCTTGAACAAACTTGAATCTCACCCCCTAAGGATGCTGCATACCAAATATCAAAACATTCCAACTGCTGAATCTGAAGAAGAAGATTTTTAAAGAAAATTCCTAATTTTGAATTAAGTTATAATTCGGGCTACCACAGTGAGCCCAGATATGAACCCAGGGACTTGGCTTGAACAACCTTGAATCTCACCCCCCTAAGCATGTTGCATACCCAATATCAAAAGGTTCTGTCTGCTGAATCTTGAGAAGAAGATTTTTAAAGACATTTGCCTGAAATGCACTAAGTTCAAATTTGGGCTCCTATACTGAGCCCAAATATGAACCAAGGGGGCCGATTTGAACAAACTTGAATCAGATCTACCTCACAATGTTGCATAACAAATATCAAAAGATTCTGCCTGCTGGATCTGGAGAAGAAGATTTTTTTAAGAAATTTGCCTGAAATGCACTAAGTTCCAATTCGAGCTTCTATAGTGAGCCCAAATATGAATCCAGGGGTCCGATTTGAACAAACTTGAATCAGATCCACCCCACAATGTTGCATACCAAATATAAAAAGATTCTGCCTGCAGGATCTGGAGAAGAAGATTTTTTAAGAAATTTGCTTGAAATGCACTAAGTTCGAATTCGGGCTTCTATACTGAGCCCAAATGTGAATCCAGGGGGGCCGATTTGAACAAACTTGAATCTGACCCACCTAGAGATGATGTATACCAAATAGGAAAGAATTCTGCCTGGTGGATCTGAAGAAGAAGATTTTTTTGAATTTTGGAAAGAAATTCATGGGTGCTATCAGAGTTATACACCTTGTGGTGCCCCCTGTGGGTGCAGCAAGTTTATTTGTACAAGTTTGAATTGACATATGATGGGGAACATGCACACCAAATTTGGTTCAATTTGATCCAGTAGTTTGTGAGGAGTAGTCGATAATGTAATGTTCACGACGGACGACGGACGGCAAGTGACAAGTTAAGCTCCCTTCGGTGAGCTAAAAAAAGTATTATATTTGTTTCAAGGGGTTAAAATTGAGAAAAATACCCTGTCACAGTAACCACAATGGCAATATGCCAGTAAGGTGAAACTCTACTTGAAAAATATACACTTGGAAGAAAAGAAAGACAAACCGCAAAACCTGCACATAAAAGTCAAAAAAGCTTCACATTTGTTTCAATGGGTTAAAATTGAGAAAAATACCCTGAAATGTTAAGGAAACCACCATGGCAATATGCCAGAAAGGTAAAACTCCACTTGAAGACAAAATTTCAAAACCTGTTGACAAAAGTCAAAAACCTGTACAGAAAAGTCAAAAACTTGCACAGAAAAGTCAAAAACCTGTACACGAAAGTCCAAAATTCAAGTAAGTAAGCATGGAAAGGGTTGAATAAAATATTACTATCCCCGAAAGGCATGCAGACATAAAAAAAAGCAAGAAAAACAAGAGGCCCAAAGGGCCTTAATCACTTACCGGGCAAAGTGATTCAAACAAAGTGGTTCAAATCAGTATTTGGGGTCACATTCAGTTAAGACATGGTTCATCAACACTACAAAGGAATGAAGTCATGAGAGACAAATTTTATAGAACTAGGGACATGGCTTGAACAAACTTGAATCTTACCCCCTAAGGATGCTGCATACCAAATATCAAAAGCATTCATCTGCTGGATCTGAAGAAGAAGATTTTTAAAGAAAATTCCTCATTTTGAACTAAGTTATCATTCGGTCTCCCACAGTGAGCACAAATATGAATGAACCCAGGGACTTGGCTTGAACAAAACTGAATCTCACCCCCTAAGGATGCTGCATGCCAAATATCAAAACATTCTAACTGCTGAATCTGAAGGAGAAGACTTTTAAAGAAAAATTCATCATATTGACTAAGTTATAATTCGGGCTACCACAGGGAGCCCAAATATGGACCCAGGGACTTGGCTTTAACAAACTTGCATCTCACCCCCTAAGGATGCTACACACCACATATCAAAACATTCCAACTGCTGGATCTGAAGAAGAAGATTTTTAAAGAAAATTCTTCATTTCGAACTAAGTTGCAATTCAAGCTCCCACAGTGAGCCCAATTATGGACCTAGGGACAAGGTTTGAACAAACAACTTACCCCCTAAATTTAGATGCTGCATACCAAATATCGAAGCATTCTGACTGCTGGATCCGAAGAAGAAGATTTTTAAAGAAAATTCCTCATTTTGAACTAAGTTGTAATTCGGGCTACCACAGTGAGCCCAAATATGAACCCAGGGACTTGGCTTGAACAAACTTGAATCTCACCCCCCTAAGCATGTTGCATACCCAGTATCAAAAGATTCTGTCTGCTGGATCTTGAGAAAAAGATTTTTAAAGAAATTTGCCTGAAATGCACTAAGTTCAATTTGGGATCCTATACTGAGCCCAAATATGAACCCAGGGGGCCGACTTGAACAAACTTGAATCAGATCCACTCCACATTGTTGCATACCAAATATCAAAAGATTCTGCCTGCTGGATCTGGAGAAGAAGATTTTTTAAAGAAATTTGTCTGAAATGCACTAAGTTCCAATTCAAGCTTCTATAGTGACCCCAAATATGAATCCAGGGGGCCGATTTGAACAAACTTAAATCAGATCCACCCCACAATGTTGCATACCAAATATCAAAAGATTCTGCCTGCTGGATCTGGAGAAGATTTTTTAAGAAATTTGCCTGAAATGCACTAAGTTCGAATTCGGGCTTCTATACTGAGACCAAATGTGAATCCAGGGGGCCAATTTGAACAAACTTGAATCAGATCCACCCCACAATGTTGCATACCAAACATCAAAAGATTCTGCTTGCTGCATCTGGAGAAGATTTTTCAAGAAATTTGCCTGAAATGCACTTAGTTTGAATTTGGGCTTCTATAGTGAGCCCAAATATGAATCCAGGGGGCCAATTTGAACAAACTTGAATCAGATCCACCCTATAATGCTGTGTACCAAATATCAATTCATTCTGCCCACTGGTTCTGGGAAAGAAGATTTTTTAATAATTTTTCTATAATTCAAACAGTGCTATCAGAGTTAGGTCCCATACAGAGCCCCCCAAGGTACGTGGCCATTTCATTTGAACAAACCTGAATTGCCATATAGTAATGAACATCCACATGAAGTTTCGTGAAAATCAGACCAGTGGGTTAAGAGAAGTTGTTTGAAAAATGTTCACGACGACGCCGGACGACAAGTGATAAGTTGAGCTCCCTTCGGTGAGATAAAAAAAAAAATCAAAACCTGCATACAAAAGTTCAAAATGAATGAATCCGGACGCCGATGCGACGCCGATATGAGGGCTATGCCATAGGCTCACACAACTATCGTTGGTGAGCCAATAATCCTAGCCCCAAGAAGCATCTTAACATAAAATAGGAACCATGGCAATATGCTACAAGGTAAGTCACCACTTGGAAGAAAAGAAAGTCAAACCTCAAAACCTGCACATAAAAGTAAAAAAAAAGTATCACATCTGTTTCAAGGGGTTAAAATTGAGAAAAATACCCTGTCACAGTAACCACAATGGCAATATGCCAGTAAGGTGAAACTCCACTTGAAAAATATCCACTTGGAAGAAAAGAAAAAAGAAAGACAAACCTCAAAACCTGCACATAAAAGTCAAAAAAGCATCACATTTGTTTCAAAGGGTTAAAATTGAGAAAAATACCTTGAAATGTTAAGGTAACCACCATGGCAATATGCCAGTAGGGTAAAACTCCACTTGAAAACAAAATTTCAAAACTTGCACACAAAAGTCAAAAACCTGCAGAGAAAAGTCAAAAACTTGCACACAAAAATCCAAAATTAAAGTAAATAAGTATGGAAAGGGTTAAATAATATAATACTGGCCCTAAGAAGCATTCTAACATAAAACTGGAACCATGGCAATATACTGCAAGGTAAATTAATCCTTGGAAGAAAAGAAAGACAAATATCAAAACCAGCACACAAAAGTCAAAAACCTGTACACAGAAGTCCAAAATTCAAGTAACTAAGCATGGAAAGGGTTGAATAAATTATTACTATCCTTGAAAAGCATGCTGACATAAAAAAAAATTCAAAAAAGAAAAAAAAAATCAAAACCTGCACACAAAAGTTCAAAATGTATGAATCCGGACGCCGACATGAGGGCCACGCCATAGGCTCACGCAACTATCGTTGCTGAGCCAAAAAGTACCAAAATTTACTGGACAGGTTGAAAAAACGTTTTTCCTTCTCAAAACGTCATAAGGTTTTTAATTGAGACAATGGTCCAGTAGAGTATCACACCACGTTGTCTCCACTTACCAGACGGGGTGCATCTCGAGCTCCTTCTCAAACTGAAGCAGATATCAATCAGTTACAATTGACTCGTGGTACAATTGTCCCCGGTCTCCTCTAGTACTGATCCTCATTCAGTTTACCGATTGTTTTTGTTTTAAGCTTAATATTTTATAAGGATTGGTTGGCGGTCATGTTGTGCATCTTCTTCGTAGCGGTAAGTTCGAGGCTTCACTCTTCTCGAAAACTACGAAGGAGTCTTTAGCATTCAGAGTGTATCTCTTCGCACAGAGGATGCCCCCCCCCCCCCCCCCCCCACATCCAATAGGACGATACAAATGATGCTGCTAGAAAGGATTCGGACACCTGAGAATTTTCCTGACGGAGGGTCGATCCCGGGTCTTCTGGCACAAGAGACCAGCACACTCTTCCACCACTCTCTCCATCAATTGTTTTGTTGTTTGCTAATAGACGATTAATTTCTCTTCATGCCAAAAATACAAGTAACATGTTGAAAGGATTAACCTACATTTAAACTTAATAAAGATGGAAGCAGAACTCTTGTACATTTCAGCCTATATTTATTTATTGATGTTTAAGGTCACATATTTATGCACAATGGCTAATCATGACCGTGACAGTTTTACGGGTGGAGGAAGCCGGAGAGAACCACCGAGCAACGACGAGCAGCTGCCAGCTCCCCAACATCGTAACTCCGCACTGCAGCACAGACAGGGTTAGATTGGTTGAAGACATGCGTACCATCAACGTGCAGTACGCCTTAGTACACGGCGTCATCGTGCCCCCACATGGGCAATGGGGGTGAAGTGTCTTGCCCAAGGACACAACGCGGTTGCCGCAGGTGGGATTCGAACCGAGGACCTCTCGGTTTGCAGCCTGCACCTCTACCTACTGAGCCACCGCGCCCCCATTTCAGCCTATAACATATGGATATAAAATTTAATTCTATTTTCATCCAGGAGGACAATTTAGAATACCGAGAGTTGCCTACAAGATATTTCAAACCAGGTTTGTTTGTTTATCGAGTTTAAACGACACTGTCGACAGCCAAGATCAGATCTGACAGGGGGGGGGGGGGGAGGGGGCAGGGTTGCCACTTTGCAACATGGAACAATCATCAGATCTTCAATTTACTAACGCTGCAAAGCAGAGTAAGCAGGGGTTGAAGTTGAAGACAAGTGCGCGATCAACGTACAGTCTGCATTTGTACACAGTGTTACCGTGCCCCACGTGTGCAAGTATATTGCTCAAGCACACAAAGCAGTTACCGTTGGTAAAGATCGAACCATCGACTTACCACCGAGCATCGACGATCAACTGTCAGCTCCTTAACATTCTAACTCTGTTCAAGCTCGGCTCAAGCAGGGTTACAGCAGTTGAGGAGATGCGCACCATCGACGTGCAGTATGCCTTAGTACACAGCGTCATCATGTCGCCATGTAGGCAACCGGGATAAAGTGCCTTGCCCAATGACACAACGCGGGTCGTCCCTGATGGCGATCTAACTCGGGACGGGACCTCAAGCATCTTTTTCCTAAAAAACTTAAAACTAATGCCTTTACTCACCTGGAGAAAGACATTTTTCAGAAGCAAACTGTTCCTGGAGTTCTCCAATTACATCGTACACGTCAATGAAAAGTTGTAGAGGCTCTAACTTGGTAACCGTTTTGATCTTTCTCCACCTGTCTTCGAACGGATGATGATATTCAGACCCCAAAGCTGCTACCGTGAGTTTTACATGTTCTGCTTTTATTTTGGTCACCAGCCTGTTACTTCCACTTTTGCTAGCATTTGGCGAGTGACCGATATCATCTCCACGAAAGGTTTCTGTTAAGTATTTATATCTGTTTTCACAACAAATATCTGAGGTTAGTTAAATTTCGGTCCAGACTTGTACAAGACAACAAAGTTAATGGCAAGGAGCAGTTAAAATATTTAGATCCTCCCAACATCTTAACTGACAGCTTCCTCCATTACACCATTCTTGTTTAAATCGATGTGCTGTGGCAAGTTGGATGACTGTTTCATCAGTAATGCTTGCAGCTTTTCTGAGGTGTTCCATTCTATCGGATCTGAATTATAGAAATGTTATTACTAAATTTATGACAATTTCTTTCACAAATTTAATTGTTATCACATCCTCTGTGTCTCTTAGACTTGAGAAAAAAAACAAAAAAACAAATGAAACTTTTTATCGCTGATCCCCTCCCAAAAATATAGCTTATGACATCTTAGAAGCTTAATGACCTCGTTCCTATGAGGGAGTCTTAATTTGGAAATATATTAGTCAATATCAGATGTGACCGAAATTTGAGTTAACAAAAACGAAAAAATAAAATGCATAACAAGTATATATTAATGATATTTTTGACAAAAGGAATGTTAGATTGAAATAAAAACACAAAAAACGGAACTTAATGATCCTTTCATCGTCTCCATATGTCATCCTTGCGTTTACTTCTCTCACAGTACGTAATTACTTACAGAATTTTTGTTACCCTTCATATTGAACGATTGAAACAATTCTATAAGCTTTTAGTCCTTACCCAGTTTGCCCATAAAAGTATGGGCAAGCTTGATTTTTGTCAATGGGACATCGCAGCTTCACCTACATATGTCCCTGAAGGAAATATTTCACCAGTTAAGACATTTATCTGTCTGATAAGATCGTCTGTTAATATAATCAGTTGAAATATCTAATTAAATGGGACATGTATAACACTATAAATATTATGCAAAAGGTTAGGTATATTCATTCGCGAGGAACTCCTAAAAACTAAAACACCATAAGTTAGAGTAAGGAGATGACAGTTACATGGCGCACACTATTGACGGGTTGGAAATTTTCAACATCTCGACAATCTGATATTGATCTACTTATGCAGAATGTCATGCCAAATAAACTGAGTACAGGGGGCGGGGCGACTCACTGGTTAGAAAATTGGACTTAAAACAGGGAGGTTGATGGTATGATCCTGACCAGCAGTAACAGTGCTGTGTCCTTGGACAAGACTTAAACCCGATTGCCCGTTTGGATGCACATTTGCGTTGTGTACCAAGGTTTATTACAAGCCTGTTCTATGTAAACCCCGTCTACAACAACACTAAACCATGCGAAAAAAAGAAAATCTGTTCCGCACATATGTACGGACTGGAAATCGTTGACAGACTATTTTTAAATAGAAGCAAAATTTCACTAGAATTTTGTACAAATCGTGCAACGCAATTACAATCTGAATCGCTAGCCATATCGATACATTTATTTATTGGTGTTTAAGGTTACATACTTACACACAATGGCTAATCATGACCATGACAGTTTTACAGGAGGAGTAAGCCGGAGTACCTGGAGAGAACCATCGAGCATCAACGAGCAACTGTCAGCTCCTCAACATTCTAACTCTGTTCAAGCTCCGCTCAAGAAGGGTTACAGCAGTTGAAGACGTGCACCCTCGACGTGCAGTACACCTTAGTACATGGCGTCGTCATGGCCACATGTAGGCAACCGGGATAAACTGCCTTGCCCACGGACGCAACACAGGTCGTCCCAGACGAGGATCGAACTCGGGACCTCTAGCATAGAAGTCCAAGAGTCTACCACTGAATTACTGCGCTCCATGCCACATCGATTAACCCATTCACATACGTGTGTCGTTCTGTGTAGGTACGGCACGTCAATGGTGCTCTTACATTCAGCCACTATTATTTGAGCTTGTGCAGTGAGTTAATCAACTGCCCTGATCAGGTTTTTCCCACAATATATGTATCTTTTGTAACAAATGCTCATTTCCATATGGTTTCTAAACAAAGCAAGCAAAGACATTATTGTTTGTATGCATTTATTACAAAAAATGGAGATTTAGGCCACACAAAATAAACTGACTCAGGCATTTTTTTTTTTAAAATAAAATATTCCTCTAAAAACCAACTGTAGGTACCGCAATTCAAAAGCTTCATATACTTTCGATGTTCTTCATATTATCATTGAAGTAAAAGTATTTAATCTTTGAGGATTTGCCTCGTTACAATTTACAGGAGAGTGTAAAGGCACTCTCACAAAAATTGTAACAAGGCAAACATATTGGAGACGCAACTAAATAAATATGCATCAATCAAAAAACTGTAAAAAGTTTCGGGTCTCCCTGAGTTTGTACTAATATTGGGAGACACTGAAAGGCAATAAACATGTCCAATGAGGGGGTTTAAATTCAAGGAGCGATAATCGATTGCCTGAGAATGAAAACATTTTTTAAAGCCTAAACTTACACGTTTTTGCAGCAAAGTTTGTAACATTTTGTAACAATTTATGCTGCTGTTGTATGATTTATAACTGTTACATTGGGGACTGTTATGAGAAAGAAATACTGGCAGTGTCACACGGAATCCAACTTTATGGAACCGGCCAGGAATCCCAATTACGGAATTCCTTATATAGCCTGTCTATATGTATACATGTTATACAGGGGAAATGAAGCAATCAGATTGGACATTTTGAAGGCTTGAGCGAAGGTATAGCTCGGAAGTAGTGTTACAAGTCAATATTAATGGATGATAGTATAGCCAATAGTACTGGTACAAGGCCGCAATGGCACAAGACTGCTGTAGATGCTAATGACAGGACAAATAGACCATAAACAAGTAGTGGCCTTGAAGCTTTGGAGATAAAATGGAAGCAGTTGGTACGACTACCAGTATAGGAGCTGGGTGATAGGTAACCTTAAATACCAGAATGAGGCTAAGAGGGATAGTAAATTAGACCTCACTGAGGGCTTTTGTCACAGCCCTCATGGCCTCTTATGACTAAAAAGGGGTGCCAAAGACCAGACGTTTTCAAAAAAAGGGGTGCTGAAATTGGGGTGCTACGGGATATGGCTGTTAAATACCAAGATTAGGCTAAGAGGGATAGTAAATTAGACCTCGAGGGATTTCGTCAATGCCCTTATGGCCTCAAACGAAACAAGGCTACGAGGGATAGTAAATTAGACCTCATTGAGGGCTTTTTTCATGGCCCTCATATGACAAAAAGGGGCTTCTCCAGAAGGTATCCTCGATACGTATCCTCAAATAATACAATACCAGGTCATAGGTTTCCTCAAATACCGAAATGAGGCTAAGAGGGATAGTAAATTAGACCTCATTGAGGGATTTTTTCATGGCCCTCATACAACAAAAAATGGATTCTCCAGAAGGTATCCTCGATAGGTATCCTTAAATAATACAATACCTGCTCATAGGTATCCTCAAATACCAAAATGAGGCTAAGAGTCTTATGTGCGAGTCACTTGAACGAGCAATTGCTGGATAGCTTATTTGCTCGATGGGGTTCGAGTCGTTCGAGCAATGACTTATCAATAACTACTTGATAGGTTCATGGCTTTTGGAAACAAATAGGCTTTCATAGAGGCTGTCTATCAGTTGGCTATAATCCAAATGGCCACCTCGGTACCGAGAGAGGCTCTAAGTACCAATGTATGGCAGTCCTAAAAAGGATTTTGGTGATTTGGAGGGATTGTCGGGTTGTTTGTGGTAATTCTACGAATCAGGAAATTACTCCTGTTCAAAGGAAAACACCCTCCGAACATACCCCATCCTGTTGTAGGCTTTTGGGTCACATAGCAACCATGTGCTACCACAGAATACAAGATGGTGGCCTCCAGTATACAAAATGGACGGAAACACATATCACCCAACACTTGCAGCACATGCGCACTAACATCACACATCACTATGCAGATGAGGTCACACCATGGTTGCTAACGAAGGTTACCGTGGCACCACTGAGTCACGTGACATGTCAACCAACCTAGAGGTGAAACATACGAGACATACTACTGCTGGTCATTCAAAACACTTTACAATGCAGCGACAAGACTGCATTTGGGGAAAGGACAACACTGAATTTTTTATTGAAGATGGGTACCATGGCTGACAGAGATGCGCATATCACGCGATACCACAAATTTTTATCCGAAAAACAATCGCGTACCGGTAATTCAAAGAAATCCAAACAATAGTCCTGATACCTTGCATGTAGTATGACAATCGTGCAGTCTCCATTCAATAATAGTGCATACTATTAAGGGGCTATATAAGTAATGGAAAATTACCTTGAAATTAGATGACAGGTCGTTTTCTATGTCGTCAAAAATCTAAAAAAAATTATTATTTGTGACGTGTTTGTCGTCCATCCGTATATATGAACAATTCTTTGCAACTTTAAACTTCAACAAGAGCGTGGCGGGACAATATACGCCCGTTTTGTATTTTTGAAGGGTTTGGGTAAGGATGGGGGTGAGGGTGAAAATTGTTTGGACCAACCCCATATTCGAACTTGACCTGTATTTTGTTGTGATTAAACAACATACCAAGTTTGGAACCAATCGAAAAACAAATAATAAAAGTTATCATCCGGAAACCAAATATTTGATGCATTCTATGTCCAACAAGGTCCATAATTCAGGGGAACTTCGAAGTTCGAACTGACCCCATATTCGAACTTGACCTGTCTTTTGTTTTGATTAAACCACATACCAAGTTCAGGAGTCAATCGAAAAAAAAATACTAATGTTATCATCTGGAATCCAGATGTTGACGAACGGACGGACCGATGGATGGACAAATGGATGGACAAATGGACAGACAGACAGACTGATTCCATAATTCGACGGTTTTTCAACAGGCGTATAATAAAAAATCAGGCCATACTAAAGTTATAATCCGGAAAACACAAAATGCACAAATTCAAGAGAAATAACTCTGGAAAGGTACATGCAATTTTGGCCAAAAGTGAACTTGAGCTGTGCTTTGTGGTCATAAACAAAATCTCAGAATTTGAAACAAATTAGTCAAGGCAAACTAAAGTTATCATCCGGAAACCACATAATTCACAAATTTGCAAACATTCAAGGGGAATAACTATGGAACGGTACATGCGATTATGGCCAAAGGTGAACTTGAGCTGTGCTTTGTGGTCAAAAACAAAATCTGAAAATTTGAAAAAAATCGGTCAAGGCAAACTAAAGTTATCATCCGGAAACCACAAAATCCACAAATTTGCAATCATTCAAGAGGAATAACTCTGGAAAGGTATCTGCGATTGTGGTCAAAAGTGAACTTGAGCTGTATATTGTGGTCAAAAACAAAAAACTGAAAATTTGAAATAAATCGGTCAAGGCAAACGAAAGTTATTGTCCGGAAACGAAAAGTTGGGCTAAATTCCCATAAATAAAGGGCCATAACTCTACTTTAAATGGGCCGCTAGAAACGGAAATCGAACCCATCCTGTATTTAACTCAGCTCAAACCATTACAACTAAAGTTATCGTCTGGAAACGAAATGTGTCCATGGACGGACAGACAGACAGACGGGTGGAGAGACCATTCACATAATACGTTCTGTTTTTCAAACGGGTGTATAAAATCAACATCTGAAAAATTTGGTGTCAAGGCATTCGGCTTTAAATGAACGGAAACCAATTTTTTTCAAAAATTGTGTTTTCAAAGGACCATAACTCTGCAGTGGATGGACTGAAAGACACCAATATTTGAACATGACCTGTATTTTATTACTACAAACAACATCTGAAAGTTTGATGTCGATCCGTCAAGGCATTCGACTTTAAATGAAGGGAAATCAATTTTTTTTGAAAGATTGTGTTTTCAAAGAGCCATAACTCTGCCGTGGATGGACTGAGAAACACCAATATCTAACTTGATCTGTATTTTAATGCTAAAAACAACTTCTGAAAAATTCGGTGTTAATCCGTCAAGGCGTTCAGCTTTAAATGAACGGAAACCAATTTTTTTAGAAAAATTGTGTTTTCAAAGGGCCATATCTCTGCAGCACATGGACTGAGAAACACCAATATCAAACTTGACCTGTATTTTAATGCTAAAAACAACTTCTGAAAGTTTCATGTCGATCCGTCAAGGCGTTCGACTTTAAATGGACGGAAACCAAATTGTTTACAGACAGACGGACAGACAGACTGATTTATTTATTCATTTATTGGTGTTTAAGGTCACATATTTCTGCACAATGGCTAACCATGACCGTGACAGTGTTACAGGTGGAGGAAGCCGGAGTACCCAGAGAGAACCACCGAGCAGCGGCGAGCAACTGTCAGCTCCCCAACATTCCAACTCCACACAAGCAGGGTTAGCATTGGTTGAAGACAGGTGCACCGTTGACGTGCAGTACGCCTTAGTACACAACGTCACCGTGCCCCCACGTGGGCAATGGGGGTGAAGTGTCTTGCCCAAGGACACAACTCAGTTGCTGCAGGTGGGATTCGAACCGAGGACCTCTCAGCTTGCAGCCTGCACCTCTACCAACTGAGCCACCACGCCCCCCTAAGACAGACTGATAACATAATACGACCGTTTTTTAAACGGGCGTATAAAAACTGAAAAATTATAGCATTTTTTAGAATTCTGGCATTATCGAAAATAACACGTCACCTATTTTCAGGTTAAATTTCCCATTAAGTAATTGGAGGGATTGAAAAAGATTGCCTTTTGCACCTTAAGGCGATCTTTTTCACTATTTGATTTTGGATGGCATCGTATATGAACGTATTTTTCGGTCCGATGACCTTGAGCGAAATTATAAAGGAAAAGGCAATGAAAACCAAGCAGGGAGTTTTGGAATTTACCCCCACGCAGTTCAGTCGCTGCATTTTGAAGAATTTTGATGTCCTAGCTTTGTTCTTGAATATTTGAAGCATATTTGTCAAGTTGTTCTCCAGAAATATTTTATCAGTTCTGGCACAAATACGGTAGCAGACTTCCAGGAGCCTTCATTTTGATATGTAATCTGTATATTTAATTTGAATTTATGGAATATCAGAGGGTGAGAATTTCAAAGTAAATAAATTTCCCTCACTTATATAGCACCTTAACTTGTTTTAGATCTTATTTTTGTCTATACAAGGAAAGTGACTGGGTCCCGTAGATCTTAAGTCGTTGTCCAGCAAAATGTTAGGGAAAATTTTCACCAGTGTCCGAAACACTGAAAACAGTGAAGAAAGGCATATTATATATCAAAATAATGACTAGAATACAAGGAAATGGAATATATTCACTTTTTTCACGAAAGAAAAACTATTTTTATGAGTTTGCTGACAGAAAAACTTCAAGTGCTATTAGCATACCAGCTTCAACAATCACAAACAAATAGGCAATCCCAATGACCGAGTTTCAAATAAGTGACTTTGAACTTCAGTCTTTGGGAAATTTATTTATTTATTTATTGGGATTTAATGGCACTGTCGATAGCCAGGGTCACCTCCTGTTACTGTTTTACGGGGGGAGGAAGCCGGAGTACCAGGACAGAACCAAGTCTTTGAGAAAGCATATTTTAAAATTTCATCTGTGATATGTCACAAATGCCCCCAAAAATTGCACGAAAAAGAAATAATCTTCGAGTTGAAAACATTATTCTCGAATCGGTCACACGACTGTTTGTAACCAAAAATTCTTGGATGTCTGAAATATTTTATTATCAGTTCTGGTACGAACACGGTAGCAGACTTCTGGGAACCATTGGTGCCTTCTGTCAACCTTGTGAGTTGATTGCGAAAATTTTATGTGTTGTATACTTCACAACCTTCATTTTGATGTATAAATTTGTGTATATTTTAGGTTCTATATAAGTAAGGAAAATTTGTTTACTTTGAAATTCCCACCTCTAATATTCCATAAATTCAAATTAAATATACACAAATTATACACCAAAATTAAGGCTGTGGTGTAAAGAACACGACAAATATATGCAATCAACTCACAGAGTTGACGACTATGCAATCAACTCACAAAGTTGACAACAGGCATCAATGATTCCTGGAAGTCTGCTACCGTATCCGTACCAGAACTGATTATCAAATAATATTTCGGATGAACAACTTCTGGCAACATGTGCTTCAGATATCCAAGCACAAAGCTAGGCATTCCAAACACTTTATGATGCAGCGACAGACTGCATATGGGGAAAGAACAGTTTGCAGGGGGTTTTTTGGCATTAAAGATGGGCTCCATAACCAATGGACTTGAGTATAAAACACGAAACCACGAATTTTCATCAAAAAAACAATCACGTTGCAGAATTTTGATTTCCTAGCTTTCTTTGTGGTTATCCTAAGCACATTTGGCCACCAACTGTACTCCTGAAATATCATTATATTATCAGTTCGGGTACGGATAAGGTAGCAGATTTCCAGGAACCATTGGTGCCTGCTGTCAACTCATTGAGTTTCCATATATTTGTCGTGTTCTATACTTCTGAACCATCCTTTTGATTTATGATTTGTGTATGTTTAATTTGAATTTATGGAATATCAGAGGTGGGAACTTCATAGGAAATAAATTTCCTTCACTCATGTAGCACCTGAATTTGAATTTATTGAATTTCAGAGGTGGGAATTTTAAAGTAAACAAATGTGTTTTACTTGTATGACACCTTAAGGTGCTATATAAGTAATGGAAGTTTGTTTATTTTGAAATTCCCACCTCTGATATCCCTTAAATTCAAATTAAATATACACAAATTATACACCAAAATGAAGGTTGAGATGTACAGAACACGAAACACATATATAAACAACTAGTAGAGTTGACCGCAGGCACCACTGGTTCCTGAAATTTGGCTACCGTATTCGTACCAGAACTGATAATACAATAATATTTCCGAAGAACAACTTGTGGTCAAATGTGTATCACATATCCAAGAACAAAGCTAGGCACTCAAAACACTTGTGGATGCATCGATAGGACTGCATTTGGGAAAAGGAAAACACTGTCTGCATTTTTTATTGAAGATGGTTTCCATGCTCGATGGACATGTGCAAATCACTTGATACCACGACTTTCCATCAAAAAACAAAATAAAAATTCTAATAAATTCCACCAGGTGTCATAACTTGCATAGAATATGGCAACCTGTCACTGTGTTTTGATGGATTTTGATGCCCTAGCTTTGTTCTTGGATATGGGAAGCACAAATGGTCACAAGTTGTTTTCAGGAAATATAATTTTGTTTGTTCTGGTACGAATACAGTAGCAGACTTCCAGGAACTAGTGGTGCCTGCTGTCAACTCTATGAGTTGATTTCATATATTTTTCATGTTCTCTACCTCCCAACCTTCATTTTGGTGTATAATTTGTGTATATTTAATATGCATTTAAGGAATATCAGAGGCGGGAATTTTAAAATAAACAAAATTCCATTACTTATATAGCATCTTAAGGTGCTATACAAGTAAGAGAAATCTGTTTACTTTGATTTGTTCACCACTGGTTCCTGGAAGTCTGCTACCGTATTCTTTATGATGCAGCAATATCAATGCATTTGGGAAAAGGACAACACTGTTTGCATTTTTTGCTGAAGATGGATTCCACGTTCAAAGGACATGCGCAAATAACTCGATACCATGAATTTTCGTCAAAACACAAAATCCTAATTCTAAGCAATTCCAACAGGTGTTATGATAGTATGATGATACCTAGCAAGTAATACAGCAACTGTGCAGTCTCCATATAACAATAGTATGCAATGTTAAGGCAATGTTTCTCATTATTTGATTTTAGACGGCAATGTATATCGATGCTTTTTCGGCCCGATGGCCATGTCCAAAAATCTATATAAACCAACAATGTAAACAAAGCCAAGAGCTTTGGAATTTACCCCCACACAACTTTGTCGCTGCGTTTGGAAGAATTTTGATGTCCCAGCTTTATTCTTATATATCAAGTACATTTGGCCTTGAGTTGTTTGCCTGAAATATTATTTTGTTTTCTGTTCTGGTACGAAAACAGTCGCAGACTTTCAGAAACCATTAGTGCCTGCTGTCAACTCTTGAGTTGATTTCATATATTTTTTGTGTTCTATACATCACAACCTTCATTTTGATGTATAATTTAATTTGTATTCATGGAATATCGAAGGTTGAATTTCCAAGCAAATAAAATGTCCCTTACTTATGGTATTACATTGTCAAAATTTTGGTCTTTTACTTATGCCAATACAGGTAGTACTCCCAACCACATGATAGTAGTTCCGTGGCAAATTTCAGTTTTCGCGTGGTCTATGATTCATTTTAAACAGTTTGGTATATAATTTATCAGGGTTACTTCTTTTTGGCCATTTTTGGAGTTTGGAGAAAATTTCCTGCATTTGACCACAGTTTTGTTGGACGAGCGTAACAGTAACACAGTCCAAGAAAAATCGAAGATTATTCATTGCTACTTTTCACCATAAACAATAAAATGAATCGGCAAACAGGAAGTGGCTGCACGGCAGATCTGAAAATTGCATACACGATACAATTGATCATTATCAGGCTCCAGATGAAATATAAAATCAATTCCTTGCATAGAAGCCGAGAAAAGTTTGACGAAAAATTTCAATGTTCAGTGGGTACAGTAAAACTTCAAAGTATCGGCAAACAGGAAGTGGCTGCACGGCAGATCTGAATATTGCTTACACGATACAACTCATCATTATGAAGTAGCAAACCAAATATAAAATCAATCCCTTGCATAGAAGCTGAGAAAACCTTGACGGAAAATTTCAATGTTCAGTGAAAAATTTCAATGTTCAGTGGGTACAGTAAAACTTCAAAGTATCGGCAAACAGGAAGTGGCTGCACGGCAGATCTGAAAACTGCTTACACGATACAACTCATCATTATGAAGCAGCAGACCAAATATAAAATCAATCCCTTGCATAGAAGCTGAGAAAACCTTGACGGAAAATTTCAATGTTCAGTGGGTACAGTAAGATTTCAAAGTATCGGCAATCAGGAAGTGGCTGCACGGCGGATCTGAAAATTGCTTACACGATACAACTCATCATTATGAAGCAGTAGACCAAATATAAAATCAATCCCTTGCATAGAAGCCGAGAAACCCTTGACAGAAAATTTCAATGTTCAGTAGGTACAGTAAAATTTCAAAGTATCGGCAAACAGGAAGTGGCTGCACGGCAGATCTGAAAATTGCTTACACGATACAACTCATCCTTATGAAGCAGCAGACCAAATATAAAATCATTCCCTTTCAGAGAAGCCAAGAAAACTTTGACGGAAAAAGTGTTTCGGACGGACGGACGGATGGATGGACTGACTGACGGACTGACGGATGGAGTCGAGCGGTTACTAGACCTGCTTCGCCGATGGCGACGCAGGTAAAAATCCTACATATGCAAACAATCTAAAGAATAAAGCTCTAGTACATACAAAACATAAGTTGAGATTTTGAATATTGTATTCACATAAAGTCTTTAGCGAAACTGCCATGTTGTTCTAGCCCTGTATTTGTTTGTCCTCCCTCATTCAGTATGAAAAACAAAAAGACAAATGAATTGAAAACAACATGGATACACTGTAGGTTGAGTTCTGACAGGAAGTTAAAGAAAAGCATGCAGAAAACCTCTGACCAAACAAAGACCATTCTCCCGACTTAATGCCGACGTGTTTCCTGGGATGGAATTTCACTTGTGTAAAAATCACTCATCCAATACACGATTTCATAAACCGTGAATGGCAAAAACCAGGATCAAAATTACATATCACATTCTGTGAAGGAGAAATGGGAAATGTCACGTTTTTTATTTTAATATCGGAGGTGTCTTGGCTCCAACGACATTGAAAGCAAAGAATATACACCTTTCGACTTCATTCTCCAATTTATTTCCTGCAAAGATGTTTTTAAAAAATAAAGTAACTGAAAAAAAGAGTTGATTACTTTGAATAGTACAACCTGTATTATACCGTAAAGTACATTTACATTCTCCGATAAAGTGACATTGGTTACGCTTAAGTAACATTTTCATTCTCCTTTGAAATGGCATGCAATTGTCCTACTCATTGAGTTCACTGGGAGTGCATTCCCCACCTAAAAATCATTAATTCTACGGTCTGGATGGGGGTTATTAATATAATTGTAAAAAACATACCACATTAGTAGTATATCATATAAGTTTCAGGCCTCATCAGCGGGACCTCTGTGCAGAACCTTGGTAGTGATGCCATGTCATGTGACCCAGTGGCGCTTTGTTAGGTTGTCATGGTAGCCCTCATGAGCGGCCATGTTGTGACGCCATTACCATGGTGATACGTGGTGTGAGCACATGTTGTTAGGTTGATACTTGTTTCCGTCGTCCATTTTGTATACTGGAGGCCACCATTTCGTTTCTATGGTAGCATGTGGTTTCTATGTAACCCAAAACCTTCTTTTAGGGCCAATAGGCCTCTAATGAGTGTGTTCGATTGAACGGGAATATATCTAATTACCACAAATAACCCGAAAATCCCTCCAAATCACCAAAAAATGTCTAAAACTACTGAAAATGACTTGGCGAGGCCCAATTTTGGGCTCATAATAGTAGTATGTAGTGCTTCAAACAGTGTTCACACTGTCGATAGCCATTTTCGCAAATTGGGAAAAAAAATCAAAAGTGACGAAAAAAAAAAGTCAATGGTTGGCAGAAAAAATGGCTAGAGAATACTTTTGTCCTCTTGAGTAGAAATTACATTGTTCAGCAAAGTTTATGCAGCTTACGTGATTCCCACACTGAGTCTCACACGGCATGTGGGATTAATTAGTTGCAGGGCTGTATTCACACCTCCGTGTCAGTCTTTTCAGTGGCTTCGCATTTATGTCATTTACTCGTACAAACACGTTATTTGGTAAGTAGAGTAAATAACTTTTGACAATTTTTCATCCGAGATAAATACATTCCGTGCAATTGCTGAAGGAAGGAAGGATTTAAATGATATCGATGACTGTGTACAGTTAGCTTTGAGGCAGATGCAGCTTTTCCCAATTGTGAGCTGACTCGCCGGAATTTTGTATTGAGTTCCTGTTTCAGTAGTGGACTGTGGGAGGGCATTTTCTAAGCAAAACCTCATCAAAACTAGCCACAGAAATAGCCTCACTATCCCCCAATTAAAGATCTTGTTCAATAGTGAATTAATCGATTTTTTAACTCCCACAAACACCTGGGTTCAACTTTGCAATCAAATTTATCTTGGACATTAATAACGTATATAACAAGAGGCCCCAGGGAGCCTGAGGGCGCTCACCTGACATGGTAGCCTAAATATCAACCCAGAGAATTGATTTCAACAAGTTGCATCTGCTCCTCTTAAGAAAGCTTATACCAAATATCCAAAGATTCTGACCAGTGGATCTAAAAAAAAAAAAGATTTTTAAAGAATATTCCTCATATTGAATCCCACAGGGAGCCCATATATGAACCCAGGGACTTGGCTTTATCAAACTTGAATTTCACCCCCCTAAGGATGCTGCACACCAAATATCAAAACATTCCGACTGCTGGATCTGAAGAAGATTTTTAATGAAAATTCCTCATTTTGAACTAAGTTACAATTCAAACTCCCACAGTGAGCCCAAATATGGATCTAGGGATATGGCTTGAACAAATTTGAATCTCACCCCCTCTAAGGATGCTGCATACCAAATATCAAAACATTCCGACTGCTGGATCTGAAGAAGAAGATTTTTAAGGAAAATTCCTCATTTTGAACCAAGTTATAATTTGGGTTACCACAGTGAGCCAGACTTGTTAACTCTCCCGGAATGCCCGGGAAAATCCCGGAATTTCAGTGTAGTTCCCGGCCTCCCGGACGGGAATCAGTTTTGGACCAAAAATCCCGGAAAACAACAGTCAAATATTGCATTCCCGTTGTAACTTATGAAAAACGTTCGGAGTCAAATCACATGCATTTCAAACTGGTAAAAACTTACGAAGCAGTAAAATATGGATTTAAGTTAAATTTATTTAAGAAAAGGCTATTTTATGATATATATTTCAACTGTGTTCATGTTTATTTCTGCAAATTCTGGGGTTTTTCTTCAGAGATTCAAGATAAATGTGCGAGTGTCGAAGTGAAAATAGGTGACTTACTTTAAAAAAATTGAAAACTCCACCTTCATTTAAATGCAGTTTTTGGAAATTAAAATACATGAAAAGGAATTAAATAATATATATTTATTGATTCCTTCATAGAATAGCTTTAATTCTCATCCCTTTTCCAAAATCAAAACGTAAACAATAACTATTTAGCACAGCTGAAAAGTAGGTTAAAGTCACTTAGGATGCCGAAAAAATTATGACTGCATATTTAAACACAATGGACTTATTTTCTAACACCACATTTATTCTGTTGTGCTGACTACAGAACTGTTAACTGTAGGCCATCTGTAACCATAAAATTTCAAATGGAATTAAAAAAAAAATGCTTCAATGATGAAAAGAAAAGTTTTGTGTAGGGCACAAGCATCCCACATGGATGAAGTTTGATAAAGATACTTTCTGAGTACTAATGTTCTTGAAGTAACTGAACATTAGGACATCTTTTTCTGTTAACATTTCCAGACTTGGGAAATTATTAGCTAAGTAGACTTTGATAAGAGCAAACAACAGGTGGAGGTGCTCTGTGGGACACTGTGGACGGGTGGTGGTGGTGAGGGGGAGGTGGGGGCTCATGAAGAAGTGGATCCGGGTGGGGGGGGGGGGGGGGCAGGGGGGGGGGCCAAATGAACAGTTATTTTATGATTTTTTTAACATGGCATAAATGCATCAGCATAGTCAACAACTAGTTCTGGATATAACCTGGTGTTGATAGTGGTCCATGAGCTGAAATTCCACAAGTTTTTTCTTTTATTTTGTCCCCGCGCGAACTTTGCCCTGAAATCCATCCCATTTCCCTGAAAATCACCCTCAGGTTCCCTGAAAAATTATTCTGGAGGTTAACATGTCTGCAGTGAGCCCAAATATGAACCCAGGGACTTGGCTTGAACAAACTTGAATCTCACCCCCAAGCATGCTGTATACCCAATATCAAAAGATTATGCCTGCTGGATCTTGAGAAGAAGATTTTTAAAGAAATTTGCCGGAAATGCACGAAGTTCAAATTTGGGCTCTATACTGAGCCCAAATATGAACCCAGGGGGCCGATTTGAACAAACTTGAATCAGATCCACCCCACAATGTTGCATACCAAATATCAAAAGATTCTACCTGCTGGATCTGGAGAAGATTTTTTAAGAAATTTGTCTGAAATGCACTAAGTTCGAATTCGGGCTTCTATACTGAGCCCAAATGTGAATCCAGGGGGCCGATTTGAACAAACTTGAATCAGATCCACCCCACAATGTTGCATACCAAATATCAAAAGATTCTGCCTGCTGGATCTGGTGAAGATGATTTTTGAAGAAATTTGCCTGAAATGCACTAAGTTCGAATTTGGGCTTCTATAGTGAGCCCAAATATGAATCCAGGGGGCCGATTTGAACAAACTTGAATCAGACCCATACCAAGATGCTGCATACCAAGTATCAAAAGATTCTGCCCACTGGTTCTGGAGAAGATTTTTTAATAATTTTTGTATAATTCATACAGTGCTATCAGAGTTATGCCCCATACAGAGCCCCCAAGGGACGTGGCCATTTCATTTGAACAAATATGAATTCCCATATAGTAATGAACATCCACATGAAGTTTTGTGAAAATCGGACCAGTGGTTTCGGAGGAGAAGTCATTTGAAGAATGTTCACGATGCCGGACGGACGACGACGGCGGACGACGGATGGCAAGTATTAAGTTTAGCTCCCTTCGGTGAGCTAAAAAACACTGTCTACATACCGAATGTCGGTACTCGAAGGAAAAGTCGGTCGGTTATTTAAAAAAAAACCGAAACCGATCGAATTTCGGTTAACTGCACAGCACTAATAAATTCCCTGGACATTTTTTCCCAAACAAGCAAACATTAAATGAGATGCCAGATAGTATAACGATCAACCAAGGGCAAGTGGATACTTCGTTGTACTATACAGTACCAGTGATATTAGAAAATGTCAAATTAGATGCTTTTATTGACACAGGGGCTCAGGTAACAGTGATTTCTGACAAACTTTTAGAGCTTTTTGATGAACACCCTCGCATGTTGAAGGGCATTAAAGTACGAACAGTAGGCAGAGAATTAGCAACTATCTCTGGACAAATAGTAGGGCCCATCAAGAAGAAAGTGGAAAAAAATTGGTACATCCAGGTACATCAGGAATTTTTATGTAGCCCCTGTTTCTACTCCAATTATTCTTAGTCTTGATTTCTTGCATGAACAGGGTACCCCAATTAGATCTGGCTAACAATATGATGTATTTGGGAAGAGAAAGAGAGGAAATTCCCATTCAGTTGAGACAATCACAAAAGAAGGAGGGCGTAAAGGCCTGGTTATTGGAAAAAGTAATAATTCCCTCCAATTCGGTTAAACAAATCCAATGTGCTCTTAGTGCCTCCATATCCGAGTATATAACAGAACCGTTTGACTCGGGGGGAGGAGGGAACGTTTCAAGTGAATCCAAGAAAGAGCTCGAGGGAGTGGGCATTACAGTTATTGCAGACTCTGAGAGGGTGCCCTCAGTGACAAGGAATTAGTCCAGGTGCCAGACAAGGAAGAACAAGTAAGTACTCAAAGAAAAGATAAAAAGATTCTCTTCAATAGAAGTTGGAGAGGAAGATGTTCCTTTTCTACCTAAATCGGTAGAATTGCCCCCACCCCCAAATTGAAGGGGGTCGCCCTCTGTGAGTCACATTCCAAGTTGGGGAGCCACAGTAAAGCAATTGCGTAAGCACTGCCAAGGGGGACCATTTCCCCATGTCCTTATGGATGCCACAATCAGAGGGGCAATATTTTAGTCCTGGAGCTATCGCTAAGGATTTTGAACACATGGTAGTTTCCCTTAGAATGGGTTATATGGAGTTACAGGAGATGGTTAATCAGAAATATTCCGTGATTGGCCTTCATCCCCGCCATGTCCAAAATCTACCCATGGTAGAGGTGGAGAGCCATATGTTCCCAATAATGGGCTTGCTCCCATATGCTGCAGGCTTATGTGAAGTGGGGCTCGACAGAACAGATTCGGTTGATACATGGTATCAGCAAGACTTGGTATTTGCAGGGTTGTTGAAGTTGGCAGCCTTAGCAAAGCCCATTGTTTTACACTTGAGAGGTCCCTTGGGAGATTACTTGGGGAGGGAAGTAAATTCCCTCGCACTCCTGATGATGATGGATAGCGTAGGTAAGCTACAAAAAATTCACCTACATTGTTTCACCTCCAGTAGGGATGTGGTCGAGAGATGGGTAAACCACTTCCCTAATGCATACTTCAGTATAGGCCCAAAATGTTTATACTTTAAACCAGAACAGTGGGACGGTGTAAAGGCCATCCCGCTAAATCGACTGGTATTGGAGTCTGACCCTCTGCATTTCCAGGGGGAGATGAATTTGGCGGTGGGGGCACTCCTCTCTACTTGGGGGTAGTTGCACTGAAAGTTGCTACGGAGTTGCAGATGTCCTTGGGGGTGCTGGTGGCCTCGGTCACACAGAATGCTTGTACCCTCTATGGGTTCGCTTCCCCATAAAATAAGTGTTGCAAAGCAAAATATCCATATATTCAGATAATTTCAGATGGATTTTGGAAATTATAGCAGGAATTGAATTTTGGGCAATGCAAAGGCATGCCCCCAAAGAATTATTATACTAAAAATTTATGTTTCCAGAGGTTTTCCAAAATTAGAATTTAGAATAACAGGGCTCCAGAAAGATTTTTCAGATATCATATTGAATTTTGCATGAGGACTTGAGATAGTTTGGGACCTGTTAAGGCACTTCTAACTTGAAACTGTACTGCTATTGGCATATTTGTTTTGGTTGGGCAGTGAATTATTTTCCCAATTGAAAAATACTGGTGTTTGTAGGAATTTCAATAGGATAGCATTATTTAAAATCCTGAGATTTTGTCTGGAATTCTGTTTACTCATTGCTGGGCACATCCTTTTTAAACATTTGTTTGCCCAGATGCAAATAAATTTGTCATCTCCTACCTATGTATAAGGCCAAATAAAAATGAAAGTGTCAATGACACTGTAGCTCAACTTGTCAAGATATGTACATGTATAGAATGTGACACAGCAATGACAAACATCTAGGTAATGACCTGATAACAAAGGTACATATAAAGTATTGTTACTGTCTGTACATAAATACTGACCGAAGCCTGTAACAAATGTATAGGTAAACTTTAAAAGTATTGTAAAGGTGGGTGACAGTCAGATGCTAAACTAGAAAAGAAATCTTTGAGTCCCAGAGTGGGTCTGACTGAACCCCAAAATATTTGTTCTCATAGCACCCCAAAACACACTCGTTCCTGTCCCAAGGTGAAAACAAAGGTACCCAAGAAGTTTTGTGAAGATCAGTTCATAAATACGAGCTGTATAGAAGTTGTGACAAAAAACTGATTGGACCTAATTTCGGTACAAAATGGCCACTGGCAGCCATCTTGAATTTTGAACCGCACTCAGAAACACTCGTTCTCATCCCAATGTGATAACAAAGGTACCCAAGAAGTTTCGAGAAGATTGGTTGATAAATACAGCCTCTAGCCCGAGCCGTATTGACATGTGCACTTACAGTGTATAAGTAGCACTAAATAAATCAAAATTCATCTAATTTGCATAATTTCTGGACGAGAAAAAAACCTGTACTGTATGTGATGTATTCCATTTTACTAAACATTCATACAAAAATTTACTCAAATCAGAACTTTCATACAGAAGTTCTGTACAAAAGACTGATTGCACTAATTTTGGTACAAAATGGCTGCTGGTGGCCCATCTTGAATTTCGGACCACACCCAAAAACACTTGTTCTCATCCCACGGTGATAACAAAGGTACCCAAGAAGTTTCGTAAAGATCGGTTCATAAATACGGTCTCTAGCCTGAGCTGTATAGAAGTTGTGTACAAAAAACTTATTAGACCTAATTTCGGTACAAAATGGCCACTGGCAGACATCTTGAATTTTGGACCGCACTCATAAACACTCGTTCTCGTCTCAAGGTGATAACAGAGGTACCCAAGAAGTTTTGTGAAGATCGGTTGATAAATACAGCCTCTAGCCCAAGCAGTATTGACATGTGTAGTTACTGTGTGTAAGTAGCACTGAAAAAATCAAAGTTCATCTAATTTGCATTATTTCTGCACAAGAAAAAAACCTGTATTATAAGTGATGTATCCCATGGTACTAAACATTCACACAAAAAATTTTTCAAATCAGCGCTTTCATATGGAAGTTCTGTGCAAAAATCTGATTGCACCTAATTTTGTACAAAATGGCTGCCATCGGCCATCTTGAATTTTGGACTGCACCCGTTCTCGTCCCACGGTGATACCAAAGGTACCCAAGAAGTTTCGTAAAGATCGGTTTATAAATACGGCCTCTAGCCCAAGCCGTACTTGCATTTGCACTTACAGTGCTGAAAGTAACACTAAATACATCAAAGTTAGTCTAATTTGCATAATTTACGTACGAGAAAAAAAACCTGTATTATATGTGATGTATCCCATGGTACTAAACATTCATACAAAAGCTTATTCACATCAGTGCTTTCATATGGAAGTTCTGCGCAAAAATCTGAGTTCACCTAAGTCTGTACAAAATGGTCGCCAACGGCCAACTTGAATTCGGATCGAACCCCAAAACACTCGTTCTCATCCCACGGTCATAATAAAGGTACCCAAGAAGTTTCGTAAAGATCAGTTCATAAATACAGCCTCTAGCCCGAGCCGTATTGAATTGTTGACGGATAGACGGACAACTGGCCATGGCATAAGCTCAAATTTGGCTTCGCCAAAGTTGAGCTAAAAATGAATTGATTCTCAGGCAATTTTTTTTTCAAATCAGTGGGGGAGGGAGGATTTTATTTTATTTTATTTTTTTTTTTTCGTGTAAAGGGTTGAGTATACTCAGTAAATCTTTTTGATGTCTTTCCACTTGAAAAAGAGAAAAGGTTGTATTTTAGTGTAATTATAGTATACCTTTTATAACTAACTACCGTAACAACAGCTAATGTTTGTTGTTTGTTGGTGGTTAACGTCACATATTTATGCACCATGGCTAATCGTGACACAACATGGAGATGAAGTCAAGTTTAGTCAATCGTTGATCAACATGTTGCCCATTTTAGAGGACTTTCATCCCAAGCATTGGTGACTGGGTCCTATTTTACTAGTAAAGCGGAACTGGTTTACCACAGTAAACAAGTGCTGCTTACTTCCCGGGGTTCCCACGGGGAAACAACAGCTAAAAGAATCTGTATTTTATTGTTCTTTTTAATGGTCTAGATCTGTCAAGCATCATGATCCATTAGAATAGGCCTCAGTAACCAATGCTTGGGGTAGGAGTCCTTTAAAATGGGAAACATGGCTCTAAATGATTGGTTAAACTTGAGTTTATATCGGTGTTGCGGCCATTATTAGCCATTGTGCAGAAATATATGACCTTAAACACCAGCAAATAAATAAATAATTAAATCATGATCCAGTATATCAGAATTTGCCTCTGGGCACTCTCCCATGAACTGCAACAAGAAAAACCAATTTACTGCAAACGCAGCTAAATAATTATATGTCGAGAAATGTGAAAAAATGACCATTCCAAGTTTTCACAAATTCTTTAAAAAACATGACATAATAAAAATGTCTGATGAGGAGGTTCAAATCCAACGAGGGAGGACCTGAGAATCAAAACATTATTTTTTTTTAGCCTAAATATGGGGATTTATCCATACCAGAAAATAAGTGGTCAGACAAGGACAATGTCAGGTACAAAAAGGCCAATGTCTGACTGAGGTTTAAAATCATCAGTCAAAATGTCTGATGCCAAAATTATCAATGAAGTTCAGTGATCAGAACATCATGCATGCTGGAAATCATATACATAACTAGCAAGCCTAAAATTAATGATTACTGTGATTTCTGGTCCTGGCAAGTTGGGAAGTGTGAAGAAAGTGACTGAACAACTCGTCAGTATTAACAGCATGTGAAGGAATACGATTTGACATAGCCATACATGTATCTAAATTATGTCTGAAGGGTAATTCAGTTCCAATTTAGAATGAAACCAATCATACCTTGTTTGGCAGGGCTCATTGAGCCCTGCCAAACAAGGTATAGTTTGATGAATTTTGAGCAGTTTTAAGATGAAGGTACATGTACGCCCAAAACAATTTATTTTGAATACTCAAACTCCATTTTGTAATATGTCAGATATCATTCTTAAATGACAGACATGATTCATTTGGTGTCTGACATTCTGTCTGGAAGCGCAATGAAAATTATTTTCAGGCTTGGATTTATCCCCGCTTTTATTAAAATAAGGATTAAGAAAAGTATTGAATTGGGACCCCTTCCCTGGTAAATATTGAAATAAAAAAAAAATAAAAAAAAAATTGAAACTTTTAAAAAAAACAAAAAAAAACATGGTTAAGTGATGAAATGCAGGACCAGTAACTGGATTTTGAAAGACAACATTGATAAGTTGAAATGGTTTTATTTCTGATGCTATTTGAGATATATTTTAATTTTTGTTGAATTTTGTAATTTCTGTACCTTAATTTTGTTGATTTCTGGGTGCAGTTAAATTGTTGAAAGGGATGGGTATTGGTTTAAAGTAGAGGGAGGAGATTGGTACAAAAAATTCTAATATTTTGTATAGTTTTGTGGGTTTCTTTTTTCAATTCTTGTGTAGTGAAATGTAAGAGTATCCATCTCTTGGAATGCCGCTGGATCCCTTTTTTCTGAGAATTCCATTGCTGATCCTTTTTTGGTAAAGTTAAATATAGGGAGTTTGTCTCCCTAATGCTTTTGCCCTTTGAGGGTAGGGACTTTATTATGATCCCTTGGGCTATTTGGAGGGGGGTTTATTTAGAAAACTGGGGGGAATGTAGCATAATTTGCCCCTATGATTACTCCTCCAAAGTGGAATCAGCAATTGGAATGGGAAACTGGTCAGAAGAGTAAAGAGAACCGGTGATGTCACCAAGAAGAGAATGGTATATATACTGGATTAGAAGAGGAGACCCAGTTGTTGTTGTTATCTGGTTGCTGATGGTATCATTAGGCGAGTTAAAAGTACCCATCTGTTGGAGGAAATAACCCACATGATGAGCTTGTAACTAGTATTTGGTAAGGGTGGTATAGATAATTAATTATTAGTATATTAAGATTATATCCCCACAAATTACCACACCTTGGTGAACTTCATAAAAGGTAAACAAACACAAGGAAAATGGCATCCCTTTTGAAATGTAGGCATCCTAAATTACAATTGGTCTTGTGGTCTATTCCTTGCAAGAATGATGAAAAGATTTCTCCAAGTCTGTACTAGAACTTAGAAGGATTGCAGAACTGAACTATTCAACAAATTTAAGGGGTAAAGGTGTAGAATAGGGAACTTTTCGGTTTTTTTTTAAAATAACGATTTTCTGGCTATTTTTTTCTGTCTTCTTAAAGTAAACTATATTTTGAACAAAATGACACAAAAATAGGTACCTCTATCATGTTTTAACATGTAAGAGAATAGATTTTAAATCCCGTTGAATTGCGAGTTTCTCAATTGCCATTTGTTTCATCCGCTGAAAATTTCGCAGCATCTGTTGTTTTCATTCGATGTTATGAGTGACGTCACAGGGGAGAAATCATTTTATATGATAGCAGGTGCACTTCGCTTGTGTGCGTGAAAGCAGGTGCGCTTCGCTTGTGTGTGTGTTCCTCGATTTAAGGTCAGTTCAGTTAGGACTAGGGTGAGCTCATCAGTAAGCTAACCCTGGCCCTCACTAGACTGACCCTAAAATTTGATCTAGGGTCAGTTTAGTGAGAGGGCAGGGTTAGTCAGCCGACATTTCAATTTCTAAACTCTCCCCCAATGATAGCGATAATGGAACGGAGCGATTGCAGGGAGTTCGACGGCGCTGTCGCAATAAAATCGTTAATATTTCTTGAAAAAAAACGATAAAAGTATGTGATTTTGTGTCATTTTGTTCAAAATATAGTTTACTTTAAGAAAACAGAGAAAAAATAGCAAGAAAAGCATTATTTTTTTTAAACAAGAGCACCGCGTAGCGGGACAATATACGCCCGTTTTGTATTTTTGAAGGGTTGGGGTAAGGATGGGGGTGAGGGTGAAAATTGTTTGGACCAACCCCATATTCGAACTTGACCTGTATTTTGTTGTGAGTAAACAATATACCAAGTTTGGAACCAATCGGAAAACAAATAATAAAAGTTATCATCCGGAAACCAAATATTTGATGAATTCAATGTCTAGTGCTGCCGCGGTTATCCGGATAACCGGTTAACCTGTGGTTAAAACTTTGACCGGTCAAGAAAATGTTTTAACCGGTTAACCTTACATTCACTATACTCATCATATATGTCTGTGTATAAGTCGCCCCCGTGTATAAGTCGTTTGGGATGCAACAGAAATAGGTAAGTTTTCACGAGTTACCACGCGGTGAATAAGATAAAAGAATAAAGGAAAATTATTATTAAAAATTTTAAAAATACTCGCATTTATTTGTTTTTCGTTGTTTGTTTATCACCCCAATGTCTTCATCCCTGTCAAGAAAATCCAACGCTCGTTTGTGACTGAAACTTCATAGTTTCAGAATCAGATGATTCAGAGCAGCGTTTGCGCCGTAACCTGCGCAGTTGTTGTGATTAAGTTGTTTTTTCCGGAACGCGAGAACGTTTTGGAAAAACCAATAAAAATACAACAAATGCACAGGTTACAGCGCAAATTATTTTCAAATTGTTGTCCCACTTAAGCATTGTTGGTGCTCTTGAATCTAACTTTACCTGGTGCACGTGTGCGTAATTTATAACCGGACATTACACATCAGTGAATTGGAGTTCATGGAATAAATAAATATGTCTCTCCAGGTATTGCTGACAAACATTTAATGTGTTATTATTTATTTTTTCGTTGTTATTTTGATGATTTTGTATTTTTTATGGTTTCATCCATATTGGCCCCACAAACCTCACTTGTTGATTTCCTATTACACGCACTGATGTAAACACATGGGCGATTGAACAACGACGACTAAATAGAATACTTCTTTATTATTATTTATGGTCAATGTAAATAACATTGGCCGGCCTGAAATAATAGTTACAGTTGAAGCAAGAACACACTACAAATATAGGTACCTTAAATGCGGTTAACCACGGTTAACCACGGTCAAACACGCTGGTTAACCGGTCAGAAAAAAGTCTTAACCGCGGCAGCACTATCTATGTCTAACAGTTAGGCCATACTAAAGTTATAATCCGGAAAACACAAAATGCACAAATTCAAGAGGAATAACTCTGGAAAGGTACATGCGATTTTGGCCGAAAGTGAACCTGAGCTGTGGTTTGTGGTCATAAACAAAATCTCAGAATTTGAAACAAATTAGTGAAGGCAAACTAAAGTTATCATCCGGAAACCACATAATTCACAAATTTGCAATCATTCAAGGGGAATAACTATGGAATGGTACATGCAATTATGGCCAAAGGTGAACTTGAGCTGTGCTTTGTGGTCAAAAGCAAAATCTGAGAATTTGAAAAACATCGGTCAAGGCAAACTAAAGTTATCATCCGGAAACCACAAAATCCACAAATTTGCAATCATTCAAGGGGAATAACTCTGGAAAGGTATCTGCGATTGTGGTCAAAAGTGAACTTGAGCTGTATTTGTGGTCAAAAACAAAAAACTGAAAATTTGAAATAAATCGGTCAAGGCAAACTAAAGTTATCGTCCGGAAACGAAAAGTTGGGCTAAATTCCCATAAATAAAGGGCCATAACTCTACTGCAAATAGGCCGCTAGAAACAGAAATCGAACCCATCCTTTATTTTGTCATACCAAATCCACATGCCAAATTTAACTCAGCTCAATCCATTACAACTAAAGTTACTCAGCTCAATCCATTACAACAAAAGTTATCGTCCAGAAATGAAATGTGTCCATGGACGGACAGACAGACAGACGGGTGGAGAAACCATTCACATAATACGTCCCATTTTTCAAACGGGTGTATAAAATCAACATCTGAAAAATTGGTGTCAATCCGTCAAGGCGTTCGGCTTTAAATGAACGGAAACCAATTTTTTTCAAAATTTGTGGATTCAAAGGGCCATAACTCTGCAGCGGATGGACTGAGAAACACCAATATGGAACTTGACCTGTATTTTATTGCTACAAACAACTTCTGAAAGTTTCATGTCGATCCGTCAAGGCGTTCGACTTTAAATGAACGGAAACCAAATTGTTTACGGACAGACAGACGGACAGACTGATAACATAAAAAGACCGTTTTTTAAACAGGCGTATAAAAACCGAAAAGTCCCCTATTCTACACCTTTACCATTTAAGGGGTCGTCCAACCTAACTTTGGTCCATTTTTTGACATTTTTCCCAATGCCTCAGAAACAGATAAGATAAGTAAGGAAAGGCAAATTATATATCAAAATAATGAGTAAAGTGCATAGAAAAGGTACATATAATTTTTTTCAGGAAAAAAAGTGAATTTTATGATTTTGAAGAAGATTAATTTGCCAATGGCGTAAGTAACGAACCGGTAAAACCACAAAATAATCGGTAATTCAAAAGCCTTGTCCTCAATATAATGATAACATACTATAGACTCGGAGAAAGCATTTTTTTTGACACACACTCTGGTGGGTTTTTATATTTGAATGTAATAACACCAACACAAATTTTGGATGTTCCGGATGTGGCCATGTTTCAATGATGATTATTCCGGTCATGTGATTATGATGTGGTTCTTGCAGAAATACTCAATTTGGGCAATCGTAAGAATGCAAGGACGTGATCACGCCCTTTATTTGTTCGAGACAATGTATGAGCGGATTTGCAAACAGGTGACAGCAAATACTTGAGCTGTTAATGTCGTAAGTGCAAAATATGGTTTGAAATTCCCTCTCGTGTTTACAGGCCGTCTGAACTTTTTTGTTGCCAAAAAATCTGAATTATTGCGCACGAGAAAGACAACATGAACCACTTGTAAAAAAATAACCGAGTGTATAAAATCGGGATGATACACATAAAATAAGGCAATATTCATAACAAAGTAAGCAGAATGCTTCAGAAATCACTTTTTCACGAAGTATATTCCAAGTGACCTAGAACTATATTGAGCGTGTTGATTTCCCCCGATGTTGTGAAGTTATTTACTTCCCAGTAACCATGGAATTTGTCGCGACTCTGTTTGAAGTCTGCAAAGGACCGATTCAAGATGGGTTGAAAATGATGCATTCGCGCTTTTAAATAAGGTGCATTTGGATGATGCTGAGAATTTAGTTTTTTCTTGCAACCAACAATACTAACACAAGCGTCGATCAGTGTCTTTTGTCAATGTTTTACACTGACAAATCTCTTTCACCGAAAACTATCTCCCAATTTGCATATCACAATAAACATAACCGCTGTCAGTATGACCGTGTGGTCAAAACCGAAACAAATTATTGAATCCACGGTCAAAATTAGCTGCAATTGGCTTTTAAACAAATGAAATACAAGAAATAATTGCAATTTCTTCATTATCCATGCTGAGTTACCTTTTAACCAGACCACATGCGTTCAGTTTTGTTTGTCGGCATCAAACTGATATTGTTTGTGGTAATTAATAGTACGAGAAGGCGAAAGAAGCCAAATATTTCCCATCATCTATAAATTAAAATTGATAATTCCTTTTATTTTACTGAAATTATGAATTGACAAGGTGGGTGTGTTGCGATTATTATGCCCCAGACCTGGAAGTTGTAAAATCAAAGGTGTATCTGGGGCTGTGTTTTGCAATGTAACATGATTTTTGCAGATACACTTATTTGGAGGGTTACCTGACTGATAGTGTTTGGAACATGTGTGGCCAGGATCTTCAAAAAGAAAAAAGAGTTAAACTTTGAGAAAAAAGGCATATGCCTTGAGTGACGGAGGTAGAGTCATACAACCCCCCCCCCCCCCTCCACCCCCCCCCCCCCCCCCCCCTCAACCCCAGAAATTTTTTGTGTCAAATGGAGCTCACTTGTCACCTTTTGGGGGATTTCTTTTCGTACTGCGTTCTTGAAAAAAATATGCGAGACCCTCTGGATGTGCCCTTCTGATCTCAATATGCCAATAAGCCTCCTTGGGGAAAGTACATGCAATAATAGTTATGTAAGGTTGATTTGATGTGTTTTGAATAACAATGTACTTGTAAGTACATTAGATGGTTTATTGCAGTGATAGGTTAGTTACCCTTATTTCTTCTCCAACAGATATCATGAGTGTATTGGTGTCCAAGAGTAAACAAAGCTATTATACTTATTGATAAACCAGACAAATTTAACAATTTAATCACCATCAAATTGATGCATGGAATAAAAGGGGTTACAGTGCAAGGGGTTTGTAAATATATTTATTCAACTACAATGTAGGACTTTGCAGTGCATTCTACATAGGGGAATATCATAGTTTCTTTCCAAACCACCAGTGACACATACATCTTTATATTGGGAGACACTCTTTTGTCCTTCCATACTTCTTCTGGTGGACTCCTTCAAGTCGACCTTTGTTGAACTCCCCAAATCAAAACATAAACAAAAGAATATGTCTGCCTTCAATCACTGAGCACTCCACTTGTAACATTTGGTCTCAATCTTTATTACTTTCAAGAATTAGGAAAAGATTTCTTCAAGTATGTACGTCAATGTTTATAGAATACAGCTGTTATTTTATTTTGAGGCATTTTATTGTAAAAATTTTGTTCTCTTACTTATGCCATAGCAGACTTTCAGGTGGTGCTATTTACACATGGCAGCAGTTCCATGGCAAATTTCAGTTTCCACATGTTCTAGGTTTCATTCCAAGCATTTTGGTACATAATTTATTGGGGTTATTCATTTTGGGCCCTTTTTTAGACTTTAAAGTCTATTGCATGAAATTCAACCAAAGTTAGGTTGTACGGTGGCTGATTTAGGGCACCCGCAATACTTTTTTATCTCGAGATTTCGAGATAATATCTCAAGATCTCGAGAAACTATCTCAAGATCTCGAGATAGTATCTCAAGATCTCGAGAAACTATCTCGAGATCTCGAGATAATATCTCAGGATCTCGAGATAATATCTCAAGATCTCGAGATAATATCTCAAGATCTCGAGATAATATCTCAGGATCTCGAGAAAATATCTCAAGATCTCAAGATAATATCTCGAGATCTCGAGATAAGCATATATAATCGGCGTCACCCTTTGATCATCAGCATGAATTCACTCAAACTGTTTATTCACTTGTCGCATCTTTTCCGACTGCAACATATTCGTGCCCCCCATAACAATTACACGAATCCAATCCTGCCACTCAGAAAACTTATCAACCAATCACCTTGTTGCGAAGTTATGAGAGCCCACTAAATCTCAGTCCAGCACTAATATAAGCAGAGTCCTGGCATCCGAACTTGCACTTGCTGGTGTCTTGTTCCCAATCCAATCCCAAAGTGTCAACCTAGCACCCGGTACCTCCCAGTACGTACTGTAGTGCCTTTTACCCCAAAACAGGACGTTTTCTCACTACTTTACAAGATGAAAAGTTTGTGTCTGTCTGACACTCCAAATACAAAGTGTTGATCGAGTACCTGGTACCTCCTAGTGCATACTGTAGTGTTTTTACCCTAAAACTCATGGGGGGGGGGGGGGCAGAAAAAAAAAATTACGGATACAAGGTTTTTACATTTTCAATTTTTGGGACCCAAAAACCCCCGGAATGCAAATTTTTGCCAGTCATGTCTTGGACACCCAACCCTCCCGCACAGTTTTTCCTCAAAGACAATTGGGGACCCATCCCAATATATAAAATCTGTTTAACGAAGTATTCAAATTACCTAAATCAAAAAAAAAATAAATAAATAAATACTTTTCCCAAACATGAAAGGTGCCGCAAACCAACTTGTCCGATATCCCAGCACTGCTCTTGGGCATCCAAGGCATCCCTAGCCACAGATGGCCCAAAAACAATCTCTCTGCATATAAAGCCACAACGGAAATGCAGCATCAGACCCCCAGGTAACCACTGGAACCCGCCTCCACCAACTGAATTGCAGATATACACCCATTCATGTTCCAAGCAACACAACCCTTACCCCGATGTACAACATGTCTATGCTGTTCAGACACCAGTCGAATTCCATCACCAAGAAGCCCTGCCCAAAATATATTGTTCCCACCTGGATATCTTCAACTGTCCACAAGAAATAGTTGTTTTTTATTTCATTACTTTTCGGTTAAATGTTTAGTTTGTACAGCTGGTCTGAGAGAGACCTAATACTGAAGTTCTTTCACCCATGCCAGGGTGGCTTGTCTGAGATGAATTGCCTCTTATTTATTTTTTTATGTTAGTGTCACTAGAATCATATTTACCTTGAAATTATACACGTTTTCCACAATCAAGATTTTTATTCTATCAATCTTTCCAATTATTCCATACATGGAAGCACACTAGACCAATGGCATGAGGCACCCTGAGGCTCACAGAAGAATCAAATAATAGGAGCTGCAAAGCACTTATAAGAGGCAGACTGCCTTAGAAGAAATATAAAGGAGTGAAAATCATGACCAAATAGCTGGGAATCACTTTTGTGTTTTGCAAATTTTTTCCAGACCCAGAACAGGACCCACCCCCTAATGAAGTGTAAAACATGGGGAAAAAATTCTAGCATGGAACCCCCAACACATATCAATGCTCTATTCTGTTCTAAATTATGAATCTAAGCACTTTAATTCACTTTGGTTGTAATTACTTGTCTGTGAAATGATATTTGGCAAACAATTGCTTCACACTGGCAAAAACTGCACTTTGGGGCTCGGAAATCCCACCCACCCACCCAGACCTTGTATCCTGGCATTTGTTTTGCACCCCCCCCCCCCCCTGTAAAACTCAACATTTTCTCATTTATTTTCTTCCCAGTCCCATGCTGATTGTAATGATGTTTACCCTAAAACACAAAGTTTACTCACTACTTTACAAGACACACACCCATAAATATCAAATATTTCCTTCCAGCTCCACATTGAATGGAGCGATTTTTACCACCACTCAGGAAGTTTACTCACTACTTTACAAGACACAGACCCATAAATACCAAATAGCTCCCTCATCCCTACACTGAACGATTTCATCCCCACTCCCTTGGTAGATTTTTCACCCACTTTCCACTTTGCTGATGGAGACATACAGCATAAGTTTAACCCCGCATCCATTTTGACCGAGCAAATCGACGGTGCTACCCGATGTATAATAACCCTACACCAGCGACAGCTATGAACCTACCCGAGGATTCCCTTTCCTCTCGTTGGTTTGAAAAGTCTGGATTAGGCGTAACTAGTTACCTCCTGCGGATACTGCTTCCGGATGAGTGATTAAGGACCTCGCGTATTACCAACGTCAGTTTTAGAAAAAGGGCTTGCCTAGTACAAGGCAGCAGATGCTAGACAAAACTGTGAATTTATGGTCAGTACCCAGCCATCTCCTGACACCCAGGAGCCGTTCTCACAATTACACACCCAAAATGAAACCCATAACCCTGAGCCCAAGAGGCGAATAGAATCCCCTCTCCTGTGAATCCCAAACATGTCAGGATGGGCATGACTAACATTGTTTCCACACAAAACCCAATTACATGTAGTAATGAAAAGACTGACCTGTCGCACGACAACTCTCAACGGTCCATACACCTTTCACACTCCTCCAGGGACATACCCGAAAGTGACAACTCCAATGGTGATGTATACAGTCCCGCGCATATATAGAAGGACAACTTGAACCAGATTCTCAGTATCTCCGGACAAGAAGAAGCCCCCTCAACGTCGTTTACTGCCACTCGTAACCAGCTGCAACATGGTACCCCCAATTAACCAAACGATCTTCCGTGATCACATACTCTCACCCACTCACAGGAGACCCCCACCCCCAGTACTTGTTACCTCCACCACCAACGTCAACTCATGAACTTACAGTAATGTAGGACATCCTGTCCCATAAGATTGATTGGTCCCCTATGTTCTCACCGGTTGAAACCCATTCCAAGCTGAGAAACTTTAATTTAGCCATCCATGAGAGCATAGTTCCACCAGGACCACGCGCCACAGACCACTCCCTCTTAACTCACAAGATGACACAGACACACACCCAATTTATGAGAGCAACATCTTGCCCAACCAAATCCCGATAGCGAATCACACCATTGATTTGTCCTCCGACAATACCCAACTATGAATACACTTTTCATACTCCTTCAGTGGGACTCCCAACAATATCCCTCAAAACGACACCACTGCGAACCACCCTGCAATGATAGTCGAAACTCAAACCCATCAACATACCACCCGGTTTGACCTATCGTTGCTACATATAGCTCCCAAAATATGTTTGACCCAATTTGCGGTCCTCCCAAATGAGCGAAAGTGTCTCTCCCACCAAACAGTGAACCCCGCAATGTTGTGTTGAAAAGATGTTCCCGCGACATTTGATACAAGTAGCACCCCACTTTCTATTTTGCTATTCCAGCTTTATGGGGCCGGGAGTAGCAAAATAGAAAGTGGAAACATTGGGGGACCTATCAATCTTATGGGACGGGATGTCCTGTATTATTGTCGGTTCATGAGTTGACATTGGGGGTGGGGGTCACAAGTACTGGGAGTGGGGGGTCTCCTGTGAGCAGTGAGAGTATGTGATCACGGAGGATCGTATGGGTAAGAACATAGGAGACCAATCAATTTATTTATTTATTTATTTGTTGTTGTTTAAGGTCACATATTTATGCACAATGGCTAATCATGACCACGACAGTTTTATGGATGGAGGAAGCCGCAGTACCCGGAGAGAACCACCGAGCAATGGCGAGGAACTGTCAGCTCCCCAACATACTAACTCCACACAAGCAGGGTAGCATTGGTTGAAGACAGGTGCACCATTGACGTGCAGTACGCCTTAGTACACAATGCCACCGTGCCCCCACGTAGGCTATGAGGGTGAAGTGTCTTGCCCAAGGACACAACGCGGTTGCCGAACCAAGGACCTCTCGGCTTGTAGCTTGCACCTATACCTACTCAGCCACTGCTCCCCCAGGTCCAATTAATCTTATGATACAGGATGTTCTGTATTACATTCTGTTCATGAGTTGACGTTGAAGGTGGGGGTCACAAGTACGGGGGTTCTCCTGTGACCGGGTGAGAGTATGGAATCATGGAGGAGCATATTGTTAATTGGGGTGCCATGTTGTAGCTGGTTAAGGGTGGCAGTAAATGATGTTGAGGGGGGCTTCATCTTGTTCGGACATACTGGGAATTGGGTTCACGTTGTCCGTCTTTATATGCGTGGGATTGGATACTTCACTGTTAGAGTTGTCACTTTCGGATAAGTGTGAAAGGTGTATGGACAGTTGAGACTTGTCGGGTGACAGGTCAATCTTTTCATTACTACATGTAATTGGGTTTTGTGTGGAAACAATGTTAGTCATGCCCATCCTGCCACGTTTCAGATTCACCGGGGAGAGTGGGTGGGTGGGGTTGGTGATTCCATTCGCCTCTTGGGCTTGGGGTTATAAGTTTCAATTTGGTCCTGGGGGGTCAGGAGATTGCTGAGTATTGACTATAAATTTACGATTTTGTCTAGCATCTGCAGCCTTGTACTGGGGAAGCCCTTTTCTAAAACTGACATTGGTAATACGTGCAGGCCTTAATCACTCGTCCGAAAGCAGTATCCACAGGGCATAACTAGTTACGCCTAATTAATCCAGACTATCCATCACTATTCAAACCAACGAGTGGAAAGGGAATCCGACGGTATGTTTATAGCTGTCGCTGGTGTAAGGTTATTATACACCGAGTAGCACCATCGATTTGCTCGATCAAAATGGACGCACGGATGGGGTTAAAGATATGCTGTATGACGGGTCCGTGGAATAACAGAGTGTCAAGAGACGATATCTCTCAGTCACCAAAGTGGAAAGTAGTTGAAAAATCCACCAAGGGAGTGGGTGATTGATTTCACTGACTGTGGGAATGAAAACTTTCAGCGTGGAGCTGGGAAGGGGGGGGGGGGGGGACTATTTGGTATTTACGGGTCTGTGTCTTGCAAAGTAGTGAGTACACTTTGTGAGTTGTGGTAAAAATCACTTCATTGACTGTGGAGCTGGAAGGAAACATTTGGTATGTGTGGGTGTGTGTCTTGTAAAGTAGTGAGTAACCTTTGTGTTTTAGGGTAAACATCACTACAATCAGCATGGGACTGGAAGGAAAAGAGGTGGGAAAACATTGAGTTTTAGGGTAAAAAACACTACAGCATGCACTAGGAGGTACCGGATACTGGATCAACACTTTGGATTTGGAGTGTTAGGCAGACACAAACTTTTCATCTTGTAAAGTAGTGAGAAAACGTTGTGTTTTGGGGTAAAAGGCACTACAATAGGTATTGGGAGGTACCGGGTGCTGGGTTGACACTTTCAGATTGGAGTGGGAACAAGACACCAGCATGTGCAAGCTCGGATGACGGGACTCGGTTTATATTAGAGCTGGATTGAGATTTGGTGGGCTCTCATAACTAATACGCAACAAAGTGGTTGGTTGATAAGTTATTCACTTTTCTGAGGGACAGGAGTTGATTCGTGTAAATGTCATGGGAGGCATGAATATGTTGCAGCCGGAAAAGATGCGACAAGTAAATAAACAGTTTGTGTGGCAGGAGTGAATTCATGCTAATGATCAAAGGGTGACACCGATTATATATGCTTATCGTGAGATATTATCTCGAGATCATAAGATATTATCTTGAGATCGGTTCTCGAGATCTCAAGATATTAGCTCGAGATCTTGAGATAGTTTCTCGAGATCTTGAGATATTATCTCGAGATAGTTTCTAGAGATCTTGACATAGTTTCTCGAGATCTCGAGATAAAAAATGTATTAAGGGTGGCCTAAATCAGCCACCGTAACTTAGGTTGGACGTCCCCTGAGTTAAGGTATCGTCTAAAATCTGGTCGGTTACTTATGCCATAGCAGACTTTCAGGCGGTGCTATCTACCATATGGCAGCAGTTCCATGGCAAATTTCAGTTTCCGCATGTTCTATGTTTCATTCCAAACATTTTGGTATATAATTTATTGCCATATTGGGGTTATTCATTTTGGACCTTTTTAGATTTGGAAGAAAATTTCCTGAAATTTGACCAAATTTACGTTGGACGTCCCCTTGATTTTAGTTTTTCTGGCGCTGTTGGGCCTGCTACCGTGCTGACAAATTTTCCATCTTCAATTAATAAATATTTTAAAATTGGACACCATGTTACCTTGTTGGGTTTGTTTTTTATATTCTGGATGGAGGGCCCTTCTCTATTTTTATACACTGATAATTGGGGACTCATATTTCATTTTTTGATTTTAATATGGCGACCATCAATATACAGCAATGATTTATGGGTAGCTTTTTTATTTAAATCAGCAGGGGGTTAATTAATATTCATCAGAAGACGACAGGTCACTCCAGAAAGTCAATTTCCGACATGCGGGTGTGCGTGCCAGTATTCGGTATTGGATGCAGTGACAGGGAGTTAGATATTGCCAACTGTAAGCTACATCGCGATTTGTAACCTATCTTCATTGGGCCAACATTGAAATGTATATTATAAGCCTATGAGGGTTAGTTGACAACTTTACAACACATGGTAATTCCTAATTTACTATCTTGTCTGACATCAGTCACTGTCACTAGCAATCTGCATACCGCGGATCGAGAGGGGGGTGGGGGGGAGGACTAGCCCCCTCCCCGAGCCCACTAAAAACTCATGCTTTTATTCCACACAATCTTGTCCTATAACGCCCCTCCTTAACTAATGACATCACGTTGCCAAATAAGGGACATGATACTCTTTTAGAATTCGCAGAATATCGGTTATTTATAGAACTGACGCCAGTCACGTCTGCAAGTATCCGCTGTCTGCAAAATCGATAGTCGAAGGCGGGACGCAATGAAGCGAAGTATAAAAGAATATTTTGTCGCCACAAGGCCGAAGAAATGGTATGTTCCTGGTATCATTATTTTTATATCGCATACCCCAAACTTGAAGTTAATGTTAATGGGGAGCCAATATTTCCAGTCGCGTATGTTCCCCAGTTCTAATTTTATTGAGGGCTTCTGGCAATCGCCGGGTCAACTCAACTGGCAATTCGCGCGAATCTGCTAATGGCCAGTTCAGTTGACCGGTCGAGTTCTCATTGTGGCATACGCCGCACACCGCAGTGCCTACAACAATCTTTAAAATTATTATACCCCCACTTTCTGAAAAGGTGGGGTATACTGGATTAGGGGAGACCCGGGCAAAGCGGATCGCCAGGGCAAAGCGGATAATCGGCATAGGGGAGCAATGACGAGCACCTGTCAGCTCTCCAACATCACAACTCAAGACTGTACTACGCACTACACAGCAGTACTACGCGCTACACAGCACAAACATTGTTAGATAGGTTGAAGACATGCGCACCTCGGCGTGCAGTACGTCTCAGCACACAGCGTCATCGTGCCCCCACGTGGGCAATCTGGGTAAAGTGCCTTGCCCAAGGACACAACGCGGGTAACCCTTGCTGTTGAAAGTTTCGCAAAACTCCAATGAATAACAAATAAATATAATAAATTTAATAAATAGATCATAACTTGGGAGTTTTCTATGCTGGTATAGTGCCTAGTGGGTGGTGGTATAGATCCAGGACCAACGTCGAGGGATCTATTCCACAACATGGGGCACCATACTGACAAAGAGAACGACTACTCGGGAATCTAATAATTATAATTATATTATACCCAAAACAGTTTGATAATTTCTGAAATGGGTCATTTTACCATTTACCTTGTTTTTATCCGTCCTCAACCAGTTAAAAAACCTGTCATGTTCGGGTCATTATATGAAGGCGAGTTGAGTAACTATCGACCTATATACATATATATATACATATTAAAAACCGAACACGTGAAGTGGATTTGTGCTGAAAATAGAAAATGTATAGTGCCCGGGAACTACGTCGACCTTTTGGCAGAGACTCTTTTTATAGGTCTATAGTTACTCATAACTCGCCTGCATATAATTGCTCGAATATGACAACTCTACAATCTCTCATCTGCTTTGGCTGCTATATGATCCGCTTTGCCCGATAACTGGTCCGTTTTGCCCGCGTGCGTGATCCGCTTTGCCCAAGGTCCAGGGCAAAGCGGATCAATGTAGGGGGGACAACTCTGGGCAAAACAGAATGTACTTTGGACCTGACATCACCACTGACGGATAGAAAATGACGAACGAAGTTAACAGGTAAAATGTGAGTTTTAGGCGTTTGGAAAATTTGCAAGTTGCAGCCCAAAAACCTTAGGCTATCCGCTTTGCCCGGGTCTCCCCTACATCTGTCCGTCGATGGGTCGGTGAGATGTCCATCGTGATCCGGACCATAACTCCAATAATAGCAGAGGCAAATTGATAAAATTTTGTATAGGTGTGTGGTGTGACAATTCCTTTCTAACAAATATCGAAATGCGTTCGCCATCGGACATAATCAATTGGAGGCGAGAGTGCATTTAGAAGCCACCTCAGAGCAACTGAAAATCAAAAATGTTCTGGGAGAGACCCCCCCCCCCCCCCCCCCCCCACACACACACACACACACACACGCCCGCACACACAAACGCACGTCCCTTCGGAACGTGCGACAGTCGCCCTCGGCGACTGATGCTAGGACTCTATCGGATCACATCAGCCCCTCCCCCACATATTTTAATTCCACGATCCGCCCATACATTACCCATTGGAATTACGAAACTACTTATACAACTATCATGTTCTCGACATTTTGACTTTATCTGACACATTAGGTATTACCCGAATTACCCAATGTGTCAGAGATAGGCCCAAATGACGGGAACGTGGTAATTGCGCACGGTAGCCTACAAGCGGTTTCGTAATTTCAGACATTGTCATTCCAGAGATCAAAGGTTGAAGAGGGTATTTCTATAAAACGCTTATTCGTTTCATCAAGGATCGTGTTTTTGTCCTGGATGCAAGCTGTCAAGTTAGAGAAGATGGGTGTATGAAACGCGTTTTAGTAGATACAGATATACAGATACAGAAAGTGTCCCGCTAAACATCTAACCTCTGAAGTGGGAGACCACCTATTCTCAGGAACAGGACATGGGACATGAACGGGTACCTAATCTCAGGAATGCAGGAAGAGAGAAAAGGAGCATTAATCAACGCAAGTGAACAAACTTTATTCAAATGTATGCCCACCATAACAACACACTAATGACATGTTTTTAACCCCCTGGGCCACTCGTCTATATAATTTTTAAATGTGTCTTTTTCTCACCTTTTTCAATGTTCATTGAATTCACAGGAACAGTTACCACCGACGGAACGGTTCTATTTCAGTGGTGGCGCCCGACAATCGAATATAGATATCGCGTCTTGTCAGTCTCGAACCCGTCCAACACTGGTACTTTGATAGAGAATAGTGAATCTCACGAAATTCCTTTATGTCGTTCGTCAAACTGGCTTTATAGATGAAATATTCCCCGACCTTATTATAATATGTTTACTTTAACCCTTTACCTAAGGTAACGGTCAAAACCGGCCAGCGCTATTCTCAAAAATCGCCAATTAATTTTCATTATTTTTTTCATTTTTTGTCTCAAAAACATAGGTTATGACCCCTCGTTGGAACGAGCTCGTTCCAGCGAGGGGTCATAACCTATGTTTTTGAGACAAAAAATGAAAAAAAAATAGTTATTCAAGAATTATTTTTGCAAGTGTCGTCTGCTTTTCATGTTAAGTAAAGGGTTAATTCGTATAATTATTTCATTGGTTGATATGAAAGATATTTACGGTAAATTGGGAGTGGCCTATATTAGATGCGATTATTTCATTAATTTAATGTCAAGATATTTTTCTGGCTCCAAATGAGCAGCCACCATATCAACTGAGCTAACGACAGCCACTGGAGGAGTTGTCGTTTACAAGCTCAGTTGATATGGTGGCTGATTATTTTTGGCCAGGCGATTCTGTGTCGCAGACCCGTGCTCAGTCCCCCGTCGGGCAGGCTTCATCAAAAATTCGAATTTTCAAGCTAGTGTTAGGCTTATAGAACGTTATATAAATCTCGGGGAGGCCTAGACCTAACAAGGACCCACCGATCGTTACTCCCTCCTCCCACCTCCTGAAGGGAAGTGGTAGGAGGGGGTAACAATGGACTGATCCTGGTTATAGGACTAGGAGCGGATCACTGAAACCCCACAACGATCTTCCAAATATCATGGTTGCCTCCGTCCACACAAACAAGTGGCTAGGACTCCCTATTATAGAATCCTGGCTACACCCCTGAGTTCTTCTATATAGGCCTAGTGTAAAGTGTGTAAGGAGTGGCGGGGTGCTCCTCCTCCCAGAATTGCCCAACCTCTCTGGGACCCAATTCGCAATGGACCAACTTCTATGTTTTTCAAGGTGAAAACGAAGGAAAATATTTTAATGGTGATTTTTGTAAAATAGCAGTTTGGTGATCATGATTAGTTTAATTAAATATTTTTATGAATCGTAGCCTACACATCTTCACCTGTTCCTCATACCAAGTTTCAGAGAATTAATAAACTATTAGGAAATTTGTTTTCTATTTTCTTGTTTGTTGAATTTTCATTTTACCCCCTCCTTACACTTCCCTGTCCTAAATAGTACCTTTCCGTCGTTACCCCCTCCCCACTTCCGTGAAGGGAAGTGGGAGGAGGGGGTAACGACGGGAGGGTCCTAGTTAGGACTAGGGGAGAACACCCGAAACCCAACAACAATCTTCCAAATATTATGCTAGGCCGCCCAGAAAAACTGGCAAGCACCACCCCCCCCCCCCCCCCCTCACACACACACATACCCCACCTGCCCCTTCCCCATCCCCAATTATAGAATCCTGGCTACGCCCCCTGGAATTTCGTTACAATCGGGCCAAATTTTCGTGGAAATGTGTATTGATGAAAAGTTGTCGTGTTTTGAAACCGGAACCTAAAACAAAACACAACTTTTCGTTGATTGATACACATTCCCACTAAAATTTGGCCGATTACAACGTCCGTAACTGCAGCTATTTCACAAGATATCACTTTGGTCAGTGCTGCACATTTCATGTCGAGCAGAAATACTTGGCTGTTGAAATGTACTCCCGCTGCAAAGAGAACCGTTCCGCCGGCGGTTACTGTTCATGTGAATTCAATGAAAATTGAAAAAGGTGAGAAAAAGACACATTCCAAAAATTATATAGACGAGAGGCCTATGATATAGTGTGTTGTTATGGTGGGCATACATTTGAATAAAGTTTATTCACTTTCGTGGATTAATGCTCTTTTTTCTGTTCCTGCATTCCTGAGATTAGGTACCCGTTCCTATTCCTGTTCCATGTCCTGTTCCTGAGAATAGGTGCCCCCCCCGCCCCCTATAAAGTGGCAATGTCTGACTTTTTAAACAGCTTATTGCAATCGATATTGTATATTGTAGACAACATCGTCGCTTGCCCATTTGCCCCAACCAGAATAAAACTATAACTATCGTCTCATATTTGTGTAATATGCAATGCATAATTATTGTAAACTGGTCACTTGCAATGTGCAATTATAAAGAGAAAAATAATTAAAAAACACTTTGCAATTATTAACTTGTTGCATCAGGTTGATTGTTGATTGTCACACGGGAGTCACATATACAGTATACACAATACACATGCATTCCTTGTCAGTGAGGCATTTGGGCCTAATAGGTTTCAAATCCTTCTTGGACGAGACGCTTGCAATTCTCTACCTACTGAGCAACCGCGCTACCGTTCATTTGTATTAATGATTGCTCACTGTCATTTTAAATGGGTTGCTGAGTCTAAATTAGTACACAAGCTTAACGCTTTACCGGGTCACATTGACATTAATTTATTTACTTATTTATTGATGCTTAGGGGGATGGGCGCGGTGGCTCAGTAGGCATAGGTCCAGGCTACAAGCCGATAGGTTCTCGGTTCGAACCCCACCTGCGGCAACCGCGTTTTTGCCCACGCGGGGGCACGATGCGCTGTGTACTAAGGCGTACTGCACGTCATGGGGCATCTGTCTCCAACCAGTGCTAACCCAGCTTGTGTGGAGTTAGTATGTTGGGGAGCTGATAGTTGCTCGGTGTTTCTGTCCGGGTACTCCGGCTTCCTACATTCGTAAAACTGTCGTGATCTTGATCAGCCATTGTGCAGAAATATGTGACCTTAAACACCAATACATAAACAGATATTGATGTTTAAGGCAACATATTTTGGTACAATTGCTAATCGTGACCAAAACATGTAGATAAAGTCAAGTTTAGTCAATCATTTATACCGATCATGCCCATCTTTGGGGACTTCCTCTACAAACATTGGTGACTGGGTCCTGTTTTACCAATAAAACAGCTTGTTTACCACAGTAAATACAAAAAGCTTCTCTTTCCTGAGTTCCCACGGGGAACAGTGCCATTTGGCATGCTACTCTCAGCTCAAAACAGTATTAATCGTGTTTGTTAAATTGTTAATACATATTCGCCACGCATGTCAAAATTAAAAAAAAGTGTGAACTGGTAGATTAATCTGGAATGTGACAGAATACTATCGATTTTTTGTTTTATTTCTTTTTATATACCACTGCATGATGAATTACACGCTGACAACTTCATACAAATTGGAAAATTTGATGATTTATAAAACACAAGTCCTTAAATTTACTCGGAAGAAAGAAGACTGTTATTATTATGAATTACGCTTTGTGCAAATGCAACAAGAATGAAATGATTGATCCTTCTCCCCAATTTACAGGTCTTCAAACCTTAAATATTTAATCAGAATTCATATCAGAAAAAAATGCTAGAAGTGTGACTGTTCCAGATGGGCCTATCCATAACTCCCCTCCCCCCAACCGCAACCCCTGCCACCATGATCATTCTAAGACGAAAAGGGGTACAACTCTGGCAAAAAAGTCTGATTAAAACTATAATCTCTGTGCACAGGATCCCAAGGTAGTAAACAGCTATACCAAGTTTCAGAGGAATCGACCCATACACATCTGAGAAAATCTCCAGACAAAATTCTATGCCTGCTTTTTCAAGTCGAAAAGGGGCATAATTCTGGCAAAAATAATCTGACTGGAACTATAATCACATGTGCACAGGTTCACATGCTGGTAAACGTTCATACCAGGTTTCATGCAAATTAGTCCTAAATGTCTGAGAAAATCTCCGGACAAAATTATGTCAACGGGCGGACGGACGGACGAACGGACGGACATACAGACGGATGTTCAGAGTGATGTTCAGACGGACGGACGGACAGACAGACGGATGGACGGACGGACAAGGTGATTCCAGTATACCCCCCCCCCCCCCCCCCACAAACACACACAACTCGTCGAGGGAATTTATTTATTTACTAGGATTTAATGACCCTTTTGAAAAAGCCAGGATCACCTCATGTTGGATAGTTTACAGGTGGAGGAAGCCCCGAGTACGCGGATAGAACCACAGAGAAACTGTCAGACTCCCCAACGTACTAACTGCACACATGGAAGGTTAGTATTGGTTGAAGATATTTGCACCACTGACATGCAGTATGACATAGTACACAACGTCACCGTGCCCACTACCTTGCCCAAGGACACAACACAGTTATCCCTGGTCTGGATCAAACCATGGACCTCTCAGTTTGAAGTTTAATTCTGTAACCACTGACCACCGCACTCCTTAATTATTCAGTTAACAGGCTTTTCAATTAACAGCGATTTGCTCATTTTCATGTATTATGGAGATAAACTGAGCATTTAATCTTATCATGTTTGACAGAGCTCATGGAGCTTCCCAACATACTAACTCTGGTTTAGAAAAAAATGGTCATGAATAATTGATTTGTTACAGTTTATGGAAAAGTGCCTGTTTTGGCACTCTCCAATAAATTGTAACAAAACAATTTTAAATAAACATGTTTTGTTCCACTGCTAATCAAGCTAATGCATACTGTGTAAAGCCACTATAGCGACTTTCAGCACCTTTCAATAGAGCTTCTAGCACTCAATCAGTTAAATGTCTATATTGGATGAACAGAGGCCAGATAGGTCTATAAGGAAGGAGAATTTGGTGTTTGTCATCATTTCTTGACATATTACAAGATTTATTTTTCAATTAACTCGAGTTTATTATCTTATCTAGGGGCGGGGGGGGGGGGGTGGGTGGCACGGTGGGATTGCGGTAACCGGTTCTCGTCAGTTCACCGAAGTTAAGCAACCAGCCTGGTTAGTTCTTGGATGGGTGACCATCTGAGCGATTGATTCGGACTCCCACGTCGTGTCCTTGGGCAAGGCACTTAACCCCGATTGTCCACATGGGGGCACAATAATGCCATGTGCTAAGGCCTACTGCACGTCGATGGTGCGCATATCTTCAACCAATCTAACCCTGCCTGTGCTGCAATGCGGAGTTACAATGCTGGGGAGCTGGTAGCTGCTCATCGTTGCGCGGTGGTTCTCTGCGGTACTCTGGCTTCTTCCACCCGTAAAACTGTCACCGACATGATATAACCTTGGCTGTTAAAGTGTCGTTAAAACCTTAATAAATAAATAATTAATTATCTTATCTATATGAATGTCATATAATGGATGGATATAAGGTCAAGTCCGACCAATTCTTTTTACCCATGTTGCCCATTTTAGAGGACTTTCTCGCTAGGCATTAGTCACCAAGTCCTATTTTACCAGTAAAACAGAGCTTGTTTACCACAGTAAATAAGCACTACTTCACTTCACGTGGTTCCAATAGGGATGGCTTCACTGTATATAAACACCTGTTCTTAACTGGTAGAGAGATAAATTATTTTTAGTCATCAAAATTTGTTCACAAGTATTTGCCTTGTTACAATTTATGGGAGAGTGCCTGTACTCTCCCATAAATTGAAACAAGGAAAAATCGATACAGACCAAATAATTTAGATTGAAACATAATATGAAGGACACCCACAAAGTTTGAAGCCTCTGAGTTACAGTACCGGCACTTTAGAGTAGAGCCCAAATATGGGCTTTCAGCACTCTACCAGTTCATATCATCACATAAATTATGTGGTATGGCTGTAGCTGCAGTTTCATGGACCTGCACTTTTGGAATATTATATGGGGAATTTAGTCAGCAGCTGGAGTGTCACTACCTCTACCACAGTCATTTTAGAGGTTCATTCAGTAGGTCATCACACTGCAACAAAAACCCCATCGGCTGATGTTGTGGAAGAATTTCTCAAGACATCTATCTTTTAAATTTCCTTCTACTTTGAGAAGTCAGCTCACTTTTCCATTCAACCACAACTTTTAAGGGATCATCATGTATGTGCGGGCGAAGTGGCTCAGTAGGTAGAGATGCAGGCTGTAAGCCGAGAGGTCTTCGGTTCAAATCCCACTTGCGGCAACCGCGTTTTGTCCTTGGGCAAGACACTTCATCCCCATTGCCCACGCGGGTGCACGGAGGCCTTGTGTACTAAGGCATACTGAATGTCGATGATGGTGCACCTGTCTTCGACCAATGCTAACCCTGCTTGTGTGCAGTTAGTACGTTGTGTGTGTGTGTGTGGGGGGGGGGGGGGGGGGGGCTGACAGTTGCTCGATGGTTCTCTCCGGCTTCCTCCACCCGTCTAACTATCGTGGTCATGATTAGTGACATATTGTTGGAAAGGATTCTGAAAACGCCTTTTCCACAATTGCACATAGCAGCAATTTGTAAGCAAAGGAAAATTTGTCAGATCAGGGACATCACAACTAGGGTCGGGGAGAAGTAATTTGGGCCCATTGTTAATTCTGTGACCTACCCCTTTTCAAAGGTGTCGGGATACTGATGCAGATGCCAAAGTTTTTGAAGTGAAGAATTCTTGAAGTGATAACATCTGGAGCATATGTATATAGAGAAGTCTGTTAACCCTTTACCTAATGTAACGACCAAAGCCGGCAGCGCTATTAAAAAATGGCATTCGATTCTCATTATTTTGTTTCATTTTTTGCCTCAAAAACATGGCATATGACCACCCCCCCCCCCCCATTGGAACGAGCTCGTTCAGCCCATTCCATTGAGGGGTCATAAGCTATGTTTTTCAATGTCAGATATGAAACAAAATAGATATTCAATAATTTTGTTTGCAAGTGTCATCTACTTTTCATGTTATATAAAGAGTTAAAAGCTTGAGCATATCAACGGGGCACTTCCATTCCTTCTTTACATGAGTGGAAATTAGTACTCCCAGATGACAGGCTACGTATCTTGCCAATTCTTGCCCGGGGATCAGGACTGGGGGGGGGGGGGGCAGGCTTACACAGGAGTCAGAACTTTGTGGGAACCAAGCTTGACGCAAGAATCATGGAATCCTGGCCCAACCCTGGGCCGCCAAAGTTTCAGGCCTGGGGTTTTAACACCAGGCCCCCCACTCTTACTGAAACACCAGCCCCCCCCCCCCCCCCCCCCCACCACACTCTCACTGACCCTGATCACAACACAGCTTCCTAACTGGACACAACCAGTAATGAAGAGAATTAAAAATCCAATGGGGTTTGATTGTACAAAGTGCAGAAAGGCTAAACTTAAAGTTTTCGAGTCAAGTTCATTTGTTTGTTTTATTAGGGTTTAACCCTTTACCCAACGCAGACGATATCAAAATTTATTATTTTAAATATAATTTTTTAATTTTTTTCAAAAAATTTCAACAAAACCATATCATGTGACCCCTCGTTGGAACGAGCTCGACGAGCTCGTTCCAACGAAGGGTCACATGATATGGTTTTGTTGAAATTTTTTGAAAAATAATATTTTTTCAACTGCTGAATTTGCATATCACGCGGGCGGATGCGGGCGATTCGTTGGGTAAAGGGGTAATAACACTTTCAACAGCCTGGGTCACATTGTGTCAGACCGTCTTATGAATTGGGGATGCTGGAGTCAACTACCAAGCAGTGTCAAGCAACTGCCAGTCTCTTCAGCTTACCATCTCCTCAAAGTAGAGTTAGCAATGGCTGAAGGCATGTGCACATCAATGTTCAGTTTCAAGTCCCATGCTCTTTCTGCTGAGGTGAAGTTTACACCGATTGTTAATTTGCATATTTTTTTACATGGCCACAACAATAGTTTACCTTGATTAATTTTAAACCTTTCACTGCCGAGCCCACTTTATCCATATATGGAGGACCTCTTTGTGTGCCCGCATACAAGGATGTTTAATCGAATTTATGATCTGCGCACACAAGAATGTATTGACAATTATCATAAAATAGTCGCTTTCTGCAGCGAAAGTGTTAAATCCCAGTTGGATCATAAAAATTCTCTTCTTACAATTTATTGAAATGTCTGCACCAAAAAAGAAAATAGTTCTATCATTCAATAATTTATGTTCAGTTAGCAGTGTTCTTACACTTGTATGGGAAAAAGGTTCCATACTTTCTTCATACTTTTTTCAGACATGCTGGCACATTTTCTATACCCTTTTGACACCCTCAAATGCACGAAAAGCTGACTGTTGTAAGACTTTTATGAAACCAGTTAATAATACAAAGAAACAATTTTATTTCTTTTGAAAAAACATTTACAACTAGAGGTGCCTGTCCCAATAAGACCTGAGACTACCCCACCTTTCTACATATTGTAAATCCAAAAATACTTTTACGACAGAAAAGGGCAATAACTCTGCCGAAATAAGTGCCGCCAAAATCTCCAAATAATAGAGGCACAAGTTAAGTTCCCATGCTGGACTTGCTGAATAATCTCTGTGCTAAGTGTTAAACCCTTTTCCCAATGCGGACACTATCAGAATTTATCATTTTCAATATAAATTTTGTACATTTTTCAAAAAATTTCAACAAAAACCATATCATGTGACCCCTCACTGGAATGAGCTCATCAAACTTATTCCAATGAGGGGTCACATGATACAGTTTTGCAGGAAAATAATATTTTTCCAACTGCTGAATTTGCAGATTACGCAGGCAGATGCCTCCGATTTGTTAAGTAAATGGTTATAAACATGACTGGATAAGCACAGACAAAAATGATGAAGGTTGCGAAAAAACCTACATTGAAAAATGTGCTATAACTCTGACAAAATAAGGCCAACCAATCTCCAAACCATAGCTGCACAGCTTTTCAGGCTAGTTAATCCTTGTGCCTAGTTTCCAAATGAAAGTGCTTGTGACACTGCAGCTCAACCTGATCAAGAAGGGATGGAACTAAATAGGAAGTTCCAGTAATTCCAAGTCATTCACTCACATTTCTACAGAAAACAACCCATCCCAATAGATCATACCTGATTTACTTATTCATTTATTTGCGTTTAAGGTCACATATATCTGCACAATGGCTAACCATGACCGTGACATTTTTGAGTAAGCCGGAGCACCCGGAGAGAACCACCGAGCAACGGCGAGCAACTGTCAACTCCCCAACATACCAACTCCACACAAGTAGGGTTAGCATTGGTTGAAGACAGGTGCATCATCGACGTGCAATACGCCTTAGTACACTGCGTCACCGTGCCCCACGTGGGTGGTGGGGGTGAAATGTCTTGCCCAAGGACACAACGCGGTTGCCGCAGGTGGAATTCGAACCGAGGACCTCTCGGCTTGCAGCCTGCACCTCTACCAACTGAGCCACCGCGCCCCCAGCTCATACCTGACATTGTCAAGTTGAGCAAAATATCCCCACTGATTTAAAAAGGCAATTGTCTGAGAATCACTTAATAAACTCTCAATGACATTACAGTATTTTATGCATCAATAACATTGAATTCTCAGCTAACTTTTTTTTAACCCTTTAACCGACGTTATGGCCAAAATCGGCCAGTGCTATTTTAAAAAATCGCCAATTAATTTTCATTATTTTTTTCATTTTTTGTCTGAAAAACATAGGCTATGACCCCTCATTGGAACGAGCTCGTTGAGCTCGTTCCAATGAGGCTTCATAACCTATGTTCCTGAGACAGAAAATGAAAAAAAGTATTCAAGATTTTTTTTTGTTTTTGCGAGTGTCGTCTGCTTTTCATGTTAGGTGAAGGTTTAAACATGCATAGTTCATGAAAACGTTGTGTATCTAGAGAATTCCTCCCATAGCATGTTTATATCTGTAAATGATAAACAAGGGATTTGAACTCTGTATATAATGGTACATGGGGGGGGGGGGGGGGGGGGGTGAAGCAATTTGATTGAACCTGTTAAAGGCTTGGCCGAGTGTAGAGTCAAGACATAGATAGTCAGCTTGCCTGTAGTAGTGCTTCAAGTCAGACGTAATGGTTCAAGACTGCAAGGGTGGTAGAAGACTATGGTATTGGGTGACTGCTGTAGAAGATTAATGATAGGACAGATGATAGTGGTCTTAGAGCTATAAAAACCACAAGCCGACCAGCTACCAGGAACTATAACTATCTTTTGGTAAGAATCCTCTAAAAGGTATCCTCCATCGGTATCCTCCAGTACTACATCACCATGTCATAAGTATCCTCCAATAACCAGATGTGGATAAGAGTCGTAAGAGGAGTCACTCGTTCGAGCAATTACTCGATGGCTTATTTGCTCGATGGTATTCTAGTCGTTCGAGTAATGTTAAATTGATCGCAAATTATTTTCCGATAATACTCAGCGTGAACATGCACCATCGAAAGCCGATGTGAAAAACAAGATGGCCACCGGTGCGACCACCCGTTTTCAGCTATCCCGCTTATGTAATGGACAAGTTTACACTATCTCAAGTTGTACCCTCAAACGGTATCCTCCATCAATTTAACATCTAAAAGTTTACAGGTTTCTAATTTTTTTATCATGATTGTATAAGTTTTTTTGCGACAAAAGTGTCGAAAAACTCGATTTCGGTCTATTTTGAGGCATATTTTGGCGGCCATCTTGAATTTTCACTTTCTTGATTGATATTATTGTACGGGGAATAGTATCAGAAATACGAATGAGTTAATTTCCGTCCCTTATCTCATATAGTTTTTCCGTAATCGAGAAAAATTAGTGATGGTGTAAAATCGCGAAATTGACCCACCCTCATAGGCGCCATCTTGGATTACGTCATATCCGGCCAGGATGGTTTCCTGTTAACATCTGAAAATCTACTCTCGAGATGTCCAGGTACATAAAAAACTGGTCTCGTTCGGCCCTGGGGGACCCATAGGGGGTGTACCTAGCTGCCCGACGAGTACAGTTCATAGGACATTTCTCCGGTGAGCTAAAATATCACATTATTTGCAACATTTCTCTGTGTATGCAACTGCGGCAATCGAAATGCAAATAATGGATATACCCAAATCACTCTGTTTGGCAAATCAAGTTTTTTCAGATCACATCCCATAGGACCTAGGATTATATTTCTATGCTCATGGAATTCTGTAGTTTTCAGCACAGTAATACTTGGACTGAGCAAAAAAACTCTCTAAGCAAACATGACTGAAATGAGCCACCATACTTTCGAGACAACCCGTGTTCCCCATATCAGCATGGAAGTTTTTTATTTACATCAACTCCATAAGCATATTTTCACAACTTTCACACTTTCTTTCTTTTTATATCAAATTTCCAGAACCCTTCTCATATATACCATACGAATACAGATCTGTTGACATTGATTTTGTAGAGGTTGGACTTCTCAACAACGAGAATAAGTGCTTCAAAAGTGATTGTTTGAGGACTATTTTACCCAAAATTTCAACCGAAAAGCACAGTGCCAAAACACACCATTGAAACATTTCGGATGTTGATGTCTGACATCTGTTGAATCATGACTATTTGGTTAACTTATCAATGATAAACGAAAAGACCAAAAAGGGATTTTGAAGTGAAAAAGCGACTTTTAATTCTCAAGTTTAAAAACACAGCTACATCTGAATACGCGGTAAATATCACTGAAATAGTTAAAACAAAATATCCAGTGAACATCGATCTAGTGGCAATTACCAACCAAATAAACTTTTTAAAATATCTAAATAATTTAAAAATGAAAATATCAAATGCGTTTTGTTTCACTGCGAACAAATGCCCAAGGCAGAACCTCCAAAATGCTAAAAAGAATTGGTGCAGTTGTGACTGAAATGCAAAGGTTTTTGAGAATATTTTGTTTTACTTAAGACATGTAGGTAGAGGGGAAGAGAGAACATTCAATACGAAATGAGAAAAACTTGTCATGAATGTAACTGTTAAAATGAACTTGAGTTATTAGTTCTAAATCAGTTAACTTTTGAAAACAAAAAAGGAAGGATAACCAATTTTGCATGAGTGGTACTGAGTGTAAGGTGAAAAAAAAAATCAACCTATGTTGGATAATAAGATTGTCTCATGTTTGGAAGGAAAACTCCTTTCCATTACTGAATAGCAAGTGTTAATCAGTCCAACTATTATCATGCATGTCTGTTATTGTTTGACCACACTGACCAGTAACAATGCTTCTGAACGTGTATTGGTTAACTGTCTTGGGAATTTTAAGGATGTCCTTCTGTATCGTTTGTTAAACAACATGTAGGTAATTTACCATTTTCTGTGCCAATTTTAAAATACTTTTCTTGGGCTTTAAAATTATTTAGTTGGTAATTTCCACTAGATAGATGTTCACTGAATATTTTGGTTTAACTATTTCAGTGATATATCCTACGTATTCAGCTGTAGCTGTTTTTTAAGGTGCGATATAAGTAATGGAATTTTGTTTATTTTGAAATTCCCACCTCTGATATTCCTTAAATTCAAATTAAATATACACAAATTATACACTAAAATGAAAGTTTGGAGGTAGAAAACACGAAAAATATATGAAATCAATACATAGAGTTGACAGCAGGCACCAATGGTTCCTGAAAGTCTGCTACCGTATTCTTACCATAACTGATAATACAACAATATTTTCTGAGAACAACTTGTGGCCAAATGTTCTTCACACACCCAAAAACAAAGCTTGAGCATCAATATCCTTCAAAACACAACGATAGAGCTGCATGGGGGTAAATTCCCAAAGTGGCCGCTTTCAGCGCTTTGTTTACATATATTCTTACTTTCGATTTTCGGTCAACGTCATCGGACGGAAAAAGAACGCAGTCTAAAATCAAATAATGAGAAAGATCGCCGCCTTAATACAGCATACTATTATTATATAGAGCCTGCTTAGTTGCCATATTCTGTGCAAGGTATCATGACACCTGGTGAAATTTCTTAGAATTACGGTTTTGTTTTTTATGGAAATTCGTGGTATAGAGTGATTTGCGCATGTCCGTTGAACATGGAATCCATCTTCAATAGAAAATGCAGACAGTGTTATCCTTTTCCTAAATGGAGTTCTATCGCTGCATCCTAAGGTGTTTTGAATGCCTAGCTTTGTTCTTGGATATGTGAAGCATATTTGGCCCCAAGTTGTTCTCGTGAAATATTCTTTTATTATGAGTTGTGGTACGAATACGGTAGCAGATTTCCAGGAACTCAGTGGTGCCTGTCGTCAACTCTATGAGTTGATTGCATATGTGTTTCGTATTCTATACATCGCAACCTTCATTTTGATGTATAATTTGTGAATATTTAATTTTAATTTACGGAATATGAGAGGTGAAAATTTCAAAATAAACAAAATTCTATTGCTAAAATAGCACCGTAAATTCAATAATTAAAAGTATTTTTTCACTTCAAAATCACTTTTTGTTCTGTTCATTTATCATTGATGTTTTAATCTAACAGCCGTGATCTAACAGATATGAAACATCAACATCCAAAATGTTTCAATTGTGTGTTTTGGCACTGTGCATTTTGGTTGAAATTTGGGCTAACATAGTCCCTAACCCTTTACCTAACATGAAAAACAGACGACACTTAAAAAAAAATTCTTGAATAACTAATTTTTTTCATTTTTTGTCGCAAAAACATAGGTTATGACCCCTCGTTGGAACGAGCTCGACGAGCTCGTTCCAACGAGGGGTCATAATCTATGTTTTTGAGACAAAAAATGAAAATATTTTGAAAATTAATTGGCGATTTTTGAGAATAGCGCTGGCCGGTTTTGGCCGTTACGTTGGGTAAAGGGTTAAGGTGCTATATAAGTAATAGAAATTTGTTTAGTTTGAAATTCCCACCTCTGATATTCCATAAATGTGAATTAAATATACACAAATAATACATCAAAATAAAGGTAGGAGGTATAGAACACGGAAAATACATGTAGTCAACTCATAAAGTTGACAGCAGGCACCACTGGTTTCTTGAAGAGTCCTTCCGTAGTCATACAGGAACTGATAATAAAATAATATTTCCAGAGAACAACCTGTGGCCAAATGTGCTTCAGGTATCCAATAACAAAGCCAGGCATTCAAAACACCTTAGGATGCAATGATAGCACTGCATTTGGGAAAAGGACAACACTGTCTGCATTTTTATTGAAGATGGATTCCATGTTCGACAGACATGCGCAAATCACTCTTTACCACGAATTTCCATCAAAAAACAAAATCGTGATTCTAAGAATTTTCAGCTGGTGTCATGATACCTTGCATAGAATATGGCAACTGAGCAGTATCTGTACAGCAATAATATGCCGTTTAAAGGCGATCTTCCTCATTATTTTATTTTAGACGGCATTGCATATCCATGTGTTTTCCGTCCGATGACCTTGACCGATAATCGAAACTAGTTGTGCAATGTAAACAAAGCAGAGTTTTGGAATTCGCCCACGCGCAGCGCTGTCGCTGCGTTTTGAACAATTTTGATGCCCTAGCTTTGTTCTTGGGTATCTTAAACACATTTGGCCACGAATTGTTTGCCTGATATATTATTTTATTATCAGTTCTGGTACGAATACGGTAGCAGACTTCAAGGAACCATTGCTGCCTGCTGTCAACTCTCTGAGTTCATTTCATATATTTTTCACGTTCTATGTATATCAACCTTCATTTTGATATATAATTTGTGTATATTTAACTGGTAGAGTGCTGGAAGCCCATATTTGGACTTTAATATGAACCATGGCGAACCCTAATAAAAGGCTTCATATTCAATGGACATCGTTCATATTATCTTTGAAGTGATATTATTTAGTCTGTAATGATTTGCCTTGTTACAATTTATGGGAGTGCCTGTGGGCACTCTCCCATAAATTGTAACAAGGCAAAGGCCTGTGAACAAATTCGGATGACCAAAAATAATTTAGCACTCTACCAGTTAATTCGAATTTATAGAACGGGATCTTGCTTCCACCAAAAATCTGACACAAACTCTTTGCATTTAATGCAACAGTATGCCTAAATCACGTCCAAGTATAGGACATATAACATGATCTATATGGGTGTTGTTTGCGGTTATTTGGTCACCTAAAGCAGAATATAAAATAAAAGTTGTATTTTCACTGCTCAAGACAAGGCTTTATAACTTGTTCTCGAACTTATCGCGGTTGAACAGGAAATGAAGCCGATTATTTTGTTCGACTCTCTATCCTCTTTTCAAGCTTTATTCAACCCCATGCGGAAAACCCTTTGATACTGGGGCTTCGTGAGAAGTCTAATACGTTGGTGCCTGACCAGCATGATGCCATGTTTTGCTGGTTACCTCTACATATTGGTGTCTCTGGTGACCTCGGAACAGACTGTGCAAAAAAGATGCCTCAAGCCTATCACTGAATTTAAGATTCCATGCAGTGATTACAATATGTACACCAAATCTATGTTGTAAGCGGATTGAGATGTGCCAACAAAATCATGGTGAAAGGCGGTCTAAAAGTATAAGATGTTTTTCCCAGAAGCCCCAACTATCAAAATCATATGAACGATCTGCCTTCTCTTTTTATCCCCTCTCAGAACCAATGCTGATTCAAACTGAAACGCCTTGAATAGCTAAAACCCGGTGTATCACAAACCAATCGTCCCTTGAGTGTAACAAGGTGACATCTGCAATGCTTTAGCATTGCAGATGGTGCCTTTTTGCACCCAAGGGACACAACGATCAATAGATTCTGCTGAGTGACTCCACACAGTGTGCGTGTGTGTGTTAGGGACATTGCAGACACCTATTTGACTGTATTTTACACGATTTGGTTTTCGACTAATGGAGATTCAGCGAGTTAAGTTTAATTTAATTTCACATTCCATTCACAAAAATCCATCGAGGGTGTCGGGGGGGGGGGGGGGGGGCAGAATGTTAAAAGCTCGTTGTTTTCCGTGACCGTCTCTTACGAGAGAATCTAAAAGTTCGTTGTATAAAACACCATAATCAAACAGAGGGTTATGAATATATGGCTGTCAGAAATACTAAGACAGAACATAACTCATACGTGGTCAGGAATCAATGACCTCAGTTTGAGCTTTTCTTGTATTTCACGCGCCGAAGGAGCGTCTGAAACATGGGGAAAACGTCAACAAGACTGAGTGTCGTTGATTCTTGTTCCACCGTACTCTGTCCGAGTTGTGTTCTGTATTTATACCACGATTAAACTGTAATTATGTGGATGGAGCTGATATTTTTAAAGAGAACTATCATCTTCGGTGGTCTGTTTATATTCTTGCTCAACATTGTCTTGCGTCGAAGCATCTCATTCACGCTGCTGCGTCACTCTGACAAGTAACTCCCAATAAGATGCGTTCTTACATTACGTTTATACGCGAAATCTGGATTCTACGGCAGTTTTATCTGTTCTAAGTTGTTATAACAAGTTAGTTAACTTGTTATAACAACTTAGAACAGGTAAAAAAAATACATCTACTGGCATCAGCACGCTGCCGTAGGATTCCACAACGTGGTGTATCTCGCACACTTAGCAACGTCTGTATTATATCGCGTAAGTTTGAATACTCAGGACAATCGTGGTATAAAAAGTACTGTTTTTCATTTCTGAAATTTGAGTCTCTTCAAATAAAAGCTGGGGAAACGTTTAAACTGATCTACTATTACAAATCATTAAAGCTCTAGATTTTACATTGCCAGGCGCTATACCCCCAGAAAAATATTCCCCAAAACTCCATGTAGAACTGTTCAAAGTTTAAACCAAAAGTCTAGGTACAGTAATAAGAAACTGTAGGAATTACAGAGCGTCTCAACTTTTATGATTTCTGTGGTTGCTGTCGAGATTTTGCTCCTGCTCTCTTTGGCTTTATCATCTATTGATCAATATACTTGGTTACGATCCAACGAATTTGTTTGTTTTGAAGAAGACTTCGTCCCCTGAACTCCAATGTGTTCTATGTGCCTACTGGCACATAGAATACATTGGAACTCAGGAGACGACTTGTCCAAGTTCTAACAAAAAGAACACGACAGCATAAAAGTCGAGCGACTCAACTACATTAGCTTTCAGAGTATATTCAATGTTGTATCAGAAGTTACGCTTGTGACGGCTTGTCTGTAAACTAAAACACCATGAAACGCGGTCGAAATGTTTATCAGTTTATAAAAAAGTGTCACTGGCGTAGGGACGAGCACGGCCGGATGGTTTTGGTTGTTCTGATATCCGGACTACCATTTTTATTTATTTATTTATTTATTTATATTTTTTTTTTTTGGGGGGGGGGGGGGTATTGCCATTTTATTATTCAATACTGATGAGCAGTAAATTAGCATGTAAGACACATAGGAATGTTGAAATAAACAAGGGACACAAACTTAAGAAAGTGTAATTTGGCCGATGTCATACATTTTGATTGCACCTTCATACCATTCCCCAACTCGGTGTTAAGAGGCACGGTCGAAGAACTGAGGCAGTCACAACTACACCCAACCCACACACACAGCGTCCTGCTCAACCCAACACAAGTGACCCCAGTTACATTCAAACTCTCTGCCCCCAACCGAACGCCATCCCGGCCAGAGAACAGAATCAGTTGACTATAGACCCCCACGACCTTGTGTCACTTTCCCGTTTCTCTACGATAGAAAATGGAGTCGTTCCTCATTTTATTTACGGCCGTGACAACCGTTACGTATTTCCAGTTCCTTATGCGACATTCGTTATCAACCGATAAAATCGGTTGATAACGACTGTCGAATAAGGAACTGGGAATAAGTAACGGTTGTCACGTCCCCATTTTATTTGTGCATGAGGAACACCGGAGTTTGTTTGTTTTCTGAAGTCTAACAGAACTATTTACAACTGTGGTCTCACAGTGTCTGGCCGTTTTCTTGGTAGAAGTTCACAGACATTAACACACCATACGAGCAGAAGCAAGTAACTGTCAGATTTCAATTAGCGAACCGATTACAAGCTGAGTTTCATATGAAGCTCGAATTGATTGTACAAATGACATGATATTTGTTTTTGAACACCGCCCGAAAGGGCTGCCTGCATCACTGGGGTGAAATTCACTAATTTTCTACAAAAAGAACAACGCGAGTAATTCTTGGTAAATTTGAACACACGACCTCCAGATCAGAAGACAGCCGCGCTAACGAATGAACCCTCACCCGTGATAACCAGATTTCAACCCGATATGCGATAACTTCTTGGTCGAAGGAAGGATTGAGGTCCATGGCGAATCAGCGAATGTATTGGATTTACATTAATTGCTGAAAACAATAACAAACGGAACCGCCATTACCATCGAAGGGCGATAACTCAAAACAAATTTGCTCTGGAAAATAGTTTTCCTCAAAACAGTGGACAGGTGTATTCGCTTTGTCTTCCTTCCTTTGTATCAATCAGCAGAATGTAACAATACAAAAAGGCTGCAGGCTTAACATGTTAATCCATCCCACATATTACATGCTACGTTGTCAGTACTGTTATGTGTGGTGAAGGAAGAATTACATGTACATTTTTAATACTTCTCGAATTTATCTGGTATGTAGACCAGTTTGTGATTGTCACATGCTGAGTCCCACTGGAAGGTATTAAAATTGTAGCTAAGCATGGTACATGTAGTTCTCCCTTCACCATTACTAACAAGTATATGTCACAGAACATCCCAATCACACATCATGTAGTCAAATCAATCACTTCTTGAAAAGGGCATGAATCATGGGGTTGGGGAGAAGATATCACACACACAATTCCTTTTTTTCCTTCGGGCAGCGCGTACTTGTCCGAGACCTAAAGTTGGAATACATCGGTCACGATAGTCACATGGAAAGTTCAACTGACCTGGGCATCCAGCATTATTAACCCTTTATCCAATGCATACGATATCCAAATTTGTTACTTTAATTATTGTTTTCCAATTAAAAAAACAACTTCGCTATATCATGTGAACACTCATTGGAACGAGCTCGACGAGCTCGTTCCAATGAATGGTAACATGATATGCCTTTGTTGAAATGTTTTGAAAAAATACTTCTTTTTCAGCTGCTTAAATTTCAAATTACGAGAGCAGATGTGGCATATTTGTAAGATGAAGAGTTAAAAGATCCTGACAACGTGACTTGTTCAAAGACTCCTTTATAGGCAAAAATAAAACTTACATGTGTGCGCTAGTTTTATGATATCTGAGTCGGACAAGCCCTCCAAGTTAGCCCACGAAATCGGCAATGACGTGGTAAAAGTCGAGATAGTGTTACACGCCTTTCACCGCGTCATCGCTGATGGCTCTGGCTAATTTCGGGTACTGTCTCAACTACTCACCAGTAGCATACAGATATGTAGAAGAGAATAGGCGAGCGACCTCACATCATGGAAGAGAAAACAAAATTACCCCCCCCCCCCCCCCCCCCACACACACACACACAAACATATACATATCGGAAAATATTAACGGGCTTGGATCTGGTTCCCAGTATGATACAAGTTACATGGTATAATTTTCGGGACTGTAGGCTACCTGTCTCAACCGCTCGCCAAAAAGCATAGATTTATGTACATAAGAATATGCGAGCGACCTCACGTCAGAGTCGAGAAAGAAACGTTTACAACACCCCTCCATCCACCACCTCCACCCACACATATATCGGAAGATATTAACGGGACAGACATTAACGGGACCAGATCTGGTTCCCAGTATGATATAAGTTATATGGTATAATGTTTGGGACTGTAGACTACTTGTCTCAACCGCTCGTTGAAAGCATAGATGTATGTACATAAGAATAGGCGAGCGACCGTACGTCATACTCGAGCAAACAAACTTTACACCCCACCCCCACACACATATCGGAAGATATTGATGGGCCCGGATCTGGTGCCCAGTATGATACACGTTACATGGTATAATTTCACATTGGACGCGAAAGTGTGGCGAATTTGAAAGCTGAACTGCACAGTCATTTTTCGTGCATAATAAGATCGAATGAACCTAACCCAAATCAGAACGCTTTTTACATTGATGTTGTCATTTCATACCCACGTCAGAACGATATGTACACTGACGCAGCCGTTTTTGTCGGATACATATCGAAACAATAAAGTTGAAAAGAAAAGATACAAATAAAAAAACAAGCATAGATAATTAAAAAAAAATTTCAGTTTTTCTTTTACACTGCATTCGTTGGCACATGCATTTAATTCTACTCGACTACACTGCAAAAAATATAGGTTCTCTTTAGAACCAAAACTGGTTCTAATCTTGTCCCTAAAATGGAACCAGTTCTGTTTTAAACAGTATTTATTTCAAATCAAATAAATTTATAAAGATTAACATTAAATATTAACAGAATTAAACATAAATTGAGGGGGTTTCAGCCGTAAGTTTAGAGCTTATACGAGGTTGTCTCAAAACATTGCTAAGCAAAGGAGATATGAACAGTTGGCATATCGAACCAGTTTTGGTTCTCTTCAGAACCAAAACTGGTTCGATATGCCAACTGTTCATATCTCCTTTGTTTCAAAATGTTTGACGACTGCGTTGAATAAGCTCCAAGTTTACTGCTGAATCTACTTCAGTTCATGTAATATTCTGTTAAAATTGAATATTAATCTTGGTAAATTTATTAGATTTGAAATAAATACTGTTTTAGCAGAACTGGTTCCATCTCAGGGACAAGATTAGAACCAGTTTTGGTTCTAAAGAGAACCGATATTTTTTGCAGTGTATGGAGAATAGCGACAGTTCAACGCTTCCCCAAAACAACGAATGACGAAATTACAGGTTTTCTTATCACATAATTTAAAAAATAAAAACTCTTGTTTGCTTAAAAAGCAGAGGTTACGACCAGTCAGTGAGACGTGCTCATTTGTTGTAGTTGGGGTACCTAAGCTAGGTTTGGACAGCAAATAACAGCAAAAAAAGAAAAAAAAATGAAGAAAGTTCATCACAAATCGTTCCTCGAGTAGAATAAGGCGCCTTCTGCAATGCAACTGCATTGCAGATGACGCTTTATTCCACTCAAGAGGCGAAATATTCAGAAGTAATCCGTCACAAATAAGCAAATACCTATTCACGCATTTGGCGCTCGGCCACATATCACAGCGTTAACAAACTCTATTCACACAATGTCAGAGCAGCCCAAAGGTTATGGCAGGGTCCTGAGAATCAATCATTTTCGATTCGAATCGATCCCTATTCGAATCTGGTCTATTATTCGAAATCGAATCGAATCTCGAACCAGATTCTGGGCGTCTTGAAGTTGACCGATAAGAGTAGGGAGGGGGGCTGTAAACCTGATTGTCCCCACTGTGACGGCTTTTGTCTCGACTGATAAAAAAAATTCCAGCTATATCATCAAGGCATGCCTTCCTGGATGGCATGCCTTGATGAAATAGTAGAAATATTACCCAGGAACGGGTGCGAGACTTACCAGTACTAAGCACTGCATAGGACTAGCCGCTGTCAACAGCTCATCGTCAACATTGATTGGAAACCTTAACTTTGTTCTTCAACAGACTAGTGAAACTGGAATTAGCATGGGAGGTGGAAAGGGTCAAATGCTATTTAGGTTAATATATATGGAATTACACTATGTCTTTGTTTTCATAAACCAGCTATTGCCTTTCGGGACTGGAGAGACGCGGTTAATTCTAGGGATTGTTATACCTTCCTTAACCCTTTACCTAACGAATCGGCCGCATCCGCTCGCGTAATATGCAAATTCAGCAGTTGAAAAAATATTATTTTTCAAAAAATTTCAATAAAACCATATCATGTGACCCCTCGTTTTAAAATAATTAATTTTTTATGTCGTCTGCGTTGGGTAAAGGTATTTACGTACAAATTCCATCTTAACCGGGGGGGGGGGGGGGGGGGGGGGGGGCACTAAAAATTTGCAAGACGTGACGTCTTATATTTTATTCAGCTCCTTTTTTTACACCCACCCACCCCTACGTGCAAATGTTCTACTACCGTTCTCAGACACCCATCCCCACTCTCCCATTAAAATCCAAAATAAACTTATAAACTTAGTAGGCACAGCTGTCTTTAGGGGGATTTCATAATGTTCTTAAACTGGTACCACCAATTTAAACCTCTGTGAGCTGCTGTGTGCCCCAATCTACAAATGACAAGCTGTTCATTATCAGGCTTGGCCAGAGCAGGTGTACATATACGGGAACAAATTTTCATTTGAATTGTTCTGTCAGTATTCTCAGGTGTTTGCTACTTTCCTCTTCTATCCATACAAATTCTATTAATAAATAAATAACTTGGGTTGAATTTAGTGCATCAAAGAGAATTTTCCCAAAATACTGTCTGCACATTTTCTACATTTCGAAAAAGACACCCACCCCCTACTAACGTGTGACATTTTCCCAGATTAAGCCCAATATTCTTACATATAAAGCCTCCTGATGTTGTATTTATGTTAAGAGTGTGATGTACAACATCATCTTTAAGGTTTGAAACACAAATGATGGTATACATTAGCTGATATATTGATATATTTTTAAAAAATTAAAAAAAATTGCAGAAGTTGGAAATGCACATTTTTGGTGCACTCAAGAGACCCACCCACCCCCACGTCACGTTTTGCAAATTTTTGGTGCCCCCCTCACCCACCCCCCCCCCCACCCTCCCACCCCCCTCTATCGTCTTAACTGCACGTTTTGTGCGACGACGACAATGATTAATACCAATGTAAAGATTCGAAAGGAAACGAATCGGACATCTGGTTTCGAATAGTATCGAATATCATCTCAAGATTCGAAATCGAATCGAATCTCGAAGCTTCGCGGGACTGTAGCTCATGGCTATATCACTGGAACTTATAGACATCAAAATTTACGAATTGGCACATTTAACGGACAAGCAATAAGAAGCGAATATCAAAAGAAAGATTTTCAGACGAACTAAAACTGAGGATTATAATAGAGTAGTTCCCCTTCGATTGTTCATCTGTGGAAAAGACACCGCGAGATTTTGTGTTGGTTTGTTTGTTTGGTTGGTTGTTTGGGGTTTAACGACACTTGCAATAGCCAGGGTCATATTGTGTCAAACAGTTTTACTGGTGGAGGAAGCCAGAATGAACCACCGTGCATCAGAGAGCAACTGTTAAACTCTCAAACTTACTAACTCGACACGTTCTTTCTGTTCATCATATTAATTTGGTTTAATTGGTTAAATTGCACTTTAGTTTCGGCCAAACACACAAAATGGAGGTTCATGAATCGGCGTAGCCAGAGGTGGGGTGGTATTGGTGTGGGGACAGACAGACTCCTCCGCAACTTTTCCTGAAGTATGTCAACCTTTTATACATTCATACGTGAAATCCCTAAAACAGTCCCATGCACTCTCGCCCTGATATCTTTGGTCATTTTGCTAAAGTTACGCCTTTATTTTCTGAGCACTTAAGCCTTTAAAAAAATTTCATTGTGCTCTAGTTGGCATGAAAAGTCAAGTGATCCCCCACCCCCACCCCCGCTCCCCCGGGGAAGACCCTGGACCTTCACCTATGAAAGATAACATACTCTTAACCCTTTACCTAACATAACTAAAAAAAGAAACGCCCAGCGCTATTCACAAAAAAATCACAATTCAATTTTCATTATTTTTTTCATTTTTTGGTCTCAAAAACATAGTTTACGACCCCTCATTGGAACGAGCTCATCGAGCTCGTTCCAATGAGGTGCCATAGGCTATGTTTTTGCGCACAAAAAAGTTATTCGAGAATTGTGCTTGCAAGTGACGTCTGCATTTCGTGTTAGATGAAGGGTTAACCCTACATGAGATAAAAAGAAGTGCAGGGGGGGGGGGGGGTCAGTATATTTTTCTGTAGTCCATGTCAACCGAAGGATGTTTTAATCATCCCCCTCCCGCATCATTTAGTCTGGTTATGTTAAATTTAACGTATTTGTCTTTTTCCCAGAGATTGGATATCACATGACTCAATGGAAAATCGAACAGGCTGAAAGTAACACTCACCGAACAGTCACAACGAACTTTGTGACACTAAGTTACATTGTTTGGCAGTGCTCTTCTGCTTGGAATAGCATTGGATTTGTTATGGAATTTCTCAGAACTGTTTGAACAGAACTGGTTCCATCTCAGGGACAAGATTAGAACCAGTTTTGGTTCTAAAGAGAACCTATATTTTTTGCAGTGTACTAACAAAGGCTACTCCACAGCTTCTGGTGCTTTTTGCACGGAAACATGAAATTTTACCAAGTGAAGACCCCGAGACAAACAGTATCATACGGCAGCAATATAAGAAATATCATCTCCCCGTTCTGTGGATGAAATACTTTCCTGTAGGAAATTAAGAGCCGAGAATTGTGATAATGACTTCAGGATACTCGCAGTTTTGGTCACTGAGTAAGCTGAACTAAACATAGGAAATTCTCCCAAAACAATAGAAATTAAAATCACGCTATGGATGAAAATTATATCTTTCGAATTTCCGCCATTCTGAGACGAAAAATCCCGTTGACCCACAAATGTGCTTAATCTTGATCAATACCAATACATTGAGGGGAGGGGGTGGGGGTGGGGGGGGATGCTATGTTACTTCCCTTGGTACACACACAATCATGTTGTTCCTGCCACTTCAACATCAGCAAAGTCAAACATTACCCAGTCTCACAAAAATGTTAAAAAGGGTGAAATTTTGTTTCGTTGCTAAAACATCTTTTCAGATAAAAATAACTTATACAAATTTTGAGACGAGTACTTTTAAATTCCACTAGTATGTCATGTGTACGTACATTATATACACATAAAAAATCAGGCCTAAGTTTTTCTCACAGTGCCAGTAAGTCATGGGCAGGATGTGAAGCTTCTACTGGCGCACGAAAAGAGGCGGAATCGAAGCGACCACGAGAGGTGGTATTCCACTCGATGAGACAAATTTTTGACTTTTTAGTGTATCAGCGTGGCTTACCGGTGTTTACTAGCCAAATTATTCCCGATATTTTGTTTAGACTCATTCAAATTTTCAAGAAGGAATGCATTTTATGACAGTCCACGGAAGGCCCACACCGGCTCTTTTGCTGCATGCATGGGATCCGGTACTTTCCGTGATACTACCGTATTATCCACCGATAATGGATGTCCATGTGATATAGCGGATAATATCGTGTCGCATGGTCTCGGTTGCTGTGATAAAAAAAATATTGGGTCACAGAACAAGGGGCGCGCGCCGCCCCACCTCCTAAATCCATCCATGCGTCAATTTTTAACGCGTAATGCTGGTCAGCGGAAGGTGAATGAATAACTATACCAAAATCGCCCAAGAAACATCACGGGTAGTGTACATGAAATACTTTTAGGGATTTCAGGCAAGAATACGTATACGGTTGACTTTTGGGGGGAAACGAGGGGGACGTGTCTCTCCCCTCCCCCAATACACCATGACTACGCCGTTGCTTGCCCATGAGGCAGACAACTATCGAGAAACAGTAGTCTGATCAATTACTGTACGACGAGACTGAGAATTTTGTGCTTGAGAGACACCCCACCCCATATACACATGACTTACGCCATTGCCCATAACGCATGTCATTTTGCACTTTGGCTTATGTGGCGAACTTTCTGGATCTGTGCGCACATACTGACATTATATCATTATGAATAACTGGAGCCAATACTATAAAACTTTTGCAATTGTATTTTCTAAAATTGTATTTTCTACCTATTAATATAACTTACTAAAATGAATCATTAGCATTTTAAAAGATAAGGCAATTTGCCAACTGGCAAATTGCCACATCTTTGAAAATGCTAGTGGCTCATTTCGACCCATTTAAAGTCATAACTAGAAAATACAATTCTAGAAAATACAATTGTAAACGTTATATAGTATTGGCCCCCGGTCGTTAGTTTAAACCTTCCCCACATCTGTTATGAAGTATCCTTGATATCAAGATACATCATCTGACTCGTGCTAGTGTTTTCTAAGACGTATGTCATGTTTATGCTGCACATACCGGTACCTTCAACTCATACAATGTGGATTCAAACACCCGTTTATGCCCGACTTGTAAGCTGAAAAATTTGGCAGTAACCTCTCGCCACTCAGTCGTTCTGCTGGGTACTCGGATTTCCATCATCGCGCATTTAAAATGATACCTTTGGCATAAGAACACACTATAAAATATAACAGTTATTTTAAATTTGTTTGTTCGTTTTGACTGTTGTATAATCTGAAGAAAGTCCTCGGCATAGATCATAAATGGAAAGTAGATTTGTTTTTGACGATGGACATATGAGAATGTGTGTGAGTACAGGTCTGTGATGGTGGGTAGCGAAGGCACTAAAATAAAAAAGTATATATGTTTGTGATCTGTGTGTGGGGTGGGGATGGTCCGAATTATTGTTTTAATATAGCTTATGAGCCCTCAATAGGATGGTTATTCCAAAGAGTACCTCTAAGCAATGCTTTGTGACAACAATACAAACATTTTACATATCCAATTTTTTCGGCAAGTGTCATTTTCTAATCGCATTCGTCAAAGGGTTAAATAAAAATTAAGTGTCGATCAAAAAAGTCTCAGTGGATAGTTTTATAATTTTTTATTCCCCAAATTTGTTGACGAGTATTTTGATGGACACAATCACGTTTTGGGCGAATTTAGAATTTTTGTTTCTGTGTGATGTGAAAAACTGATACGACATGGTCATCTACCTGTGACTCGCTCTATCACAATGTCATCCGCTTTTGCCGTCAACGGTGAATGATATTTGTGTGGGAATGTGTGTTTGTGTGTTTCGATGCACTAGGGTATACCTGTGTTTGTGTTAGGGTGTGTTTGTGCGTGTGTCTAAGAGCGAGGGGTGAACCGTGTGTGTGTGTTTGAATACGAGTACATTTCTAAAATACCTGTTAACTGCGGCGTGTTCTTCTGTGACATGTCTATCAGATGCAAGTTATTTTTGATTAAGCTTCTGGTTCGCTGCTCAGTAGCAATAAATCATATATATGTCCGCGCGTGATTGTATGAAGAACATACCTAAGAAAATGCACAGACCTACAGACAATAGTTGGGATTCGAGCTAAATATTTTCTCAGCTGAAGAATGTTGGAGAACGTGTATTTATTGAACCGCAGAAATGAAATAACAAACCGTCCGTTCGAATTAGATACGCTTGCCGGAAACTGCTGAAAACCAAAAAGAAGTGTGTTTATTAGATGTGGCATTGTTGATAGCACTGTTATAACCTTGTCATTGCTGCGTTATAGATACGTTGGTTTGAAAATAATCAGGTACTAAGTAATGTTGATGTACGCCAAATGGAAACTGTTAGCTCCAATTTCACAACATTGACCCTATGATCTTCAAGGGACTGGAAAGATGTGCTCAATGCGGTTTTTATCCCCGCATTTGAAAAAATTGCGGGGATATATTGGTTGTCTCCGTCCGTCCGTCCGTCCGTCCGTACGTCCCGGAATGGTTTCCGGCGAAAAACTCCTAGGGATTTCAATTCAAAACATTGAAAGTGTGTTCATGTTCATTCATAGGGTCTGTAGATGTCCATAAAGGTTTTGAATTTTTGATTCGGCATCGGGGGCGTAAGTGGCACCACTTTTGTCGTTAGAGGAATGGTTTCCGGCGAAAAACTCCTTGGGGTTTCAATTCGAAACATTGAAAGTGTGTTCATGTTCATTCATAGGGTCTGTAGATGTGCATAAAGGTTTTGGATTTTTGATTCGGCCCCGAGGGGCGCAAGGGGCACCGTTTTTGTCGTTAGAGGAATGGTTTTCGGAGAAAAACTCCTAGGGGTTTCAATTCGAAACACTAAAAGTGTGTTCATGTTAATCAATAGTGTCTGTAGATGTGCATAAAGGTTTTGGATTTTTGATTCGGCCCTCGGGGGCGTAAGAGGCACCACTTTTGTCGTTAGAGGAATGGTTTCCGGCGAAAAACTCCTAGGGGTTTCAATTCGAAACATTGCAAGTGTGTTCATGTTCATTCAAGGGGTCTGTAGATGTGCATAAAGGTTTTGGATTTTTGATTCGGCCCCGAGGGGCGCAAGGGGCACCATTTTTGTCGTTAGAGGAATGGTTTCCGGCGAAAAACTGCTAGGAGTTTCAATTCAAAACAGTGAAAGTGTGTTCATGTTCATTAGTAGGGTCTGTAGATGTGCATAAAGGTTTTGGATTTTTGATTCGGCCCTTGGGGGCGCAAGGGCCACCACTTTTGTCGTTAGAGGAATGGTTTCCAGTGAAAAACTCCTAGGGGTTTCAATTCGAAACACTTAAAGTGTGTTCATGTTCATTCATGGGGTCTGTAGATGTGCATAAAGGCTTTGGATTTTTGATTCGGCCCCGAGGGGCGCAAGGGGCACCATTTTTGTCGTTAGAGGAATGGTTTCCGGAGAAAAACTCCTAGGGGTTTCAATTCGAAACACTAAAAGTGTGTTCCTGTTAATCAATAGGGTCTGTAGATGTGCATAAAGGTTTTGGATTGTTGATTCGGCCCCGAGGGGTGCAAGGGGCACCACTTTTGTCGTTAGAGGAATGGTTTCCGGCGAAAAACTCCTAGGGGTTTCAATTCGAAACATTGAAAGTGTGTTCATGTTCATTCATAGGGTCTGTAGATGTGCATAAAGGTTTTGGATTTTTTATTCGGCCCCCAAGGGGCGCAAGGGGCACCATTTTTGTCGCTAGAGGAATGGTTTCCAGAGAAAAACTCCTAGGGGTTTCAATTCGAAACACTGAAAGTGTGTTCATGTTAATCAATAGGGCCTGTAGATGTGCATAAAGGTTTTGTATTTTTGATTCAGCTTCGGAGGGCGCAAGGGTCACCGTTTTTGTCGTTAGTGGAATGGTTTCCGGAAAAAACTCCCAGGGTTTCAATTGGAAACACTGGAAGTGTGTTCATGTTGATCAATTGGGTCTGTAGATGTGCATAAAAGTTTTGGATTTTTGATTCGGCTTCGAGGGGTGCAAGAGGCACCATTTTTGTCGTTAGAAGAATGGTTTCCGGCGAAAAACTCCTAGGGGTTTCAATTCGAAACATTGAAAGTGTGCTCATGTTCATTCATAGGGTCTGTAGATGTGCATAAAGGTTTTGGATTTTTGATTCGGCCCTTGGGGGCGCAAGGGCCACCACTTTTGTCGTTAGAGGAATGGTTTCCAGTGAAAAACTCCTAGGGGTTTCAATTCGAAACACTTAAAGTGTGTTCATGTTCATTCATGGGGTCTGTAGATGTGCATAAAGGCTTTGGATTTTTTATTCGGCTTCGAGGGGCACAGGGGGCACCATTTTTGTTGTTAGAGGAATGGTTTCCGGCGAAAAACTCCTAGGGGTTTCAATTCGAAACATTGAAAGTGTGCGCATGTTCATTCATAGGGTCCGTAGATGTGCATAAAGGTTTTGGATTTTTGATTCGGCCCTTGGGGGCGCAAGGGACACCACTTTTGTCGCTAGAGGAATGGTTTCCAGTGAAAAACTCCTAGGGGTTTCAATTCGAAACACTTAAAATGTGTTCATGTTAATCAATAGGGTCTGTAGATGTGCATAAAGGTTTTGGATTTTTGATTTGGGCCCGAGGGGTGCAAGGGGCACCATTTTTGTAGTTATAGGAATGGTTTCCGGAGAAAAACTCCTAGGGGTTCCAATTCGAAACACTAAAAGTATGTTCATGTTAATCAATAGCGTCTGTAGATGTGCATAAAGGTTCTGGATTTTTTATTCGGCCCCGACAATAATCACAAATGCGGATGCGGGGATATACTATAGTGTGTTCTGCACACAAATGACACCCCTCTAGTTTTTATTATTTAGCGTGCGCATAATGGAACGATTACTGACCTAAATGGATGCAAAATTCAACCGCCATGACAATTCAGATGAGTTGCGAAGTAAAACATGAAAACTCCAGCCATATTGGGTCACATCATATGTTCTCCTTTGAGTGCAACAGGGCGCCATATGCCATAATAACATAAGATTTATTTACTGAATTTTCATCACATTAACATTGAAAAAGTTGTTCAAATTCTTGATTACATACATTTATGCATTTTCTTTTTAAGTTCATTTCAAAATATGATCATTTTCCCCTCCACCCATTCCCATAGCAACCATTTGAAGAAAAAATAAATAAATAGGTTTTATTTACTCTCTCACCCAACCATAAAACAGTCCAAACACCAAACAGTGGTTGTAAAGGTCGTATGAATGTCTAGAGGACTTTGACAAGATGACATGGGGGTGGGAATATATCCAGGCCTGATTATGCCCCCACCACCCATGTCAAAATATAATATAGAAAACTTGGCAGAAAAAAATTCTTCCAATTGTATACTGTTAAATAAGTAGTGAATCAGAAATAGGCAGTCATAGAACCTTGCAGCAATGTTTGAGACAAAAATGGAAGAGAGTGGAGTGAAGATGGCCAGGCCTGATTACCTATTCAAAAAACCATAGCAACCATTTGAAAAAAATAAATAGGTTTTATTTACACTCTCACCCAACCATAACAAAGTCCAAAAAATGTTGTAAAGGCCGTATGAATGTTTACAGGACTTTGACAAGGTGACATGGGGGTGGGGGAAGATGTCCAGGCCTGGTCTCCCCCCCCCCCACACCCCTCCTGCCCACATTGTCAAAATATATCACAGTCATGAAAAAATGAAAATATATATTTATTTTAATGAGATACTATTAAATCTTATCTACTGAATTAGAATTAGCCAATCTTACAATCTTTGAAACAGTTTTTTTTTAAGATTTTGCCAGGTTGAAGGGGGAAGATGTCCATACCTGGATATCTTCCCCCTCACCTTGTCAAAATATTTATCAACCATGAAAACAAATTTTGGAATGCTGTACTGACATTTGTACACTAAGGAATTAGAACCTTTGTAACTTTTTTGAGATTTTAACACGGTGAGGAGGAAGATGAATTGTTTCTGAAATTCATTCAAAATATTTCTCTCCCTAACTTATTCCACATTTTGTTATGTGTTCCTGAGTAATTTTATACAAGCATTTAGCTGTTTAATATCAAATGTAATCAACTATCGTGAAATAATAGTAAAAGAAACAAAATTAGATGAATACATTTAAAAATGTAGGTGGGGGACGATATCCAGGGTGAGGAAGATATTCTGCTACGCCGGCTTTACCAGAAGTTCATGCTATCCAAGCCAAACATACAGTTAAAACTAGAAGTCCTGTCACGAACTGTATGCTTATCTAGGCTTAATTGCGCGTAGGAATTGCGCGCAATTGCCATATCGAATGGCATCCAAAACACGGCAGGTTCTCATGGTTACTCATAGCAAACACAGGCAATGTTTCTGCCAATGGACCTCCGGGTTACCCGGAGGTCCATTGGCTGAAACATTGCTTGTGCACAGGCCATATGTACAGAATTTGATAGCCTTACTGTGGCCATAACGCGTAGATTAACGCACAGATCGACGTGCTATTTGTGCTCATTTCGGGACAGGACTTCTAGTTTTAACTGTAATAAAGTAAAATAATTAGATGTACAGAAAGCAACTTAAAGAGTTGTATATTGATCCCTGACCTGGGTAACTTTTCCTCCGAACTTTGTTGATCGATTCGTCCAGCAATATTTTTTTTTTCTAATGAGTCGGCGCACTCAATTCTAACTTTCTTGTTGTAAATTGACAATTAAAATGTTCTAAAAATTAATATTAATGAAAATATGGGAATATTCTCATTTGTAGTATTATAATTATTAAATTTCATCTGTGAGTTGAACAATTAGTTGATTAAATTATCTTGGCAATGTTGGAGTATTTTTTATGTATGAGTGATTTGGCTAGTACAAACTTGAAAGAACGATCAGTTGATGTTTGTTATTAATTTGAAACGTGCGAAATTGCAGTCGAATTGGTTTGAATACTGCGCAGTAAAATGTCACGTAGCATATAATAAAAAGAAAATCTAAGCTTTTTAGTGTGGTCTTGAAAATATTATTTTCCACCATCGCAAGCCCTCGTGAAAAATAAAATTTTCAGGTCCACACTCATGAGATAATTCCCGATATTCACTAAACTAGCGCACAGTACGTGGAGAGTGTATTATCACCAAATCACCCACAGAGTGGATATTCCACCCACGCAATAATTGCAAATTTGTTGCAAAGCATCACAAGCACAGGCAAAGTTTCAGCCAATGGACCTCCGGGTTAAACCCGGAGGTCCATTGGCTGAAACATTGCTTGTGTTTTTTGTGTCCATATGTATAAAATTTGAATGTTATAGTTTGGGTGATAACTCCACTCCGCTGGTGATTTAGTTACAATCCACTCTCCACATACTGTAGATATTCGCTATCTATTCAGAAAGAGAGCCGAACGCGTCCGTACCTTACATGTCAAGGGTATATACGACAAAAAAACAGCGTTAGATCAGAACAGCAATAGGTTAACACATTGAAGCGGGTTTTAAAACAGCTGACATTTCAGTGACATCACTTTTGAAATTATTGATTTCGGTGACGTCATTTGGCGTGTGGTGGGAGACATATCATGTGGAAAGCTGTGCCAATTGGAGCGATGTGGGGCGCCCTGCTTGATTACAAAATGCAGACGATATGAACTAGTTCGGCGATCATTAAATGAGGATGGTCACGTTGGCTGGGTAAGACAGATCTGTGACACCCAGATGTTTTAGTCGGAGCACGCGTATCTCAATAGCCAGGTGGTGGGCGAATAATTATACCAAATACACCAAACATCGATGGACGTTACAATACCAGTGCAGATCACAAGGGTCACCAAGAGGGAAATTGAGAGCATTTTAGAAATATTGGGGAAATTCGATTTTTATACGATCCAGTGCTTTCCTGAATCTCATTGATGAATTTTAGCGCTCAAAAGTGTGCGGCCGACCATGAGTGCAATAATGGCATTATCATGCAATGCGGATTGAGAATATTAGATTTATGACCGATGACCCCTATTCAGGCAGATTGGCATAATAATAATAATAATAATAATAATAATAATAATAATAATAATAATAATAATAATAATAATAATACTTTATTGCACAACCAAATGTGATACAACATGGCATGGCTTGAAAAACTAGTATAAAGTAAAACCACATATTGAAATAATAAAAGAATGGAAAACGTCTGAGCTTGTAAGTAGTGAACTGAACCCACGAGATAGAGAAAGCACACGTACACTCATACACCCTATCACACCCATACACCAGACGACCCTTACACACGCCGAAACCCTCACACACACACCCTTTCGCTCACCCCCACACACACCATCGCTTCCCAGTATACACCCACATATACACCGTGGTTCGCCTGAGACGTGGTCTGTCGCCAAGCCCTTTTTTGTCGTCACAAGTCTAGTATATACTCGCACTGTCACAAGGCGTTCTAGCGGTTGACACTGGAGTATGTTTTCGGTTACACGCCATTGTAGTAATGCCGTTTAGAAGAGGTTATAGAAGAGAAGCCTAATTACCACCGGGTAGAAAACTATTGGGTTCTGTTCATAAACATACGGTGTATCGTTTTTCCAGTAGCTAACAATATTTGTTGATCTGGACAATTGAACAGGAATTTTGCTTTTCTTTCAGCTGAAGATGTTTTAAGCTGGGATATTTTTTGCTGATGATGTCTGTAACATCTTTACGTTGCTCGGAGTAATGCGAGCAAATAAAGAGTACATGCAATTCATCTTCAACCAACTCCGACCTGCACTGTTTGCAGAAACGCTGGTCGCGTGGTATTGGAAGAGGTTTGTGGTAACGCCCACGTTCTATTTCTAGATCGTGGGCACTGATCAATGTGAAGTTTGGTGACGGCATTCCTTTCGTCTTGTGGCAGTGCATCAATGTAGTTCTCCCTGACATAGTTCTCTTTAATAAGATAAAATAACTGTAATTCAAGTGTGTTGGCATATATCCCCCATATATCCCCCTACCGTCGATTAAAAATTATGAAACCTTCCGTAAGTGGGATGTATGTGAATGCGTCCCATAAGACATTACTCAGTTCGGATGTGAATACAAACCTGTGTGAATTTGTGTGTGTGAATAGGGAGCGTGGTGGCTCAGTAGTTATAGCATTGGACTTCAAAACCGAAAGGTTCGCAGTTGATCTTGACCAGCGGGAACTGCTTTGGGTTCTTGGACAAGCCGCTTAATCCCGATTGCCCACGTTGGGACACGGTGGCCTGTGTTCTTATGCGTACTGCACGACGATGGTGCACGGGGTTCAACCAATGCCAATCCTGCTTGCGTAGAGTTAATATGTTGGAGAGTCCTCCATCCGTAAAACTCCCCTATTCAGTATTACACTGGCTGTTGGAAGTGTCGTGAAACTTCAAGAAACATCCACGCGTTATGTGTTTAGGTGGGTGTGGGTGGTGTTGAGGTGTGAATTGTAACTAAGAAAATCAAAGAATGGAGTTCGCACACAGACAATTTATATCCAGTCTGGTGATAAAACACGAAAGGCACAAGTAAGATTTCAGATAACGGACCGCCGGGTTTTACCCGGCGGTCCGTTAGCTGAAATTTTGCTTGTACTGTCTTTACTTTTGTCAGATTAGCAGTTTTTGTTTGAGAGAAAAATCAACTTCGCTGGTGGTTCTGTGATAATCCTCGATATCAAGGTGATAGCTAAAAGTTACGATTTTGTGGTATAAAAGTGTAAATATTTTCGATAATATTTCTGCCTGGGTTAAATGGGAAGCAAGAAAGATATGTGACGGACCTTAACTTTTATCATAAAAGACTGGAGTGATTCCCCTTTATTCAGTGTTTACGTACGCAATCAACGGGGCGAGATGCTCTCGATTCGTTTCAGTTTATGTTACAGTAAATTAATGAAAAGAGACCTTATAATCTAATCGGTTTCATAAATAATTACCCATGTTTACATAACTAATCTTTTTGTACGTAATAACGGTACTTTTGTGTGTATTTTACTTCATTTAAATGTATTTGTCTCAGTTGATTTCAAGTGAAAAAAGACATTGTGATGAACAATTGCTCATGGCAACGAGACGCTTTCCTTGACAGTGGACATAAGAATCGCCGAGAATAGACATATGCGCGTGCCCGGCGACGCAAAAATAAAATCAACGAGGCATTGACCAATCACTGTAAGGTATTGCGGTTGGTATCGGGACATAGTATGTTGTTTACTATATGGGCCTTAAAGGTAGCTAGTAATGTCTTACATCCACAGCTGATAATATTCCACAGGCGAGTTGACCGCGCTGTGATCCAGGCTCCATCTTCGAGTAATCGAATTTGGCGTCTGTCGAGTAGGAAAGAGGCCGTAGGGAGGCTGCAAGATCCCCGAAAGTCTCGAGTAAGTAAGGCAAATTTAGTTCAGTATGATCGGAGAGGACCGGAGACGGGTGAATATGACTTCCAGGAGGTCATGTTCAGCTGCCTCAGGGGTTTTCTTTCCCCTCTGGTTTCTCTTTTTCTGACTAGAGAGATGGGGAGCGAAGTTATACTCAAACATTCCCCCAACGCCCTGTCCACAGTCGCATATCGCATATCGTTCATTATTGTTCATACAACTAACATATAGTCCGTTTCAAATGTTTTCTTTAAGGTCTGTATTCTCTTTTTATATTCTTTTTTCTTTTCTCAATCCCAGGGAGATAGCAGGTGGACAGCCAATCTGGCTATACTATCTCCCAGCAGTATGCCTCAGGGACCGATCAGGACTATTTAAAATACGCTCTAGCCTCGGAGCCTATTTTTTCAATTCATGCGCCAGATTTCAATTTACGGAGTCACACTGCTGTTTGTAACACACACTGCAAGTATGTAATAGCTCTCATCATTTTCATTTAGTACACTATAGCAAACATTAATCTTCACTGTGGTTTCTGATCAAGTCTTGGCTGCCTATTTAGGCAGCCAAGACTTGATCAGAAACCACAGTGAAGATTAATGCTTGGTAATTAAGACTTGAAGTATTAACTTAAGCACTTTACAACAATGATAAATGATAATCATATATATAATACATGTAAGAGTGTCTCTCTCGATTATCCATCGAAAGAATATCAAAATATGATCTGAGAAGTTACGCGCCAACTGAGAAGCCTATTTCGGAGATTTAAGAGCCAGGTCCTGATGTTTCAGAACCAAATACGCACTGGCGCATGCCCAGGTCGGTCCCTGTATGTGTTATATGTTTCTGTTTATATGTAATTTATGGTAATGTACTTTTGTTTTTGTTATACAGAAACTTACATTCTGCTGAATGAAATATGTATCTAGTATTACATCAGAATTGTGTTAGCTACAACTACCCTATATGTTGTCAGAGGTGTCCTGCTTCAGCACAAACATAGAGCATATTTGGAACGTCTTGAAGATATGTTTCTCTCATTTTATTAACAACTTCCGCAATTCTCGTGGTTTTGACTTCAATTTCCATCCTTTCTTTCTAACGACCATGATTGTGTTGTCTACTCGCAGACTACTGTGCATACATTTATGTATACCATTTGAAACAGTTGAATTAATGTAATCCTTTCAGCTCAGAAGCAGATTAGGAAGACCGCTGAAACGCTAAACTGGTAGAGTCCTGGAAGCCCATATTTGGGCTTTATTCTAAAGTACCGATACCACAACCTAAAGGCAAATTCTGTGCTTTTTCTGCATATCACCTTTGAAGTGCAATTGTTTAGTCTGTTAGGATTTGCCTTTTTACAATTTATGGGAGAGTGCTTATAGGCACTCTCCCATAAATTGTAACAAGGCAAAGATATGTGCATAAATTTTGATGACCAAAAATAATTTAGCACTCTACCAGTTAAGGCGATTCAAGTTTCATCCAGTGATATTATTCACTTTCCAGTGTAAAAAGGTTATGAACTCCTAAATAAGTGAGCACGTGACTTGGAGTATTTGACACCCAAAGTTGTGAGTAGGATTAAATAGGGCTGATTGGCTGATTTGTTCAATATACGTTGGCTAAGAAACCATTAATTAATTTTTTTTTTGTCCACTTTAGGAAGGATTAAAAAGTTTTTTAATTTTGTGCCGGAATGTGTGAGAATCTTTCAAAAACATGAGGCATGAAAAAGTGTCACGGTTATTCAGTGCAAGACCATACGGTAGTAGTGAAAATTCAAAATTTAAACTGAAAGTTGATGTGGCAACATATATTATTTTCCACTTTATTTTTTCAAGAGATGATGTACTTTGTGAATGCACATGTAATTTTTTTCAAAACAACTTGGTGTGTTATACAGAGAGTGAAAGGTTAGCACTGTAGTCAATTGGATTTTTGTTAGGCGTCCATAACCAAAAGATGTCCTTCTTCCGCTTCTGTAATACGATGGTTACGTTTCACTTTTTCGACGCGTTCTGCATTCTGAAGTTCCCGAGACAAGGAAAACATTCGAGAATACCACATGTCGCACATGCCCTCTATGACACTTCTGAATGCGGTTTTCTTTTTCGGTTCACATTCCCATATTTCCAGAGAGGCGTATATTGTATCAACTGCCTTCCAAGCTCACAATGAACATAGTTTACAGTTAATTACTGCATGCCTGTAATATAATGAGCTGTCAAATTATGATCTTTCAGAGACATTCTTCGCGAAAGTGCAAATCCCTTTTAAGCACGAGTTACTAAGACGGGTAACGTATCGGGTCAGCACACCATTAACGCAATTCGATTTCTCGGCTTCCAGGCTACTATAGGTCTAGACAGTGGATTGTAAAGACTGATCGTTAGGTGTTCCGCCCAAGGCAAGTACGGCGGTAAAAAGTAAGAAGTGTGTGTGTTTGTTTGTTGGGTGGGTGGGTGGGTGCCGTGGGTGGGTGACTGGGGTTGTTTGATCGAATCAACATGATTGTGTAAGTGTTGAACATACGGGCCAAATAACATGCGACTGTGTTTTGTGAACGATATGTGCGGCACAATTCCCTATTGAAACCACGCTGCAAAACAAACCTGGCGAGGGTAAAATAAGTGAAAGTATGGAGGTAATCCGAGGTATAAGCCTATGTAACCTCTAAGATTCTAATAGAAATAATGTGCGTGTCTGTGTGGGGAGGGGGACCGAACAAGCCATCAGTCACTTAGGCTCCGGCAAGAAGGTGGCTAAGTTCACTCTCACCCTACCCAGCCCTCCAATTTCGTCACACCTGCGACACCTTCAGTTCGGGAAGCAAATATTTTTGAACCAAGAAAAAAATGTCAGCTAACACAGTGAACAAAAGATCGGTCAGGTGTATCTGTATCAATTAAATTATGTGTAATGTAAGTGTATGAAAGTAGAATCCCTGTAGCAACCTCTGTTATTGCTAACCCTTTACTCAACGTAACGACCAAAGCCGGCCAGCGCTATTCACAAAAATCACCATTCAATTTTCATTATTTTTTCATCTTTTGTCTCAAAAACATAACTTATGACCCCTCATTGAAGGTTCTCGTTGAGCTCGTTCAATGAGGGGTCATAAGCTATGTTTTTTAACGCAAAAATGAGTGTCGTCTGCCTTTCGTGTTAGATAAAGGGTTAAAGTGCTTGTGGTTTTCTGTTTCTCTGGGGCGTGACCAGGTCAAAGATAAAGTGTGTGTGTGTGGGGGGGGGGGGGGGGGGGGGCAAACATTTGTCTGAAAATACCCCTCATCCCACTTCATTTCACCTCGTGTTGGGTGAAGATTGTGTATGGCCCATAGACAAAAGTCCGGGGTCTTTCCCTTGAAAAAAAAACAACTTCTATTGCCATTTGCAGCACTCCTGGTGCTTTTTGAAGGCTTAAGAGCGCAGGAAGTGGATAAATAACGGTAGCAAAATGCCCCTAGAAAAATTAGAATGAGAGCCAATGATAATGATTACAAGCGTGAATGTATATAAGGCTGACATTTTGGAGGGAGCGTGCGACCCCCCCCCCCCCCCCCCGGCGCCCCTGTGACTACGCCTTTGGCAAACATAATCATAAAGGATTTGCCAACACACTTGACATTATAATCCTACTGCGGTCGCGAGTAAAGGAATCTGAAAATGTCATTGAACCCCACCAAAACAATAAACATCAGAGCAGGGGATAATATTCCATCCCTTGACTTACACGGCTTCAATACTCAAGATGTCGACTCGTAATGTGTTGTTACTAAGGTGTCGAGTTGTGAATAACGCACTGAATGTAACTCCATGGGTGAACGGTCACAAAATGCGATAACACACAATATTCGCCAGCTCAAACGTTTTTTGTTAAGTCAACATCTCTGGATCGAATTTTGAAACGCCAGGAGTCAGATGTTTTCATACAATATCAGCAGGATGTCCATTTGAGAATCGGGAGATACTAAGTGGTTAAAGCGGTAGAAAAATGTCAGGTTAAATGGGAGGAAAATTTTGATGTGAAAATTACATTATCAATGTTTGTAATCTGAGATGCGAAAATACAGCTGAAAAACGGTTATTTTATCTGACAACATGACCCCCTCCAGAGATAATGACTGGATTCAATGGTGTTCATTTCATATTCTATGTTCATACGTGTTGGTGTTTATCCTTGTTGATATGTGGTCGATACGACACCGGAAGAAAGGTAAATATTGGTACACGTGATCTAGGTAATAATCCAATAGAATTATTGGAAATCAATTATATTCAATCGAGTGGTTTGGAATCGAATAACGACTTGTTTGATGGAATTTTTGTTCGGAAGTGCACAGTCGAACGTGCACACCTGGTACAAGCATTCAACGAAATGCACATACACGAATTATCGAACACCTTAACACACGCGCGCGTGCGCCCAAGAACCAGCCCAAATGCTAATTAAAACATCCAGAACGTGAAGCGAGTGTCGCGGGATTGCGGGGTTGAGTGATGGAGGAAAATTTATGTTCTTATCAGTGTTCAATCGACAACCAATGGCTGTCGTCTGAACCCCAGTTCGAACGTAAACCTTGCCACCTTATCAATGCCCTATCTGCTTGGGACTCTTAGGATTCCTGAAGGTGCCTGTGGCTTACAACGCCAAAAGGTGATCAACGATAATTCACTGAAAAGATTTTTCATTTACATGTACGAAAAAATATAATATGAAACAAATTACTCACAAAATTATCCATAAGAAAACACTAATTACGCGAATAAAAGTTTATTCTTTAGGGCCTTCGACGTCTCCCACAGTTAGCTGTGTCCGCTGGATCAACCTCACTTCATCTTCATCTTCTCATGTTGTGATAAATGCAAAGTGTCTATTCACTTCTCGTTGCTTCCTCCTCGCAGGGTTAACTTCACCGTCAGTCGGGCTTAACACATATAATGTTCTGCTTGTGTGACTCTATCAGCGTTTTCACAGTTCAGTCACGATTCAATCGGCGTCTACTACAGTTCACTATCACTTTGCGCCTTGCCTGGCTCTCACGGGGTTAAGTTATTCTTCGCCTTCAGATGTATACTTAACAAAGCTTACATAAAAATATTCTGCAAAGTGTTCTCAACATCACCAATTCTCGCACCGCCTAAAACTATTTTAACTCGCGAGCTATTCAAGCGCTTACTCAAGCTCTTAATACGGTTTCTAGACCTCATCGTCACCGCTTTTACTTCTTTGGCTACTGTGCCACTACGGCTCGCACCCGTTAACAAACTGCAATCGGTTCCTTACAACCCTCACATGGTTACGACAATACGCGGACTTTCAATCTCGGTGCCTATGACCCTCAACGGCCAAGGTTAAATTCGGACCTTCTCTGAGTGCGCTCAGGCCAACTGCCTCTCAAAATTCTTCTTCCAAAACAGGTAATGCCCTTTACCTAAATGCATATAGTTCCCTGAGCTCGTACTTCCAGTTCCTGAGCCTATTCTCATATATGGCCACCGACTTGGCCCGCGACTGCTCCTATTCTAATTATGAACTCTGTGGCTCCCCTACAACGTGCCTTTACTTTCGCACCGATGCGGCACCTTCTCTAACCGTTTGCATGGGACCTCCCCATCTACTCGCAGCGACCCACAGCCTTACACACCTTCCAACTGGAATAGGCTGGAATGAATTTTTCGAGAAATCCCCCGATTTTTATTTAGATAGTCAGAACATTTATTCTCAGTTAATCGCTTCTCTTGAACTTGGCTGTTTAGATCTATCTTAATTTAACACTCGCTTTAAAGTTCCTTTGAAAGACTCGCATTTTGGTATCTTTTGACATTTCGGAGACAGGATAGATGCGTAATATGGGTGTGTGTCCAGACCATATGTGACATGGTCTCTCAAATTTATATTCAACCGAGGCGTCAGCCGAGGTTGAATATATGTTTCATGCAAGGAACGTGAGACCATGTCCCCTGTCAACAAACATAATAACTTATAATATGTACAGAGTTACAAAACGAAACAGGGGAGGAAAATCGGGAAGTCGAAGCAAAGTCAGAAAACCCCTTTCCCAAATTCTCATATGAATCCTGGGTCACTTCTCTCCATTAGTGTATACACGACCTATACATGAAACGGCAGTATTCTCAAGAACCGCTGCCCATTTGAACTCACGGAGAACAATTTGTGTGGATGTTTCCTTATTTGTCTTGTTTTTGATTTCTTTTTTCATGCCGGACTTATATCGCAATGAAAATCGATTTTCGATAAAGATATCTCCCCTGAAAGTACTAAACGAGCGAATAAGGTCCAGTTAAGAAGCAAGCAATTGTTGAGAAACAGTATATGACGTCAATAGAAAAATAAAGTCAAATTTCCTTTTGTTACTTTTAATAAATGAAAACAACAGACAGCTCTCTGAGGTGTCTGTAGTTTTCGTTTATTAAAAATAACCAAAGGAAACTTGACTTTTTATGACAAGCTAATTAGAAGCAAGGGGAGCGGTGGCGTTGCAGTAACCGGTTCTCGTCGGATCACCGAAGTGATGCAACGTCAAGCCCGGTTAGTCCTTGGATGGGTGACCGTCTGAGCGATCGATTCGGACTCTCGCTTTGTGTCCTTGGACAAGGCACTCTTCACCCCGATTGTCCACATGGGGGCACGATGACGCCGTGCACTAAGGCTTACTGCACGCCGATGGTGCGCATGTCTTCAACCAATCTAACCCTGCCTGTGCTGCAGTGCGGAGTAACGATGTTGGGGAGCTGGCAGTTGCTCGTCGTTGCTCGGTGGTTCTGTCCGGGTACTCCGGCTTCCTCCACCCGTAAAACTGTCACCGACACGATATGACATTGGCTGTTAAAGTGTCGTTAAACCCTAATAAATAAATAAATAAATAAATAAATAAATAAATAAATAAATAAATAAATAAATAAATAAATTAGAAGCAACTAGTTAACAGATAATTCAACATTAAGAAAACTTCTCAGATTCAAATTTTCACATTTTGGCTTTTTGTTTAGCGGATGTATTTTAGAGTAATTTGTAAGTTTTTATTCTTCCCAGGAAAAAATTAACAAATCTCACTTCCTAGACTTTTATATTATTGGAAAGTACAGTGTCTATATTATATATCACGATGTGCACACTGTTGATATAATTAACAGAGAAAAAGTTACAGGAGATCAAATGATGGTAAGAACGCCGTTTTCTCAGTTTAAATGGGCGTCTACAGACAATAATAGCCAAACATTCGAACTGATTGGGAAAAATTTCCACCTTGTAACACTCTACGGGAGTGGTACAAGACGTATCGATGATACAAATTCGTTAGAATTTCCAAACTTCAATTTTTGTATGAAATTCCCATACCCTTAGTGTTAAATTTTCTGACAGCTTTAGGAAATTAAGTGAAGCTAACCCTACTATACATCTCTTCCAATGACGAGAATTGTCAGCCATGTATACTTCAGTATTTTAAATTAACCATTGCACAAGAAGCGTTCTCTTCACTCATTGAAGCCCAGTACGGCTTAGGTGCACATTAAGAAAAGTAAAAAGGCACCGAACCTTATTCACTGAGGACGACGGACAGCTCGACTCTGGGGATGCAAAAGAAAATAGGAGATATTTCGAATTCACGGCCCGCATTATAGTTGTACTTCTGCTGAATTTTATATCAATGACGTTTGTGTCAAATGGGACACTAAACTTGATCAAGCTGTATACCAATCGATTCCATAACGGCATAAACTTGTTGTTTTCCTTACAGTACGTCCGCCGTGGACTAGTCTCTTTCCACGGGTAGGCAATATTTCCACGGACGCAGTAATACTGGATTCCAAACACTAACAAAAGGAGTAATCTTTAAAACTTTAATTAATGAAGCACCGGGTACAACCCGGTGCTTCATTAATTAAAATTTCGCTGCTGCTGATTTTTATTACCTGCAAAAGCATGCGTGGAAATCACTGACCAGTCCATGGCGACTATACTGCAGTACATTGGCCGTACACGGATAAAGCTGTGCGTCAGAAGCACAAGCATGGCGAAGCTTACAATAAAGATAATGATTCATGTTACCATGGCGCACAAAAACTTAGACGGTGGCGCGCAGTTTTATTGAACTCTTTGTAGATATAATTGTTCAACCCAAAAAGTGAAACAAAAAGGTTTTTCGTAGCTCTTCAACAGTCGCTGCCAATACATGGCCGTCAGAAGGTCATTTTAAATGACCTTCTGGCGGCCACGTGTTAACAGTAACTGTTGCATAGCGACGAAAAAGAAGCTATTTGTTTCACTTTCAAACGAGCAGATTGCATCCAAACAAATGAATCGATAAGGTTGCCATTCCACTCAACACGTTACAGTGTTTTCCAAGAAAGCTCATCCTTAAACTGTAGACCATGTACCCGTTTACCCCTTCCTGACGTAACATCAATAAAGGGCCAGATTATTGAATACCATTCAAAGTTTATATATTCAATGTTTCGCGTAAAAAACAAAGCCTGCGGCCCTCATTGAAACAACCTCTTTGAGCTTGCTCCAGTGAGTTGCCATAAACCATATTTTGGGGGCAAAAAATGAAATTGCTTAGTTTAAAGGTTTTTATTTATTCATCTATTTTATAACTTTTGGCCCGGTAAGTGTTGTCTACTGTTCGTGTTAGGCAAGAGCTAAAACCGCTTTGCTTTGGCAACACCCACAGCTGTACCATTTATATGTACCGAACCGTCACCATAAACACTCCAGCAAGTCGATATTTTGACGAACAATCATTATTATTAATTCTAGAAGTCTTTATATTTCTTATTTTCTGCAGTCAAGCATTTGACTTGAAGCGACCTTCTTTGAAATCTACTAAATTGTTCAAAGAAAAATCTGATGAATGGACGAGACAATTGAAACTGAAGTAATAATTAGTAAACATATAGTTCCCGCAGTGTGGTTTAAAATCTGCTCGGTAGGACACTGTCTAAATATGATTGATGACTTTGGAAGCAATATGGTATCGTCTCCACTTCGCATACAAATTTGTGGGATAAGATTCCTTCCTCTCTGTACAATCAACACTGATACATCTTTTCCTATGATTTGTTGACCGCGTGTATTGTTCCTAGTTAGCCTCTGTCCTGCTTCAAGCCACATCCGTTGTTCAGGAATATAATTTTGTGATCCATGGCTGCTTTTTCTCATCAGCACATAGTAATTATCCGATGTTCACTTTACAAAGAGTACTCGACCACCGATAAACTACCGAACATATCCCATAGCCCACACGATCGTTGAAAGGAAACTTAACAGTATTTTAAAATTTGAGTGAGAGTCACCCGCCTTGAAAAGGGGAACGATGATGCAATCTCCGAAGCTGGGCAACATTCTAAAAAATCAGGCATTCTGGCTGATCCAGAGAGAAAAGAGGGAGATTCGATTAATTTTAGGAGTCTAATAAATATGTTGGTGTTTTTCTTTTTTGTTTGGAATTTCTACCGATTTATAAGCGCGTGGCTTAGCGGTTACTACATTGCATTTCAAACCGAAAGGAACACTGCGTTGTGTCCTTGGATAAGGCACTTAATCCCGATTGCGCACATGGGGGCACGGCGGCGCTATGTTCTAAGGCGAACTGCGCGTCGAATGTACACTTATCGTCGACCTATCGTCCCCTGAGTTCCAATGTGTTCTATGTGCCAGTAGGCACATAGAACACATTGGAACTCAGGGGACGCTATGCTAACCCATCTTGAGCGAAGTTAGTAGGCTGGAGAGTATGACAGTTGCACGCCGCTGCTCGGAGGTTTTCTCAAGGCCCTTTGGTTTCATCCACGCGTAAAACTGTCCGACACGGGGTGACCCTGGCTGTCTAAAGTGTCTTTAAACGCCCCAGAAATTAAGTAAAACAAATTAACACCAGATTACTAAAGGGTTACAGGCAGCTGCTGTCTGAAACTCACCTTTATGATCCCATGTTGAATAGGGAGTGTTTCTTGTAATAATGAGCGTTCGGGGTCTCTTCGTTTTTGAAAAGAAACACAAGTAATATCTCCGTTTGTAGACCACGGAGTACGCCCAGTAGTCCATGAGCTGAAAGATCACGAATACTTCCAGTGCTCTTTGGTCGAAACCGTAAATAGCTGTCTGGAGTAAATCTCACTCGTGTTTCATTAGTTATCATCGTTTTCCGTCCTGCTTATGGACGTCTTTCTATAACGATAGCCAGAAGAGAGTCGACGAATTCAGAATACACTGGGCTGCAAGGTCGATAAACTAAACCCCAATATAAAAATAATAGGGTTGAAAGCATTAACCCTTTACCCAACGTAACAGTAAAAACGGTCAGCGCTATTCACAAAAATCACCATTAGTTTTCTTTTTTTTTCATTTTTTGTCTCATAAACATTGCATATTGCCACTCGATGGAACGAGCTCGTTCAGCTTGTTTCAATGAGGCGTTATGAGCTATGTTTTTGGCGTCGAAAATGAAAAACAAAAAACAGTTATTCAAGAATTTTGTTTGAAAATATCGTCTGCAGGGGGTTAAGAAATTGTTGTAAAACGGACTGCAGTCTCGCATAACTGCTGAAAACAGCCCCATTAAGAGTAAGCCGTTACAACGCATTTGTCACGTTGTCTGATATTCAGTGAAAGAAAAAACTTTGTCTTGTTTCAGAGTGAACGGACAGCAGAGAAGTGATTTCCCTTGATGTGCAGTCGTCAACTGCTGTTCAATTTCTGTGAAAATAATTTCGCATCTCTTACCGTAAAATAAACCACCGCTCCTCTTTTTCAACATTTTGTTTTGTGTGTGTTTTATTGTCTTGGTCAATGTATGATTCACAGGCGGTTGAATTTTAGAATTTTAATAAATAACTGACTGCGAACAAAAAGGCACAAAAATGCAACACTCCATCAGTGATTATGCGCAGAGAATTCTGAGACAAGCGAAATACAATTTGACAAAAGAATAATTCTACACAAGTTTTGTCTTTTTTAATAACCAACACTCATATTCATGAAATAATTCATATCTACCCCATTTTATACCTCTTGCCATTTGAAATACGATATACTGGATGTGAAGGAAGACATTTCTTTCGAAAAAAAACACAGGAATGTTTGCTGCGCATGAATACCTGTAAATGTGAGCTATAATTTAATGTAATAAAACAATATACATTAGATCTACTGCCTCTTACAGTCAGTAAAACCAGATGAATGGGTATACATAGGCATGGGACAAGGGGGGAAACGCCCCCACCACCAAACGTTTTACCGGAGTATTTGTGGGATTGTCTGATTTTGTTTACGTCTGTAGCCTTCGTAGATATGCATACAATTGAGACTGATGAGGAAGAGAGTGCATCTTAAAAACATTCATTTTTTCAAACAGAATAATTCCATGTTAGGCGAGGATAACTCGTCACTTGATACGAGGTGACATAAACGTGAAATATCAGAAGTTTGCGTTGCCATTCCTCTAGGCATCGCCAATTTCTTCTCATTTCTCTGGTCTTTCCCCACCACAGTATAAACCATCTACTCCGCTTAGTAAAGAATCCACATTCAACGAAAACTTAACCCAGAGCACGTATCTTCATTTTGGAAAGATGGTGGATGAATACATATTTCGAGTACACGTATTCATCAGATAAAAAAATAAGACAGGGATCTTAGTTCGTTGTTTTCACCTTTACACTATATATTTTAACCTCTTTTCCGAATAGAAGTTATTTTTAGATATAATTCTAGCCATGCTTGTTTACGCAGATTTGACCCGTTCATCACAGTAACCTCTTTTGCAATTTGCCGCAAGATATGTCTAAACTTTAAAATATTCAGTAAAACTTTATGAGTATGTAAGGTAGACCACGAAATATTTTCGACCTTCAGCATATGATTGCAGATTGAACATCGTTGTTGCTCTATCTCAGAATTGTAATATGAACTCTTCCAATTCAGCAGAGGCGGCGGAACGATTGGCTGGATTTGGCGATGGATGGTCGTCGGTATGACGGGTCGACCATCGATCGGCCCGTGAAAGGAAAATTTTAAATTCCAGGATCCCAAAACCCCCATTTCCATGCATCTGAACAGATATTTTGAGATTTTTCAGGAGATGTATTTGAAAGATTTCACACTTTGAGAGCCGTTAAAAAGCGCCAGTAAAGCATACAGGTGAGGTCTATTTATCAGCTTTCGTCGTAACGACCAAAGCTGATAAACAGACCTCACCTGTATGCTTTACCAGACTTTAACAGCATTTATACTGTCTGTGGATTATCTTGTCTGGGGGTGGATTTGGTGCTTGTATGTCTGTAAGATTACGATCTATTTCAGTTGACCGATTTTTTAACAAACTGTATACATTTTAGCGTTTGCTGCCACTTACTGCAAACAATGATCCGAAATACATCGAAACTGAACCAGTAAGAGAGAAACATAGCTGGTGAAAATTTGGGGGAGGCTCTGGATCCGCCCTTTGTTTCACCAGTCATTGGTTGTGTTAAAATATATGCATACAAAAAAAAAACATGGCCCGGCAAAAACAAGTGGTGGGGCTGAACCCCCTCCCCAGCCCCCCCCCCCCTCCCGCCGGTTCCGCCGCCCCTGTTTAGGTTGTTGGACTTACATGGGTGTTACCATTGTATAAGGGGAGGAAGGCATACTGTCCCCCATGTTTGAATAAAGATCGATATTGGACGACCAATAATCACGTGGGTTTCGGTGAAAGTGCCGAATGGAAGTCGTGGTCAGCATAATTATATGAGCGATTGTTAACTCTTATCCTACTGGGTATTTTTAAGAATAATTTTCTGCAAATCTAGTCATGGCTGCTTTGAAGAAGCCATGACTAGATTTTATGAAACAAATTGTAAAAGATGAACTCCAGAAAACACTGAGCAACAATGCGATTCAATTAAATTGGATGCTATCTCATGCGCGTCAATCTTGTCTGGTGTTATTTGTCTATTTGCATTTTGTGAGCTTTATGTCATTGTTATGTACCAATGTATGGAACACACAACGATAAAGTTATTATTATTATTATTATTAACAGTAGACATTTTGTTACAATTCCTAATTTTTTTTTATTTTCTGGTGGCATGACATTTGCTATCCTTGTCAGGAATATCCGCCAACAGCATGCAAGGAGTTAAACCCTTTCCTGGCGTGTAACTGCCCACACCATTTGCTGAACACATGCACTGTGAGTTATTTAAAAACGCGGCTTATTTTGTTATATGAATTTTCTGCGAGCGGTGACAAGCACATGTGTTTTTATGAAAGTGTTGTTTGTTTATATTTCTTGGGTTTTATGGTCACTGACAACATTTAGAGCTACGTCGTAAAAGGTAATACAAAGGAAATGTGAACTTTAGCCAATAGTTAAGTCATATACTGACAATTACAGAGAGCCCTCACTCCTGCTGGATACTTGTCTTATCATACAAGCAAAGTGTAATGGCCCACTTCGGGAGATTCTCAGAGTGTATGGTCCACTTGTAAAAAAACGTATTGGGAAAATGCTGCTTTTCATGTGATGAGATGGTTTATAATTTCCACAAATGACTGTTCGGTGGAGCCTAAGACTGTTTATCAGAATTCTGTGTGACCCAATCTTGTTTTCCCAGTAACAAATGACTGTCCAGCCATCCTTTCATTGCTGTCATGTTGGGATTTGAACCCACTCCAAGCACACGTATGTAGTATTATATACATATCGTCATCACAACACAGGCACTCATGTAGTCACGTTTAGCCAAACGTTCTGTGTTGAAATTTCAGAAGTATATTTTTTTCATCGGGCGCCGATTATGGTATCCTACTGTAGTAAAAAATGCAGAATGTATGTGCAGTGGAATTTTGTTAATTGAATAGCTACTTTGCCAATGAAAAATTTTAAATTAACAGAAATATACAATTAACAGGACTTGAGCTATTTTGTCCGTCTCCTAGTGTTAATATGAGCATTTATTCTATTATGTATTACTTGATAGCTCTCTCCAAGAAGTTATAATAGATTAACCCTTTAATACTTGTGTACGTCTCATGATGCACGTAATCAAACAGCGCGATGCTACTGGTCGTTTGTTTTGTTATTATTTTTCGATGTTTTAATGTTTTAAACTCAATTCCTATTTTCTCGCGAATAGTGCTCAATGACAACCGTTGAGCCAAATGTTATCGCAGCTTAAATTACTAATATAATCCTGCTGTCAAGACTTCTTAATTGGTTGAGTGCTGGAAGCCACTATCAGGGCTTTCAAAAAATGAGGATACCAGAGCAAAAGCCACAAATTTCCTTGCTTATATTTCATATTCAGTCAAACACAATATAATATTTTGTTTATATAAATTTGTTTTATTACAAATTATTGGAGAGTGCCTGTGGGCACTCTCCAATAAGTTGTAATAGAACAAGTTTTGAGTAAAAAATTCAGACCACCAAAAATAATCTAGCCCTGAACTAGATAATCACTAATGTGAAAAATATCTTGTTATTTGTTCTTCTCTTGAAGAAACTGAATTCACAGTGATGTTTGAACGTCAGGATAATTAAAGTCTCAAAGGGTTAAATGCCTCAATTGTGAGTACTGAGGAAAAATATCTATAAATTTATATGGAGAATTCAGTAGTTTTCTGAGCTATTCTTCGATAGATTTTAAAATGTTTTATTCAATTAACGGTAATATACTCTAATCTATATGCAATTAACAGGTCAAATTGGGACATAAAGTATGCTTTTGTATTTGCAGGTTATATTTAATTAAGATGGTTATTCAGTTAAAAGTAATCCAATTAAGTGAACTCCACCTACTATAGAAAACGGGCATAACCCCACTTCCCTTAGATGCCCACATGGAAAGTCTGCCTCTGACATGCAAATGATGTGATCAAGATTTATATAAACAATTTTCTTCTCATTCTATTTGCAGTGGGAAAACAATGCACATTTAACAATTCGTTCCCTGTCCTTTAAACATGTTTGAGGGATCAAGATTTCCGACTTACAGATCAGACACATTAATAAGACACACAAACACAAATGGATAGGTTGTGAGAAAAAAACGCAGTTCGCTGACAAAAGAAGTAGATACACCTTCCATATATAACTCGGTGAATAAAGAAACGTGAAAACAAATTCTAAAATATTATTAATCTTGTCGCCCTCGGCACAAAATAGTGTTAATCTCCACGGATCGCTTTGTGATAAAACATGTATTGATTGACTATGGGCTATTTGATATTTTTGATGAATGACTTTCGACTGAACAACCCCATATTTCACATCGTATGTCATTTAGTACATGCCTATTATGTAATCAAAACATGTCACTTCCGCCCACTAACATACGCGTACCTCAGAGTTGTGCAATCTTTTTCGCTGCCAAGCCCATTACAGGGGAGGGACCAGGATATTTTACATGGAATGAGGTGGGTGCGTGGGTTTGTGTTACTAAAGCTGGAAAGCCACAAGTATTTGGGAAACGTGCATATGCAAGAACAGCACATTCAAAAATGCATATTTTTAGCGTAACAACTCCTTTGGTGGTCAACGAGCGTACTTCACATTCGAGATCAAACTGATAAGATTGGTCAGTAATAATTTAATCCCACAGCCCTGTAGGGCTGTGGGATTAAATTATTACTGGACTTCTCTAGAGTCTATACAAAGGCATGATTAATTTCTTCATTCTCGTGTTGACAGTTGTCATATGACAAAAGGTTTCAAGAATACAGCTTTAATAGGTTTAAAAAAAAGAATTTCCACAAGAGTATCGACCTAGTCGCCGTCCGCGTTTTGAGTGTAAAAACAAAAGAATACGTGTTATACGGATACGGACGCTATATATGACGTAGTTTTGATCTTTACGAGGCAACGCTTTTCCAAAATATCCCGATTCAAATCATTTCAGTCCTGCGTTAATGCGACAAACAGGATCTCGATTTCGTTGCTCCTGTCCGAAATTTGTGAGCTTCGCCCACTGAATTTGACTCGAAACCAGGTAAATTTCGGCTTGTAGTGTAAACACGGCCAATACATTTCAAAAAGAAACATGAATATGTTCATGATTATAAGACTCCGGACAATAGCTCTGTAGAAAAAAAACAATGGTACCATATGCAACGGCATCACTGTCGCAGTACACGGGAACTTCGGCGGGAAATTTGAAAAAAGATACCGAAAATTAGATATGACGTTTAGTGTATATTGGTGAATTTGATTTCTGTTTATGTTTTTTCAATTTTTCTGCGTGTTGGGACAATAATGCAAGTCCAAGCCCCACCACGTTTTATTTATTAAAAGTATTGATACAAGAGTGGGTGACCCCATGTGAATATCACAAGTAAGGCAGAGGTTAATGGCAACACTCTAACTAATCCAAAGTTGTGCAATGAGGGTTCCCTTAACTACCCGTGTATTATCTGAATCTAGTACGGAACAGTTCATGTCACCAGTCAATTTCTGTAAGGAATTCGAAAATGTTATGGCATGGAACAAGTCTAGCCCTTAAATAGTCTCTCGCCTATGTTTAGATTCAATCGTCTGGAATATTTCAGTTGGTCGGAAAAGCGAACCTATGGTTCGCTTTTCCGACCAACTGAAATTTTCCATCCGACTGAATCTAAAACATATCATAAACATTCATTTTCTTTGAATCAACGCAAAAATGTTTCTCGGTCGAGACTTGATTTAATAACTTTAACAATTGTATTAAATATGTCTATTTTCTAAATAATTATGAATGGGATATCTCCACAGCTTTTGTTGAAAGACTACGCTGCGTAGTTCCACCAGCTGTGTTTATATCTTATAATTTCAAGGAGAATTAAATACTTATTTGTTGGAAATTCTATAACTGGAGCTCGAAGGAAACCTATCCATCTTTGTGAGTAAAGGGACATGAGTTTAAGTCAAAGGTAGTCTGCACACAAATTCTGCGAAAAGTGGGTAAACAAACATCCCGTAACAGCGTCGGATTCTCTATAGAATTCAACTGGAGGTCTGAGTGATTGGGGACACTTATGAGACAACTGGAAGAAAAGTGATGAATTTGCAGTGTGAACACAAATTTTAGAAAAATAATCGAATGGCATAATGTTTTATGTTTCTCAATAACCACCCACCCCTATCTCACCTCACTTTTTAGTTACATTCACCTACAATTTGGACCACTAGAGGGATGCCGACTACTGATGGTGCTTTGTACTTGCTTACGAAATATGCCCTGATTATCTCCATGTTTTTCAAAACTCAAAACGAGTGATATGAATGATCAGGAAAAAATATATCATTTGGGAGAAATGTGTTTCCGATCTCGGGTTTCCGGAAAGCAATCAAACGGTAACTTCCAGAATAGGCAACAAACATCGAACGATTCAGGACACAAATAATGGGCGAAGCACAGGTAAACCACGTTAAGACGTCGCCATGGGAGGAGGTCGAGATTTGCAAGTTGCTTTCCTTTTGTGAAGAGTTTGGGCGTAGATATGGGGAGGTAGCAGAACCAAAACTTTTATCGGAATATTTTCAGGATTGTCGGAATACAGTTAAGAATGGGATCATGTCTGATACTTAAACCCTTTGAACCCCAGCGGCCGCTTTTCCGGCCCAGAAACATGATATCTCATACTTTTATTTAGTAGGATGGCTACTGAGTTAAAGTGTGGGGTAGACCAATCAATATTTTCAACGTGCAGCCCTAAGGCTGCACGTTGAAAATATTAATTGGTCTATCCTCAAGTAATAAATATGGACTCTTCCAGTTGCTTCCATTGAACTGACATGAAAGATACCACCAGTGTTCAAAGGGTTAAAATTTAACAGTTGCCGTTAAAATCGAGGAGATTACGTCTATATAAAATCTGTGTTACAGGAGGGCATTATCAATGGAAGGGTGGTCAGTTTTCTTTTGAGAAAGATAAGCGGCACAGCCAGCAGTCAGAGAATGCCGTCTGATGCTAGTGTACGTGTCTCTGCCTTGGAACCCCCCTCCCCCGAATTTGGGGGCAGTCCAAACTCCTGAGGTGTGAGTCACTTTCAATATTACAAAGGTATCCACGATTTTCCCTAAACATAATGGATTTACATTTATAAGCAACCCAGATATCTGAATCTTGTGTTTATAAAGGTACAATTCATTAACGGTTGAATTCAACCGTCAGTGAATTATACCTTTATTGACTGTTAGAAAAATTTATTGGAGAGACAGTTTCAAACAGCCTCGAATGATGATACCAATATTCAATATTTGGAAACTTTATTCAATAGACAGTTCCCATATTTCCGGAACTACACAACCTTAGAGTGCTATCGTTGTTACCTGGCTATTGACTCGCATCCGTTGCTTATGTGTTTATTGTCTCTCAAATCTCACGACCGGATTCTTTGAAAACCAAATTGAATGTCCGTACCACCCGGTCTCTAACCATAACCAAGATCGTAGAAAGCTGGTGACTTTTTCAGATAAAAGATCATCTTGCAAAGTATGGACTCTCGGAAGTTTTCTAGGCCGCATACAGACTAAATAGCAGCACGGAAATGGCTCTCTTCCAAGTACAGAACCACATACTTATGTCCATGGACAGACTCATATTTCCGGAACAGTTTTTCCAGACTTTGAGCGCTTTCTCAAATTTCGTTTTATTAGAATTAAGTGCTGCATTTGATACCACTGACCACTGACCATGATATTCTTCGTAATACTTTAGAAAGTGTGATTGCCATCTCCAGTACTACTCTCCAGTGGTTTTCATCCTACCTAACTGGTCGCACTCAAAGTGTTTGTATCAACGTTTCCTCCCCCTCTCCACCTACACGGAGATAATGCATCCCCGAGGATCCGTACTAGGGCCACTGCTCTATGATAGAGCTCTGTCAATCCTTTGGGTGACATCAACCACAGACGTGGTCTCCAGCACATTTCTACGCTAACGCCCCTTAGTTCTACATTCACTTTAAATCAGACTGGGGAACTGTACTGTAAACTGCTGGGAAGACAGATCAGTTTTCTACATACTCCAGTATACCGATAGCTATTGAGGGCAACGAACTCACACCAAATATCGTCGTTCGTAAGCTGGGGTATTTCTTAGATGAAAACTTGACTGCCGCCGATAAACATGTTACACAGGTTTGTAGAGCGGCCTATTTTCATCCGATGAATATTGGTAGGATCCGCGCAATTATTGATTTACAAACTATCGAACAGCTGGTCAAAACATTCGTAACGAGTCGTCTTGACTATTGCAAATCGTTACACTTTTACGACTGTAAAAAAAAAATCCCTCCTAGATAAGCCCCAGGACATTCAGAATTGTGCTGTTATTTTGGGATAAATACTGCAATGTAACTCCAATCCTCATGAACCTTCATTAGCTTCCTATTCAACAAATGATAAGGTACAAACTATCATGATTACGTGCAAATTTATTAATGAAATGGGGCGATCGTATCTCTCCGAGTTGATCTCGGCGCACACACCGACGAGAAATTACGCTCGTCAGACCCAAACAATCTTGTCATACAGACAGTAAAATTAACCTCAGTTTGTGATAGCTCCTTCCAAGTTGCTGCCCAGATCTCTGGAATTCGTTTCCAAAACACGAAAGCGGAACTAACCATCAAACAGTTCAAGTCCTACGAGAAACAGAAATTGCGATTGTCGAGGTGGGACATATTAATGACTATACTCACTTTTGAACACCGGACGGACGAAAATAGGTGAACTGACTATTTTTCTACCACATCTCTAATCGTTTTTCTTACACTGGAGGATCACAGTTTTGGTAATGTTATGCCAAAGAACTTTATGTTGATTTTAGGCTCAAACATTGTGTTTTTCTTTTTTGCGGAAAAATGAGTTACATTAACCCTTTACCTAACGAATCAACAGCATTCGCCCGCGTAATGTGCAGTTGAAAAAAAAAAATTTTTCAAAAAATTTCAACAATATCATATCATGTGGCCCCTCATTGGAACGAGCTCAGCGAGCGAGCTCGTTTCAACGCGGGATCGCATAATATGGTTTTGTTGAAATTTTTAAAAAATATGAAAAAACAAATATTAAAATAACAAATTTTGATATCATCTGCGTTGAGTAAAGGGTTGAAGTGTATATATATCAACACAGCCGTCTGACTTATAGGGTCACTTCGATATAAATGGCATCAAAGTCTCAAATTCAACCTCGGTGTCGCGGGTGAACTCGGTGTCGCGGGTGAACTACTGTCGTTCCTAAAATCATATCTTTCAGATAGGTCACAACGGGTAGTAATAGGATCCGATGCCTCAACATGGAGACCTATTAATGCTGGTGTTCCGCAGGGCTCGATACTCGGTCCCATATTGTTTTTAATCTATATCAACGACATTACTGAAAACTTATTCAGTAATATACGTCTATTTGCTGATGATACTTCCCTGTATTTAATAGTAGAGAATCCCGTGCAAGTCTCAACTTTAATCAACCAAGACTTGGCCACAATTGAACATTGGGCCAAGACATGGCTGGTAGAGTTTAATCCCCATAAAACAGAGAGTATGTTGATATCGCGCAAAAACACCCCTGTTGCCCACCCACCACTATTCTTTAGTAAAACGCCGATGTCTGAAGTAAAAAAACACAAACACTTAGGAGTCATACTAAACAGTTCTTGTACGTGGGACGATCACATTGACCACATCTGCTCCAAAGCTTGGGTTCGTTTAGACTTATTAAGAAAGCAGAAATTTAACCTCGATCGGGATGTCCTAGAAAAAAATTACTTTGCCTTCATCAGGCCATTACTCGAATATGCGGATGTTGCCTGGGACAACTGTTCTGCAACCGAAGCTGAAAGATTAGAGAAAATACAGATTGCAGCTGCGAGAATCATAACAGGGGCAACAGTTAGTTGCAGTAAGCGTCTACTTAATACTGAAACACGCTGGGACTCTTTACAAGAAAGACGTCGTAAACACAAATTGTTACAATATTTTAAAATGTACCATCGAATGTCGCCCCCGCATATTGCCAATAAGGTCCCTCCAACCATCTCATCATCAAATTTATCGCAAAATCTTCGGTCATGTAACAACCACAGAATTCCTTTCTGTCGGACACAATTATATCAGTCTTCCTTCATCCCCAGCGTTACGAAGCAATGGAATAGCCTGCCCATGTCTGTGCGTGAAAACTCTTCATTGCCCAACTTCAAGATATTTTTAAGTGGTGGGAACCAAATGCCTCCTAAGTTTTATAGTGGTGCAAAGTCCCGCAATGCTCAAATTTACCACACCAGGTTACGTCTGGGTTGCAGTAGCCTCAACTTCCATCTGTATTCAAATCACCTGTCGCCTACCTCATTATGTCAGTGTGGGGTGTGTGAGACTGTGGAACACTATCTTCTCCACTGCCCAGTCTTCACAAATGTTCGTGATAATTCCATTAAGCTACTACCATTCCCAATTGACGTACCAACGCTTCTTTTTGGATCTGAATTTTTGAATAACCAGGAGAACCAGCTTGTTTTTGAAGTGGTTCACGACTTTATTTTATCAAGTGAACGTTTTCGCTAACTGTGAAAATCGCATTTCTCCAAAGATGAATCTTTCTCTGATCTCTTTTAAATCGGTCTCTGTGTCGATCACACTGTAAAACACCCGCCCCATTTCCAAGTAAGTTGCATAGGCTGCATGTAATAATAGCTGTTACGATTATATAGGCAATAGTCATTATCTTCAAGCTGTTTTTTCTGTTTTTCTGTCGTTTCTTGTCTCACTTCCCTTTACTCTTCTTTCCATCTTTCTTACTTTTCTCACATTCATGGTTTAAGCATTATCAGGTATAGTCGTCATATGTTCTGACAACTCACACTTAATTTCCTTTGCTTCAAGCTAACTTTGATCAGACTATTAGCCTTGCACTGGCTGGGGAATCGCACCCATGCACTGTTGTGTTCGTGGATGCGAGGCCCCACCCAGTTAGCTGGGAATCTGCTCAGACTATATTATAATTTCGAATATGGGTCATGATCTTAGGTAGCTTTGGACAAATTTAAGTAGTGTTTTTACCACCTCAGATAATTGATATATTTCATGGTTTAGGGAGATGACGCACATAAGCTTTCAGCTTTTTGTCAAATCCCTCTATTATTCTGCTACTCTACATTGTTGAACAAATGTTATATAAGATATCTCATCCAACTTCTTTACTGTTTGTAAACATTTTGTTATATATGACATTTTTAAAGAATAAAATATTGTTTAAACCAAATTCAACCTTCACTAACAGTGTTGATTCCTGACGCATCAAGCTGCATCACGCCATTCATCTACACTCGTCACTGAAGTTTTATCTCCCGTACTTTGATTCAGCTTTCTGCTATCGAGAAAACCAACTGTTCAAATGCATATTGTTCATACAATATGATGCTGATCAACACGCTTGGTTTCCTTTGGTCAACAACTTAAAATGATAGTTCACTAACTATAGCTTCTTAGGCCATAACTATATCCTAGGCTCGGTTATGACTGTATTTATTTCCATCCTGGCTTTTGGCTCTCTAAATGTCGATTCTAAGTGTTTCTTCACAATTTTGCGATTGCGAGAGACCATAAATAAATTCCTTGAAAAAAACCGGCGTTCCATTTGAAATTTTATACTTACCCTCAAACAGGTGTGCGCCTCGAAAAACAAAACATGGGAACCGATTTTGTGTTCTCGTACATTACTTGACCTTGGACAAATATTGAAAACGTTTACTCGAACTAGTTTGGTATTCATTTGTCAACTCTTCTAGTGTGACGATCTGTGTGCTTCTTCGTGAGGATAAATACAGCTCATAACAGCAGGCAAATGTTCTTGGTTGCAATATTTCGCCGAGTGGACAGGACCAGATCAGCCAGACCAAACAGGATATTGACAGTTGGAATAATTTCTTTATTATATGACAGTGGAAAATTGAATACGACACCTTAGCTTAGGTCACACTGTCGCGCATCAGGGCTACGGTTTCGAAACCGTGGGTATTCTTGGCGAAGACAGTGGGGGCACCGTAGTCAACCTTGGTCAGCCCTGAACAACCTTAAGTATCCGTAGAATAATCGGCACTCGCTACGACAGTGTTCAAAACTATCGTAGTGTTGCTACGAACTTTTTCATATCGTAGCAAATTCGTAAGTCAATCGTGAGTATTCGAAGGTTCACCGTGATGGCATTCGTGTCCATTTTTGGTCATTCTTGGCTTTCCAGTGGGGCATTTGTGGCCATCCTTGGTCATTCTTGGCTTTTCTAGCAGTGGCTAGATCATTTTCGGCAATATTTCTTTGTAAATGAGCCATGTATTGAGCAAATTGCAGCCTTTGAAGAGATGTTAGAAACATTTTTGAACAGTTTTTGAAATCTTTCCATAGATGTTTGGTGTTGAGCAGCTTGCAGCTGAATGACTGCTGAGAAAATTTTCGGCTCTTTTAAACCGAATTGTCCTTTAATCGTGATGAATCGTGATGAAACTTGATCATTCTTGGTTGTTCTTGACTCAATCGTCATTAATCGTCCTTAATCTTTGGACAGTCGTAAGTGAAACGTGATTGATCGGCTGTAATCGTGAACATTCTGTAGTATCCGTAGAGTAACCGGCCCTTATCGTGGTGTAATCGCCGGTCGTGGAGATTTTATCAAGAATCATCACGACTGCCAAGTCCACGGTTAATCAAGATGAATCGGGATCATCCGGGGCATTATTCTTGACAGTGTGACTTGGGCTTTAATAAAATATAAACATAAAAGAAATTGTGAATGTTTGTTCGCAGTGCACTTTAAAAACTTACCGTTAAAATTACGGTAGATGTACTGACAAGCAATATCCATTACTTCTACCGTAAATTTTACAGTAATGACTGTAAATTACTACATCTTTGAAAATGCTAATGGTTCATTTCATCCAATTCAAAGTCATAACCAGAAAATACAATTCTAGAAAATACAACTGTAAAAGTTTGATAGTATTGGCCCAGGTTTCGTGTGTTCGTTGGTAATTGTTTTGCGGCAATATATTTGAGAGTACCTGTTGTCTGGTCTCCTATAAATTTTTAAGTACAAATATGCGATGATGATAAAGATATATTTAAAGGAGGTTAGGGCAGCATGTGTGTGTACAATAGACAAGCGCCTGCCATTACTATAAACAGATAGTGATGACAAAATAGAAACTTTTTTTTTTTAAATATCATTCTCATCGAACTTATAAAGTATATAGAATTGTTATCTCAACGCTTATCAGTATTACATTTAAAGAGGCAGATTTTCTTTCAAATACTTGTTTAAATAAATAACTTTTCACAACCGATTGCGTACGCACTGAACTTACTTCAAAATGTGCAGTACAGTCGCCGTGGACTGGGCTTAATCCACGTGTGGGCAGTGATGTCCGCGCATGCGTTTACAAGGTAATAAAAATCATCATCAGCAAAATTTTAATTAATGAAGCACCGGGTTACACCCGGTGCTTCATTAATTAAAATTCTGCTGATGATGATTTTTATTACCTTGTAAACAGCTTTTGTTTTGAACAGTTTTTGAAATCTTTCCATAGATGTTTGCTGTTGAGCAGCTTGCAGCTGAATGACTGCTGAGCAAATTTTCGGCCCTTTTAACCCGAATTGTCATTGAATCGTGATGAATCGTGATGAAACTTGACTATTCTTGGTTGTTCTTGACTCAGTCGTCATCAATCGTCATTAATCTTTGGACAGTCATAAGTGAAACGTGATAAATCGGCTGTAATCGTGGACATTCTGCGTAGAGTTACCGGCCCTTATCGTGGTGCAATCGCCGGTCGTGGAAATTTTATCAAGAATCATCACGACTGCCAAGTCCACGGTTAATCAACATGAATCGGCATCATCCGGGGCATTATTCTCGACAGTGTGACCCGGTGCTTCATTAAATAATTTTTTTCATGAGAATTAGTGTTTGGAATCTAATATTATTGGGTCCGTAGAAGTATTATCCACCAGTGGAAAGTAACCAGTCCACGCCGGCTGAGTTTTATTTAATATCATTTTATAGAAAGTTAATAAACGAAAAATATAACAAAACATATTTTTCAATGCCCGTTCGAATGCCTATTCAGTATAAGCATGACACTCCGGTCGAAACGTCAATTGGTCTAAAAGTCGCTGGCGGCATGTGTCTGGGCCGCTAAAGGCCGAAACATCGTGCACCCTGCATTACTACAAAGCTGACTGATGTGATTATGTTTGGGGGCGATGTCCCACGTTTTCACTAAATTATTCTTTTGCGATGATCATCAAAGACCTTATCATTTGTAAATTACTGATTGTTGTCCAGTTAACATATTGTAATTTAATTGGTGGTGATCTATTGCCTACAGCCATCATCTCGAGAAGGATTAAAGCCTGTATGCGCTATTATAAACTATGTCTAGTGGATGATCTGGACATCAACGCGATTATCTCCAATTATGCTAATTTCTTTAATAGCTTCAAGAGGATGGACTTCCCAATGGTAATGTTTGATCTCATTATAATGATGTACATCATGCCTGAAGCGGAACAGATTTTTTGTGATTTTATTTTTTGTCTCTCATATCTTACCACTCTCGACAGTATGTATACGTTTACTTATATTCAAATATACTTAGCCTACCTTTAAATAAATGGCTGGCACCTGTGCTCACAGAATCGGGTTGATAATATTATGAAATTTCTTAAAAGCAAGTTTGTGAATGAATGTGTTTCACAACCAAGACAAAATAATCTAAATTTGATGATGTGATGTAAATAATACTACGTGTTAAAGGTCACCCTTTGTTGATAAGAGCTGATTAGTTTTAGCCCTTACTACACGCCTCTTCTATGAAATCCCCATCTACAGCAACAGTGAACCATGTGGAAAATCTGTTCCGCACACATGTGCGGAACAGAAATCGTTGGAGGACTAGCTTTATAAAGAAACGAAATTTCACTAGAACTTTCTACATATAGTGTACCACAATTACAATTTGAATCGCTAGCGATAGCTAAAAAGATTGTAGGATAAAATACCCTCGGACAAAATACCCTTAGGACATAATACCCTAAAAAAATACCCTTAGGATATAATACCCTCAATGGGTAGGACAAAATACCCTCGGACAAAATACCCTCAGACCAAATGTATATATTCAATTGCCATCTGCCATTGGTATTGTGCTTCATATCTATTTAGTTTAACCCTTTACCTAACCTGAAAAGCAGACGACACTTGCAAAAATAATTCTTGAATAACTAATTTTTTTGTCTCAAAAACATAGGTTATGACCCCTCGTTGGAACGAGCTCGACGAGCTCGTTCCAACGAGGGGTCATAACCTATGTTTTTGAGACAAAAAATGAAAAGGCAGTGAAAATTAATTGGCGATTTTTGAGAATAGCGCTGGCCGGTTTTGGTTGTTACGTTAGGTAAAGGGTTAATAAAATTTTTTTTAAATATTGGTACTTGTTATTTCAAACAAAACACCGGCTAGTGCCTTAGATGCAATTACCCCGCCCCCCCCCCCCTCCCCCAACACCTTAAATCCAACTTTATATACATTTGGTCTGAGGGTATTTTGTCCTACCCATTGAGGGTATTATGTCCTAAGGGTATTTTTTTGAGGGTATTATGTCCTAAGGGTATTTTGTCCGAGGGTATTTTGTCCGGATACCGCTAAAAAGACAGCGAAATCCGGATCCAGAAAAAAAGTCGAACATAAAAAATATTTCAGTCCACATATACAAAATTGAATGAAAATTCGAACGCCAAATTTTCATCGTGAACACATCAGAACGGTAATGAAACACATGGAGATATATTGAAGTGGATCAGGCATTTCTATGATGTCATTTTACGGAAAACAGCGCGATACTCGTTTAGTTCTTCGAATAGTTTGCTGTCTTGTAATCTGTTAAGAGAGTTTTTTTCTGTGAGTGAGTTTAACCTGGAAGGCGGTAGGAGTATCGATGCGCCACCCGGACTGCGTTTGTTTGGACTTATTGGGCGTTTGAAGATTTTTTTTTATGTGAGTCGTGGTGAATTCTGAGTTAAAAGTTGCGCAGTATTCCATCTCACCCCATGGTTTACAACTGATAGTTTTGCCGAAGCGAATTCGTTTTCTAAATATTTTCGACAGTCTCTTAACGTTTAGTTAAACTGTCAGTTATCTGAGCAGTAGGAAAGCCCATTTGTCAATCCACTTACAATCCCGAAGAAAGGAAGAAAGGTCCACAGAACTTCCTGTCCCGATCAATCGGGTTTCTACTGACCATAGGGGGAAACTGAGAAGTTCTTGTAATATTCTTAGCTCCCTTTGAAGTAATTATCAATCGCGTAATAACCTTAGATCCCTTAGAAATAATTATTAATCGCGTACACACTCTAAAATCAATTGGATTAAAAATTAACCCAAATCACATGGGTTGAGTGAATATTTATTTATTTATTTACTGGTGTTTAAGGTCACATATTTCTGCACAATGGCTAATCATGACCACGACAGTTTTACGGGTGGAGGAAGCCGGAGTACCCGGAGAGAACCACCGAGCAACGGCAAGCAGCTGTCAGCTCCCCAACATACTAACTCCACACAAGCAGGGTTAGCATTGGTTGAAAACAGGTGCACCATCGACGTGCAGTACGCCTTAATGCACAGCGTCACCATGCCCCCACATGGGCAATGGGGGGAAGGGGGGGGGGGGGGTTGAGTGAATATCAACCCATTTGGGTTCATATTCACTCAACCCAATTGATTTGTGTTGATTTTTAACCCAACTGATTTCACAGTGTAACCTTAGCTTCTTCGATAGTCACTGTTGCTGGATTAAAATCCAATCAGGAAAGTCTAGTCCTGGGCACTCACTGTCTAAGGGGCGCCACGAAGATGAACGATTGGGGAGGGAGGGGGAGGGAGCTCCCTCTCCCTCCCCAATCGTTCATCTTCGTGGCGCCCCTTATAAAGGGAGAGCTACAAAACTGATTTGTACGGATTGCTAAGGCTCATTTCCCGATTGATAAAATACTCTAACTATATTACCAAGAGATGCTCTGGGTGAAGGCGTGCTTTGATGATGTCGTTCGAGTATTACTCAGTCAGGTTTATAGACTTTGGGAAATATATTTGTGGAAAAATAAAATATTGTATCTACGGTTCGCTTTTCCAACCAACATTTATACTCTAGGCTATCGAATCTAAAAAAGAACATACACATCTCTTTTCTTTTAACCCTTTACCCAACGCAGACGATATCAAAATTTATTATTTTAAATATAATTTTTTCGAATTTTTAAAAAAATTTCAACACAACCATATCATGTGACCCCTCGTTGGAACGAGCTCGACGAGCTCGTTCCAACGAGGGGTCACATGATATGGTTTTGTTGAAATTTTTTGAAAAATAAAATTTTTTCAAGAACTGAATTTGCATATTACGCGGGCGGTTGCGGCCGATTCGTTGGGTAAAGGGTTAAATCAATGCAAAAGTTGTTTCTCAATCGAGACTTGATGCGGCCGAATTTTTTATGACATTGCCATTAGGCACGAAGACTTACAACTGTCGTAGTTTTGTCATTACGTCCTAATTGTGTTAATATCTTGATGACGTCAAGGTGAATTGAAAACATATTTACTGAAATATCTCTAACTGGAACACGAAAGAAAAAATGCAAAGGATTGTCTCAGAGCAAATTTCCATGAAAATTGGGTCACCAAATAGCGCATAACAGCGTCGATTTCCTAACAGAATTAGGTGATAGCCTGAGAACTTGGTATGGTATATTCAATTGAGACTAGACCGTTTTGTCCAGGCACATTAGACATAAAAATGAGAAAGTAAGGAAAAAAATCGGAGAAAGCTGATTTTTTTATATGTTTCCGGGACACACATTGCGGATAAAGTGTGAAAAGTCCCCGCGAATCCGAGTTGAGCTTTTTTAGTTATAGCGTTTTTTTGATGAAAAAAAAAATTAAAAAAAAATTCGACCCAGCTCCATATTTCTCATTCTTATTCGCCTTAGTAGGGTGAGAATCATAAATATCGTGCTGAATTATATTGAGAATACACATCCCCAACAGAAAATGCCAACTTTGTACCAATCCTCACACTCAATGGTGAAATATTCACGAAAATGTACAAAATTACGAAAAAAAATTTATTGTTTTCATACACACAACGGTACACAACGTCCATTAAATCAAATCTACGACTACTTTGGGAGTTAAATTATATATAAAAAATTGCAGAAAAGCAGTGGCTTTATAATGATATATAACAATAGTCATTTATTCCATAATGAACTGGTGAAACGTGTGAAATATTAACCATACCCCCTAAACTCAAATTGAAACGGCATCGACTTTTCTCATTCAAATACCGTATTATAGCATCATTGTTTCAATTTCCATGTTCGATTAAATCACATAATGTGGTGTTCGCCTACACTCAAGATGCATTGGCATGTAATGTGTGCACGCCCTTGATGTGTACTCATAAACAAATTTGTATTGTACAGACAACGCTCTTTAATTTGATGCAAAATAGCCTTGAACGACTTTCATCAGGAAACGCTGTTTAATTCCGCATTCCAGGTCTGTCCATTGCACAATTTGCTCTGTTCAGTATTGGACACTCCGCATTTGATGCCTAGATATTGAAACCAATGATCCCTTGATAGATATATGTGTAATTTTGCCTGTTGTTGATTAAAGAGTCTTGTGTTATTTGTAGAACTGATCAGTTATGTTGGTGGCATAACACTTAGCGTTACCTGTTGATACCTTACGGTGACAACGAAGCAGGTCCGCACATTGATATCTGTTCTGTGGTATTGTACTTGAGTTTATTGTGTCTATCATCTTTTTTCTGTTGTGACTTTGGCAATGGATAAATGTATCAAATGTAACGATGAGTTGACCGGCTCGTCCGGAATAACTACACTTGGTGAGCGGGGTATAGAAAAGTTGGTTGCTGTAAGCGTCGAGCTTGGCGATAATCTTTTTGCCGGTTCGAAGAAACCCACAAAGCAAAACGTTCAACAGCATCAAACTACGACGTGTTGACACTGTGAAGTCTTTCGCATCGATGGCAAATAGCATCAAAGTCCGTGGAAGTAAGGTAGTGATTGACCCCACAATTCTGTTCAACCGCATCACATGTGTTATTCAGTCACAAGCAGAGATGGAAGAGTATCTCAAATATGAACTCGCCCCGAAACCACCAGCATTGTTTGCTTCTGCTGGAATGAGGAAGACACAGAAAAGCACGCTCGGTAAGATCCTCAAAACATACGGTTCCGAGCAAACTAAAATCCCAGAACATTCTCTGTTTGTTGTAGATGGTGGATTTTTATTGAGGGCAGTTGTATGGCCTAAACAGTCGTCATATAAGGACATATGTACATCATATTCCAATTATCTAGTGAGACATTTTGGGGCGAACGTCGTGGTTGTTTTTGATGGTTATGCTTGTACAATGTCGACAAAGGGCATGGAACAAGCCCGTAGATCTAAAGACAGGTATTCCATTGATATCAATATCTCACCCGAGTTACCAGCCACCACACCCCAATCCGATTTCCTTGCAAATGCCAAGAACAAAACCCAACTGATCGATCTTCTAATGCAGGAGCTATCTGCTATCAATATTCAGTCCAAGCAGGCCGAGGCTGATGCTGATGTACTGATAGCCGAAACTGCACTTGACATCGCTCAAGATGACAACAATGTTGTCGTTGTGGGAACAGACACAGACTTGTTAGTCATTCTTACCTCTCGAGTTCAACCGGGATGTAATATTCACATGATGTATTCCATTACCCCAAACTTACTAGTTTCAGTTAGTGAAATAGCAACCAAAATGGGTGACCATAGAAGCAACCTCCTTGTAGCACATTCTATAAGTGGTTGTGACACTTCTGCACTCTTTCGAGTTGGTAAGAAGAAAGTATTCAGTACAATTGTCTCCGATGTTACTAGCGACTCACAACAGTATGTCAACACAATTTTGGCGGATGACAGTACACCAAGTGCAGTAGCCGCTGCCGGGGAACAACTTCTCCTGATCTTATACGGGAGTAAAACTGTTTCCTCTCTCGACCAATATAGATATGTCACTTACAAGCGTAATGTAGAAAAATCTAAACTGAATAAACCCATCGACCTAGCCTCACTCCCACCAAGCAGCGATGCTGCACAACAACATGTTATCTCCAGGTCCAACAATGGCTGGGCACTTCGCTTCCTCCGACGGATTGGGGGTGGTCGCTAGACAATGGACTTCTTGTACCGACTGCAGCCACAAAGCCATGTGCCCCCGATAACCTACTGAATCTGATCAGTTGTGGTTGCAAGAGTGCTTGTACAAAAAGGTGTGGGTGTTAGAAGGCAGGACTCTCTTGCTCAGGTTTGTGTAATTGCAGTTCGGATTCTTGTAACAACCACAGAAACGCTGTCCTGTCGGAAATTTCTGAGTTCGATGAATAATATGTATATAGGTCATGTCATTTCTGTATATAGCGTTGATAATAGTCAATGTAACTTAATCCATGTTGATTGATTTGTACATTCTGTAAATATTATTTATTGATTTTTGTACATTCTGTAAATATTATTTATTGATCTAATGCTGCCAGACACAGACGTGTCTGTTCGGTCCCAAGCCCGAAAATAGTTGAGTTCTCATGCTGACGAATTTTATGCCAAAAGGGGAACTCGGTCAGAAGCAGAGGAGGTCTTCCATAATGTCTATTTTGTAAGCAATGATAAAAGTCTTCAAATGGTGGTGGATTTTTTATCGTCTGTCCAACTAACATCCCGTTCTGTACTACGACCCTTTGGGCAAATCCGTTAGGAAAATCGTCATTTTTTGCGTAAATCCGATACTTTTTTGTAAATTTTCAATAATTTTTCGCAGAAATTGTCACAGAATGCACATTTTCCTCTAGGTAAATGTATATTAGACATTATGTAGCTCGAAATACGCGTAAACAAAAAATACAGTTGGATCAATTCGAGATTACAAAGTTCGTGCGATTTTTTTTTATTTTTTTCAAACGCGTTTTCGAAAAAAGGCTGTAGAAAAAAAAAGCTCAACTGGGATTTTAGTGGACTTTTGTCTAATCGTTCAGTGACATGTACTCGACATTCCCTGAAAAAAATCAGCTTTCTCCGATTATTTTCCCTAGTGAAACCTAAAGTTCTTGGCCTAGTATTGGTAAACCCGTCAAAAGTGAGGAACATTCCAGAAACGAAATCAATGTAGTTTCGGAAGCGTAGACTTATTTATTTATTTATTGGTGTTTAAGGTCAGATAGTTATGCACAATGGCTAATCGTGAACGTGACAGTTTTACGGATGGAGGAAGCCGGAGTACCCGGACAGAACCACCGAGCAACTGCCAGCTCCACAACATTCTAACTCTGTTCAAGCTCCACTCAAGCAGGGTTACAGGGGTTGAAGACATGTGCACCATCGACGTGCAGCACGCCTTAGTACATGGCGTCATCGTGCCCCCATGTAGGCAACCGGGATAAAGTGCCTTGCCCGTGGACACAACGCGGCTCGTCCAGGACGGGGATCTAACTCGGGACCTCTAGCATAGAAGTCCAACAGTCTACCACTGAGCCACCGCGCTCCCACGAGTCCTTATCGAACACTATCATCAGCAGGCGCTAATGCTATAAAACTTTTACAATTGTATTTTCTAGAACTGTATTTTTATACCTATTAATATAACTGACTAAAATGAATCATTAGCATTTTAAAAGATATGCCAATTAGCAAATTGCCACATCTTTGAAAATGCTAATGGTTCATTTCAACCCGTTTAACCCTTTACCTAACGAATCGCCCGCATCCGCCCGCGTAATATGCAAATTCAGCATGCGAAAAAATATTATTTTTCAAAAAATTTCAACAAAACCATATCATGTGACCCCTCGTTGGAACGAGCTCGTCGAGCTCGTTCCAACGAGGGGTCACATGATATGGTTTTGTTGAAATTTTTTGAAAAATTAAAAAAAATGATATTTAAAATAATAAATTTTGATATCGTCTGCGTTGGGTAAAGGGTTAAAGTCCTATCTAGAAAATACAATTCTGGGAAATACAATTGTAAAAGTTTTATAGTATTGTCCCCAGGCTTGTCAGTTTGGCCTCTATGTCACACCGATAAATATTAAACCACGGTCTAGACCAGAAATCAGTAAAAAACCACTACGTCAGTATTAGCCCCGATGCCACAGAAACATGGAGACTTTTGAGAACTAAATGAGTTCGGCTTCATTGTGAAAATATGTTACATCAAGAGCATTGATTTGTTTCTGATGGCGTTAAGGTTCCTTTACGCGTGAGCAAATCTTCAAGAAAGTGAAATTAATTTTACAAATGAATTTCAAAATTGGAACCTTTTTATAGTAACACACATGGGAATATAGAGTGTTGGTGTTAGCTAGAGTTCATCTAACGCAAACGCTACAAACCTTTAATGTAACGCTTTGCACAAGAATCCAAGCGACCTCTTTCGTAATGTTTGAGGTGTCGCGGATCAAGTATTTTCCTTTGTGGATTGTTTCTTAACTTCAAGTCGATCTTGAAATTCAGCACATCGCGTTATTTTAACGATGCGACTATAATAAGTGCAAAAAGGTTGGCCAGTATCACAAACTACAGTACTTTGTAGTAGAGACAAGCGAAAATGTTCTAATGGGGAGAGAGCGAAAGCACATATGTATGAAATTCATGTGAGATGGAAGCCCCAGACAACGGGCAAAACTCAGTAAGATGATAGCCAAACACCATAAAATGCCTACCGAGAGGAGCGTGTGGACAAAGGCCCAACAAAAAACAAAGTTGGACCAGCGCTCAACAATAATTTCGCATTTGTGGACAAAATTGAATTTTGCAGTCTGCTTAAACAACGATATTTCTTTCATTATGTTTATCCAAAAAATCTGAAAACAGAGAGATAGCACAAAAATGTGGTTGCCAGAAAGAAGGTAAAAAACATGTTTGTTTATTTGGGTTTAACGGTTATTGCAGCAGCCAAGATCATATCAGCGTAGTTTTATCAAGCATGATAGACGATTATTCACACACTCCACAATGGTGTCAAATTATCAAAATATTAAAACCGTAAATTATTCCCACTGTGCAACTATTTATTTATTTATTTATTGGTGTTTAAGGTCACATACTTATGCACAATGGCTAATCGTGACCGTAACAGTTTTACAGGTGGAGGAAACCGGAGCACCCGGACAGAACTACCGAGCATCGACGAGCAACTGTCGGCTCCTCAACATTCTAACTCTGTTCAAGCTCCGCTGAAGCAGGGTTACAGCGGTTGAAGACATGTGCACCATCGACGTGCAGTACGCCTTAGTACACGGCGTCATCGTGCTCACATGTTGGCAGCCGGGATAAAGTGCTTTGCCCAAGGACACAACGCGGGTCGTCCCGGACGGGGATCAAACTCGGGATCTCTAGCATAGTCCACTGAGCCACCGCGCTCCCCACTGTGCAGCTGAAAATTTATCCAATTCAGTCTTGTAGGACAGAGCTCATCGAGCTCTGTCCAACAAGACTGAATTGGGTAAATTTCCAGTTGCATTTTGGGGAAAATGTAGATTGCAATCTTTGATATTTTGACCTTAGTGTACAACGTGTTATTTATTTATTTATTTATTTATTTATTTATTTATTTATTTATTTATTTATTTATTGGTGTTTAAGGTCACATATTTCTGCACAATGTCTGGTCCTGACCGCAAAATGGAGATAAAGTCAAGTTCAGTCAACTGTTTATATCCATGTTGCTCATTTTAGAGGGTTCCCAACCCAAGCATTGGTGATTCGGTCCTATTTTACCAATTAAAACAGAGCTTGTCTACCACAGTAAACAAGCACGGCTTCACTTCCCGGGGTTCACACTGGAGTTATCAGTGTTATATATTTGATATTGTTTCCTTTCATCTTCCTAATATTAACTGGCATGAATTTGTGGGAACGGATGAATTAATATTTTCAACCCACAGTTATGAGGCTGTGGGTTGAAACTTTTTATTTATCTTTTTCTAACACTGTTTTTAAAAAGCTTCACAGACTGAATTGGAAGAGACCAGAGCAATTGGCAGTTCATTCTGCAGACATTATCAGAGAAATAAAAATGATATTTGATAACTGAATAAAACAATATGTAGGATTGATGCTAAAAAGCAGAATAGGGCTTTTGTTCTACTTTGCTATATTTGCGAAGGTTCCTATACCCTGTCGCAATGCTTGCTTATCAAGTCAAAGGACTGGCCTGTATCACGACATATACGCACCGCTTTACTTCCTTTAAGATGAGTGAGTAAGTGTGGTGTTAAAACCAGTCCATCTAACAAGGTGAAGTACTTTCGACGGAGACTATGGGTGTGACGTGACATCACAAACCATGTGAGAAATTTAGGCATGGGAGGTGCAGCAGCGTAGACATAGGTTACTGGTAGGAATCGCCTCCACCAACGTTTTCTGAAAAATGTCAACCTTTTTATCATTCATTCCTGAAATCCCTGAAGCTGAAGTTATAGTTACACCTCCACTTTCTGGGTATTTCTGCCTTAAAAAATACTCGGGATGCTCCTTTTGGGATGAAAAGACAACGTGACAACTTTTTAACCCGGTAAACTCCCGAGATCTTCACCAATAGGGGATACACATTCGCTGAGGTGAAATAAAGCGGGATAATATTCCTCCACCCACACACTTCATTTATCCCGGCTACGACCGTGGCGCTAAATGTGATGTTATACTTCATGGTTGTTTGCTTATCCAACAACGAACAGCACTGAAATACACCATCCCCGTGGGAACACTTGGAAGAGGGACGAAGCCCGTATACTGTGGCAAACAGGTTTTGCGTTACTGCTGTATCATAAAGCCAGTAACTAATGTCCGGGTAAGGGTTCCCTAAAGAGAACAACTTAGATATAATGCATTTGCTTGGCTTTTCAGTCGAACTGTGGTCGATACAGCAATTCCATTTCCGGTGTTTCTATTTTCATTGTAGTGCTCCATGAGCCTTGCATTCTAAAACCATTTAAGGCCCATTCAGCACCCTAATTTGCTTTTCGTGCTGAAAATGAACCTTCTAGTTCGACACTAACCCCAACACTATTTTGGCAAGTAACTTACCATACTGTCATAAGTTGTCGTACGAAATTCAGTCTTAGGAAATTCAATTTGTGTCGCCTCGTGAGTTGAATAAGCCGCCATCTGCAATGCTTTTAGCATTGCAGATGGCGCCTTGTTCCACTCAAAAGTTGATATTAGCAACGACGTTAACAGCATTTTTACAGTAAATCAGAAAGTTGATCAGGCAAACCTACGGGTCGATCTCCACGTTTAAATCAATCAATCAATCTTTATTGTACGATTCCACCATTATGGTCAAGTGTACATTACATAATACAGTAACATAATCAGGCCTGGCATTCTTAAAAATGCAGGAGGGCTAAAAATCGCTCTCCTCACATAGCCTAGGGGAGCGATTAGCTCTCAAGCCTACAAAAGCTAAAAGTGGCAAAATGAAGTTGTACTATTAATGAATTCTGCGAAGTGGGCTCTGTACATTTTATTTGGTGCTGCTAACAAGGTAGTGTCTGTGAGACGGCTACATTGTCCCTCCCATACCTCCGGGCCTCCAAGGCCCGGAGGTGTGGGAGGGGCAGTGTGGCCATCTTGCAGAGACCACTAACATAGCAGAGATCTGAAAACCTGTGGGTTTTTGGAACAGGCTTTTGTGGTAATCATTATTTTCTAAGGCTAGGATGGCTATTTTTCGGCCTGCAAAATCTTTGTTTGCGCCCTCTACCATTTCCATAGCTCCTGACATGAGTTTCAAGATACTTTTCCACGGCAAGGCGGGAGTTAACTGAGTAGCCGACTGTTCGTTATTTGTTGTAATTAATATAGCTTCCAGTTTATTTACTCTGTTTCCATACCTCGCATTCATTCATCACGGCTATGTTACAATCTGAAAACATTTAGATTACAGTCATATGGCGAGTCTCCATACAACCCCGTTTCAATTACTTGTCTTCCAACATCACTTACATTGATTCTTTTTGAAGGAAAAACAAACTTTGCAGACTCCCGGGAATTAAAATCCTGTCAGACTTTATGTAAAATCATAGTTGAATTAATTCCGTCTCCTCCGGGACCGTGGAAAATTTTCGCTTATATTTTTTACTGAGATCAGATTATGTTTGTTTTTATTCCTCGCTCTATGAAGATAATTTCTCTCTTCAATGGTTAGGTTATCGTTTCTTTTCCTCTCAAGACCCCGTCTGTTTATAATGTCAACAACGGGAAATCTGTTACATCAACTCTTAATAAATTCTTTCGCATGCACCATGCATGGTTTTGTCGTTTAACTCCACGTTGGAAAACCCAGTTGCTTTGTTATTCGCATCACAATATATAGAGCGTACAAAAATAACAAAACAGACAGAAAGACTTCAGCTCGTGTTTCATCGTAGTTTTCATCTCTCAGATTCCAAGCGAGTTTCTTATGTTGAGCTGTCAAACACTTCCCGACCAATTCCAGAACAAATCTTTTGGTTAGATCTTTAGTTTTAGTAGCAGAAAAACTTGGTGGTTATAAAGTTGCAATCCGGCAACACATTTTATATTTTTATATTCTGGAACATCTTTTGATTTCTTAATTATAAAAACAAAATTTCTCCACCGACATCTCCTCTGGTGCTTGCCAAACACACTGAGAGAGAAACTTTATTTATTTTTTTTCCACGTTCACAAAATAAGTTTATTTTAAATTCATATGTTTATCGAAAGAAGTTTTGTTTGAGAACGCCTTCACTGGTACAATTTTTCCCGAGCATATCTGAGCTAACATTAAAAAATTAAGCGGCGTTCTGTACAAAATATTAATTTCATAAATGCATTATGGTGAGGGCGCGACTTTTGATATTAAGCTTTTCCCACGTGGCACCGGAAGCAGTTGAGGGACATCCCTGGGTTATATCTTCATGAAAATCGACTTTAGACAAAGTGATCTCCCTTGAAATTATTAGACGAGCAAGGATGGTCCAATTTAGAAGCAAGTAATTGGGAAGTAAACATATATAGCACCAGTATAAGATAAAGCCAAGTTTTCTTTTGTTACTTTTAATAAACGAAAACAACAGACAACTCTGTGAGCTGTCTGTTGTTATCGTTTATTAAAAATAACAAATTCATTTTATTTATTGGTGTTTAAGGTCACATATTTCTGCACAATGGCTAATCATGACCACGACAGTTTTACGGATGGATGAAGCCGAAGTACCCGGAGAGTACCGCCGAGCAATGGCGAGCAACTGTCAGCTCTCCAACATACTAACTCCACACAAGCAGGGTTAGCATTGGTTGAAGAGACAAGTGCACCATCGACGTGCAGTACGCCTTAGTACACATCGCCACCGTACCCCCACGTGGGCAATGGGGGCGAAGTGTCTTGCCCAAGGACACAATGCGGTTGCCGCAGGTGGGTTTCGAACCGAGGACCTCTCGGCTTGCAGCCTACACCTCTACCTACTGAGCCACCGCGCCGCCAAAAGTAACAAAAGGAAACTTGACTGTTTATGGCAAGCTAATTAGAAACAACTATTATTTCATAAATAATTCTTTACTAAAAATATCTATCAGTATCACTCCTATTAACCCTTCACCTAACAGGAAAAGCAGACGACACTTGCAAAAAAAATTCCTGAATAACTAATTTTTTTCATTTTTTGTCTCAAAGACATAGGTTATGGCCCCTCGTTGGAACGAGCTCAACGAGCTCGTTCCAACGAGGGGTCATAGCCTATGTTTTTGAGACAAAAAATGAAAACAATAATGAAAATTAATTGACGATTTTTTAGAATAGCGCTGGCCGGTTTTTGCCGTCACGTTGGGTAAAGGGTTAACACTAAGTGTCTACTTTGGATTTTATTTAGCGAATGCATTTTCATCGCAATTTGCAAGTTTACATTCTTTCCAGGGAATAAAAACTTGCAAATTACTGTGAAAAAACACATTCCCTAAATAAAGAGCTAAAGTGGACAAATGTGTAGGGTGGTGATACCGATAGATATTCATAATGACGCATTATTACTGAATAAGTTACTTCTAATCAGCTTGCCATAAAAAGTCAAGTTTTCTTTTGTTAATTTTAATAAACGAAAACAACGAACAGCCCGGGAGCTGTCTGCTGTTATCGTTTATTAAAGTTAACAAAAGGAAACTTGGTTATATTTTCTACTGTTCTCAGATGTGTTTTCTCAAAAATTACTTGCTTCTTAATTGGATCTGCCTCGCGCGTCTAATCATTTCAAGGGAGATAACTTTATCGAAAGTCGACTTTCATGACGATATAAGTCAGAGGTGTATAGACCATCTATACATACTCGCACGAAGACATTAGGAACGAAATTTTATTGTGCTTTCAAATATCCGCGTTCAAAACCTTTGACCCATTACTGGAACGAGATCGAGAAACACCAAATCATAGATTAAATGCCTTCATTGGAGCGAGATCCTCGAGCTTATTCCCATGATGATCATAAGCTACCTTTTTGAAGAAAAATTAAAAATGTGTAGTTGCTCATAAAACAAACTGTTCTGTGTATCATCTTAATGTCGCGTTAGGTTACGGTTGATGGTGTTCCAGAAAAAGGTACAGTCAGCCCCACCTCGCCTCTCAGTCAAAACAGGGCGAGAAGATGACCTCTTCCAGACCCCGCCAATTTATTTTCCCCACCCCCGCCCTTTAAGCCGAAAAGCGGTATTATCGCTATGCGCTGGAGAAATGGGTTTTAAGAACACCCCGATTTACCATTTAGCTAACGTAACGGTAAAATCTGTCCAGTCTTATTCAAAAAGAATCGCTATTGAATTTTATTCTACTTTCGCTTTTTGTCTCAGGAACAGAGCTCATTACCCCTTATTGGAACGAGTGCATTGAGCCGATATTTTTTCTGTTTGAGGCTTCGACCCAACGATAAATAGCTCAGGGAGTGCCGGCACTTGTGTTAGTTGTTTTTTCGCGCGTGATCACGTGTTCAGAGGGTGCGCAGTGGTTAGTGGTTAAAGCATTGAACTCCAATCCAAAAGGTTGACGTTTTGATGCTGGCCACCGGTAACTGCGTTGTTTCCTTGGGCAAGGTACCTTCAATCCGGATTTCTCACGTGGGAGCAATATTGCCCTGGGTACGAAGGCGTACTGCACGACGATGGTACACTTGTCTTCGGCAAATGCTAACCCTGCGTGTGTGGAGTTAGTACGTTGGGGAGACTGACCATTGCTCGTGGCCGCTCGCCGCCGCTCGCCGCCGATCAGCGGTTCTCTCTAGGTACTCCAACTTCAACCACCCGTAAAACCTGTCCGACACGAATCGACCCTGGCTGTCGAAAGTGTTGTTAAACCCCAATAAAAAAACAAATAAATACTTGCATTCAACCGCTGCTAACCCTGCGTATGCTGAGTTAGTCCGTTGCGAGGTCTGATAGTTGCTCGCCTCTGCCCACTTGTTCTCTCCGAGTATTTTGACTTGTTCGACTCGTAAGCACGTCCAACACGATGCGACCCTGGCTTTTGAAAGTGGCGTTAAATCCCCAATAAAACAATAAAATAAACGTTAACATATTAGGAGGCAACAACAATTATAGAACAATATTATTCTGTTTTATTTAACCCTCTATACTCTGATGTCAAAATACCAGAGTTTCCAGTAGCAAATATTTCCCATAATACAGTTTGATATTTAACCGAATATACCTTGTTTAGCAGAGCTCGGTGAGATCTGTCAAACAAGGTATAACTGGTTAAATTCATATTTAAACAAGAGAGTGGTTGGAGAAAATTCTGCTGTACTACCGGAGTGGTTGTACAACCAGAGTAGCAGGGGTTAAGCTGCGACACAAAGATCACTATCTCAAGAAGTACGATGGTCTGTTTGGTCTTTTATGGCCATTCTTTATTTATTTATTTATTTATTTATTTATTTATTTATTTATTTATTTATTTATTTATTTATTTATTTAAATTCTGTTGTACTACCAGAGTGATAGGAGTTAAGCTGCTACAGAAAGATCTCCATCTCAAGACATACGATGGTCTATTTGCTTTTTTATGGCTGCTCGTGATTTATTTATTTATTTGTTTATTTATTTATTTTCGTTTATTTTAGATAACTTTCTGAAGCAGCATGGAACCGTGTCAAATGGCTTAAGAATTTCATCAGCTTCAAGTGAGATTTATTTACGAGACCACCTAACACTATGGTTCCGGCATGAACGCGATAGTATCAGCAATGATATGTACTGTGTTGATAGTCAGCTACTGTATCGATTTCACTTAATGACCATATTCTCGCGGTATGATGTAATTTTAACCATGCGTATGACACCGGTTGTGACATAACACTGAATACATCTATCGGCGACTTGTGCAAGGAAACCTACCGAGCACCGTACAGATCAACAACTTGTGTTACTTATCCTCCACTTTACACAGTGGCGGATCCAGAAGTTGGGGTTGCGGACAAAGGGGCACCACCACATTTTATTGATGGGAGATGATGCGAATCATAATTCGACGCGCGTAGCGGCAAGTTGGGAAGAGCGTGAGAAAGGGTATCCCCTTTCCTCTGCGGGGGCCCGAGGGCCTCCACTGTTGAAATTTTGGAAAATTGAAGTTGAATGTTGCCGTCCACTGCCTTCGTTGCGCATAACCACAATGTTTACAACCCAAAATATCCCAGCAATTTTATTTTTCTAAGCTTATTCATTTTTGTAAAAACGGTAAGCCATTTTATAATAGCTCATGCATACATTAAGAGACCCGCGTAGAAGCTACACAATTAACCCTTTACCTAACATGAAAAGCAGACGACACTTGCAAAATAAATTCTTGAATAACTAATTTTTTTCATTTTTTGTCTCAAAAACATAGGTTATGACCCCTCGTTGGAACGAGCTCGACGAGCTCGTTCCAACGAGGGATCATAACCTATGTTTTTGAGACAAAAAATGATAAAAATAATGAAATTAACTGGCGATTTTTGAGAATAGCGCTGGCCGGTTTTTGACCGTTACGTTGTGTAAAGGGTTAATGCTCATGTGGCACGACGTTTTCCACGAAAACACCTGGACATTGTCTATTCCGGACAGTGAAAGTCCATTTGTTATCGCATATAATACTGTGTCCCCTGGAGTCAGTACTATAAAACTTTTACAATTGTATTTTCCAGAATTGTATTTTAAATTGATGGAAATAACTGACAGATAAATATTGTATTTTAAATTGATGGAAATAACTGACAGATAAATATTGTATTTTAAATTGACGGAAATAACTGACAGATAAATATTGTATTTTAAATTGATGGAAATAACTGACAGATAAATATTGTATTTTAAATTGATGGAAATAACTGACAGATAAATATTGTATTTTAAATTGATGAAATAACTGACAGATAAATAACCGATAGATAGATAAATTGCTACGTCTTTTGAAACGCTTCTGATTCATCTCAGTGATTTATATTGTTAGGTAAAAGATACAATTCTGAAAAATACAATTGTAAAAGTTTAGTTTAAACAATATTTATTTCAGATCAAGTAAAATGTACAAAGAACAACGACAAACAAATAACAGAATAGAACATGAACTGAAGTGGATTCAGCAGTAAGCTTGAAGCTTATACAAGGCTGTCTCCGGGCATTACTAGACACGGCAGATTTGAACAGCTGGTACAGATGTATTTAGTGTCCTTTATGTTTGTAGACGTTTCCATAAATTATAAGGTTGTGGTAAAGATAGGATAGACAGGAAGAAAAAAGTAACACAAAAGAATGAGGAGTGAGAGGAAGGATGAATGACCCAAGGAAGAGATATGACCAGTGGTTGAGTGGCATACGTAGTGGCTGGATAACTATTTAGTTGGCAGGCCAGATTTGCCAGTGGCTAGCTGAAACATTTACTTTGGAGAATGTACTTTTGGACTTTTTCAAATATAAACTTATTGATTTCGGGGCTATAAGATTCATAGCCATAAAGCAGTATCTCAGTCGTAATAGGGTAGGGAATAGTACCTAAAGTGTGTAATCTGGTTTGAGTGTACATGGAACAACGGAAGAAGAAGTGTTCAGAGGTTTCGCGCTCGCCACATCTACACAATGGGGTGTCGGAGAGAAAATTGGTGTACAGATCGTGGTTAAGATTGCTACAATTTAGGCGCAATCGCGAGTGTAGTATTTGGGCTGGACGTGAGGAGTGGTGATAATAGAAGCTTGGTACCCGTTGTCTATTGCGATTAAGATAGGTCTTGAAATTTGATAGTGAAGGATTGCCTCTTATTTCGGCAGGAATACTGTTCCAGAGCCGTGTAGTCGATGGGAGGAATGATGTGTGGTAGACGTTTGTTCTACAATGGGGAGCAGTAAGATTTTCACATCGGAGACTGTAGTTATGAATTGCTGAGGTTGAAGGAGGAATTAAGTTTGATATGTAGGGAGGGACCAGGCCACGGTACATTTTGAAATACTGTATGAGCTTGTCATTTTGTCTTCTTGTTTCAAGGCTTTGCCAGCCAGTTTCAGCGTAGAGGCGGTTTTTGCTCGCACTTTTGGTACCCCCTGTCACCAGTCGTGCTGCTTCCACCTATATTTTGTAAAAGTTTTATAGTATTGGCTCCTGGCCTCAGTGTTTGTAACAAAAATAAAGGAGGGTGATGCTGCCTGCCCATTCTACGGGCGGTGGGGGTTGTGCATTAATAACTCGCGGATGTGTCTCATAGAAAGGTTTATATTTTTATCATACCACAAATTTCCGCGTATAACAAGGATGTGATCTTTTCAATTTTTATCTGAATTTCAGTTTTTTTCGTACCCAGATGCATTTTTTTTTATATTGAAATTTACATTTTAAATTTTGAAGAACTGAATGCAACCAAAAGCATTGTTTCAATAGGAGAGTAGTTATATGGAGACAAGGTTTGAACTTTCTCCTCCATGCAAACAAGATTTCAGTTAACCCTTTACCTAACGAATCGCCCGCATCCACCCGCGTAATATGCAAATTGAGCAGTTGAAAAAATTAAATTTGTCAAAATATTTCAACAAAACCATATCATGTGACCCCTCATTGGAACGAGCTCATTGAGCTCGTTCCAATGAGGGGTCACATGATATGGTTTTGTTGAAATTTTTTGAAAAATTTAAAAAAATTATATTTAAAATAATAAATTTTTATATCGTCTGCGTTGGGTAAAGGGTTAAACGTTATAAAAGTGTAATCCTGCCTCTAGAATAAGAAGGAGACTGTCTGTCACATGGACAAGCTTTTAATGGCTTTTGTCGTCTTGTCTGTTGTGTATGTTATGATAATTTTCTCCCCCACTATACGTGAAACATACGCGTGCCCCCATTGAGAGAGCAGGGTGGAATATTTCTATCCCACCCACCCCACATGACATACTCATTTGCATATTTAATTAGGTCGCCGGAACTATTTCATCATCGTCCGCACAATTGTAAATAAACAAAATGTCTTGACGATTTCCCGCATGTAATCCACGTGCCATTCAAAATCAACAATGTTGATTTGTTTCAACCCCATGTTTCTCTGCAGATTTAAGAATATCACTGTGCGAATTTATCGATCATTCAACAATCTCACAATGCCCTTTACATTAGAGTTTGACACGCGCAAATTCATTAACCCCCTAACGGACAGTGTTATAAATCTATTTTTAGTATATACCTATGGTATATACCTAACTTTTATACGATCTTTCAATGAAATTGTTCGTTTTTCGAAAGGACTACGACTTGATAAATTGGGTATGTCAGCACGTGACCGCCAATTATCTATAATGACGTAATCCTCGTGTGGGGGGGGGGGGGGGGGAGAAAAATCATCCTCGATGAGTCTAAAGGTGGGAATGGGGAAATCTCACCCCGGGGCAAGATATTTGATCCAGACACCCGGCAAGCCTCGGATCTGGTTCAAATATCTTGCCCCTCGGGTGAGATTTCCCCATCCCACATCCAGACTCATCGGGGATCCTAATAATCTCAAAGGATCATCACATGGATTAAGGCACTCACGCATGTACACATCAGCACAGGACACAAACTGGGACTTTACAACTTATAAACTGATAAATGCATGCACAATCAGTCGAACAAGTCATCAAGACATTATCCATGAATTATTGTATTTCATATTGAAGGAATGCCCGGAGCCCCACCCCCACTCCCCAACCACTGACAAACCTAGAGTGAAAAATTACGCCCGCGGATGTACAGTCTAGAATCATAGACCCGTCCACGAGATAGAATGGAGTGTACATCAGCCCTTCCTACTTTTAATATGCACACCAATTTTGGTACAAATCCATTGGGTACTGTAAGATAGACGGACATGCGACGACAAGGTTTTAGATTATGTGTGAAGAGGTATAATTATAATCCACACTGACTAATATTCCAACTGTCTCATGATTCATCAAGGCATGTTTAACCCTTTGAACTCTAGTGCTATCTTCCAAGATAGTTCAATGGCGGCAATTAGAAGAGTCCACATTCATTATTTGGGATAGACCGATCAATATTTTCAACGTGCTGTCCTGAGGCTGCACGTTGAAATATTGATTAGTCTACCCCACACATTTATTGAACAGCCATCCTATATAATGACGTTATGACGTATCATGTTACTGGCCAGAAACACGACCGCTAGGGTTCAAAGGGTTAAGACAAAGGCCTGCCTTGGTGATGTTGTTGGAATATGTTATCAGTCTGGACGTGAACGATCAGAGCGGTAACAAATCATGTTTACGACCCCCCCCCCCCCCCCCCCCTTCGCCCGCGAGGTATTTCAGGGCATCTATCCAGCATATTGTTAATTCTAGGGTTGTTTGGTTGAAATCAAACGAGATGAGAAGCGATGGCAGTGTATGGACAAAACCCCAAGGGCAACGATACTTCTTGCAACAATTGTCTGACCGTGATCTATTTACTTCATGCACGCCTTCCAATCGTACCGTTAATATATGCAAAGTTTGGTCGAAATCATTTGAAAACCCTCGTAGAAGATGCTATGAAAAGCTCTAGACAAGATACCAGTGGCGATAGCTCTTGAAAAAAATTTGTCATGGTCATCACCTGTTTACTTCTTGAACGTTTATTCGTCATGTTGATAAACGTTTGATCGAAATCTTCCACTGAGAACCCAAGGAAGAGATGCGTCGACAGGGTTTTAGACAAAGCGTTAAGGGCTATAAGTCCTGACAAATTTTCTGGCTACGACCTGATTATATCATGCGCATTGACTTATAATATTGTAATATTGTTACCGTATATGAAGTCGACATCCACAGGAAACTGTATGAGATGCGACGACATGATTTTTAACCAACTATCCATTACGAACAGTAGAGGGAGATGCAATGACGATGTTTTTAACTGTCAAGGGCAATTAACTCTTGAAAAGAGTGTAAGGTCACGATCTTGTTACGTCTTGCACATATGTCCATCATTCTATTAATCCTTTACCGAACGTAACTGAAGAAAAAGGACAGCGGATATTCTCAGAAACCATGATTGAAATTCCATCATCTCTTCATGTTTGCCTCTGAAACATGGCTTATGACCTTCATTGGATCGAGCCTGCTGGGTTCGTTCCAATCAGTGATCATAAGCCAAGTTTTAGACGTAAACAAAGTAAACATGTTTATTTAAGTTATTCAAGACTTCTGTCTTCTACGCGTGTTAGGTAAAAGGTTAAAGAATACGAAGTTTGGTCAAATCCGTTGGGATCTTTTAGAACGTGATCGATGCGATGCCAAAGTTGTGAACGGCATTACCGACGAGAGCTACAATGCGCAAGTTTTTATCCAATTCATTGCGAGGTTATGGTTTCGTTAGGGAAGCACCCATTTTTTTTTTTTTTTTTTTTTTATTTGTTTATTTATACACGCCCGCAGTGTGGGGTTTACCATCCAATTTCAAATGTTATTTTTTATAAATATTAAAACGTTCACTCTAGGGTTAAATCTAAAAATAAAAAAATAACCTCCAAGAGGTAAATAAAATTAATAGAAATCATGTGTAATGCAGAGTTAACCCCCACATTGAAGAAAAACACACTGTCGGATTGTTAACATAAAAAAGCCCATAATATGACGTCTGATAGCAGTTTGTCAGTCCGTGTGTCCATATCACTGCGAAGAGCAGTGATATGGACACACGGACGGACAGACTGCTATCAAACGTACAGACAGGCATGGTTATGGACCGTGATTCCTATATGCGCTCCCCTAATTTCGTTAGCGGGGAGTGGAGGGCGCATAATAAGCTATCTAATCACATTCAACGAAATAAATCTGAGCTCAGCGAATGAAAATGAATACACAATTTTTTTTAATTAACATCTGGGTACGAACGTAACTTATAGACCACTTACCCACTTATCATAACAGTTAAACGAAATCAATTAAATTCCACAACACACTGGTATGCTCGCATTTAACACTTTTCTTGTCACTTTGAGCATCTGGCGACACGAGTGCGTGTCGCATGCAAAAAATATTGCAAACTTGACTGAAACCATTGGTGATAAAAAGCTTGCATTTCTTTATAGAGAGGAAGGATTTTTTATTCAGTTCACCAGTATTCGCACCGGAATGGTATGTAGTCCATTCCGAACACATCCGGCACTGTTATGGTTATAATAATCTATAATAGAGAAATTATAGCGAACATACGGGTTGAAGATAGCCGCCAATACCCCACAGTTTCTACAGAGAGCGATATCTTTACCAGCGCCATCTTTTCATCGCGTTCGATAACGTTTCTCATTATTAGAGTGCATGGTTCTTGGGAAAGATTTAAAGATAGAACTCTCGGCACTGTTCTGTGATGGCTCTGGAATTTGTCAGTATGACGTTTCCCAAATATCCCCCGACAGATTCTATACAATTCTCTACAACATAAACAAAAAGCATAGCATGTTTCGGATATCTGCATCAATGTTTCAGTTGTGTGATTTTTTTTTACGATTTCCATACAACTTTGTCTCATTTTTTTATGTATTGGATGCAATCGTTCAAGCGCATGCTTGTGTTCCATAAATTATTTTTTTTTATTAAGAGTAACCTAGAAATTAACATTCGATTTTTAACCCCAACGAACTCGATATCAAAATTTGTTATATTTTTATTTAAAAAAATTCATGTAAATCATATCATGTGACCCCGCATTGGAACGACCTTGTAGAGCTCGTTCCAATGAGAGAGTCATATGATATAGTTTTTTATTACATGACTCGTCCGTTTTGTTCACTTTGAAACATTGGATATTTTGTTTTCATATTAATCAGTGATAAATAAAGCCTTCCGTCAATTTCATTGGTCAGTTTAAAAACTAGACAATTTGATTGGCTGAACAATATACAACTGGGCCACATTTTCATAATTTGCATAATTAGAGTTGGGAGCTTTCATTGGTCAATTTCAAAACTGGACAATTTGATTGGCTAAACAAAATACAACTGGGTCACATTTGCATAATTTCATTAGGGAGAATTTACGTTATCTGTCCTATTTAGGGTGGGTTATATTGTATTAATTTTTTACCTAACGTAACGACAAAAACCGTCTCGCGCAATACAAGAAAAACGCCATTCATTTTTTTTTTTTTTATATTTTCACTTTTTGCTTCCAAAACATAGGTTATGACCCCTCATTGGAACTAGCGTTTCGCGCTCGTTCCAATGAGGGGTCATAACCTATGTTTTGGAAGCAAAAAATGAAAAATTTTAGTTTTTCGAGGATGTTTTTTCAAAGTGCCGTCTGCAACTCAAGTTAGGTGATGGGTTAAAAAGTCATACTAAGTGGCTAATTTGTGAGTGTGTGTGTCATATGATAAATAGAATATGAAATGAGTGTTTTTCTCATATAATATTTATGAAACTCGTCCGAATTTTCCGTTTGGGTTTGCCAGAGGCTCGCCCAAACGGAAAATCCTTAGACTCGTTTCATAAATATTATATGAGAAAAACACTCATTCCATATCATCTATATAATATTTTTTTTGCAGCTGTGCAATTTGTATATCACAGAGGATGTTTCCGATTCATTAGGAAAATGCTTAACATAAAAAACATCAAGACTTGTTTTCTAAAGAGTGTTTCTTGTCAACTGTCATCTATCACGGTGTGCCCGTGGAGGAGAGCCGGACAGGATGACCGTAAATCCCAGGGCATCAAACCTCTCCCAACAATGACAGAGTATTATTGGCCATAAATTGGCATGTTCAAAGATCTCAGCGTAGGCATAAAACTATTACATGGGGTTGAAAATTTGGTGATATGCGAGTCCCACAAGCCCTAGTAATTACCCTCTGCAATTCATTTTTTGTGTGAATACTACGACTTTTACAACGCGCTGCCAATTGTCGTGGTTATTTAGTTCCAACTATATTTATTCAATGAATATGCTATATATTACAGGAATGACAACCAAAAAAGTAACAGTATATATATATATATATATATTGAACATCAAAAATAAAACATTTATTAACAAAAGATACCAAATTGCTATGTAATGTGGGGATCTGACAGAAAGCTAGGAGCTTATGTTCGTCATCTCGTGGTAATTTACGATAGATGTAAACTTCTTGTAAGTTTTGTTGGACGAAAAGCATAGACATGAAAACATAAGAACCATCAAGCATATTCATGTTCTGGTCAGGCAAACACGGACTATCTCCCTCCCCTCTCTATGCCTGAAGATAGCTACAGGCCTGCAAGGGAAACATGTTCTCCCTTCCTTCATTTTGAAGTGCACATATACCTTTCATCAAAGAGCACGACTCGCGTGAAACTAAACAGTTTATTACTTTACTATAACACGTGATATTCCCCGATATTATATATTCCTGGATGTTGACAGTGTCGATAAACACCAATAAACAAAAAAACATGTGGTTTAGTCCAGCGAATCCAGAACAATAAAAGAACACTTATATCTTATGTCAACGTCATGTTATTTTCCAGTTACTGATAGAAGTTGACCTATTTAGTTGTACATCTATTTTTTATATGTTTCGTTGCTTTTTATTAATTTGATTTTTTTTATTCGAACATTATGGAAAGAGTGCATTTGAAGGAAAACACTTCATAGTGGATATTTAACCCGATATTTGGATCTGTTTAAAGTTATTGAACAAAAACATTGCATGCATTTATTAATAGTGTGGACCTCACTTACTTACCTAATCATCGTCGTGTTACGTCATACATATGTCATCATCCAGTTTTTGCCAACTTCTCCCGTTTTCCCTGGGTATATCTATTCTTCTTCATCTCTCCTTCGACTGTCCTTCTTCAGGTACCCTTCGGTCTTCCTTGGTTCCTCTTTCCAGCTGGTGTCCATCTCAAAGCTCTCCTTTCATGCCGGTTCCTATCTATCCACAACAGGTGCTCCAAGTATCTCCATCCACTTTTCGTATTCTTAATTTCAGTAACGATGTCGTTCACGCCAATTCTTTCTTTGGTTTGGAACATTTGGTTAAAATAAACTCAAAACGCAGTTGCCTTGCATGGTAACATCATTCTTCGCGGAAATATTCCATGTGATGTTTTTGGCATTCTTTCATTCACTTGACCAGTATTCACAATACCCATCATAAATGGGCGATTCCTAAATAAAGAAAAAAACGAACTTTACTGTCATAAGCGTGCATAGACGTTCCTAAGTGGTGACTTGTGCAAGAAGGTTTTTTTATGTCGCTGGCAATTCCCCGACAAACGAATTGCCAACCGAACTGGTTGTGCCCCTAATTTTATCTTATTTCACCGTTAACTCCTTCGATTTTCATGACGTATGCTCATTGTGGCGTGCCTGGTTGCCCTGGTGGAACCAGAGCCAGAATTGGCAACCTCTTCAAGAACATGTGGTCTTCTGAGTGCATGCGTTTTTCTCAAGCAGTGTATTTTGGTTTGTAAACATAAAGGATTACCAAACACTGTACAGATCAGGGGCGGGGGTGCAAATCTCATTTGACTCGACTGTGATACCTCAATCCCGACGGATAAAATATTCCAACTCCATCATCAAGACATGCTTTCGTTGAAGGCATGTCTTGATGATGTAGAAGGAATGTTAGTTTATAGCAAAGAAACTGAAGACATCTTAGAAATTTATTTGTGAACGCATGCATGAAGTAATCTTGCCTCAAGGGCTTCGAGCCATCTTGTTTTAATTGGCACTCCCCTTACTCCAAATTGGACGGCATGTTGGTCTCACTATAACTCACATCGGGCATCACGGACCTTCACTTGTATAAGGCAGATTTTGTTTGCGACACGAGTCCAAATATTGAAAATGTCTCGAGTGGAAACAAATTATGGAAGGGGGACTGTCAGACCCCGCTACACCCACTTAGTTGTGCACCTGGGGACGATACAGACCTTGCACATACAAAGTGATACTCTGATATATGCAAAATCAAGTTTGGACAGAGCGTTGGTTACCCGATTTCTGGATTTCCGCTGAATCTTTCAAGACATTTGAAAAGTCGGACGTACAGTTTCGAAGGCTACTCCAGCTGGAAGATTATTGGGAAAAGTGCTAAAATGTCTTGGGAAGAAATTGATCGACAACTGGCATACAACTGCACAGTCTTCTATCAATTCGCCAACGAACATCGATTGTCAGTAAGGGTCATCTCCATCAACACTTCAAGAAATCGCATGAAGACAGCACGTTACCGATCAAAACATCTATGACGTTACCAGGTAAGCTGTAACCACCAATCTTGCAACTTGGCGAACAGTGAATAGGTTGGTTGAAAGTCGTTTTTGTCTGCGCATGACAAATGTCATCACATGCACTTGTATATATTATTGGCAAGGCAATTTAGTTTTTCCAGCACATCAATTCAGTGTTTGTTGGGAGCGGTCGGTGTGGCCGTATGATACACACAACGGCGAGCTGTATCATATCACTGATCAGAAAACTTCAAATGTAGCGCTGTAACCAAGGATCGATGGATATTCTCATGCAACATTTTTACAACCAGCATTTCGCCACCGAACATGAGTGTTCATAGACTGAAAGTTACATACTCTTTTCGTGGGTTGTTGACGATTGTTTACGTCGCTGTGCCCTTGACTCACCATATGGGCAGCACTGGGTCCAAATCCATATCCACTTGAACATCATACAGGAATCAACTGCTCTACATGAGAAGCTTCAACATGCACACAGAACACTCGCTGTGGAGTTGTCGTAATCCATGCGTGGGCAGCAATGTTTTTAGGGGCGGGAGGGAGGCTTCTGATTTGTCTGTTCCTCGACGAAAATCATTGGCAGAATGGTGAAGTGTCGGTTTCTTGGTAAGCCCCTTGTAGTTGTGCACATTTATGGCTCACAGTACAAGTTAATATCAACAATTAACCTGCTGAGTGGTAAATTATTTTTGTCCGAAAAATTTGTACACATATCTTAGTAATCATAATTTGGCAATTGAAAAAGAGAGACATGCACAGCCGCCAATACCTTTCGAAAATAGGATTTTCAATGCTTTTGATGTTTGTAAGGACGCCGGCGATGTGGAATCCGAGATGCATTGTGTCACGGACTGCCCGGCCTATACAAACATCAGGAGACAGTTGTTTGCAATAATTAACAGGAATAATGCAGACTTCTCAAATGAAAGAAAACAAGATCGGTTTGAATTTCTTACGACAAATAATACGGCCTCATTATGTCACACCATCTGCAACATAATCCTACTGTTCTTCGGGAAAAGAGAAACAACAATTGCAAAATCGTAGTTCATTAAACTGACCTAGGGTTTTGACTTTATATACTTATATGTATGATACATAGCCTTATTTACACTGCAAAAAATATAGGTTCTCTTTAGAACCCAAACTGATTCTAATCTTGTCCCTGGGATGGAGTCACTTCTGTTTAAACAGTATTTATTTCAAATCATATAAATTTACCAAGATTAGCATTCAGTTTTAACAGAATATTACATGAACTGAAGTAGATTCAGCAGTAAACTTGGAGCTTATTCAACGCAGTCGCCAAACATTTTGAAAGAAAGGAGATATGAACAGTTGGCATATCGAACCAGTTTTGGTTCTGTAAGAACCAAAACTGGTTCGATATGCCAACTGTTCATATCTCCTTTGCTTAATAACGATTTGAGCCAACCTCGTATAAGCTCTAAACTTACGACTGAAACCCCCTCAATTTATGTTTAATTCTGTTAATATTTAATGCTAATCTTTATAAATTTATTTGATTTGAAATAAATACTGTTTAAACAGAACTGGTTCCATCTCAGGGACAAGATTAGAACCAGTTTTGGTTCTAAAGAGAACCTATATTTTTTGCAGTGTACTATACAAAAATAGGTGTTTCGTTTATTATTTGTTTATTATAATCATATCATATCTCTGTTAATTCTTTATGCAATCTGCCTCTCTGTAGGTGCTATTTTGCTTGAATAAACTATTACTATTACTATCTTTGCCTTGAGGCAATTCAAATAAAATATGAGACATATGCGCTGAAAGTGTAGCCTTGAAGCTGTACCTCCACTTCAGAACGAAACCCAAATATGGGCGTTCAACACTCAACCAAACAGTAGGTTTTAATTTAATTCTCATGCGTATGTGGAGCAACTACATCATGCTCCCTCTATCTCGAAACGTACGTGATGCAAACGAGTGTATGACTGTATCTATACGTGAATGTTGCCTTATAGAATAGAGGAGATACCAGCTAGTTTGTATACCACGCGATGTAATAGAGAAAAGGTGACAGACTTGACTCATCCGAAGAAGATTTAAAGCTTAGAAACATACTCTTTTCACTGACGCAATATGCAAAAAAAACCTGCCCTTGGGCGACAATGATATATGACTCTCGCTTATTGTTGCCAATACGTTTTAACCTAAATCAACACTCTATCGAACTGACATAATTCAGATACAAGATCATCTACATTACTGCTGGGAAGCAAGGTTTCATTTTATTGACGCCTAATCTACGTCTAGCATCTCACAAGCATCACATAAACATCAGACCTCAACAGCGTCCGCCACCTTTATCGATACTGTTGTTTTACGGGTTATAACCCGAGGTGTCGGACCGTGAAACCGACGACAATTGTTGAAGCGTCGGGAAGGAAGGTCACGTCAAGCTGAAACTGATGGGTTCGGTACGATTGGTTTGAAGGTTCCGATTATAGATTTCAATCTGGGATAGCTTTACGTGTGATCAATATCAGCCTAAGGGGCAACATCATAACACTAAGTTATAATCAATTTGCTTTCATTTTATGCTTTTTCACATATCTCGCGATTTCTATATATTTATTGCAAAACAAACCAAAAAATGCACAATCTTTATATGAATATCTCAGAGTTTCCGTCTGAGATACAGTTACAATCGGAAATAATTATCCCGACAGGATTAGTTTTCTAGAGTTAAAATCAAATTCGACTTACAGACCTTGATATGGTCTTTCGCAGTTGAATTGTCGACGTGGGTATTTTACTTCAGCGATTGGCGAGGAAACGATTAATATAACAAGTTTGGAAAATGAGAAATAATTGAGTTAAGATCACATACTGATCGAGACTTATGGTGCTGCATGTGTTTCTGGTCAAGTAATGTCTGCCTTTTTAGGCAGATAACACTTAACCCTTTACCCAACATCACGGCCAAAACCGGCCAGCGCTATTCTCAAAAATCCCCAATTAATTTTAATTCTTTTTTCATTTTTTGTATCATAACCTATATTTTGTGACAAAAAATGAAATAAATTAGTTATTCAAGAACATGTTTTGCAAGTGTCGTCTGCTTTTCATGTTAGGTAAAGGGTTAATCAGAATCAAGAGCTTTGATTTTACGACTCATCTTGCTCACTATTATCCCGACCCCCAGAACCAAAGCACCTGGTTTATTACATCGCGGGTGAGTTAATTCGACTGCACGCTTTTAATTATGGAACTAGGCTGCAATGAAAGTACACCTACTGCACCTGAAGATTCATTCTCTGCGGATACTCCTGGTGGCTGAATACAAGGGTCGTCAGTTGAAGATAGAAGTTCTAAGCTTGTCCCTCGAAAGTGAGTGCTACTAAATCTGTGCACTTTCAGTTCTTTTCTCCTCAGATGACGAGAAATATAGGGTCCTCTTACATACCCTATCAACCACGACCATCTTGGAATCGTTTTTCTTTATCAATTATTTGTGCAAAGGTTTTCAAGTGGAGTAATATGTTTGCAGGTTCTTCATAACGATCTAGACAATTCGGCCCACGGAGCCTTTGACAACACACCTGCGTATACATAGACCTTTAGAGGCTTTCTATCCTCCTCCCCTAAAGCAGTCTTTACCTCGACGATCGAAGTGATATTGTCCGAAACCACTTTGCCCAGGCGGGCGGGAAGCTAGTGTTGGGATGGGACAGTTGGAAGGTTAGGAGTTTTTAGCTCGGCGGATAAAATTAAAAAAATTGTAGATTATTAAATGGAATTCTATTTTGCTACAAGATATGTCAAGGCAATGTCTTGATAAAGGCCGTGGCAGTCTGCTGTAACGAGAGTCGGTGATTGTCGATGTCGGAAACCGGGCTTTGTCGTTTCTGGGGGAAATAGATTCACGCCGCGTATTCAGTCAAAATTCAAGGAGTGTTGCCTGAACCCGTGCGTGTACGTATATCTCGCCGTAACGAACCGGTCCGTTTCTTTTTGTTGGGGTGGTTCTTATCCTGAAGGGGTCAATGACTTTTCCTCGAAAAGCATAAATCAACAGAGGTTCACTGAAAACAACAATTTTAATACATATAAATAAATATGGTAATTTGTGACTTACATGGAATCCAATGAATATGATAAACAAAACGTCAATCACCCCTTACCCACACTGTTTTTGAGTCACTTGCGGGTCCGCATACTCTGCAGTCGCTGGTTTTTCCTCCTTCTCGCTGGTATTAGTTCTTTGGTCTCCTCTTCACTTCTCCCTTTCACGGCCGTCGCACGGCCACTAACGTATTGTCACTTTATCCGGACGCCTTTGCTCAAACAAGTGACGGAATGTCACTCTGCCACTGACTTCGCACGGCCACTAACGTATTGTTACTTCACTATATCGCATTCCCTCCAACAAGTGACGGAATGTCACACTACCACTGCCATAGCACGGCCATTAGCTTATTGTCACTTTACTTGACGCTTTTCACTCAAGCAGTCGCCACCAATGGGGTTAAGCGCTCCCCTACATTTATCTCAGAATAATGTTCATACAGGCAAGCCTACTCTGCCTACGTATGTCTTGCCTTCTACAACAGGTATGCCGTCTTCCTAAATACTAATAGCTCCCTGAGCTCGCACTTTCTATTTCTGACTCCACACTGAAATATGGCCACCGACTCGACCCGCGACTGCCCCTATTCTAAATATGAGCTTTGTGGCTCCCCTACACTACAACGTGCCTATACTTACGCACCAATGCGGCACCTTTTCTAACCTATAGCATGGGACATCCCCCATATCCTCGCCTGGACCCGCTGTCTTACACACCTTCAGACTGGAATGAATTTTTCGAGAAATCCCCCGATTTTTATTTCGATAGCCAGAACATTTATTCTCAGTTTATTTGCTTCTCTTGAACTTGGCCGCTTAGATCTATCTTAATTTAATATTCGCTTTAAAGTTCCTTTGAAAAACTCACATTTCGGCATATCCAGACATTTCGGTCAAAGGCTAGATGCATAATATGGGTGTGTGTCCAAAACATGTGCGATGTATTGTTTTTACAACAATTACCTATTAACTGGCCATAATTACACAGATAACGACTTGAAGCAGAACACTCTCTCTCTTACTCCTTTAATCAGTGATCAGATAGCCCATGTGGCGTTCAATAAATGCTCCATAATGGACATTAAATTCCATGCTTAATTAGCAACGCTTGGGTTATTGCTGGTCTATTTAAGTGACAAATCGGTTTTCTGGGTCCGTCATATACCTATCTTTACGCTTTACATTGAACCCGAGTGAGAAACATTATCGAAAATAAAAAAAAACTTTTAAAACAAAAAATCGAAAATCCAAGTTATCACCTTGAAGTCGACTCTGTTTAAATTACAGCTAACAAAAAGCATACGTAATTGTTCATAAGAACAGTCTGGCAACATCTTGTCATGGTCGTACAGCATGGGCTATCAAATATCTGTAGGTGGTTAGGTGAGGACAGTTATTTTCGAGATTTTATCAAGAGAGGCTATTCTTTACATTTGTGGCAGTTTGATAGCATAATTCTTACATTCGAGACTTTTAGTGTGAAGATGAAGGTATCCGTAAATATTTGTATAGGGCGATACGAACATTAGGCTTAACCCTTTGATACTTTTGTACATGTTATTACGTACGAAGTCTTTTGTTTAACCCTTTACCTAACATGAAAAGCAGACGACACTTGCAAAAATAATTCTTGAATAACTAATTTTTTTCATTTTTGTCTCAAAAACATAGGTTATGACCCCTCATTGGAACGAGCTCGTCGAGCTCGTTCCAATGAGGGGTCATAACCTATGTTTTTGAGACAAAAAATGAAAAAATAATGAAAATTAATTGACGATTTTTGTGAATAGCGCTGGCCGGTTTTGGCCGTTACGTTGGGTAAAGGGTTAATTGAACCCTTTGATACTTTAATAAGTGTTATTACGTACGAAATCAAACAGCACGTTGATACTTTGTGGTCGTTTGTTCTATTTTGTTTCGATTTTTTAAAGTTTTAACTTCAATTCCTATTTTCTCCCGAACAGTGCACAGTGACAACCGTTGAGCCAAATCTTATCTCAGCTTTAAATACTAATATAATCCTGCTGTTAAGACCTCTTAACTGGTTAAGTGCTAGAAGTCACTATCAGGGCTTTCAAAAAAAGAGGATACCAGCGCAAAAGCCATCACTTTCATTGCTTATATTTCATATTCAGTCAAACACAAATCTTGTTTATATAAAATTGCTTTATTACAAATTATTGGAGAGTGCCTCTGGGCCACCAAAATAATCTGGCCCACAACCATTTAATCACTAATGTGAAAAATATCTTGTTATTTCTACTTTCTGACGTTTCACGTTGCATTTTGAAAAACGTTGACGAAACTGAATTGCCAGTGACGTTTGAACGTCAGGATAATTAAAGTCTCAAAGGGTTAACCCTTTTCCCAACGTGCACGAAATCAAAATTTGTTATTTTACTTACCCCCCCCCCCCCCCCCCGAGTTTTTCAACAAATTTCAACACAACCATACCGTTTGACCTTCAATGGAACGAGCTCGATAAGCTCGTTCCAATGAGTGGTCACATGATATGGTTTTGTTGAAATTTACGAAGAATAACTGTTCATTTTGTAAATTACGCGAGCGGATGCGACGATTCGTTAGGTAAAGGGTTAACTTATTCTAGAAACGTCCTTACCTTAATATTTATAAATGCAAAACACGTTTGATTATTTTGCCGCAAACACTTTTATATCCGACCCCGAAGTTCCGGAAATTAGGAAAGAATGGGTCAGTGGAAATTCTGTAAATTCAAATCAAACATTTTGCCGTATCTGTTATTTAATACAAACAGGAGTTAGGAGTTGCCTTGCTCATGATGCACGATGCTTATTGGATTTAATTAGAAGACCAGAATTAATTCCTGCAGTGAAACGCAACTTCAGACCGCGAAGTTCCGGAAATTAGGATAGAATAGGTCGGTTGAAATTCTATAAATTCAAAGCAAATATTTGCCGTATCTGTATTCTAATACAAACAGGAGTTAGGAGTTACCTTGCTCATGATGCACGGTGCTAATTGGATTCAGTTAGAAGACCAAAATGAATCCCTGCAGTGAAACGCAACTTTGGATATTCTCTTTGTCTGGAATGGACGAGATCTTGCATGTTCAGACTGTTCCCGTTCATTCCCCAAGTCCAGTATAACTGGTCAAAGATTCACATATAACGATTCCAATCAGAATGAATGTGTCGAACTATTTAGAATTCATCAATCCTGTACTGTCCTCCGTCTGTGTTCCTACCACCGTAATCATTTTTGATGGAAACACTATAACAAGCTCGGACAAGTGGTGCTGAACATTTACAAACTATTTCGTGTTCTACAACGAAGCATTAAGGCATCTGTAACCAGTAGAGGGTGTGTGAGCTGGGTGCTATTCTGAAAACCATGTTGTTGTTTTCGTACTGGGTTAGTGTTTGCTTGATAGATACAGTACGTGGAGAGTGGATTGTGACTAAATCACCCGCGGAGTGGAGTTATCACCCAAGCTATAACTTTTAAATTTTGTACATATCGACAAAAACACAAGCAATGTTTCAGCCAGTGGACCTCCGGGTTTAACCTGGAGGTCCACTGGCTGAAACTTTGCTTGTGCTGGTTATGCTTTGCAAGATATTTGCAATTATTGCTTGGGTGGAATCTCCACTCTGCGGGTGATTTAGTGATAATACACTCTGCACGTACTGTAGATAGATGGATATTTTATTTGTACAATTTTCTTACATACAAGTTAAATACAATAACAAATGCATTAGATATATTGTACAGGGACAGCATGCTTGTTTACACATATCAACATTAGATCTATCCTCCTTAGAACACGAGGTCATACAAAGCAGGAGTATACGTTTCTTTAGTTGAGGCCAACATAGATTCCTGGTGCGAAGTCTATGATTTATATTTCTTTGAGCCTTAAAAAGAAAGCAGCACCCGTACATGTGTTGGATGTTTGTTTCTGTACAGTAACAATGTTCACCAAGAATATGCACGTGTTTTTATTTTAATTATAATCTTGGTACCTGACTTCACATTTTGTTTCGTTTAGTCCCACGTCGTGTAACAGGTTTTATGCATTTATATGTGAAATGAATTTATAATTTTACACATTGCATAATGTCATAGGTTAAATTTTATATAAATGAACCAAACATGGTGCTTCTATTGCAATGTTAAATGCTTGGATGAGTTATTCCAAAAACATTATAAGCAGCTTTGCATCTATTACGCAAAATGATACGTTCTGTATACATAAATCTGAGTGCACTTATCAATTCTAAGAAATGCTGTTTAGATAAAGGGGTCAAATGTCCTCTTGTATTTAATAGGGTGGTTTTGCCCAAATAGACCCAGTCAATCATTTTACGTAAGAACGCGTCTGAATAACAAAGGACATAGTCTCTGGAATATATGTTTCCAGTTTTCTGTTCAAATATTTACCCTTTTACTGCCACTCCCACTTTATCCATATAAGGAGGACCTCTATGTACGCCTGGATGCGAGGAACTTTAATAAAATTTATGACATACTTGAAACTCTATCATCTGATTAATTGTTGGAAAGGGCTCTCTGAGCCCTTTCCAACAATTAATCAGATGGTATAGGTTTGACCCGCACATACCAGAACGTACAGATAACCATCATAAAATAGGTGACAATAGTCGCTTTCGGTAGCGTAAATGTTAACTCCTTTGACGCCATACTCATAACGAAAATTTGTAAAAAGAATTATGTCAATTGCAAATTATTTTTTTATTGGTTTAAGGCCACATCAGGCAGCCGAGGCTATATTATGACCGCAACAGTAATCACTCGGTCCATTAATTGACTCAGTGACATATGGAGGGGGCGCGGTGGCGTTGTGGTAACTGGTTCTCGTCAGATCACCGAAGTTAAGCAACGTCGAGCCTGGTTAGTTCTCGGTTGGGTGACCGTCTGAGCGATCGACTCGGACTTCCGCGTTGTGTCCTTGGGCAAGGCAAGAACACAACGATTGTCCACATGGGGCACGATGACGCCGTGTACTGAGGCATACTGCACGTCGAGGGTGCGCACGTCTTCAACCAATCTAACCCTGCCTGTGCTGCAGTGCGGAGTTACGATGTTGGGGAGCTGGCAGCTGCTCGTCGTTGCGCAGTGGTTCTCTCCGGGTACTCCGGCTTCCTCCACCCGTAAAACTGTCACGGTCATGATAAGCCATTGTGCATAAGTATGTGACCATAAACACTAATAAATAAATAAGTAATAGTGACATATGGAAATAACTTAGATGAGCGCCTTTTCGCCTAACGATGATTTCGTCAGAACTTTCGAGTTCTGTTGATCTTTTTGCGTGACCAGTTGTCCATTCACTCTTGAAATAACTGGCAATTCATTCTTTAAAAGTCGATTAATGTTTAAAGTTCGATCTAAGGTAATATTTCCTGTTATCATATGACGTCATCGTTTTCTCGGCTTATTACCATCTCATATTTCAATAAATATTAATTAGTACTTCATAACACCTTCAGTTGATTTGATTGGTCAATTTCAAAAGAATGCTTTCTGACTGGTTATCACCGAAAAGATCTGTGTCAAATTAATGCGCTTGTAAATAGAACTATTTAAAAAAAAATCAACAAAGACACGATGGCTGATTTTATTTGTTATAAACATTCACTAAAATCCCAATGATAGAAAATGTATAAATACTTGAAAGTTAGTATTTATAACGCCAAATTGTGGAACTATATTTTTGTCGTGGTTATGACGTAGAACTGCGTGCATGAATGGAATTTCATCTTGAACGGCGTTCTATGTGAAATTCCAATCTTTAACCCTTCTTTCCTATCTAAAAGATGTGTTTTGGTAACCGTGGTGTCAAATGATAAGCGGAATATGAAATTCGTGTTTTGGTCATACTCTATTTATCAAACTCGTCTACGAATTTCCCGTCTTGCCTAGCCAAGGGCTCGGAAAAACGGAAAATTATTAGACTCGTTTCATAAATAGAGTATGACCAAAACACGCATTCCATGTCCAATATTTCTCTATGTGCTTCTTTTCCTCCAAAAACAAAATTGTCTCAATCACATGGCCCCTAGACCTTTCCTAAAGAAGACTGAAGAATCCATAGATTTAGTGTTTGGTGTGGATACAACCACATATGGGAGTGTTATGTCGGTTTACACTCCCTTCTCGTCACGTCGCCACGAGAACATTAAGTTAATATGTTATTTTTTCCAAAATGTTAAAAAAATATCTTAGTTTCAACGACTCTGATCTTCTATTTGAAATGAAAAAAATTCAACATTTGTCTGTCAAATAAAGTAACAAGGAAGATTAAGAAAACATGGAAAGTGCAACTAGAATGGTTTCGGGTGTTTTAACGTCATGCACATTTTATTCATAAATCAAATATAGAAATCTGGAAAACGAATAAAATATTGTCAAATTTATTTGATGTTGATAGTTCTCGCCAGGGTTCAGCGCATCCACATCTGTTGATGTTATATAAACATATGTAAAGTATTTTTTTGGTCTAACGATAAAGTCATATGCTTTATGCTCATAACATTCGGGGATATGTTTTCATGCTTTGCTTGTAGCAAGGTCGAAAGGGAAATACATAACTTGGTTATTTTGATGGATTGTTCTGCTCATTCGAAAAAATGGTTTGAGCATAAACGAAATAATTGTATAAGTAGGTAGCGCGGTGGCTCAGTGGTTGACTGTTGGACTTCTATGCTAGAGGTCCCGAGTTCGACCCCCGTCCGGGACGACCCGCGTTGTGTTCTTGGGCGAGGCACTTTATCCCGATTACCTACATTACGGCGCGATGACGCCGTGTACTACGTCGTAATGCACGTCGATGGTGCACATGTCTTCAACCGCTGTAACCCTGCTTGAGCGGAACTTGAACAGAGTTAGAATGTTGAGGATATATAGGTTAGTCGTAACACTTGTCTTTAGATGTAACGGAGAAAAATACAATTATTCCAGTAAATGTGATTTACTTCTTTGCAGATTCTGACAAATGATTATGTTTGTTACGAAACACGTCTCACATGAACCGTACGTCGCGTGCGCAGGGATGTGGCTAGAGGTTTCCGATTGGGGGTGTAGCGTAGTGAATTTTTAACTAGGGGAAGGACCCGGTCCATCCCCGTAGTTGGAAATTCTCTATACCGAGAGAACGATTTTGAAAAGTAAGCCATGAAAGGCGGCATAAAATTGATTCTAGTAACTAAATTGCCAACACATTTATGATAGAATTATCAGGTTATTATTAATTGATATTCTTCTGGGAATTGAATATGTGCTAAACAAATGCTCAAGCTTAGAACTTTGAGCAATTCACACTGTCCAAAAATTAAATCAGATATTATGCAGGAATGATCAATTTTCGATGTTTCATCATTTTGTAACTGTGAATGATGGAATTAACCTAGGATAACGATTTTACATGCATTCTTATGAAGCTCGATATTGCGTGGACTGGAGTTGTAAATAGTAACAGTTAAAGAATTTTTGCCGATTTGAAACCGAGTTGGAATTTTGGGAAGTAAAGGAGACATCAGCATCGCCAAAGCATCTCTAAAATCTAGATGGATGGAATTTCCAACTACTCATGACATGCCCTCCGAATTTCCAACTATAGGAAATTTTGGTCAGGATTTGGGGTAACACCCCCCCCCCCCCACACACACACACACACCTGTCGCCACGCACCTGCGCACGCCCTCCATTGTTACGGAGATTTTACCCCAAACTGGACTCTGATGGTGTCTTCCATGTCATGCAGATCAATGGTATTAATTAGTATTTATACAAAACGTAGATTCCAGAGTTTAACCACTTCTTAAACGCTATGGTAATATATGTCACATTCATATTCAAAATTGCCGTTTAATTTTTATTATTCTTCTACATTTTTTCTCCGAAACAAAAGATATGACCTCTCCCTGATACGAATTCATCGCGCTTGTTCCATTGAAGCGTCATAAGCAATGTTTTAAGTCAAAAAAATGAGAACTATTACGTTTTCAAGAGAAGGATTCTTTTGCTAGTGTCGTCTTCAATTTGAGTTCGGTAACGGGTTAAATGTGTATGGACTGTAGGCAACATCAGACATCAGTGTACGCAAACGACACTGGCAGCAAAGTCTTGTGTGACGATAAAATATAAAAACATGAGTTTTAATCACACTAGTGTGAGTGTAAAATACGCCGCGAAGAAAATGTGGTGGTGTGTGGAAAAATAATTCATCGAAATACTCGCTTTTGGTGGACTGAATGGCCGGAAGGCAAGGCCGCTGTCTTGGATATGACTGTCTTTCTGCAATTTTTCTCTCGGGCATATACTCAATTCTCTAGTCTTTTTACTTCCCGGATCCTTCACAGCGTTCAACAGATATCGTATGTGAAATGCGTAATCGCTCAGTCACACCCCGTAATGCTGACAAAAAGACGAATAAGATTGGCGAGTGACAGCGACAATTATTTATGGTGAGACTTTAAGCGATGATATGTCAACTTCTCGTTTGGCTTAATAAAATTATATTAGTCATTTTGTGAGGTTGATTATAGATACTTAGTACTTACATTATATTAAACAGTTATTCCCAATAAAGATGACACGCCATGCTGCTCATAACGACAAGGTGACACTTAATTAGCAATAAAAATGTTTACGATGTTCTCTACAGCAACGATAAGCTATGGTTGACGAATATCTGTCTACCAAATGTTTTCTGCGCTTTTACTCCAACACGGGCTTCAGAAGCATTATGTTGAACAAAGCCATTTAGTGATAGTATCCAGTCAAGGGTTTGATTAACTCTTAATTGGTTAAAAGTATTTTCTTCAATTTCCCATAAAATCAAGTCATGACTGCTACAAAGCATCCATGACTTGATTTGATGGAAAATTCAGTGTAGACTGACACGGACAAAACATTGTTAAGAGAATACTTTCATTCGCAGGGTGTATCTTCTTAACACTCGCCACTGCTCGGAGGTTCTCTCCGGATACCCCGGCGTCTTCCACCCGTAAAGCTGTCCGACATGAGGTGACTCTAGCTGTCGAAAGAGTCGTTAAACCCGAATGAATGAATGAATGAATGAATGAATGAATGAACGAACGAACGAACGAACGAACGAACGAACGAACGAACGAACGGACGGACGGACGGACGGACGAACGAACGAACGAACGAACGAACGAACGAACGAATGAACGAACGAATGAATGAATCTTCTCAAGATCCGGTAATGAACCTCTACCAGGTTGTCTAATTTATGTTATGGGCGGGGAATCCTCCTGCAGCAGGCAGAGAGTTATTAAAAACTTGGTTGGTAACTGCAACTGTCTGGCATGGTCTAAATATATTGCGATGGCGACCTCTCTCTCCCGCTTTTCGCCGCTGAAAGGTCATCAGATTAAATTTGAGATACCAAAAGATATATATATATATCTACAAATCTCATTACTTCATATCAAGAAAAGTAGCATGTTCCCAATTATACTGAAACCCCAACTCTTGTTAGCCCGGCAAAATGTTTCATTGCGATATTCCTTATTACCGTGACTTATATTTCATTTTTTCGTTCGCATCACACAATTTCGACAAAGAAACTTTTGACTTTCCCGTCCCTACCGATTCCCAACAAGAGATTTATAATCACCACAAATCTATTTTACACCCACAATCCGTCCACACACTGAAACAATTGAGACCATTCAAGTCGCGTTTTGATTTGTACTGTACCTCTTCCACATTGCATTTTGTACAGTCATAGAGCACCGTGAGTGGCTATAAAATTATTTTTATTATTATTATTATTATTATTATTATTATTATTATTATTATTATTATTATTATTATTATTATTATTATTAAAGCAAAATATCACCTTCGCCGATCTGATAACTTTCTTGCTTGGCACGGTTTTGTGCCGCGTCATAACGTCACTCAGACGCGTAACGTACAATGAAAAGCGTTCTTACATGACGTTCTTACGCGTAATACAGATTCCAGGCGTGGGTATCAAGAACATTTCCCAATGTCTGTATTCTATCGCGTAACGATGAATACTCACAGCAATCGTGGTATAATTGGTGAATTCTCGTCTTGAGATGTCATTATCTATATTTCGAGTTATACGATGTACACAATTCGTACATGAGGGCTTACTATACCGAGATATGTATTATCGGCATGGTTAGGTTGATCATTTTGTCCATTATGTGTGTATTGGGGAGTAACACACACATCCTAATTTACTCTTTGACATAAAGAGAACAATCTCTGTAACAATAAACTCATGCAATCGCCCCATACAGAGAACGCTGTGTATGTGGAACAATTATACCCTTCTTTCACTCGACAGCTTGGGCCCTGTAGAATGAAAGAATAGCAGATCCTTATCAACTAATAGGAAATTGAACAGATTGGGTACCGAGGTGCTACTGATGTTAGATCTGCACATGATAATTAGGGAAAGTATTCCCCATTGCACTGCTATATATAGAATAAACGCATAGTTTTTTCAAGTAAAAAAAAATATTCTTCAAGTAGGATTAAGAATGAAACCGACGAGCCTCTGGCGAGTCGGTTTCATTCTTAATTCTACGAGTATAATACATTTTTTACTGGAAGACACTATACCTTTATTTTGTTTATCCCATAAATCTTCTACAGGGCAGTCGCGGCAAAATCGGGCTATAATTCGATACAAAACACTACGAGAAGTGAGGAGCACATTGGTCCAATTCGATCGACCAACAAAATTGGCAAAAATAAACAAGGCGCAGTAATACATTTGTCTAAAAATAATTCCTCTACAAACTTCAGCAAAACTTGCAAAAATACTTTATTATATGAGCAGTGTGTTGTGTTTTCTACTGGCATTGTGTAATACTTTCAAAAAGATTTAAAGAAATCAACAATCGAACTATTAATTATGCTAGACAAATGTGGTAGAGGCCAGAAGTCAAAAAGTCCGTCGCTACAAGGGGAATAAATTCTTTCAGTGTTAAATCTGCGGGGAAAATTTATCACCCTACTAGATGAATAAAGCAAAAATTTATCAAAGGCATTTATTGTTAAAATAAACGGCCACTTATGGGATAAAAAACAGTTCATGCACGAGAGAAAAAAATGTGTTTACATTGCCCCATACATGATGCTAGTCATTTTCCATGTCAAAATTATCAAGGTTAGAACAAAATGGCAGACGTGATCATTTTTGATGACTGTCCAATACTGAAAACGCAAAGTCTTAATCCCTTTGTCAATAAACACCATTGTATTCATTTTCAAAAAACAAATGGCCTTGAAATGAGTTGTGGTGATGTACCCTTTTCATCTACAGACGGACTGCCGAACAAAATTGAACAACATGACCGACGGCGGCCATTTTGACGACCGTTAAAACCCAAAATGTGGTATCCTCTTCCGCTTGTTATTTTGCATCATTGTATTAAGTTTTCATAACAACTTGTCATGGATTAATTGAGTTATAGTGAGTTTAATTGTGCTTGTCTACAGACGGACGGACGGACGGACGGAGGGGCAGACGCACAAAATGGAACACAATGGGCGAAGACGGCAATTTTCTTATAGTTGTTAAAGCACAAAATGTGATATTCTCTTTCTCTTATCAACATATAGCATTGTGTGCAACAGCTGGCCTGGAATTATTTGAGTTATGATTATTTTTGGTGGTCTACAGACAGACAGACGGACGGACACGAGACTGCTCGATATATCCCCCGATCCCTATCGGTCGAGCGATAAAAATCTATCTTGTGTCTTCTTTACAATGATTTTCGGAAAGTATTATGAATACACTGTAAAAAAAACATCGTTAAAATACGGTAAATGACTGCAAAACAGCTGCGGTACTTTTTGTAATTTTTACGGTGACAACTCTGTTAACCCTTTACCAAACGAAGACGATAGCAAAATTTATTATTTTAAATATCATTTTTTTAAATTGTTCAAAAAATTTCAACCAAACCATATCATGTGACCCCCTCATTGGAACGAGCTGGACGAGTTCGTTCCAAAGAGGGGTCACATGATATGGTTTTGTTGGAAAGTTTTGAAAAATAATATTTATCAGCTGCTGAATTTGCATATTACGCGGGTGGATGTGACCGACTCGTTGGGTAAAGGGTATAAGCTCTGAGTGTGATCAAGCGTGATAAATACATTTAGTTGAGTTCTTCAATGACTGTTCTTACAAAAACGGCATGCACAGTTCATGTTAAGATGACTTGTCATAAAAGTTTCAATTCTGAAGGGAGACTAATATTTTTTTAACCTGCAGCCATATGGCTGTAGGTTAAGGATATTAATTAGTCGTCTCTTAATGAATATTGTAGCAGTTGTGGTAATAATAGTGTTAATAGACTATTTTGTTATAATAGTAATAGTTGAACATTTTATTAATGTGTCAGATTTCAATACTCCGATGAGACACAATGATAAATTTACAGCATAAAAATGTATGAATCCCAGCCTTTAGAGACAGCCAATACGGCATCCAAGATACCATTGTTATCCTCAAATTACTTCACAAGAACGTGTACATACAAAAAGTGAACATAAAAAATAAATTTTATTTTCATTTTTACAAGCATTATATAAGTTTGTTGATTGAGGTTTTTAACAACACTTTCAACCACCAGGGTTACACCGTGTTGGGGTGGGGTATGAATGGAGGATGCCGAGTACATGGAGAGAAGCACCGAGCAGCGGCGAACAACTGTCAGACTCCCCAAAATACTAACGAGACACATGCACAGTTAGCAGCGGCTGAAGGCAAGTGCAATATCGACGTGAAGTGCATCTTAGTACTCAGCGACACCATGCTGACACGTGGGTGTCTTGCCCAAGGAACGTAAAGTCCTTTTTGTTTGAATTCCAATCGTCTAACCACTATCATCACGCTCTCTGCAAGAATGTATATACAATACGGAACGCGACCGGGAGAAATAAATTCATACAACACGTGGGAACATGCCGTACAGTGCGTCGCTGTTACAACAGAGCCAAACCATAACAGAACAGGAAAAAAATAGCTCTTTGTCCATGCGCGCATATATCTGTTTATAAATACCTTATAAACCTTGGCAGATCCGAAGCTGGTCTGGAATTGGGGCGAGGGTGGCCGAGAGAGGACTCGCCGACGTGAAGCCTCGTCCGCTGCAAAATTACCAGTGAAATAAGTTGTAGGAACGCCACAAGTAAATTGTCATCCCATGTCATTTGTTGGTAATTCTAAACCTTCACATTATTTCTTGGGAAGCTTTCCCTGAGACATCCCTGACTTATTTCGTCATGAAAATCGACTTTCTATAAAATTGTTTCCCCTGCAATTATTAGAGGGGCGAGGAAGGTCCAATTCAGAAACGCGTAATTGTTGAGAAAACACATATGACATCAGTAGAAAATAAAGCTAAGTTTCCTTTTGTTACTTTTAATAAACGAAAACAACAGACAGCTCACGGAGATGTCTGTTGTTTTTGTTTATAAAAATTACAAAAGGAAACTTGACTTTTTAGGGCAAGGTATTTAGAAGCAAATAAGTAACAGGCCACTTTGGTTCTTTGTTTAGCATTCGCCACACAACAGCCAAAGTGGGCGGTTACTTATCTTCACAGTAGTTTGCAAGTTTTTATTCCTCCCAGGTAAAACATTAGCAAGTCTAACCTCCTAGACTATTATATTAATGGAAAGAATAGTGTCTGTATTGTCTGTCAGATGTGCACACTGTTGATATAACGAACAGAACAAAAGTTACATAACATCAAAAGATAGTAAAAGCGCCGTTTTCTTATTTTTAAATGGGTTTCAACAGAGAATAATAGTCAAACGTTCAAACTGATGCGGAAAAAGTGTGAAAAGACATCTGTATTTTTTACTAATCTGCAAGAAAATTATTGAAGTTTTTTAAATAATGTGCACATTGATGACACAACTTCTCTAACATTTCGAAAGTTCCATTTTTTTATGAAATTCCCATATCCATAGTGTCAAATCTGCTGACAACGTTTGAAGATAAAGGGGAGATAACTTTCCTGTAAATCTCTTCCAATGATGAAAATTGTCAGCCTTGGGTACCCAAGATACAATGCCAGGGCTTGGAATTATCGACACAAGAAATTCATCTTTTTTTCCTGTTATCTAGAACCTATTTTAGCGGGCAGTTTAGGTCAAGGGCAAAAGAAATTGTAAAAGTGAATTCTAACATTAAACCACACAGATGCTCAGAATAGCTTCTGTCAGCACTATGTATGTCCTATTTCTACGAATAATTCCACGGGGTTTGGGGGGGGGGGTATATCGGGACGGTCACCAAAGGAATACATACTCCCCACCGAACTCCAACATTTCCTTGAACCCTGGATTTAACCTTTCATCCACGTTGGCACAAATGCTTACGGATAGCATATAAAGCCATAATTTGCAGTACATGAGCACATGATGCAATAAACTTCTGTGAGAATCAGCAACATTTTGATGCTGCAGCTGTTTAGTGTCGCAGCATCAAATTGTTGCTGAACCTCCTCGGAAATACAGAATGGATTCCGTCATTTCGCCATATTGTATAAAACGATACGCTTCATTGCGTAATAATGATACGAAAAGAACACAATAAAGAAAATAAACATATCGAGCACCTAGCTCTACCCTTCCCTATATATCGCTGTCTCTCAAATAACTTCCATGCGGTTAACCGTCGCGAGCGATTCTTCATTCATCGTTCTCAATATTGACAACCAATTCGAAATCCCATTTCGATACAGCCCCAAAAGAGTGAAGCTTGGCACTAGCACATATCACCAACTTCAGTGTTTATCCTTCATATCTTTACCGCACATATTAACATTTTTAAGATCACTGATGACAGTATATACACAGCAGAGGTTAAGTTAGTAAGTATATAGCTATTAGTCACGTGTAACAAAAATGTATGATGCACTTAAATCAAATAATTGAAAACTGCTGTTCATCTTTGCTGTACGGCCGTACATACTGCCCCACATAAAAGGTTCATTCAACTAATATTGGATTTTCAAATTTAATTTAAATGTTACTGCAGAACCTGAAAAGCCAATTTCCCAAAGGAATTGTTGACCATGCTTCCCTTACTGTTTCAATTTCAAGTCGTCCCTTGAGTTCCAATGTGTTCTATGTGCCTACTGGCAGCCTACTGGCACATAGAACACATTGGAACTCATGGGACGATTAGTGCTTAGCGATACACCGCATTTGAGATAAGCTCGCGTTTTACGGTGAGGTTCCCTGTACTTTGGTCCCTACCAGTTGGGTACATATTCACTCAACCCAGTTGATGTGGGTTAATTTTCGACCTAACTGATTCTATAGTCTAAGGTCCAACAAAAGGTTTGCTATTGCCAAACAAACACAGTTTCTACCGTAGACTTTTGCTGTAGCAGCCTCAAGAGCTTGTTTCAGAATTTTGAACTGTCGAAAGATACCTCAGGGTATAATAGTTTAACCTGCCACTGTTAAAGATATTATTTTGTCTGCTCTCGCTCAATAGTTAACTTTTTGTTAAATTTTCTTTGTAGATCGAACAAAATGGTTGTCGGTGTAAAAAATTTAGATTTGTTACCGTAATATTTTACCGGAACAATACTGACAGCTGGTTTGTAGCCTTTAAGTGGTAATTTGTTTTACAGATGGTACATAAATACCATTCTATATGGAAGTCCTAAAGGATAACAGTTATCTCTCGCAGAGTAAAGTTTTCTCCTGCTGTGGAAACTTTCTTCGCGGAAAAGGTAAACATTCCACCTCGAGTGAAATGATTTCAACAATGGAGAAAGGTATTCACATCAGGAGTAGAATTTTCTCCGCAGAGAAAACTTATCTCCGCCGGAGAAAAGTTTCCACCTCGGGGGAAGAGGTTTCTCTGCGGTATAAATGTTTCCACTTCGGTGGTGGGGGGGGGGGGGGGGGGGCGGTCAATGCGTGAGAAAACTCTTTTCCGCCGGATAAAGGTTTCTACCTCGAGGAAAAAGTTCCCAACTAGAAAGTGAAAAAAGGGATAGCCAGTAAAAAAAAAAACACAAAAAAATACGTGTTCATTTGAGGCTTCCGTAATTCTGAGAGACCTCTGTTTTCCAGGATTGTGTTTACTTTCTATGACTCTAAATCGCAATCGTTGAAATGAATTTTTATCGTTTTAAAAGGTGTCGGGATTTACCGACAGGTAAACTGCCATGCCTTTGAAAATGCAGAGGATTCATTTCGGTCACTTATGTTTACAGGTATAAAATATAATTCTTGAATGTGCACAACACGGCCACCTTGTGAAAAGATTTGTGAGTTTCTGTTTTTATTGAGTTCGGGGAGTTCCATTCGTCTTTGGGCTGAAACAACAGACAGAAAACGAGCCATCGCTATTCTTTTGCGTTCGACAAAAACAATGGGTCAGGCGGCGGGATGTGTGTGGGGGTGGGGTAGTTCAAATAATGCTATCGTGTCAAAGATAAACCACGGAGTACCTGGCAACATACATTGCTAAGTTTCCCATCGTGAATGGATTCAATTGTGTTTTCTCATTATAGAAACCGGCATTCGGTTGAAACAACATGGTGTATCAATACAACTATATCACTGTGATCAATGGATAACATACATTTTTGGACCTATCTGTTAATTGTCCACATCGTTAGACAAACACTGGTTGATCTTGATTCAAATTTATGACAATTTGTCTTCCATGTGGTTTTCAGTGGTGTACACTCATTACGCTCTCAAACGCCATCTGTATTCTCAGCGTGAGCTCAGAGGTGCACCAGTCTTTTTCTACAGGATCATTATGACGTCCAAAGCAGGACAGTTACCTTTTGTGACAATTAATTGTCACTCAATTATCGGTGCCACACGGTGGTTATCTATGAATTTTACGATGACGTAATTTTGTTAGTGATCTTTTATTTTATTTGATTTTTAGTTTATTTTTGCCATGTCGCTGTTAAGTTCTAGGGTTTCGATCAGACATTTTTGAAAGGTTTTGTAGTAGGTGCGCTATGTGAATAAATTATGTGAAAATGAAAACTTACACTCTAAAATCAGTTGCGTTAAAAATTAACCCAAATCAACTGGGTTGAGTGAATATGAACCCACCTGGGTTCATATTCACTCAGCCCAGTTGATTTGGATTAATTTTTAACCCAACGGATTTTAGAATGTATCACTAAAACTACTTGGGGTATTTTAGGCGAACTATTCTGACTTCTGTTATATAACTTAGATGCAAGTGATAGGTGCTTGCGGAGTAAGATTTATCGGCACTGATCGTCAATTTCTGCTGACTTTAGAATTGTCTATACATTTTATAAGCCCGTTAACCATTTGGACGAGAGAGCCCCTTTTCGGTCCTGGAACATGATACGTCATAATTTCATTAAGTAGGGTGGATGCCAAGTGAATGTGTGAGATACGCCAGTCAATATTTTCAAGGTGTAGCCCCAAGGGATATTAATTAGTCTACCCCCAAATAATGAAGATGGACTCTTCCAATTGTTGTCATTGAAATGACATTGAAGATACCACCAGGGTTCGAGGGGTTAAAATACTACCAAATACTAGCAAGCAGGGTCGGTACGTCTTCATGGAATTTACACAAATAATGATTACTGTTGAGAGTGTAATCGACAGTACATGGAGAGTGTATTACCACTAAATCACCCGCAGAGTGGAGATTCCACCCAAGAAATAATTGCAAATTTGTTGCAAAGCATAACCAGTACATGCCGGAGGTCCATTGGCTGAAACACTGCTTGTGTTTTTTGTCGATATATACAAAATTTGAAAGTTATAGCTTGGGTGACAACTCCACTCCGCGGATGATTTAGTTATAATCCACTCTCCACGTACTGAAAAGATTCTAATAGAATTAATAGAATAGTGCCCTTGTTTAGCGGGTCGGGTCTTACCTTTTCGAAATGAGTGGATTAAACACTCCAATTCCTATTTCTCAAGATGGCGTCGCTTATGTCGAAAAATGTTTCAAGGTAGACTAATTAATATTTTAGAGATATTAATTGGTATTTTCTTGGCAACCATTTGTCAGATCCAATGATTTGCTTGATGGCCGAACAAAAAACGCCATTGCAAAAATATACCATGTTTTACTATAACGTTTTACTGTACTATTTTCGACAGCTCATTTCCAGTCTTTTATCGCCTTTTTAACGGTAAGTTTTACAGTGTATGCTTGTTGTGCTTACTGACTTATACGACAGACGATTCATTATCAATGGTCGTCGATCCAGAAAATCAAATGCCAAGGGAGGTAACTCCGGTAGGAGTAGTGCCAACCAGAAACAACTCCTTCAACAGGTTTTTTTTTTAGCAAAACCCCGTCAGCCAGGTTTGGGCGATTTGCATCTTTTAATCATCGATTTCGTTTTTAAATCAAACTATGTTTGAAAATATTTGGTATATTTATACGAAATAAAGAATCGCCTTCTTTCGAATAAGTCTCTTTTAGTTTAAAATCTGTAATGTTTGAGTTCACTGGATGTGAATAATATAATACAAACAACAAACAACAGACAATACGCCATGATCATAAAAACAATACATGTAATTAGGATCAGTTCAAGGTTTAATTACAATGTGATTCAAATCCCCTCTGGCATCGGTTAAATTTAGTTCAACGTCGAACCATATCGGTTTGTGTGGTTCAAAGTTGAACGATAAAATGGTCTGACGTTGACTTGGTTTACACGTATCAACGTCGACCTCTGAAATAATTTGACGTTAACTATCTTTTCTAACAGTGCATAGACGATTAGATAAACCGTTATTTGCATAAACCCCACGATGACGTCCCTTCATCTGATTGCCAGTATTTTACCGTATTTTTTAACAGTTTATAAGAATGTAAAAACAAATATAAAGTCAGCAAAAATGGACGTTCGGCACCTGTAAATCTTTCTATTTATATAGAATAAACGTATAGTGTTTTCAAGTAAAAAAAATATTCTACTCATAGGATTAAGAATGAAACCGACGAGCCTCTGGCGAGTCGGTTTCATTCTTTATTCTACGAGTAGAATATTTTTTTTACTTGAAAACACTATACGTTTATTTTGTTTATCCCATAAATCTTCTACAGGGCAGTCGCGGCAAATTCATGCTATAATTCGCTATAAAACACAGCGAAAAGTGAGGAGCACATCGGTCCAATTCTTTCGGCCCGCAAAATTGGCAAAAATAAACAAGGCGCAGTAATACATTTCTGTCTAAAAATAATCCCCCTACAAACTTGAGCTAAGCTTGCAAAAATACTTTATTATATGAGCAGTCGGTGGTGCTTTCTACTGGCATTGTGTAATACTTTCAAAAAGATTTAAAGAAATCAACAATTATGCTAGATAAATGTGGTAGAGGCCAGAGGTCAACAAGTCCGTCGCTACCAGGGGAATAAATTCTTTCAGTGTTAAACCTATGGGAAAAATTTATCACCCTACTAGGTGAATAAAGCAAAAATTTATCCAAGGCCTCTATTGTTCAAATAAACGGCCATTTGTGGGATAAAAATACTTGATCACTTCCATCTTGGTTACAAATCAGAAATCAGAAGGGTTCGCCTAAAATACATAAACAAGAAACTTTTTGGTGATTTCCTCACGTTACGCAAATGCAAAACAAAATCTCCAAAATGCGTTATTGAAATACTAGAACTTCACAGCGACATGGCAAAAAACAAAAATATCACCAATAAAATTACGTCAGAGTAAAAATAAAAGATATCTTCCGTATAGCACCAATAATTGAATGATAATTAATTATTACAAAAGGTAAACTGTTCTGATTTGGACGTCATAATGATCGTGCAGAAAAAGACCGACGCTCCCCTGATCTCACACTGAGAATACAGATGGCGTTTGAGAGCGTGATAAGTATACATACTGATAACCACGTGGAAGACAAAATGTTGAGAATTTGTATCAAAATCAACTAGTGTTTGTCTGGCGATGTGGGTAATTAGCAGATAGGTCCAAATAGATATGATGTCTGTGATCACAGTGACACACTGATATCGGTAAAGTCCATCAGAGTGTTTCGACCGACATTCAGTCGAAACAGTATGGTGGATTTTACCGATATAATTATGTAGTGCTCTAATAATGAGAAAACACCATTGAAAACATTCACACCGGGGAACTTAGAAACGCGTGTTACCAGGCTCGTTACGAGCTCGTCCCAATGTGGTTCCATAAACTATGTTTTTGAGGTAAAAATAAACATTTTAACATTCATTTTGTTAGTGCGCCCTCTAGTTGTGTCATGAGCGAAATGAAAAGGAGACCAACCATTAAAATACGGTGTCACGCGGACAAGATTTCAGTCCACAAGATCATGCACCAAAAAGAACCAAGGTGTAAAATAAGATGAGTCAACAGAACTACAATGACCAGGGACGGCGGAACCAGGGGGGGGGGGGGGGGGGGTGGGGGCACAGAGGACACGCGCCCCTCCACTTTTTTCCACACACATGTTGTGCGATTACACAATGATTTAAAATGGGTGCATGCAAACGTGTCAATTTTCAGGCGTTCCTGTAATATATTATGTGCAAAGGAATCCAGCCTTCGGTCGCTTCGATCCGTTTGTTCTACTTCACCCATCTTCCAACCCGAAGGCTAGCCTGCGGGTTGAAAGATACTTGAAGTAGAAGAAATTGATAGGGCGGTGATCACACAGCGGCATGCTCACATCATCTAAGCGAGGGACTTTAGTATGCCACTGTACATTTACTAATATACGAGTGTAACTTTTCTCCCACTGGGCCGAAGCATGGTAGCCTTGAAAAGTTGTGCCCCTCCACTTGTACTGGGCTTCCGCTGCCCCTGTCAATGACCTTCGTATGAAAACGAATACCATAATCCCCGTCTAGCCGTATGTTAACAGGTGAGCATGCGTTAGGCTTCCTAATTAGAAATTTGGTTTACCACAGCTCAATAAAATTACAACATGACAAACACTCAAATAAATTCTGCACCCGCACTTGCACGTGCATTATTTTTTTCATGCCATACCACTTCTTGTATTTTGGTAGTGCAAATAAATATTCTATTCTATTCTATTCTATTCTATTCTATTCTATTCTATTCTATTCTATTCTATTCTATTCTATTCCGATCTACGATATTTAAATAAAATATGTTTAAATAAAAAAAATCCACCTTGTCTCATTAATGTGTATTCCCTGTAAGTCAACTTATTTGGTCAATTCTCCCCTCAAGTTGTTTGTTTGTTTATCGGTTTTAACGACACTTCCAACAACCATGGTCATTTTGTATCGGGAAGGTTTGGGGGTGAAGGAAACCTGTGTACCCGGGGAAAACCACCGAGCAAGGTGAGTAACTGTCGTACTCTCCAACAAACTAACCCGACACCAACAGGGTTTGCATCTACTGACAGCGACCATCGTGTCCCAATGCACTGCGCCACCCTGCTACCACATAGGCATGCAATATCTTTTGCCCAAGGACATAGCACAGATGAGGTGGGTCAGCATCACACACTCAACCATTAGATCTCAAGCATAATGCTCCGACCATTGAGCTACCAGACTCCCTCATACAGGAGTAAAAGAAGAACTCGGCAGCAACAGACTCATATACAACTTTTCCTCTCGAACAATTTGCAAGAAAATAAGATGCAATAAATTTTAGCCTACACTATAGCTTCCGGATTGGTGACGCGGCTAAGGGGGGGGGGGGATAGCCGGACCCCCCACCCCCACCCCCTGCCTCACACACATACACCTTTTGTTTCCTGACGGGACATTTTATTCATGATTGGAGTCTAAGATATTATTTTTTTCTTGATAGAAATCACGTACTGTCGTAAAAGACCAGATTTAATTCTGGGGTTTGCGTCACACACACAGTCTGTCGTGCAAATAGGGTACCCGATTCGGGCTGTTCGGAACCCTGGCTGACCAATCTGAAGTACTGGTACATTATATCACGACTACTGCACATTGTATATATTCACTAGGGGGCGCGGTGGCGTTGCGGTAACCGGGTCTCGTCAGATCACCGAAATTAAGCAATGTCGAGCCGGATAGTCCTTGGATGGGTGACCGTCTGAGCGATCGATTCGGACTCCCGCGTTGTGTCCTTGGGCAAGGCACTTAACCCCGATTGTCCACATGGAGGCACGATGACGCCGTGTACCGCACGTCGATGGTGCGCATGTCTTCAACCAATCTAACCCTGCCTGTGCGGAGGTGCGGAGTTACGATGTTGGTGAGCTAGCAGCTGCTCGTCGTTGCTCGGTAGTTCTCTCCGGGTACTCCGTCTTCCTCCACCCATAAAACTGTCACCGACACGATATGACTTTGGCTGTTACAGTGTCGTTAAACCTTAATAAATGAATTAATAAATTTATTCACTAATAAATTTCTAAGAAGTCTTGACTTTTATAACTATAATCATTACTGAGTAATATTCCAACTACATCATCAAGGCATGCCTTCGACGAAGGCATGCCTTGATGATGTAGTTGGAATATTAGACAGTCTGGACTTGAGCGTCGCAGTCGGGACAAATCAGGTTTACATCCCCAAATGGTCATCTTCGGGTCACCCCATTATCAGATAAAAGCAATATACTGATGGGTTTCGAGCTGTATCCATATTGTGATTTTTCTATCCTCAAAGGAGATAAAAAGAATAAAGTACTCAAAATTCCCCCAAAAGATGGTTAGGTGGGACTAAGTTAAAAACACAGGTGTTTATTCTTTATTCCCGACAAGCCACGCTTCGTCGCTATACCGATAACATTTTAATTAGTGGAATGCATTTGTATACACCGGCGTTAAATTATTTTAAAAATATCAGGACGAGTTTATCAAAAAATTTTCCGTCTCAATGAACACTGAAGAATTCTTTGAAAAATCAACTAGTATGTTTTTGTCAAACTTATGTAAATTTATGTTCGGCATAGAAATATGATGAATCGGGTATTTAAATTATTGTTCCAAGTGAACTTGTTTGAATAATATATAGGATGCTATTCAATGTTGTACAGCTAGGATCGGGAATAACTGTGCGCGTATCACTGTCGGGAAATCCTTGTGAATGTTATTAGTTTGTAAATGGAGTTTGTCGTAATTCTTTGAAAAGCTCCCACGGGAGCTTTCCAAAGAATTATGAGAAACTTGGTTCATATCTGATATTAATTAGTATAAAATATTATTTTTAGCAAAATAGTTTGAATTCCGACTGTAACTTTTCTGGGTTGTATTGCGTAGCGAACGTATATTGCTGCTTCGACTTCAAGTTGATCATGCGAACAAATGTATTGAATTCAGCGACACTGTCTTGAGCAGGTGAATACAAATTTACTTTTCGGTAAATGATCTTCCACAAAAGCCGTGCAAAAAGCTGGTGAATCCCAAAGACCGTACCCGAGAGTTCGGTTATCAATCTCATTTGAAAAGTGTCTTTGATGTCTCCGTCGTGTTAAACACATGAGCTCAACATGAGTTTATCTTTGAAGGTTTATTGAAATCAGTTTCCGAATAGAAAAAGTTTTCAACCCGTCTTTTGTGACAGACGTCCGTGTAGTATCAATCATGTAAATACTTCATTCGACCCTTTTCATTGTCGACATGTCCTCCACTGTAAAAAGGATCGCTTTCAGTTGCCAATCGAGTTAATTTACTGGACAAGCTTTACAAGGGCTTAACCCATCCATACAAGGTGGCGGCGAAATCTTGTCAGCGAAATATAAGATTGGTAGTCGAGGTCCCGAGTCTAAGGCCTGAGAGTAAACACAGGCGATATAACGTTGACACTGGGGTTCGAACGGTGTCTTCCCACTAGACCAATTCCCACTAAATCAATAAGCAGACTATCATCTGAAAAATGAGGTCCACAGAGGGTCCCCAGAGGGTGAATTTGGTAATGCTACCCTGCACAGCAGGGTAGCATCACTAAATTTACCCTCTGTGAACCTCAGACTGAATTAAGGTTTCAAACATAAACAGAAGGGGGTACCCAGAGGATAAACTGACCCACTGTTTGGGATAGCAACAGCAAATTCCCCCTCTGGGGACCTCATTCTGCAAATGACAGACTGCTTATTTTCAGGCTTGAATATCAATAACATTAAATACATTTATAAATATTTATAAATATATCAAATTATTGATATAGAATTATTTTAAAAGCAGAAGGCATGAGATGGTCTAAAGAGAATTGGTCTAGTGGAAATGAACTGTTCGAACACTCTTTGAAAGTATCAATTATGGGGTTGATGCTGTCGCAGCGTGCCGTTATATGAGGTGTGGACGTAAACACGATGTGTTGTTGTGGCTACAGACAAACTCTGTTAAAGAACCCTACGTCATGTTCGAGAATGGCGATGCCAAGAAGTTTCTTCCACGGAGAATATCCCCACAGCATCTGTGGGGCAAAGGAGAGGCGTATATTATAGATTGTGGAACTTTTGCGCCAGTCCTTGTACAATAAATAATCATCAAACTAGCACTGAATAGAAAGTGCAATACAAAATTTTATTTTCCCCTGCTTGTTTTCAAACATAGTGTGTGGCCTTCAATTACAACTGGCTGGTCCAGCTCGTGCAATTGCGAATCGTCGGCTAAGTTCTGGAAAACAAAATGACTCTTCGTGGTTATTTACGAGGCAAAATTCATATACGTTCCAAAGAGGGTTCATAACCTATGTTTTTGAGACAAAAAGTGAAAATATAATGAAAGTTAATTGGCGATTTTTGTGAATAGCGCTGGCCGGTTTTGGCCGTTACGTTGGGTAAAGGGTTAATAATATTTCCCTCAAATACATAGCTTATGACCCTATTCCGAATGAACTCGTTCCAATTAGGAACCATGAACAATGCTGGAAGGCCAAAAAATGAACACGGTTATTCAATATATTTGTTCAAATGGGATGCGCATTTCGAATGACGTAGGGGGATAAAATAAACTATTTGTTGCGTTCACTTAAAGCTATGTTAGCAGAATGGGTCATCCCATATTATGTCGACCCGTGAGTGAAACAAGACGTCATCTATGTACAATACTTTAGGCGCCTTGTTCTATTCAAAGGAAGATGTACACGTCAAGCCTTTGACTTTTCCCCACATTTTCTCTCGAACGATATCTTTCAATGAAAGTCAAGAAATTTGTAATCAGCAATAGTTATCGTGATTATGGTTTTATGCTGCCCTCGTGGGGAGAGGAGAACCTCCCGCTAGTACTATTCCGTATGTGGAGTGATGAAAGATTGTGACGTAATTTTGTGATAAGGAGATACACATGTCGCGTTCTTCTCCAGTTTGGGAAGACATTACTTCATTAACCGCTGGAAACATGACACAAAACTGTAACGGAAAGATAAGTAATTAGTATTACGGATAGGCATATGCCACTCATTATAGTCACTATTTAGTCACTGAATGCCACGTAGTTAGAAATAGAGAGCAGATAGTAGCTATAATTGTTGCTTTTTAGAAGGGTAGCCTGTATAGATAGAAATATTCGTCCTCATCAACAATTTGATTTAAACGTCAATATTTAATTTTCAAGTTTCCCCATCGCTGTCATGCAAGGGTTGCAAAAATACGCGTAATAATCCAATGACCAATAGCAAACTCTACATATCCCCCAACATCACGTGACTGTTTCCTCACATTTTGGCCATCATTAGAACTCGCAACAATCATTTTTGTTAGCGAAAAGTTCAGAACAATACCGCGAGTCTGCAACGTCGGCACACACGATTCCCCCAGGGCAGTCAGCTGTTCCAATAGATATTGAAATAATATCAGCCACACCCGATTCAACGCCAAAATCAAATCCGTGAAATATTTGCCTGGTCATTTGTACGACCATAATGTACGACCAGCAAATGTTCCATTTCAATTGAAAAGGATTAAGATCGGTCGCATTGGTGCAGTAACACCAGTCAACAGTGGGAAAACAAGTTCGACTCGTGGACAGCAAGATCTGACTTAGTCACCGCGGGACACGGAATTGTTTCCAAATTAGCAAAGGCAAAGTGCTACCCAATTCCTCGGGCCCAGGGAATGTAAATAGTTGGTTACAGAATGGAATCGACAGAGGATTTAGAATTTAGAATTGAATTTCACAGCTCTTCGAGTTGCAGATATCGCAACTCGTTGCAACCGATCTCCACTCAAGACTGTTGTATGGAACGGCGACTCGTTTCTTTGGGAAAATCAATTAACCCTTTACCTAACATGAAAAGCAGACGACACTTGCATACAAAATTCTTGAATAACTAATTTTTTTCATTTTTTGTCTCAAAAACATAGGTTATGACCCCTCGTTGGAACGAGCTCGACGAGCTCGTTCCAACGAGGGGTCATAACCTATGTTTTTGAGACAAAAAATGAAAATATTTTGAAAATTAATTGGCGATTTTTGAGAATAGCGCTGGCCGGTTTTGGCCGTTACGTTGGGTAAAGGGTTAAAAAAGCGGAATATTCCAAAACGGAATCAAAGTAGTTTCAGAATCGGAACCTCCTTGAACTCTTCTTCTATTATCAGGACTCCTGAACAGGAGACCTGATGATATGAAAGAAGAGTTCAAGAGGGAATATTTTGTAGGATTTCAGTCTGAACAGTCTGTGGACTTAACCACGCAAATGACCATGTAAAAGCTGTGGTCGTTTCTGCCATAGAAACAGTCTATCTACATGGATTCCAGTGAGAAACATTCAGGAGAACTACAGTTGTTACTTCCATACGGAATTTCTTTGCATAGTGACAGGTACAATGATTCCTGGCCTCCTGACCACTATTGTAGGGACCTGCGAACCGTTCGAGATTCGGCTCGACTCGAAACCATCGCCGAGATTCGATTCGACTCGATACCTCACCGTCCGATTCGTATTTTTCGAACCGACCTCTGTTCAAACGGCGAATTATATGTGCACTCGCTCGCATCAAGAACACGCCGTCATACGCTAACGATAGTGTAATAAATCGCTCTCTGAACGTATTAGCTCTCCAATTTTGTTGATTATTAAACCCCCGGGCTACCGTACGATCTCTGAGGGTCAGGGAAGATTCGTCCCCGGGAATATTCGTCCCCGGGTTTTTGAGAATATTGTATGTCTATCTTCACTATTAGTGCGCGATACTGTGTTTCGCGAGACTTTGAGTTTGAGATTTTTTATCATATTTTCCGACATGCCTTGTTTGCTTTTATAATAATGGTATTTGGTGCTGATGAGGCTGAGCACGAGCCACGACCACCAAGTGGGTAGAATAAAACTGCGAGTCTATGAGTTCAGAATCAATTGGTCTGGAATCGAGTATTCTCGCACTGCGAGAATACTCGATTCCAGACCAATTGATTCTGAACTCATCCAGCATGCAGAGTACCGGTATTGCAGACTATGGAAGCACGAATGTCGCCGTCGCGCCGGTTTCAAGGTTCGAGATTCGACTCGACTCGATACCAGAGGGATGATTCGGCTCGAGATTCGGCTCGAAGTTTTATCCCCGGCTCGCAGGTCCCTACACTATTGTTATTCTAGAGATTCTCTTCTCGGGGGTAGAGTACCTGAGTGTGAACTATGAGAGTTGTCCGACCAAATAAAGTTAATACTATTGCCCGGAAGCCGAAATTGTGTATGTAGTAATATTAAACATGGCATTTTAGTCTACATGCTCGAAAAGCAGCCACTATGCACATCTATGAGTTATTGCCATAAACGGAAAGTGGAGAACTGGCAGCCGGTTACTTGTCTTTATACCGTAACCCTGTCGGTTGTGGTTAACAGCGCATAACCGTTCAATTATTCTGTGAATATCTGTTTGGTGGTGGTTGATTCTGTAAAATAATTGGTACCCAAATCTGGACCTTTGCACAGTTTCCGTTTCGATGGTTAACTGAAACGCCATGAACGCACCACTAGTGCTGGTGGTGTGGTCGTTTTTCGCTTCGCTAAACTCCCGCTATTGCGCTTAAAATTATTGAAAATGAAGTGCAGGTTTCTGAAAAAAATAAGTACAAAAATAAAGCCAACTTTTAGAAAAGACATGCCCACGAACTCTAGAGACCGCAGAGAACAACAAAATTGGTAGTATACTAACACGATAGGTGCTTAAGTTTTGCAGCTGTGTTTATATATCTGCGACAAAGCAACAGAGAAATTCAACTGAACTGACAAAGAAATAAAAGATAGAAGGAATAAAAAAAAAAAAACTATTCAGAGCGCCCATAAATCTAAAACAAAACTGCATGACAAAATCAATATAGATAGATCACTGACTTATATTAGTGAACATAGTTGAGAATGACCAACTAATATTTACACCTCGAGCACAACGGTTCGAGTTGAGGATCATTATTTGCACGGACGGGTTTGTTTGTTTGTGTTTGTTTATTGTGTTTAATGACCTGCTCAATGGACGAGATCACGTCGTGTCTGACAGTTTTACGGGTGGGGGAAGCCGGTGTATTCGGAAAGAAACACTGAACGGCGGCGATCAACTGTCACACTCTCCCACTTACTAACACTGCAGAGTTAGCAGTTGTTGAAGGAAAGTGAACCATCTTCGTGCAGTACACCTTAACCCTTTACCTAACATGAAAAGCTGACGACACTTGCAAAAAAATTCTTGAATAACTATTTTTTTTCATTTTTTGTCTCAAAAACATAGGTTATGGCCCCTCATTGGAACGAGCTCGACGAGCTAGTTCCAATGAGGGGTCATAACCTATGTTTTTGAGTCAAAAAATGAAAAAATAATTAAAATTAATAGGCGATTTTTGAGAATAGTGCTGGCCGGTTTTGGCCGTTACGTTGGGTAAAGGGTTAATACACAGCGCCGCCGTTTCCTGGCTTAGGCAATCGGGATTTGGTGTCTTGCCCAAGGACACGACGTTGTTATCACTTGTCTGGATCGAACCATCTATCTTTCGGTTAAAATTCCAATCCTATAACCACTGAGTCACGGCGCCCTTCATGGGTGGATATCTGTATACTCCCCCCCCCCCCCCCCCGCCCTTAATATTTATCTTCGCAAAGTCTTGAAGAAGGTCAGAAACTTGGGCGTGACATCATCGAATGAATGTATTACGTTCCCTTGATTGCATCAAGACGCGATCTGCAATGCTCTAGCATTGCAGATGGCGTCTTGGTGCACTCAATGGGCTATTTAATGATTATGCTGGCCTTCATCAATTGTGTTTTTTTTTATATACACTGTAGGCAGAGAAGCTATTTCTGATATTTAGTTTGCCTAATACGCCTTATGTCAACATATAGGAGGGAGAACGGTAACTCTTCTATTAGATCATTGGAATTGAGATCGACAGGTCGACAGTTCGATCCTGACCAGCGTCATCTGCGTTGTGTCATTGGGTGAGACACCAATTCCCGATTGCCTATAGGGGAACACTGTGGCACTGTGTACTTAGGCACAAGAAAAACTGTCCGGCACGATATGACTCTGGTTGTTGAAAGCGTTTTTAAACCCAATAAACCCGAATATGTGTGGAACATATCGTTTTATCCGTAAAATGTGAGTATCAGTGAAGCACTCGAGGTGTTTTGCGTCCATGTATTTATTTATTTATTTATTTATTTATTTATTTATTTATTTATTTATTTATTTATTTATTTATTTATTTATTTTACGTCACTTTCGAAATCTATGGCTTTGTCGGCACCACAGCAGCCCAAAGTGGAAAGACACGAGTTAACGGAGACATTGAAGAGATGTAATCTGTTTATTGGGGTGGGGAATGATTAGTTGCGGGGAGGGAGGGGGTATGTAGCGTTTAGGATTGGACAAAGAGAGAAGGAGAGAGAGTGGGAATTATGGGAGAGTTGGGTGGTGGTAGAGGAGCCTTGTTGAATGAGTTGATTGTCATGATTGTAACAATTAGGATACAAGGTTAATACAGTCTCGTGAGCCTTTTAAGCTGGGTTTCATTGCATTGTTTCTGTGCATTTTTAAATTTTAATCAAATGTCACACTGAAATAAAACAATTAATTACTTACTGGTATAAAGTCAAATTTAGGCAATCACTTTTACCTATGCTGTCCATGCACTGTAGAAAACTCGCACCCCACTCCCAAACCCCGACGATGTTTATCGGGTTCTCTTGTACCAACAACATAAATCTTGTCTTCATTTTTAACTGAGCAGTGTTTCAATTGCCAAGTCCTCGCCGAGGGAATGATATAAGGATTACAGGCAAGTCTACATACCTCTGGGTTCATTCTGGGGACTGTTTGCTGAAATTCTGCTTATATAATTTATACTTATTTTTACGCATTTTCACAGAATTTTAAACCCAAACGAGTTACGTTATGTTTGTCCTCATATCAGAAAAATAAAAATACTGAAAAGTTATTGATAACTCGGAACTTAAATTATTAGTTGTAATCGCTCATTAAATGGTTTTTGACATAGATTAAGCATTTTATAAGGATGTGTTTGAATGCCAACAGTCGCTTTCCAATAAATCTTAGGCAGTGTATAAATAAAACATAAATTGAAAATCGAGTAACTATTTTCTTTTTGTCAAGTGCTGCATTAAAAATTGCGAAGATTATAAATCACCTCCGCTCTGTGCACATGAATTCTGATGAATCGTTCTGATTTCGTCAACTAATCATTCAACGGGTATCGGGGTTTTAAAATGACGATGTTACGCTGTAAAATGCCAAAGAGGGTGATTTGAACAGGAGTGCGCCAAGCTTCCAGTTTTCAGCAAGACTAGACTCGTTCCCATAAGTTCATATATTTGCCAGGGAATGTCGATGTTGCCGTAAAGGTCGTGGCTTAAAGTTTTCGACAGAAACTAGCGATGCAAAGCATCGCTAGATTCTGTCGCAAATTTTATACTCTCAGTCCCCTAATATTGGGTGTTCATCTTCTGGAAAACTGTTTTTGAGGTGCTTAAAAGATTTTTTCTCGCCCTTAATTGATAACAAGTAATTATTTTAGCGTTAATGGGTCGACTTGTAAGTGACCAAATCCGACCGAACTCTTAAATTTTCGCAAACACCCTTGGTGTTTGGGGCTGCCCATTCTATATATCCGACCCATCTCTATGCCACAAGAGCTATATATTTTTTTATTTGTCATTTACCTTTCTTTACATGCTTTGTATATCGGTGAAGGTTTTTAAAACGGCACAACAATGTTAAATTACAAAACATAAGTGTTTGCTGGATAAAACTAAGCGCTCTCACATACTGATCTAATTTTGATTACAACTTCCATTACCCAAAGATAATTATTTCAAGTAACATATACGACATAACACTGTTCTTTCATTTTATTTTTGCTGGGGACGACGAGAGATCTTTTATGACAACATAACGAAGCTGGAAGGTCAAGGACGAGAAAAATGAAATTAGTTCCTTTATTGTTTACCTTATAAATATATTCTTTACAGGAATTAAGCAAGAAGGTTAAAGTTGGGGTCGATTATATCAAAAAATTATTTCCGGTACAATAGTAAGGAGTTTTAATATTTGAAGAAAGACAACTAGCAAATATATCCATAAGGCGGATTTCTAATTTTACAAGAAGATACCCCCACCCCAATACTTCTAGGCTTGTACAATGAACTTCAATATAACGGAAGTCAACTGTGAATCGGCATATAGAAGTTATCGCTACGGGCCCCTAAAACTTTAGCATGGACTTTCAGTGGGCTACTTCCATTTTGAAATTTGTCTATTAACCCTTCGAGACTTTAATTATTCTGACGTTCAAACATCACTGGGAATTAAGTTTCTTCAACGTTTTTCAAAATGCGACGTCAAACGTCGGAACGTACAAATAACAAGATATTTTTCACATCAGTGATTATCTGGTTGAGGGGCTAGATTATTTTTGGTGGTCTGAATTCGGTTTTCAAAACTTGTTTTCTTATAAATTAGTGGAGAGTGCCCACAGGCACTCTCCAATAATTTGTGATGAAACAAATTTATATATACAAAATATTATTTGTGTTTGACTGAATATGAAATATAAGCAAGGAAAGTGTTGGCTTTTGCTCTTGTATCCTCATTTTTTGAAAGCCCTCACAGTGGCTTCTAGCATTCATCCAGTTAAGAAGTCTTGACAGCAGGATTATATTAGTATTTTAAGCTGAGATAACATTTGGCTCAACGGTTGTCACTGAGCACTATTCGGGAGAAAATAGGAATTGAGGTTAACACTTTAAAAAATCGAAAAATAATAACAAAACAAATGACCACAAAGTATCAACGCGCTGTTTTATTTCGTACGTCATAAGACGTACAAAAAGTAACAAAGGGTTAAAAAAAATTAAACAATTTTGAAACTGTTCACTGTAATATGCTCCACTACAGGTAAACCATTTTCCGATACTCCTGAAGCTCACATTCTATGTGAGCTTCGGGAGTATCAGGAAATGCTTTACTCGGTGATTTTTAAATTACATGTATCAGAAAATGCTTAATCTTCATGTTTTAGTATTCGTTGGTGTCTAACGACATTTTCAACATATCAGGTCAGATTATGTTTCAGTCGCTACGAGGGTAACACAGTTGAGAAAATAAATAAAACTTACAGTGTTACATTAATGTGAATTCTCTCAGTGTATTTTGCTGTCGACATATTTAAAATTATTTATTAAATTTTAATAGTAATTTGTTAACATTTGATAGATATTTTAAATATGTTGAAACACCCAGAAATATGGGGGCCAAAAATTATTCTAGTCTATGGGGTATCTATAAAAGCACTCATTCTTGAAAATATTTTTAAACGGAGTGGGATTGGCGGTAGCTCCAATGGCGGCTCCACCTCCCCAGCTTTGTCCCAGATTATACAAGCCTTAACTGTAATTGTTGAAACGGAAGCAAATTACGATCACATGCTTACCCTAACGTACGTACAATAAAATCGGCCGGTAAATTCACCAATCGACATCATTTTCAAACAAGAATATTTAAAAGATAAACATAAAACTATGAAATATCTGTCATGCCTTCCTTCTTTCTCTTCAGTTTTAGCTCTAATAAAAAAAACCCCTTATCTTCATCCTTTTGGGGAGAATGCGGTTTCAAACAGTACCTCCAAATATCCTTTTTATACAGAACCTGTGTACAGTGGGATGCTCCGATATTAAAACACTTTGTGAAGATTTTCCACCCAATGCATACTTCAATTTCCCATATATTGTTCAAGAAGAACTCGCAAACTGTTAGCTCATGGACCACCGAGGGATCTATCAGCTGACAAATTCCACGTGCATCTTCTCAAAATTCGAAAATGACGTTCGGGTGGAAAATCCACCTCACGGTGTTTTTGTAATAACCACCTCTCCACGTATTGTGTGTGGATGTGTATCACTGGAAGCAATTGTCCCATAATGTGAAAATAGTGAAAATAAAATGCTATCATTCATTTCTGGGGAAAAAAATAAAGCGCGTCTGCTATATAGGTTTGTTAACGGTCAGCTTAAATCGAGCAACACTGATGGCGTGACACAGTGGAAGCGTTGCGTGCGATGCGATAAAGTAATAATTAACGATTGTGTTATCAGTTTACAATTTGAACAGGGTGTGACACTTCTGTCGTGAGCTTATCCTCAAATAGGACAACAGGTAAACGGGGCCTTAACTAACATTTTTTTCGGGGGGGGGGGGTGTAGGACATCGGTGCCCGACGGTTCGGTCGTATCTCCCAACAATTTGGAACAAGCGTAATTGCTTTAGCAAAGATTTATACACTACAAATATAGTTTCCATTGATAAAATACTTACATGACAGGGAATTTATTAGAGTTTTATATCAGTGCTGTCAATTGCATACTATCTTAGAAGAGGTGCCCGACCACCTGGGTGCCTTCAACAGGTCATGGTCATAAAAATCATTTGTTATTAGCTACTCTCCCACTGGATGTGGAATTCTACCGATAGACTGAGTTGGGCATTTATTGCACGTTCTAATCTGTGTATATTTTTGTCGTGCAACCAAGAGATTTTGCCCAACTGGGTACTCCGAAGCGTCTGTGTATATTCGTCGGACAAGCAAGGACGTTTATCCAACTTGGTATTTCATAATTTCTTGCCCAGCCTCTGCAAGCCTGTAACCACGATTGGGATTTTTTGTGGGGGGGGGGGGGGGGGGGGGGGTCATCTCCCCAGAAGTTACGCCCCAGCAGGTAAATAACCTTAGTGCAATGACCAGCGAAACATAAATCTCTGAATATCATTTTGACGAGACGATTCGTCGCGTCAAAAGTATAATCAGTGATTTGGTCTTTAATGTTTGTTTTACGGTAAGGCTTAAATGTGGGGTTTACACCGTGACCAAATTGAAAACTGAACCTATGATAATCATCATTTTACCGCATCGCACACAACGCTTCCGCCACGTCCTATGTGCATATGCATTAAGTTAAAAGCAGCACGGCATGTTTTACAAAAGTTATCACCATATAAATTGTTTAATTTATTTACGAAAAGATCATAATATGTCTGTCTTGTGCATGATTTCACTGTCAGTGTCCGCCCCATGCGCCCAGTGCCTCGCGAGGCACCTCTTATAGCAAAATCAAAATTTCGAAGAGACATTTCGCTGAAACGAACTTCACGTACGGTTTGCCACGTAGAGAGAGGTTTTCGTGGTATATTTGAACAAGTTAAGCTGCGAAACATTAACCTAATTTTTATTCAACCCTCTAAATTTGTTTTGCAGAAAAAGGATGTTGCATTTCGATGGAAGGTACTGGGGAAAAGTAAAAGCCAACAAATTGTAGAAAATATATTCAGAGTAGTAAAACTTTTGTTGAGACACAGTCAGCGGCGGCGGAAGCTCCAAAAAAGTGTGTGGGGGGGGGGGGGGGCACAATTTTATTTCTGGGTAACTGCAGGGGTGTGCACATGCGCACGTTTTACCATAGTCCAAACTTGGACCCAAAGTCCGTAATGTAATTTTTTGGTTTGGTACGTCCAAAGGACGTACCAAACCAAAAAATTACATTACGCACTTTGGGTCCAAATTTGGACTAGTTTTATTATTACTATACATGTAGACTGTGCTTATTATGGCTAGTTGCGAACGAACTTGCGATGTGCAATATCTCAATATATAAAATGGACAGAGACACCAGGGGGATGCCACCAAAAATTTGCAAGACGTGACGTGGGGGTGGGTGGGTCTCTTGAGTGCGCCAAAAATGTGCATTTCCAACCTGTGCAATTTTTTGAATTTTTTAAAAATATATCAATGTATCAACTAATATATACCATCATTTGTGTTTCAAACCTTAAAGATGATGTTGTACATCACACTCGTTACATAAATACAATATCAGGAGGCTTTATATGTGAGAATATTGGGCTTAAACTGGGAAATTGTCACACGTTAGTAGGGGGTGGGTGTCTTGTTCGAAATGTAGAAAATGTGCAGACAATATTTTGGGAACAATTCAAATGAAAATTTGTTCCCGTATATGTACACCTGTTCTGGCCAAGCCTGAAAATGAACAGCTTGTCATTTGTAGATTGGGGCCCACAGCAGCCCACAGAGGTTTAAATTGGTGGTACCAGTTTAACCCTTTACCCAAAATGAAAAGCAGACGACACTTGCCAAAAAATGATTGAATAACTAATTTTTTTCATTTTTTGTCTCAAAAACATAGGTTATGACCCCTCATTGGAACGAGCTCGTTCCAATGAGGGGTCATAACCTATGTTTTTGAGACAAAAAATGAAAAAATAATAAAAATTAATTAGCGATTTTTGAGAATAGCGCTGCCCGGTTTTTGCCGTTACGTTGGGTAAAGGGTTAAGAACATTATGAAACCCCCCCCCCTAAAGACAGCTGTGCCTACTAAGTTTATAAGTTTATTTTGGATTTTAATGGGAGAGTGGGGGTGGGTGTCTGAGAACGGTAGTAGAAAATTTGCACGTAGTGGGTGGGTGGGTGTAAAAAGGAGCCGAATAAAAAATAGGACGTCACGTCTTGCAAATTTTTAGTGCCCCCCCCCCCCCCCCCCCGGTGACACCGATAGTATTATGTTGCTAACTTTGATAGAACTATATTACTATCTCCCACAGTCAATATGGCCATAGGGGTTGTGCACGTTATGTCAGAATATGTCCTGTTAGGGTACCCATAATTGGTGAAAAAAAGTGAGGAGGAAGTGCCCTCTGTACCCCCCCCCCCCCCTCCCCCCGGCTCCGCTGCCCCTGAACACAGTGTAACGAATTGAACGCGGTGTTCAGTATACATGAATTTATATAATATTTAGGTAAGAATTGTTAGAAAGATCGGAGTTGAGTTTTGTGAATAAATGAGTATTATAACGCACTCATGAAGTGGTTAGGGCGTCTCTTGCAGGCCCTGTTAAATAAGGGGATACAACAATTATAAAATTTTAAGATAAATATATATGATATGCTAATCGCAAATTTATAAAGTTTATCCTAATTTAGAGACAAAAGAACAGTTTCCCCGTGTTCATTTGCCAGAGCCACACCATTAACTTTGTCCCTGTCTAGAATTATATCTATATATTGCCACATATTAAATTCACATTTAACAACATTACATTAAAATTCGCACGTGACAATAACATAATATTAATTCCAGTAATGCTGAGAGGATGTTGGGCAGGTCTGTGCCTCTGACACATTAGTTTTCGACAGGAGAAACATATTTGACATACCTTGATTTACAAACATTTGGCACATTTGGGGTAAAGCAAAGTATGAACGTTTCAGGAAAATCGCCCCAAAAATATCATGTTTTAACCTACTAGTGCTTTGAGAGAAATAACTGTAAGCTGACGTGTAGATTTTTTCATTTACAAAGAAGCGGTTTAAAACATTTCCATTGAAACAAAAAGAGATAACACCTTTTGTTTGATTAAAAACAAAATCCTTTCAATTTGCCCGTTACCCCTTTTAGGCTCCTGGGTTTCTCATTATTATTGCTACGCCACTGATGTAGTATGTAGGAAGAAGCGTAGCCATTCTGAATTACGTGGTGGGGACAAAATAGGGGATACACATTTTTAACCTAGCCTGAAGTGGGAGAGAATACTTTCCTGCTGCCATTGGCAGCAGGAATGTATTCTTCCCCACTTCATTTCACTTTAGGCTGGGTTAAGATGGTGTATCCCCTATAGGCGAAAGTTCAGGCTCTATCCCAGGCAAAACTTTTCATTTTGTATACAAATTAGCACACCTGAGTACTTTTTGAAGGCCTAAGGCCGAAAAAAAGAAGGGATAATTGTAGCAGAACGACCCAGTAAATATCAGAGGGAGTGTGTACGAACCCGTTTTAGGGTTTTCAGGCATTCTGACATTTTCAAGAAAAGTGGGTGGATCGAGACCCCCTCCCCCTTCCCAGCCACAAACACTCGCAATGCCCCCGCTGGTTTGCTGACAGAAAAATGAAGAAAAAATATGTTCTTACTCCACACCTTTTAAGCTCCTGGGGATGTTCAGTAAAATTTCACTCTCTGAATGGTGCGTTGCAGATAGGCACATTTATTTCTGTTACGGTTTATCTTTTCAAGACATCTTGGCAGTGAAATGTTTGGTATATGAAGAAAAAATCACTTTTGTCAAACCAAAGAATAGATTTTCAAAAAAAAAAATGTTTGAACAGCTTAAAATCAACTCTACTAAACATTTACAAACGTAATCTTATAAAAATTTACTTTCGTATTATTTTCAAGACATCTTGGCAGTGAAATGTTTTGTATATGAAGAAAAAATCACTTTTATCAAACCAAAGAATAGATTTTCAACAAAAAAAATGTTTGAACAGCTTAAAATCAACTCTACTAAATATTTGCAAACGTAATCTTATAAATATTCACTTTCGTATTATTTTATCGTTCTCCGCACACGACGTTGAAAAATCGGTATGCGTTATTATAAGTACTGTTAATGAATATCTAATGCACTTCAAAAATTTTGTAAACAAAAATCTCTCAACACAAGATGAATTGGAGTGTTAAGAACAGCCCACTTTCATTCACTTGTCAAGATCAACGATTTATGACCTTTGATTGGCTTGCGCTTACCACGTGACCTAGTAAAGTCAGATCATGACGATTAGTTTTGATTCAAGAGTCGTTTTTAATCCCGTGTGGTGACAATTGAATGGCAAGGTGGGAGAAATTCTGTTTAAAGTTCGATCGAAAGCTGTTTTAGATAAAACGAAGTTATTGCAGCTTGTTATTTTTTTTTCTCATCACCGGAGATGGATGAAGTTTTAGAGACTGGGTTTATAAACAGTCAGCCGTCAATGGCGGAGTTTATGACTAGTGTTCCTGCAATGAACGGATCGTACATAAACGCATCCATCAATTCCGACACGGGACTTCAGCCTTTCTGTCAACCATTCAATGGATCGTATCTTCCACAGGAAGGAATGACATCGGTGGGAGGAAGCCCAGCTCTTCCTGACCCCTCCGGAATAGGATTAAAAATACCAGATTTTCCGTGGATGAAGGAGAAAAAGAGTCAGTCTAGGGGGAAAAGTCAGCTTTCCCCGACAAATAGTATCATAGGTAAATGTTAAACATATGTGTATTTTCTTGCACTTACATAAAAAAAGTTTAGGAATTACGGAACAGAATGGAATTTTATAATTTCTACATTCTACTGCACATCACTACCATAACCTCTATCTAAAAATCTCAAAATACGCAAACTTTTTAGAATAGATTTAAGAAAAATTTTGCCGGTCTATAAATTGTTTTCCGCGTGAATTTATAAATTTTCTCAAAGTTTGGAAAAATTTTTTCTCACACAACTGACAGACAGTTTGGAGCATTTTGAAGACGTTTCAACCTGTCAGCCACTGGAAAATACTGGTTGGACCAGTCCAAGGATAAACATTTAATCTCTGCACTCTGATGACGAAATTTCAAGATGCAGATGTTTCCGTTAATGGCATCTAGAAATTTAACCAACTCAATCTTGTTTGACAGAGCTCAATGAGCTCTGTCAAACAAGATTGAGTAGGTTAAATACTTAGTTTATGAGGGGCAAGTACTGTTGAAAGTTTCTTCTTTCGACACAAATGTACAGGTGGCTAAACACGCAATTATACGGCAAGCAATGGACAATTTTATTTTATATTTTTTTTTTATTACCTTTTGAAATGTGGTTTTAGACGCGTGCAGATAACTAACTATTCTGATCAACCTAAGATAAACTAAAAATTATTTTGCATTTTTTAGATTTCTGTTCAGTTATCCGTTTCTTGCACCTTGTTGCATTTTAAAATAAATTCTGCTCTTGTCGTCAGGTAGCTATATAATGGTCTGGCAGCCAGAGAAAAATTTGTGTCAAAACTAATCAAGGCACTAAGGTAATCAAAATCGATGAAAATTTGTTTAAAAAGTAATTAAAAGACACGTGCACTTTTACTGTACCATTCATCTCAATTATGTTACTAATTTGACAGTAAAGGGCAACTGATTGATATTTCCCGATGAACACTGTATGGATACTGACGCTTGAGCCTACGCCTTTTCCTCGCCTCACTACTCCACCCAAAGTTCACCCTCATGTTGTTTTTGTTATGTTATGAGAATATATATATACATAAACATAATTATACTGGGAAAGTATTGTAATTTATTCATAAATGTTTAGAAAGATTGAGAACACTTCAATTTGTATCCATTCTAAAAATGAGATATTTTAACATTTCCTGCGGAATTAACTAAATTATACACAGGGTCAGTTTTTCATATTCAGTTCTTTTCTTGGGTCGACCTCCGCATGTACACCAACCTTCTTGGTGTGTGGAAGATGAGCTAAATAACAAGTTTACAGTCAACGCTCAGACAGTTGGACTCCATCCGATTATCCATTAACTTTAATATGATGGATGCTTCCGCATTTTCCCAATCATCATCTAATTATTGTTGACACAAATATGAAATCACCATTATAACTTTGTACAGCGTTTTATTGGCATATAGAACACCACATAGGCTTTTTATAAAATCAGAATATTAATTGCGGGTAAATGTCTACGATATTAATTTTCTCAAAGGGCGTGTCAGGGTAAGCTGTATCCCGTCCCCAACTAACACACACTCACAAGTACTCTTCTTTTAAAGGGGTAAGGGGCACTTTTACAGTTTCATTGTCTTTGAGACCATACAATAAGTTACGTCAAATGTATGCTGGAAAATGTAAGTTTATTCGCAACAAGTTCTGTTCTTTCTAGAGAGGACATGATATGTGTTAAATTCAAAGAGAACAAAAATTGCAAAATACATGTCCTGTCGACTCACCAGATTTTAACCCGTAAACTATTGTCAAAATACCTAAGTTTTAAACAGCAATTTTTCTCTTGAAGCAACTAGGAATTTAACCAATTCAGTCTTGTTTGACAGAGCTCAATGAGCTCTGTCAAACAAGATTGAATTGGTTAAATTTCTCGTTGCATTATGGGACATAAATTCACTTTAAATTTTGATATTTCCACGTGAGTGATTGGAGCGTTAATATATTCCGAGCACTTACACTCATGGACCTAGTTTCTGAATTCTTATTCTATCCAAAATATGATAATAATTGACAGTTTTGGAGCTGGTGAGGGGGGCTTTTGATGAAAACTTTTCGAAGGAACAAATTCATAAAATAGGATAAAAACAAGATGATTTCAAACTCATTTTCCCTAAATGATTCTACAATATGTTATTACCATTTTCTGGACATTACACAATTAAGTTAGGATAGAGTTGTCAAGGGTGGAAAATAAGATATTTTGCAGTTAGCCCGCAAATTAATTCAAAAGGCTGCGTACATATTTCTGCTGCCTACAAATACTTCCTTTTATCAGAACTGTGTTCACAAGAATACAATACATCCGAAAGATTAATAAGTGATGCATTAACAAGTGGTGGTACTGCAGGGGGAGATCGGAAGGAGCATCCGTCCAAGAAAATATGCTTTGCCCCCCCCCCCCCCCTCCCACACACTTCCTCTCCATGCGACCGCTGTATTAACTGTAAATCCCTTACCCAATGTTACAGCCAAAATAGAGGAGCGCTAGTCACTAAAATCGCCTTTCAAATTTTATTATTTTTCACTTTTTGTCTCGATAATATAGCTTATGACACCCTGTTGGAAAGAGCTGATTTTTTGGCAATCATTGTCTTCTATTCGGTTAGGTAAGGGGCTAAAATAAATTATAAAACTACCCCTCGATCCAAAAAGAGAACCCCTTCCCCATTTGCCCTCCCACAAACACAAATCTAACGCCGCCACTGGCTTCGGCTGTTGCGTATCAACGTCAATACATGACAGATACACTATTTCCATCACTTTTAAGTTAATTTCCTTCTTAGATCTCATTTCCAACCTTTGACCTATTCACAGTATATAATACAAATACTTTCGTCAACATGTTTTATTTTTATTTCTCGCCGTCTGCATTTGAAATAATAAATAGTAGTTTTAGTCAACTGGATAGTATCCCAATATTGTATTGATAAAGATGAAGGGGGCGAAAGAGTGGGGGCGTTCTGTGGCGGATGGTGACGGTGTATTTGAATTTTATGTTACTGATGTCGTCAACAAATATAAATTGAAACACAAAACGATAAAATGCCTTGAGTGATTTGTTGTGATAATAGTGCTCAATAATTATTTCCCTAATTTATTTGGGATGTGTCTTTCCTTTCCTACTATAAAATATGACTCCCCGAGGAACGAACTGTGTGGGCTCGTTTTAAAAAGATAAGTGTTCGTTTGAAAGATTTATATGTGAAGTAATGAGTTCAGAATGACACGCTCTGTGTTGCTAATTCGTCATGTTAAACCAGGACTTGAATGTCATGCGAGAATTAGAATCGATTCTCGCAAATGATTCTCGCAAGGGAAACCATAAGGATCATTTTTGATTCTCGCAAATGCTCATTTGATTCTCGTGATAGGTTCGAGAAGTGTCTTTAAAGACCTGGAAAATTCTATTTATTTTTTGTTCCTTTATAACAAGGTAGCGCGTTGACTTGGCAATGGTGTCCAGTGACGTCTTGGCTGCCTGTACAGGCAGCCAAGACTTCACAAGACGGCACAGCCAATGTACTGTAATTTTCATCAGCAATACCATCAAAAGCGTGTATGGTGGAAAATTTGTTCTGTATGGAAGACAGAAGAGCTCATGAAACGTGGAACTAATCCGCTCTAGTTCAAAAATAAATAAGAGATGTGTTTTTTCACCATGGAATATGTACTGGTTGCATCCACAAAGGTATAAAAGTATTCTCAAATTTGAATTTAAAATTGATACTCACAGCTGGAGTTCACGAGAATCAAAATCGATTCCCGAGTGTGAATCGAGACGAATTTTAAGGGTTGTTAGAAAGGTGCAACAATACGGTTGAGATGTGGAGTGGTCTGCATATAAATTTGCTGCAAATAGATGAAATTCTTGAATATTAATAGGAAACAAATTTTAATGTGTGTAAGCGTTTGAAAGGTACAACAATATGGTTGAGCTCTACAGCGGAGATGAAAGTGGTCTGTATATAAATTTGCTGGAAACAGATGAAATTCTTAAATATTAATAACAAATTTGGTAAAAATTATGTTGTCTTTAAAAAATTAAAGGGCATATAACCCTTTACCTAACATGAAAAGCAGACGACACTTGCAAAAATAATTCTTGAATAACTAATTTTTTTCATTTTTTGTCTCAAAAACATAGGTTATGACCCCTCGTTGGAACGAGCTCGACGAGCTCGTTCCAACGAGGGGTCATAACCTATGTTTTTGAGACAAAAATTGAAAAAAATAATGAAAATTAATAGGCGATTTTTGAGAATAGCGCTGGCCGGTTTTGGCCGTTACGTTAGGTAAAGGGTTAATGGAATTATTAAGTGGCAGACGGTTTATTTCTTTTAAAATACAGTAGTAGTAGTAAATTATTTTATTATAGTGTCAAGTTTCTATACATCTTTACAGAAAAAATACATTACATTGATACAGATGAGTAAAGTAGCATGAAACCCAGCCGTGAAGGCTTATGACACACTTGAAAAACGATATAAATTTCTATGTATAATATGTACATAATTTTCAAATCATTCGCACACACAAAACCACCCAACCCCTCCCCGCACTCCTCCCCCACCCAACACCACGACCATTCGTAAGCATAACTATGCATCTTAACTGGTAGAGTACTGGAAGCCCCAAAATGGACTTCACTAAAAAGCACTGGTAATGACCCTATCTATTATTCTCCACTGAAGATAGTTTCAACACCATTTTCATTACAATACACAGAAAATAAAATTTCAGCATTTTGGTCATCAGTTAGCTTAAATCTGCAAATTTAATTAATAAAGCTCATTTAATTTTATTAATAGTGAAGCAAACTTTTTCATATCGCAGTTTTTCTCATGAAATTACTAAATCCACTGAACAAGGATATTAATTTTGTAAATCGCAGATAATATCTGGCCAATACTAATAATATATATCATTTTTTTTAAATTATATATCTTCAGTAGAAACATATGCTGAGTATAATTTCTCAACTAGAGTGTTCCGATGCCTTGGAGCGATTATATTATTGGAAGATAGTAAGTTTATAGAGTTAACATCAGGAGGAAATAAGTACAAAACAAAAAGATCGAAGATAAAAATGGATTTCCGAATATAACAGGATACAAAAAGGCATCACCATATTATTTTTATTATGTGTTCCCAATAGCCCTGTAAAGTCCGTATTGCACATTCAATCTTACTTTTAAAAAAAAATGACATTATTTGTAAACTAGGATTTCATTCACCTCATATGTGCATGAGAAAATTTCAGTCTCGGGGGTACATTTATGTTACAAATGTAAAAACAAAAAGATTTAGTACAACTTATTAACCCTTTACCCAACAACGTATCGATCAAAACCGACGGGCATTATTCTCCAAAATCGCCAATTAATTTTCATTATTTTTTTAATTTTTTGTCTCAAAAACATAGGTTATGACCCCTCATTGGAACGAGCTCGTCGAGCTCGTTCCAACGAGGGGGCATAACCTATGTTTTTGAGACAAAAAATTAAAAAGATTAAGTTATTCAAGAATTTGTTTGGCAAGTGACGTCGGTTTTTCATGTTAGGTAAAGGGATAATCAAAATATTAGTTATAACATGAGTATCCAAAACAATAATTCCCTGAAATTTTTGCTGTCATGACAAAAGGGACACCATGATATCCAAAGGGAAGAATAAAACCATGACAAAAACTCTATACAGATTGGGGAAGGGGGGGGGGGGGGTGTAATTACAATAAAATTTAATAAAAAATTAATATTTTATATACACGTTAAAATATCAGATAATAATATTTATTTATTTATTTATTTATTTATTTATTTATTTATTTATTTATTTATTTTGACTATGCCCAAACTGATTAACATTTCTTTTACAAACAATGAGACATCTATGAGTTCTATTTTCTTTCCAATCCGGTTCGTAACGTACTTTGCTCTTCTCAATTTTTTTTATTAAAATAAAGCCATCTTTAAGTGATATGTTGTCAATAGTGTTTGAACATATTCCATTCAGGTCAAGATGGGGGATACAGTTGAAACTTCGGAATATAGTATCCATTGTGTGGAACTGTGTTCGTTCCAAGTGGCAAACATTTTCCCACCAAAGCACGATTTTGTGATGGACTGAGCATCAAAGCGTGACGATTTAATATAACAAACACTTACAAAGTGGAAGTTCGGCCCCCATCCCTCCTCCAAAATACTTAAATTTTTATATAAAAGTGAACAGAGCACATATAAAGTTTTAGCCAGCGAACCTCCGGGTAAAACTCGGAAGTACATAAAATAAAATTTACTTGTGCTTCCAATGTTGCGCGAAATTAGTTTTTAACAGCTGGCGACCCACTCCGTGGATGATTTCATACTTACCAATATATTAACCTGAATAAAATCATTTCTCGGTAAACAAAGTCCAATCCTACTTGTGTCTCAGCTGATATTTCCAGACCTTAGTTTCATTTTGACAAGCTCCTAAAAAGAGCTTTCCAAGAAAGAAAATGCATGGTATTACCAATGTTACCATTATTTACTTTTTTTCTGGTTGTTAATTTGAAACATCGCGTTTGATGCTCATAGCACTGTGGTTTAACCCCCTGCACACTGATGTCAAAATAAACAGATTTGAAGTAGCCATTATTCCCATAATGCAACTGGGAATTTAACCAATTCAATCTTGTTTGACAGAGCTCACTGAGCTCTGTTAAACAAAATTAAATTGGTTAAATTTCTAGTTGCATTATGGGAAATATTTGCACCCTGAACATTAGATATTTCGACATTAGTGTGCAGGGGGTTAACCGTGTTATCTCTCAAGATCAGGGGCTAAAACTATAACACTTTTAGAATTGTATTTTCTAGAAGTGTATTTTCTAGTTATGACTTTAATTGGGTTGAAATGAACCATTAGCATTTCCAAAGATGAGGCAATTTGCCAGTTGGCTCCTGATTACGACCTAGGCGCGATACACTTGCACCAGTGGGTTTGGGATTTCCTTAATAACATATTTTCAAATCAAGGAAAACGAAAAATGGAACCTGGGGTTTATTGTTCTTGCATTTGTTTTTTGACGGTTGAACTCATCTGTGTTGTGGGTAGAAGAGCGGCAGAGAATTTCGAGCGGATCGCGACTACTGTCGCGATCCGGCCAAAATCCTCTGCCCGGTTTAGTGATCACAGTTCTATCTCTACATGACCATAAAGTTTAATTCATTCCATCGTTCATCCATTTTCTAGAAATTCCACATGTCATCCATGCTGTTTTTGTTTCTCGTGTAGCTGATACTGTAATAGCAGTCAAAATGAAAGATTATATGTGAGCTGAACAAATACCACCTTTCGCACTCTCAGTAGATTTAATTTACAGTGTCATAACAACAACTACATCCCATTTTTCTTTCATTCGTTATTTGCTGAAAACACCCATATTTATTTATTTATTTATTTATTTATTTATTTATTTATTTATTTATTTATTTATTTATTTATTTATTTACATTGTCACTTTTCAGTATATGTAGCCCAAAAGACCTCCCGGAGAATATTGTCAGAGACAAATATTATCTACATTTTCTTGCTATTACTCTACAACCTATTTCTGAGCTGTTACTACAAATATAATGACACAGAATTTGCTATTAGTTTTTGATAAAGTGTTTAGTAGGGGTTACAAAGTCGATCTGCTGGCGTCGAATGATTGAACTGAGAAGCTCAACATCCTTCTCGATGACGTATGTATTGACAGGTCGATGACAAATTTGGAAAATTGCTATTGCAAATCAAAGCCGTAATCGTTCCAACTTCTCTACCAATCTGCCTGACACAAATACGCTATTTCTGTCAAAAATTGATTGAAATTCCCGACCCCACATGACACAAGAAAATTAAAAATATTAGTTTTATCTCAACCGCGATGTACCCCTTTTATTCCTATTAATCACGCTTGAATCACGGGGCCTGCGGTGATGATTTGTTTAATACTATGGTAATAAATCAAGCCAAGGAACTTCCTCGAGATATATCTCAACTCTCACATTCTTTTTCTCAAGATAGCTACACGCGTCAAATACAATTATTAAATATAATTCAATCTTAACCACGACCTAATAATAACAAATACAATTTAACTCCGCTGGACATTGCCAGCATTTCAAGTATCTTTTTCCATTTGATTCGACTGTGTACTATCTCCTTTTGAGGCATGCTACATGCAATTAAATCTATCAGGGGTATCCGGCAGTTGTAAGGTCGCACAACATGGAGGAAGATGACGTACCTGTCCCAGAATATGTCGTAACCCAGGGGTGTATGCCGATCTTTCTCTCTGCCTTCTCATATTTACCACAGAGAGATGTCACTTATATGACTGATTCATAGTTTTACCTCTCAATCGAATGATTAAATAAGTTGTGTTTCTATGTGTAAATTCCTCCTAAGGTTGTTTATGCATTAATAATTCGTTTGTGGTATTGTTGTGTTTGTTGGTTTTTTTTTAATCTCGTGGCGATCGTTTCAATGAAGGATAATAAAATATGAAGCACCTTTCCTTTAGAATCTTATTGTCTGTATTATATTTTGCATATATATTCGCGAGGTACAAAGTTCCGCTTAGAAAATATGTCCAAACATTTTTATAAATCGCCGTCCTATCAGAGCGAAGTGTGAAAATTTTAGCCATACGGTATGTCTAATATAGCAGAAATTTGTATAAATTTCGGTTACAGCTAGTGTAGACTTTTAAAAAAAAAATTTTGGGGACAGATTTTCCAAGCGGACACTTTTCTCCCATAGGGGACATAGGACATTCTAGCAATCAGGCGACAATATCTAACCGCATGAAATATTCGTTATTTATTTATTGGTGTTTAAGGTTACATATTTCTGCACGATGGCTAATCATGACCTCGACAGTTTTATGGGTGGAGGAAGCCGGAGTACCCGGAGAGAACCACCGAGCAACAGCGAGCAACTGTCAGCTCCCCAACATACTAACTCCACACAAGCAGGGTTAGCATTGGTTGAAGACAGGTGCACCATCGACGTGCAGTACGCCTTAGTACACAACGTCACCGTGCCCCCACGTGGGCAATGGGGGTGAAGTGTCTTACCCAAGGACACAACGCGGTTGCCGCAGGTGGGATTCGAACCGAGGACCTCTTGGCTTGCAGCCTGCACCTCTACATACTGAGCCACCGCGCCCTCTCAAATATTCGTTTATTTACGAACGGACTGGGCTGAAATCCATATGCGATGAAGGGTTAATTGCATATGACAAAACACTTAAATCAATATTGTTTGAAAATTTAAAGTTGGGTCAGGTTGTTTTACTTGTACGATTGTCCCCCAAAACGTAGCTGATGATACATTACTGGGATGAGCTCGTCGAGCCCGTTCCAATGGTGAGTCATGAGCTATGTTTTTGAGGCAATAAAAAAAACTACTGCTTCAGTCATAAACCTTCTGTACGCTGATGACGAAATGTCAACATTTCAAGATGCTATTTCTTCCAACAATGTAACCAGGAATTTAACCAATGTAGTCTTGTTTGACAGACTTCAGTGAACTCTGTTAAACAAGACTGAATTGGTTAAATTCCTAGCTGCATTGTTGGAAACAATGCTTTTTGAAATTACGGTATTTTAACATCAGAGTGCTGAGAGTTTATTTATTTATTTATTTATTTATTTATTTATTTATTTATTTATTTATTTATTTATTTATTTATTTATTTATTATTGGGATTTAACGACACTTTTGGGGGCGCGGTGGTGCAGGAGGTAGAGATGCAGGTTGCAAGCCGAGAGGTCCTCGGTTCGAATCCTACCTGGGCAAGACACTTCACTCCCATTACCCACGTGGGGGCACGGTGGCGTTGTATACTAAGGCGTTCTGCACGACGATGGTGCACCTGTCTTCAACCAAATGCTAACCCCGCTTGTGTGGAGTTGGTATGTTGGGGAGCTGACAGTTGTTCGACGTTGCTCGATGGTTCTCTACGTGTACTCCGGCTTCCTCCACCCGTAACACTGTCATGCTCTTGATAAGCCATTCAGCAGAAATATCTGACCTTAAACATCACTAAATAAATAAATATTAACGACACTTTCGACAGCCAGGATCACCTAGTGTCGGACAGTTTTACGGGTGGCGGAAGCCGGAGTACCCAGAGAGAACCACCGGGCAACGGCGAACAGCTGCCAGACTCTCCAACATACTAACGCCATGCAGTCAGTGTCAGCATTGGTTGAAGACAAGTACACCATCGACGTGCAATACGGCTCCGTACACAGCGCCACCGTACCCCCACGCGGGCAATTGGGATGAAGTGCCTTGCCCAAGGACAGTGCTGAGAGTTAAAGAAATGTTTATGCAAGTGTATTCTTCAAGTCATGTTACGTAAAGAGTTAAATTCTGACTTGGAAGAGAAGAAGAGGGCCTCCACCCTACCCCTTCATCACTGAGGTCAAAATCAAACCATCTCCTTCAGATAATCAGAAAATAAAAGTATCGGTGCTGCCCAGCGATGCACCGCATCGCCAATGAAAGCTGTCTACACAAAAGTGGCGAGGAGTTACGAGGGTAAAGAGCCTATTTCTTCACCAACTTATGATAAAATTTGTATGACCAGCATATTATATATTTCTGTGTCAGTAATTGATAATAATAACTTGTACGTATTCTTTTATATGTTTACTTTTTCGAAAATTCATTTCCAAAAAGTCGATTATATTTGATATTCACAAACGAACAAGGTTTCAAAGACTATCAACAAACATGGATAGGCAGGGTTGTAATGTGGAGGATTAAGCTGTTTGCCATGTGAGCTGTCTGAACAAACTTGAATTCGGATGACAATTTTAATGGCCATTAAAAAAAAGTGTACATGAAATTAAATTCTTATTAAGAACCGTAACTAATAAAATATAAATTATTCCCGCCTAAGTTTTCAATGGAAACGTATCTGTAACACTAGAATATGATTGCGCTTTATTCTGTTTAAAAAAATCATCGTGGGTGTGGGTGGGGATGGGGGAGGCAACTGATAAGGGGGGAAAAGACTTGCAGCGTGAATATTCCAGGCCAAAATCTGTTTCAGAAATAGTAAATACTTACAACAAAACAAGCAGTCAAAAAATATGAATACACTGTTCTTACAGAAAATTTAAAATACGTCCTTTAGATTCACTTTAACTCTTTACCCAACGCAGACGATATCAAAATTTATTATTTTAAATATCATTTTTTAAAAATTTTTCAAAAAGTTTCAACAAAATCATATCATGTGACCCCCCATTGGAACGAGCTCGACGAGCTCGTTCCAAAGAGGGGTCACATGATATGGTTTTGTTGAAACTTTTTGAAAAATAATATTTTTTTCAGCTGCTGTCTTTGCATTTTACGCTTGCGGATGTTGCCGATTCGTTGGGTAAAGGGTTAATACTTCGAAGTAACTATGTAGTAAGTATTTTTGACGTTCTGGAATTCTATGAATTCCAAGATAAAAGAACAGAAATATGCTTGTTTTGATTAGAACTTGGAATGAGAAATGCAGCCTCGGTTTTGAGATTCATTGAATATGACATCGCACGTTTTCAACAATAAGTTGTTGGGTTACAGCAGTAGAAAGCAGAATAAAATGCATTCAACTGTCCTGTTTGTGTGTTCGTGTATTTGGGGTTTAACGACACCTTTAACGGCCAGGCTCATTTCGTATGGTGCAATTAAACAGATGGAGAAGTTGGGAAACCACTGAGTAGCGGCTAGTAACTGTCTGATTCTCCAACTTCTTATCCTGGCGTGAGTAGGGTTATCATTGATGGAAGGCATCCGTACCATCACGGTGTTGTACACCTAAACATACTGTGCGACTCTTCTCCCACGTTCCATGTAGGCAATTGGGCTTAAATGCTTCGTCCAAGGGACAGCATGGGCGTCTCGGGACAGAATCGAACCCACGACCTTTCGAGATGAAGTCAGTGCGTTCAAAAAGGAGGTACTAAACCCCAATTTTACTTTTCTTACTCCAATGCCACCTTGATAGGACAAGAATGCTACAGACGATTTCGCAAGGATTCTTTGTCACTTGGGTAGCGATTAGGGTTTATTATATTCCCGGTTTACTATAGAAACGGGAACGGGATTGGAATTACACTCATAACCGGGAAATTTCCCGGATAATATCAAGTAAATTTACGAGTGTAATAAGACGCATTTATTTTCATGAAAATGAACATATTTTGTTGGCAATCGGTAATCGCCATTCGGAAAAGTTCTTTTACTGAGAGATGTGCGAACACCCAAACCCGCTTTCAACTCGTCTTAATTTTAAGAATCGCTAGCTTTATCACCAATTCCTCGTGGCTTCAACCCCCTCTTCACTGCTGTCACAGTCTCCTTTCCTCTTTTGAAGCAGAGGGGACTGGTGGCGGCAGTGAAAGAAGGGCTTGGTGTTGTAGGAGGTAGTGAATAGTGAGTGATACTAGTGATTCTGAAAATGAAGACGAGTTTGAACTTTGAAGCGCTTGAAAGTCTTGCTGTTGATGAGAGGAGTCATCCGGAACTGATCGAAAGCTATAGTGATTTTGTGAAAAGGATCTTCTGGAATCAGGATTGTAATATGTTCAGGCGTGGAAGGGCTGACGAAATCTTACAAAGTTACGTTCGGGCAGTTTTTCAATTTACAAAACTCGTTTAACTCGCAAACAGTACTTATCGTGATTCCCGGTTCCGTGCTATAGATTTCCCGGGCATCGTGACCGGCTTTCGGAACCGGAAAACGCAGGAATTCCCGTTCCCGGGATGAAACCCTAGTAGCGATATACCGTGACCACTATGAAAGTTCGAATGAAGCAAGCAGACATTATTTATTTGATAGCTATCCGTTTCTGCACGCGGTACGTACCATTCAAAGACACAATTTCTTTCATGGCCTAACTGTTGTGTGTTGCTACCTTTAGGCTCAAGTCCCACAGGTAGCAATAACACGAGTAAACCTACTAGGCAGTTTATACACATTCGAACAAAAATAACACATCCAAGTTCACAACCGTTAATCACTTCACAAGACTGCCTCGTCTGATATCAAACAAGAGCGCCTTGCAGTCTTGTCCCCCTCCCAGTTTGGTACGTCACTGGTTCATGGAGTTATCTTACCAACATATTTCCACTTGTGATGTTTAGAAATAAAATTTAAAGCCACTTCAGCCAATTGTATCATGGTATTACGATTTTCGACATGGGTAAAAGCCAGAATAAAAAAATATTATAACAAAAGCTTGAAAGTAAATCGTACTTTCTCCCTTGCTTTCGGAGCAAAAATATTGATCGGACAGTAAACATTCTTTTTTATAATTCATGAGAAAAACAAGAACATTGCATACAGATTTTCTGTTTGTGTTTTCAAAACACATACTGTACATGAAGGGCGTATTATCACTAAATCAACCGCAGAGTGGCGATTCAACCCAAGCAATAATTGCAAATTGATTGCAAAGCATAACAAGCACAAGCAAAGTTCCAGCCAATGGACCTCCGGGTTAAACCCGGAGGTCCATTTGCTGAAACATTGCTTGAGTTTTTTATCCATATGTACAAAATTTGAAAGTGATACTTTGGGCGATAACTCCACTTCGCGGGTGATTTAGTTTCAATCCACTCTCCACGCACTGTATAAGATCGGCTGAGACAAAAACACAAAGGCTGCACGCCACCGATGTTATATGAAGTACAAGAAACATCCACTGCCGTGCATTTTTTCGTATCGTGCGTATTGTTGAAAACGCGTACCACGAGAATGAGATTTGCGCCTTCAATCCAGAACGGATTCCTGTCAGAACAAATCCAGTGATACGCTGAATTGATTGATCACAGGACGACCACCACCTTTCAAAGCTTTCTGTTTACGCAAGCCAAACGAACCGCGTAGAATGTTTATGCAGTGGAAAAGTGAATACACCAAACCTTCAGCATGGTCACAGATATTCGTCAATAATATACAAATGCATATGGTGCGATGTCGCAGATGTGAACATACAGAATCCATCATAACGCAATAGAAGCCTAACTGTAATGGAGGAATGAATAATCGTTTCCCATTGAATGCAACAATTCACTGCTGCCATCACTACCGTTATGCTGTATGTTCATCATCCCATACCTTGCACATGTTACCTCCAAACAGAAACTTCACAAGTAAGCAACAGACAAGAATATCTTTTTTGGGGCATATTTTGGAAATAATTACTAACCTTGCTCTCCTGCTCGAAATAATACTCCACGTTTTTTGCCAAACCAGTGTTCTTTAACTGGTAGAGTGCTGGAAGCCCATATTTGGGCTTTACTCTAAAGTGTCAGTACCAGCACTTAAAGACTTCATATTTTGTGGATGTTGTTCATACCACCTTTGAAGTGAAATTATTTAGTCTGTTAGGATTTGTCTTGTTACAATTTATGGGAGAGTGCCTAATGGCACTCTCCCATAAATTGTAACTAGGCAAACGTATGTGAACAAATTTTGATGACCAAAAATAATTCAGCACTCTACCAGTTAATTTCAAAGAACTATATTTCAAACTATGTACGATCACACGTCGCCCCTTGGATGCAACAAGGCGTCGTCTGCAATGCTTTAGCATTGCAGAGACGCTTTGTTACAGTCAGGAACGAATTGAAATTAATACTGAAATTTATCTCTCAGAAGTTTCTGAAAATAATCAAAATTTCAAAATATCCAGTTCAGCGAGTTCTGAAGATTTTTTTTTCTTAGCCATTTTACAGGGATTTGCGAGCAAGTTATTCAACTTGGTATATTAACGGCTCCCCTTGGCCCAAAGGCGCAGGTGTGTGGGATGACCCGAGAGGCGGCGACGTCGTGGCCTCACTCTTCTCGAATAATACGAACGGATCTCTAGCATGCACAAAGTGTGTCTCTGTCCGTACAGGGGATGGATATGTTACGTCTCACCCGAAAGGACCATACGGCGTGACAGAGTCAACGCCAGAATTAATACTGCCACAGTACAACTGTCGAGATCGAAAAGCAAATAATTAAAACCATATCTTGTTATACTGGTATCTCGACAAATGGTCTGATACAGTATTAACCCTTTACCCAACGGATCGCCCGCATCCGCCCGCGTAATATGCAAATTCAGCAGCTGAAAAAATATTAAGAGGGGTCACATGATATGGTTTTGTTGAAATTTTTTTTAAAAATTTAAAAAATGATATTTAAAATAATAAATTTTGAAATCGTCTGCATTGGGTAAAGAGTTAAAGAGTTTAGTGACAAAGTGAGCCAGGAGTGGGGGCGGGGTAATTCACAGACCCTTTGAATGTGACAACTCTTGTATATATGTTTTCTATCAAACTTGCCTCAGATAGATTTTGTACATCTATATTGTTCTATCTGACTTGACTCATTTAGATCTTTCATAAATATGTTGTGATAGAACCTTGAATTATCATAGAACTTGAAAATTCCGTCTTTTACTTCCAGAAACTGGAATCAGAAATTTTTCTTATTTAATTCGAGTTTCACTGCTGAACAAAAAGGGAATTTCACTTTCTACTCGTAAGATAGGGAGCCAGTTGGTTATAATTAAGTTTTTATCAGAACTAGAAATTCACTCTTCACCAAAAGGAACACATAATGCACTACCGACAAGACTTATTTATATTCAAATGCATTAGAATGAAAAATAACAGATCTTCTTTTACCAAAGTACAATACTGTAACGAAGGAAAATGGAATAAATAATTATATTAACCCTTTACCTAACATGAAAAGCAGACGACATTTGGCAAAAAAATTCTTGAATAACTATTTTTTTTCATTTTTTGTCTCAAAAACATAGGTTATGACCCCTCGTTGGAACGAGCCCGACGAGCTCGTTCCAACGAGGGGTCATAACCTATGTTTTTGAGACAAAAAATGAAAAAATAATGAAAATTAATTGGCGATTTTTGAGAGTAGCGCTGGCCGGTTTTGGCCGTTAAACATTTTTTCTCCGCTTGTACATGAATGAATTAACTTTATTTCACACTATACGAAACACTGAGAATATACAAAATTGTTTGAATTACAGTTTAAACAGAATAAAAAGAGAAAATGCATTTTATGTATGGAATAATGTACGTATATCGCGAGGAGGTTGCATAGCCACTATTGGCTGTCTTAGTGCTACCTCCATTAACTAGGATTAAGTTTGAAGCACATATATGTTTGTCCCCAAACCCCGATAAATTCTGTCTTTTGGTTGGTCAGAATGCCTTGGACAAACAGCCATGACAAAGGGTGCACCAAACATCCAAGGTATATGAGAGTGTGCAACATCCAAGGTATAAGCGCACGCAAACATCGGGGGTATATGGTTTAAACGAAAGCTTTCCGCGTTTGTTCGCGTCGACATAAAAATCGAACGAAAAAACCCGAAAATAGTCACAAATATCATCAGATGTCCGACAATTCAATCATAAAAATAAAATAAGAGCAAATAATTCGTCCCCTGAGTACCAATGTGTTCTATGTGCCAGTAGGCACATAGAACACATTGGAACTCAGGGGACGGTATGTCAACAAAATACTGTTTACTCGTTTCCTTAACGACCCAAGGGATGTAACTCTATCTGTTGTATTCTGCGATTATAAAAACAAAATAATTTTCACGAATTTGGTCCAAGTAATTGTGGAGCTGAGAAATGTGTCCACAAATTTATTTCCACTATGTTTGTATTGCGTTTCAAACTGGACAAAAACGTTATCTCCGCCAACATGTATGGTATGTGGAGATTTAATACCTGGATGTCTCATTTAAACACCTCGCCTGCGGCTATGTGTTTATAAACCGACATCCAGGTATTAAATCTCCATATACTATACATGTTGACGGAGATAACTTGTAATATGCGTTGGAAGGATAAAACAAACAGTGAGCTAAGTACATGCATCTGGACTGTTCACAGACAATCTGCAGTTTATGTATTGGAATTAGAAGTTAAAAATATCAAATAAAATTCGAGACCTATTTAACTTACTCAAAAACAAGAGAAGCGCAAAGTATGTTTACGAGATTACGGATTAGGAATCATAATTTGGCAATTGAAAAGGGGAGATATGCACAACCGCCAATACCTTTAGAAAATAGGATTTGCAATGCTTCTGATGTTTGTAAGGACGCTGACGATGTGAAATCCGAGATGCATTGTGTCACGGACTCCCCGGCCTATACAAACATCAGGAGGCAGTTGTTTGCAATAATTAACAGGAATAATGCAGACTTCTCAAATACAAGCAAACAAGATTGGTTTGAATTTATTATGAAAAATAGTACGGCCTCATTATGTCACACCATCTGCAACATAATCCTGCTGTTCTTCAGGAAATGAGAAACAATAATTGCAAAATCGTAGGTCATTAAACTGACCTAGGGTTTTGACGTTATATACTTATATGTATGATACATTAGACTTATTTACTGTACAAAAATAGCTGTTCCGTTTATTATTTGTTTATTATAATCATATCATATCTCTGTTAATTCTTTATGCAATCTGCCTCTCTGTAGGTGTTATTTTTCTTCAATAAACTATTACTATTACTATAAGTTCTAAAACAAGTTTCAATTCTTTAAACGGTAATAATGAATTTGTACCTAGGATTCAGGTGGTAGAATTTGGAATTCCACTTCTCAAGATCCGGTCCAATTCCAATTTATATCGTAATGTATATAATGTTCTCTAAAACTGGACTCAAATTGGCCTTATACATATAGGATATGATTCAATAAAACGCATACCACACTGTCGAAGCAGCAAAACCGTACCGGTGTTTGATATTTCCTTTTCTACCGATAATTCGACAGGGTAATTTAAAAGGAAAATTTTTCAAATTCCCAGTTGCTCAAAATGAAAACCAATGTACAATCACGCATGTTCGTGTGTGAAAAGGGGATATTCATTATGCGCCAATGAAGAAAACTTCGGTGTGGTGTATTCTCGTGGTGACAGAAATTGTGCATAATTGATGAATTATACAAATAAGCTGTTCGACACGTAACGATATTGATATAAGCGATTACGAGTTTTATTGCATACACGCATTGGCGAGTGAAGCAAGACGTTTGTTAGGCCTGGAAATAAGACGCGAACGATCGTTTAGGTTACGATAGGGTTACGTCAATTGTGAAATATGCGAACGAACTACAGGTTAGTACAAAATAATACAACAAATTAAATTCCCAATTCAGTATGTTTTGCCAATCAGACATGACAAGTTTTAGGCACCAGCTCGACTCGGCCCATTGGTTGTGCATTGCATCCACATATGAGTAGAATGGCTTGCCATTAATGTCTCAAAAGAATTTTCGCCACAATAAATAGCAAACACTAACGCACGATCTCGCCAAGGCGAGATCGCGCATTAGTTTTTGCTATTTGTTGTTGCGGAGATTATTTTAAGAAGTAAAGAGCATGGCTAGCATAGTAAAACAGAGAAGGCGAAACAACATCACCACACATTATTTTTGTAGGTTACCACCACGTTATTTAACCTGCTAATTAACGGATTAGTTCTTAATTTCCAAACTGATATTGTGAATGGGCGAGTGTGTATAAGAGGGCGAGGGTGGGGTTGGGGGGGGGGAGCTTATAAGTCTGTGCGTGTGTACGGAATGAGATAACAAGTCGTTCAGTGACAGAATTTTCCAAGAAAGTATGATTCAGAGGTAGTTTTTTTTTTTGTTTAAGTTCATTTAAAAACTGAAACTATTCTCTAAAGCATAGAAACACAGAAATACTACCTTCAGCTTGCTTCAAAAACAAAACAATCTTTGTGATTCGTCTAGAAGAGAGGACGGGATCGAAACCTTAAATATCTTACGGTATCGTATTCTGCCAGAAACATCAAATCTGTTCAACTATGATTTGTAGACGCACCTGGGGTATTGTTTCGTGTAATATTGATATTTAGTTATTTATTGGTGTTTAAGGTCACATACTTATGCACAATGGCTAATCGTGACCGTGACAGTTTTACGGGTGGAGGAAGCCGGAGTACCCGGAGAGAACCACCGAGCATCGACGGGCAACTGTCAGCTCCTCAACATTCTAACTCTGTTCAAGCTCTGCTCAAGCAGGGTTACAGCGGTTGATGACATGTGCACCATCGACGTGCAGTACGCCTCAGTACACGGCGGCATCGTGCCCCCGTGTAGGCAACCAGGATAAAGTGCCTTGCCCAAGGACACAACGCGGGTCGTCCAGGTCGGGGATCGAACTCGGGACCTCTAGCATAGAAGAGCAACAGTCTACCACTGAGCCACTGCGCTCCCGTAATATTGATATAAACTTTCTGAAAAACACAGGAAGGACAAGCGAGTTTCTTCTGAACGCGCACAGTGGTCTCCAGACTGAAAGCACGTTGATGTTCTCTATGTTTTGTTATTTCTATTTGTCAAGACTGTGTTCCCCCAATGTTAAGGTCCAGGTGCTACCGGTGGTAGCACCTGGACCTTAACATTGGGGGAACACAGTCTTGAGTACTTGAGTACTTTTTCAAGGGCTCAAGCACTCTAAACTCTAAAGGTGAAAGCATAACTTTAGCAAAATGACACAAGAAGTATCAAGGTAATCCCCTGGTCATATATGTGTATTTGTGGCGTCTTCTTCTTACGAGATAAACCCAATGTGGAGTAACTATTGTAGACAGAGTTTGAGTCAATCACAAGTCTGTTTAACGCTCGATCAAACTTCGAAATAGGATACTCATACCCCAGGCGTAAAAACACTCACGCTTTGGTACCTAATTACTAAATTATAAACAAACTCTTTAAAAAATGTGTTACACCGTTTTAGTTCAATTTACTATCAACAATTCTTAACTCACACCTCTAAATAAATCAATAGGTTTTACAAATTTCTCGATGACCCACAGGTTAACTTGAACTATTGAAGACACGTCCAAGAACTGTCATTCTCTTTGCGTTTACGCCTGGTATCAAAACACTCAGATTTTCCTTTCACTTCCTTAACAAAACCTCCAACAAAGGCCACCGGCTAAATGGCTGCTTAATTGAATTAAAGACGTCGCTCTTTATTGATAATCGTATTACTAATTCAGTAACGTCAGGCGGATAAAAGTGAGGGAAATTGTTACCAACAAACACTCGACACATTGAGAAGCGGGACTTGTTATAATTGAGGTGTAGTCGGCGTTAAATACCTCGTGTAAATTCAATAAACATTTCAGACTTAATCAGATAGAATTTTGTCAATTGAATATTTGAGCCGAGTGAAGTATCAGAAGTTAACCGATATTGTGACCGCAGGTGACTGTTCTTCGTCCCACAGTTTTCGTACAATGCCGCCTCTACACGTTGCAATTGTTCGTAGGTAATCGTCCTTTATTTTAATATCCTGTCTTATCGGTAAGCTTCAAAGTCAAGAGTTTTTAATAGAGCGTACAGATTTGCATTCAAACTTTCTTTTTGAACTTAGAATTTATTGAAAAGAAAAAACTCTTCTCCTCGCCTTATTTATAAGATTATAGCTTCATTACGTCTCAGATGACGAAAGATGAGTTTCATATTTTTTTATATCCTTCTTTGAAGGGAGCACGGTGGCTCAGTGGTTACGGTGTTGGATTTCAAACAGTAAGGTCCACTATTTGATTCCCTCCAGTGGCAACTACTTTATTTCCTTGGGCAAGGCATTTAATCCCGCTTGCCCACGTGGGTACACGGTGTCACTGTGTACTGAGGCGTACTGCACGTCGATGCCTTCAACCAATGCAAACCCTGCCTGTGCGGTATTGGTACGCTGGATAGTCTGGCATTACTCGCCGCTGCTCGGTGCTTCTCTCCGGGTACTCCGGTGTGACAGGAATGATAGTCCGTAGGAAAATTAGTCCCTCTGGACTATTATTCCGCGGAATGATAGTCCTAGGTCTAACATTTCTAGGAATAGTAGTCCGGTTCCCTCCAACCGAAAAACTGCGTGACACTAGATGACCCTGGCTGGCGAAAGTGGCGTTAAATTCCAATAAACAAATATCCTTATTTGAATCGTTCTCAGTTCAAATGTTCAAGAGTTTATATGTATGACACCAATCAAAATTTATTTTGTCATGAGGTGCAGTGGGATCACAAAGCGACATGCTCCTTATAACCTCTCTCCCACACCTCATTTTCCCACACAAAAAGAAAGAAAAACTATCCCAGTTCAGAAATACTTTACCCACTCCCTCGGGGATAGATCCTCTCTCCAGGTGAGGTCAACTTTTGATACTGGTCAGACAAGTTCATTGTGGATAAAGCTGCAGATTAACAATTGGTACTTATTATGGACATAGAAGCAAGGCGTATTAACGAGTGATTAACTCTCCTCGCATGGTGCTGGCGGATATTTCTGCTGAGTCCGGTTAATCCTCTTGCCACTAAAATAAGTAAAATTTGAGCCCATTTATCCAAATTTTCTCCAACACATCGTATCGACTTTTTGACCAGCGACTTCTTGAGTCAAACTTCAATAAATTTTTCATCAAATCTAATCATTTTTTTAACCCTTTACCCAACGCAGATGATAGCAAAATTTACTATTTTAAATACCATTTTTTCAAATTTTTCAAAACATTTCAACAAAACCATATCATGTGACCCCTCACAGGATACGGTTCTGTTGAAATCTTTTGAAAAATAATATTTTTTCAACTGCTGAATTTGCATATTACGGGGGTGGATGCGGCCGATTCGTTGGGTAAAGGGTTAAATACACAACGGGTTAAGAGGTAAGCTGATGTCACCAACTGGGTTACAATGTATTAAATGATTTACATTGGCTACAGTTCTATCCGTTTCTTATCTCCTCAGCTCATCAAACTCATTTTGGGGGAACAATAGACTTAGTTAATAATCTCATTAAAAAAGTACATCGCAGGAAGAAAAATGTATGTGCTGAGTGTTTTCTATATTCAAATTTGGGGATACCCCTACTACTGTCGATTGTCACACTGTATTGAAAAGACATATTTTCACTTGTCCCCCACCCTTTTTTCAACTCACAAATTTGAAAGGACAGCGAGTGCGAATATTTTAAGTTTTTTTCAAAACAAATTAAAAAACATTTTTATTGAGGGAATGATTAAAAGCTTCTACATTTTGTGCTCCGTTAAATATTAAGTGAAAAACCGCTATGGGCGTTTTTGTCCGCATATAGCAATCAATTGGAACTAGAGTCCATGTAAAGCTTTGAAATTCGATTCGCTCTCAATCGGCCCGATCATTCGTTTCGATTCTATTCGAATTGCGTTGATTCGGAAATTTTCGAATCTTGAAGATATTCTTAAAATCCTACCAAGTGTTTCATCTTGAACTCTTCTTCTATCATCAGGTCTCCTGTACAGGAGGAGGATGGTGGGGTGGGGGTGGGGGGAGGGGGTCTCCTGTACAGGAGACCTCATGCTTGAAAAGGAGTTCAAGAGGGTTCTGTTTATGAAACTACTTTGATTCCGTTCTGGAATATTCCGCTTTTTTACTTATTTGTCAAAACAGACAAGTCACCGCCGTTCCATACAATACTTGAGTTGGCACCGACAATATTCCAGAGTCACCTCGTGTCGGACAGTTTTACGGGTGGCGGAAGCCGGAGTATGCGGAGAGAACCACTGAGCTACGGCGAACAACTGCCAGACTCCCCAACGTACCAACTCCACACAAGCAGGGTTAGCATTGGTTGAAGACAAGTGCACCATCGACGTACAGTACACCTTAGTACACAACGCCATCGTGTACCCCACGTGGGCAATCGGGATTAAGTGTCTTGCTCGAGGATACAACGCAGTTTCCCCTGGTGCGATATCCAATTCCGTAACCATTGAGCCGTCGGGCTCCCACGAATGTGAGAATGTTCAACATTTATAACTAGAGTGATTCGCTTCGATTCGAAATTATCTGCCTGATTCGTTTCGGAATTCGATTCGACACGAAAGTTTAGACTGGTAGGTCCCAGGATAGGATGGAACCTAAACTTCAAACCCGAAAGCAGTGAATAAAGTTTACTATTAATGTTAAGTTATTGAATACTTTACGGTAGCTCAGTTTTGGATTGTACTGTAGTTCACCTCCTTTGATTTGGAGATTTTTTAATCGACCGTAAAAGTGTGTCCACAATACAACACACCCTATTATTTATGAGACACCGTGATGGACATGGAATTCACACGACAATTAAACTTGGCACAAGCACACTGTTGTCTCAGTATTGATCGGTGAGCAGAAAAATCAAGACACATCTGTATCTTATTCCAGTCAGTGTACGAGCTGCTTGACCGTGATAAATTGAAACATGGATACGGTATCACAACGACCCGTAAATTAATTAAGATTTGATTAAGAAGTAATTAGATGAATGAACTGGAAATATGGTGCGAATGAACAATGCTTTGCTACCTAGAAACATCATCCGAGAGATCATACATCATTCTTTCGTGACCGACGCGAAGCATACAGAAAATCATTTGCATGTGTTGTTCTCCATCGCACTGTTTCTCTGTATTGTAGTTACGATTCCCACTTTGCTTCATTTTCGTCGCCGCACAGAAAGTTCATCGTGGTCACGAGCAAAATTCGTCCACAAAGAAGGCCTTTTGTGCAACGGTTAATTGGTAACTTAGAAATCGACGGTTATGCGATAAAATCAGCGTGGACGTGGTTTATTTATTTATTTATTTATTTATTTATTTATTTATTTATTTATTTATTTAAGGTCACTTGCACAACACTTGGCTATATTATCATCGCAACATAGGCATAAGAAGTTAAGTTCATAGTCAGAGGTGGCGGAAGCATAAAGTGGAGGGGCATAAATCTTCAAGGCTATCATGGTTCGGCCCAATGTGAGAACAACGATTTTTTGGTAAATGTATCATGACACACATATTCTCTTGTTGACATGAGCATGACATGGTATGGTAACTGTCGGGTCCATTTGTCCTTCATCATTCCTCTTCCAACCCGAAGGGTAGCCCTCGGGTTGGAAGATGGTTGAGGTAGAAGAAACGTACCGAAGCAACCGAAGGTGGGATTCTTTGGCCAAATTTGGGATTTGTAAGTAATACATCGCAGGAATACCTGTATATTGACACGTTTGTATGCGCCCATTTTAACTCATTGTTTAACCCTTTACCTAACCTGAAAAGCAGACGACACTTGCAAAAATAATTCTTGAATAACTATTTTTTTTCATTTTTTGTCTCAAAAGCATAGGTTATGACCCCTCGTTGGAACGAGCTCGACGAGCTCGTTCCAACGAGGGGTCATAACCTATGTTTTTGAGACAAAAAATGAAAAAAATAATGAAAATTAATTGGCGATTTTTGAGAATAGCGCTGGCCGGGTTGGGCCGTTACGTTGGGTAAAGGGTTACCCGCGTAACATGTCAGTGAAAAACGTGGAGGGGCACCTGTCCCTTCTGCCGTATGGTTATGGTTCTGCCGCTTCTGGTCGTACCTATTCTGCCCACTTTAAGTGACTTCCATCCCAGGCGTTGGTTACCGTATCCTATTTGCCAGTAAATCAGAACTTGTTTATCACAGTAAACAAGCATTGTTCCACTTTTGGGGTTCCCACGTGGCTAGGGGGGATATTGTTGAGGATTGGTTCAACAATCGAAGAGATTAACCCTTGTGCTTGTTTGTTTTCGTAAATAAAAGTTTGACCATTGACAAAGAGAAGACTTCAATAAACCAAAGAACAACAAAGAACAAAGCATCAGTAATAATTCGACCCTACAGCCCTATGCGGCTGTAGGATCGATTTAACCACAGATTCGTCTCTTTTCCGTAGAAAGCACGGTTTATGGTTACACCTTTCAGGGAGTCGATGTTAAAAGGATACAGTTAAATATTATTTTACTGTTTTGGGCTGTAAGCTTTTTACTGTATCACTTTACATTTAGATCCTAATGAAAGAGAGAAAAACTGCATTTACCGGGTTGAGGCGTTTGACAGAAAGTGTGTGTACTACAAGGGTTTTGTAGAGAGGCCTACAATATAGATGTGGTTCTGTCTCCAATCTGAGGATGTGGGCCATGTTTCTTTTCCATGTGAATATTTGTTGAAAATCTAAACTCATTATTCAATATGTTTCTTCGATTGGTGCGCGCGTGTGTGTGCGGGGTGGGGTGGGGTGGGGTGGGGTGGGTAGGGGGGGGGGGTGTATGGAACTTGTTGTGGGAAATTATTTTTATAAATGAACGAAGAATTCAGTTTGTCAATCCATCCTCGCAATTAATAATGAGACGCCATTAATTTCTCATTTTTTTCATGGAATATAAAATGTGTGTAATTTCATTTACTCATAAGTAAAACAAGTTTGACATACGACATTGGTGGATGGTCCCGAAAACGACACCCATCTGCCCGAAAAGTATTGTAGAGGGTAGAGCTTTATACTATAGGCGGATAGACTGATGGTGGACGGTGGACGGATACTTCTCAAATGGGATTCCCTAAAAACGCAAAGGTTTGACGATCTTCCCATTTATAATTGGTTGAAAACCTAATGCTCTGTGGGTGCGTGCGTGCGTGCGTGCGTGCGTGCGTGCGTGCGTGCGTGCGTGCGTGCGTGCGTGCGTGCGTGCGTGCGTGCGAGCATCCGTGCACATACATGTGCTTTTTGCGACTGTGTGTATGTATTTTGGGGAATGTTGTCACGTACATTTATTGTCATCCATCTATCTGACATTTATATGTTCAAATGTATTTGGGTATTTTTTACTGTCATACCTTTTCTTGTATTATGCTTGAGCAAATAAAATTATTATTATTATTATTATTACATTAGGCTAATTGCTTGCACGATTTCTATTATAACGGGTACGAATGGTGGTTAAAACTAGCGTGTTCAGAAGGGATCTGAACAAAATTATAATGATAAATGTTATGTGTGACTGTTTCCTGGAATTGTTTCTTGCGTATTATCTCATTTCCGATATATCGCCGCCTTCGGCAACTTAACAAATATTTGCCGAATTTGACATGGATGAAAAATCTTTTGCAGCTAGAGGGCGCATTACCAATGATAAATAAATATGGGAAACGTGTTATGCATGTATCTTGACATATATCTAGTATAATAGTTGATCGATTTGTATGAAGTACTGATAATTAATTTATCTAATTAATCACCGAGGCACATTGCTGTGACCCTCGCAGGCAAAAAATACCGTTATGTAAACATTGCAGAGGATGTACAAAGAACGCGAGCGCTATCTGATGGATTTGTACACTCAAACTGTGTCACACTCGCACGGAGGCCTTGTTTTGATCTTTGATCATGGCGTGTTTTGTGTAGTTCAAAAGATCACCCGTCCACGAACTTCTTTTCTTTAACACCCCAACGCATCGGCCTCCTCACAAACATGCACTCACAAGTATGCAGCACAATACCACCACCCACCACTACCATAACTACTACCACCCCATCACCATCAAAAGCAACTCCCATTACAGCTGCTGCTGCTACTACTACTACTACTACTACTACTACTACTACTAAATCTGCATATCGTCGTCTACTGGCGGTGTTGCTGTTACAACTACCCAAACTGTATTACTTGAAAGGGCACAGAGTGCTCCAACAAACATGAAAAGTCGTGCTTTCAACCAAGGCGACCCGGATTCCAGATTCGGTTATCACGCCCAAACGTCTGACAGGCAGCTACTAGTCGCTTCTTGTATTCTCTTTCTCCACCAAGTGGTCATCCCGAAAACCTAAGAATAAAATAAAAATACCGCCAATGGACCTCGCATGGAGCTTACACCTTAATAACCTTTTATTATGTATTTATGTATTTATTTATTGGTGTTTAAGGTCACATATTTCTGCACAATGGCTAACCATGACCGCGACAGTTTTACGGGTGGAGGAAGCCGGAGTACCCGGAGAGAACCACCGAGCAACGGCGAGCAACTGTCAGCTCCCCAACATACCAACTCCACACAATCAGGGTTAGCATTGGTTGAAGACAGGTGCACCATCGACGTGCAGTACGCCTTAGTACACAACGTCACCGTGCCCCCACGTAGGCAATGGGGGTGAAGTGTCTTGCCCAAGGACACAATGCGGTTGCCGCAGGTGGGATTCGAACCGAGGACCTCTCGGCTTGCAGCCTGCACCTCTACCTACTGAGCCACAACCTTTTATTCGACGCAACGGCTAAAACTGACCAGTGTTATTCACACAAATCGCTACTTTTATTTTATGCTATTTTCGTTTTTGCTCCCAAGAACGTAGCATATGACCCCTCATTAGAACGAACGAGGTTCGTTCTAATGAGGGGTCATATGCCACGTTCTTGAGACCCAAACAGAAAATGTATTAAAATCGGAGTGGTCATAAACTAGGTTTTGAAGAGAGAAAAAAATTCTTTTTTGTTTTTATTATTTAGGAATTTAAAACAAAAACGCTTCCGTCAATTATTCTATTCGGAATCTCTTTCAGCGGATATAGCACTATACTTTTACTGCAACTACTTCTCGTGCCAGAGATGGTACTGGCACTGGCGTTGCTTATGTTTTTGTTGTTGTCACTGTTGCTGCAACTGCTATCGCTGTTGCTGCTGCATATGACTGTAAGTGTAATTGATTGGAGTAATTGCACCCTTGTCGCTTCACTGGAACTGCGGGATGATTGTGTACGAGACTGGTACAGGTTCTTTGTTTCTGCAGCAGTTGCCACTGCCTTTAAGGCAGGTGTTCTGCATTTTTCACATCTCTCCGCTGTTGTGCTGCTCTGTATAGCTTTTTTCGAGTATCCGTGGTGGTCAGAATCGAAGATCTGAAAGTAGCGTATACTCCTTTATTGTGTTTCACGTCATTCAACGCATTGTCTAAAACATTAAGCATGCACAATTAAACATGGTCATGATCTGCAAAGCTGTTTAGAGCTATAGAAAATTTTATACTGGATACAGTTCAGTGAAAAGCCACCCAGCAGATGTTCGCACAGTTTGAACAGTTAACACCTTAAATGTGGTGTCGTGTCTATTGTAACACAACAGACACACGGGCACTGACGTTCCCGATAACAGTGAACAGGGAAAATCGTAAACATTGAACAGTTGTTTCAGTCAAGTGCCGTCTGCCTGAAGAGGCAGACGACACTTGATCAGAAACATCAGGTAGACCATAAGTCTTGGATAGTATGCGATGTACAGAAACTTCACATTTAGTTTAAACAATATTTATTCAATAGAGAATGTTATATGTTACATTAACACCGTAAATCTGACAAAAGCAAAAAACAGTAAACAGCATAACACAGTGTAGCATATATCAAAATTGCAATAGACATTGTGTACTGTAGGGATTTGACAGTAAGCTTATACCTTATTCTTATTCGGGTCATCTCCCAAATAGCTTATTCGGGTCATCTCCCAATTCACATTTATTTCCCAGCCTTGGATAGTTAACAGGGAGCGCGGGGGCTCAGTGGTTACGGCATTGAACTTCAAACCGAGAGGTACACGATTCGATCCTCGCCAGGAGTAACTGCGGACAAGGCACTTAATCCCGATTGCCCACATGGGGGCACGGTGGCGCTGTGTTCTGATGCGTTAGGTACATCGATGGTGCTCCTGTCTTCAGCCAATGCTAACCCTGCTTGTGTGGAGTTGCTCGCCGTTGCTCGGTGGTTCTCTTCGGGAACTCCTGCTTCCTCCACCCGAAAAACCGTCCGATACGAGATGACTCTGGTTGTCGAAAGTGTCGTAAACTCCAATAAATAAATGAATAAATAAATAAATAAATAAATAAATAAATAAATAAATAAATAAATAAATAAATAATTCCCACGAGGTTTAAAACTGAAGACAGTGACGCTGTGCACATGTTGCGCTGAGTGTGCTTTGGTTTAAGTCCACGTGCAGCATTTACAGCTACAACGCTATCAAAACACAAGCATCAAATCATTAAATCAAGTCTAACCAATCATTTGCAATCATGTTACGTACTTCAGAAAATTCTCTTTCCATGCGCTGGTTACCTGGCACTGTTACACAAGTGAAGCAGAATTACTCCACTCTCCGATGTTCCTTCCAAGAGGACAAGGAAACGTTGGGAGTTAAAGTACCCAAAAGTTGACTTAGCACTCGACTTCCCGACTGGTTGGCATCCAACCATCTCCTCATTTACTACTCTCGTAGGAGTTGCAGGACCTGACAAGTGCATGCACAGTTCATTGTATATCGGATACAATAGCCGCGGTCTAAAAACTGCACATATTTTTTGTTGGACCTTCGAGTTCAAACCGGACAAGGTTGAGTACTGATAGATGACCATCCTTCGGTTATTAATTTGCCCCATTTACAATATCATTGAAACTATGGATTTTGCGCCAATCTTGACGTCGCATTACAAAAGAGACTTGGATGTTCAGATTCATAAACACTATTTCACAGAGGTGTAACGTTTGGGGGTACTTGCTGTTCCTGTTGAGGCCCATTTAAACCGCCGACAGTACTTAACCAAATAACACCCTGAAGCGAGATAAACATGATCGACAAGCCCCTTAAGTGTTGTCAGAAGCTGAACTATTTTTGTGTTATTAACTCTTTTTACAAGTGTTGCAGTGGGAGATAAGTAAAAATAATATAAGAAATAATAATAATAATAAAATAATATTAACGTATTCTTTGAAACTTCTGGAGACAGAGAGACCATAAGAAAATTTCTAGGCTTTAAAAAATTAATCCTCCGAACCCTGATGGTATCTTCCATGTCAGTCTACCTGCAGCAATTGGAAGAGTCCATATTCATTATTTGGGGGTAGACCAATTGATATTTTCAACGTGCAGCCTTCGGGCTGCACGTTGAAAATATTGATTGGTTACCACACATATTCGCCGAGCAGTCGTCTAACTTCGTGACATTATGACGTATCAACTTCCTAGACCGGACAGGCGGCCTTTGAGGTTCAGCAAGGTAAAGGTTTATACAAAGAAAAAATGAATGATTTTCCCATTTTACGAGATCTGTGGCAGATGCGGGTCAAGTCGTATTTGTCAATGTAAGAACAGATGACAAATTGTAATTTTCATATAACAAGTATGTGTCAGCATTAAAAATTTGTGAACCTATCATAACTTGCCTATGAACCGAATGATAACAGCTTTTTGACGACTGCTTATCGACGGAACCAATTTACGCTAAATTGAAGATCATGTGAGAATCTTTACGCCTGTCTGAACGTTTTAGTTGCAACTTAGTCGCATTAAAGATTTTATAGCTTACAGTTCAACAACGAGCTCATAAAAACCGACATTTATTTCTCTAATATAGCCAACTCCCGCCGGCATAACCCCGGTTGTCTCCGTAAAAGCTTATTCTCGCCTTCCATATTTCATACGCAGCCAACCCCGAACTATTGAAACAAAATATATAGCGGAAAATACGCACATGTTTTTATCTCGATTTAACGTTAGAAATGTGCTTTCTAAATCCATTTCTTGTTTGAAAAGACTCACGCATGGATGGCATTGCCTTTAATTACGTTTTGTATCGCGTATGCAGTATCCGTTTTGTAAAAGTTGAAGTGAATTTTAAAATCGCCACGCCGGATTTAACTTCAATCGATACAGTACGCTCAACGCCTTGTATTTTACCAAAGTCTGCAACAGCGCTGTCGATGCTATTCGAAAACCTCGCAACTCATATATTCACACTGGTGAACGCTGGTATTCAGCTTCAGACTTTAGCAGCATTGGATAACTCGACCACCGGTCAGCTGTGTATCACTGTTCAGTGATAACGTAATCTTCCTAGTGATGTTACCTCAACTGGCCTAATATCGTTGGGTTCAAACCTTTATAACGTCAGTGTCCGATCTGAAGACACATACGCAGTTTGCTTTTCTACATATCGTCCCCTGAGTTCCAATGTGTTGTATGTGCCAGTAGGCACATAGAACACATTGGAACTCAGGCCTACTGGCACATACAACACATTGGAACTCAGGGGACGATATGGCGATCTTCATATATTAAGTAGCTCTGTATAGCTGTTGCTGTTCATGGGATTAACCAACCGCTTCTTAATAGGTCTGTGGGTGTAGGTTATGGCACAAGAAACTCGTCCAGTAAACTTGTCCAGTAAATTAGGCGCTAAAGCTCGGTCCGGGCTTAATTTATTGAACTTGTTTTGTAAATGTCAATATAGACTGGAGACTAGTTGGAGATCCTCTTTTTTCTCTTTGTGTTTGTGAAACAAAGGTTCTACCCCCCCCCCCCCCCCCCCCATTCCAACAGGCACCAGACACTAGTTAAAGCGTTGTTTTGTGAGGTGTCACAACCAAGTTTCATTTTCGTATCTTGTCATTGATTGTTGCTCGAAAACTAATTACTTTTCCTTCATTTTCCATGCAATGACGGTGGAAAATGCACTGTAGACCCAATGCACCAATTACAAGAAACATGAAATGGGAATACTGTGACAACCTGGTACTTCACGACATTCACAATGAACTTTTGTTTCGTTAGATTAAGCATAAGTCGGGGTTGGAGCGAATATAACACCTCGGGGTACCCTGCCAAAGTCTTGAAATTGATCCTTGCCACTCGCCTTTCAGTGACAGCGAGGGATCGCGGTGACTCTAAGTAGTAACGGCATTGGACATCAAACCGAAAGATCCACGATTCGATTCCCACCAGGGGTAGCTGCGTAGTGTCCTTTTGCAAGGCACTTAATCCCGATTACTATGTGTGTGGGCACGATGGCAGTGAGTTCTCAGGCGTACTGTACGTCGATGGTGCACTTGCTTTCAACCAATGCTAACCCTGCTTGTGCGGAGTTTGTATGTTAGGGAGTCTGACAGTTGCTCACCGTTGCTTGCCCTGCTCGGTGGGTCTTTCCGGGTACTTTAGCTTCCTCCACCCGTAAAACTGTCCGACACGAGGTGATCCTCGCTGTCGGAAAAGTGTCCTCAAATTCCACTAAATAACAATAGCAGTTTTTGCCGTTAAAATAGTTAACCCTTTGAGCACTGGTGGTATCTTCCATGTCAGTTCGATGTTAGCAATTGGAAGAGTCCATATTCATTATTTGGGGGTAGAGCAATTAATATTTTCAACGTGCAGCCTCGGGGCTGCACGTTGAAAATATTGATTGGTCTACCCAAAACTTTAACTTAGGAACCTTCCTACCTGATGAAAGTATGACTTATAATGTTCCCTGGCCGGAAAACCGTCCTTTAGGGTTCAACGGGTTAAATGAAATAATAAATAACATCCGTTGCCAACCGTTGGTATGAGTGAGGTAAAGTGACATACCAGCACCAGTATTAATGTAACAACCCCCTTTATAATAACAGAACATGCTCGGAAGATTCAAGAATTGCTCCAGGACCCATTGGAGATTTTTAATACAATCCGGTTTTTTTTGTTACACTATCAGTTGTGCTTTGATTCAATGTTGTGACTTCGAAGTGTTTGATCATGTTTCATTCGTCTTAATTGAGTGAAAATGTATTAAAGATATAACTCGATAGCATTCGGAATGTCTTTTAGCATTATTGCAATGATAATATGAAAGCATATATTACTTTCGACTTGACTGAATGACTATCGTTGTGAACAATAGAGGGAATGGATCGAGCTGGCTGAAAATTAAGTCCCGGTTTTAATAGAGACGACTTTGCCATTGTTGTAAACCCTAATCATTTAGGCCTTCAGACCAAGTATCGCTTCACAGACCCACGCGCGTGGTCATTTTTTATGTATACAGGGCGTACTATGGGGGAGGTGTGTAGACTGTGACATCCCCCAATAAATTTCCACTTGGGACGATTTCGTCAGGATTAGGATCTGAGATATCAACTCTCTCTTGCTTGTAATCACGTACTTTTTCAAAAGACTAGATTTGATTCCGGGACTTATGGGATGAGGAGAGTGGATTGTAACTAAATCACCAGTGGAGTGGATTTACCACCCAAAGTATCACTTTAAAATTCTGCTCATATGGACAAAAAAACACAAGCAAAGTTCCAGCAAATGGACCTCCGGGTTTAACCCGGAGGTCCATTGGTTGGAACTGTGCTTGTGCTTGTTATGCTTTGCAACAAATTTGCGATTATTGCTTGGTTGGAATCTCCACTCTACGGGTGATTTAGTGATAATACACTCTCCACGTTCTGTACGCCGCATACACAGCAGGCCATACAATGGTACTCTGTAATACCCGAGTCGGGCTGGTTGGGGGCCGGCATGGCCAATTTGGAGTACCGGTACAGCACGTATTCACTAAATAAGAAGTTGTGACACGACTACCACATGTAGAGGCGTGGTGACTCAGCGGTTGCGGCATTGGACTTCAAACCGAAAGGTCCACGGTTTGAGCCCCGCCAAGGGTTACTGCGTTGTGTCCTCGGGCAAGGCACTTAATCCCGATTGTCCACGTTGGGGTACGATGACACATGTACTAAGGGGTACTGTATGTCGATGGTGGATTTGTTTTCAACCAGTGCTAACCCTGCTTGTGTTGAGTTAGCATGTTGGGGAGCCTGATAGTTGCTCGGTGTTTGCCTCCGCTTACTCCGGCTGTTCCACTGGAGGTGACCCTGGCTGTCGAAAGTGTCGTTAAATCCCAGTAAATAAATAAATAAATACTACCACCACATGTATATTGTATTTATTCACTGATACATTTCTAAGACGTCTTGACCTTTATAACTATAATCCTTACTGAGTAATGTTACAACTACATCATCAAGGCATGCCTTTAACGAAGGCTACAACTACATCATCAAGGCATGCCTTTAACGAAGGCCTGCCTTGATGGTGTAGTTGGAATATTAGTCAGTCGGGACTTGAGCATCACAGTCGGGACAAATCAGGTTTACATCCATCCGAAGGTCATTTTTACGACTCCCCTGGATATGAACTGTTATTAAATTTTTAACTGTTATACAGAATGCTACGCCACTTTTAGAAGTGAGTTATTTATTTATTGGTGTTTTAAGGTCACATATTTCTGCACAATGGCTAACCATGACCGTGACAGTTTTACGGGTGGAGGAAGCCGGAGTACCCGGAGAGAACCACCGAGCAACGGCGAGCAACTGTCAGCTCCCCAACATACCAACTCCACACAAGCAGGGTTAGCATTGGTTGAAGACAGGTGCACCATCGACGTGCAGTACGTCTTAGTACACAACGTCACCGTGCCTCCACGTAGGCAATGGGGGTGAAGTGTCTTGCCCAAGGACACAACGCAGTTGCCGCAGGTGGGATTCGAACCGAGGATCTCTCGGCTTTCTGCCTGCGCCTCTACCAACTGAGCCACCGCGCCCCCTTTAGAAGTGAGAGTTTGTTGCTATGGACACATTGACACTGAAAAAATATCTTAGCTTTCAGTCGAATAAACATAAATATGGGAAATCATATTTCAGTCGAGCGGGATTCTTGTATTAAACCAATTATCTAGTTCATATCAGATTTATTTATTTTATTTATTTTATTTATTTCATTTTTTATTTATTTATTTATTTATTTATTTCAGTGGAGCCCAAATGTGGGCCTCTTGCATTCAACCAATTGCCGGTTCATATTTATTTATTTATTTATTTATTTATTTATTTATTTATTTATTTATTTATTTATTTATTTATTTATTGCTCAAGGACACTTTCAGTATCTGTCGCTTGTTATATTCGCAATATTAGTGAAAAGTCAATTTAGTCTTGTATGCCCACGCTTCCTTCTTCGGAGAAATTTCACCCCGGTTATTGGCCATAGATCCCAATGTGCCAGTTAAAAACAAACTTGTATACAACAGTGAATAAGCACTGCGCCACTTCTCATGGTTCTCACAGAGAGGTTCATGTGAGGTGAATTTTCCCAAATAACAAAAATGAATAAACTCGACTCTTGTTATGTCGACTGCCGCATCCTCTTCAATGGATTAAGCGGCCCCTAAATTATGGGATACAAGTGTGGGGACACGCTGCAGCCACAAATAGGATCCTTGGTCTGCAAAAAAAGCTATTCGAGCGAAAACGAAACGATCCTATACTTCACACACCGATCCCCTTTTTAAAAGCTGTGGTATACTAAAATTCAGAGACCTTCATACACGACACAGTCTCCTGTTCATGCATGATTGGTTTAATAATAAACTACCCGAGTCCTTCGATAACACATTTGAAATTTATACAAACCCATCTGGCATGAATATTAGACAGTCTGGCAATATACGCACACGAAAACCCAGAACTTGCTTCTCGGCCGAACTCCCGTTCCATTCTTTCCCGCGGATTTGGAATGACACTGAACCATCAGTCCAGCGTCTCAATAGATCCCAATTTAAGAAGGCGATAATCGACAAGGCTCTAAATTCATACCATTCAGATGTCTCTTGTAATAACCCTTCCTGCCCCGACTGTACTTCCATTTCGCCTGGATCTCCACATTCAGATTTCAACACTCCAGAATCTAGGCTTTGCTGATAAGATCATTAAATTTTTGAACAATTTCTGTAATGCAATTTCTGCTATACTTTGGCCCCTTACCTAGCGCAATAGTCGTGTCTGGCCTGCACTGTTCGCAAAGATCGCACTGTGCGGGTTTTATTCGTTTCTGTTCTTGCCTCCGGAACAGGGCCCATGGTTTATCACTGGAGTAAGCTCATTTATTCATTCCACCGAGTGCCATGTCATTGTCCCTGGGGCTGGAATTGAAAGTCAAAGGACTGATAAGAAAATAAATGAAAATCCTATTTAAGACCGTTTCTTGTGAAAATAGTGTTCTGTTTGCGCTGGGTTAGGGGTTAAATAATTATGTATTACAAGTTCCCCTTATGAATCCCGTAAGGATGCAAATTGTTTACAATTTTGATGTCAGGACTAATTATCTTTTAATATGGGAATGGCAGGAAGACAGCCCCCAGGGCTATGCTGTTTCCATGCAGTTTTCATTTATTTCTGTACGTTTCTGCAAGTTGTTTATTATACTTCATGAAAACGAAAACTGCAAAATAAAGTTCATTTCATTTCATTTCAAGCATAAATCTAAGCTAGTATAGGGGCCTCAGGGAAAAAGTAATTAATATACAAAAATAAATTTTAAAATGTAATATACTTCCCACACACATGCACTTTTAACCCTTTACCCAACGAATCGGCCGCATCCGCCCGCGCAATATGAAAATTCAGCAGTTGAAAAAATATTATTTTTCAAACAATTTCAACAAAACCATATCATGTCACCCCTCGTTAGAACGAGCTCGACGAGCTCGTTCTAACGAGGGGTCACATGATATGGTTTTGTTGAAATTTTTTCAAAAATTTAAAAAAATGATATTTAAAATAATAAAGTTTGATATCGTCTACGTTGGGAAAAGGGTTAAAACGATAGCTTCAAAAACAAAAGCTCTGATTTGAGTATAAGGATTTTTCTCTCCAATAAATGTCTAAGAATGTTGTGATGACGAAAGTCGATGCACGAATCAGATTCCTGCGAATCGCACATTTTCGTTTCGAATAGAATCTCGAATCGAATCTATTATTCGAAATCGAATCGAACCTCGAATCGAATCGGGGTGTCTTGAAGATGACCGACATGGGAAGGAGGTGCTGTAAAGCTGATTTGTTACGACTGTGATGGACCCAGTCCCGAGTGATAAAATATTCCAACCACAGTATCAAGGCATGCCTCCGTCGAAGGCATGCCTTGGTGATGAAGCTGAAATATTACCCAGTGAGGATTATAGTTAAAAACAGAAACGGTGCGAGAATTATCGGTACTGGGCACTGCACAGGGTTAGCCGCTGGCAACAGCTTATCGTTGACATTGCCTGGAAATTTTAAATTTACTTTCAACCGTGGTAGTGACCAGTAAGACTTGAATTAGCATGGCTGGTGGCATGGGGTGCCAATGATGTCCATTTTAATATAGCGGAAATTACACTCATTCTTTATTTTCAATATTGTTTATATATCATTTCCACCAGAACTATACGTGTTTAGGGACGTGGCTAGAGGTTTCCGATTGGGGGTGTAGGGTAGTGAATTTCCAACTAGGGGAGGGACCGGGAGGGGGCAACCCCCTCCCGGTCCCTCCCCCTAGTTGGAAATTCACTACCTAGAAACGTTTTTAAAATGAAGTCATGAAAGAGGGGATAAAATTTATTCTAGTAACTGAAATGCCAACACATTTATGATAGAATTATCAGGTTATTATTATTTGGTATTATTCTGGGAATTAAATATGTGCTAAACAAATGCTCAAGCTGAGAACTTTGAGCAATTTATTCTGTCCTAACATTGAATCAGATCTTATGCAGGAATTATCAGTTTTCGATGTTTTCATCATTTTGTAACTGTTAATGATGGAATTAACTCAGGATAACGATTTTACATGATGTGATTTTCTTGAAGTGCATTTCGAGGATTTTTTTATTATGATAAATATAAACTAACGTACTATAGAAATCTCGTATCGATTGACATCATGCATACATATTAAGTTCAATATTGCGTACGCTGTATTTTAAATAGTAACAGTCGGAATTTTCGCCGATTTGAAACCGAGTTGGAATTTTGGGAAGTAAAGGAAACATCAGTATCACCAAAGAATCTCTAAAATCCAGATAGATTGAATTTCCAACTACTCATGACTTGCCCTCCGAATTTCCAACCATAGGAATTTTTGCCAGGATTGGGAGGGGGTGACCCCCCCCCCCCCCCCCCCCCTTGTCGCCACGTCCCTGTACGTGTTGTGACACGACGAAGATGACTGATACCAAGCTATATACCAGTGAAAAGATTCGAATGGAAACGAATCGGGTAGTCGATTTCGAATACCAACTTCAGATTCGAAATCTAATCGAAACTCGAAGCTTCGCAGGGCCCTATCAAAAAGTATCAAATGGCTCAGTACCACAAGCTCAGGTTACGGCTTTATTGAAGAGTACTTATGCAAAGATAACGTTCTTACATTCTTAGAATTTGTTTTATTTTCAAAAACAAATAGTAATATTTTCTGGATACAGATTTATTTTGTTATAATATACTTGCATTCCAATAAATTATAACACAACAGTTAGTGGTGAGTGAATTCCAATAACGGAACATAATCTTGTAATAGTTTAGTAAATTAAAATGCAACTTTGCCAGTTAACCCTTTAAAACCAGACGACACTTGCAACAAAAATTCTTGAATAACTAATGTTTTTCATTTTTTGTCTCAAAAACATAGGTTCCAACGAGGGGTCATAACCTATGTTTTTGAGACAAAAAATGAAAGAATAATGAAAATTAATTGGCAATTTTTGAGAATAGCGCTGGCCGGTTTTGGATGTTAAAGGGTTATGAATTTCCAATCAAATATTTAGTTAAAGTGAAGATGACTTTGGTTGCAATATTTTCGGCAAATTTAATGTATTTATGCATTTGAAAATGGCAATTGTAAAGTTTCCAATTAAAAACACCATGAAGGTCACCTTTTTCTTTGTTTCTTTTTTCTCACTCTCCTTCCATTAACTGTTATAAGATCATAGTTACTCGCTTTGCATCACATAGTTCAAAAGCTAGGGTAACAAGCGTTTTGTAAAAAAGCTAACACGTTTTATTTTGTTCTTCATAAAGAACGCAGAGTGTTGTCAATACGATGAAAATGCATTGAATGCGACGAAAATAATAGGCGCCGATAACAAAAAGATCAGCAACGCAAACTATATTTCTTAGTTGTCATCGGGATACATTTCGATAGATCTCAACATATTTTTTTCATTTTCATGTTGAATCTCCAGGTAAAATGTGTTGTAAAATATCGAATTTATTGGTGTTAATACACAGTTAGCTTTTTGAACACGAGAGACCGCTTTTCCGGCCAGGATCGCGATTCGATAGTTTCTCCGTGAATTCGGACAGTACATAGACAACTCAATATTTTGGATGCTATAAATATAAAATGGTCTACCCCCAAATATGAAAGTATGGACTCTTCCAACTGCATTGCATTGGACTGCCGTGGAAAATACCATCAAAGGATTAAAACGATTATTCCAATAAACAGTGCACAATTAGCTGGTACCTGCTATTTCCACTGGAAAAAAATTACTTTACAGCGCGGTTACACTGCTTGTAATTTTCCATTAATCTTTTACCCATCTCCCAACTTCCCCCATTCACCAATCTCCACAGTTCCATGCTATGACAAGCGTTAATCCTTCAACACCCGATATGTATAAAATTTTGTACAAAGTAAACGTTGGGTGGACAACATAATAAACACCCAAAAAGAACAGGGGGATCAGTGATAATTTAATCCCACAGCCCTACATTAATCCCAGAGCCCTCAAGGGCTGTGGGATTAAATTATTACTGGACCTCTCCGCAAAGATGGACATGTCTATTCGTTGTATATGGTACTGTACAGGATGCCACCATTCAGGGCGTCAGTGGCGAAAGGGTTAAAGTCGGCGACCTCTGGTCAATCAGGCTCCCAAGTCTCTGCCATATTATAAGATTTTTTCATTTAAGTTTACAGAAAAATGACATCCCAGGTTTAGGTATTTTATTTTATTCTATTTCATTATTTTTTTATTTATTAAATTATATATTATTTATTTTATTGAGATTTTGCAAATTTAGTGAAAAATTTCAGCTAAAAAATGTCTGGTAAATTCTCACGGCCGTGTTATTTATTTATTTATTTATTTATTTATTTATTTATTTATTTATTTATTTATTTATTTATCCGCTGAACAAGAAATACATAAATTGTCAATGGACTTACTGATAATTTAGAGAATTAATAATCTCATCGATAAACTACTTCCTCTTTACACTGGACGCGGTGTAAGCATTACGAACTTACGATTAATTAAAATTAACCCTTTTTCTGATATTAAAAGTTTGAAACAATGAGGCAGCTCCAATTGGCCCCTGCTGAAAAACTATGCGAATACTGACAGCACTCAGACCAGTGTTAAATTGAAATAGATAATCACCATAAAAAATTATACCACCATCAATTATCACTTTCCAGAAAATCCCGTAATGCTCGCATCTTGGGTGCCACAGTTTTTATGTTGGATAAAGGTTTAAACCACCACCAAACGTAGTGAGGTATATCCTACCATCGCCATTCATAATAATCGCCATTTAAATTTTATTATTTTTTTAAATTTGCGCTTCTAAAAATATAGCTTATGAACCTTCATTGGAACGAGCTCGTTGAGATCGTTTCAATGATGGTTATAAGCTCTGTTTTGAAAGCAAAACGTTAATTGTTCAGCTATTCAAGAAACTTGTCAAGTGTCGTCTCTGGATAAAGGGTTAACGAAAAATCGTAATATTTATTTGTATAATTCTTCACTTTCAGAATCCTACAATACATCCCCAGGAAGTACAAGTACATCCAATGGAAATTCGGGAACAGGGCGTAGACTGAGGACTGCTTACACTAATACCCAGTTACTGGAGTTAGAAAAGGAGTTTCATTTTAACAAGTACTTGTGTAGACCACGACGAATTGAAATTGCAGCCTCATTAGAACTAACCGAAAGACAAGTCAAAGTGTGGTTTCAAAATAGACGCATGAAATACAAACGCCAAACACAGTCTCAACGACAGAAAGCTGAAATGGATATTACGATTGGCGGAGATGGACATTCGGTCACTTCACTGAGTGACAACAACTCAATGGATGGTTCAGACAATTGTGATGCCTTCACAGAGGACGGAAACCATGACGAACAAACTTCTGTTTTTAAATGTGATATCAATTTCAATGACAGTGAATGTGAAAACGTTAATAAAGGTGTGCCTGACAAAACTAATCCTCCACAATCTCCAGGTAGATCTGTAGACAATAGATTAAGCGATCTCAGTGACAATAAAACAGGAAATATAATTACGGTTTCTCACAACTCTGATTCGGGCTGTTCAGTTACATCAACTTTAGAAAGTTCAGTTCAGTCTCCAGAGAGTACGCGGAGTGTTACAAGCCCAGCATCAGTATCATCATCATTCGGTGGACACCATCAGGTTCCGAACAGTCTCAACACATCTAAAACTACATCCCCGAACATAGGCTCTTCATTCAACTCATGTACCGAATCTCCACATACACCATCACCGGACGCTACAACTGCTATTCACGACAGCAAAACAACATCGGTGATTGAATCTATGGACCTTACTTGTAAATCGAATATGTCGCAAGGTAAACTCGATCACTCATCGCCAATAGAAAGGCCTTTAGATCATGAAGACGCTAAAAATAATCATAAAGTTAAACAACATACAGACGACGACCGGTATTTTTTCAACAGGAATATAAATTTCAACGAATTCCAACAGCACCCCTCTCTACCTCTGTTTCCTAGTAACAACGTGAAAGTGAATTCGAATAATACGGACTTTGATGGTATGAAAATGTTTGAACGAAGTGTTACAGACATACAGCATACAAATGAACTCAAGAAACAACAACACAACAAGCATGGGCAATATAGTAACAAAACAAGACTCAATCCCGTAGATCTTATGTTAAAACGGGAGCAATATTTGTATTCAAACAACGGACCTGGTGTTTCAAATCATTTTGCAAATCATAAAAATGCTGATCTGTTTGTTAACGAACTAAGCGATACTTTCAATTATAGCCATTATGGAGACAGCATTACTAAAATGCACCATGCGTTTGCGCACACGGGGCCAAACTTTTCACAGTCGACAGGAATACCGAAATCGAATGGGGTCTTCCAAAGTACTAGAGCAGACACTGTGCAACTTGAAAACAGATCTACAGATGTATCTGGAACAGCAGGTTTCAATCAAAATTCTTTGAATAGAACTGAACGCCAACCAGTGTACGTCGAGAACAGCAGTCACACGCCTAATGGAGATGAAAGAGCTGGGTTTTACTCGGATCAAAACACAGATGGCTTTATGATGCATGCCAGTGGTTCAAGAGAAACTACTTTTCAACAAACCTATCACGCTAATTCAAACAACGTCCAGTATCCTGGAATGTATCATGATATGAACACCGCTTCCGGTGATAACAACAAGGCCAGATTTGCTGACTTTTCCGGGAACAGAACAACTGGCCAACATTATGACGTTTTCAATATTCCCTCTCCTGAAGGACAGAATTATTTTCACGATTTTTATAACACTAACCAGGTCTTACAGTACCACACTTTAAACTAATATATAGATGATTTCTGAAGAGTCGCGATTGCATATAAAATGTCTGTACCGAGTTCACTAAGCTCGATCTGAGTCGCGTTTATCGAGGCTCAGGTCGATTTTTAGTGATTGGGTTCAGCCATTTAATCGTCGCCTGAGTCCTAGAATGTTCTATGTCCCATAGGGGACATAGAACATTCTAGCATTCGGGCGACTTTAAATGTCAAATCGTAACTGGTTTAAGATTCGTTTTATCAGTTATCACATGGTGTGTGATTCAACCTTTTACTTAACATAACGAATTAATTTCCAACAAAATTGTATTATTGTTTTCAATTTTTGACTCAAAGACAAAGCTTATGGCGCCTCATTGGAACGAACTCGTCGAGCTCGTTCCAACGAGGGACCATAAGCTATGTTGTCGAAACAAAAATGAAAATATCTAGTTATTCAGGAAAATGCTTCCTCATAATGTCGTCTGCTATTTGTATTAGGCAGACAGTTAAAGAAAAATAAGGATGATAAATTCATTTCTCCTTCCGAAAAACAACTCGCTCACACGTTACCACGTCGACCTTGACTTCTGACGTCATTCCCGTATTTGTCGTGTTTGTGAACGATGTTTCCCGTAATGATCTATTTTATTGGATTATGAGAGAAAACTCTTTCCCTACTAGAGCTTCTGAGTGGTAGAATCCAACTATGTAATCTTGTGCATGGAAGGAAAGTCCATTCTAAAAATAAAGGTGTGGGCAATATTGAATTTCTAATCCGCTGATATTAGGCACGGAATCTGAAATTTCATATTGCACACACACACACCACTTCACTTTAATAAATTCTATTGCTTGTTTTATACTACAACATGGAATATGAAGCATGATGACTATAAGCGTCACTGGCAGGGGAAGGGTTGGGAGAAACAGCTTATTTTTACACTGTGATCATGCCAGCTGATATCTCATCTCACCTAAATGGAGATAAAGTGCAATATTGGTCAAATATAGCTGTTATTTGATTACTGTTCCATACAAAATTTGGCAAGTCAAAGACTGACTCCACTTTTCATTCTGTCTTTCTTTCGACTATTTCTCAAATGAAACTGTCTTAATATTCAAAAGAAACTAAGATGTTCAAGTTGTCATATGTGAATAATTTATTAAAGGGCGCCCATGAGTTCAAAACAAAAGATTCTCAGACACTGAAAACATCGACAAATGTTAGAGGATGGGGGTTAGCTGTTGTCGTTTTTAGCCCCCCGCTGACCCAGAGCAGCAGAGCGCAACATACAAAAACCAACATTTAAAACATTCCCGTTGCTGTTCTCGTTTTTAACAGGCCTTGGATTGTGGGAATGTGGGTGGGAGGACTCATACATGAAGGGAAATTCAAAAAATCTTTTATTACAGGCCAAGAAACCACAAAACTAGGATTTACAAGTCAGTCAATCCCGTGGCGGAGCCGGTGGTGGCGGGCGTGGGTGGCCATAGATCACAAAAATCCCCACGCCGCCTACAGTCCTGCATTCTGCTATCTGCATGGGGCGTCAACTAATGAAATTATAGATGACATACCACGCTTGATAAAAAACTGAAGTTCTTCCGAGGGTCAACTAAGGCACCTAACAACCCCAAATGGAGATTATTTTTCAAACATTTCTTCGGTGAAGGCCCAAGTCTGGACCTCCCGCAGATAAACGTTGTGAAATATATCCCTTTCCTGTCACAGTCACGCATGAGCGACACCATCTCCAAACCTTCCTTTATCCAATATTACCTGAAGTGAAATTATGTGGTGTTTTAGCTCATGTTGGCAATTTACCACCCTGACTTTGAACAAGTTTCTCGAAACACACAGTACAGTTGCAAGTCGACGCCTCAAAATGGAGGTCTCACACGGAGCTCGTCAATAGACAGTATTCTATGTCGACAGGGTCAAATTTGACACTGTCAACAGAGAATGTTGTCCACTGGCGAAAAACGAGTAAGCATGGAACACGAGGTCGTGATCTAATCTGCTTATAACTCTAGCGCTTTCATTGAAACTTCAGTTGTGTGTTTTGTTTCTATACTGGAGTGCTGAGAAAATACGGGCAGAGAAATGTGAGTGTGTGGGATGGTATCAGCAGAACGACTGATGACCTGACTTGCAACAAAAATTGCTTTATTATTTTAACCTCGGCAGATATGCAGTGTGAAAATCCATAGTAGATGATAAACGATTACCACCAAAACATAAATGAAGTGCAGTTTCCACCCAGGGAAATCCTATATATTATGAAAAAGGTATCATGCTGTTTTCGTCAGAGCCAGTCCCAAACATGGAAGGGGAGCTAAAATACCGTAAATTATGAGGGGCAAATAGGGTTTTCATATCGGATTTTTTTTGCGTTTAAAAGATAGTTGAAATTAGTTAATACAAGTAAATTTTCAACCCATGTCCCTCTGCTAACAAAACCACCCCCTGACACCATTTCTTCATTTCAAATGGTGTAAAGGGGTTGGAATTATCAATAAAGATAAAACCTAACAGAAATAGTCTTGCGATTATCTCGCAGCGTTTTCTGGCGGTACTGTAGCTTGACCACACCAGGAATCTTCGAATTGCACTACAAAATTCTGATAAACAGATGCACAAGAGAGCCCCATAGAACGTATATATACCCGCTTTCTGCAACACTATCTCGGGAAGAATCGTGTACTCCTCGGAATGAAGGACACACTCTCCCCAACGCAAAGTTTGGCACGTCGCAGTATGCCCAAAGCATGCCATATAAGTATCCCTGTCGAAAACGTCAACCTCCCAGGTTCCTCAGGTTGGGTGTCTAAGCTCATTAGTAATTGGTCCTTGATTTGAACCCAGAGATGTATTAGCTGGGGCGATGTTTTGGGATTCTTAGAATTTTTCATGAAATTTGATAGTTCAGTATTACCAGAGTGGAATCTCCACTACACGGGTGATTCATTGACAATCGCACTGGCGGATTTATACAGTGCAATTAGTGTCACGTGACAATGTCAGAAAAAAACAACATACACTATCCCCTAGCATCCTCCACAGCCTTGTCCTCATACAGAGATGCAATTTTCAGGCATCTTATTGTGGTTGTGAATTTTATCAATTATTTATTTATTTAATGCGGTTTAACGACACTTTCGACAGCCAGGGTCACCTCTTGTTGGACAGGTTTACGGGTGGAGGAAGCCGGAGTGTCCGGAGAAGGATTTTGTCAATATTTACAAATACAAATGTGTAATTTAGGAACTTGCAAGGACTGTTACACTTTTCAGAACTGCAAACTGTCGTTCGGTATTTTATATCTGATACCATTTTCTGTCTTGTAAAACTCATTGGGTGTGACATCTCATTGGAATCGCCTCAGTCAGCCAGATTCCAATAACATGTCTCAACGAACATGTTTTGTTTTCATTCCAAATGTATTCGTATGATCTGTATGGTTTTCACTAGATTGTCACTATTATCTCTTTCCAACAGTTTCGATGATATTAACAAGCGCAGCCTCTCGATCAGCGCCTAAATACACTCTCATCTAGGACACTGCAAACATCAAATCTTAAACCGAATCTCGAATCGACTCTCGACTCTAAACTCGAATCGAATACCGAATCGAATCATGAATCCCGAATCTTGAATCGAATTTCGAATAAAATCTCGAATCGAATCTTGAATAGAATCTCGAAGCGAATTTTGCATCGAATCTCACATCTCCTGAAGTTGGAGATATCGCCCCTTATTACAACCGTAACCATTACCATTATCAATCTCCATTCAAGTGTTGTTTGCAACGGTGCTTCGTTTCTTTGACCAACTGATAAAAAAACGGAATATTCCAAAACGGAATTAAAATACTTTCGGAAGCGGAACGTCCTTGTCCATGAACTCTTCTTCTCTCCTCAGGTCTCCTGTACACAGGAGACCTGAGGAGAGAAGGAGAGTTCAAGAGGAGACACTTGGTATGATTTTGAAAATATCTCGGTGATTCAGAAAGTTCCGAATCAGCGCGACTCGAATTCAATTGAACTGAATCGTCGGTACGATTTCGAATCGAAACGAATAATTTCAAAGCTTCGTAGGGCACTACTTTTTTCTGAAACTGGTACTGGAGGGAAGCTGCCGAAAAGCAGGTTTTCATTTCCACTGCACGCAAAGACTTACTCTTCGGAGATTAAATTCATAAATGAATAGGTTATATTAGGTTCTGAAGCCTCTGGGTGCGATATGTGCCTGTGTGTTATTGCCGATGGAATGTTCCCGAAATTAGTTGCGCCAAAAAATCTAGTTTCGGGTCCACAATTTGAGGGAATGTTGCAAACAAGCGTTTCGAAGCGTGTAATTAATTTGCTGAAATTTCCACGTAACGTCTTTACAAATACCATCTGTAGAAACGATACCTGTAGTAGCTATAGAAAATGATATTTCAAAATGGATTCTGTTCATACAATTAAATATGTTGAGGTCAAATATGTCGTACATGTTTTTCAAAAAATTATTCATATCCGACTGTTTTGCATCAAGCACCCCGCAATTTGATAAGGTTCGCGCGTTATTGTCAATGATATCCGATTCGCATATCTCAGATGATCAGATAGTCAAAGAAATATGTCGTTTCTTACGCCGCTAAGGGTATGATTTTAATGTCGGTGATTGATGCCTATTATACAACAAAACGTTAAGCTAACCATACTGCAGTCAGGGAGACGGAATTTGAAACCTCCACACGCCCCACGAGTCAAAAATAAACTGTTAGAATAATCTTGACTGTCAACGCATGATATGGGAACTTTGTGGGGTTGTTATAATTTATAGTAAAACGAAATTTGACACGGTACCGTGGGAGCCGTAGAGGGGGGGGGGGGGTAGGGTGGTGTGAATCCTCGTCCCCTCCTGTATTGTGAAAGGGTAACTATTTTGCAAATACCAGTCATTACTAAACCATTGATAGGTGGGGTTTTCTCCGACAATATTTCATATTTCAACATTTAAATACAAACGTAGGAAGCGTGAGCAACTTTCAGCTCATGGACCACCGGGTAACACCCGGTGGTCCATAAGCTGAAACTTTGCAAACTATTCTAGTGCTTTTACATTAAAAATTGCAAATATTCACACACGACAAAACCTAGGTCTGCAGTATTTATACATAGTGTTTGTCCCTCCCTTGTTATTTTTCTGTGGATGACTGTGCATGTTGTTGGTAATCGCACAGGTGAATTCAGTTTCGTTTCCACCATTCCCCGTATCCATTTCTACTAGCATTGGCGATAGAGGTAACGACAAGTGTGAGTATTCTCGAAAAAAAAATAACAGTGCACGCTTGAACGGAGATGTAGTTTAGGTTCATTGGTTTTAGACACTGACCATGCCAAGCCAATCAATAGGATGGGATAGATTATTTATTTAGTTATTGTCATTGAAGGTCACTTTCAGGGCTGTGGCTATATTTTGACCACAACAGAAGCGTAAACCCATGTTTAGACGATCGTTCACACAAAGGCTGTCCACTTTAGAGGACTTTCACCAGAGGCGTTGGTTAATGGTCCTATTTTGTACAAGTAAAACAGAACCTGTTACCACAGTAAACGGACGCTGTTCCTCTTCCAAGGATTTCAGCAGGGAGATGGACAATATATGCTTCCATCTTATAGCCACTAAGTGGCTGTAAGATGGAAGTATAATTGATATATCCCAAAAGTGTGATCCAGCTAATGGCTAGGGCTGCACGGTATATCGATAAACCGATATATACCGGTATTCAAACCAATATCGATTGAATACCGGTGTAATTACAAAAATATCGGTTTATCGTCATTATTTATTTACCCTCAATTTAATTTTCAAGTTGTCTTGAGTTTTTTAACTGTAGCTCCGAATGAATAATATTATCCATTCATCCAAGGAATCGTCTGCTTGAGCCCTCGTAATATACAAATTCAGCAGTTGAAAAAATAATTTTCAAAAGTTTCAACAAAACTATATCATGTGACCCCCTCATTGGAACGAGCTCGTTGAGCTCGCTCCAATGAGGGGTCACATGATATAGTTTTGTTGAAATATTTGGGGAAAATCTGATAAACTAATTTTGAAAATAATAAATTTTGATATCGTCTGCGTTGGGTAAAGGTTTTTCGAACCGCATCATCAAGGCGTGCTAATTCGTTCCGACTGTGATGCCTCGAGTCTCGATTATGGTACTTATGTTCATGTGTCTGCACAGTTTTCGATATACCGGTATACCGCGGTATTTTTTTTGAATACCGATACCGGTATTCAGTTTTGAATATCGTGCAGCCCTTCTAATGGCAACAAATGAAAAACGTCAGTGTCCTGGTTTGTAAAAAGATCTGCATACTGGTCCAAAAGAGTTGGGTGCTTTCGCAGACCCACGTTCCTACAACAGGCTGATTGAGTTTATATCAATCAATTCCTGCGAATAAAAAACGGCACAGTTATATCTTAAACAACCCTTGTCGGATATAATGCACACCCACCACAACAGCCTTTTATCATTAACCTACCAAGAAGTGCTGACCGAAACAATAGAAGTTACTTCATAAGTTAGAATGAAAGACTGAGGATGAAAACGAAGCTACGAAGCTAACTCTTTTTCGGGTGGTACATATATTTCAATATAAAATGATCCCCCACCCCCATCCCTCTCCTGATACGGTACTTTGATCACTTCACAAATACTGAAATGTTACCTATGCAGCTGTTTTAAAAATACATTTCTGTGTAAACCAATGTCAGTACTTGGCAATGAGATATCAATGAGTGAAGCAAAGAAAAACCAGTTACAAGTGTACATGGTGTGTATCTTTGGCTGAGTTGTGAGTAGGCACTACTGGTGATGCCACATTGAGATTACATAGCAACACTTAATCGTCGGACCATAGAACTATGGTATTCCAAAGAATGGTAGGGCCTAATAACGTTTGGATAACGGCCACTCTAGGTCCTTGTCCATCCGCCAAGAAATTGATAAGTGATTGCGCGGAAACAATTTAGCACGGTAGTATCATTTTAACGACCAGGTTGGTATTTGTTATAAAGAAACATCACATGCACGTCATGCATATTACGTGACAAAACCCTTCAAAACCTCTTTAGTTTGTTTGATAATGGTCGATGGATACCCTTCGTCGACACGGAGAGCATTACTTGCGCAACCGTGAATAAATTACGACCCAAAAGAACTCGTCTGTTCCAGTTATTCGCGCTGTACTATTGTTGACTCATCACTCATTCACAAATCAGAGAGAATAAAACATGACGTGTCTCTCATTAGTCCATTAGAATATAAATGCAACTTTGTATCGTGTACTGGTTACAAAATCGTCAGGTCTCTTCACGAAATTTGATAGTTCACGCTGCAGTGACGTAATATATTTTCCAAGACAGAGAAGGGAGTGGAAGTAGACAACAAAATTGCAAATGGAAATTAGTAAAGCAGAGCATCGTGGCATGCCTTATTTGGCACGCTTCGATGCTTTGCTTCGCTAAATTCTGTCGTAAATATTTAAACCTTTGTTTAAATGAATGTCGAAGATGGATAAGTTCCTTTATCACTGTTGACAATTTGCAACTTTGCTTCGCGTGAGTGGACCTTCACATAAGTAAAAACATTGGACAGAGCTACATTTCCAACAAAATAATGGATGTTGTCGAAATAGCTCAACGATCCCTTATTTCCAAATGAAACAAAATACTGCATTTTGATTGGCTGAGAGGTATGGTGTAACTTGCAATCCACAGTAGCTGTTTTTACATCGTGGTTAACCATGGGGTAAAAACAAGAAAAAACAATAGCAGGCTACATGGCTAAAAAACGTACCCATTTTTAATTATTAATTCATACCTTCTGCTCGATTATGTTAGAACAAAAATAAATATACTGGAAATTTAATATTTATGTGCAATATAATATTACAGATATGGATGCCATTGGAACTGGCTCATTGAGCCAGTTCCAGTGGCATCCATATTTGTCTGGTTTTATTAAGAAACAAAGTACAAATATTATGTCAGTTTTTTCCCCACAATACAGGTTAAATTATTAAGTACACCAAAATTCTTGGAAATAAATCCGTTATCCTTGTGTTTTCCAGGGTGTATGGGAGAATACACCGGTATGGGAACTCATACAGCCTTCGGCTTCGCCTCAGGGTGTATGAGTTCCCAAAACCGGTGTAAAAACCCATACATCCTGGAAAACACAAGGATAACCAATAATATCTTTGCCACTTTTTTCTACCTTGACCTTTGACCATCTGTGTATTATATTTCATAATTTTTGTTTCGTTGTCTATACTTTGTTGCTTATATTAGTTACCATTTTATCATGTGACAATGGATTATCTTTGCTCAAATAGCGGTAAGTTATTTATTTATTTTGTATATATTAAGTTAAAAAGTGAAAATAGTGATTGTATAATTTTGCAATATTAAAAAAATATTGATTTAAAAAGTAATCATTTTTTATTCTCGTGCAGTTTCACTGTTGTGAATTCTGTTCACGGAATGCTGTCTGTTGAAAGTTTAACAACGGCCTGTCTCAGCCATGGGTTGGCACGTTTCAGTCCATTCTACCAAAACAACCCTTTTATTATACTATACAAAACGGTCATTTTGTTTCAAATGTGTCCTAAAATGGCAGCCTTCAACTTTTGACCAATGTACCAAATTATCGCCAATGATGTTCAAAATCACATAAAAAAACACATTTTCTCTAATTTGATTGTAACGACACTTGTACATTAACACATTTTTTCTCAAAGGCGTTGTGCTCCATTATCGGACCTCACTCAGGGATCAGCAGCCCACCAGCCATAAGAGGCCCGAGCGATAGTCTAGGGTCGCTAATCGCCATAGGGCTGTCAATCACTAGACGAGGCCTATTAATGGAGCCAAACGCCCATGAAAAGTGTCTTATTATTATTATTATTATTATTATTATTATTATTATTATTATTATTATTATTATTATTATTATTATCGAGGCCTGACCACGGAAGTCCGAATAGGCCATACACCACGAAAATGATATCAGTTATTTATTTATTTATTGGTGTTTAAGGTCACATACTTCTGCACAATGGCTAATCATGACCAAAACATGGAGATAAAGTCAAGGTCAGTAAATCTTTTATACCCCATGTTGCCTGTTTTAGAGGACACGCACTCCAAGCATTAGTGACTGGGTCCTATTTCACCAGTGAAACAGAACCTGTTTACCCACAGCAAACAAGCACTGCGTCACTTCTCGGGGTTCCCGCGGGGGGGGGGGGGGTTGATATTACTGGCTATGGGTCCAAGCAGGCTATAGTGGCAACGTATTATTGGTCAATATATGGTAGGCACAACGAATTAACCCTTTGAAACCAAGTGGTATCTTCCATGTCAGTTCAATAGTAGCAACTGAAAGGGTCCACATTCATTATTTGGGGGTAGACTAATTAATATTTTCAACGTTGAAAATATTAATTGGTGTACCCACACATTCACTTAGCAGCCATCCTACTGAGTGAAATTATGAAGTATCATGCTCCTGGGCCGGAAAAGCGACCGCTCGGGTTCAAAGGTTTAATAATAGTGATAACATTTATTAATACATTATCTCTTTCACGAGTTATTCGGTTCTTGTTGAAGTTGCTGTCTATGGCAAACTCATTTTCATCCAGCTCTGGTGACTGAATGTGACTTGGTTTTTTATGAACATTATTAGTTTGCAACAGGTAAAAATGTTCCCAGAAAGTGGTCGTGACATCGATCGCCGGTTGCTAATGTCTATTTAAAGCCTTTTCTATAGGTTGGTAATTTCTTCATCAGTCTGTTTGACTCTCTTTATAGTCTATGTAAATTATTGTAAATCTTACTACCTTTACCTAACGTAACGGCCAAAACCGGCCAGCGCGATTCTCAAAAATCGCCAATTAATTTTCATTATTTTTTTCATTTTTTGTCTCAAAAACATAGGTTATGACCCCTCGTTGGAACGAGCTCGTCGAGCTCGTTCCAACGAGGGGTCATAACCTATGTTTTTGAGACAAAAAATGAAAAAAAATAGTTATTCAAGAATTATTTTTGCAAGTGTCGTCTGCTTTTCAGGTTAGGTAAAGGGTTAAAATAAGTTGGGTTAAGAATCAATCCAAATCAACTGGTTTGAGTGAATATGAACCCAAATGGGTTGATATGGGTTAATGTTCAATTCAGCTGATTTTAGAGTGTATGAATAGATAATAATGTTATTTCCGCACATTTAGAAAATATAAATGATATTGAAACACACCAAACATCTAGATATAGAGGATATCTTCGCACAAGCGCTCGTGAAAAATAAAACTTCTATGTCCACACTCATGAGATAATTCCCGATATTCACTAAAACAGCGTAGATTTTCTTTTTATTATATGCTACGTGACATTTTGCTGTGCAGTATGCAGCCCAATTCGACTGCAAACAGTTTAAAGCCAACAACAAAAGAAAAGCTACTGATCGTTCCTTCAAGGCGACGTCATGCGCGAAGAGAAACGTCATTTAGGAATCTACTGAAAAAATTCATCGTGTGGACATGAAAATATTATTTTTCACTCGCTCAAGCGCTCGTGAAAAATAAAACTTTCAGGTCCACACTCATGAGAAAATTCCAGATAATGACTAAAATAGAGTAGATTTTTTTTTTATTATATGCTACGAGACATTTTATTGCACAATATTCACCCCAATTCGACCCCAAATGCGTACCTTTCAAAACAATAACAAAGATCAGCTGATCGTTCCTTCAAGGTGATGGGATGCGGCCTAGTGTGAAGTCATTTACAAAGCTACTGAAGGATATTCCTTGACATCCATCGAGTCGATGGATATCGAGAAATATCTTTTAGATAATTTGCTATAATTCAAAGGCTAGCACATAATAAATCAAATTATTATTATATATCATATTAAAAGGTGTGTTCCTTTTCATTTATACTTTTTGGGGGGAATAATTAGCAGTACTGTTATCTTGAAATTCGAAAAAAACTGGTACATCGGTCACGAGCTGGAGACCACCATTTTGCAGTTGTATTCGTTGATGTACAGAGACACTCTGTGACAAATTTGGAATAAAATGACAGTTTTGGGGATACAACAACATCGATATAAACGATTAGTTATTGGGTCACGATGTAGCCATAGATGTCGAAAATGACACGAAACACCAGTAACTAAAAGAAACAAATGAGGCGATTGTTTATGCCGATACTGTTCACTTAAGATGATTTGCACCAAAGCTACCTTGCAGAGGCGACGGAAGCTCAAAAAAAGTGTGGGTCACACGTTTCTGGGTACTGCAATGGTGTAGGATGGAATATAATTTTCTTCAGGGGGTAGGGGGTGTCAATGGTGGTGGGGCGTGTCTTCATGCAAAATATATAAATTTATATAGACTACCCCTCACCCTTGAACCCACTCTATTTAAGACACTAACCTCAGTGTATTTATTTTGTTTTGTTTTTACTTAGCACCTAGAATTCTGGTGGTATCTTCCATATCAATTCAATGGCAGCAAGTGGAAGAGGCCATATTCATTATTTCTGGTCAGACCAATTAATATTTTCAACGTGCAGCCTCAGGGCTGCACATTGAAAACATTGATTGGTCTTCCCCACACATTTACTTACCAGCTATCATACTTAATGAATTTATAAAGTATCATGTTCATGGGCCGGAAATCTCGGGTTCAAAGGGCTAATCATAACTTTGAAACCGTCCTTTGAAATATTACGCTCCACTTGGAGCTTTCTGTTTTTATTCAATAAAATCTTGAAAATCAATGTGGTCATATATGTATAGGTGATGCCTAGTGACCATAGGGGTTGTGTACATTATGTTAAAAAATGCCGTTCGGGCACTTATAATTGGAGAAAAAAGTAGGGGGGGGGGGGCACGTGCACCCGTGCCTCCCCTCCCCCAGCTCCGTCACCCTTGTAACCTTGTCCTATTTCACAGTTAAATCAGAATTTGAGTAACACAGTCAACAGGCATTGTTCCACTTCCCGTTATTTCCACGATGGAACCACTGTAATATGTATAGTGACTGGCAATATTTCCAAAAGTTCATGACTGTGCCACTTAGAAAACAATGTTCTCCGATTCACCTGCCGGACAAATTAGAACGTGAATACATCAATCCCAGCGTCTTCAGTATATTCTACTTACAAACTCCCAGAAAAATATTCTGAGAATATTAAAAACAGCCTGACCTGACAATGTGGCCTCCAAATTGAACGATAACTTGTCATAAACGGCTCGTCCTTGGGTTGACCCACAGACAAAAACACTTAATATTCCATTATTGTGTACCATATTCAGTAACAAGCAAACTATTTTGTTCACGTGGATGGTTTTGTTGGAGGTTGCCAATTGTAACACAGCAAACCACCATGTATAAATTTTGACCTTTGAAATTAATCAAGCACTCCACCAGTTACGAGTCCACCCGACAACCACCGAATTCAGTCCCATACGTTAGATTCTCTTGTCCAACTACCAATTTTGTTTGTCCGGTCGCCACTTCGTTCTATCTGCTCTTATTTTGTAATACGAATATGTTAGTAAAAGACAAAACTGCTTCCTTTTCTGAAGTTACAATATTCAGATTCACGGAATTAAGCAATAATAAACCCTTTGAACTCTGGTGGTATCTCCTATGTCAGTTCAATGGCAGGAATTAGAAGAGTCCATATTCATTATTTCGGGGTGGACTAATTCATATTTTCAACGTGCAGCCTTGAGGCTGCACGTTAAAAATATGGATGGGCTTACCCCACACATTCACTAAGCAGCCATTCTACTTGATGAAATTGTTTGATGCATCATGTTCCTGGGCCGGAAAAGCGTTTTCGTGGTATTAAAGGGTTAATACTATGAGATTGCAGACGGAAATTAGCGAAGCAACACCGCATATCACTCGGCGGTCTCCGTATCCCCAAAAAGCTATCTGCAACATCACCGCTTTGTCTGTTACTTCAACACACAATAACGAAATGAAAATCTATCGCGTCAACTGATAACGGAAGAAACTAATCGTGTGAAATTTATTTGTTTATTGGTATTTAATGTCACTTTCAGTATCTATATCATGACCACAACATATTGGTATGAAGTCAAGTTTAGCCAATCTTTCACACCTATACTGCCCACTCTAGAGGGCGTGAAACACAGCGTTGACTTTCGTGTCCTATTTTACCAGAAAACTGAACTTGTTTCCCCACAGTAAAATGGCAATGCTCCACAGGGGACGGGGGAGGGGGAGTGGTAGAACTCGAGGAAAATGTCTCACCTGACAGAGAGTTAAGCCAGTCATAAGAGACTGTTGCCTAAACTCTGTCCAACTCGAAAAAGAAATCTGAAAAAATACTATAAAAACTACAGCTTTTCATTTTTTGCCTCCAAAACATAGCATATGACCCATCATTGGAACGAGCTAAAAGTTCCAATGGGAGGTCAAAAGTTAGGTTTTTGAGACATAAAAGCTGTAAAAAATCGAATGGTGAGTTATGTGGATAGTGTTTCTTTTGGGGTTTTTTTGGTGTGGGGGGGGGGGGGAAGTTAAGTTACGTTAGTTCAAGCGTGAAGATGCGTCTTTGCAAGTGTATTGGATGACCGTCTAACAGGTTTGACTATAACTAGCATTCTAAGTTTCGGTATTTTGGCAGTGGACAAGGTTGAACAAAATTCAAAATAAAAAGCACATCTCAGTAATCGTGACAGATACATCTTTTTGTCACGCGTAAATAAAACTGTTGAAAACTGATTCCAGAGGTGAAGTGGTTCAAGCGTATATACCCCGATCTGACTTTATCTCTACATTGCCTACGGGTATATATTTTCAATACAAAATTAATTTATTTTCCACTGATGCATGAGTTAAAGTCTAGATCCAGAATGATACCGCATAACTATGTTTCATGATGCGAGCATAATCGCACAGTATGCAAAGTTGAGTTCTGATACGTCAAAAATCAATTTTTTATGAGTGTTGTGTGTTGGTACGCCTGTCTGTAACTCAGTATCAGATAACATTATGTAGCCTGAAATATTTTATTTTCAATGTTTGTCAAATTATCCTTGTCCTGTGTTCTTCGCTCAAGGTATGGGCGGAAATTCAAACACCTGGAGGCACCCTTTTTTCCTACAAGAACGTATTTTCCAATACAAGTAAAACGTCTAGACAAAATACAAAGCTGTTTTGAGGGTAGCAACCGTACTTACGATCATTCGATCGTTTACTGATTACACATGTCCAGGTTACCGTTAGGGCTGCACGATATATCGATAAACCGATATATACCGATATTCAAACCAATATCGATTGAATACCGCTGTAATTACAAAAATATCGGTTTATCGTCATTATTTATTTACCCACAATTTAATTTTCAAAATGTCTTGAGTTTTTTAACTGCAGCTCCAAATGAATAATATTATCCCTTTACCCAAGGAATCGTCTGCTTTTACCCACGTAATATACAAATTCATCTGTTCAAAAACTTATTTTCAAAAATTTCAACAAATCTATATCATGTGACCCCTCATTGGAACGAGCTCGGTGAGCTCGTTCCAATGAGGGGTCACATGATATTGTTTTGTAGAATTTTGAGGGTGGGGGGGGGGGGGAATCTGATAAACTAATTTTAAAATAATAAAAAAATTTAATATCGTCTGCGTTGGGTAAATGTTTTTCGAACCGCATCATCAAGGAATGCTGATTCGTTCCGACTGTGATTCCCCAAGTCTCGCTTGTGTTACTTGTGTTCATATATTTGAGAAGTTTTCAATATACCGGTATACCGCGGTATTTTTTTGAATACCGATACCGGTATTCAGTTTTGAATATCGTGCAGCCCTAGTTACCGTTTTGATAACAGTAATTAAATGATAAATAGATCACTAACTCAACGAAATATGATATTATGTATGGACCTACCATGCATTAAACCTAAACAACATATCAAAGGAGCACACAACTGAAATACTACGAAAAGCTTCAGGGGTAAAAGTACTAGTAGAACAATGAATGAGGATTACGTCATGCACAACGCAAGGATGCAATACGATGACGTAAATATCTTTGATCGTGAAAAACAATTTGAAGACGCCGAATGTTTTTCAAAATATAAGCGAACAAGTCAAGAAAAGCAGGAATATTGTGAGACAAAATGGTTATTACTACCAAGTGGGGTTCCAAGACGGTGTATTGAAGTCTTGACCTCACCTCTGTGTCATATATCGACGAGTCCTAACGGACTCGTCGATATATGCCCAGAGACGAGGTCTCGTTTTCAACACACCATCTCGGAAACCCATATGGTGTTAATAACCTATATATATATTTGAGTGCTCGTATGAGACTTGAACATTCTCTTGTTGACCTCAAGTTTTGAAATATTAAAAAAAATTCTCGTTGATAAACAACATTGTACGTCAACGAGTGCGTATAAAGTGATGTGTTGACTGAAAAAGGTTTGTAGTTTTGAATGTCTTAGAAAGCAACATGTTTAAGACCACTTTCAGCATCTATGACTGTATCATGACCCAAGCACAAGTATCAAGTCAAGTTTAGAGAATCATTTTTAGCTATGCTGCCCACTTGAGAGGATATCCACCTCATGCGTTGGTAACCGGTCCTATTTCAGTAAAACAGAACTTGTTTACTTCAGTGGACAAGCAATGTTCAACTTTGAGGCCTCCTAGGGAGAAAAGTGTGTGAATGCAATATGCATAAAAAGTGAAATATTACTAAACCGCGATGGCGTAGACTTGTATCTCAACGGTTATTTAATGTACAAAAGAATTAACAACTAAATCACCCTAATAGTGAAGATTTCACTAAGGCAATAACTCGCATTCTGTGAACAACAGAAGAAGCTTATGGTGTTTTGGTCGCAATCCTCTGTATATTATACTGAGAAAAACTAAGAGATAAAGCACTAGAAACAATAACGGCCATTCAGTTTCTGGACCACTGAGAGAATTTACTGGCTTTATCGAAAAACGATGCCATAGTTTTTCATCCCGATCTTCTTTATCCGATCGCTCAAGGAAATATCCATCACGGCGCATCTTTCCATATTCTTCAAGATTTGGTCCCACAAAAAGACAAATGTGAAGTTTGAATACATTTGTTTCTATTTATAGTGTATACGTCCATGAAAACTATCTCGGTCTGCCGCTATCGATACTGGTTCTGTGGATTTTATTACACGCCTGTTCTATGAAATCCCCATCTACACCAACACTAAAACATGCGGAAAATGAAAATCCATTGCGCGTATATGTGCGGAACGGAAATCGTTGACGGACTATTTTTATAAACGGGCGATATTTCACTGGAATTTTCTACAAGTCGTGCACCGAAATTACAGTGTGAATCGCCAGTGATAGCTACAAATCGTTCCCTGAGTTCCAATGTGTTCTATGTGCCAGTAGGCACATAGAACACATTGGAACTCAGTGGACGAAATAGTAACACGGGTTCCCCTCGCAAATTCGGTGGACGATAAAATGTGTTGTTTTTGTTTGATAGTTGACAAATGAATTGCTGAGTGTCTTTCTAATAATTGATTTTATAGACATGAAGGCGTGTAATAAACACAGAACGACAAGCGCGTGAATGGGTTAATCGATGTGGCACTTACGCCATCGCGGAAGTATAAAACTCGAGGACTGCGGCTTCTCGTTTTAGCCTTCCGCCATGGAACTCGTGCCATATCGATTAACCCATTCACATGCGTGTGTCCTTCTGTGTATTTATTAGAAGCATAACTGCGCTTCATTTGAAATAATAAGTTTTTGATCTGATATTGCCCAGTTAGTGCTAAAGTAATGCACAGTTGTTGTTTGTGACGATCAAATATTCGGAACGCAGCAGAGTGTTCAATTATGTATTAGAAATTGTACAATGTGGTTTTCTGTTTATATCCGATCACTTCGGGCAAAATTCTTTAGAATTTCGTAATGTCGTAACTTCCGCAAATTCGTGTGCATAGATTTTTTTAATCACAGATTTAAGTAATTTCTTGCTGCTTCTGAAGCCAAACACTTTGAACACAGCGATCTGTTAACGTGATCTTTCACGTGCTCGCAATATCTGTGAGTCGATATTTTTTTCTAATTATTGTCTCTTTAAGCTACAATAATGATGACGTCAGCCTGTTTGATAATGAGCAGCCTGTTATTGCTAAGAGTTGGCAAAATATGTTATTGTGTATGTTTTAATTAAAAATCCTTTTTAGTTTTTTTTCCAGTTAGATATGTATTTCGAGCTTTGAAACGGACATTTTACAGAGCTTCCAGGCTGCCATCAGGTATTTCCCATAGATCGCCAACAGGATGTCTTAAACGAGGCCAAGAATCAACGACGAATTTTTTTGTGCGTAAGAGTAGCGGCATATTTTCCCCGAGTCCACTAAATGTTTAGGTGATTTGTTTCCCTAGCGGGTCGCCAATAACAGAACGTCGTCATTGAAGACCAAATTCTGTCACACGGGATGACAAGAGGCCAACAATCATTATAATATAAACAAAGAGATCACAGAAAGGTTAAAACAAAATGCCGTATCTTATCTTCGAAAACTGAAGCTATGCTCATTCTAACTGCATGAAAGTTTGCACCAATATTGTGTAACACACAACTCGATTGCCTAAAGGCAGTGATACCTGGCGCACGTGCCGGGACATCTAGTCACACGGCATGTGTATAATAGGTCGTGGCTCCCAAAATGTTTCTTTCCATAAGTTGTTCGAAACTCGAGCATTGTTCAGCATCCTGCACGGCAACACGTCGAAAGCAATATTTTGAATGTGACAGCCAAGCTATCAGGCCACAAGTGGAATTCGATAAGTTGTGTTCCATATTTATACCACGATTAAGCTTGAATTTAGTGAATGAACATAGAGTTTTAAAGAAATATATCACCTTCGTCGGTCAGTTTACTTTTTATCATGACTGTTATTTTGTGTTGACGCATTTCATTGGCTCAAAGATGCATTCCATTGGCTCACGAAAATCAATCAGACGCATTCTTACATAAGGTAGGGCGGATTCCACGCAGGGTTTCTTAACACATTCCCAATGCCTAAAAACCAAATATTTTGGAATGTTAAATCGTGGTATAACGCTTGAACATTAACCATAGGAAAACCAATAGAGCAGTGGTCATGTACAGTGGAGAACGCTTTTTAATACACGACTGTTCTATCAAATACCCGCCTACAACAACACTAAACACTATCCTTCCGCACTGGCACTCGTGCCATATCGATTAACCCATTCACACACGCGTGCCGTTCTGTGTATTTCTGAGATCGAAATTATCCCTTTCTATTTCTTGCTTTGGCAAAATGGCAACTATCATGTCGAAAGATGCCTTAAGTGAAACTCTTCTCCAGTTTATATCGTAATTGAGGATGCGGTAGCCGAGAGCGTAACGCGTTGCGCTCGGAGCCCAAGGTTTGCGAGTTTGAACCCCAGTCGGGGAAATTTAACATAATGCAATACCGGCGTGGATTCAAAACCACACTGCTCCCCCATAGTGCCATGTTCGGGGATGGTGCTATCCTCGTCCGATCGGGTGAGGACGTAAATGGCTGCCCCGTGTGCAGTAATTACTGTGCACGTTAAAGAACCCTACTGTGGCAAAAGAACTGCAGCTCGGCAAAATTCCCCCGACCCCCCACCCCCCCCCCCCCCTTGTATATAGTGTATATAGTGTACTTCATTACCTGTATAAAGAACACCCGCAATGAATCAGGGTCCTCCGAAAAATCACGGAGGAGTGACTGTAAAAGCGCATTGAATCGTGCAACTACCGGAATAAAACGGGTGTACGACGCCAACTGAAGCTTCAGTCCAAACGGAATACCTGAGATGATTCTGATGATGTGGGTTTCTCACAGGGTGCAAAATTAACGGAGGAATTTCCAAATAACATTACATAATCTACAAAACGATTTCAGTAAATTTGCAGGGCGGGTTTTGTAATTTCAATATAAACTGGAGACCAGCTGAAGATTCTATTTATTATGTGACCCAAAACCCCACAGAAGACACTTAAATGGAACGAGAAGCAAGCAGCGGCTTCTATAAAACATGCGAGTACTTTGCAACTTAAGATGGGTTGTTTGTCCGCAGTATCCGCGCCAAGAAATAGTCCCCAATAAAGAATAGATTGTGAAGTATTAAATGCACACATTTAATGTAATAATTTTCAAATAAACATTCAGTACTGTCACAGACAACAAATGTTTATCACCCCACGTGCCGCGTGTCTGAGTCTACGATTATTCTCCGCCGCTTGTTGGACCGCGCATTACCATTTTAATGAATGGGTTGGGGGTGCGGTGGCGTTGCGGTAACTGGTTCTCGTCAGATCACCGAAGTTAAGCAACGTCGAGCCTGGTTAGTCCTTGGATGGGTGCCCGTCTGAGCGATCGATTCGGACTCCCGCGTTGTGTCCTTGGGAAAGGCACTTCACCCCGATTATCCACATGGGGGCACGATGACGCCACGTACTAAGATGTAGTGCACGTCGATGATGCGCATGTCTTCAACCAATCTAACCCTGCTTGTGCTGCAGTGCGGAGTTACGATGTTGGGGAGCTGGCAGCTGCTCGTCGTTGCTCGGTGGTTCTCTCCGGGTACTCTGGCTTCCCACACTCGTAAAACTGTAACCGACACGATATGACCTTGGCTGTTAATGTGTCGTTAAATACTAATAAATAAATAAATAAATAAATAAATAAATAAATAAATAAAAAAATAAATAAATGGGTTTATAAACGGAAGAAGGGTCAGACCATATAAAAATTTAATTATTAATTGGTCCAATATTTATAACAACTGAAGAACCTTCTTGTGTAATGCAGAGAAACGAAATCCCAGTTCCACACATTGTATTTCAGAAATGCTGGTAGCCGGTTGACAGGAATTCTACCGAATTTTAAAGTAATGTTTTGCAACGTCACTCTAACGTGCGTGGTGCGTTTGTTGTTCAAATCTGTCTGATTTACGGTTAACTGGTTGAGTCCTAAATTATTTTTTAAAGGTGTTCTGAAGCATGGTTATTTTTTTTAAAATATCAATTTACAGGTAAGAGCAGCCTCAATTTAGCAAGATTGTTTCATAAATAATTGTTTAGTTACAATTTATTGGAGAGTGCCCACGGGCACTCTCCAATAAATTGTAACCATACAATTTCACATATTTGGGTTTTTTTTCTACTGACGAGGAAATAAACTAATGCATATGCATCCAGTTTAAAACCACTGAAGTGGCTTTTATCACTTTTCTACAGAGCCATGATGGTGGCTTCTAGCACTCAACCATTTATAGCCTGCAACTATCTCGTTTATATAGAGTAATGGTGAGAATCGTTGGGCAGTGGCAGTTACACGTCGACATTTACTTTGAAACTTCTGGTTTAACTAAGTGAATTATTGCAGACAAAAAAATTTTCGAAAATTATTTGAGAGACGAAAAGGGTGTTTTACCTGAGAATACGTATAAGTGTGTATTGTAAGTTGTTAAACAATCAGTCTTTATTAGAGTTTAGTTGTTACGGATATCTCATTATTATTTGTGAAAAAAATTCACCTTGTTAGGAATGTTGCAACAATCTGAAGGAAGATTTGAGGCAGCTGACGCCAGAAGAATTTGTGAATAAGATATTTCTTAATTTTCTTTTAATATTGCTTTATTCTGAAATAACATAATATGTAATGGGATAATCCCCTGATATATTTAACCCTACGTTTTTTTCAAAATCTACAAAATAGATAAATATATGCTTAGAAGTTTATAACCTGGGATGTGTGATGGCACAAACTGTATATCAAATTAAATTCCCGCGTTAATCCATTGAAATCCACTATAGGTCTATTAGAAAGTCAAGATAGTGTGACAAAAACCACATTCATTTCTGTTAGTCTAATCAAGTGCTTCCTTTAAATATCGAGTACCTCTTCTGAAAACTAAAGGTTCGTTGTTTATACGCCAACAGTGAGATACACATACGCGTACCATTGGAATAACGCGACATTCACAGAACGAAGTCTGCTTCTAATTTCCATCAGAAAAAATAGCGACAAAGACAATTAACGAAGAACGGTGTAAGTAAGTGCAGAATGGAGCAATACTTAAGTTTTGCATTGATTCCAGTTTCGCTTGGGAACAAGCCTGTTACCTTCGGGTTATTTACCCTAATCGCGTCAGCTCCACATTCTTTGAGAGAGTTCAACGACTCGTGGTTACAGCATTAGATTTATGATCGAAGGGTTCAACCCTAACCCGCGCCAACAAGCTCTCCGACCAACAGCCTAACTATGTTAGGAATTCGACGCTGTTGTGGGACAATTGTTTACTCATTTTTCGTGGAGTTTGCGTGCAGACTACCGTTGATGTAATATGATGTCTATTTACTCACAAAGATATAGAGGATATGGAATGAGTGTTTTTCTCATATAATATTTATGAAACGAGTCTAAGAATATTCCATTTTGGCGAGGCTCTGACGAGCCCAAACGGCAAATTCGGACGAGTTTCTTAAATGTTATATGAGAAAAACACTCATTTCATATTCTATTTATCATATGACGCACACACGCACAAATTAGCCACTTAGTATGACTTTTTAACCCATCACCTAACTTGAGCTGCAGACGGCACTTGGAAAAAACATCCTCGGATAACTAAAAAAAATTCATTTTTTGCTTCCAAAACATAGGTTATGACCCCTCATTGGAACGAGCTCGTTGAGCTCGTTCCAATGAGGGGTCATAACCTATGGTTTGGAAGCAAAAAGTGAAAATATAAAAAAAATGAATGGCATTTTTCTTGTAGGTAAAAGATTAATACAATATAACCCACCCTAAATAGGACAGATAACGTAAATTCTCCCTACTGAAATTATGCAAATGTGACCCAGTTGTATTTTGCATAGCCAACCAAATTGTCCAGTTTTGAAATTGACCAATGAAAGCTCCCAACTCTAATTATGCAAATTATGAAAATGTGGCCCCGTTGTATTTTGTTCAGCCAATCAAATTGTCTAGTTTTGAAAATGACCAATGAAATTGACGGTATGCTTTAGTTATCACTGATTAATATGAAAACAAAATATCAAATGTTTTAAAGTGAACAAAACGGACGAGTCATATGATAAGTATAGATATTCTTTCGTGCTCCAGTTATAGATATTTCAATCAATAAGTATTTATTTCACCTTGCAAACATCAAACTATTAACATAACTAGTAGAACTGTGTCGCGTAATCATAAGACAACATTTGCGACTAGTCTCCATCCATAAAGAAACATCTCATGTGTAAATGGTCAGCTACTAAAAAGTCTGCCGAATCCAGTCTCCATTGAGAAACATTTCTAACGTTTATTCGAAGAAAATGAATGTTTTGAGGTGTGTTTTAGATTAAATCGTCTGAAATATTTCAGTTGTTCGGTAAAGCGAACCAAATAGGTTCGCTTTTCCGGACAACTGAAATATCCCAGACGAGTGAATCTAAACATAAGCGATGGACTATTTAAAGACTAGACTGGTTCCAGACCATGACGGCATCGATGTCCTTGCAGGAATTCGACTTTTGGCTTGAGAGCTTGCCGCGTTGTGACCGCTGTGTCTGTGGACAAGATGCTTAACCATCGAATGCTCAAATGGAGGCGCGATGACACATTGTGTCTGTCAATGATGTCCGTACTCAAGAAAAACACGGGGAGTATGTTGGACGGTCCTACAGTTATTCGGTGTTTCTCGTAGGTTCTCTGGCTCTCTCCCACAAAGCTATCCATCCGAAAACCCGAAAAACAAAACTATCTCAATGGAGAAGAGAGTAGCAAGGGTCCTAACCCACACTGTTCCCAGTGAACACACAAACTGAAAAAATAATCTCCCCAAAAGTAACATTCGACGCCTCCCTGTTTCGATTTTAGCAGAATACAGGACTCTATGTCCCATCCTTAACCCTTTACCTAACGTAACGGCCAAAACCGACCAGCGCTATTCTAAAAAATCGCAAATTAATTTTCATTATTTTTTTCATTTTTTGTCTCAAAAACATAGGTTATGACCCCTCGTTGGAACGAGCTCGTCGAGCTCGTTCCAACGAGGGGTCATAACCTATGTTTTTGAGACAAAAAATGAAAAAAAAATAGTTATTCAAGAATTATTTTTGCAAGTGTCGTCTGCTTTTCAGGTTAGGTAAAAGGTTAACGGGCACTAACTATTGTTTTGTTCGACTATGTCTGCTAGGCCGATTGTTTTAGAAAGTCGATTTTGTCTCCGATTCGATACGTCCACAAAACGAGCTAACTGTGCGAATACAATCGTCTCACGTTCTGTGTAGGCGTAATCGTTCCGATGAAACGGTCATATTCACGTTTTGCAGACATTATCGTCCGGCCTCCACGATTTGCCAAGAAAACCCAATGAGTCAACATATGTATGAACCACACTGATTGGTTCAGAAGTTTGTTACATACACATATTCTAATTCATTTTGTTTTATATTGTTTTATTACATTGTTTCATTATATTACCATAATAATGCTGTTGTAAAATTGGCAATCTGCCCCAAGTAGGTGTTTATTGCTTCAATAAATTCTATTCTATTCTATTCATCGAAACAGCACCTTCACAGCTACAGTACGTGGAGGGTGTATTATTACTAAATCACCCACAGAGTGGAGATTCCGCCCGAGCAATAATTGCAAATTTGTTGCAAAGCATAACCAGCACCAGCAAAGTTTCAGCCAATGGACCTCCGGGTTAAACACGGAGGTCCATTGGCTGAGACATTGCTTGTGTTTTTTGTCGATATGTACAAAATTTGAAAGTTATAGCTTGGATGATAACTCCACTCCGCGGGTGATTTAGTTACAACCCACTCTCCACATACTGTACAAGCATTTCGACAACATTCGGTATTTCAGGACATCAACTGGACACCATCGGTATACTTTTCGCGGACGTAATCGGTGTCAAAACAGACGTAAGCCATTTTAATCGGATTTTTCTTTTCTAAATGATGAGGTTTTCCTGAAACAACACCCCCTATTTCATTTTTTACCAAGTATATAGATGTATCTAACCAACAATACGCAAAAGCGGAGAACCTTTTGATTTTTTCCTCCGAAATATATTGACGACGAAACCGCAATGGAACTAATAAAAGAGCTCATTCCATTGGAAGTTTGTAAGCAATGATGTGAAAAGAAACAATTCAGTTTTAATATTACTTTGACACATCTTGTTTGCAGTGAATGTAAGGTTTCCGAAAGAACAATTGTGTTCACGAAGGTAACTTTACGAGAGAAAGAAGCAACAGAGGCGACGCAACTCCAAATTATTAAAAGAGAAGTGGCGATGAAGAAGGTTATGCATTGGACTCTGCAGATTCCATATGAACATTTCGAATGGTATCTTAGGGTCCCCTATTACGAACAGCGACCTTGAACTAGGGATGTTGGGCCCTTGATTGAGTTTCAGTCCTCTGGTATACACCAATTGGTTAATAAAGCAAATCGTAAAAATTCGAAAAACACGCGGATTTGAAATGACGAACAAACATTTACATATTTCACGTTTCAGCGTCAAATTTAGTATCGGAAAGGCCGAATCGTGACAGATAATCTTAGAGATGGGGAAGGCGGTGTTCCCGCCAGTATATGGTGCCACTTAGAATTTATAGCTGTACCGAAATCCGTGGCAGGTGGAGAAAGAATTCGATTTGCTTTATTTAACCCTTTAGCCAACGTAACGGCCAAAAATCGGCCAGCGCTATTCTCAAAAATCGCCAATTAATTTTTATTATATTTTCATTTTTTGTCTCAAAAACTTAGGTTATGACCCCTCTTTGGAACGAGCTCGTCGAGCTCGTTCCGATGAGGTGTCATAACCTATGTTTTTGAGACAAAAAATGAAAAAAAATAGTTATTCAAGATTTTTTTTTTTGCAAGTGTCGTCTGCTTTTCATGTTAGGTAAAGTGTTAAAAACACATGTACCATCAACGTGTTATACACTCCACCATCGTGCTCCAACTTGGGTAATCGGGATTAAGAGTCTTGACACTGGACACAGCGACGACCACAGTGGTCACCATACAGCCGTCAACCTTTAGATCCGAATTCCAATATCCCCAACAGGGAGGCACGAAACAGCACATCATCTGATTGTAGACAAAATCTTAGGAATGAGTGCAAATGTTGTTTGATGCTTCAGTGGGTTTTGGTCTCTGAACCGTTGAAAAAAATTTAATACATTGGAAAAGCATGTATAGAGTGGGAGATTTGTAATTTAGTGCAGCAGCCGCATCTGCCCCTTGCCTTGGACTCGCGAAATTAAACAACTGGCATCATATCAATTCGTTCGTGATTCTTGTAATCAACAGTCGTTCCATATTTAGTTGAATTTTGAACTAATTTTGGAAGATTTATTCAAGATATGCATGAAGGGGAACACTCTAAAATTTATTTATTTATTTATTTATTTATTTATTTATTTATTTATTTATTTATTTATTTATTTATTTATTTATTGGGTTTAAGGATAGAGCGGTGGCTCAGTGGTAGACTGTTCAACTTCTGTGTTAGAGGTTCCGAGTTTGATCCCCGTCCAGGACGACCCGCGTTGTGTCCTCGGGCAAGGCACTTTATCCCGGTTGCCTACATGGGGGCACGATGGTGCTCTGTTCTAAGACGTACTGCACGTCGATGGTGCACATGTCTTCAACCGCTGTAACCCTGCTTGAGCGGAGCTTGAACAGAGTTAGAATGTTGAGGAGCTGAAAGTTGCTCGTCGATGCTCGGTGGTTCTCTCCGGGTACTCCGACTTCCTCCACCCATAAAACTGTCACCGTCACGATTAGCCATTGTGCATAAGTATGTGACCTTAAACACCAATAAATAATTATATTGAGTTGAATTTTGAGCTAATTTTGGTAGATTTCTTCCAGAGATGATTGAAGAGGTACACTCTAAAATCAGTTTATTTATTTATTTATTTATTTATTTATTTATTTATTTATTTATTTATTTATTTATTTATTTATTTATTTATTGAGTTTAACGACACTTTCGACGGCCAGGGTCACCTTGTGTCAGACAGTTTCACGGGTGGAGGAAACCGGAGTACCTGGAGAGAACCACCGAGCAATGGCGCGCAACTGTCGATCAGTGAGTTTAAAAATGTACCCAAATAAACTGGGTTGAGTGACTATGAACCCAATTGGGTTCATAGTCACTCAACCCTGTTGATTTGCGGTTGATTTTTAACCCAGCTGATTTTAGAGTGTAAGGTATGATGCGCTCAGCGTTTGATGGACACAGACTCAAACACTACTATGTCACCTTGGCAAATCCTTATCCTTTGTGGTCGTTTTAAAATGTCATCATATTCTCTCCACGTCAATGATCGAGAATCGAGTATTGAACATAATCTGTACTTATCTGAGTAAATTACCCAGCATAACCGCCAAAACCACCACCGCTGTTCACAGAAATTGCATGAATTTTTTTAATAATTTTTCATTTTTATCTCAAAATCAGAGGTTATGACGCTTCATTGGAACTCGTTCCAATAAAGTACCATAAGCTATGTTTTGAGGCTATAATTGAACATTTACCGCTATTCGTAGATTTTATTTGCAAGTGTTGGCTTTGGAGTTAAATGTGAATCAATGATTTTCGATAAAAGGCCATGTTAAAGTAATTTATTCCGCGGTCGTTTGATGCAGATTCCATCGTATTGTTTCACTCGAAAGCATGTGACTTTTCCACCAGATTCGATCAAGCAAAATAATATTGCAGATCTGTGTGCACCAAGCCTCAGTAACACCGAAGGTGCTCCCCGCTGCTACTGTTTAGCGGAACATTAGCGATATGAAAATGGTATGAAGAAATGAATGGCTTCTGTCACGAAATCCATAACGCAGCAGAATAATAAAGAAATATTTTACAAAATTTTCAGTTCATTGTTATCAAATCACCCTTGACCTTTACACAGCGGTCATCACTATGTCACGCGCCGTTACCTTCGCGTATGTACTCTTCTATTGTCATGGTAATACCTGCGACGTGCAAACAAAACATCAGGATGAATACCGCATCGGTTCTTTGAAAGTTTAGCATTGTATGAATTCGCTGCTGGGTGTTAAATATTCTTTTATAACTTCAGTACTGATTAATTCAAATTCCCAGCGAAAACAAAATGTAGCGCCGTTGTTATTTTCCATAAATAAATAAAACACGCCCTTTGTACGACAAGGAAACTGTGTTGTAATGCAACGCTTTAGGATACCTTCATTTATGAGTATTTTGAGAAGAATAAAAGGAGTGCAATGTTTATTTTATTTCCATATCCCTGAGGAATACAGTGGACTCCACTTAAATGATATATCTCTAAACTGAATAATCCTCTTAATTGCATATAACCTTCAGACATAAACCAATTTGAAATACCTTTCATCCAAATTTGACCTGTTAATTGCATACATCTGATAGAGCAAACTCGTCCTAATTGGAAAAAAAATATTGTAATATGTCAAAAAATTTCCCTGCCAACCACCAAATTTCCCTTGATTGCAGATCCAGTTACCCCCAGTACACCAATACAGACATTTACTCTATTATATTTTCTTTGACAGAGCTCCACGAGCTCTGTCAAAGAAGATATAACAGAATAAATGCTCAGTTTATCACCAAACGAGAAAATTCCTGTTAACTGAATACTTCTCCGTCCTGTTAATTGAACAGGGTTCCACTGTATCTTGGGAGGGAGGGGATTGGATAACTACTAAAATCAGAATGGCTTGGATATTTCAGAGAACAAAAAAGCAAGAAGCATTGTCAAACTTTATGATCATGGATCCCCGGATATAGTTCTAGATGGTATGCAGACTGAAATTTTGTTTAGCATCTCATTCATCTTCTCAGAAATTATACTAATCACCGTTCACTGGAAATCTAACCACCATGTGTTAGTTGTAATAGTAATACACTCTCTTGTTCATAACAATCCGTGACCATTGGTCAACAAAATCGCACCAAAATTTATAAAGTTCTATTCGTTCTAAGAATGTATCGGTCACACATCAGTCTAAGACAGCTATCAGTTTTCTTATCATCCACGACGAAGATGGTCGAGTTCCCTACCTAATGTATGTCTGCGTTTGCGAGGAATGTCCGTTAGAGGTCTAGATCAATATCGTCTGCATATTTTTGCTCCAAACTGTGTTTGGATATGCTGCATCTGAACATCTATTGTTTCTGTTGGCCATAGGACTAGAGGCTTGGTCAAAGGTGAACGTCCCAGTGTTGAAAATTATCGGATATGCACTGAGATACTAACCGGAGTAGGTATATATCTCGATGAAGTCTCCTCTAATTATAGAAGCTGTTTACGGGAGTAGCGATCTTTTTCTGTTTTTTTTTTCTCTTTCTTTTTATCCCCTTGTAACAACCAGTAGTGTAATAATCAACCAGTAGTGTAATAAAAATTAACCAGTAGTGTAATAATCAACCAGTAGTGTAATAAACTTAACCAGTAGTGTAATAAACATCCATGAAAACCGACAATTTTTCAACAAAATTTGAAAAAAAATTTGAGGTGACTCAGATCATAGTTTGGGTACATCTTATGGTTTTTAATCATTTTATCGCACATTTAAAGGCGTTTTGTGGGTCAAACGTCATTTCGTGGGTTCAATACGGCGAGGAAAGGCATTTTTATTCGTAAAATATGGTAGAGTGTCTATGCCCAAGGAATATGATGAGCGCCACTCCCAGAAGAAAAACGAATTTTAGAATTCAAAACGGTCAACTAGACGGAAAAATCCACGCATAATGATACAGCGACTGAAATGGGTGGATGTGAGAGAGACCTTCAGAGATTCGCCGGGGCTGTATTAAATATTATAATTGTAGACAACACAGGAGATCACACAATTCTAGCCCTTGAATACCACATTTTATCACCCATAAGTTTTCTGGTATGATAGAACCTGACAACTTATGCCTGGGATAAGCAGTCTCTCCAAAGCACAGCATTGCTATAAATAATTGACCAACTCTGAATTTACATAAAGCCACAAATGCAGAAAGTGACAATAAACACCAGAAAATACGCACATAACATAAAAATCATAAAAATACCTTTTCTCGCCGCATTGAACCCAAGAAATGATGGTTGACCTGCAAAACGTCTTTAAATGTACGATAAAATGATTACAAATCGATAAGATGTACCCAAACTGTGATTTGAGCGATCTCCAAAAATTTTCAAATTTTGTTGAAAATTGTTGGTTTTCATGGATGTTTATTACACTGCTGGTTAAGTTTATTACACTACTGGTTATTACACTACTGGTTGATTTGTATTACACTGCTGGTTGATTATTACACTACTGGTTAATTTTTATTACACTACTGGTTAATATTACACTACTGGTTTATTATTACACTACTGGTTGTTACACCCCTTCTTCAATTTCGAGTTAAATTCAAATAAAGCAATGGCTGCTTCGACCCTTAGACCTTAAATAACCCAAATACATTTTCTCCAGCGATAATACACTGATTGCAAATGGTCGAGTATTTGACCAATTATATCTTGACCTCTGTGTAACAAGATATGATTGGTAACATTTCGTAAGTGAACTATGGTTGGTTAAACTGCATAAGTGCATTATGGTAGAAGTTTGGTGCTGCAGATATTGATATTTGTCATTTACGTGCAAAGTGTTAAAGCCATCAAGAAGTCATCTGGCAACATATTCGAGAGAAATAGTTCAATTGATATGACATGATCGGCATGCAGTGACCTTATTTTACAATTGGTTCCTTCCAACTCGCCCTCTGCCTTCATTGTACCAACAAACAATAAACCTGTCGCTACCAATGAGAAGCTTTTGCGGGAAATTTAGATCGCATGGCTTATACTAAAACTTTACGGCAACATAAAGATGAAGAAGCTATGTATCCACGTGTTGTTAGTAAATTTCTTGACCATGTTTTTATCTGCTTAGCGATTATCACATCACCATCTTCCGTCACGAAACACTAGCTGCATACCAGGTGCAAAGCATGTTAAGTCTCCAGAAGAGTTTTCTAAAATATTTCACCGCACCAACATGCTCTGTGAATGAACAGGGGACATTACAAGTCACTGTGATGAAGGGACGGTAACATGGTTACCGTCCCTTTATCACAATAACTTACAATGTATGCTTACCCTACCCACAGCCAAAACCCACATCGTGATATGAAGAAGGTAGCTTTTAACGATCATAAGTTTAGTAAATAAACCTCTCGTGTACCCCACAAGGTCACTGGACAAATAATCAATTAATCAGATAAAGATCGAGGTCACTCAGTCTTAGCTGAAATCGTAAACTGATTTGTAATTTAAACAACACTTCATTCGAAGCATCGTCTGCTACACGTGTTAAAAATCTAGAAATATGAAGCGGTTTGCAAGTTACACCGTTGATGAAATAGTTGCGAAACGGGCGACGTTATTTCAGATATTTCGTTTGATGACGGCAAACGGTAAGATATGCTATTGGAGCCGTAAACATAGAACAATCTATACGAGCTCTCGTCCAATCAGAGGACGAGGATTTTAGCCTGATTGGTGTATAATTTTCTAATTTTTTTAAAATTACGATTTGATATGGATCTCATTATATTTTCCGTTTCATTAACAAGGCAATGGAGAAGAGAATACTTTTTAACCCTTTACCCAACGCAGACGATATCAAAATTTATTATTTAAAAAAAAAAATTCAACAAAACCATATCATGTGACCCCTCATTGGAACGAGCTCAATGAGCTCGTTCCAATGAGGGGTCACATGATATGGTTTTGTTTAAATATTTTGAGAAATTCAATTTTTTCAACTGCTCAATTTGCATATTACGCGGGCAGATGCGGGCGATTCGTTAGGTAAAGGGTTAAGGTGATGGTAAGATGGCCAAAAATGGCTAAAAATTTGATTTGTATTTGGAGATTTATGGACACTTGTTAAGGAACTAAATATATTTTCTTTCCAAGTATTGAGTTATATGACATCTGTAATTGTAATAGAATGATAGTATAGAAGAAATATTGATAAATGAAAAATTGAAACTCGCCCAAAATTGTGTTTTTGATTTCCATCAAATTTAATCGCAATAAAAGATGCCATATAATTCAGTATAATTCGGTAATTCAGTTCATCTGATAACCATAGAGAAAAACACCCGTTGTATATACTTGAAGTATATACAGCGGGTGTTGTATATAATTTTATCTTATACCTGTTGAAGATATAGCCCATGTGTTATAGATTATCTATAACACATACCCCTATGTCATATAGATTGGAGAACGGACTATAGTCTTTTTCTATATTATAATATAATGATGACATTCGCAAAATTGTTTATAAATCGTGTCAAATCTGGTGAAATTGATTATCAAACATATTTTTGTCATAAATCATAAGAATTGAGGCGTAAGTATATTTTCTGCAATTGTTTTCCCAGTTACAGGGCCACTTTCTAAGGGGAACTATACTCTATCACTCACTTGAATTTGTAGCCTTGTTACGCACCAACGGCTTTTCCGGGCACATCACATGTATTCATGCCCAACAAGAGAAAGCAGTCGACTCCACTCCAGATGAGTCGACATTTTGACACGAAATCATCCCCAAAACCCTTTTAAAAATGCAGAAAAGAACAAAAATGGTCGGTATAAGATAAATACAACAATACCATAGTGTGTTTTGATATGTTTGATATCTCAGCTCGTTGAAAGTGAATTTTTTTCGCTCGGCAAGCCGAGCGACAAAAACTCACTTTCAACGAGTTAAGATATCAAACATATCAAAACACACTATGGTATTATCGTATATATAATTTATGTGTACGACCTTTTACCTCCATTTTCATTCATTCACAAACTTCATATTGCAGGTTTGAATTCTACGTTGAAAGAGCAAGTGAAATTTAATTGAAACAATATGACATATTTTCTATAAGTATTAGCATGTAAATGTTCTGTTTATTTTGCTGAAATAAAGAAATAATTACAACCTACTTCGTTCCAAACCTGATGAAGAGATTACTAGAATGTCAATAATGTGACGTGCGCTATTTATAATTATTACCACTCAATCTATAAGTTACTAGTCGATTAACATGATTTTGGAGGGCCGTTAAAACTCCATAATTTCAGTGACGTCATTCGACGGAGCCGGGCCGCGGGCGATAATGGTATAAATAGCCATTTGCGGCCCGCGGCCCGGCTATTTTTAGATTCCATGGTCTAATGAATTACTCCCATTCGGATGACGTCCCTTTGTATTTCTGAACAGAAGTCGAACGCACGATCGAAACAGAAATATCGAACTGACTTTAGTGTTTATATCTTCCAGCAATTTCCTCGTGCGGTCGTGGTAATAATAGTAATAACATGATTGTTGTCAAGCATCATGATTCATTAGCGGCCCTGCAGCAATGACGAACAGCCATTGGGCTTATTAACGGCCCTCGACTTCGTCTCGGGCCTTTAATAGACCCTCGGGCTGTTCATCATTGCCGCAGGGCCGCTAATGAACCATAATGCACTCCAAAATCATGTTATTGTTATATTACGTCTACGTCTATGAGCAAAGTACTGCTCCAATTACATGTTCGTCTGCTACCTGAAAAAAACGTTTTGTACAAATTGTAAAAACAAAAGTGGACCATACATAATTAATGGAAATTGGAAACTTCTCTATTGAATACACATTATCATCGTCGCCAGGTGGAGCTCAAAAACATGAATAATAGATCAATTGCAAAAAGTGTCCATGACTGTACAGCAACAACCAAAAGATCATGTTTGCTTTATCTCGTTTTCTACGGATGCCCGTGGTTATCAGCGTAAAGGTGAATATAAGCCTCAACGAGTGAAACTGCTGTTTGTTATCAGATAAAAACAATATACATATACTGTTTTTTTATATCTGGTTTATACAGCTCGTTGAAATATAGTTAATATTTTCTCGATAGAGCCTCGAAAATATTAACTATATTTCAACTCGTTGTTTAAACCAGATATAAAAATACTATATGTATATTGTCTATAAGGAGAACTAACTGGTAAGATATAATTGTTACACAGTTTGTTGATAGTCTAATATGGTGTAGACGGTGAAAGTTAATTCCTCATTGGGCAAGCGCTTCAGTTTGCTATTAACTGACATCATGTATTGTTGGGAGAGGCTCAAAGGGTGGTAGGTTCGTTAAGACAGACAGCAGATCTTTCAGCATAAATCCAAGGCATTGAAACAGTGAAAATGATGGATGCAACTGGATAAAACTAAAATAATCAGAACAACATGTAGCCAGAGGACCATATTGTGCAAAGGGTTGAAAAGAAGATCCCCTATCCATGCTCTTCACCAGTGAAAGGTTGATGTCTTTAACCAACATCTTTACATTCAATGTGTTATATGCGGTATTCCGCAATTCATTTTAGAATGCTTATACCCTGGACTCTGTAACACCATACCATTATTCGTGTAACCGTGGCAATCAGCGGTAGCGTTATATTCGCAATGTGAAATTGGTTATAATTGGTTGAGTAATGTCTCCGGATACAAAACCGCAGATCATTAACATTCCCATTGAAACTAGAAAAAGATGCACAGCCGTTGCGCAACATTGATTGTTTTTCTCGAAATATAAAATTGCATGTGTTACATGTAATCTTCGGCATGTCATAAATCCGAGATGTTTCCTTCAGTTGGCTGTAGCTTTAAAAGTAGCGATGGAAAAAGCACAGATGCACGCGACAGCTGTTATATGAAACTCACCGAGGCCGTTTTATTTGTCTCAGTACTGTACTATACTCTGATGACAAAAGTGGACAGAGAATTTGGACGGGTTCGCAATCCTGTCGAATTTTCTAACCACTTTGTCAGCCTTGTATAGAATCTCACCAGACGGAAAAGAAACGACATAGCATTCAAGATCTGATGCTCTTATTGTTATTTATTTACTTATTTATTTATTGGTGTTTAAGGACACATATTTCTGCACAATGGCTAATCATGACCTCGACAGTTTTACGGGTGGAGGAAGTAGGAGTACGCGGAGAGAACCACCAAGCAACGGCGAGCAACTGTCAGCTCCCAAACATACTAAGTCCACACAAGCAGGGTTAGCATTGGTTGAAGACAGGTGCACCATCGACGTGCAGTACGCCTTAGTACACAAGGTCACCGTGCCCCCACGTGGGCAATGGGGGTGAAGTGTCGTGCCCAAGGACACGACGCTGTTGCCGCAGATGGGGCTCTTATTGTTTCATTTCCTTAACTGATAGAGTGCTAAGTTATTTTCGACCACCAAAAATTGTTAACATGTCTTTGCCTTGTTACAATTTATAGGAGAGTGCCTGTGGGCACTCTCCTATAAATTGTAACAAGGCAAATCTTAACATACGGAATAATATCACGTCAAAGATAATATGAAGCACAGCTGCTGAATTTGAAGCCTTTAAGTTGCAGTACCTGCACTTAAGAATAAAGCCCAAATATGGGCTTCCAGCACTCTACCAGTTCACTGAGGTTGAATTCGTAATAGTTTATTCGTGAAATCTCGACCCACTGATGAATTAAGAATACAACCGAATAGCGAACTGAACGAGAAAGAGGTCCTAGTGCATTATATGAGAGGTTTGAGCATCTTTCCAATAGGAGCCCTGTGAAGCTTCGAGATTCGATTCGATTTCGAATCTTAAGTTGATATTGGTTTCGATTCGCAATCGGCAGTCCGATTCATTACCTCTCGAATCTTTTTGATGGGAACAAAGCTTGGTATCAGTCATCTTCATCGTCTCAGAAAACGTACACGCTAAAAACTAAAGTGTTAAAAACTACACTTGAAGTGCTGTATTTAACTGGTAGAGTGCTAAATTATTTTTGGCCATCAGCATTAGTCCACGTCTATTTGCCTTGTTACAATTTATGGGAGAGTGCCACTTGGCACTCTCCCATAAATTGTAACAAGGCAAATCCTCTCAGACTAAATTATTTTAATTCAAAAATAATATGAAGCACATCCACTGAATATGAAGCCATTAAGTTGCGGCACCTGCACTTCAGACTAAAGCCCAAATATGGGCTTCCAGCACTCTACCAGTTAACACTTACTAAGTGCTGAACTAGCACTTTGTTCAAGTGTAGATATCCCAGAACTTGACAGATGTGACAACAATACCACTTGACAAGTGTAATGTCGCGACACTTAAAAGGAAACAACCTAGATGACGCGGATCAGGCTCGAACTCTCGAGCCTGATCCGCGTCATCTGCGTTGTGTCCTTTTAATTGTGTACCCACCAAACGCAAATCAAATTATGGACGATTCTGGAAGAACCACCAATGCTAGACACATGGGAAGTGCCATCCATTCAAGTTTTAGATGTCTGACGATTGTAATGTCTAAGTGCTTAAAGCATTGCACTTTGAGTGTTAAAATCAAACCCTAAGAGTTAGAATGGGTTTAACACCTTGAAAGTGTCAGTTTTAACACTTTACTTTTTAGTGTGCAAAGTTCAGACGGAAGTCGCACATAAATAATGTTGAAATAAAAGACCGCGTGTAACTTCCGCTACATTATCTTGAATAACATCTGCAATCCAGCAACGGAGCACGATTTTGGACAAAAGGTTACTTTAAATGCAAGTGGTCACCCACACACAAATACAAACATGGGTTGGACTGTAAACATGCTCATATATATAGAATATACCCATAGTAGCTTGTTGTACCAAATGTTCACCACGAGTGGTGAACATTTGGTACACCAAGCCACTTTGGGTATATTTTATTTATACCATGATCGTCAGATTAATAAGAGTTTAAATGTTAAATAAATCAATATTCACACGTGCGAATCTGTTTTTGTTTACATGGGCACCGATGGGCGGTACTTCCGCTGGCAGTTTTGTCGCCGAAACGAAATAGAAAACGAAACCGCAAATTACGGGGCCTTTTTCATCTTAATAACATAATAACATACTATTTCAAGTTATGAATGCTTTATTAACATGAGACAACGTGTGTTTGGTAATGTAATTTTTGGTACCTTGTGAGCAAAAGTTATTTAAAAACGTAATAAATAATTGCGGGTTTCATTTCATTCTTCACGAGACGACGAGTGATAAATTTAGACAAGTTTTTTTTATCAAAGCGAGGTCACCAAAGGTCAACTTGGATGTAGTTCCACTGTAGATGTAAATTTTTACTATTGAAATCCCATTGCTGGCGTGTTCACCACAGTTGGTGCGTAAAGCTAAAATTTATGTCAAAGACTTTTTTTTATATATGGTAGAATAGGTAATCATGGCATATAAACATATTCTTGCAGAGACCTACATAACAATAACTCAGCAGCTGAGTATAATCCCACTTTATAGCTATCCAATCACGCTTTGATACTCAAGTATCGTGGAGAACACGGAGACGCATTGGTGAGAGCATTGGGCTTCAAAACGAAAGTTCGACGGTTCTTTCCATCTGCTCTGTACCCTTGAGCAAGACACTTAATCCGTAGCCTTGAACCCGTTAAGTTTTCACTGACCCCCCCCCCCCCCCACCCCCACCCCCACCCCCCATCCCCGCCCGCAAACATATTAACCCCATGCAGGTTTCACATAACATAGAGATCAAAAATGGTCTCTAATATAGAAATATAACGCCCCAGATTCACTCTTAGATCACTGAATTTTGCAAACCTTTCTCCGGTGGCGGGGGGGGGGGGGGAGGGGGAGGGCTAGTCCTAACATATTATTCGCCGATAAAATGCCATGTCTTCTAAAATGCTTGTGTTTAGTTTCTACCAATGAATCCTTTACCCAACGTAACGGCAAAAACCTGCCAGCGCTATTCATAAAATCACCATTAAATTTCATTATTTGTTTCATATTTTGTCTCAGAAATCGCTTATGACCACTCATTGGAACGAGCTCTTTGAGCTCGTTCCATTGAGGTGTCATAAGCTATGTTTTTGAAATAAAATAGCTGTTCGAGAATTTTGTTTGCGTGTGTCGTCAGCCTTTGATGTAAAGCAAAAAGTTAATGTAAAAACGACATCTCTCGAAAATACAGACAATATTTTTGGTTCATTGATATTATACTTATGCAAATTAGCCCTGCTCTGCATTTGTTTGTGACTGTCGCATCCAGTGCGATTACCCTTCCCGTGAAACCCTGGAATGCCACCTTGAGTTACTTTTTCGTCTTAGTTGTGTACGGTCTTAACTTCTTTATGGTTTGTTGATATGGTCAATATATTGTTTGGTGGTCGTCAAAGAAAAGACATTGGGATTACCGACGCTTCTGTCTGCGTTTGGATTCAACCACTTGCTGTACCGAGTCGGCCTGTGCAATTTAGTGTCGAAGTCGACGTAAGAGGCACCTAACTTGTTATGCAGCCCTTTTCCGATAACCTGTTTTGTAACTTTTTCAATCAATATTTATTTATTTATTTATTTATTTATTTATTTATTTATTTATTTATTTATTTATTTATTTATTTATTTATTTGGGTTTAACGACACTTCCAACAGCCAGGATCACCTCGTATTGGACAGTTTTATGGGTGGAGGAAGCCGGAGTACCCGGAGAGAACCACCGAGCAACGGCGAAAAACTGCCAGACGACCTAATGTACTAACTCCGCGCATGTAGGGTTTTCATTGGTTGAAGACAAATGTACCATCAACGTGTAGAACACCTTAGTACACAGCACCACCGCATCAAGTGCCTTGCCCAAGGACACAACGCAGTTACGAACCTTGGACCTTTCGGTTTGAAGTCCAATACCGCAACCAAAGAGTCACCGTGCTCTCAACCTTTTCAATGAAGAGCAGAACAAAGTAATACTGACATGTTTATCCGCGTTAGAAGCAAGGGCGTCGCGGGGGGTGGAGTGTGTGGGGGGGGGGGGGGTTGTACCGGGCGAGATACCTTCTCAATAATGGTTACAGTGGGGACATCGGATTGGAGACTTAGATATCGATTCGCCCTTGCTTTAAATCATGCACTTTCTTCAAATCATGTACTTAATACTTGGACTTATTCCGCACACACACAGTCCATAATACAAATGGTGGTATTAGAGACCTGGTATGATAAAATTGGTGTACCGGTACGGTACGTGTTAATTAAGTAAGCTCATGCGTCTTTGCTATAGGCATATTTATACATCCAAAAATAAATTCCAAAGAAATCTTGAACTTTTCAAATATAATCCCGACTTACTAATATTCCAACTACATCATCAAGACATGCCTTCGTCGAAGGCATGCCTTAGTGATGTAGTTGGATTATTCATTTAACAGGAGTTCACTCTATATACCATACTAGCGGGTGATACCCGGCGTTGCACGGGTGAAGATGGTTATGTCAGCCGTTTTCGAAATAGAAGGTCAAGGTCACCAATTTCGAGGTCAAGGTCACTCACACGGGCACCCTGATAAAGTCAAAATGATCGATGGGTCAATATACCTGCACATATGAAATTTTAGCCCGATCGGCCCAGCCGTTTTCGAAATAAAAGGTCAAGGTCACCAATTTCAAGGTCAAGTTCACCCCGCACCTCGATAAAGTCAAAATGATCGATGGGTCAGTATACCCGCACATATGAAATATCAGCCCAATCGGCCCAGCCGTTTTCGAATTAAAAGATCAAGGTCACCAATTTCAAAGTCAAGGTCACCCGCACGGGCACACCGATAAAGTCAAAATGATCAAGGGGTCAATATACCCGCACATATGAAAATTTAGACCGATCGACCCAGACGTTTTCGAAATAAAAGGTCAAGGTCACAATTTTAAGGTCAAGGTCACCCGCACGGGCACCCCGATAAAGTCAAAATGATCGATGGGTCAGTATACCCGCATATATGTAACTGACAGGTCAAATTTGTACCGAAGGTATGGTAAATGGTTTTATGTCTGATATTTATTTTCAATTGACAGAGCTATTCAGTTAGGCCATGGCCAATTTAGTGAGTCCAACTGCATATGTATTTAATTTAATTCATAGCACATTGGGGTTCGTTGAAATAGCGACGTTTATGATGTTTGCATTCCAATTCGGAAACTTCCGTAGGATGTCTCATCCTGGGAAATTTTCCGAATTTGGACTACATGAGTCGCGCTTGTCTGTCATATCAACGGTTACCCCCTCTCATATCCTCCCTTCTGTCGTTTCCGGACTCGGACCATAATTATGTTCGACAAAAAAAAATAGTGACTATAAAAGTTTATTTCGAGGCACGCAGGGTAACGCGTGCCCTGCAAACTGTTTTCGTAAAGCATAGAGTACTGTCGCAGTGGATTGGTCGTAATCTAACAGTGGACTGTGATGTCCACGTATGCATTTACCAGGTAATAAAAATCATCATCAGCAAATTTTTAATTAATGAAACACCGGGTTGTACCCAGAGCTTCATTATTTAAATTTTTGGTGATTATTCCTATAACCTTTACCTAACGTAACGGCCAAAACCGGCCAGAGCTATTCTCAAAAATCGTTAATTAATTTTCATTATTTTTTTCATTTTTGTTTCAAAAACAGAGGTTGTGACCCCTCGTTGGAACGAGCTTGTCAAGCTCGTTCCAACGAGGGGTCATAACCTATGTTTTTGAGACAAAAAATGAAAAAAATTAGTTATTCAAGAATTATTTTTTGCAAGTGTCGTCTGCTTTTCAGGTTAGGTAAAGGGATAATTAGTGTTTAGAATCTAATATTATTGCGTCCGTGGAAATATTGCCCACTTGTGGAAAGTGACCACCCCACGACAGCTGCTGCAGATATCGCGTGATTGTGCCCCTCCACTCCTCTCCCCACACCTTACCCGCATCTTAACTTTGAACTTCAGCAGAATGAAAGGTAACAACCTGCTATGTACCGCATGTTAACAAGTAAATAGGGACAATTGAATCCTTGGGGGAATTGAACTCAATTTTGACACTGTTCTGAACATTTTTGGATATATACTGGCACCTTCTCTGACTGTATCACACACCAGCCTCATTTCCAGTTCAACTGCAAGAATTATAGCTCCATAATATATTTCAGGAATTAGGTACGGTTATTGCTCCGATGTGTTTAGTGTTCAATCAACAAGGTTATTATCACTTAGTAGTAATGGATCCCATCTCTCCCCACGTTCCCGCATGCATGTAATTACCATGGGTGTAGCCAAGGGTGTCACAGGGCTGATGTGACCCCCACCCACACCCCAAGTAAAACATCCTATTAAAGTATTGTCGCCCCCCCCCCCCCTCCGCCCCACCCGGAAAAATATAAAATAAGTTGGTGATCCCCCTTCTTCCTCCGGGCTTTTTGTTACCTTCCGCCACCTATGGACACCAATTTCTCTCGTCCGTCTTACAGCTGATGGGTGGTTAAAGGGTGAATGGCGTATAAAAATGTAGCAAACAAGTTTACGTCTGGACTAGCTACTCCGCGACAGAGTAATCATAGTAGCAATTCCATTCTGCCTTTGCGGTCGGCTATTTTGGTATTTTTTAATCAAACCAGTTTCAAAACAATATCTATCTATCTGCGTGTATCCGTTTCGGCGACGTTTTTTGTCTCTTGAAATTAAATTGCCTCCGATCAGATATGGCGTACATATCTGGTCCCCATTTAAAACGTACGAAACACGAATCCATTCTTTTGTGAGATCCCACCGTTTTCCAATGTAGATCGTTCGGCTGATACCGACCCCTTGCTGTCTCAGCCTTAGTTATTATGAATTTATGAAATTCAACACCCACACGATTTAGATACAGATATCTAGAGATTTCTCGCACCTTTGCAATTTATCAGCCTGGTCTAGAGTTCAGAAGTTTCCTATCTGGTCCCGCGGAGTGACTTTTAACAATTTGAACTATGAAGATGTTGAATGTGTGGCACTTGGTGCACAAACTATTTATTTATTTATTTATTTATTTATTTATTTATTTATTTATTTATTTATTTATTCATTTATTATCTATTGGTGTTTAAGGCCACTGTCAGCACGTATAGCTACAGCATGACAACACAAGTAGAAAGTCAAGTTTAACCCTTTAACCGAGGTACACTACATTAAAATTTATTATTTTAATTATAGTTTTTTACAAATTTTTCAAAAAATTTCAACAAATCCATATCATGTGACCCCCCCCCCCCCACTCACTGGAACGAGTTCCAATGAGAGAGTCACAAGATATTGTTTTGTTGAATTTTTTGGATTTTGTTTCTACTGTTTAACTTGTAAATTGGGGGCGCGGTGGCTCAGTTGGTAGAGGTGCAGGCTGCAAGCCGAGAGGTCCTCGGTTCGAATCCCACCTGCGGCAACCGCGTTGTGTCCTTGGGCAAGACACTTCATCTCCATTGCCCGCGTGGGGCACGATGACGCCGTGTACTAAAGCGTACTGCACGTCGATGGTCCACATGTCTTCAACCAATCTAACCCTGCCTGTGCTGCTGTGCGGAGTTACGATGTTGGGGAGCTGGCAGCTGCTCGTCGTTGCTCGGTGGTTCTCTCCGGGTACTCCGGCTTCCTCCACCCATAATGCTGTCACGGTCATGATTAGCCATTGTGCATAAATATGTGACCTTAAACATCAATAAATAATAATATTAACTTGTAAATTACAGCGATACTGCCGTTTCGTTAGTTAAAAAGTGCGCACGTTAGAAGTTCCCTCACGTACTTATTAACCCTTTACCTAACATGAAAAGCAGACGACATTTGCAAACAAAATTCTTAAATAACTATTTTTTTTTTCATTTTTTGTCTCAAAAACATAGGTTATGTCCCCTCATTGGAACGAGCTCGACGAGCTCGTTCCAAAGAGGGATCATAACCTATGTTTTTGAGACAAAAAATGAAAATATAATAAAAATTAATTGGCGATTTTTGAGAATAGCGCTTTCCGTTTTTTGCCGCTACGTTGGGTAAAGGGTTAAAGGGTCCTATCACGAAAGACCCGTTTACAATAGTAAACAGTCACAATTCCACTGGGTTTCCACGAGGTGTGCACGAACAAGTCGGAGGCGCGGTGGCTCAGTGGTAGACTGTTGGACTTCTATGCTAGAGGTCCCGAGTTCGATCCGCGTCCGGGACTAACCACGTTGTGTCCTTGGGCAAGGCATTTTATCCCGGTTGCCTACATGGGGGCACGATGACGCCGTGTACTAAGGCGTACTGCACGTCGATGTTGCACATGTCTTCGACCGCTGTAACCCTGCTTGAGCGGGGCGTGAGCAGAGTTAGAATGTTGAGGAGCCGACAGTTGCTCGTCGATGCTCGGTGGTTCTCTCCGGATACTCCGGCTTCCTCCACCCATAAAACTGTCACGTTCACGGTTGACCTTAAACACCAATAAATAAATAAATAAATAAATAAATACGAACAAATCTAGTAATCTTACAAACTTTATCACTACTCTACTGATATAGCTCACGTAGAATACACTGTCGTATTTATTTTTTATCTATTTATTGATGTTTAGGGTCAGCATATATGGCTATATCAAGATCGCGAAGCAAGTCGTTTTAACTGGCTGAGGGCTACATTATTCTTAGTGGGCTGAATTTGTTCATCAAAATTTGTTTTATTACAGATTATTGAGTACACGTGGGTACTCTTCAATAATTTGTGATAAAACAAATTTATATAAAGAAAATATTAATAGCCTTAACTAGTAAGGAGCTTGAAGACCATGCGGCTGGCCTTAGCAATGGCTCTACAGTTTACTGAATATATTAAGCCCAGGTGTTGTTAATGTAATCATCATCTTTTGTTTTTAACTGGTTGAGTGCAACAAGCCACTATCATGGCTCTATCGAAAAGTGCCAGAAGCCACTTTAGTGCCTTCAAACTGTATGCATTAGTAAAAGCAATTCTTTATATAAAATGCGTTTGGTTTCAGTTTATTGGAGAGTGTCTATCGGCAATCTTCAATAAATTGTAACAAAACACTTATTTGTGAACAAACTCTTGTAAAACTAGGTGTACTCTAGATGGTAGTATAGTACCCTTGAACATAATACCTATATTTCAAATCGCCTTTGGATATAATTTAGCACTCAACCAGATAAAATACCTATTATTATATCTTATAATTTGTGTGCTTAACCCCCTGCACACTGATGTCAAAATATCCAGATCTGAAGTAGCCATTTTTCCCATAATGCAACTGGGAATTTAACCAATTCAATCTTGTTTGACAGAGCTCATTGAGCTCTGTCAAACAAGACTGAATTGGTTAAATTTCTAGTGGCATTATGGGAAATATTTGCACCCTGAACTTTAGATATTTCGACATCAGTGTGTAGGGGGTTAAAATACCTATTACTATATGTTATAATTTTTGTATCTCACAACAAACATTTATGTACATTTGACCAGGATTGGTGTAATAGTATAATAAAGGAATAAAGGTGGCTTACCCTCATTCTTTTGAAAGCCCTGATACTGGCTTCTAGCACTCAACCAGTTAACCAATCGTTTAAGACTTTACTGCGCACTTGAGAGGACTTCCATCCCATGTCTGCTTATAGGGGCTTATTTTACCAGATATACCGTACGTGTGTACTATATTAAACAGATATAGCTCCCTTTCTGTTGTTCCCATAGAGAGTACAGAGCGGAAAGTTGTTTTATTGGAATTTTGGATTACTTTCAACCTATATGATTATATGACGATAGCAGTATATATATAAAGACAAGTTTAGCCAATCGTTTATAACTGTATTTCCCACTTTAGAGGATCCCACCAGGCGGCGTTGCTTTTGGGTCCTATTTTACATGTCCCAGTAAATCAGAACCCAGGACCGTAACTACACCCATGGCTAACATAATTTCTCTCATACACGTTTTATTACCCATGGCAGATAATTTGCGTCTTTGAAAGAGATTTACATGAGTTAGCTTCCCTTAATTTTCTAAAGTTGTCAGTAAATTTAACACTAAAGGTGTGGTAATTTTACATAAAAATGGAAATTTCGAAATGTTAGCGAAGTTGTACCATGGAATGTATGTGTGCATCATTTCACAAACTTCAACCATTTTTCTGCAGGGTACTACACTCTAAAATCATCTGGGTTAAACAATTAACCCAAACCAACCGGGTTGAGTGAATATGAACCCAGTTGGGTTCATATTCACTCAACCCAGCTGATTTGGGTTGATTTTTAATCAATCTGGTTTTAGAGTGTATAAAAAAAGATAGAAACTGACTTTTCACATTTTATCCCAGACAGTTCGAAGGTTGGGCTATTTTTTTCTGTTTAAACTAATTTAAAAATAAGAAAAACGGAACTTTCACAATCTTTTGATATTCTGTAATTCTTTTTCTGTTTTTTATATCAACAGTGTGGGCATCGTGACATATAATGCAGACACTATCCTTTCCATTAACATAGAAGTCTAGAAACGTAAGATTTGCTAATAGTTTTCCTTGGAAGAATCAAAACTTGCAAATTACTGTAAAAAAACGCATTCGCTACGCAAAGAGCCAAAGTGGGTAATTACCTAATCGCTTCTAATTAGCTTTCCATATCAAGCCAAGTTTCCTTTTTATGATATCAGTAGAAAATAATGCTCAATTTCCTTTTATTGCTTACAATAAACGAAAACAACAGAGCTGTCTGTTGTTTTCGTTTATTAAAAATTAAAAAAGGAAACTTGGGCTTTTATGGCAAGCTAGAAGCAACTACTTAACAGATAATCCGTCATTAAGAATATCTATCAATATCACACCTACCAACACTGAGTAAGTGTCCACGTTGGTTTTTTGTTTAGCGAATAAGTTTTTTTTACAGTAATTTGCAAGTTTTATTCTTCCCCGGAAACAAATTAGCAAATCGTACCTTCTAGACTTTTATATTAACCCTTTACCTAACGTAACGGCCAAAACCGGCCAGCGCTGTTCTCAAAAATCGCCAATTAATTTTCATGATTTTTTTCATTTTTTGTCTCAAAAACATAGGTTATGACCCCTCATTGGAACGAGCTCGTCGAGCTCGTTCCAATGAGGGGTCATAACCTATGCTTTGGAGACAAAAAATGAAAAAAATAGTTATTCAAGAATTTTTTTGCAAGTGTCGTCTGCTTTTCATGTTAGGTAAAAGGTTAATGGAAAGGTCAGTATCTGTATTTTATACCATGATTACCTATTCTGCTATATATGAAAAGCCTATGACATAAATTTCAGCTTTACACACCAACCGTGATGAACACGCCAGCAATGGGATTTCAATAGTAAAAATTTACACCTAAGTAGAACTACATCCCCGTTGATATTTGGTGACGTCGACCTGAATGCAAACTTGTCTAAATTTATCACGCGTCACCTCGCGAAGAGTGAAATGGAAGTGGCAATTATTTATTACGTTTTTAAGTGGGTTTACCATATAAGATGCTAACAATTAACAAACATGCATTGTCTCATGTTAATAAAGCATGCAAACTCGAAATAGTATGTTATTATGTTATTAAAACGAAAAAGGCTCAGTTTCTTTTTTTCATTTCGTTTCGGAGCTACAATTGACAGCGGAAGTACCGCCCACCGGTGCTCGTGTAAACAAAAACAGATTCGCTTGTATGTACGCCAGTAACATTGTAGATTGTTGTATATCGAGGTATGCGAGTATAAGGTGATAGGTTGGATCGAGGCTATTAGAACAGTGACAAATGCAATAATAGAAAAGTACAGGTTCTGTTCTAGAACAAAGAATGAAATAGGTCGGCAGGTAAAAAAACAGGAAGTGAGGAAGGAACGAGAGGATTGGGGGTTTTGAGTTGAAGACAGTCTTTCATTGTAAATACATCATCTGTAAATAAATCATAGTTAAATTATAAATCATGAGGTGATTTATTAAATTTGGTAAGTGTTACACGTCTGGTGCTCAGTAAAATCGAGAAAAAATAATAGCGACTGACGATCATGGTATAAATAAAATATACCCAAAGTAGCTTGGTGTACCAAGTGTCCACCACTCGTGGTGAACATTTGGTACACCAAGCAACTATGGGTATATTCTATAGTTATGTCGCGGTGCGTTCACTGTTGATATGATGAACGAGAAAAAGTTACAGAACCTAGCCTGATGCCGAAAGCGCCATTTAGAGTAAGTAAAGGTTAGCAATAAGCAAAATAAGCAAAACAGCTTGGCTGTAGTTTTCTGGTTAGTGTGTAATAACAACGCCAAACGGAACGGTGTACTCAGGTTTCACGACAACCTTCTCACTGCATTCAACCACTCGTGATATTTGATATTATCGGTATTGTCGTGGTGTTTCTACACAACGCATTCATGTCCTGGTCTCTTAACCCTTTACCTTACACAAAAAGCAGACGGCGCTGGCAAACAAAATTCTTGAATAACTATTTTTTTCAGTTTTGGCGTCAAGAAATATAGCTTATGCTCCCTCGTTGTAACGAGCTCGTTACAATGAGAAGTCATAAGCTACGCTTTTTGACGCCAAAAATGAAAAAAAATAATGAAAACTGAATTGATTTTTGGGAATAGCGCTGGCCGGCTTTGTAGCGCTGGTCGGCTTTGGCCGTTACGTTCAGTAAAGGGTTGAATTTTCTTGTAAAAGTCTAGGATAGGTCACATACCATTGGTATTTATTTCATGATGTCTTCGGCAAAAATCATGCTGGTTTTAGTTTACTAACCAAATTCATTTTTAGCACTATAACCGTTAATTAAATTATTTATCGGCGTGTGGAATCAAGTGGTTTTGTAATGAATCTAACAGGTGATTTGATTGATGGACAGAAAAGAAGGAAAAATGAGGTAGCAATTTCAGGCAACAGCCTCTCGCGTCACCTGGGAGCTATAGAAACAAAAAAAACATAGAATACTTCAAGCTTAGGTTGCAGAAAACATGTTGTAAAACGATGTACGGCAGTCGGAAAATAAGAGAGGCGGAAAGTGAGAAAGAAAACACGTGTATGGAAATGACGGATTGGTTTGTTAGATGACTCCCACGAGGACAGACATTTTTGCAGTCGGAATCAACAGCGCAGCCTTTAGAATATTTTTCAACGTGAACAAAAGATAAAACAAAGAATGAAGTAGATACAATTTCAAGAAAATATCAAATATTGTTCGCAGGCCGATATGGTTTGTGATAAGACGTTTCACGGTAGTTCCTTTTGGTGGAAAATATAGAAAGATAAATGATTTGTCGGCGGACGTTTTCTTTCGCTGTTTGATCGGTGATTTATGGGTTGTCGTAGTGAACTGTATTGTGTTACACATTTTTGATTCTGCAGTAACACAGTCAATGCTGTGGGTAATCTCTTCGCCGGACGTACTCTGTTTTCTAACTAAAGGTGTAACATTTACTTGAATACCTTATTTTCGAAAGTACTTGGGCGTGTTAACCCATTACCTAACATGAAAAGGAAACGACACTTGCAAAAAAAATTCTTGAATAACTAATTTTTTTTCATTTTTTGTCTCAAAAACATAGGTTATGACCCCTCATTGAGCTCGTTCCAATGAGTGGTCATAACCTATGTTTTTGAGACAAAAAATGAAAAAAATAATGAAAATTAATTGGCGATTTTTGAGAATAGCGCTGGCTGGTTTTTGGCCGTTACGTTGGGTAAAGGGTTAATACGAGAATGCAAGTGTGTTATATGTGTTGGAGGGTGTGCGTGTGGGTGTGTGAGAGGGTGTGCGCGATTATGTAAGGGTCGTTGAAGGTGTAGGTGACTGAGTGTCTCGGTGCGACTTGTTATGTTTGTTTGTGCATTTATAATTGGGGACTGGGAGCGAGGGGTTAACAATACGTAGCAATGCTAGCGTAGCGATAGGATACTTATACTGAATGCATATGTCGGAAACCGGGCTTTGTCGTTGCTAGGGGAAATTGATTCATGCCGCGTATTCAGCCAAAACTCAAGGAGTGTCGCCTGAATCCGTGCGTGAACGTATATCTCACAGTGACGAACCCACCCGTTTCGTTCTTGTTGGGGTTGTTCTTATCCTGAAGGGGTCAATGACTTTTCCTCGAAAAGCATGAATCAACAAGGGTTCACTGAAAACAACAATTTTAATACGTATGAAAAAATAAATATGGTAATTTGTGACTTTCATGAAATCAAATGAACCAAAAGTCAATCACACTTCATCCACACAGTTTTTGAGTCACTTGCGGGTCCGCATTCTCTGTTGTCGCTGGTTTCCCTCCTTCGTCGCTAGTGTTTGGACTTTGGTCGCCTTTTCACTTCACTCTTCCACTGCCGTTGCACGGCCACTAATGCATTGTCACTTTATCGGACGCCTTTGCTCTAACAGGTGACGGAAGGTCACTCTACCACTGCCGTCGCACGACCACTAACTTTACAATATCGCCTTCTCTCTAACAAGTGACGGAATGTCACTCTACCTCTGCCGTCGCACGGCCATTAGCTTATTGTCACTTTACTTGACGCTTTTCACTCAAGCAGTCGCCACCAATGGGGTTAAAAGCCCACCGCCCTCATTTTATCGCAGAATAATGTTCATACAGGCAAAGCCTACTCTACCCACGTTTGACTTGCCTTCTACGACAGGTAATACCGTTTACCTAAATGCAAATAGCTCCCTGAGCTCGTACTTCGTATTTCTGATCCTACACTCATATACGGCCACCGACTTGGCCCGCAACTGTTCCAATTCTAAATATGAGCTATGTGCCACCCCTACATCACAACGTGCCTATGCTTTCGCACCGATGCGGCACCTCCTCTAACCTATAGCATGGGACATCCCCATCTCCTCGCCTAAGACTCACAGCCGTACACGCCTTCAGACTAGAATGAAATGTTTGAGAAACCCCCCGACTTTTATTTAGATTGCTAGAAAATTAATTCTCATCTTAATTGCTTCTCTTGAACTTGGCCGCTCAGATCTATCTTAATTTAATATTCGCTTTCAATTTTGCTTGAAAGCATCGCATTCTGGTAGATACTGGCATTCGGTGACAGAGCAGATGCGTAATATGGGTGTGTGTACAGAACATTTGCGATGTCCTGTTTTTACAACAATTACCTATTAACTGGACACAATTACCAAGATAATGACTGCGGGAGAACCCTGATCTTCACTCGCTTTAATCTTTTATCAGGGCGCTCATATGGTGTTCTGTAAACGCGCACCATATGGGCATTACATTTCATGTTTAATTAGCAGTGTATGAATTATTGCTGGTCTATTTAAGTGTCAAATTGGTTTTTCAGGGTCCTCATATACCCATCTCTTCGCTCGTAGCCCGATTGAGAAAAATAATCAAAAATATATACACTTTTAACCAAGAAACTCGCAAATTTAAGCTGTCACCTTCACAGTATACATGTTACGTGTTCATAAAAAATGGCATTAGCTGTTTTAAATTTTATGTTTTTCTGTGTAAAGCCTCCTACTAGATTTTCGTGTATGCATTCTTCGCCGAGTGAGTGTATTTTTGTAAAAAAAACTATTCTATTATTTAGTCAACGCCGTGGATAATTTTTGTTAAATCACCAGAGAGGTGTCGGGAGCGGTTGGGTAAATTCGACATTTTCCGGACTAAGATTTTTGTATATTGTATTTTATTAGTTATCAGTGGTATGTCGCTTGGCGGCGGAAAGGGATACATCAGTTTGGCACATAGTACACATAAAGTAATTTGCTGATAATGAAACACCCACGCAAGGAAGTTTCATTCAGATGTATGGAATTCTAAAAACAGAATTTCAGGAATCACACAAAGCTTTCGCTGATGGACCTCCAGGTTCACCGTAAGTCCACAGGCGGAAAATTTGTTTGCCATTTTAACATATTGCTATAGAGTTAGAGTATTGTAAGGTGGATGAGGTAGTTGGTGGTGCTCTGTCAAACATGGCCGAATTTATGAATTTTTTAGATGCTTTACAGAGAAAATATTCAGCTCGAAATTTCGATATTGTGATATCAAAGTGTAGAGGGTTGGGATGTGCGTATGGCAGTAAACACCAGGGAGTTGAACAGATCTCCCTTATACCTATCTTGAAAGAACGATCGCCGACGCAGTTCGGACTACAGCGTATCACCGGAAAAGACACCCGTGTTGAAACCGGACGTAGATATTAATAATGGCGCACATGTTTCAACAGGAAAATAATTTCAAGGACTTTCTCTCATTTTGCTCAGGAGATCATGTCCCGGATCCCAAACCAATCCATTCCCCTCTCGGATGTCCAGGTTAATCACAATTTGCTTCTGATGTCAATGCGATCGTGAACATCCAAGAAGTCGATGCACTGGTTGAAAAATCTTCCCGACTAACCAGAAAGAGAACGACAACTATACCAGAGAACGGTCTATTGTGTTGACCCAATAAGGAGCAAAAACGAATACAGCTAACATCGTGAACTTAAGCGAAACATTTGTTCACGTCGCTTTTTATGGAAATGGGAGTTGTATCCGTCAGATTTTCGAGAAGTTGGGGACATTCCCGCGGGGAGTTGTTTGGCTTATGGATATCGGTGGTAAAATCTGTTCTCGTTCTGTTATTGATAATACACGCATCTGGATATGCTTTGTAACAAGCTCTCTGGGTGATATATTATCATCACTACATTATCATCAATGATAAACTAAGAAAGAAAATATGAATAATAGTTCACGGGTCGGATTCGAGTACGATTTTTATCCTCGGCTGGGGCGCGCGGATTATTTCACGAGGATAAAAATCGCACTCGAATCCGACCCGTGAACTATTGTATTTATTTTATTTTCTCCTTATTTTGTTTTCCCAAAGAACCCTTTATAATTGATTCAACTCAACCGATTTGTAAACAATAATAAAGTCCGTCCTCTCTGAGAGTGGAGTACGATGCTGGAAGTGGAATGTATTTCGGCGAGTAGGATTGGGAATACGATTTGCTTTGGTGGACGAAAAACGAATGAAAATAGAATAATTGCATTTATCCCACAACTGTTTCAAATGTTTGTGTCAGTTTCCGGCCCATACAACTCAAAATTATGCATGTAAATTATTTTAACAGCGTAGTGGTCAGAAGGCCGATGATAATGATAATGATGATTTTATATGGTTAACGTCCCCGGGGAACGTGTATTGGCTAGGCCTTTTATGGCCCCTATTTGCCGCATTGAGTTCTTGGTTTTCTTGTTGACGGTAGGAATCAAACGACGCCAAACATAGAATCCATCCTATTTTGTGGGAATGTAAGAATAGCTGCAACCCGGGATGGTCTGTGATTCATTTGGGAGGAGCGCATCTCTGTATGTTCTCGGGTGTGTGTCTTTTAAATTTTCTGATATGGTTTCTCTCAGTTTCTCCAATAATCCATACAATTAATGGCTCTTCACAGAGTCATAACCCTGTTACGTTGACTGTTGAGCCGAATTATTTTTCTTATTTCATAACTGTTAGGGAGCAGAAAGACTGAAAAAGATATTAAGGTTGGAGCTTCGAATGTCGTTACTTGATGATAACAAAAACAGTCAATTCAGTCATATTTGGAAAAAGTTATGTTGGGGAAGAAAGTCTTTGGCCCTTTTATATACCTTGGTAGTGATGTGGCCAGGCCTTCAAATTCCACAAATGCTCCCACCCCCACCCTACACACAACAACAACCTTTCCAAATTAGATAGACAGATGCCTTGAAACTCCACAAATGCCCCCACCCCACCCCACACACAACAGTAACCTTTCCAAATTAGACAGACAGATAATTTGGGTTGAGTTTTAATGGTTATTGCCCAATTTCATGACGAGAGATATGCCCCTTAAAGGCCCGAATACATTTATACATTTTGGATGTACATTCACAGTATACACCCTGTAGTGTTGCTGTTGTTTTGCACCCTTATGAGTTAATGAATACTCTAAGACAGCAACAAAGCAAAAAATGGCATTTTAGACAGGCCAAATTGGAGAAATTTCTTTCAATGGTTCTGAACGGCAACTGACTTGGCAAGTCTACGATCAAACTCCAAGCCGTGTTGTCTCCCCTCGCTACGCTCAATGCATCGGATTGTATGCGATGAAAAGAGCGTAGCGAAGGGAGACAACACTGCTTGGAGATTTATCTACAGTGTCCGTAAATGGACCAATCTGAAGTCCTGGGTTTTGCGTAAAGGGAGAGAGTTGGGGGAAAACGTTGGAAGATATCTGTGTATATCAATGTATTATCTATTGGCATATCAGGGTGGTACTCTGTCGTAAGTAAATACTTATGTAAGGTGTTTGACTATTTCATGGCGAGACAACCCATTCACGCGTGAAGAGTAACAGCACATGGAACGTAGTTTGCGACTTGTTCCCAGAAGCTATACATCTTGTGTTCTTGGGTGTGCGCATTTAGTGATTGGCAGTATGACTTATGTAGGATTAGTAGAGTTGGAATGGGAAGAGGAACGCTCTTTGAAGCTCCAAAATCACCCCTGAGAAAAAGAGATCTCCCGTCAGGTCATTTTCTTTTGCTTTCTTTGTTTCCTGTATCAAGGCTCTTGCGATGTTCCTATAGTTTTATAATAATGCCGAATTCTTAAGCGAATCCCATTGCGAAATAACCTAACAGTCCCCATTTCTCAAAGTGGGAATTTATTTCAAAAGACGTAAGAGAATGTGCAAGTTCTCGAGCCACCAGTCTAATTCTGTAAGGACTTCGAAGATGTCCTGGAACAAGTCTAGCCCTCAAATAGGTAATCGCCCTGTTTAGATTTACTTGTCTGGAATATTTCAGTTGGTTGAAAAAGCGAACCTACGGTTCGCTTTTTCGACCAACTCATATATTCCGTGTGGCTCAATCGAGGGTTGATTTGATCGACATTTTGATGGCATAACAATCAGAAATAAAGACTCACCACAACCATAATTTTACGAGTACGTCACGCCGTTCCACAAATCACGTTATTACCTTGATGTTTATAAGGGAATTAAATACTTATTGGCTGGAATATCTATAACCGAGAGAAGAAAGAATATATATGTATACCTGAATTTTTTTTAAGTAAATGCACATCACATTACATCAAAACAAACATCCACAAAAATGGGTAAAAAGTAACTCACAACAGCGTCGAATTCCGAACAGAATTAGAGTGGATTGAGACTGGAAAATGTAGTGATCATTCTTTTATTTAGGGCCCTGCTCTGCTGATATAAAGTTCGTGTCGAATCGAATCCAGAATCGAACCATAAAGAGTATTCCGAATCGAATCGACTCTTATAACGGTAAATATTGCTAGGCTCCACTTAACTATTGTATTCAACAGCAACGCTGTCTTAGCGAACGCGGTGACTTAGTGGTGATGGCAGTGGAATTTAAACCGAAAGATCCACGGTTCGATCCACAGGGGTTAGTACGTTGTGCCCTTGGGCAATGCACTTAACCCCGATTGTCGACGTGGGGGCACAGTTGCACTGTGTACTAAAGCGTACTGTGCGTCGACAACGCACTTGTCTTCAACTAATGTGCATCCTGCTTGGGCGGACTTAGTACTTTGGGTAGTCTGATAGTTGCTCGCCGCTCCTCCGCCCCTCTGTGGTTCTCTCCGGGTACTAGGGCTTCCTCCAACCGTAAAACTGCCCGACAAGAGGTGACCCTGGCTGTAAAAGTGTCGTTAACCCCTTTACCCAACGAATCGCCCGCATCCGCCCGCATAATATGCAAATTCAGCAGTTGAAAAAATATTATTTTAAAAAAAATTTCAACAAAACCATATCATGTGACCCCTCGTTGGAACGAGCTCGTCGAGCTCGTTCCATCGAGGGGTCACATGATATGGTTACGTTGAAATTGTTTGAAAAATTTTAAAAAATTATATTTAAAATAATAAATTTTGATATCGTCTGCGTTGGGTAAAGGGTTAAATCCCAATAAAATGAAAAACAACAACTCTCTGTTTGGATGCGCAATTTTCCAGAAGGAGATGAGAAACGGAACCTTCTTGAAACTCTTCTTCTATCGTCGGGTCTTCTGTACAGGAGACCTGTTGATAGAGAAAGAGGAGTCACTTGGGAGGTGTTTTTGAACATCTTGTCGATTCGAAAATTCTCGAATCCGCGCGACACAGATAGAATCGAATTGTCGGCCCGATTTCGAATCGAATCGCATTTCGAAGCTTCACAGGGCGTACTTTTGTCGTTCGACTTCTGAATGAAAACATTTCGTCATCACAGTAAAAATGTTTCCTTCAAAATTCAGCCAGTTGGAAATTCAGCTGTGGAATTCGTGGTTTTCAGTTATGGCATTAAATGTAAATTCATTCTGTACATTTAAGTCTCTGGAGAACTGCTTCAGTAGAGTAAATTGTCCTAGCAAATTAACCCTTTGAACTCTAGTGGTAGTAATTAGAAGAGTCCATATTCATTATTTGGGGTAGACCAATCAATATTTTTAACGTGCAGCCTCTGTGCTGCACGCTGAAAATATTGATTGGTCTACCCAACAAATTTACTGAACAGCCATCCTATTTAATGACGCTATGACGTATCATGTTCCTGCCCAGAAAAGCGGCCGCTCGGGTTTAAATGGCTAAGGGTTGTGGATATAAGTTAGATTTTAATAAAGGTTGAATATTTTAAACATTCCGCTTATCACTTGTATTTCGAGCAAATATACTCTGGTATGTATTTTCGTCAAGGTTAAATGTTGTAAATGAATTATTAATACACTGTTATGCTATTTGAGCAATTTGTATTTTGATTTATGGGGTTGACGTATGTTATTTTATTAGAATGAATGATATCTTGAATGCAGCATATTTGGACACTTTCCTTCCGAAACTGCTGAATGAAATAATCAAAACTGTGTATGTATCTGTACATGGTCCACTTAATCCACAACAATAAAATATGGTGGGGCTGTTATCCTTTCATCGTTCGGAATTGCAGGGCTGAATGGTGAATAGAGCCGGGGTGGGTGGGGGGTGGGGGGGGGGGGGTTGTCCGGTTCGGTTCCGGTTTTTGCGACAAACCGTACAACCGAACAGCAAAAGACCCAGCAAAAACCGACCGAGCGCTGTGACTGTGTTTGTGCATAACTGATCAAACTATCTTATTGGGAAGGAACTGGACTCTCGTTACATATTGTATCGGGCAAATGGCGATTATTTCCAAATGAAACAAAATACTGCATTTTGATTGGCTAAGAGGTATGGTGTAACTTGCAATCCACAGTGGGTTTTTTTACAGCGTGTTGTTTTACCACGGTGTAAAAACAAGAATATACAAGAGCAGGCTCTATGGCTAAAATGTACCCATTTTTAATTATTAATTCATACCTTCTGCTCGGTTATGTTAGAACAAAAATAAAAATACAGGAAATTTAATATTTAGGTGCAATAAAATATTTTCAGATATGGATGTCATTGGAACTGGCTCATTGAGCCAGTTCCAATGACATCCATATTTGTCTGGTTTTATTTAAGAAACTTACCAAGTACAAATTTTCAGTCAGTTTTTGCCCACAATGTAGCTTAAAGTATTAAGTACACCCAAATTCTTGGAAATAAATCCGTTATCCTTGTTTTTTCCAGGGTGTATGGGAATTTACACCGGTCTGGGAACACATACACCCTTCGGCTTCACCTCAGGGTGTATGAGTTCCCAAACCGGTGTAAATTCCCATACACCCTGGAAAACACAAGGATAACTAATAATACATGGTGTTCTCAGTGTCACATTTTGTCCTTATTGACTCGTCGATGACAAGGGAGAAGATGTGACACTAAGAACAGATGGACCGGTTAACCCTTTACCCAACGCAGAAGATATCAAAATCTATTATTTTAAATATAATTTTTTTAAATTTTTCAAAAAAATTCAACAAAACCATATCATGTGACCCCTCATTGGAACGAGCTCAATGAGCGCGTTCCAATGAGGGGTCACATGATATGGTTTTGTTGAAATATTTTGAAAAATTTAATTTTTTCAACTGCTCAATTTGCATATTACGCGAGCGGATGCGGACGATTCGTTAGGTAAAGGGTTAATAAGGTAGAAAATGTGATAATGAGAATACAACATTGAGTAGATGAACTTGATTCATTTCTTACCCTAATTTACGGGGATTTTTTTACTCAATAGACTTACTAACTGATCCCTTAGAATCCCTAGGAATGATCAAAGGGAAGTTAGGCTGAACCCAATGGAGATACTTACAGACAGGGCTTTTTGTGGTGAGTAGTGTCGGATAAACTATTGCGGGAGTTTTCCAAGTCGCGGAGCCTATAGTGTTGTTTACTGTATCTTTTTAACATACATAGAAAAACTGAACTGAAGCGTTTTTTCCTGAAATCGAACCGAAACCGAAGCCGAATCTGAAAATTCAAAATCATCCAGCTCTAATGATGAATGTACAACGGATCCATCTTTCAAATATCATCGGGTTGTTTTCAGCAAATAGAAAGATTCCATTTTTAAGTTCGGCAAACGTTTTGGCTCACCGCGTTAAAATGCCTTGTCATTGTAAGCTTTCTGATAAGCCAAATTCATTCAATTTTTTTTTTCTGAACTGTGACCGGTGCTTACAAAAAGGGGATTAGAACTGAGAAACAAACTCAGAAGCACCTCCTTGATCTTCCGGTGGTTGATGCACGAAGCCTTTCCCGAGCGAGATCGGCTATGATTGTTATCGTGTGTGAAAAATATACCTCAGCGCCCGTCCTTTACATGACTCAAAGCAGAAATATTTATTTTGAGACATCTAATCGGAATGAAAGTTGGCAGAATCACTCAGGACAATTTGCAGAACATGCGTGCCGAACAAGAAGAGAAACTGCGCGGATGTTTTGAATATTACTCCGTACAATCCCTGTACAACCAAACAGACTCACTCACACTGGATTTTATTATATAGTTAAATACGGAATATATACACAGAGAGCCATTTTCTTTGGAAACATGATGAAAATATAACACCGGGAGAGCAAGCGGGATGGTTGCTCCATTAATTCTCCATTGGGTCCACGAAGTAAACAACAACATCTATTTTAATGCAATTGGATTCCCATAATGACCAATGTTATGTGTGGGGTTTTATTTCATTGGAAAACGTCTGGGCGCGACATGACAAAGATGTCTGGTCCACCGAGTAAGTGGGCAAAACTATTTACCTATTATTTCGTCACTCTGCATCGGCATGCGACACTTGCGTAGCCCCGAGGATGAAAAACCTTTGATATGCTGCGATCACTTATTTGGGCTATTTTGGTATAATACTACAAAATGGGGGGGGGGGGGGGGGGGGGTTAATACGGTACCAAAAAGAACACAAATAGGGTGAAGTACGGGGGACTTGAATCAACGACCTGGGTTGGAGTTTCTCTTGTATTTCACGTGCGCCGAAGGCGCGCGTGAAATACAGGGAAAACTCCCAACAAGAGTCGTTGCTTCCAGTCCTCTCCCCCGTACTCCACCCAAGATCTGTCCTGCATTAGTACCACTATTACACTTGAATTAAGTAGATGAAACGGATATTTTTAAAGACAAATATCGCCTTCGGCGGTCTGTTTACATTTCTGATTGACGTGGTTTTGTGTTAACGTGTTTCATGCACAACGTCAATCAGACGCGCAATGACCAAACGGATGCGTTGTTAAATGGCGTTCTTACCTGTGCAGGTCGGATTCCACGCGTGGTGCATCTAGCACATCTCTCAATTGTTGTATTGTATATCGGGTAACGTTTAATACACACCGCAATCGTGGTACTCTGATTAAGAAAGACTGGATCTGAAAAAAAAGTATTTATATAAAAACAAGAATGCAAAGATTCAGTCCTTGCAAAAGACGAAACACGTGCACCGTCGCAAAGGCTATATGTATCGCACAAATGTGGCTTTATCAACAAAAGCTGTCACTGTTCTCTTGTCTTGTTCAAAAATTGAACGAGTTGTATATACAACCGTTCTGGCACCAGATGAACCTGGATGTCGGAAGTGTCCTTAAACGCCAATAAAAATATGCAATTCGTGTCGGGGAATAGGAATGACGTATCTGCGGTACAAAATGAATAAAATCTTCGAGAATTTGCACTCTTCCTGTTGATAGATTTGATACCTGTTTCGACGCGGGAAGTCAAATAAAGGGTTTCAACGGCCATGTCCGATCAAAATCGGATACCTCACAGAAAGTCATTACTTCGATCACATTTAACATGTCACCTGTTGTAAATTCCGTTTCTGTCTGGCTTGCTACAGATAAATACATATTGTCGCTACAGTGAAGTGATCTGGGTAGTAGTATCACGTCGGGTTGAGGAGGTCAGGTCGCCTGATCAAACGAGCTGCAGCAGGCAGCGAGTTTGATCCTGGCGATCTGACCTCCTCAGCGAGACGTGATGCGACGAACCAGAGCACTCCACTATAGCAATAAAAGGTTTATTATATGACACAGCTCAACATCGCATGCCAACGCTAGCATTAACAATTCCTCTAACCGTTTTTTTGTAAATTGGATTGAAGTAAAAAAGAACTATTTTTGTTTACACTTATTTTTGTAGCAGGTGCACACTTCCGGGGAATCCCCCGATGCGCATGAACACGATAAAAATATGAATACGATAACAAACACGGACCGCCGTTCGAGCACACCAATTCCAGCTCAGAGTAAAGTACTCTCTGCGACCGGAACAGCAAATTATGCGAATTCGACCGCAACCGTAAATAGTCCGTCATACTATAGTGATACGGAATCGGATTCCACACTATAGATTTTCCGGGGATCAGGAAAAGATCGTCAAACAGTAGTGATGTTTAGCGGTTAAATTACATAGTCATATAATAAAGTAGGATATCTGTTATCTCGATGAAACAATCAAATAGGTGGCTAGGAATCACATTAGATGTTGGGAATATAATAATGGCGTAGATAGCCTTTTATGGCTTGGAACGAGACCATAAAATTTCCGAGAGAAATTATCTTTACGTAGTATCCCCGCGTTCCACTTCATATTGAAAATTTCTGTCGGATATTTTACGAATTAACCCTTATTTATACGCGCTGTATCCTCACATAACGTGGGTATTATTAGTTATCCTTGTGTTTTCCAGGGTGTATGGGAATTTACACCGGTTTGGGAACTCAAACACCCTGAGGCAAAGCCGAAGGGTGTATGAGTTCCCAGACCGGTGTAAATTTCCATACACCCTGGAAAACACAAGGATAACGGAATTATTTCCAAGAATTTTTGTGTACTTAATGCTTTAACCTACATTGTGGGAAAAACTGACAGAAAATTTGTACTTTGTAAGTTTCTTAATAAAACCAGACAAATATGGATGTCATTGGAACTGGCTCAATCAGCCAGTTCCAATGGCATCCATATCTGTAGTATTTTATTACACATAAATAATAAATTTGCTGAATTTTTATTTTTCTTCTAACATAACCAAGCAGAAGGTATGAATTAATAATTAAAAATGGGTACTTTTTAGCCATATAGCCTGCTATTGTGTATTCTTGTTTTTACATCGTGGTTAACCACGGTGTAAAAAAAAGCTACTGTGGATTGCAAGTTACACCGTACCTCTCAGCCAATCAAAATGCAGTATTTTGTTGCATTTGGAAATAATTAAAAATATACATGTCTAAAAGAGACCAGGTGTATAGCCAGGTATTTATATTTGGGGACCAAGGGGTATGGGGAGGGGGTCAACATTTTTATTCCGTGAGCATATCACGATGGCCGACGTCGTGAGTTGGGAAAAGGTATGGAGGTCACGGTGTCCCCCTCACACTGGTGTGTTCGGAGCGAACATCTGTTAAAAAATTCTTTTGGGAAGACATATGTGGAAGATTTCCTCTCCGGCCACGCAACGCGAGAGGGATAGCCTAGAAGCATAAGTCCCAAATGGCTCTATATGCATACATTTTGAGACTCAAAAAAGTCGACTTTCACCAAGCAGGGGCGGCGGAAGCTCGATAAAAGTGGAGGGGCACAAATTGACAATGCTACCATTGTTAGATCCAGTCTGAGAAAGGTTATAATCGTATATTGGTAAATGTATCATGACTCGCTATAGTCTCTCGTTTAGATGAATATGCCGCTGTGTGGTCACAGCTCTGTCTGTTTTTTCTACTTCAACCATCTTCCAAGCCGAAGTCTAGCCTTGGGATTGGAAGATAGTTGAAGTAGACCGAAAATGGGATTCTGTAGCTAAATATTGTTTGGATTAGCAAATAATGTTACATGAAACAGGGTGGGGGGGGGGGCGACCAAAAATTTGCGGGTCGTTATGTGTGTGGTGGGTGAGTCTCATGGGTGCGCTAAAAACGTGCGTTCTCAAATATGCAATTTTTCATAATTTTCTTTAAAATATCATTATTTATGTTCCAAACCGCTGAGGTAATGTTGTAAATCAACCCTAATAGGTTAACTGCAACACAAGGGGCCTTTATAAGTGTTAATATGAGGTGAAATCTGTGCAAATGTCATAAATAATATATATTGGTGAGGGGTGGGTGTCTTGTTTTCAGTGAGTGTAGAAAATATGACGGACAATTTTTGGGTGAAAAATGCTTTATAATGCCCCAGATACAACATGAATTAATGTAAAAATGAGGGGGCGTGGTGGCTCAGTTGGTGGAGGTGCAGGCTGCAAGCCGAGAGGTCCTCGGTTCGAATCCCACCTGCGGCAACCGCGTTGTGTCCTTGGGCAAGACACTTCACCCCGATTGCCTACATGGGGGCACGATGACGCTGTGTACTGAGGCGTACTGCACGTCGATGGTGCGCATGTCTTCAACCAATCTAACCCTGCCTGTGCTGCGGTGCAGAGTTCAGAGTTACGATGTTGGAGAGCTGACAGCTGCTCGTCGTTGTTCGGTGGTTCTCTCCGGGTACTCCGGCTTCCTCCACCCGTAAAACTGTCACGGTCACGATTAGCCATTGTGCATAAGTATGTGACCTTAAACACCAATAAATAAATAAATAAATGTAAAAATGTACTTGTATCAACTAATATTCTATTCACTTCAAGGGCTTCACTTGTTCACTCAAATGTTAAAACGATTTGAGAACATTTTCTGTTGTTTACTCGTTGTCATTACTTTAGTATTATGACGGAGAAGGAGAGCTCGTGAATTGATTGTGACAACTGCCCTGTTTCAACTTGGTTAACCCCCTTAACACTGATGTCGAAATATCTAAAGTTCAAGGTGCAATTTTTTCCCATAATGCAACTAGAAATTTAACCAATTCAATCTTGTTTGACAGAGCTCAATGAGCTCTGTCAAACAAGATTGAATTGGTTAAATTTCCAGTTGCATTATGGGAAAAATGGCTACTTGAAATTTGGATATTTTGACATCAGAGTGAAGGGAGCTAACACTTCCAAATCGCTTTCAAATTTCAAATATTCTTGCATGACCTAGTCACAATATAATATTCAGTATAATTTAACTTGCTATTATTGTGTATTAAGACTTTACCACATGTGTCATTGGTAACTTGTGATTTTGGAAAATTGACAAATATAATTTTCAACTGATTTTTAATTGAGAATTTGGCAAAAATAAACAAAAAAAAATAAATACACCATACCAACAAGTTTTTACTTGGAGTCACTTATGGAATCAATCATGCAGACTCCTACCAGAATCAAGTAAAAAATAAATAAATGGATCAGAATGGATTGAATTTTTTGTCATTTTTAGCTTACTTACTATGGTACAAATCAGGGGAATAATTTAAACATATTTTATTTACGCCCAATCAGAGGAAAATGGGGTTGGGTATATCTTAGGCCATCGTTCATACTTTCATGGACATTGAGCTGTTCTGGAGAGTTTTTTTAAGATTTCTGAAGCCTCATTTTTCAAACAGGAAGTGAAACTAACTTTTCTGTGTAATACCTGGAATCATTGGCGGAATCAAACTAATCAGCGAACTATACTTCTTTCCATACCTATTATGATATTTGTCAAAGTAATTCGTAATTTCAATTGGAAAGAGGGGATGGGTGTCTGAAAATGGCAGTAGAAAAATTGCACAAGGTGGTGGGTGGGTGTAAAAAAGGGCTAAACCGAAAAATGGGACATGACGTCTGCAAATTGTCTACACCCCCCCCCACAAGAATGCCTATATATTGACACGTTTGTATGCGCCCATTTTAACTCATTGTGTCACCGCGAAACATATCTGTGGAAAAAAGTGCTCCCTGTGCGCACCCCCACCCCCCGGCTCCGCCGATACCAAGCGTAGCTTGTCATCTGTAATTTTATTACTTGACACATGCAGATCGCAAATTTAGGTTTTCAAGGGGTGCCCCCTCCCCATAGCTACGTCACTGAAAGAGACAATCTATTTGATTTTAACTGGCAATTCTCATCGTTCGTTTTAATTTTATGCATATCTGCTATGACAATAAGCCTGAAAAAACCCAAACGTGCCTATAAACTTCCGACAAAACTTTTTATGTGATGGGGGTCACCCTCGTCCTCGCTCTTATCTACGCTAATGGGTCTAGTCATATACGTAACTTAAAGCCTGGGGCAGGAGATTCTCTCGTCGTCCAAAACGTCTCTTTGAACATTTTTTTTTTATTTTTACTGCCATGAGAAAAATAATTCTCTAGTTTCAAGCATGGACCAGCACATTCAGTAGATTGTATATTAGACAGGTGAGTTCATGGAAAGATATTTGAGAAGCCAGAGCATGGTCCAGAAATTTCATCCCGGACGTTTCTCGTTTTGAAAATCGACTTTCGATAAAGTTATCTTCCCTTAATTTATAACACGGATAAGGAAGGTCCAATTTAGAAGCATGTAGTTGTTGAGAAAACATCTCTGACATCGCTAGAGAATAAAGCGAAGTTTCATTTTGTTACTTTTGATAAACGAAAACGACAGACGGCTCTCAGAGCTGTCTGTTGTTTTCGTTTATTTAAAGCTACAAAAGGAAACTTGGCTTTTATGGCAAGCTAATTGGAAGCAACCAAGTAACTGTCCAGTTTCGCTCTTTGTTTAGCGAATGTGTTTTTACAGTAAATGTGCAAGTTTTTATTCTTCCCAGGAAAAAGATATAGCAGGACTTAACTGCTAGACTATTATCTCAATGGAAAGTGTCTGTATTATATATCAATACGCGCGCACTGTTGATATAATAAACAGGAAAAAAGAATATCAAAAGATGGTGAGAGCCCCGTTTATTTATTTATTTATTTATTTATTTATTTATTTATTTATTCATTAGGGTTTAAAGGTACTTTAACAGCCAGGGTCATATCGTGCCGGTGACAGTTTTACGGGTGGAGAAAGCCGGAGTAACCGGAGAGAACCACGGAGCAACGACGGGCAGCTGCCAGCTCCCCAACATCGTAACTCCGCACTGCAGCACAGGCAGGGTCAGATTGGTTGAAAACATGCGCACCATCGACGTGCAGTACGCCCTAGTACACGGCGTCATCGTGCCCCCATGTGGACAATCGGGGTGAAGTGCCTTGCCCAAGGACAGAACGCGGGAGTCCGAATCGAACGCACCGACGGTCACCCATCCAAGGACTAACTGTTGCTTAACTTCGGTGATCTGACGAGAACCGGTTACTGCAAAGCCCCCCCCCCCCCCCCCCCCCCCCCCTCCGAGGCCCGTTATTTTATTTTTAAACGGGTTTAAATAGAGTTTAGTAATCAAACGTTTAAACTGATTGGGGAAAAATTGTAAAAATACCTCGCGTTTACCTGTTGGAAGATTCATATAGTCTTCCTGGTGAATTTATTTCCACTGAAGCACTCACACAGTGGAGTTTCCACTCAGGTGGTAGTATTAGTAGTAACTAATATAATCTGTGGCAATGTTTTGTCGGATCGCAGGTTGAACCTCGCGTAACGTAATAAGTTACGAGATCAGTGACGTTATGTTGGTTCTCATGGTAGCTATGTTGTGACGCAAGCTCCGTGGTGATGCGCGTTGTTACTGCGAACCCACATCTATGGTTAATATGGTGTCACATGTTTCCCTCGTCCCTTTTTACGAAGGTCGCAATCTTGGCTTCCCTTGCGACATTCGGTTTCAATGGTGCCTGCGAATGAGTAGTCACGTCTTGAAATCTACTGGAGTATGTTAAATTACCGAAAACGACTCGACTACCATTAGAATTACTGAAAACAACTCTACAACCATTAGAATTACCGAAAACGACCCAACATTATTTTTCTAAAGGATCTTAACCCGTATCGAATTTACACCAACATTCTCGTTTCTAAGTATTCCATATCTTCTACTTGCCTTAACCCTTTGAAGAGTCGTGGTATCTTCCATGCCAGTTCAATGGCAGCAATTAGGAGAGTTCATGTTCATTATTTGGGGTAGACCAATCAATATTTTCAACGTGCAGCCTATGGGCTGCACGTTGAAAATAATGATTGGTCTACCCCACACATTTACTGATAAGCCAACCCATATAATGACGATATGACGTATCATGTTCCAGGCCGGAAAAACGGCCACTCGGGTTCAAAGAGTTAAGACCCACTTCAGCCTATTATATGTTTTGTTCTGGTTAACCTTTGCCCTAGCAATTGCCAGTGGTGCAAACGCGCGTTTCGCGATAATTTGGAATCACTTTGTTGTTGTACAGGGACCAACAAGGGCAGGAAAATTGTCACATCATTTGTATGTTCTAATTGCATTTATTTGATTCAATTTATTTGGTTATTTTATTCAGTGCTCCTACATATTTTTTCTGCCTTGCTTTAGTTTCTTGTCACTTGTTTCTACAGTTCTGTCTCCGTGTTAAGCTCGACAGCACTCTTGTGGCTACTCGGATTCAAACTATAGTGTAGCTATATCATTATTATATAACTCACGGAGACAAAGAATATTAAAAAATTTCACGTGTGGTGGCGCCACGCGAGAAAATATACTATTCTTTACTCTCACTCGTTATATTATTTTCGTATCATTTCTAAAGTTGTCGACATCCCTTCTAAATTTATTATTACACACTGATGGTCTTGATAGTTTTGTTAAGTGAATGGTTAACATAAATCTTATTGGTCAATATTCGTGAACATATTTAACAAAATCAAACACCTAACTGGAAATCTTTATCCCAAATGTGTGGGCTAATGACCAGAAATTGTCTACTCCGACATCACCCTCAATTTATGAAATCAAATATCCAAGACCAATTTTGACTGCGATCTTAGCGCAGATTAATCCCGCATTGAATCAATTTCCCAGCAATCAATGGTCATTTGGAATCTCAGTGGAGTATTTGCAAATTTTGTTCGAAGACGATTTGCGGTTAAACCCAGTTATCAAGACTAATTTCTCAATCCAGTCAATACAAATGTTATATTTGACAATTACACGAAGAGGTCAGCACTAATTTATTGCAAATCCTTTCATATCAATTCCTGAAATGTGGCTACTTTTATTAGGTGTTTAACGGATTACTGTCGACCAGATCTCTGATGTAGAGGTCACACGAGTTGAAATTTTCTCAGAAGGGTCAGCGGCCTCGATACTTGCATAAGAAATTAATTGGTCGTATCTGAAGTAGAAAATTGAATAAACTTGTTAGAAGGAATGTGGTAAAATTTTGTTTGCTTAAATTACGTTTCAATCGCGCCATCAAAATAGGAAATCGATGTTTAACTGACACATTGCCTATCGGCCCGAGTGTCGTCCACCAGATTTTCACGCCGATATTCGAGTCTTGAATCGGCTTCAAGAATCAGGGGATCCGCGTCTCGAACATCCCTGATTTATTATCGTCATGAAAATCGATTTTCGATAAAGTTATCCCCCTCCCCCCCCCCCCCCCCCGAAATAATTAGACGTGCGAGGTAGGTCCAATTAAGAAGCATTTAATTGTTAAGAAAACACGAGGCAACAGTAGAAAATAAAGCCAAGTTTGCTTTTGTTACTTTTAATAAACGAAAACAACAGACAGCTCCGAGAGCTGTCTGTTGTTTTTGTTTATTAAAAGTTACAGAAGGAAACTTGGCTTTTTTACGGTAAGCTAAACAGAAGCAACCAAGTAAACACCCACTTTGTCTCTTTGTTTGGCGAATGTTTTTACAGTAATTTGGAAGTTTTTACACTTCCCAGGATTAATAATAGCAAATCGTCCCACTAGACTATTATGTTAATGGAAAGGATCGTGTCTGTATTATATGTGATGATGCGCTCACTGTTGATATAATGAAATGAAAAAAGTTACAGAACATCAAAAGATGGTGAAAGTGCCGTTTTTCTAACTTTTAAATGGGTTTCAGCAGGGAATAACCGTCAAACTTTCAAATTTATTGGGAAAAACTGTAAAAAGCCAGCTTCTTTATTTTTATACTAATCTGTGATTCGGAAATGATGCGCGCATCGAACATACAACTTCTCTAAAATTTCGAAATTACAATTTTTATATGAAATTCCCATATCCATGGTGTTAAATTTACTGACAACTTTAGAAAAGTAAGGGTAGCTAAATTTCCTTTAAATCTCATCCGACGACGAAAATTGTTAGCCATGTTGGGGTTTCAAGTTGTCTAGAATCTTGAAACCTCCAGAAAAGTTGCCTATGTTTTTCCTGCGATCATTTTTTGAAGCCAGAGAAGGCTCAATTTACAAGAATTACAGTTATATCCATGTTCATAACAACCACTCTGACCAGCTCAAATTTTCGTACAAGAGCTTATCTCAGCGATTCCAGTATTCGTCAGCTTCCCCCAAATCCTTTCATTGAACTAACGTTTTGGAGGAATTTTGAAAGACTTGTCTCAGGTAAACTATAACAAGTGAATAGAAATTAAGATATAAAAGAATTTAATGTGCGTCTTTTATTGTGTTGCTGTTACAAACTTCCACACTTTTCTTGCCTGTACCAGGTACTAGTGATAATCCATCGCTCGACTCCAGATCGATTTTTACGAGAGACATTCAATCCTACCTTGGGATGTAGGTTTAATGGAGATATGCAATATACCCAGATGCCATGGTTCGAATGAGTTTCAGTTTGACTTAAGTCCAAAATGGACTCAAGACTAAATTCAAAATCTAACTCTGACTCACTTCTTAGCTCAAGATTAAGAGTTCACAGAAGACTGTGTTCCTGACAGGGATCGGTAAACAGAATTACAGTACGTGGAGAGTGTATTATCACTAAACCACCCGCAGAGTAGAGATTCCACCCGAGCAATAATTGCAAATTTGTTGCAAAGCATAACCAGCACCAGCAAAGTTTCAGCCAATGGACCTCCGGGTTAAACCCGGAGGTCCATTGGCTGAAACATTGCTTGTGTTTTTTGTCGATATGTACAACATTTGAAAGTTATAGCTTGGGTGATAACTCCACTCCGCGGGTGATTTAGTTACAATCCACTCTCCACTTACTGTAAGGAACTTTAATCGGACAAAAATAACGAACGGCGCAGAAAATTTGAAACCTGTTGAGTTTTTACTTGAGTTTTTTTTCAAAATATCGATTACAGTCAAAATTTCAAATGAGTAGAGAATTTAACTAACCTTTTACACAACGCAGATAATATCAAAATTTATGATTTTAAAGATTTTGAAAATGAATCCAACACGGGTGTAGCCAGTATTCTATAATTGGGGTACCCTGATCAGCTTATGGGGGTCCAAACATTGTATTTGGAAGGGCATTGTGAGAGGTTCGGGGGTCCTCCTAATCTTAACTCGGACCCTCCCGTCGCTACCACCCATTCCCATTGTCCCGAAGGTAACGACCGGAGGGTCCTAAATAGGACCTGGCCTCTCACCTTCTCCCCCAAGTAAAGAATGCAAAATTCAGTGCTCTAAGAATGAGTCTGATGCATTATAGCATTGTAGCCGAATATTTAATGTTTCATTGGGCTATTTGTTTTGTTTGTTTTGTTTGTTTTTTTTGGGGGGGGTGGGGGTGGGGAGGGGGTAGCGAGAAACAAATTTAGGGGGAAGGACCTCAGCAACCCCAACCGACACCCAAACGACACCCACCCACCCCAACAATCCCACATACCCACCCACCCACCCACCCACCCACCACCCACCCACCCACCCACCCACCCACCCACCCACCCACCCCTCTGGCTACACCACTGCAACCCAACAGTCTGTATTTACGCCGGACTACAGGGACTTGGTTCGGGGAGGTAGTATGCCCCCTCTGGATTTCCAACTATACACCCCCCCCCCCCCCCCCTTGCGTAAGAATTTTCCAACTGCTACCTGTGAATTTTCAACTGTTGAATAAATCCGAATGCACCCTCTCCCCTTGTGTTCGAAATATATGACCAGCGGGATCTAGAACTGGAAATTAATGTTGAATCCGGTAGAAAAGATCCCATGGGCATACAAATTCCAACTGTTTGTGGTTCGAAGCTCTTAACATTTCTAAATATTGAAAGTTTTCGTCGGATTGGTGGGGTCGGCACCCGCATAACCTCCTTGTCGCTACGTCACTGATGTACGCTTAGTGGATTATTATTATTTTTAACTACAACGTTTTGAAGAGAAACACAATATTCTCCTTTACAGCAGCCAGTGACCTCCACACCAAACATAACGCCCAACAACATGGATCATTAAGTGTATATATGTGTACGTAAAAAATACACGTATGTGTGATGTGTGTATGTATGCATGTATGTATACATGGGCATATGTTTGTATATATATACATATATATATATGGGTTCATGTATATATGTGTGTGAGCATGTGGAGGAGTTAATGGCTCAAAAACAAATTACTTTGTTACATTCACTCAATGTCTGTCTTATCCGCTCAATGTCTATGTTTTTAAACACTAGTTCCACTCAATACTTATGCATGCACTGTACCGTGACCGCTCAAAGTAATAACATATCATTAGTATCTTATATATATTCTATAGAAAAAATGTTACAACCATTTGTATTTATCAAGATGTAACCACTTTTACTCCTCTTTTTGTTTTGTTTTGTTTATTTTTTTTCTGGGAAGCGGCTGGAAACGGCCAAATAGGTTATGTCGCCTCCTGAAGATGCTATTAGCTATCTGTATCCTGTTGTATTCATTATACGTGTATACAACTGCAGTCTTCAAATAAAATTCTGTTCTGTTCTGATTTCGATTAAGCAAGGGGAGATAAGTCTGTGAAGAAAAATAAAAGGTTAGAAAGGACCGCATACTGTCCTAGCAGTGTTGGTGATAAAAAGATACAGAACTAACAGTATAAAAGTAATGGCAGAGAATGCAGTAGCAGTACTTGTAGTTGAAGCAGTTGCTTTACGACCAAATGCGATAGCAGTTTGGAGATATTAACACGCTCGAGCCAGGAAAATAAGAATAAATTTTTATTACACGCCTGTTCTCTGAAATCCCCGTCGACAGCAACACTAAACCATGCGGAAAATAAAAATCCGTTCCACACATATGTGCGGAACGAACATCGTTCACTGACTATTTTTTAAATACAAGCGAAATTTCACTGGAATTTTCGACAAATCGTTCACCGCAGTTGCAATTTCAACGATAGCTAAATACCATCCCCTGAGTTCCAGTGTGTTCTATGCGCCTAATGGCACATAGGACACATTGGAACTCAGGGGACGAAATAGCAACACGGGTTCCCTTCGCAAATTTAGTTGGCAATAAAATGTGTTCTGTTTGTTGATAGTTGTCAAATTAATTGCTGGGTGTCCTTCTAATAATTGTTTTATAGACGGGAAGGCGTGTAATAAATACAGAACGACAAGCGCCTGTAGTTCTGCGTACATCTTAACACAAAAACGTATTTCACATAATACAAGTAAAAACGTCCAGATTTATTTTATTTATTTATTTATTGGTGTTTAAGGTCACATACTTATGCACAATGGCTAATCTTGACCGTGACAGTTTTACGGGTGGAGGAAGCCAGAGTACCCGGAGAGAACTACCGAGCATCGACGAGCAACTGTCAGCTCCTCAACATTCTAACTTTGTTCAAGCTCCGCTCAAGCAGGGTTACAGAGGTTGAAGATATGTGCACCATCGACGCGCAGTACGCCTTAGTTCACGGCGTCATCGTGCCCCCATGTAGGCAACCGGGATAAAGTACCTTGCACAAGGACACAACGCGGGTCGTCTCGGACGGGGATCGAACTCGGGACCTCTAGCATAGAAGTCCAACAGTCTGCCACTGAGCCACTGCGATCCAAAACGTCCAGATAAAATATAAATCTATATTGAGGGGAACAACCACACGTGCGACCATTCGATTCAGAAAGAGAACGTTTTTTACCGGAACTCAATTGGCAGCGAGTTATTTACACACGTCGGGACCACCGTTCGTGATAACAGTAATTAAATGATAAAAAAAACATCATCAACGAAATAAATTAGACTAGGTCATTTTTTTCTAAGGTATTTGTATACAGACCTAGCGTGTGCTAAACACGAAAAATGAAACAATGGAACCCAGCTGAGACACCACTTTACACTTCCGTGCTTATAGTACAAGTAGAACAATTAATGAGGATTACGTCATGTACAGCACAAGAACGCAATACCATTACTCGTGATCTTCATAAAAAATAACTTCATAAACGCCAAATGATTGTCAAAACAGACGGTGTTAAAAACTGTACCCAATCCTTTCATTGTGCCAACAAGTTAAGAAGTGGGGTGTGTGTGTAGTTAATTGGTTATTCCGCCATGTGGGTTTCCGAGATGGTGTGTCGACGAAGTCTTGACTTCGCCTCTGAGTCATATATCGACTCGTCTGTTGGACATCTAGATGATGAACACTTCTGATGCAGCAGCTGTTCATAGTCAGGTGTTTGTCTTCTTATGAAGATCGATGACAAGAGGCCACAAGTTACACAGCTACAGCAGTACTTATAAATTGGAGCGCCAAATTGGTACTACACGAAATGGAATGAAATTAAGCAAAATGTTCAGCTACGAAGCTCCCATCCTTTAAGATTCACTCTCTAAGCACAGAAATCACAATATCGACATTTAAAGCTGCGATTTCTTACCATAATACAACTAGGAATTTAACCAATTCAGTATTGTTTGTTAGAGATCAATGCTCCCCGCGGCATGTCTTGGGCGCGGAGATATTTGTCAAACTATGTTAATAAAGCCATGAAATCCAGATGTCTGTATGAAACCAGCCAGCCGAATACTTAGTGATGTAAGGTTGGCTCCAGGCGGAAATCTATGTTTGTCCGCCACTGAATGGTTAAATCTCTAGGAGCATTCTGGAAACAAAAATTGCCATTTGAAATTTTGTTATTTCGAAATCAACATACCGAAGTTCAAGCATCTTTATGTTGTCTTCTAACACGATGGATGATATTATATGCACTCTAACTTCAGTTGGGTTAAAATCAACCCAAATCAACTGGGTTGAGTGAATATGAACCCAAATGGGTTCATATTCACTCACCCCTGTTGATTTGGGTTAATTTTTAACCCCCAACAGATTTTGGAATGTTATTATGTTATGTCGTGTGTCAGATTATGTAGTATCCGACACGATATGACCCCGTCGGTTGAACGTGTCTCTAAAACTCAATAAACAAAAAATAGATTCTCTGTAAGTGACATCGTGGATGTCATCCCATGCCCGATCATAAGCGCGAAGAGGGAATGGGTGTCTAAAAGGCAGCTGGAACAAAATTAAAAATTGACAGACTTGGGCGGTGATGTGTCCAAAACATCATGCAGAAGAATGCAGCGCGATGTACGCAATTCTCGTCCCGTCCGCCCACTCCCTTTCCCATCCTTGGATAACTGGGAAAAAGATACAGTTTTTTCCAAATCATAGTTTATGCTCCCATACTAGAACGAGTGCGTTCTGAAGAGGAGCAATATGCCATATTCCAGGGTCTGAAAAGACATGATATAACAACTCGCACTTATATTCAGTGAGGAGAGATATCGGTGTAATTTCGATTGATTAGCATTTTCACGGAAGAACTGTTTTTTGGCACTTCTACACGGCTAATTAAAATCTGTATGGTAGATTTGTACGAATTTTTTTTTGTAATTTTAGAGTTGGCATGTTTCACTTGGTTAGCTGAAGGACACCTTTTTTTCCTTTCGGTGTTATGATGCCCATGATTTTTATCTTATTAATTTTATTGCTTAGTTTTTGGTGTTTACTGTCATTTTCAGCATCTATGCTATATCGTGACCTTAATGTCGATATGACGTCAGGTTTAGCCATTCATCTATACCCATACTGCCCACTTTAGGATTTCCACCCAGGCGTTAGTGACCGAGTCTATTTTACCAGCAACGTAGAACTTATTGAGCACAGTAAACCAGCAGCGCCTCACTTCCCAGGGTTCCCACCAGGGACGCAACTCTGAGGAATGTAGGGGTGTGACACCCTGCACCCCAATAATTCGCCAGTATGGTCTTTTTCATCAGGATTAGGGTGTAAGAGTAAGATATCAGTTCTCTCATACTTGTAAACGTGTACTTTCAAAAAAGTCCAGATTTGATACTTGGAGTTACAGTACAGTCACCGTGGACTGGTCGTAATCCACGTGTGGGTATTGAAGTCCACGCATGCCTTTACAAGGTAATAAAAATCATCATCAGCAAAATTTTAATTAATGCTTCATTAATTACATTTTTGATGATTATTCCTGAAATTCGTGTGTGGAATCTAATATTATTGCGTCCATGGAAATACTGCCCACCCCTGGAAAGTGACCAGTCCACGGCGGCCTTACTGTACGTAACACACATAGTCGGTCAAATAAATGCAGGTCTGTTGAACCCGATTCTGGCTGGTTGGGGCCCGGCATGACCGATTTGGAACACTGGTACAGTACGACTAACGTTTTAATTGACTACCGAGCAAGCCTGAAAATAAACAATCTGTCATTTGCAGAATGAGGTCCCCAGGGGTGAATTTGCTGATGCTATCCCATGCAGTGGGCTAATTTACCCTCTGGGTACCTCTTTCTGTTTAGGTGTGAGACCTGTATTCAGACTGAGGTTCACAGAGGGTAAATTTAGTTATGCTACCCTGCTATGCAGGGTAGCACCACCAAATTCACTTCTGGGGGACCTCATTTTATAGATGACAATCTGCTTATTTTCTGGCTTGCTAACAAGTTGCGTCACGGCTACTACATGTATATTTTATTTATTCTCTAATAAATTTCCAAGAAGTCTGGACTTTTTTTAACTCTGATCCCGACTGAGTAATATTTCAATTACATCATAGCTAGAATATCAGTCACTCGGGACTTGAGCCATCGCGGTCGGAACAAATCATGTTCACACCAAACCACCCCCCCCCCCCCCTCCCCATCAATCGGTCATCCTCGCGACGGCTCTGGCTCCCTCTGAGGTTTCATCTTGTTAGTACTGAGGGATACAATCAGTGAACAAAGATATCAGCCATTTATCCACGTTCGAAACTATTGTTTTATTTTTTCTTTTAAGTTAACTTGTTATCGACGTTTCCATAGATTTTGCACTGAAAAATAGTTTACGATTTGTACATCAGGGGAGATAAGTTACTTGTATTCTCGGTCGCCTTTTTTGTGAATGTTGGCTGGATCAGCTGGAAATTACAATCGAAGGCTTTCACACGAAATTCAAGTGTTACTGCAATGCGATTAGGTAAAACGTTGATGTTTTTTTTTCACCAATTCAAACATTGCCTCATTTTTTTCACAATGGTGCAGTGTAAATAATACGTCTCTCTCTCACCCTCACCTCCTCTCTCTCTCTCTCGCTCTCTCTCTCTCTTTCTCAGTGGTGGCGCCAAGGAGGAGGGTGGTCAGGGGGGCTATAGACACCCCCCCCCCGTCGGAGAGGTCCAGCCACCACCACCCCCCCCCCCCCCCCGTCGGAGATTTTTAGTCAGTCCGTCGGAGAGTCTCGTAAACCCGACTTCACGAGAAATTTCCCACAATCGAATGTAGATATCTCGTCTTGTGTCGATCAAGAACGAGGTATATAGTTCTTCTTTGTAAGGCATTACGACAGTTGTTATCCAACTGGCGTCCCATTACTTCTATACCTAATCATCGGTTATCGTCAATTTTTCACTCATTTTCCTTCGTTTGGGAGGTCAAATATTATAGCCCCCCCCCCCCCCCTTGTCGGAGAGGTCAGCCCCACCCCCCCCCCCCTCCCCCCTGTCGAGAAATTCCTGGAGCCACCCCTGCTCTGTCTCTGTCTCTCTCTCTCTTATGTCAAACAAGATTGAATTGACTGAATTGGTTAACTTCCTATTTGAGTATTTCGATAGTAATGTGAGTAGGGTCTAAAACCTTGCGGGGTCCGCGGGTTCGTCATTGAACACAAGTACGCTGGTGCCTTAGAAATAAAGGTGAACAATGAAATTGACATCAGACTTTTAACCCTTTACCCAACGAATCGCCCGCATCCGCCCGCGTAACATGCAAATTCAGCAGCTGAAAAAATATTATTTTTCGAAACATTTCAACAAAACCATATCATGTGACCCCTCTTTGGAACGAGCTCGTCGAGCTCGTTCCAAAGAGGGGTCACATGATATGGTTTTGTTGAAATCTTTTGAAAACATTTAAAAAATGATATTTCAAATAATAAATTTTGAAATCGTCTGCGTTGGGTAAAGGGTTAAACTATTCAAACCTTTTCAACTTTTCCCTTCCATTCTTTTAATTCACGTTACTAAACACGGCCTACAGTTCATAATCATTTACAGTTGAAATATATCCCACCTTCTTGATCAATGGAAAAACAACTAAAACAATCTGACAAGTCGTGCCTTTTTGTGTTAGAGTAGTTTCCCTTTCATTGTTTGGGACTAAAGAATGCAGTCTTGTCGAATATGATGTTCACCAGATCGACGAACTTTCGAAACAGGTTTATTACAGAGCTGGTATGACACGTTTTACATTAATGATTGAGGAACGGTGCTTGTGTGTGTGTGTAATGGAATTTAGGTTCACTTTCAGCATCTGTACCCTAACACAACTCTCAAGTAAAGTTCACTAAATCATTTATGATTACGTCGTCTTCTTTCGAGGACTGTCAAGATCACAGGTGTTGTTTACGGCGGATCCTATTTAGGGGCGTCGCAGGGTGCGTGTTGGGGGAGGAGGTGTAACATACCCGCCCCAATATTTTTTTCCAGTCGGAACATTTTCTCCTGGATTGGAGTCTTGTAAATCGATTCGATTTTATTTGTAGCCATGTTCTTTCGTATGAGACTAGGAGCCAATGCTATAAGTCTTTTACAATTGTATTTTCTAGAATTGTATTTTCTAGTTATGACTTTAAATGGGTTAAAATGAACCATTAGTATTTTCAAAGATCTGGCAATTTGCCAGTTGGCAAATTGACATATCTTTTAAACTGCTAATGATTCGTGTTAGTCAGTTATATTAATCGGTAGAAAATACAATTCTAGAAAATACAATTGTAAAAGTTTTATAGTATTGCGTTCTAGTTTGATACTCAGACAAAATGTCAAAGCAGAGTCGGTCATTTAATTCGAGGTCTGTGGAAGCTGATTCAGGCTGTTGTGGGCAGGATGGCCAATATTTGGTGCACGCTACGTGCCAATTAAATAATCAGTTTGGAACCCCATGTGCCACTGCAACTACGTGTATTTATTTACCACAAATAGATTGCGAAGAGTTCTTAGTTTTGAACTATAATACCGACTGACTGATATCACTGACTGACGTGCCCAACGTATCACATTTCCTGGGTCCACAATTTACAAGTCTGAACCCCAATGTCCCAACCCCCATAAAATGTCATGGCTACACCCTTCAGCTAAAACTGATAAAGTAAAGTTGAATGAGTAAATTCATACTCGATTGCGCATTTACAATACTGTAATCGGTAAAGCTAAAGCGGACAGAGAATTTCGACTGGGTCGCGACCCGGTCGAAATCCTCTGTCCGCTCTCATACCACAACACTCTCGTTATTTTTGTTTGTTTTTCTTTATCCGGTCTTGATTTCACAACAGTTTATGGCAGAAATTTTGACTCAGTGGGAGAGTATTTCACGACCGGGTCGCGATCTGAGAAAGCGACTTACAGCAATCACATCTCTAAATATTGAACTTGTTCAGATTTAGAAATGAATGTATAGTATATTCGGAATAACCTACGGCAGATTAACCCTTTATCCAACGCAGACGATATCAAAATTTATTAATTTAAATATCATTTTTTAATTTTTTTCGAAAAATTTCAACAAAATCATATCATGTGACCCCCTCATTGGAACGAGCCCGACGAGCTCGTTCCAAAGAGGGTCACATGATATGGTTTTGTTGAAATGTTTCGAAAAATAATATTTTTTCAGCTGCTGAATCTGCATATTACGCGGGTGGATGCGGGCGATTCGTTGGATAAAGGGTTAAGTTTAAAAAAGATATCAAATTTGCGAGAGTAAAATGAACTACAAAAAAAGTTATGATATTTCGGTTTTGTTCAGTTCAGAACTCGACAGCAGTTGAGAAATCACAAATTAGTAAGCAAACAAAAAGCGATCAGGAACATTTCATTCATTGAATTATTTTCGTGGGCGATATACTGAGCACCAAAATGATTAATTTAACCAAAGTGTATTTAATTACAGGTGGTGGCCAAACAAATGTCAGCACTTTTACAAACAGGAAATCAAAAAGTTGCAGTTGCAACGTTGACTGTGTGGGTGTTGTATTTTGGAGTTGTCTCCCTTATACCTTTTTACTTTCAAAAATCGTTATCTTCCAGAAGAAAGCATTGCAAAGCAAGAGCCAAGGAACTGTTACTCAGTGGTGGCGCCGGGGGGGGGGGGGGGGGGGGGGGGGAGGGGGGGTCCAGACCCCCCCCCCCCCCCCACATTTTTAGTCAGTCATTCGGAGAGTCTCGTAAACCAGACTTCACGAGAAATTTCCGACAATCGAATGTAGATATCTCGTCTTGTGTCGATCAAGAACGAGGTATATGGTTCTAGTGATTCTCGCGAATTTCCTTAATGTCGTTCGTAAAACTGGCTTTATAGATGAAATATTTCCCGACCTTAATATAATATGTTTACGTTAAATAATCAACAAACATACTCAATTTGCGTCTATTTTGATTCTCCAATTTACCAATTTTCACTCATTTTCCTTCGTTTGGGAGGTCAAATATTATAGCCCCCCCCCCCCCCCCCCCCCCCGTCGGAGAGGTCAGCCCCCCTGTCGAGAAATCCCTGGCCCCACTCCTGCTGTTACTACCGACCCATTTGAATCTACCACCGTCTGGAGTCTTTTACGGAGAGACGCTTAGCCTTTAGTAGTAAGTGATGTGCAGATGGCCTCCGTTTGGTGGACCTAGTGGTGAACCTATGATGGTACATTGTGGCGTCCCGTGGGTTGCCATGGTAGCGCACGAGAGAGGCCGTATCAACTCTCCGACTACTACACTTTCACTTTATATCTGTCGCCAATGACATATTTATAAGTTTCGATGAATGGATATTGCTTAACTCTCTGCATGCTGCTGGTGGATATTCCCGAACAGGGCACCCTGAAACTAGCGCATGGGTTGTTAGTACTTTGCAATGGGCAGTATAGGTATAAACAAAGGACTGAATTTAACTTTCTACTTGTGCCGTGGTCGCAAGAGAGCTATAGATGATGAAAGTGAACTTAAACACCATTAAGGAATGAGGGACAGAGATGGATTATCCTGCTCGTTCGAATGAAGGGTCATAAGCTATGTTGTTGAGAGTAGTGGGAGAGAGGTGAAACAGACCCGGTTGGATGGACCTCTCAGTGGACCTCGGAAGTGATGTCATAGTCAAGGGACCTAGTTATGTCATGTTTGGTTGCCATGATAACCCGCGCGAGCGGCCATCTTGCGACGTCATCCCCATAGTGATATGTGGTCTTAGTGCGCATGAGCAGCGCGTGTTGTTAGGATGACACGTGTTTCCGTCGTCAATTTTATATACTGGGGCCGCCATCTTGGTCTATGGTAGCACGTGGTTGCTATGTCACCCCAAACCCTACAATAGGATGCGGGTATGCTCGGATGGTGTGTTCGATTGAATAGGAGTAATTCTAATTACCCAATTAAACCCGACAATCCCTTCAAAACTACCGAAACGGACTTTATTTGGGACGGATTCCTCGAAAATCCATCTTTTTGCAATAATAAAGTGCGTTTCTTTGTAGAAGAGTAACTTCAGTAGTTCCGAACTACCCCACATAGACCCGATAACTATTTATTTGACTTTTATCTGTTTTGCCTAAACTGACCCTATTCTGACTTTCCTAGCAGTCTATCTAGTGCCAGCTATCACTGGTTCCGACCTCTGCCCTGATCTAAGACTTAGAATCACCAGTGTTTCATTTCCCGTAATCTGTACATACCCATACATAGTTATCTCCCCTGTGTATAACAAAGTCCTATATGATTCCTAAGGCCAAGAGTCAATCAAGCAGTTACAGAAAAGTCATTGCTTGAACGACTCGACTTTTATCGAGGACATAAGTCTTAGAGTAATTACTCGAACAAGTGACTCCTCTTACGACTCTTATCCTCTTCTGTGTATTCAACTTCCACATTCTGTCGAATTCCTTCTTGAGAAACCCTTTTCGGAAAACGTCTGTGGTCAGAGAATCCCCTTTTTGTCGCATGAAGATATTAGGGGCATGAGGAAATTCCTCAATGACGTATGATCTACCCTTCCTCTTATCCTCATCTGGTTACTCAACGGCCACGTTCCGTGGAATCCCTTCCTGTGGTCCATCTATGACTATCGAATCATCTTTTTGTCGTATGAGGCCATGAGGGGTACGGGGACACCTATTCTGACTTTCCTAGAAGTATATCTAGTGTTAGCTATCACTGGTTCCGACCTCTGCCCCGGTCCAAGACTTAGAATCATCAGTTCTTCATTTCCCGTAATCTATACATACCCATACACAATTATCTCCCCTGTGTATAACGAAGTCCTATATGATTCCTATCGAGCACGTAAGCCATAGAGTAAGTACTCGAACGAGTGACTCCTCTTACGACACTTCCCCTCTTCTGTGTATTTAACTACCACATTCTGTCGAATACTTTTCTAAGAATCTTTTTTTTGAAAACGTCTGTGGTCATAGAATCCCCTTTTGTCGTATGAGGACATGAAAGGCACGAGGAAATTCCTCAATGAGGTATAATCTACAAGCTCTCTTATCCTCATCTGGGTATTTCAGGATACCTATGGCATGGTGATATACTATCTGTATACCTTTTGAGGATACATTTTGGAGGATATCTTTTGGGGGATAGTTGTCATAGAAACCTGTGACATCTACATCCGGGTACTTCACGCTACATTCAGGTACTTCTGTTGGAAAGGTATAAAAAGGGTGCGAGCTCGGCTTTGAGGTCATTTCTGTCCTGACCGTCGTCGAGTGAAGACATGCGGAATTCTCGGCTCTGTTGTTTCAATATATTTTCCCGAGCATGCAATAGGACGAGACATAAAGGACATTACTGTCCAGGAAGAGATACCAAAATAGCTCGAGAGGAAAATTAACATAGCGATACTAAAGACCTACTCCAGCTGATAAAGAGAATATACAAGCCTTGCAGTTTTTGTGTGATACGAACAAAGAAGGGGCAGATGCCGTTCGACAAGCAGCCTGTGATTTGATTATGTGTATATGCGGATGTGCAGTCAACATCCTAGCAGGTAGGATACCACGGAATGCAATGGAATACAGTGACCTGCGAGAACAAGATAGTGTATGGAAGCTGCTGGCATTATTATGATAGAATTTTTACCGATATAAAAAGAAATCTGTTACGGAAATGTGATTTTCTTTCAACGCTCATCACACCAGTTACAGAAGAAGCTCTGTGGAAAGTATAAAAGAGATGTACACGGTACCACATACTCATTTGTTCCCTGACCGTCGTCGAGTGAAGACATGAAAGTTCATTGCTGCAGACATTGTAGAAAGACCTTTTCCAGATCATAACTGTCCCATGAGAAAATAGGGAAAAACCAAAGAACACCGAATGACTAAACAGAATTTCAGATGCACTGCCATCTCTATCTCACACTGACCAACATGAAGCCAAGAATGTGATCAAGAAAGCTAATGATAATTTGATAAAATGTATATGTGACTGTGCCATGAATCTATTGAATTATAATGTACCATTGACTAAATCCGAGATCGCGCAGCTGATTCCATATAAGCACCACATTAGGATGACAGCCTTACCAAAGAGGAAACTATCGAAAAAGAAGGCGAATCATACAGAAAGAGGGATTTTTCGGGAAATTGCTATAACCCGTCGTCAATGTGTTGTCAGATATCATCGGCCTGGGTGTGCTCGTAACAAAATTGTCATTCGTAATCTGACATTCAAAGAGAGCGGACGCAATACAATCCTGTCGTCATTGTTCACCAAGAAACCCAAGAAACTATTCACCAATGGAAGATTCGGAATCCGATGAGTAGTCGAACTATTTCAAGAAGAATCTGAAGAAGAGGAAACACACCGCAAAAAATATAGGTTCTCTTTAGAACCAAAACTGGTTCTAATCTTGTCCCTGAGATGGAACCAGTTCTGTTTAAACAGTATTTATTTCAAATCAAATAAATTTACCAAGATTAGCATTCAATTTTAACAGAATATTACATGAACTGAAGTAAATTCAGCAGTAAACTTGGAGCTTATTCAACGCAGTCGCCAAACATTTTGAAACAAAGGAGATATGAACAGTTGGCATATCGAACCAGTTTTGGTTCTGTATAGAACCAAAACTGGTTCGATATGCCAACTGTTCATATCTCCCTTGCTTAATAATGATTTGAGACAACCTCGTATAAGCTCTAAACTTACGACTGAAACCCCCTCAATTTATGTTTATTTCTGTTAATATTTAATGTTAATCTTTATAAATTTATTTGATTTGAAATAAATACTGTTTAAACTAAACTGGTTCCATCTCAGGGACAAGATTAGAACCAGTTTTGGGTCTAAAGAGAACCCATATTTTTTTGCAGTGCAGTGGGTGAGTCTAATGATCAATGGGAGATATCGTCAGAAGTGACTACATTGATTACCAAGAAGAAGAATTTGAAAATCTCGTGAATAGTTATATCGAGGATGGAATGAATAAACAAGATGCAGTCGAAGAAGAAGTCACTTCACTTGAACGTTCTGTCGCATAAGCCATCGGGTTCGAAACACATTAATACGCTGGTGTACATTACGAATTTTTGCAGGAACCCAATTCCCAAGAAAATTAAAGAGACTGCTAAACGGCTTCCTGAAGATGAGGAATATGAATTCATAGAGTCCCAGAAATACACCTTGGAAAGGAGAAAATGTCTTTTCAACGACCTTATGGCAAACTACTTATTCGAAGTCGGAGGTAGTGATGGCGACAAGAAGATTAGGAGCCAATGACTCGCCGTTACTGAACAAACGTACAAAAGGATCGTTCGTATGAAAATAAAATCATTTGACCGTCGAAGAATGAAGAAGTCTGTTTCCACGACAGTGCTCAGAATTAAAGATGACTTACACATACAGATCTTCAATAATGATGCTGGATTGAAGCTGACTCCTCAGGAAGTGGCCCCAGTGGATCGTCTGGTTGATAGAGTCAAGAAAAGAAACCTAAACCAGCTCACAGTGGTTGTGGGAAAGAAAGTGAAATACGTGGGGACACCGTATGGTATGTGCCGTTTGTTAACCCTTTACCCAACACGAAAAGAAGACGACACTTGCAAATATAATTCTTGAAGCACTAATTTTTTTTTATTTTTTGCCTCAAAAACATAGCTTATGACCCCTCATTGGAACGAGCTCATTGAGCTCGTTCCAATGAGGGGTCATAAGCTATGTTTTTGTGTCAAAAAATGAAAAAGTAATAAAAATTGAATGGCGAATTTTGTGAATAGCGCTGGCCAGTTTTGGCCGATACGTTGGGTAAAGAGTTAATCAAAGAAGAAATGAATAAATAAGAGTTAAAGAAGAACGAAGTTGCCACTCAAACTACAAACAAGAGAATGAAAAAGACTATAACGACTGCTTCCATAAAGAACGAACTAAAAAAAGACTGAAGTTATCACTAAAAACAACAATGAAGTTACCCTTCAAAAGAATGATGGCGGAACTCAGACGTCTGAAGATTCTTCCCAACTTGTAGACCAAAACAAGAACAATACTCTGGACATTGAAACATCGACCCTACCTGCAGACCAAGCCAAAGGAGAAGAACAATCAGAAGAGAAGAACGAAGTTCAGGAGAATGAAGTTAAGTCGAATGATGCTAGCACTCAAATTACGAAGCATCTTGAAGACAGAACACCGTAAAAGACGCAAAATACAGATCCCTTCATAAACAATATACAGAAAACTGAAGATTCATTGACGGTCCAATCCAAGAATAGAGCTCCAAAGTTCGAAGTGATGAACTAACCTGCTTACAAAACGCCAGAAATCAAACCATCCAAGAGAGTCAATATTCCAGTGTTCAGCAAGCTAGCACACAGCATGAAGAATGAAGCCAGAGTCAAACAGTGGGAAGAAGATCCGTTAGAGAAGATGTCTTTGATCAGATGGCTGTCAACTTCAACCAGGAAGAAGAGGACGGAGGAATTACATTCCTCTCCGAGATGAAGAAGATGTATTGAACAGATGACTATGGTTGTGGGCTTGTATACCTAGCTATACCTACAGTAGTTGACTATAACGTTAATAAACTATATACTGTGATTGTGACAAAATGACAAAAGATGAATTGAATGTTATATCTTGTCTTTTGTCAACTACCCAACTGACGTACTCGGATGTAGAAACCAAAGGTTTCTACGACAACTATCCCCCAAAAGATATCCTCCCTCTAAAATGTATCTTCAAAAGGTATCCTCAACAGGTATCCTCAAAAGGTATCCTCAAATAGTACATCACCTTGTCATAGGTATCCTCAAATACCCAGATGAGAATAAGAGGGTTTGAAGATTATACCTCTTTGGGGAATTTCTTCAAGTCCTTCATGTCCTCATACGACAAAAAGGGAATTGTATAGGCATAGTCGGACCACAGGAAGGGATACCACGGAACGTTGGCGTTGAATAACCAGATGAGGATAAGAGGAATGGTAGATTATACGTCACTGAGGAATTCCTGATGCCCCTCATATCTTCATGCGACAAAAGGGGGATTCTCTGACCACAGAAGTTTTCCGAAAAGAGATTCTCAAAAAGGAATTCGACATAATGTGGAAGTTGAATACACAGAAGAGGATAAGAGTCGTAAGAGGAGTCATTTGTTCGAGTAATTACTCTATGACTTATGTGCTCCATAAAAGTCTTGGACCAGGGCAGAGATCGGAACCGGTGATAGCTAACACTAGATAGAAAGTGAGGATTTAGTGGGAAACCGAACTAGTAAAACAATTGTCGAGTCTATGTGGGGTAATTCGGAGCTACTAAAGATACTCTTATCCAAAGAAATGCGCCTTTTATTGGAGTAAAAACGAGGATTCTGTGGGAATCATATTCCAAATAAAGTCCGTTTCGGTAGTTTTAGGGGATTGTTGGATTTATTTGGGTAATTAGAGTTACTCCTATTCAATTGAACACACCCTTCAAACATACCCACATCCTGTTGTAGGGTTTGTGGTCACATAGCAACCACGTACGACCACACAAACCAGACGGCGGCCTCCAGTAATCAAAATGGACGACGGAAACACGTGTCATCCTAACAACACGCGCTGCGCATGCGCACTAAGATCACGTACATTATGGGGAACTTAGATGACGTCACAAGATGTCCGCTCACGTGGGCTACCACGACAACTAAGCAAGACGTAACTAAGTCACGTGACTATGACGTTACTTCCGAGGTCTTCCGCGAGGTCCCGATGATCTAACCGGGCCCGTTTCTTCCCCTTCTACTACTCTTGGAGCAAAAATTTAAAACAAAAATAACAAAATTTGGCTGGCGTTTTTTGTGAACAACGCTGGCCAGTTTTGGTGGTTACGTTAGGAAAAAGATAAAATTACATATTATGTGATAAAAATATTTGTCATGATTTGACATGAAATGGCTAATAATTAGAGATGTTCTATTTATTAAATATTGTTTAGTCAAATAAATATTATTATACCCATTTAATAATTAGAAAACGGCGTCTTCACTATCTTTTGATGTTCTTTGACTTTTTATCTGTTAATTATATCAACAGTGTGCGCATCGTGACATGTAACACAGATGCTGTCCTTTCCATTAATATAAAAGTCAAACAAACAACTAAAGTGGACACATACTTGGCACTGATAGATACTCTTTAGGTCGGATTATCTGTGAACTAGTTGCTTCTAATTAGCTTGCCGAAAAACAAGTTTCCTTTTGATATTTCTGATAAACAAAAACAACAGACAGCTCTAGGAGCTGTCTGTTGTTTTCGTTCATTAAAAGTAAGAAAGGAAAACTTCTCTTTATTTTCTTCGGATGTCATAGGTGTTTTCTCAACATTTACGTGGGCGGGAGATAACTTTATCAAAAGTCGATTTTAGTGGCGAGAAAAGTCAAGGATGATGACAAATCGGTAAAGATAACGTTTGCCTAAACATTCTCTCTCTCTCTCTCCCTCTCTCTCTCCCCCATCTCTCTCTCACATACACACACACATGCACACACACACGTACACTCTCTCTCTCCTCTCTGCCTGTCCGTCCGTCCGTCCGTCCGTCCGTCCGTCCGTCTGCCTCTCTGCCCGTCTGTCTGTCTGTCTGTCTGTCTGTCTGTCTGTCTGTCTGTCTGTCTCTCTCTCTCTCTCTCTCTCTCTCTCTCTCTCTCTCTCTCTCTCTCTCTCTCTCTCTCAACTATTTCGGGAAAGGGTTGTGGCGCATGGAGCCCGGTTCCTACACCCCTGATCTGCACCATCGAAATGATGTGTTTTGTGTTGGATATTGCTTGATTAGAGGTAGCGCCTGTTTGCCAAAAAATTAATATTTAAAATGGGATAACATTTTATTTAAGATTTAATTGATTGAAGTGCATTGTTTCATTTAAATTTATTGGGGGTGCCCACAGACACTCTCTAATACAATGTAACAAACGAGAGGCTGAATAAACCATAAGGATCGCAAATTAAACCAACTCTCCACCAGTCAACAGATTTCTTCAGGTCAGCCCTTGGGAAAAAAACACAATTATTCACGTGCAATTAAATCGTGAGGTAAGATTCATACTCCAGTAAATAGACATACAAAATCCAAAGCAATGCGCATGTATAAATATTATTCTTCGCTATCTTCAAGTACCCTATAATATCGGAAAGGCGAAAACCAGTCGATAATGATTAGCCACTTCAGAACTATTGTCGATGTAATCCGCTTATCGGCGAGACAAATATGGGCCGACTTTGGTATTATTGTCAAGCAAATATTAGACCTGTCAATCAAGTGCTCCATATTAGATCTTTGAACAACGAACACGCACTACGTCTGTCCGACATAGCGGTTTTAGATGTCAGTTTCGTGCGAATGAGGCACGTGTAAGCGGAATCACTCCGTGAGGCAATTTTGACACTGACGAAAATTGGATAACACCATCAGAAGACTTGTAACTGATAGCGAAGTTTCCCGGCACGCTCGAGAAACAGATAATTAATTAGACTCAAATTTCCGGAATCAATAACAATTTATGTTTAAAATTAGCAAAATTATGAAATTATGGGAATAGTTTTGAAAGGAAGGAAACATCCATAAGTTGTCAACAATCTTTCAAAAATGAGTGAAGAATGGGGCAAGGGATGTCATCAAGCAGTTCGTCTCCGAATGTTGGGAGGAGAGGAGAAGCGTGGGAACAGGGAGGCAGTTGGGAGTTCAGGGGTAACCAAGGCCTTCTCGTCCGAGAACCGCGACAAATCAGCGGCAGGCCAAAGTGTTATTATTATTATCTGAATGCAGTGAGGCTATAAAATCTTAATAAACAGCGATAGACTTAGGCATTTTTCTCCACTGGCTTACAACGAGTGACAGGCCTGGCATTTTCAAGAGAGCGATTTATTCGCTCGCCTACTGTTCGCCTTAAAGAAATTAAGGAGGGCGGAAACTAGCCCTCCTGGCCTTAGAAAATAATGATTACCCTAACCGCCCATGCCTAAAATCTACATCTTTTAAGATCTCTGCTACATGTATATTAGTGCTCGCTATAAGACGGCCACACTGCCCCTCCCACATGGCAAGGCCCGGAGGTGTGGGAGGGGCAGTGTAGCCATTTCACAGAGACCACGTGTTAGCAGCACCAAATAAAATGTACAAAGCCCACTTGGCAGAATTCATTAACAGTAAAACTTCATTTTGCAATTTTATCTTTTGTAAGCTTGAGGAGAGCTAATCGCTCGCCCAGGCCATGCGAGGGGAGCGAGTTTTAGCCCTCCTGCATTTTTAAGAATGTCAGGCCTGGAGTGAGTAAAAGTCAGGAAACATGTCGCTAAAGGAGTTCGAGGTAAAATTGTTCGTCACTGAGCAATAATAATCCGAATCCAGAATACAAACGAAGTCTCAGTGTAGCACGTGTGCCATCCCTCGTGAAATTTTTAGAGGGTGTGTTATCCCCCACCTTCTCATTGTTAAAATGTCTTTCAATTTGTACATCTAAATGGAAGAATTTCCAGACTCTGGGATCAAAATTTTATATATTTCCTAAAGTCATTTCATAAGATCACAACATGCTTACCTCACTGGGGTTCCAATGGAACCTCCGAACTGCGATCACAACATGTTTGTCGTGCACCAATCATTCCTGGCTTATTTCGTTATGAAAATCGACTTTTAATAAAGTTATCTCCCCTGAAATTATTAGATGAGCTAGCTTCCTTTTCCTACTTCTAATGATTGAATTTTTTTTTAAAAGGAACAAAAGGAAACTTGACTTTTTTGTCGCAAGCCAATTAGGAGAAACTAGTTCACAGATAATCCGTCATTAAGAATATCTATCAGTATCACACTTACCACAACCAAGTAAGCGTCCCCCTTTGGCTCTTTGTTTTTGGCGAATGTGTTTTTACAGTAATTTGCATGTTTTTTATGCTTCTCAGGAAAAATAGCAAATCTCAGCCCTAGACTATTATATTAATGAAAAAGACAGCGTCTGTATTGTTGATATAATGAACAGAAAAAAAGTTACAGAACATCAACGGTTGGTGAAAACGCCGTTTTCTTATTTTTAAATGGGTTTCAACAGAGAATAATAGTGAATCTTTCAAACTGTTTGGGGAAAAATTGTAAAAAGTCAGCTTCTGCATTGTTATAACACTCTAGAGGAAAATACCTGAAGTTTGTGAAATGATGCATACATCGATTATACAAATTCGCAAGCATTTCGATTTTTCAATTTTTATATGAAATTTCTGTACTCTAACTGTCAAATTTACTGACAGCTTTTAGGAAAATAAGGGGAGCTAACTTTCCAGTAGATATCTTCCAACGACGTGAATTGTCAGCCATGGGAACCTTATAGAGTCAAGTTTTCTGCTTTGTTATAAAATGATAACTAGTGGTGTAACTGAACTGGTCTGAAGTGGACTGGTCACCTTCCACGGAGTGGACAGTATTTCCACGGACGCAATAATATTAGATTGCAAACACTGATTATATGAAAAATCATCAAGAATTTAATTAATGAAGCACCGGGTCCAACCCGGTGCTTCATTAATTACAATTTTCCTGATGATGCTTTTTATTACCTGATAAACGAATGCGTAGATATCACTGCCCACGCCTGGATTACGACCAGTCCACGTCGATTGTATTGTATATTATGTTGCCGGATGCGTTGTGGATCAGTGGTTAGAGCTTTCTCTTTTGAACCGAAAGGGTTACGGTTCGATACTGATCAGCGGTAACTGCGGTATATCCTTGGGCAAGATACGTCATCCCGATTGTCCATGTGGGGACAGTGTGGTGCTGTATATTAAGGCGTACTGCACGTCAATGGTGCACTTTCCTTAGCCGCTACTAACTCTACATGTGCTGAGTTAGTACATTGGAGAGACTGACTGTCGCAGAATAAGAGGTTAGGTGATACATTTTTGGACATCTACGTTTTCGCTTTTGGCACAATCGACAACCGGCGGCTGTCATCTGGACTCCACTTTGAACGTATGTCTCGACACCTTATCAACGGCCTATCTGTTTGACTGTTTTTGCTCGTAGAGGGCAATGGCGTTAAAAATTACATACATAGAAGAATATATGGTACATTTTACTTACAAAATCACCAGCCCGAGAACACAAATAGTTTACACACAATTACATTTCGCACTATAAGGGTCCACCTCATCTACCACAGCTAGCTGTGTCCTCTGGGTTAAGTGATACATCTCCGGCTTCGGTCGCCGTCTCAGTGCGGTTTTGGTCCTAGTACTTACGATAGTGTGCATGCACGTTTTCGACGATACCTCTTCCACAGAATTAACCCTTTAAATCCGAGTGACGTTTTCCGGTCGTGGAACATGATACGTCATACTTTCATTAAGCAGGATGGCTGTCAAGTGAATGTGTTGAGTAGGTCAATCAATATTTTCAACGTGCAGCCTTGGGGCTGCACGTTGAAAATATTAATGGGTGTACCCCCAAATAATAAATGTGGGCTCTTCCGGTTACTGCCGATGAACAACTTGAACTGACATGGAAGATACCACCAGTGTTCAAAGAGTTGAATTCAGAGCCACGTGGACTCACATTGCTTAAGGTTCTGCTTATGTTACACTCTCGTCAATGTCTTCACACACTTGCTTGTTTCACTGCCACAGATCAGTTACAAATTCATTGGACTTTCCCTCGGAGGATTAACTTGACCTCCCTCACAATGTATTATCAACAGCTCCCTCCTGCTAAACAGTTCTAACACTGGATCTCTATCTCACGAGTTCAATCAGTCCTCCACACCTCTTGGCTGCTTACCACTTTTGGTCAGCACTCATGAAACCGTCGCCGTTCATGACTGCTGCTCAGTGATACGATTTCTTGGACCTTCACAACAATTTCCCCTGAGTATGAGGGACTGCCTCCACTAGGTCTATAACACAAATATATACACTTTGGAAGAAATTTGGAAGCAATCAGTTCTACCCGTATAATTGATCTCTTTGAATCGAGACCCTTCGGCCAATATAAATATGTTTATATCGAAGTTTACATTCATGGAAGATACCTCGACAGAATCTCGAGTTTTTAATGATGTTCTGGCATATAATTTTGTTTCCTGCTATTGACTTGAATTAGGGGGCGTGATGGCTCAGTGGTTACGGCATTGAACTTCAAACCGAGAGATCCAAGGTTCGATCCCAGCCAGGAGTAACTGCGTTGTGTCTTTGGGCAGGGCACTTAATCCCGATTGCCCACGTTGGGCATGGTGGATCCGTGTACTGAGGCGTGACGCGCGCCGATGGTGCATCTGTTTCCAGCCAATGCTACCCCTTCCTGTGTGAAGTTAGTACATTGGGGGGTCTGGCAGTTGCTCGATGTTGCTAGGTGGATCTCTCCGGGTACTCCCTTAAAAAGGTCCGACACGAGGTGGCCCTGGATGTCGAAAGAGTCGTTAAACTCAAATAGATAATAAATAAATAAATTGACCTGCATTAGGTGATCTATGCGGTATGCGAATCTCTAGGATGTTACTGTGCTTTATCTAGTTACCGAAAAGTTTTCAGAACTGAGCTTTCCTTTGATTTTAACGACACAACACTAAACAGACGGTTATATAAGGCTCTTAAAATTTTCAATGCCCCCAACATTCCCATCCCTTTCTGGACTAATGGCTTCAACTAGCATCTATTGACATAAACCGATCAAACCTTTACATATCACGCTATTTATGAACTTCACAATAGTGTCTTCTTTATACTGTTTTCGTTCAAGACATAACATTTAAAAAAAAAATTCCAAGCTATTTACACAAAGACATCTGGTGTTGACATCTCTTATCTCCCTGACACTGACAGTTGCTCGCCGCTGCTCGGTGATTCTATCCGGGTGCTTCGACAAAACTGTCCGACACGATGTGACCCTGGCTGTTTAAAGTGTCGTTAAACCCCAATAAAAAACAAACATATTATGCCACCATGTAGATCGTTACAATCTCGTCTACATGTTTTAGTTTAAACTGATAACCATCACAAGATTTACATGCTACGATAAAACTATTTGGCACAAAATGGCTGAATGGTAATATACAATAAAAAACTTCTTTCCTCCACAGTCTATTGGTTTCGTCAACCAAACAAGTGTTTTTGTTATGTTCTTGCTTTTTTAAAATATACGACGTGTTGTCCTGTTGACAAGAGATTTGAATAACTCAAACATCCACAGAATTTATTTATTTATTTATTTATTTATTTATTTATTTATTTATTTATTTATTTATTTATTTGAAACAATGTAAGCAGGAAACTATTTCATTCATGAACAGTGGATTGATTTCTTACCTCTGCCATGTATCAGTGTTTGCTACCATCAGGGTGCAAACAACTTATGATGACACAACCCTAACGCAGGTGTCATGTTTTTTGTTTACATTTAAATACTGGGAATATAATTATTATTTTTGTGATGCACAAAACCTGAAGACAGTCAATACAGGAAATCTTTAAATTTACATTTTGGTCACTGCTTGTTAGTAGTAAATTATAAAAAAGGATTTTCTTTCGATCGAGAAGGAACAGTTATGCGAAATGGTCAATTTAAATTAGAATTGTATTTGATCCAAGTTTAAAATTACAGCCTACCCAATTGATATAAACAGGACAATGAACGGAATGACTTCCATACTTGAAAATATCAACAAATGAAAAATGTAACAAAAGGCCTGATAAAGTTCAAAATCTGTTTCTCAGGCCCTCCCGCGTGGTCATTTTGGCAGTCGCATGCTCTCTTTATTTTACCAATGCAAACTTAAAAAAATAAAAATTAAATGGCTTATGTCTGATATTTTAGCCAAGTTAATAAAATTGATAAATTTGTACCTTGAGTGCAACATGTCTCTGCAATGCTTTAGCATTGCAAAGCCTTCTTGCACTTAAGGGATGATATACACCACCACCCATGCTATTCTGTAGATTATGAGTGCTAAAACAAACTAAGAACAAGAACTTTTGATGGCAAAGAAATAATTACCAAAATAAAAAATAAAATAAAAGAATCATCGATCACCCACATGCAATATTACAAAAATTGGCCTGAGAAACAGATCTACTTTGTGGTGGGCTAAATTTTCTTGTATTTCGTCTGCAACTTATTTTTGCTAAAACAAAAGCTCGATGACAAGAAATCCATTGCAAAATGAAGACAAATAGACTTCCAGTATCATTCTAAATAGCACTATTTATGCTCGATTTCCAAAATGTTTCCCGGTAGAAGGGGTTGAACCATACAAATGGAAGATTCACTTTCCCCAAATCCAATACTTTGAGCTTCGCGGTAAGCCCGAAGTATGCCATGTCAGAACCCCCCGTTGGAGACTTTGATCTTTCCCGGGTCACATAAAGGGTTCGAGACACCGATCTCTATACAGATGGATTCTCGGAACGTCAAAGAAAAACATTGAAACTTAATTTGCCCCCACCCCATCTAAATGGCGCCAAGTCAATCGATGTCTTGCTGACATTCACCCGCCTCTGTGACACTTTACCTTTAGAAGTAATCTATCGACAAATGAATCTTTGGATTTTACGAGTACGAAGTTCGGAAAGAACAATACATTTAAGCTACTATGAACCAAGCTTTAAGCGTTTGGACTATAAATCTCCCCATTTGTCCAGTGCTCCCCTGCTGTGTTTTTTTACAAATATATAGAGAATGTCTAGCGTTTTTGAGTGGATACCGAAAATTATCTCATGAGTGACCGAGACAAATGTTTATTTTTGGCGAGCGCTTCCACTGAAAAACAACACTAGATTTTCTTTTTATTGTACGCTTTTCATAAGAATCGAATCATTCCTATCGATAATTCCACTCGTTTCAAACGTGAATTGATGCATGAAAGTAAACAGCGCGTATTGATATGTGGACGTGATTTGATCGATACTCGGGACAGGTAGCGTTTTGCGATCTGATTCAGCTGGCGGGCTTCATGCATCAATTCAATGTGAATACGTGTTGAATTATTGCTGGAAATGATCGGTATTCACTCAAAAGCACTAGATTTTTTTTTCATTATACGTGTATAGAACAAATTGATCCTTTCCAGTGATAATTTAACTCGTATTCACCTTGAAGTGATGCTTTGAAAGCCGCCATCTTGATTGTTACCGAGAAAGTGAAAATTTCTATATCTTCACAGTGGGGGATACGATTTCTATCTTTCTGCAATTTTTTTCGATAATCTGTCGTTTAGTGTATAATAAAATTATGTAGATCTTCATTAACATTCGTATGCCTCACACATATTCTGTGTCTGTCCGTGTACTCATATATTATTTACTCTTCCTCTGATGATGTTTGATGACGTGAAAGTTGTCACGCTGTGACTTTATAGTCACAGCGTAGCAACTTTCACATCATGAAATATCAATCGAAACCCTAGCCCGAAAACTAGTAACAGAGAATCCACTTTCCAAATTCGTCACTTTTTTGTCAATAATAACTAAAATATATCGTAAATATTCAATTTCTGTTGTAACGAAAAATGTGCTTACCATCAACATAATTATTGATTTTTCACAGACACCAAAGTCTATCCTTTATAAAGTGATGGATCGGCAGTTCCGAGGCTTTGGAAAATTGAACATCTCCGGGGAAACTTTTTTTGGCTGCGCATTGTTTATAGATGTCTTCCACCCATTCCCCCTAAGATACCACCGGGTGAGACATTTTTCACTATGCGACCGTTTGTTCCAGAAATGCAGTCGTTTCCAGATCAGTGCAGGAAGTTCATTGACTGAAACCTTTCTTGGGCTTCATTTGCTTTTTCACTTAATATGGGATACGGTCTGGTTGGAAACTCCACTCATTGGGTATTCTGTGATAATATGTACTGGTGTTTGACAGACTGACATACGGACGGGAGTTTGGATGAGTGGCGGCTGTAAAAAAGCAGGATACAGATGCCCATCATTTTAAAATCACACAGAAGACGTCAGGTTCTTGTCTCTTAATTATTACTAGAACATTTGACTTTTGTATTGAACGTTCTCAGAGATAAAGACACAACCTCTAATGTTCTTGATAGTGACAGTGTTTAATTATGTGGTCATAGAATGGCGAATGGGAAATTGGATAATTAATATAATCGTTCAAATCGCATTGATACACTGTGACAGAGGACGCTTAACAATTTTTATCGCACTGGACAGAATGATAACCGTAATTTGGAAATTAACCAGAAAGCAGTTGACTATAAATGCTTTTCCCGTGGGGCAAACGACCCGATCAACTGGATTTGATTTAGAAATCTTTGAGCTTGTTTTCCCAATTTTTTTGTTTTGGTTTCTTTATTAATTTTATTTGATATTTTTCGTTGTTTTTATTTTTACATATTGTTACATATTGGTACGTGTGATGAATTCCCATGTGTCAAAATTTGTTTGTGCGTTCTGCCAGATTCAGAGACAGGTACAGATATCCACCAATCATCACGATCACAGTCCTATAACTTATAGTATACATGGGCGCTGGAAGCATACTAGGACAATGGTGGGAGGGGATATCAAACAAGGTACTCGACTCTGGGTTTGAGTTCCGTTCAGGAGTTTACAGCGTATGGTAAATTGCTTGATACTGAGTATTAATGACACTGCATATCGCCCCACGAGTAATGATGTTATACATCGCCCCTTGAGTGGAACAAGATACCATCTGCAATGCTGAAGCATTGCAGATGATATCTTGTTCCACCAGGGGACGATATATATATATAAAGCTTTAGAACTAACACCACAGATTGTATAGCTTCTTTGTTTGGTAATTCTCGGTCATTAGTTATTACACCTGGTACCACCCCACCCCACCCCCCCCCCCCACCACCACCTATCCCCCACTCACATACACACACATTGGCATTGATACACGTGAAATACGTTAGAAACGAATACTCTAGAGTTTCTCAGTTATAGTTCTTGGAATTAAAGTAGTTTCCACTAGAGCACTTCAGGCGAAAAGGGGCAAGTGCTGCCCACTTCCTTCTTCAGTTTTTGGACAAGGGGTAGCTGCCGGCTGCTGCCTTCGTTGCTTTAATAGTATGACGCCTGGTGGGCTCTTCCGTCCGGTTAACACAGGGAGTATGCAGGTATTGGGACAACTGTATGCATGCGAAAAGCATCTATATACGTTATAACAATGATGTATCCACTTTGAACCCGGTCGAAGAGAACATGGTACTTTAAACCATCGAGTAGAATGATATAGCCTTGTTAATTCAAGCCAAAGGAGTACAGTACATTATCTTTTAAACTTATTTGTTTTACAAGGATTGGCGGACAAGTTATGCAACTTATATTAACGCCTTTCCTTGGCCCAAATGGCGCAGATGTGTGGGATGACCTTCGTAGCGGCAACTTTCTTGGCCTCGCTCGTTTCAAATAATACGAAGGGATCTTTGGTCTACACGAAGTGTGTCTCTCTCTACACAGAGGAAAGCCATTTTACGTCTCCGCCCGATAGGATGGTACGCCTTGACAGCATCAACCCCACAATTGATACTGACAGAGAGTTTTTGGACATCTCGAGAACTTTCCCCGACCAAGGATTGATCCTGCGACCTCTGGCATAAGGGACAAGCGCTCTTATCCATTCGGCCACCACTCTCTGGGTGATTAGAACAGTAATGTATTGTAGCCATGTTCATTCAAACCAAAGAGTACACTGATCTAGCTATATTGATTCCACAGGAAAAGTGGAGTGATGTTTCTATGTTGGTTCAAACCAAAGGGTACAGTAATGTTATCTGTTTGATTCACATCACGGAGTACTATGATGTAGACATGCTAAATCAAACCAAATGGGGAAGTGTTGTAGCCAGGTTTATTCCAACCAGAGAGTACAGTGATGTAATCGTGTTGATTCCAACCAAAGAGTACAATGGTGTCGCCATTTTGATGCCAACCAAAGGATGAAGTGATATATCCGTGCTGGTTCTAACCAAGGAGTACAGTGACGTTACCTGGTCGATTCAAACCAAAGAATATAATGGTGTAGCCATACTGATTCAAACCAAAGAGTTCGGTGACGTTACTGTGTTGGTTCAAGCCAAAGTGAACAATGATGTAGCCATTCTGATCCAAACCCAAGAGTAAAATGATATAACGACGTTCATTTAACCCAAAGTGTGAAGTAATGTAGCCATTGTAACTCGTTTAAACACTACAACGATACAGTCATGCTGATTCTAACCACCGAGTAAAGTGATGTAACCAAGTTTATTCAAACCAAAGAGTTAAGTAATGTAGCCGTGCTAATTCAAACCAAAGAGAGCCTTAATGTAGCCACGTTGATACAAACCACGAGTGCAGAGATGTTACCTTGTGGTGTTAAATCAATTTTACATTTGTGCAGACGAAATATCTGTGCTAAAACAGATTCCACTCTCTGGGGAGCCAATAATGTCAAGTGCACTAAAAAGATTCGTTTTGCACCCAAAATACAGCATTTGGCAATTAAATTTGGCCTCAACATATACAATTGGTAGGTCTCATGTGTTTTAACAATTTGTCCATTTAATCCGATTCTTATCAAAGCATTTCTTTGATACGTAATCTTTTTTACCTTGCTCATTAAATTATTTGTTCATAGTTTATTAACAGTGAATAAACAGTGAGTAAATAATAATCATGAAATTATTCTGTAAACGTTGATAAAAACATTTTACTTTTAAATTATATATATTTTTATTATTTCTGCGGTTTTTTTTAATAACTAACAAACTTAGAAGAGCCAGGCAATATGATATTAAAATATCGCAACCATGTATCGTCCTTTCAGTGCAACAAAGCGCCATCTGCAATGCTAAAGCATTGCAGATGTCACCTTGTTGGACTCAAAGCATGATACATGGTTAATTTGTTCTCATTTACAATCAGATTCCATTTGACACTATAGACGTTCATTTGGCTCCCGAAAAATTATTTTGGCACCGAACGAAAATCCCACTTGGCAACAAAACATTCAGGCCTGCATGAACACTGGCGCAAAACGATACATGATTTACAATCGAATTTAACGCTTCTTTCTCTGACATTTTCTGACAATTTAACAAAACAATGCAAAATGTGAAACTGTCGAAACCCGTGTGGGGAATTGTTGTGATGCCAGTTGAAGAAACAAACTTATCTAAAATAGAGTGTGCAGTTACAATATACAGGATATTATCCAGACAATACGATAGTTACTAGAAATCTCAGATGACGGACTTTGAAAAAACGTTCTTGATGTATATCCTGTTTACCGACGTCAAATTTCGCCATGTTTGAATACCGTACATTGTTCTTCCTTGTATGAACAACGAGTAATACTTAATGAAAAGTTATTGAACTCGTACTTGCGAAACATTGACTGCAACAACCCAGTTTGTCCCGTTTGAAGGTGAGCTCTGATGTCTCATCAGTGTAACGCAAATATAATTTTCTTTGGTACGTGGAAGCCCATAGATCAAATTATGAACATAGAACAACGAGCCATCTTGAAAAGCAATATTAAACACAATCATACTACGCTATCCATGTATTTATATTCAGGGAAGAAGCTTGCTACATGTATGAATGCTGCAGGGTAGTCTCCGTAGACTGCCCGTAATCCACGCATGAGCAGTGATTTCCACGCCATGCCTTTACCAGGTAATAAAAATCAGCAGCAACGAAATTTTAATTAATGAAGCACCGGGTTGTACCTGGTGCTTTATTAATTAAATATTTGATGATTATTCTATAATTAGTGTATGGAATGCAGTATTATTGCGTCCGTGGGAATATTGCCCACCCGTGGAAAGTGACTAGTCTACGGCGGCCGTACTGTATCACGAGTAGTTACTGTCCATGCGAAGCCAATTTCCTTGATAATCATTTGCTTGAATTTGATGGATATGAGTACTTAGTAGTAATTTTTTACTCTTAATTAGTTTCTACACGATTAATAGATCACAAAAATATGGCTTACCACAAATACGAAAATATTTACTCTGATTGCAACTTTTAGTAAGAAATCTGGCATGCACAAAACAACAAAGTCACTCATTTAAGCTGGAATGTAAACAAGGGTTAATATAATTGGGTGTCTATAGAATGACAAGCGAGAAAATTTCCTTAAATCAAAACTATTTATTAGTTATAATACGTAAATTGAAAATGTTAATTAACATACACGGAAAGATATCAACGGTGAATACTATAAAATGATGCATACATAACACTCTCCAGGGATGAAACATTATGAAGTATGAATGTTTTACTAGTGTACTATATTGTCAAGGAAATCAGAGGAAAGTTTCGAAGTATACAGTATATGAGAGCAATATCTTAGAGAAGAATTTGTGTGTAAAATCCAACCTGACTATAGGTTGATCCTTCCAGTACGCCGATCCACTTTAGTACCGATGGATATTGAAATCTAACAAACAATTTGGAAGCAAAATGTATGAACACTTTAGTCTTAGCAGCTTACAAGCTGTTAGAAGGAAATGGATGTTTTCCAAATTTCATGTTCAATGCTTCACATCCCTTACCAATGACCATAGACCCCCAAGCTGCTCTTGCACTCACGTAATGAACTGAAATGTCTCCAAATGACACCTTTTTGTTGGTGTGTAAATAAAACTCTCCAAGCATCCACTGCATCGACCCATAAACACTGAAGCCACCCCGTACCTCTTAGATTCACACCACCAATTGGAATGTTGAATGTTTTAACTGGCATTTCCTAAGGCTGCTGGACATTTACCGACATGGGTTTCAAATAAATTCATATACTCTGTAAAGTAGCCAAAGTCAATCAATCGATAACCTTCCAACACTGTTGCTATTTTTCTCAATAAAGCTATCTTTAAAGATTTCCAATCATCCACAGTTTATTTACATTAAATAACTCACGATTTACTCTTAGTTGTCTTGTCTTTTCCGTACACTTACGTAAGCGAATGCTCATGCTAATTTCTCTGACATAAAACGAACTCAAATCACATGTTGGTTGATTTTTTGATATATAGTAACATTGCTTCAGTTTACCTTTAGCGTGTGAACTATGCCTTCCCCTGTTGCCACCGAATTTTTTTTTCTAGAATATTTAGACTGCTGTGAGGAACACAATTCTGGTGAATTGTGGTTTGCCTCACTTCGTGGATACTCCACTGTTGGTTGTGTGTGTTTATTGTTTTTGTGTAGTTGACTTTTATATACGATTTGTTTTAGTAAAAACAAACATAAACATTGACCAAGCATGAGTTAACTGGTAGAGTGCTAAATTATTTCCAGCCATCAAAATTTATTCACCAGTCTTTGCAATGTTGCAGTTTATGGGAGAGTGCCAAAAGGCACTCTCCCATAAATTGCAACAAGGCAAATCCATACAATTGAAATAATTTCTCTTCTAAGGTAATATGATGTAGACCCACAGAGTATGAAGCCTTTGAGTTGTTGTACCTGTACTTCAGAATAAAGCCCAAATAAGGGCTTCCAGCACTCTACCAGTTAAGTGGGTCAATTCAGCAAGCTATCATAATTACAGGGAAACACGAAGAAACTTTGAACGATAGAAAAAAGTAATACTGCTAAATTTTAATTTCTATCAACGTGTACATTTCTTGACCTTTGGTGCCACGATTGCACAAACAGTAACTCTGCGACTTTATTAGCAGAAAGTCCGTTGTGTTTTGTTAGCAGAATGACCTATACTGCTTCCATTCCCGTGTGAATATTTACAAAATATATTTCCATCAACTTTGCGTAATTTGGAAGTTAGTTTTCAAGATTAAGCGTAATTGTTACACATTTGAGATATATACACCTAGCTACAACAATGGATTTATTGTTTTGCGTAGTAATTCTCGCCGTTCTGTTCAAACTGTTGCGATTTTTTACTTCGTAACCGTCGCCTTGAAAACACAAAAAAATGCAAGCAAATTAACCTCCAAAACTCTCTCTATATGGTAATATTTTGTTTTGAATTGCTGTCCTAGTTTCCTTTAGTCTAGAATGACAGGAAGGTCGCTCTAGCTGCTGTTTCACCTCCATGTCTTAACCCTTTAAACCCGAGCGGCCGAATTTCCGTCATTATATAAGATGTCTGTTCAATAAATGTATGTGGTTGACTAATCAATATTTTCAACGTGTAGCCCTGAGGTTGTCCGTCGAAAATATTGATTGGTCCGTCCCCAAATAATGAATATGGACTCTTCTAATTGCTGCCATTGAACTGGCATGGAAGATACCACTAGAGTTCAAAGGGTTAATATAAACTCACTTGGGTTCATATTCATTCAACCCAGTTGGTTTGGGTTGATTTTTAACCCATCGAATTTAGAATGATTATATTCTGATTCGCCTAGGACAAACGGATATAAACTATTTATAAAATAAAACTCCAAACATATTGTAAGCGTGCATACCCAAATAATTACATTGTTAATGTAGTTATACGTTTTGGGTCCAAATATTCAATTCCCATTGGTCAGCTGGATGAAAACGTCATGACCAAATGTAATTCATTTTCCAATGAATACATTTGGTCGAACTTTGACCCGCATTTACGGTAGATCGCAGTTGACAGAATGTAATTCGGACGGTGTTTGGGCGGGTTTATAACTTTTAGTGATCAGTGATTATAGTTTACTGATATGTTAAATAAATTGTTTTGAACATTCCAAGTTTCGTTGGGAAAGACGGCAATTTGACAAATTTGAGTCAAGGCCGAAAACCGGTGCTCAACTATGAGTTGTGCGCTTTGTCTTTTGTGTGAGGGTGGTTTTTCGCCTAATTTGTTCGTACATGTTTTATTTCGTCTTAAAGAAATTTAAACAGTTACGGAATGTAACTATAAGAATTTTATGCAATTTTTATAATCTTTATTAGAGTATGAACGTGTGGGAATGGGTACAAATTGTATGAATCCCTTCGGGATTCATACATAATTTGTACCCATTCCCACACGTTCATACTCCAATAAAGATTATAAAAATTGCATAAAATTCTTAAATGTAACAGACTTTATTTCCATAAATGATCACGCTATGCTCTTCTGCAATCATCTAGCACATCACTATCCTGAATGGGCTAAAGGTAACCTTTGAATACGATGCAAATTCCGAGGCTTATGGACCTAGAATGGGCAATCTTCGAATGACTTTTTATATGAAAGCTTTCTGAACACATTAACATACAACTTCATGGGCCACACGCGTTTCACTCCTCATCATCCCCGTGAAGATGTAGTGAAAACATCCCATCCCATCACTATCACACAACGTTATCACGTGATATATAGAAATGTACATATGCATTTGTCGTAAGCAAACATAAGATACAACATGTGTTTCCGTCACCCCCGCCATAAATATATATACTCACGCCTAATACTGGCATTTAGGACTTTGGGGGTCTGTGCAAAAAAAAACGTATTTTCATTTTCAGTCCGGAAATACCATATTTAGCGGTATTACTCTTGGTTCTTGTTTACAAAATATGTATGTACATCTTGGAATATACTTCTCTTATAAATTATTTCTTGATTCCAGGCTCTATTGACTTTTCCACCAAAACAAGTCATGGCAGCTTCACTGCAGCCCTGACTTTTTTTTTTTTTTTTTTTCATTCAGATATAGTATTACATTAGAAATGTACAGTGATAATCGATACAGTTGTGTATTCATATAGGTGATTTACAAAAAAAAATAAGCAACAGGAATATGCACAATTGTGTAAATGAAAAAAAGAAAAAACAACTCATATTCAATGAAACAGTAGTCACTTCAGGAGTGTTTGTCGTAGGCGGTATTTCTGTCTCAATCTCATGGAAGTAAGGTTTGAAACTGTCTCGTCGATAGTCTGGAAGGAGAGTTACGTGAAAAATACTCTGTTTTAATTAACTTTACATCGGCGTTTTGGCTAAAATTGCTCAAAAACTAATGCAAGGTCAAACAACATTAGCTAGTGAGTTCCACCTCTCTTGAATGGTAGTTTTCTTTTTGGCGGAATATACATATAAAGACATTAATTCGATCTGTTTATAATATTTCAGCCATTCAATATAACTTGAGTAATTAGGGGTACACCCCGTTGTTCTGCATGAGAGAATAAACTGTTTAAATAAAAGAATACTGAGATCAATGATCGGAGGCATGGTTTGATTGTTTGAATGTAAAATAATATATTCGGGGGTCATGGGAAAAGTCAAGTTACAACATTCCTCTAATTTTGAAAGCCAGTTCAGTAGAACTGTTTTAGAGAATGGGCAGTCAAAACATAAATGTTTTATAGTTTCTTTTGTGTTACCGCAGAAGGTACAAAAAGCATGGAATTTGTACATATAATTCTTTGTAAAATTTTGAACTGCGTGGCTTGCAGCTTTGGATCATCTGTGGTCACAAACGGAGTTTTGTATATCGCTTCCCAACCTGAAGTTTGCAGAGAAATGTTCAGCACCCTGTTCCATTTAGTTTGAGCTTCTTGGGGATTTTCACTGACTAGCTCAAGGAAAAGTGGATAGAACGTTCGATTTACTTTTTGTGTGATATTCAATTTCTCGACACGACTGCTTGTAATGTCAGCATATCTTGGAAAGGATTTAATTAGCCTTTTCCAGCGTTTCGGAATTGCGTTTATCACTCCCTGGTAGACAGTGAAGGGTGGTTTTAAAACAAATTTCGCGCAAAACTCGGTGTATAACAGGAAATAATTTTCGTTGTTTAAGAGGTCATTTAGAAAGAAGACGCCGTGGTCACACCAATGTTGATTATAAAATAGTTTGCCCCCAATCTTAATACTGTTGTTGAAGAAAAGTGGTTCCGACAGTATCTCTGGAACATTTGGGGGTCCCGTGCCGCCCATGGCCGACCACCCACTGAACACATTTTTCCAAAAAGGGTTAAGATTTTTACTTATCTTTTCCAATCCTTCTTTACGAAGGTACCACACTTTATATCCGCCATATTTCTCAAGATCGTCTAATAGAAGTGTCTTCCAGGGGGCAAATACCTAAGGGTCTAATAATTTCTTGATCCACGTTAGTTTTAGTGACCGACTGAAAGTTTGTAGGTGAAGGAATTTAATTCCACCATTTTCAAACGTATTTATCATAATGTTTCGTTTTATTTTGTCTTGTTTTCTAGACCACAGGAATTTAAAAAAAAATATTTTGCATTCGGTGAAGAATTTCTTCTGCCGGGTCAGGAAGAACACTTAGGCAGTGTATTAATATTGGAAGGGCCATGGTCTTCGCTACACAGGTTTTACCTATTACTGATAATTTCCTGAAAGACCAATCATTGAATAGTTTTTCAATTTTTTCCATTTTTTTCAAATAGTTTTTCTCAATAAATCTGTCACTATATAAATCGTATTCAATACCTAAAATTGTGAATGAACTTTGGTGATTCCAATATACTTTGTAGCGTGTTGGAATTACTTCACCGCATCCCGTCTTTGATCCAATCCAAATCACTAGTGTTTTATCGAAATTCACCTTCTGGCCTGAGTGTTTGGAAAATTCATCCATGATACTTAACACGGCATTGAATGAATGGCCGTCATCGCTTAAGAACAGCGTTGTGTCGTCCGCATATTGTGTTATTAGATATTCGGAGTTATTTATGTTAACTCCATTTAAGAATCTCGGCGCACAAAATAAACAGATAGGGTGATAAAGGGTCACCTTGCCTCAAACCCCTGCCTAGTGCAAATCAATCTGAGCAATGGCCATTGTTCAAAACACAACTATAGATCCCGTTGTAATACGTTCTAAACCATTTTATGATAAATGGTCCAAAGTTGAAAAAATTTAGTGAGCGTTCAATGAAACTCCATTCTAATGAGTCAAAAGCTTTCTCGAAATCTATCATAACTAAGATCGCGGGTATGTTTTTCTGCTCACACTTCTTAATTACGTCGAAGCATAACCTAGTAGATTCACCAATATATCTACCTTTCATGAAACCCAATTGGGTTTCTGAAATGATTTTGGGCAGAACTGTTTTTATGCCGTTCGCTATTGCACTTGATCCAATTTTTACATCGACATTTATTAGCGATATTGGCCTCCAATTTTTCATGTACAGTTTTGATTTGTTTTGTTTTGGGATACACGTTATAATGCTTCCTTTTTGGACAATTGAGAGCTCTCCTGATTGATAACCATAGTTTAGGGATTTAACTAGAAAGCTACCTATGTCCTTCCAGAAAAATTTGTAAAACTCGGCAGTGAAGCCGTCAGAACCAGGTGTTTTATTATTTGCCATTTTTTCAATGCATGGAGGCATTCCGACTCAAGTAAATCGCCCTCTAGAGAAATTTTTTCATCATCATTTAAAAAATTCAGGAAAGGGTTCTTATTGTCAAAAAAATTATTCTCGTTATTCGTCTCATCTGCCCCGGATTGCTAGATGTATATAGTTTTTCATAAAACTGTTTCTGTTCAGAAAGAATTTCAGTTAAGTTTTGTGTTTCAGAACCATCATCCCTAATTAATTTGCTGATTATTTTTTCAGTGTAGTGTCGTTTTTCAAGGTTACAGAAATATTTTGTAGGTCTTTCCCCTTCAACTTTCCATTTGGCCTTCGATCGCAAAATAGCGCCCTTGATTTTTTTCTCCCTAATTATTTTTAAATCTGATTGTAAAGTTTCCATTTCTTCCCTGACATTTAAATCACCCTCATCTAATCTTCGTTGCAAAGTTTTTATTTTTGTTTCTTTTTCTGATTGTTCTTGTTCGGACTTCCGTTTAAGAGATGCACAATAAGGAATTCTTTTGCCCCTTATCATGAGTTTAAGTGTTTCCCAAAATAATTGGTCGCTAATGGAGAATCCATTATTATTATCAAAAAGTAATCTAATCTGGTCATTTTATTATCTGGGCCCCTCCATGTGTATCTTTTCGTACTCGGATTTTCCTCCCTCCAAACATCATATAAATCGAATTTTTCAATTAAGGTTTTAATTGTTTCATTTGATTTTTTATTATTTTTATGTCTGTAATTTATTGTGTCAGCCTCATAAGAAATCGGGACATTCCAGTCGCCTCCAACTAGTATTGCGTCATTACCCATGTCTTCAATTATATCAAACATATTTGTAAAGTAACGAGGTTTATCGTCGTTGGGACCATACAGAGCCACTAACGTGAGCCTTTGGTCATATATAGTTATGTCCAGTACAATGAAATTACCACCAGGGTCTTTCCTACTATCGTGTATTGTGTAGCTTAAAGTGTTTCGAAATAGAATCGCAGTCCCTCTACTGGGGCTAGTGTAGGAGTTGAAAATTGCCACGTAACCCCACTCGTTTCTCCATAAATTTTCCACATCACTAAAGAAATGAGTGTTTACCAAGAGAGTGATATCAAATGCCTTCCTACATCGTGAGAAGACATCCCTGCGTATTACAGTATCGGAAGACAGACCTCGACAGTTCAAACTACCAAATGTGATGTTCGTCATATTGATTGTTTTGTTTATTAATCGACAAACACCCTGAAGGACAATCCTCGTTTGTAACGAGATCATGGAGTAATATTTCGCTTGAAAAACACATCACAACTATTAGAAAATATCTGCACTGTACCTTATAGAACACCCGGTAATACACAACAATTCTTATCTGAGGTTTCAATTTTGGGAAAACAAACAATATTAACAATAGAATTATACAAGAAAAAACAATACATTTCATGGTGCGGTTAAGATGGCGTTTTTTTTTTTTGAAGGCGGTATCATGTAATCCGTTTTAAGTTTCTATGGCCGCTTTACTTTGTGGTGAGGTTGAATCCGCTAAAATTGTATTCGTAGTGAAGAACGGACGAAACAGGTCAGCTCAATGTTAAAAAGGAAGGGATCAAATAACAATCGCAATCTACAACATATAGCTGTATATTGCGAGTGTTATTGGATCTCTGAAAAGTTCATTATCCTGTCCGTGATACTTCAACACTTGGAAAAAAGGCTTGTAACCTCTGATAAGTCAGCAGAGAAACCATTGATTCAATGACCCACAAAATAGAAAATAGCAGGTTCTATTTTTTCAACCGATCTGTAGGTGTCTGAGGGTAGCCCTATGACCACCAAGTGCCTTGAGTGTCCCCCCCCCCAGTCCCATCGTAAATCAGAGGGGAAAATCAGTCCAATATTAAAAAGGAGAGGACCAAGTAACAATCGCAAAATACAGCATATAGCTGTATATTGCGAGTGTTATTTGATCTACGAAAAGTTAAATTGACATATTTCTCCTTGTTAGTGAACGCAAAATTAGCCTTCAAGATTATGGAATTTCAAGAATAAGATTCTAAGAATCTTCTTCAAATCCTTTCAGTGACAGTTCAATGCGCGGAAAAAAAGGTTGTTACCTCTGATAGGTCAGCAGAAAAACCGTTGATTCAATGGCACACAAAATAGAAAATAATAAGTTCTATTTTTTCAACCGATCTGTTGGTGTTGAAGGTAACCCTTTTACCACGCAGTGCCTTGAGTCCCCCCCCCCCAATCTCATCGTAGATCTGAGGGGAAAATCGGTCCAATATTAAAAAGAAGGGCCCAAATAGCGATCGCAATATACAGCATATAGCTGTGCTTTGAGTGCCTCCCCCCCCCCCTCCCCAATCTTATCGTTGATCAGAGTGGGAAATCAATCCAATATTGAAAAAGGAAGGGGCCAATTAACAATCGCAGTCTACAGCAGAAAGCTGCGTACTGCGAGTATTATTTGATCTCCGAAAACTTCATGTCCATTCAGTGATAGTTCAACGCTTGGAAAAAAGGCTTGTAACCTCTGATAGATCAGCAGAGAAACCACTGATTCAATGACACACAAAAATAGAAAATAATATGTACTGTTTTTTTAACCGATCTCTTGGTGTTTGAGAGGAGATCTTTTACCACCAAGTGCCTTAAGTGCCCACCCCCCACACCCTCACCCCCAATCTCACTGTGGCTCAGAGGGGAAAATCTGTCCAGTATTTAAAAGGAGGGATCAAATAGCAATCGCAATGGACAGCATATAGCTGTGCTTTGAGTGCCCCCCCCCCCCCCCCCCAATCTCGTCGTTGATCAGAGGGGAAAATCAATCCAATATTGAAAAACGAAGGGACCAAATAACAATCGCAGTCTACAGCAGAAAGCTGCGTACTGCGAGTGTTATTTGATCTCCGAAAGCCTCATGTCCTGTCAGTGATAGTTCAACGCTTGGAAAAAAGGCTTGTAACCTCTGATAGGTCAGCAGATACGCCATTGATTCAGTGACACACGAAATAGAAAATAATAGGTTCTATTTTTTCAACCGATCTGAAAGTGTTTGGGAGTAGCCCTTTTACCATCAAGTACCTTGAGTGCCCCCCCCCCCCCCCCCCAATCTCATCGTAGATCTGACGGGAAAATCAGACCAATATTAAAAAAGAAGGGACCAAATAACAATCGCAATCTGCAGCATAGCTGCAAATTGCGAGTGTTATTTGATCTCCGAAAAGTTCATATCTTGTCGATGATAGTTCAACGCTAAAATAAAAAGGCTTATTAACTCTGATAGGTCAGCAGAGACACCATTGATTCAATGACACACAAAATAGAAAATAATAGGTACCATTTTTTAACCAATCTCTAGGTTTTTGAGAGGATCCCATTTACCACCATGTGCCTTGAGTGCCCCCTCCCACCCCAGTCTCGTCGTAGATCAGAGGGGGAAATCAGTCCAATATTTAAAAGGAGGGACCAAATAACAATCGCAATATACAGCATATAGCTGCATATTACGAGTTTTATTTGGTCTCCGAAAAGTTCATATTCTGTCAGTGATAGTTCAACGTTGCAAAAAGAGGCTTGTAACCTCTGATAGGTCAGCAGAAAAAACAGTGGCTCAATGACACACAAAATATAAAATAATAGGTATTATCTTTTAACCGATCTGTAGGTGTTTGAGGGTAGCCCTTTTACCGCCAAGTGTCTTGAGTGCCCCCCCCCCCCCCCCCCAATCTCATAATGGATCAGAGGGGTAAATCAGCCCAATATTAAAAAAGGAGGGACCAAATAACAATCGCAATATGCAGCATATAGTTGCATATTGCGAGTGTTACTGGATCTTCAAAAAGTTCATATCCTGTCAGTGATAGTTCAAAGCTTGCAAAAAGAGGCTTGTAACCTCTAATAGGTCAGCAGAGGGGCCATTCATTCGATGGCACACCAAATAGAAAATAAGAAAATAATAGGTTCTATTTTTTCAACCGATCTGCAGATGTTTGAGGATAGCCCTCATCAGAAAGCGCCCTGAGAGCCCCCTCCCCACCCCAATCTCATCGCTGAACAGAAGTGAAAATCAGTCCAATATTGAAAAACGAAGGGACCAAACAATAATCGCAGTCTGCAGCATATAGCTGTTTATTGCGAGTGTTATATGATCTCCGAAAAGTTCATGTCCTGTCAGTGATAGTTCAACGCTTGGAAAAAAGGCTTGTAACTTCTGATAGGTCAGCAGATAAGCCATTGATCCAATGACATAAAATAGAAAATAATAGGTTTTATTTCTTCAACCGATCTGAAGGTGTTTGGGGGAAGCTGTTTGTCACCGAGTGCCTGAGTACCCCCTCTACCCCAATCTCACCAGAGATCAGAGGGGAAAATCAGTTCAATGTTAAAAAGAAGGGACCAAATAACAGACGCAATCTACAGCATATAGCTGCAGACCTGACTTGATTTGGTGAAAAAGTCAAGAAAATACCCAACTGTTTAAGCATTAATCGTGTTCACATGTGTTGTGGAACGGCCAGTTTCTAATCTGCATTATTTTGTATTTTATTCGGCTTTGATAGAATCCACAGACATGACGAGGTTAAGTGTATCATCACACAGAGATCATGGCGACCCTGAAATTGACCGGTATAGAAACATATAGTGCAATTTACCAGTGCTTCGCCTTGGTTATCATAATAAATTAAGTGGTCAGTCTTCCAATGAATTAGTATGATAGACAATGAATATACCACCAAGACAGATGAGCCAATATCTTGCGAATTAATTTCTTCGATCAATCTAAACATTAATTTAATGTCTTCATAGTGGATTACTAGAGTTCGCTTGCCCGGAGTAAATTCACGATGCTCTGTTACGTTACTTATTTATCTCAAGAAAAGTGTTTTATCCTTAAGCAACTCGTTTTGTTTATCCCTTTACCTAACGTAACAGAAATGATTGCTATTCTAAGGCAGAGTATTAGCGCGATAGAAATTTAATATTCCAAATTGTCAAATTGTTATAACAAATCTACTAAACGTTTATAATATTTTAATTTAACTTTTATAACAGTTTAACCAATTTGGTAACGTATTTGCGTCAATGTAATATAATATGCTAAACTGCTATAACAGTTTAGTAAACTGATAATATAGTTTAGTAAACTATTATAACTTTTATATTAAATATTATATTGGGATATTAAATTTCAATGGTGCTAATGCACTGCCGTACTAGTGTGTTCCTTTCTAGTTGTTTTTTCCATTCGATATCTCAAACCATACTTTATATCCCCCTCATTGGGGGGAGTTCATCGCTATCGTTTCAGTGGTTGTTTTGTTATTTATTTATTAAGCTTAAACCCTTTACCTAACGTAACGGCCAAAACCGGCCAGTGCTAAACTCAAAAATCGCCAATTAATTTTCATTATTTTTTCAATTTTTTGTCTCAAAAACATAGGTTATGACCCCTGGTTGGAACGAGCTCGTCGCGCTAGTTCCAACGAGGGGTCATAACCTATGTTTTTGAGGCAGAAAATGAAAACAAATAGTTATTCAAGAATTTTTTTTGCAAGTGTCGTCTGCTTTTCAGGTTAGGTAAAGGGTTAACAACACTTTGACAGCCAGGGTCACATCGTGTCGGTAACAGTTTTACGGGTGGGGGAAGCCGGAGTACCCGGAGAGAACCACCGAGCAACGACGAGGAGCTGTCAGCTCCCCAACATCGCAACTCCGCACTGCAGCACAGGCAGGATTAGATTGGTTAAAGTCATGCGCACCATCGACGTACAGTACGCCTTGGTGCACGGCCTCATCGTGCCCCCATGTGGACAATCGGAGTTAAATGCCTTGCCCACGGACACAACACGGGAGTCAGAATCTATCGCTCAGACGGTCACCCATCCAAGGATTAGCGGGCTCGACATTGCTTTACTTCGGTGATCGGACGAGAATCGGTTGCCGCAACGACACCGCACCACCCGTTTCAGTGGTTGTTACTAAAAAAAAAAAAAAAAAAAAAAAAAAAAAAAATTATTTTGGACTTTGGTTCCAGCATTGGTTCGCTTGCTTGAAATCGGAAATTCGGAAAGGAATAACCATTTGTTAACAAACGATAATGCTTTTAATATTTGATTGGCACCCATTCCCGGCAGATCCACTGAGGTGGGAACTTAATCTGATCGAATAATTCGTACTGATTGTCTATGAACTGGAAACCTCTTTTTTATTTTCTTATTTTTTTTCTGCTTCATTTATTTTTCTGTTCCTTTGTTTTTTTCGGCAAATTTCGAAGTTAAACCCCAGCTAGCTCGCAGTATTGGTGCGGCGTTTGGGTGGCATTACGGGTCACAAATGCCGTTGTCGTAATGCTTCGGCAAAGTAGTTTGTGACTTTTGGTGCCGTCTCAACGATGGATCAAGTAGGTGTGTTCCGTGGGATCTGCAATCTGTTCAGAGTGGCCAATTATTGATTCTTGATAATCCAATTAACAAACAAAAGATATACAGACTGGTCCAGACAGGTTGCATTTGTTCCCATTTAAAATGCTTTATGTTCATGTTGGTTTTCCATTCACACTCTTCATCTCCTGTTTCTTCTGTCTTTTCTCTCGTCTATATATTAAGGTTAAAACAATATTACATGCAGCGTATGAACCAGTCTTTCAATAACAGAAGTACTTTGGAGTTTTAAGGAGACGGCTCTTGGCTCCCTGCCTAATCCTGCCTACATTACAGCCGCTGTGGACTGATCGTAATCCACGCGTGAGCAGGGATGTCGACGCATGCGCTTCCCAGGAAATAAAAATCATCACGAGCAAAATTTTAATTAATGAAGCACCGGGTTGTACCCGGTGCTTCATTAATTAAATTTTTGATGATTATTTCTATAATTAGTATTTGGAATCTAATATTATTGTCCAGTGGAAATATTGCCCACTCGTGGAAAGTGACCATTCCACGGTGGCTGTAATGTATATCATTGTAGTTTCATGTGTCTTGATAATATTACATACTCTGTTATTCCACATAATGCACAACTGTTTTGATTTGTGGTCGAAATTACATTGTAGTATATATAATATTAGTGTTGATGAATAAATATTGTTTAAACTAAAAGAAACATTCTATTTATTTAATTATGCTGAGCAAAATTCTGAATATTTTTTCTAGTGCAGTGCAATCCTAACTACAAAAATTGGGGTTTTCTACAATAAGCATTATGTTTACTGCTGAATCTATTTGCGTATATTGTATCGTATGTTTTATGATTGTTCTTCTCAAACAGTGTAACTGTTACACACAACTTTGACAAAAAAATTGTTTAAGGCCTAAAAATGTTAAGTATGGTCCTTTTGGCTGCCGCGTGTTATCTTTTTATAACCAATGCAAACTTTAAAAAAATAAAAATTAAATGGTTTATATCTGATATTTTACCCCTAATTAAAAGAATTTATAAGTTTGTCCCATGAGTGCAACAAGGCATTGCGATGCTTCTTGCACCCAAGGGACGAAATACACCACCGCCCATTCTGTTCCGTAGATTTTGATTCCTAAAACAAAAAACCAAACGAAGAATATGGACTTTTCATGGCAAAGGAATAATTACAAAAGTAAACTAAAAAAGCACACATTCACATGCAGTTTTACAAAAAAAATGGCCTGACAAAAAGAATATCTACTTTGTGTGGCCTAAACTAAACTTTATACCACGATTACCGTACGTATTCAACGTTACGCGATGCAATACAGACGTTGGGAAATGCTCTACATACACCACGCGTGTAATCTGAACTACGCGTAAGAACGTCGTGAAAGGTCGCATCTGGAATGCAGCAATACGTTACATATTTAATTTCTGTTGACAATTTACGCTATTGAGCCTCACCCACCACCGTCAACAAAAAGCTATATCGACACCACAGTATAAACAAAATTATTCTGTATTCAGCTGTAGGCGGTGTTAATGGAGAAATGTGCTTATAATGACACAGGTACTTGTAACGAACATTATAATTGCGTATAATGACCGAAACACGTGCAAAATGCATTGTGGTGGCCGAGTGGATAAGAACACTGGTCTCTCATGCCAGAGGTCCCGGGATCGATCCCCGGTCGGGGAAAGTTCTCGAGGTGTCCGAACACTCTCTGTCAGCATCAATTGTGGGGTTGATGCTGTCACAGCGTACCGTCCTATCGGGTGGTGACGTAAAATGGCTGACCTCTGTGCGGAGAGAGACACACTCCGTGCAGGATAAAGATCCCTTCGTAGTATTCGAAAAGAGCTAGGCCACGAAGTTTCCGCTATGAAGGGCATCCCACACACCTACGTCACTGGGCCAAAGAGAGGCGTTAATATAAGTCGCAGAACTTGTTCGCCAATCCTTGTAAAACAAATAAGATTAAATTAAAATGCATTGCGAATATTCGCAAACAACATTGCGAATTTTCGCAATGCATTGTGAATATTCGCAAAGTCGAATGCGAATATTCGCAATGCAGAATGCGAATATTCGCAATGTTAAATGCGAATATTCGCAATGTTGAATGCGAATATTCGCAATACATTGCGAACATTCGCAATACAATTCACAATGCATTGCGAATATTTGCAATGAATTGTGAAAATTCACCATGCTGATTGCGAATATTCGCAATCCTCGACCCCCACGCTACACATGTTGGTCCCAACAGGTTTCCGTACAAAGTAAAGCTTGAAACTAAAATATTTCAGGAATTCACCTTTGGAAGTCGATACATTGATATATCAATCTAAACCAAACAGTTGTGAAGAGTTCCAAGACGGCATAGAACAACACAGGTAGATGAATAAAAGGTTCGAGCAATGCCAAAACATTGGAAACAGTCACAGAGGGCTTGAACTGACATGGACCATAGACTGGTTAAATTTTGGAAATCTGTATTATCTTAACAAACCCAATGACCATTTATGCAAGAAGAAGACGTGTCACGATATATTGGACTCAAATAGCCAGACAGGATGAACAAAACAGATGACGGTGATAGTGTAGAACTATTGAATATAAAAATGATGACCTGGTTCGAGGTAGACATTGCGGATTGTTTCCCTGCAGGAACACATAAGAGATGGGTGGTATTGGAATTTTGAGTTCGGTATCGGTTTCGGTATTTTTAGGGGGTATACCGCGGTATCGGTTCGGTATTCAGTATCTGACCTGACTGAGATTTGCTAATATTACGGAATGAGAATTCACATCAGGAAAATACAGAATAAGTTGCTCTTGTATCATTCTACTACTGCCCTACAAATGCCATTGCCAATGCGATCAACAGTGGCATTCTTTTATGAACACAAATCATATCTACAGTATTTATGACTTCTGAACACACTTTAATCTTTAAAGGCCTATTTGAGGCGTTTGCCATCTCAGAGCTTGTGCCCTGAGCATGTCATATTCAGGAGGTCCTGCTGACACTACGATGCAGGTCGATGGATAACGGGGTCGAGTAATGCCGCAGCGCGAGAAGCAATCAGGGGTGAGCTTGGGTGGATGAGGATCAAGGACAGGATAAACCTGTTGAAGCTCGGTTATCTTAATTATTTGGTAAATCTCCCCGACAGCCGATGGTGTAAAGTAATGTTCCTGAGAATTTTCAACTCAAATATCAAAACGGGGTGGATGGTCCAAGTGAGGGAGCTAGTAGAGAACTACTCATTGGAGATCTCGGACCTGGACGTTGGGGCAAACCGGGGTAAAAAAAATCGTCAGAGAAAGGGTCATGGAGGATTGTAACCGTAATTGCCGAGAGGGGGTCAAATCAAAGAGGTCTTTGGGTGGCCTGCGTGATAAAGAGAAGCCTGGTTTTGAAGAGTACCTTGATGGGGGTCACTGTTGTTCAAGCCGAGGTCGCGACCCCTGGAGCTGAGGGGAAAAATTGGGAAAGACGGTGAAAGGGAGTGCCAGATGTGTACCTTGGACATGGTGGAGACCCTGGAACACTTTCTTCTAGAATGCCCAAAGTATCAGTCTAAAAGAATGAGATTCACTGGGAGTATAATGGGAAAGTGGGATGGGAGAATGAAGGACATGTGGTTAGGGGAGACTTAAAGGAGAGGGTTAATATGCTAATCAGAGAGATTGGGGAGAATGGGACAAGGGTTATCATCAAGCAGTTCGTCTCCGAGCGTTGGGAGGAGAGGAGAAGCGTGGGAATAGGGAGGCAGTTGGGAGTACAGGGGTAACCATGGCCTTCTCGTCCGAGAACCGCGACAAATCAGCGGGTGGCCAAAGTGTTATTATTATTATTACTAAACGAATCACCTGGGCAGTGATTGCTAGTCAAATCATTGCTGCCTGTTAAGGCAGCCAAGACTTGGCTAGAAATCACTGTTAACTGGTAGAATGCTGGAAGCCCATATTTGGGCTTTATTCTTAAGTGCAGGTTCTGCAACTTAAAGAGTTGTAATGCAGTGACTGTGCATCATAATTCTCTTGGAAGTGATATTATTTAGTATGTTTAGATTTGCCTTGTGACAATTTATAGGAGAGTGCCCACAGGTACTCTCCTATAAATTGTAACAAGGCAAATACACGTGAACAATTTTTGAAGGCGAAAAATAATTTAGAACTCGACCAGTTAAGCAGCTGGACATGTACAGATTGTAGACTAGTAAGAATTGAGGACAACTGCCCAGGTCCCTGATGGTAACCGAACTGAAAATAAAATCAGCCTCTTCTTTCACGAAAATGAAGACTTCAACTGCCCCAAGCATCAACAAGGCCTTATAAATATTGAATGTGGGAATATTTGAAAATTGAGAAGGTTTCGGTACTCAATGGTTGGTTCGGTTTGGTTTTTTCGTTATCCCCATAATATCGGTATCGGTTCGGTTTTTTCGGTATGTTGCCCATTTCTAGAATACATTGTGTTCCGAGGGCTGCAGCCTCGGGAGACATTGGAGCCAACAACATCAACTTCTTCTTCACTGCCGTCGCCAAACTCCTCTGCTACAGGCAGAGGAGACTGGTGATGGAGGTGAAGAGGGAGTTGAAGCCGGAGGAGTGAGTGGTGATAAAACTAGCGATTCTGAAAATGAAGTCGAGTTGGAAGCGGGTTTGAGTTTTCACACTTCTCTGAAAGGAAAAGAACTTTTCCGTATAAAATGTCAGATTGCCAACAAAATATCTTCATTTTTAAGTACATAAATGCATTGCGTTACTCTCGAAAATTTCCTTGATATTACTCGGGACATTTCCAGGTTCCCGGTTCTGAGTTTAATTTCATTCCCGTTCGCGTTACTATGGAACACTGGGAATATATTAAACCCTAATCCCACTGTCAGCATCAAAAGATTCGCTGACAGATAAATACATGCACGTGCTGCAAATACTCAACAAATTGGTAAGGATTGAATTTGTACTGTATCTCACTATGGACAAAAAATAGATTTCCTGTATTGGTGTGCATTAAACGTTTTCGGACGATACCATTCAGGATAATGATGCGGTCTGTACTGGACCGCAGATGGTCATCCGGTCCAAAAATAGCAGCCCGATACGGTCTGATGCCCGGGTATGCGGTCCGATGCTTTTCCACTGGGCCGATCCAAGGCGGTCCACTACAGTTTTTCGGTTTCTAAGCGATATAGAGCGTTTTCATATCGCGCGTGTTTGTATTCGATGGTGGAGGGGGTGACTGCGGGTTTTCAGTGGATATCAGACATGTTTGACAAACTGCCTGCAAAATGAAGAATTCTGTAAGGCTTTATGGATTTAGAGCAAGCGAACCCATGTTGACACCAAGTTAGAGTCCTGCGAATCTCGAATTTCGGGTCGAATCGATTCGCGAATCGAATCAGGCACCAGATTTCGAAACGAATCGAATCGTGAATCGAATCTCACCGCTTTTCAAGTTGTGGGTATTGTACCTTCTTACAACGGTAAATATTGTCAGTCTCCACTAAAGTATTGCGTACTACGGGGACTCCTGCAAATCAAGCACCACACGCGGATTTCGGAAGAGGAACCTACCTGAACTCTTCTTCTCTCATCAGGTCTCCTGTACAGGAGACCTGATGATAGAAGGAGAGTTCAGGAGGAGATACTAGGATTCTGAGAACATCTCGACGATTATAAAAAACTAGAATCGGTGTGATTGAAATCGAATCGAATCGAATCTTGGGGATTTACTTCGAATCGAATCGAATTTTGAACGTTGAACGCTCTACACTGAGTGCAACAAGGTACTATCTGGGATGCTTTAGCATTGCAGATGACACCTTGTTGCACCCAAAGGACGAAATATTTATCGCTTCTACCTTCATTCGTAACGGACAGGTGTCGCCTATCTGGAAAGACTTGGATGTTAGATTGTGAGAGAAACGATTTTTCACTATTAATCTCCTAGTTTTTTCACAGGTTAAGCTGGAAAGTAAACCCCAAGGATGAACTTTGTGTCCCGAACTATTGATAATTTGACACATCACACTGCCCCTCTGAGTCGACTCTGACTGGTTTAGCTCGTTTGTAGTTGGAATATTTCTCTGTATGGATTATAGAGTTGAAAACTCAGGAAACTGTTGATAGATAAACAGACAGAACCACACAAGCGTTTGAATGGGTTAGTGTTTATCGCACGAGTTTGGTTGGGCGCAAGAATACCACGAGAGGCGAAGCCTCGAGTGGTATTCTGCATCAAGCCAAACGAGTGCGATAAACATTAACCCATTCAAACGCCTGTGCGGTTCTGTATTTATTACACGCCTTCACAAATTTCAAAAACAGGCCTTTTACGGTAATACTAAGTAAGACTTGACCTATCCTTCTGAGACGAAAAGGAAATAAAATAAGACAAAAATCCGAATTAATCTTCACAAGCAGGAGATCAGTCTTATTGTTATCTCCCACGCCAATTGAACTTTAATTCATAGTTTCAACTTGCAAATTGTAATGCGTCACCACTTCGATCGATGAAACACTGTTCATCTGAAATACAGTTTACTGTCTTTTTATGCCTCAGTTACAGTACGTGGAGAGTGGATTGTAACTAAATCACCCGCGGAGTGGAGTTATCAACCAAGCTATAACTTTCAAATTTTGTACATATCGACAAAAAACACAAGCAATGTTTCAGCCAATGGACCTCCGGGTTTAACCCGGAGGTCCATTGGCTGAAACTTTGCTGGTGATGGTTATGCTTTGCAACAAATTTGCAATTATTGCTCGGGTGGAATCTCCACTCTGCGGATGGTTTAGTGATAATACACTCTCCACGTACTGCATACAGCACGAATTGTGAATGGTTGATGTGATCCCCACAAAAAGTTACCATACTTTTACAACAACAATAGGTGTAAATTCGGAAAAAAGTTCAATGAGAAATTATAAAAATAAACTCACATGTTTATTTGATCAACAAGTTCCATGCGGCTGTTGTTACTCGACTGATTGACAGGTTAAGATTTTTGTCAAGATTACAGTGTAGTCATTGTCAATTCATCCCTCGAAAATGAAATTTATATCTTTATTGTCCAAAGGAAATGGTCGTATTGTTCACAATGCCTGCTCAAAATTTATTAAAGTTCGTCTTATAGCGATTAACAGGGGTACAGAATCCATATGAATTCCAGTGAATATCCACAGGCAATTTGTTTTGTATTTCGATTTTGGTGACCTAGAAACATTCATTCGAAATGACGTCACTCATAGACGCTTTCATATTCTGTCTACATTGTTCTTTAGTTTTATCTTACAATCAACATGTATTTTGTCTCTCCGCAACTGTCGTGTATCCAACCCCCTGATCGGATACAAGCACGTTCCTTTCGCGTGAGTTCCATTTTTTTTTTTGTTCATCCGTACGAATGAATAATTCGTTATATATTCGTCTACATTCTTGACTTATCCCCAATTTATTGTAAGATAAAATGATTATTACCATTATGTGGATGAACAAAATATGTATCCGTGTTTCGCTCCGGGTTCTAAGGGTAGAGGACGACTCGTCTTCGATTCGTCGTGATCTGCCATTAGAACCCAGAGCTCGACTCGGATATATAGAGATTATTACCATCATGTGGATGTACAAAATATGTATTCGAGTCTCGCTCCCTGTCCTAAGGGCACTTAGGACAGATCACGACGAGTGGTGGTCACGAATGGTGGCTATTACTGTTAGTAAAGATATAAGTACAAATTTGGGCAGATTTGCAAAACAGCAGGGAGAAACTTTTTTAAAAGAAGTTTGGAGCATGTCATGGTGTCAGAAGATTTACCGAAATAAAGTTGACCAATTTAGATACAAAACGACGACTACGGGACTGTGTTAATGTTGTAATTTGAAATGATTGGTTTTTTTTAATATTATCTCATTTTAGGTTAACTAATTTTTTTGTGAACCGACTTTATTTTGTTTTGTATGTTTTCGTTTTCACACTAGGCGACAGACGATCGTTATTATATAACGAAATTTAGAAAGTTTTCGAAGCGTAACTAATGACTTGATGGGAAAGGAATTAGTATAAACAGTGCTGGGAAAAAAGTTCCGGCTTGTACATCACCTGTTGAATACAGGAACTCTTATGTCATAGCGGTCATTCCGTTAAATACGAGAGTTTAAAGTTTAATGGATGTGTAATAAATACATGCAGTTGTCGGGACGCATGACCTTCCCAATATCTTGTTTTATTAGCATGTACTGTACTCAAAATTGGTCAAGCTGGGGCCGAATCGGCATGTTCGACAAGAGACCTCCATCTTCATGAGACCAACCACGGATGGGACATAAGACCAAGTATCATATTTAGTACTGCAAGAAAGTGGTTACGGCATTGGACTTCAAACCGAAAGGTCCACGGTTCGATCCGCGCCAGGGGTAACAGCGTTGTATCCTTGGGTGAGGCACTTAAAACCGATTGTCCACGTGGGGGTACGGTGGCACTGTGTGCTACGCCGTACCTCACGTCAATGGTGCACTTGTCTTCAACCAGTGCTAACCTTGCTTGTGTGGAGTTAGTACGTTGGGGAGATTGACAGTTGCTCGGCGCTGCCCGGTGGTTCTCTCTAGGTTCTCCGGCTTCCCCCACCCGTAAAGCCGATCGACACGAGGTGATTCCTATGTCGCATGTGTATTTAAGCCTAAATAAATAAATAAATAAATTTGGATGTCTACAAGCAAGAGCGAATTGATATCTGACGCCCCAATCCTGACTCAAATCTCCCGACTGGGAAATTACTGGGTAGTGTCACGGCCGATTCATCCAACACCCACCCCTATAATTATGAGCCTGTATTCACTGGCGAACCACGCTAATGTATCTAGTAAAGCAAATATGTGCATTCAGCACATATGTGCATTTAGATATGCATATATTTATCACTTCAAATGTATTTTTTCACAAACTTAATGTCTGAAACTACATGCATCATTCTATACCGCGCTCAGAAAAAGTATTTAATAATTCATATTTTATCACTTGTTCTATCTGAATATGTTGGCTTGTGAATTTGTTAACTGCAACCATTTTTTGTCATCTCATTTATCGATGGAAATCTTGTTCTGCTTTCCAGCCATATATTCGTTCAATCTATAGCCAGAGTAATTTCAATAGCGGCTTTTTTCATTTCCCTTTATAAGGCAGGGAAATCCAAGTTTTATGTGATTTGCGATAGTCTGATTCAATGATATTTTTAGTTGCAGATTAATACCACTGAATTTATCCTTCAAATTATTTAATACATTATCAGAAAAAAAGTTGGGGAATGTATGGTCTTGGGAGGGGGTGCATAACTCACACTACTCATTCGTTAAGATCGATTTTTAACACCAACTCGTCTAAATGTATCCTTGTTGCCGGACAATCAGTTTTAGAGTCAAATATATGCTTACCTTTTTAGTGGCCTCCTGGGTTGTGGATAAACCAAAGAAGGTCCAACATTAAGCTCTATGAAAAAAGACTGAATCGTTTAAATTCCTAGTCGCATTACGGGAAAGCATTGCCACATGGCAGTTTACAATTTTGACATCAAACTTGCCGGTCTTGGGCCTATTGCCACTAATTAACCATCCTAGTTCTGAGCTCCCTTGTGCTGGTTACGCCGATTGGGAAAGTCCACTTTCCTTCGAGCTGAGGTTTAGTGATAATTTAATCCTGCAGACCACAAGCAATGAGGATGAGTATTGCTATTTTAATCCTGTGGGATTAAAATAGCAATACTAATCCTCAAGAATTGTTGTTCATTTTTTCTGGTTTGCTTACCGACAATCCAGTTCCCTATAACGCAACCAGTTTGTAGATACTGCTTTGAAACAGTGTAATTTCTGAAGAAGACTAAGACAGAACACAGTCAGGTGGAGTACGGTGGTCTCGAATCTGGAATGAACAACCCAAGTTGGAGTTTTTCTTGATTTAACCCTTTACCCAACGCAGACGATTTCAAAATTTATTATTTTAAATATCATTTTTTAAATTTTTTTCAAAAACTTTCAATAAAACCATATCATGTGACCCCTCTTTGGAACGAGCTCGACGAGCTCGTTCCAAAGAGAGGTCACGTGATATGGTTTTGTTGAAATATTTTGAAAACTAATATTTTTTGAGCTGCTGAATTTGCATATTACGCGGGCGGGTGCAGGCGATTCGTAAAGGGTTAACGTGCGCTGAAGGCGCGGGTGAAATACAAGAAAAAGTCCAGCAGAAGTCGTTGATCCCCCTCCCCCACAAGCATCCCACCCCCACCCCATCCCGAACTCTTCTCGAGTGGTGTTGTGTATTTATACTACGATTAAATTTGAAATAAATGAAGCTGATATTTTTAAAGAAAAATATCACATTTAACGGGCTGATAACTTTTTTGCGTGACACCGTTTTGTGTCGAAGAATTTCATTCATTCGCGTCATAACGTCACTCAGATGCATATCATCCAAGCAGATGCGTTCTTACTTGATGTTTTATGTGTTATCCGGATACCATGTGTAGTGTATCTTACGCATTTTCCGTGTCTTTATTACATCGCGTAACGTTGAATACGTAACACAATCCAGTTAAAAAGGCCGCTAATGAACACAAAAAATGTCTAAAGATGTAATTTCAATTTAAGTCTAAATCAGTTTAAAACTTTCGGGAAAGATGGAATGGAATGCTTCGGGAATCCTAAGTTCCAGGCAGAGACCTTTTATGTTTCTTTCCCCAGTCGTATAAATTTCAGTCTGTTTTAGTGAATATCGAAAATTATCTCATGAGTGTGGACCTGAAAGTTTTATTTTCCACGCGCGCTTGATTTTCTTGTAGTGTAGATTTTCTTTTTATTACATGCTACGTGACATTTCACTGCGCAATATTCAGCCCAATTTCACTGCTGACACGTACGTTTCAAACACATAACAAAGATCAGCTGATCATTCATTCAAGGCGACGTTCAAGGCGACGTCATGTGTTAAGTGTAACGTCATTTAGGAAGCTACTGAAAAAATTCATCGTGTGGACCTGAAAATATTATTTTTCACTCGCGCAAGCGCTCGTGAAAAATAAAACTTCCAGGTCCCCACTCATGAGATAATTCCCGATACTGACTAAAATAGAGTAGATTTTCTTTTTATTATATGCTACGAGACATTATTTGCACAATCTTCAACCCAATTCGACCCAAGTGCGTACGTTTAACCCTCTGCACACTGATGTCGAAATATCAAAATTTCAATATGAAATTTTTTCCCATAATGCAACTAGGAAGTTAACCAATTTTATCTTGTTTGACAGTGCTCTGTCAAACAAGATAATTGGTTAAATTCCTAGTTGCATCATGGGAAAACTTTGCTGCTTAAAATTTTCGTGTTTTGACATCAGTGTGCGAAGGGTTAAAACAATAACAAAGATTAGCTGATCGTTCCTTCAAGGCGGCGTCGTGTGCCGAAGCGTGACGTCATTTAGGAAGCCATTGAGAGATATTTCTCGATATCTATCGAGTCGATGGATATCGAGAAATATCTTTTAGATAATTTGCGATAATTCATATGCTGGCATATAATAAAATTTAGTAATACCTGGATCTTTTAAGTATTTTAGTTGCAAAAACTTCCACGAATGATAAAAAAAAATATAGATAATAAAATAGAAAAAGGCTGTTATTAGCGTTCACAAAATAATTTGACGATTATTGTTTACTCACTGTTTATTCACTGCAAATAAACTAGTAGCACATAGGGATGGGACGATACGCCTAGGTCACAATACGATATGTATCTTGATACAGTTGTTCGATATGATCGCATCTCACGATATACCTTTAAAAATGATTTGGGCAACTATTCAACATTTTTCAGAGTAGGACCTACTTGTAGGAGCATGCTTCCTGTGAGCTAACACAAACGTTTGTTGATAATTCCACAGTCCAAAGGTGGGTCTGATAGACAGTCTTTTAAAAATTTATGATTTGGACTCCCTAGCAGAAATTTTAAAAGACAGGCTGCCAGACTGTTTAGATTATTAACCCTTCACATAGCACAATATTTTTTAAAAAATAAATTAAATTTCACATTTTTCGAAAAAAAAATTCACATTTTTTGAATAAAACCCTACAAATATGGATATTATTAGAACCAGCTCGGCACGAGCTGGTTCTAATAATATTCATATTTGTATGGTTTTATTGAGAAACTTCGGAGATGTTTTACATTATGGTAGGCTTATTCTGGTCAATTTCTCGCCGTTTTTGGCCACCATGTTAGGCGGGTGTTAATTCCAAGAACTATTGTCTGCAGCAGCCAACAGTGCATTGCGATACACCTATACTTGCATGTCTCAACCGGTTGGTGTATCTTGACATGGAGAATCGCGATAAACTGGTTAACCATTGTATCTTCCCATCCCTAGCAGCACATATTCTTTCATCTTCAAGAAGGAGTATTATTATTATTGTTATTTATTTATTTATTAGTGTTTAAGGTCACATATTTATGCACAATGGCTAATCATGACCGTGACAGTTTTACGGGTGGAGGAAGCCGGAGTACCCGGAGAGAACCACCGACCAACGACGAGTAGCTGCCAGCTCCCCAACATCGTAACTCCGCACTGCAGCACAGTCAGGGTTAGATTGGTTGAAGACATGCGCACCATCAAGGTGCAGTACGCCTTAGTACACGGCGTCATCGTGCCCCCACACGGGCAATGGAGATGAAATGTCTTGCCCAAGGACACAACGCGGTTGCCGCAGGTGGGATTCGAACCGAGGACCTCTCGGCTTGCAGCCTGCATCTCTACCTACTGAGCCACCGCGCTCCCTCAAGAAGGATTACAAAAAAATTAAGCAAGATAAAAAAAGATTAAGTCACAAAGAATTGTTTTAATAAGAATCAGATTAAATGGATAATCCACCTATTCATAAGTTTTCAAACTTATTTTGAAAATATCTAATTTGACCCGTTCTTTGTGCACTCTAAATTTTAGCCTGCTTAATCTATAACAAAAGCTTGCGTTGTCTTACACAACTCATGAGGTATTACAAAAATGGGTAAACGCTATTACAAAACTCGCGAAATAAAAGAATTTCAAAAGTTGGAGCAATTAAAAAGGTAGTTGCAAAACTCGCGTCCAGAAATGCATATCGAACATTTCTAAAAGGTTTTATTTGTCAACAAATCGTGTTGATTAAGTCTCCCAAAATAGCATTTTCATTAAGTATTTGAACCTCAGTGCAACCAATATACTTATTTAATCGGCCACCCAGGTTTATTGATCCGAGTAACAAATATTCCAAGTGTTATTTTCTTTGCTATTAACAGATTTTTAAAGGCATTTTGTAAAGACGAGTGTCATTATACGCTCATCAATCATCACTTCAATTACTAGAGTGTTTCCCTGTAGTTTACGAACTGCATTGCTGGTTAAATTGCTTCTTATAAACCTTCATTGATGGATTATTTTGCTGGTCATTTGATTGAGTCTAGGTCGGATTATTATTGAAAGATACACGAGGAAACACACAAAGACAGATGGCTACCAATGGCGACGCGTAGATGACCGATGTTTGGCGGGGGTGAGTTATAAACCTGATTTGTCCCGATGTGACAGGAATGATAGTCCGTAGGAAAATTAGTCCCTCTGGACTATTATTCCGCGGAATTATAGTCCTAGGTCTAACATTTCTAGGAATAGTAGTCCGCCGGACTACTATTCCTAGAACTGTTAGACCTAGGACTATAATTCCGCGGAATAATAGTCCAGAGGGACTAACGTTCCTACGGACTATCATTCCTGTCACACCGGCTCTGGTGGGTCAAGACCGAATTGTACAATTTCCAACTGTTCACCAAGGCATGCCTTCGTCGCAGACATGCCTTGGTGATGTAGCTGGAATATTAATATGTCGGGATTATAGTTAAAAAAGTCAATATTTCTTCGACATACATGGTGTAGTCGTGACTTTCCGATGTTAGTCACATTTTTGGATTCCTCGGTACGACTTTCCTATCTGTTGGTAATACATTTGGGGTGTCTAAAATCAATAATTTTCGAGACATAGTTCGTTTTGGTCGACGACGGCCGCCATTTTGAAATTATGGTAATTAGGGCATTGCGCTTGGGCCGATTTTGTCCTATTTTGAATGAGATGTTCCTGGGACATTGCTGAACTCAACGCAATAAAGAAGTTTTTGTTGCAGTTTGTTTGAGGTCACCGCATTTTCAAAATATCTTTGCCCGCCTATACTCCTAGCAGTAAATTAGACCACACCAGCGTCGAATTCCTTACAGAATTAGCCTACATTTTTATAATGTAAATTGTCCATTTCGTATTAAACTAGAAAGAATGGGGAGAATAATGTCCCGACCACATGTCTCAGTGCAGAACATTCCATTAGGATAACATAAGATGTATACAGCAGGGAGATGACATAGCCAGATTGGGTGTCTACCTGCCATCTCCCGAAGAAACAAGGTTCGAAAACACTGGATACAGACTGTTGGTAACTTAGTGGTAGAGTAGAAATGGTAAAATAGGACACAAGTTGGGGTCGGCGTTGGGCGAGGTGACCTAGAAAAGTGCAACTTATCCTTCCTGCTATAACCCGCCTAATACAGATAAAATGGCTTTATTAAATTCATGGCATGATGTGAATGTGTTTTTGGTGACTCATCAAAGTAGCGTGAGACGATTACCATTTATTCTGCTATATATATTTATTTCGACAATTACCGTCAACGTATCTCCACACTTACTGTCTTGCTTTAACATAAGTGGCCAGGCATCAATGCATAAGAAGGGGAGATATTCAGATAAATGCTGGTAATATGGCCAGTTATTATGTTATGTGGGATAATGTAGGGATTAGACCTTCAACCAACGTAACGGCAAAAGCCGACCAGCGCTATTCACACAAAACGCCAATTAAATTTCATTATTTTTTTCATTTTTTGTCATCTCCCTGCTGTATACATCTTATGTTATCCTAATGGTCTTATGACTCCTCTTTGGAACGAGCTCGTCGAGGTCGTTCCAATGAGTGGTCTTAACCTGTGTTTTTAAGACAACAAAATGAAACAATCGGGACAGTAGGTGTTATTGCTCTCGATGTTTTCCTAATAAGAGGATAAGAATTTAGATATTAATGATTCTTTTAATATTTTCCTATCATCTGTATCGCGTAATTCTTTCTCTTGGTCGTTCCAAATTTTTGGAAAGGAGTATGAAGGGAAATCATCCAATGATTTCGTCCCTGTACCGTTTCTCTGCAAACGATGTGACTGTCTTGTATTTCTATTTGTTTGGTTATCCACTTTTCTGAGAAAGTCATCGAAGGAATTTGGTAAATTTTCTTTATGCCAATCAAATATGAAAACTAAAGAATGGAGTTTATGTAAGTCATTTACTTTTAGGATTTTGTTCTTTATAAATAGTGGGTCCGGATGAGAATTATATTTTGTATCGTTTATTATGCGCAGGGGAAGTTTACTAATTGCTTTTGAATGACCCCAGATTTGGATTTCATACACCAGGTGACTGTGTTTCGAAGCGAAATAGGTGTTTTCAAGGCTTCGTGTTGAAGTATATGCTTTACTTTGTTTAGTGTATAATTTGCCAGAGCGACTTTAGAATATAACTGGGAAATGTGAGATTTATATGTTTAAGTTATCAACAATGTTTATGCCTCAAAATTTAAGTTTATCTGTTTCGTTTGAGCTTATTCTGCTTATTCTCTGATTGTTTATGTCTTAATTCATCAAATTTCTTTTGCAAGAAATAGGACTGATTAGGATATATTTCGTTTTGGTTGCATTTCAAAACAGACGGTTTGTCGAGCACCATTCAGAAATGCTCTTTAAATCCTTGTTTATACCAATGCCTAACTTATTGTCATCGAATCCAGAGCAATGTACAGTGGTGTCATCAGCAAATGAGAGGCTGGGTACTGTGGTGGAAGAGCAAATATAATTTATGTACAGCAGGAATAATGTAGGGTTTAGTATCGAGCCTTGAGACACGCCAGACGTTATCTCGATTAAATCAGATTTCTGCTCTCCGTACATGACATGCTGCATTCTATTGGATAGATCACTTTTGAACCATTCGTAGTTATGTCCCTCTTTCCATACCATTTATCCAATGGGATATCGTGATTTATTGTCTCAAATGCTTTTGATAAGACAAGAAATATTGCCAATGTGCTGTATTTACTTTGCTTGTTGTTTTCTTCTGCAACTGATTTCAAGAAGTAGAGAATGGGATGGGCAGTAGAATTAAGTCCATATTGATGAAGGTATAAAATTTCAAATTTGTTAGAGAAACTGATTAATCTGATAAACATATCAAGTTTTTCTACTTGAGAATGTAGGACGTATCCTTATTGGTCTATAGTTTGGAAATTTGTGTTCGTTTCGGGATTTGAAATTTGGAATCAATTTGGCAATTTTCATTTTGTCAGACAGAACCCCTGGAGGAAAGGAATTATTTACGATGTGTGCAAGGGATAACACAATTCGATTTACAGTGAGCTTTAGAAGACTAGTAGTAATATCGTCACGGACTTTACTTGATTTAGATTTTATTAATGTAACTACTTTTATTATTAGTTGTGGTGTTGACGGGACAAGGTAAAAGTTGTTTAGAAAATTTTTGTTCACGTAGTGGGTAAAAGGTTTGTTATGACTTTGTATCTTGTCAGCTGTAAGCTTTCCTTTTGACACTGAATTCACTAGCAGTTTCGCGTAGGTTATTTAATTAATTCACGCTCGTGCAGGGTAAAAAAAGAAGGGAGGGTTTCTATGCGTTTTGCTCTATTAATACTTTCATTTAACACTTGCCATGTTTTCCGCACATTATTATATTGAATTTTCTACAATAATTTTTGAAATTTTGAATATTTTAGTCATTGGGAACTTTTAGCTTTTTAAGATGGAATTTATTCTTATTATTTGATGAGGTTACATTAAAGGAAAAATGTTAAATTTTTCAATCTTCCAAAGAGTAGTAAAGTTATAATGCGAAAATCAAAGAAAAAACACCCATAAGCTTTGGGCACAATCAAGGTGTATAACTTTTGTCACTGGATCGCTGGAATGCTCATTGGACAAACACGGAAAAGTGCCTCCACGGCGGAGGGGGGGGGGGGGGGGCACTAAAAATGTGTAAGACGTGACGTGGGAGTGGGTGGGTCTCTTGAGTGCGCCAAAAATGTGCATTTCCAACTTGTGCAATTTTTTGAATTTTTTAAAAATACAGTAGAATCCTCTTAACTGAATATCCATTTTTTTGCCAGTGAAAATTATTCAATTAACATGAGTATAGAATTAACAGGGATTTGGTCAGTTTCATGTGTTCTGGAGGCAAACTGAGCATTTATTCTATTATATCTTGTTTGACAGAGCTCTGTCAAACAAGATATAATAAAATAAATGCATGTATTGGATGTAGTAAGGCCAAAACGGTTGATAAATAAGGGGAATTTGGTGCGTGTCACAGTAATTTTTTCGACACATTACAAAAATTTATATACAATTGACAGGAGTTTACTCTACAACCCATATGCAATTAACAGATCAAATTTGTACTGAAGATACGATAAATGGTTTTGTGTTTGAAAATTATATTCAATTAACAGGGATATACAATTACGAGATATCCAATTAAGTGGGCTCGACTGTATATCAATATATCAGCTAATATATTTCATCATTTGTGTTTCAAACCTTAAAGATGATGCTGTACATCACACTCTTAACATAAATACAACATCAGGAGGCTTTATATGTGAGAAAATGTCACACGTTAGTAGGAAAGTAGCAAACACCTGAGAATACTGACGGAACAATTCAAATGAAAATTTGTTCCCGTTTATGTACACCTGCTCTGGCCAAGCCTGATAATGAACAGCTTGTCATTTGTAGATTGGGGCCTACAGCAGCCCACAGAGGTTTAAACTGGTGGTACCAGTTCAAGAACATTATGAAACCCCCCTAAAGACAGCTGTGCCTACCAAGTTTATAAGTTTATTTTGGATTTTAATGGGAGAGTGGGGGTGGGTGTCTGAGAACGGTAGTAGAAAATTTGCACGTAGGGGTGGGTGGGTGTAAAAAGGAGCTGAATAAAAAATAGGACGTCACGTCTTGCATATTTTTAGTTCCCCCCGCCCCCCCCCCCCCTCCCCATCCCTGTCCACGGCCACCATTTTAGGAGTAGAGTCACCATAGTCAGTCACCATATCTGGAATTGTCCAGATGTCGTTTCTGAATATCAGTTCCGATACCCGGAAAATTCATAGGGCACAACCGGGATTCAAAGGTTGCGTTCTGCGACCTTTGATTCCTGATTGTAGTCTATGAATTTTCCGGGCATTAGCACTCATTTTCAGAACCGGAAATTCCCATTCGAGAGATTGAACCATAGCTCCTACGGCGACGATGCTGGTCTCGGAAGATATTCGCCGTAATCTCATAAACTATAATACGCAATCATTGATACGATCATCGATGTTTGGTGTTTTATGAATTTGTGACTTGGACGAACCGGTTTCACTGGAAATGCTCAATCGAAAGCATTCAAATAAATATCTTCAAATGCATTCTGTCCACGTTTGGACAGTCTGCGTCCATTACCTGTGAGAAGTTGCTACCAGATAGAAGTGACTGGAAGTGTGAAATATTTTCTTGATTTATAATTCTTTTGAATGTTGGTGCCGAATCAGAATGTGCTTCAAGATTGGTTTCAACGTGAAATATACCTACGTGGTCGGGTACATCCGTTAAGACAAAACCAGATAAAGAAGTAGGTGCTGTATTATTTGAATAAATATGGTCATTGAGTGCTGCCGAATGGCTGGTTACTCTCGTGGGCTTAGTAATAAGTAGTAAAAAGCCTTCACTGAACATTAGGTTTGCGAAGAGTCCGGATTTTTGGTGGAGGTCGGATTTCGAGAGATAGTATAATGCCAATACCATTGAGTATCACATTGCAAAGTCATCAATTCATGATACATTGTAAACTCCCAGTCTTAACTCATATCCAGATTCGAGTGCCTTTTTGTTACCCCTACCCCCTCCCCCACCCCCACCACTTACCCTCGGATGCTGCCGGCGACCTTGGTATAGTCACTGCATTACTCACATAAAAAGCTGAAAGAATAACTTGGCCTTCCTTTTGGAATGACAAGTGAAAGTCTGAAAGGTCACGTTATGAAATACAGTACGTGGAGAGTGCATTATCACTAAATCACCCGCAGAGTGGAGAGTCCACCCAAGAAATAATTGAAAATTTGTTGCAAAGTATAACCAGTACAAGCAAAGTTTCAGCCAATGGACCTCCGGGTTAAACCCGGAGGTCCATTGGCTGAAACACTGCTTGTGTTTTTGTCGATATGTACAAAATTTGAAAGTTATAGCTTGGGTGACAACTCCACTCCGCGGGTGGATTAGTTATAATCCACTCCCCACGTACTGTAGGGAAGTAAAATCCCTGTGCTCAGATGAGATAATTACAACATTTTTACGCCATCATGCGCCATAGCAAAGGAATTATTCCACTAGAGATCCGAAAATCGAACATAGCTTTTGTTTTGTACTCAAAGGAAAAATGTCATATTTTGTAGTAAAGTTATAATGCAAAAATCAAAGAAACAAAATACCCACAAGCTTTCGGCACAATCAAGGGGCATAACTCTTGGTGGAATGCTCATTGGTCAAACACAGAAAAGTGTCTCCACCGCCACCAATTTAGGGGTAGAGATGGTATAATTAAGCAATGCTCATCAAGAAAATTCCTCAAAAGTTTCCAATACAGTTTAATCCCGGAAACGAGAACTTTTGGTTCTCGTTTTTGAAAGTCGGTCACCATATAGGGAATTTTCCAGCTGTCGTTTCTGAATATCAGTCACGATACTCGGAAAATTTATAGGACAGAATTTCGCAACCTTTGATTCCCGATTCTAATCTATGAATTTCCCGGGCATTAGCACTCATTTTCAAAACCGGTAATCAGGAATTTCCCGTTGGCAAGTTATCGTTTATAATCAAACCCGGAAACCCCAGTAAATCACACTTCGGAAAGTAATCAATTGATGATGTGCACATTTTTCATGACAATGCAAACTGAATATTTACAACATATGTTAGTTGTTATTGACAAAAATAAGGGAATGAGATTGGAAAGTTGTTATTACTTGTCGTGCAAGATAAACGTCATGATGTTTAATGAAGTGAAATATATTACGCTGTAGCGTAGCAGCTTTCATGTCACCAAACGTCAGGGGGTGGGGTAGTTTGAAGGACGACGTTTTTGGCTGACTTTATAGCAATCCAGTTGTATAGAGGTCAGTGAGTTATGCGAATTAGAAATACGAAAAAGGAAAACTTGGCCTTTATGTTATGCAGGCTTGGCAATTTCAGGAGAGCGATTTTTTAGCTCTCCTTACTGCCCTCCTGAAAGAATTAAGGAGAGCGGAAAATTGCCGTCCTAAATATTTTGGTCTGGGATGATTGAGATTACATGTATTATGCTCACATTAAATTTTTGTTGTAAAGCAAAAATGTAATTTAACTTCGAAGTCACATAACATCACGTAATTTCATTTTGAAAGTGGTTTAGTGGTAAAAGGTAATGGCTGCAACCATACCCAAACACAGTTGCAATCATTTGAAGCAAAATGGGTCACAGCAATATTTTTTTTCTGTCAGTTTCAAGTTCAACAACTGACATCACAGTTTGAGGGGTAATTATTCAAGGAATATTGACAGTATAATATACTACCATTACTAGTTTAGTTTAAACATATTTTATTTGCCACTATATACAGCAAAAAGGATCGGAGAACAAGTTATCACAACTTACAAAAACTCCTCTCCTTAAACAAGAATAATTAAACATTTGCGGCACAATTATATACAATATAGAAATACTAAGAATTAGTGTAGTCATCAGCTAAAGGGTTGAAGATTGGAGATTTAGAGAGATAATGTTTTAACCGTTTTGAGCTCCGGTGGTATCTTCCACATCAGTTCACTTGACTTAGCTAGAAGGGTCTATTTTCAATATTTTCAATATTTTAGAGCTGACCAATCAGTATTTCCAACGAGGAGCCTTGGGGCCACACGTTGGAAACAGTGGTTGGTCTGTACTACTTATTCATTTAACATTATTTTGTCACGGAAAACGGGGTGTTCCACTGGCTTTGTCCGAAAAGGGCCACCGGGGCTCGAGGTGTTAAAGAGTTATAGGATTAGAGAGTGAAGGATTGCCGTTGTCTAGGCTCGCCTGCTGACTTTTGCATTGTTGGATCTCTATCGTCTTTAGAAAAAGAGAGCGTGTAAGTTAAGAACAAATTGGTGGAAATTAAAATTAAAATTAAAATGCAGTTCCACAGCACGCCACGGTTGTCTCAACGCACGCTAGTACACAACCAAGGGTGCAATATGCATCGTTTGGGTTCAGGTGATCTTATTCAAATCTGCCAGTCGCAAGGATGAATGTTTGAACTTTCCTGAATAAAAGTTCGTTTTGCTTTGTTGTTAAACCGATTATTCCATAAAGTAGCTCGTCAACATTAGATATATTGAGCGTGATAACAGCATTAAAAAAGGTCAATCTTTGAGGGTGGTAGTTCGGGCATTGAAAGAAGAAATGGTGTGCATCTTCTTGGGGATTGCCACAGGTACATTGTGGGGTAGAGAAGATAAAATTGTTAAATTTGTCGTGGTTTAAATCACTGCAACAGTTCCGTAGTTTGCAATGGAGAACGTTTCCTTTCCTGGTTCCTGTATAGAAATATGAAGGTGGTTTAACGGAAGGGTTCAGTTTAGCAAGATTACCTTTAAAAACAGAAAGTGTTGACGCAGTTTTGGTATTAGTTGGGAGCTCATTCCAAATTTTGGAAGATGAAGGGAAGAATGTAGTTGAAAATTGTTCTGTTCGCGCTTGGTACATGGTTAAGTTGTTAGAATTACGTAAACTGTAATTTGCTGTTTCACCTACAGTACGAGGTAATAATTCAACAAGGTAATCTGGAGCATCGTTATTAGATATTTTTAAAAAAGCACACAGTTTATGATGGTGCCTTCTCTCATAGAGTGAGCGCCATCCAAGTTCCAAGAGTATACGCTCGGATGAAACAGATCGTGTGAGACCAGACACTATTCTTGCTGCATCGTGGTGTAGTCAGTCTAGTTTCATTAGAAGAAGCTTAGGAGCACAGTCCCAGACGGTATCACCGTAATCAATGAGTGGCAGGATGAATGAGAAATATATTTGTTCCAGAGTTTTCCTCCCAAGTTTATACTTGAGTTTTCTCAGATTGGACAAGCGTGCATTAACTTTTTTGCAAATTTCCGCTATCTGGCGATCCCATTTCAAGTTTGACTGCAGGATTAAACCAAGATGTTTATGTGAATCGGAGAAATTTATCGGAGTTTCGTTAAAGAACAAATCTGGATGGTTATGGTTAGGGATTCGAGAAAAGTAGACAGCTTGCGTTTTAGATGGGTTGAAGGACACCAGCCACTTCTGAGACCAGGAGTATATTTTGGCCAGATCATTATTCAAAATGGTTATTAGTTCAGAACTGGTGCTTTTACCGTTAGTGAGACATGTATCATCAGCAAACAATCTCGTAAGGGATTCTAAATTGTCTGCAATATCGTTGATATAGACTAAAAAGAGGAAAGGTCCCAGGACAGATCCTTGAGGAACACCAGCTTGTATTAGCTTGTATGGAGAGTATGTGTTATTCACCAATACTCGTTGTTTACGATTTTTCAAGTAACTGTCAAACCATGTTAACAGAGGACCTGAGATTCCATATTGCTCTAATTTATCGAGAAGACCTTTATGCCATACCCTCTCGAAGGCCTTTGAGATATCACAAAAGATAGCACAAGTCATCAGTCGTTCATCTAGTGACTGACATAGCGAATGATATAGTTCAAGAAGTTGAAAAGTAGTGCAGTGGCCAGGGATGAAGCCGGACTGATATTTATATAGAAGATTATTCTGATGAAAATGAGTAAAAACCGATTTCAGGAGCACTTTTTCACAGATTTTCCCTAAGATTGGTAAAAGGGAGATCGGCCGATAGTTGTTTTTGTCCGCGGGATCTAATTTTTTAAAGATGGGGATTACATTGGCTTTCTTCCATTCGTCTGGATATGTTCCGGTATCGAAACTTTTTTGAAAGAGCATACTCAATGGTGCTGCGATGGTATCGACATTACTATCCTGTCACTTGAAGCACTTGCACCAGGATGTGACTGTAGATTCAAGCAGACCTGTTGTCCAAGAAAGTCATACGCCTACCACTACCACCTTCAACCCCCCTTGGGGGGTTGAAGGTGGTAGTGGTAGGCATATGACTTTCTTGGACAACAGGTCTGGGTGCACACACAGGTCTTGTCAAGTGTGTGTTCGGTTGTTGAGTGAGACATACAGATGTATAAGAGATTTTGCTTTACCTTAGTAAAGTTAATAAAATCACTGATGTAGTCTGTTGGTTTCAGTTTCAACGAGTTCGATCAACTGGATACTTAAAATGCTGTGTAAAGCTAATTGCTCTCCTAAGCTGATTGGGGAGAGCGATTTTTTGCCCTCCTGCATTTTTCAGAATGCCAGGCCTGGTTATGATCATAAAAAGGGGGTTAAAGGTTTAAAATCAATCCCCCAAATGTAAGTAAAGTTACTACAATGAAACAACAAAAGAACGAAGTTTTTGCACATCAAGTCCCATAGCGAAATGTAATTAAAATGCACTACAACCCCGAAACATGAACTTAACAATTGTTTTGTGAAAACGAAAAAATGTCAACTTTCAATTCGTTCCGTCAAGGATAAGGGAAGTTTTCGCGCAGAATGAAAAACAACACTCCTGCACACACACACATATATAGGCATTCTCCAATAACCTGTCATAAATTAAGTGTTATGCACAAATATATATTCAACACTAACAATCTCTTAACGAAAGAACGTATTGTATTTTAGTAGCACTGGAGTAGTAAGCGCTGAACTCATTGAGAGTACATGTATGTGTTCTTAAATTTGTTCATAAAACATAATTTAATAATAATAATAATAATAACACTATGGCCGCTGAATTGTCGCGGTTCTCATGTGAGAAGGCCTTAATTAGCTCTGTTCTCCCACATGTTTCCTTATCTCCACGCCTCGTCTCTCCCCTAACACTCTGAGACGAGCTGCATGATGACATCCCGTACCCCATTCTTCCCAATCTCTCCATTAAGCATAATAACCCTCTCATTTGTGCCACCCACTTATCACATGTCCTTCATTCTCCCATCCTATTTCCCAGTCATAATCCCAGTGAACCTTATTCTGTTAGACTGGTATTTTGGACATTCTAATAGAAAGTGTTCAAGGGTCTTCACTACGTCTAAATTACACATTTGGCATTCCGTTTCATTGTTTTTCCAGTTTAAAATTACCCTAAGCTCCAGCGACCGCGACCTCATCTTGAACAGCAATGACCCACCAAAGGTGTCATCAAGGTATTCTTCAAAATCTGGCTTGTCTTTATCAAACAGGCCACCCACAGACCTCTCTGCTTTGACCCCCCCTCTCGCCAATTCAGATTACAATCCGCCAAGACTCCTTCTCTAGCGATTTTTTGACCCTGGTAGGTGAACAATTCTATAAGTCCAAGATCTCCATTGAATAGTTCTGTATTAACTCCCTCACTTGGTCTATCCAGCCTGTCTTTATGTTTGAATTCGAAATATTCTGGAAAATTAATTTATATATGCGATAGAGTCTCGGAGAGATTTACCAAATAGTTGAGATAGCAAAGTTTTATTATGTCTATCTTGTCCTTAATCCTCATCCTATCCTCATTTGATTAAGGATTCCCCCTTCATAGTTAGGTTATTCGCGTGGTTTCGGTAGAGTCCTCTTCCCGTAATGTTTATATTTACCCTTAAATACTCGTAGTCACACGTCTCCCCTACTCTAAGAAGTTTGCAGGCACCTTCCGGAATACAGAACTCCCACACTGTCCACTTCCGTGTTGGTTCTACTTTATGACCCACGGGTATAACTTTGCTTTTGCTTTCATTTAGTTCGAGTCTCCATTTGTCCGCATGTCTCCCAACAACTGACAGCATTTTCTCTACCCGCGCCCCCACTCCCCTCCACCGCATTCGGTCTCAGACACTAGTAGCATATTATCTGCAAACAATAGTCCTGGCATCTTCATGCCCAATCTACTACCTCCTCGTCGCAATGCAGGAGCTCATCTCCCAAATCTTTGATGCACAATGCAAAACGAATTGGCGAAAGAATACACCTCTGTTTTAGGCCTCCATAGGCACACGTTTTGTTGTTATGTTACACAGGCTAAGTTCACTTTGTAAATCTTTATGGAATGTTTTCAGAATTCCAACAAACTCACCTCCCAGGCCCAAGGCCTCAAGCTTTAGCCACATACCCTCCATCCATACCCTTTCATCTGCATTTTTCACATCCCGAATGGCCACAAACATCTTCTTCTTTTTGGTTTTCGCATATTCTATCATCTGGGTCAGGGTGAAAAACAGTCAGTGACTCACCTTCCCTTCCTGAAGCCATTCTGGATCTCTCCCAGAAACCCTTGTAACAACCAGTCGTGTAATAATCAACCAGTAGTGTAATATTAACCAGTAGTGTAATAAAAATTAACCAGTAGTATAATAATCAACCAGTAGTGCAATACAAACCAACCAGTAGTGTAATAACCAGTAGTGTAATAAACTTAACCAGTAGTGTAATAAACACCCATGAAAACCAACAGTTTTTCAACAAAATTTGAAAAAAATTTGGGGTTTCTCAAAATCAAAGTTTGGGTACATTTTATCGATTTTTTATCATTTTATCGTACATTTAAAGGCATTTTGCAGGTCAAACATCATTTCGTGGGTTCAATACGGCGAGGAAAGGTATTTGTATGATTTTTTGAGGAATATGCGTATTTTCTGGTGTTTAATGTCACTTTCTGCATTTGTGGCTTTATGTAAATTCAAAGTTGGGAGAGCCCGGTAGCTCATTGGTAGACTGTTGGACTCCTATGCTAGAGGTCCCGAGTTCGATCCCCGTCCAGGACAACCCGCGTTGTGTCCATAGGCAAGCACTTTATCCCGGTTGCCTACATGGGGGCACGATGACGCCGTGTAGTAGGGCGTACTGCACGTCGACGGTGCACATATCTTCAACCGCTGTAACTCTGCTTGAGCGGCGCTTGAACAGAGTTAGAATGTTGAGGAGCTGACAGTTGCTTGTCGATGCTCGGTGGTTCTCTCCGGGTACTCCAGCTTCCTCCACCCGTAAAACTGTCACGGTCACGATTAGCCATTGTGCTAAGTACGTGACATTAAACACCAATAAATAAATAAATTCAAAGTTGGCCAAGTATTTATAGTAATACTGTGCTTTTGAGAGACTGCTTAGCCCAGGCATACGTTGTCAGGTTCTGCCATACCAGAAAACTTATGGGTGATAAAGAGTGGTATTCAAGGGCTAGAATTGTGTGATCTCCTGTGTTGTCTACAATTATAATATTTAATACAGCCCCGGCGAATCTCTGAAGGTCTCTCTCACATCCACCCATTTCAGTCGCTGTATCATTTTGCGTCTAGTTGACCGTTTTGAATTCTAAAATTCGTTTTTCTTCTGGGAGTGGTGCTCATCATATTCCTTGAGCACAAACACTCTACCATATTGGGGGGGGGGGGGGTAGAGGAGGCGTTCTTACCTAAAATATGCGGTCAGTTATTTTTTTCCATCTTGAAGGAGGAGGCCGGTAAGAGAGTAGATGGTATCCATGGCGAGGTGAATAGAGTGGGTGCTTTGGAGGTCCACTGCCATTTCCGTCTGCCATGTCAAGTGACTGTTCTCGATTACCAATGGTAGACAGCTATTTAGATTCTGTGATGATTTATAATTAATGTAAAAAGCTTGAACTCATTCAACATATTGAAAATATTGTTTCAGCAGAATTCCTTGATGAGTTAACACAACTCTTATACTACATTAGAAGTGTGTCATGTGGATAAATGACCCTCATTTGGGGAGAGAATGGTAGTGGCGCAAGGGATGTCATAGTCACGGGACCCAGGGGCGCCATGTTGTATTGTTATGATAGCCCGCGTGAGCTGCCATGTTGTGACGTCATTCCCATAGGGATATGTGATGTAAGTGTGCGTGTGCAACGCATGTAATTGGGTGACACGTGTTTCCGCCGTCTATTCTGTATACTGGAGACTGCCATCTTGGTATTTATGGTAGCACGTGATTGCTATATGGACCCAATGGCCTCTAATAGAAAGATGATATGTATTGAGGGTAAGTTCGATTGGACTGGAGTGTAATGAATGCCCAAATGAGACCGACAACTGTTTATCTGGCTCGGATTCGCGAAGAAAGCTCGCTTTCTATGTTCTTGGCCTTCCCTGGCAGGGGTTCTCCCAGAATCATCGTTTCTAATGGACACGGGCCTGCCCAGAATACCACTTAGTGCTACGTAACCTTAAAAATGTGGTGACCGATTGTACTAGAGTATTTTTACTAAGAGTGGCCTTGCAGGCAAATTCTCGTTTCCACTCTGTTCCAGGAAGGATTATATTAGGTAAGGATTCTTCCAGAATTCTCGTCTTTATGCGGCTTGAATTCTGTATAGACCATTTTGGCTGCTTAGACCATCTACTGCCCATTCTTAATCTATTTGTGTCCTTATCATTAGCTCTACTCCTAGCTAGGTATGACACACTTCCGACTGACATTCTGGCACCCTTTTCATCGCACGAGGTCATGTGCTAGTACTACTAAAACTATCAGTATTAGTACACTTGCACTACTCATACAAGTATCATTAACAGTACTAGTACAACTACTACCAGTAGTTGTAGTACTACTACTGCTACAACTACCACTATTACTACTAGTCTTAGTACACACACTACTACTAGTACTAGCTCAATTACCACTACCAGTACTAGTGCTAGGACCACTACCAGTACTATTACTAGTACCAGTACTACTGCCAATACCAGTACTATTACAACTAACAATACGTGCACAGGTACTAGTACTTGTACACATGTCATTACTGGTACTAGTACCACAACGACTATCAGTGCTAGTACTAGTACCAGTACCACTGTCAATACTAGTACAACTACTACTACTGGTACTAATAGTGCTAATACATCTACCAATATTACCATTACTTCTGGACCAGTCCAGGGTCGTCGAGAGAGGGAGGACCGATGTAGTGACACCAGGGCCCGTCGTTATTGTGTTCGGCCGATTTTCCCTAAATGCCTAAGAGCAGAATTCTGTTATGTGCGTGGCCTTCACTGCACGTCAAAGTTTGACGTGCAGTGAAGGGCTCTCGTGTAAGAGAATCCTGCAACCTCGATATATGCTAGCGCGCGAAGTTACAAACATTCACGTTCAGTTTTAGAAGCCTTGCAAATAAATAACTACCACTGGATTGAGATTTGCCAAATAAAAAGTTAAAAACAATGTCTCACCCAAAACTAATAGAATTAACACTTCTTTAGAAGCCATTGAGATCGATGTTCCTTTACACCGGGTAAAAGTTAACTAAAAATCGTATAATGTCAACAATAAGATACCCCCCACCCCCACCCCCGTAAAGGTAGATGTGTAAAGCGGGAGATGGTGTGTGGGAGACCTTTAGTGATCGGTCAGGGCCGTATTAAATATTATAATTGAAGACAACACACAGGAGACACGTCCTTGAATATCATACTTTAGCACCTGTCAGTAACCTTGACAATTTTTTCTGTTATCATGGAACCTGGGATAAGAAGGCTCTCAAAAGCACAGCATTATCATAAATAATTGGCCAACTTTGAATTTACATAAAGCCACAAACGCAGAAAGTAACATTAAACACCAGAAAATACACACATCCCATAAAAATCATAAAAATACCTCTCCTCGCCGTATTGAACCCACGAAATGATGGTTGACCTGCAAAACGCCTTTAAATGTACGATAAAATGATTAAAAATCGATAAGATGTACCCAAACTATGATTTGAGCCACCCCAAAAAATTTTTAAATTTTGTTGAAAAATTGTTGGTTTTCATGGATGTTTATTACACTACTGATTATTACACTACTGGTTGATTTGTATTACACTACTGGTTGATTATTACACTACTGGTTAATTTTTATTACACTAGTGGTTAATATTGTACTACTGGTTGGTTATTACACTACTGGTTGTTACAACCCTTTCTCTTCGATCACATCCTCTAATCTCCCATACAGGACTTTGCAGAAAATGTTTTACAGTGTTTCTGACAATTTTCAGGAGAAATAAACATGCTTATGTAGCTTATATTTATTTAAGCTTATGTTATACGTTTTTTCGCTTGATAAAGCATAGTATAGTATATTTATATAACAGACTGTTCAGTGAACAAAACTTTAAAAACATTTTTTTCTTTCCTAAAGGATCACAGAGTCCAGTGGGTACATTTAAGAATAAACATTTTTTTTATTAATGTTAAGGGAGGGGGGATAATGTACTAGGTACAAAACAAACAAACAAACAAACAAACAAACAAACAAACAAGGAGGCAGGTGTCTCAGATACAAAACAACATTGGGAGGGCAGGTACAGCAGTGTTGGGAGGGTTCAGGTGCCCTAGGTCAAAAACGAATGAAGGGGAGGGGGGGGGGGGGTCAGATGTCCACTTATGTTAATTTTAATGGAGGGTAGATGTCAGAGGGCAGGCGTCCGTATCCCTTCAGTGCGGATGTGGATCATTTAGGAACCTATGAGGTACATGTAGCAAAGAGCACACTAATGGCTGTCGAGGGTAACTAGCTGTGATCGGCAACCTATGAGAGCGGGAACGTGCCAAGTTGACATTTCGAGAGCAAAGAGTATTGGTTGAGACTGAATTGCAAAGGCGATTGATGACGTGTTAATGAAACTGTCGATATAAACCTTCGAGTTTCGATAACGTGTGGTGAAAGCTGGGTAAATCCTGGGAATGACACATCAAGTCAAAGTGAAAATGAACTATCATTGTGAGATAAACTGAGTAGTATTATCCGGTAGAGTGATGGAAGCCCATATTTGGGCTTCAATAGAAACCAGAGGATGTGACTATAGCATCTACACTCGACTGAAGGTGTTTTCATATTAACCCTGACAAGAATCAAATTTTGTTGTGGACACATTGCTCAGTTACATCTGATTGGATAGTGCCTATTGGCACTATCCAATCAAATGTAACAGAACATTTATTTATTGGGGTTTAACGACATTTTTGACTGCCAGGATCACCTCGTGTCGGACAATTTCACGGGTTGAGGAAGCCGAATTATCCGGAGAGAACCATCGAGCAACGGTGAGCAACTGCCATACTCCTCAATGTACTAACTCCGCATAAGCAAGGTTAGCATTGGTTGGAGACAAGTGCACCATCGATATGTAGAATGCCTCAGTAAACATCGCCACCGTGCACCCACACGGGCAATAGGAATGAAGTGCCTTGGCAAACGACATAAAGCAGTAACCCCTTAACCAAGGATACAACGCAGAAATATAATAATTATGGCGAAAGGAAATCTGTGGTTAAGAAAAATGTAGTGCTCTTTCAGTTAACCCCAAATGAAGAGCGTCAATGTTATACGCAGGTGAACTGTGATGAACATCAGGCGATGGTAGTGTGAACTATTGTGTCGTGAGAGCAAAAATATGTAAAACTCACGAAAATAAATAAACAAAGGTAGGTGTCTGTTCTGATCTTAGAAGAAGACGGTAGCTATACGAAGAGACGATGTTGACCCGCAGAAAAATGAACTGTTGAGCAACTGCTGAGTAATTAAGTTTCATCAAAAAGAATACAATAGAATACAATATACTTTTATTGTATTATACCAAACATGAGATACATGACAAAACATATCATAGACACACAAATATCGATCACAAAACATGGAGACAAGTACAAAGGACAGACTGGTGCATTAAATAATATTCATTGCATGCGTGTAAATATGTATGTTGAACGTGCTTCCAACTCGAGTAATTTTAATTCTTGCCTAAACAGCATTTTTTTTATTCTCAGTTAAACCCTGCCGTGGTGTTCCGTGTACAGGAAGAATTACCTCAGCTCAACGAAGGCAGCATAACCCCGCCTGGGCTTTTTCACAAGCTCCTTCAAGCCTCACGGTCCGTACTGAACGGTGAGGGCGCTGGCGAAAAGGTTCTGAAGGCGTCCAAACAATGTCACGCCTTCTCCAAACCAACCTTCCTACCCATATATACATACCAACATACACCATCATTAATAATAACGGAAAAGCTTACGATCTCGCAGTGTAAGCAGATCGACAACGAACTTGAGGGTTAACCCTTTACCTAACCTGAAAAGCAGACGACACTTGCAAAAATAATTCTTGAATAACTATTTTTTTTTTATTTTTTGTCTCAAAAACATAGATTATGACCCCTCGTTGGAACGATCTCGTCGAGCTCGTTCCAACGAGGGGTCATAACCTATGTTTTTGAGACAAAAAATGAAAAAAATAATGAAAATTAATTGGCGATTTTTGAGAATTGCGCTGGCCGGTTTTGACCGTTACGTTAGGTAAAGGGTTAAAGGTGTCAATTCTGAGTCAAAGGACTCTAACAGGTAGAATAGTGACTTGTCGGTACTTAGCGTACTGTAGTCGATTCCTGTGGTGTTATTTATTTCACAAAATAGACGGCCCTGCAGCGTAGTGCATGTAGAGCTGACAGGCAGACACAAATATGTTTCGTCCTCCGCTGTCTTTGGTCAAAAAGGGCAAAACCGCAGCTCATGTGGGATTTCTTCCACTTTCTATATCTCCCGGCTTCAACAGACAAAGGATGTGCACTTCTTCTGAGCTGGGTAAATTTTGGAATGTATATTATGTAGATTCCAGAAAGTAATGATCAGTATTTTTTGTTTGTTTTCACATGTCAATGAAAAGAATTTGAACTTAAATCAAACGTGGACTGCTGGAGTAAGATTGCGATATCTTCGATCGCACCTGGGATCAGACAGCAGTCTCTGAGGGTGGCTTCACCGCTCGTTAAGAGTACAGCCTCTGCTCCGGTGGAAATTCCAGGCCGGCGCATTGAACTATTATCGATCTGTTGACAGGAAGTTAGAAAAAAGTAGAACAGCGAAACCACCTAAAGGCCACTGTATCCTGTTTTGAGCAATCAGATACAGCTAGTTTTCTACGTGAAAAAACAATCAATTTCGTTAAGAACACGGCAATCCAATTAACAATAACTGATACACATTCTTCGCTGTAACTCAGTTTATGAATTTGTCAGTGACCAGGAATACTGAAGCCTTTTCAGTGAATCCCTGTTGACAACAACTTCAACAAAACGATAATGGGGTTACTATGTTTCAGTGTTCACGACATTGGATATCAATCCGGAAACGCCAACGCTTCGACCCTCCAAGTGTACGATCGTTTTGTCCTTGGGAACGGCACTTAATCCCAATTACCCACATGGTGGCACGCTGGTGCTATGTACTTAGGCGTATTGCAAGTCGATGGCGCACTCGCCTTCAATCAATGCTAACTCTGCCTATGCGGAGTTAGTACGTTATGATGTCGGACAGCTGTTCGCCGCTACTCGGTGGTTATCGCCGGGTACTCCGACTTCCCCCACCCATAAAGCATCGCGATACGAGTAACCCTGATTGTCGTAATCCTTTACCCAACGTAACGGCCAAAACCGGCCAGCGCTATTCTAGACATTTAATAAACTTTTTCATCTTGCCCTTTTTTACAGTCACAGTGCTAGTACATCGTATTTGGTCTCTACAGAAATGTATACGTGCCACAAGAAAGTTATATTTAGGTTCCTACGAATAATCGATATTCGAAAAATAATTCGATTCGAAACGCATATTCGAGTCGAAATTATAGAGTTTGTTAATGAATTTTCCAGCATGGTAAACGAATGCAATACAGAAAGTCTTGATCTTATTAATTATAATCCCGAGGGGGACCGGTTGCGTTGCGGTAACCGACTCTCGTCAGATCACCGAAGTTAAGCAATGTCGAGCCCGGTTAATCCTTGGATGGGTGTCCGTCTGGGCGATCGATTCGGACTCCCGCGTTGCGTCCTTGCGCAAGGCACTTCACCCCGATTGTCCACATGGGGTGCACGATGACGCCGTGTACTAAGGCGTACTGCACGTCGATGGTGCGCATGTCTTCAATCAATCTAACCCTACCTGTGCTACAGTGCGAAGTTACGATGTTGGGGAGCTGGTAGCTGCTCGTTGTTGCTCGGTGGTTCTCTCCAGGTACGCCGGCTTCCTCCGCCCGTAAAACTGTCACCGACACCTTGGCTGTTAATAAATAAATAAATTATAATCCCGACTGACTAATATTCCAACTACATCATCAAGGCATGGCTTCGACGAAGGCATGCCTTGATGATGTAGTTGTAATATTTTATCACTCGGGACTTGAGCCATTACAGTCGGAACAAATCAGGTTCACATTTCCACTTCATCTTCGCGACGTCAATTGCATCAATATGTCGTATGGGCCACGAAAAGAAAAAGAAATGTGCTATCGCCCATATTCGATATTCGTTCGATTCGGATTTTTCGGGTGCATATTCGTCTCGAGTGGAAAGGTCATTTTCGCATGGCGCTTGTTATATTCTTAGTGTTTGCTTTTTTCAGCTGTGGGATAATGCTATTTTATGTACTGTGGTTTCAACTGTTATAATTCATTTTATTGTTTATTTATTAGGGTTTAATGACAATTTCGACTACCAGTGTTAGCTCGTGTCGGACAGTTTTACGGGTGGAGGAAGCCGAGGTACCCGGAGATAACGACCGAGCGGCGGCGAGCAACTGTCAGACTCCCCAGCGTACTAATTCTACACAAGCAGGGTTAGCACTGGTTGAAGACAAATGCACCATTGACTTGTAGCACGCATTAGCACACAGCGCCACCGTGCCCCCGCGTGGGCAATCGGAATTTAGTGGCTTGCCTAAGGACATAACGTAGTTACTGCTGGCGAGAACTGAACCGTGGACTTCAGGGTTTAAAGTCCAAGTTCTGATACTGACAAAACGCTCATAGTGTGATACTGAAACATCGAAAAAGGTAATGTGTGAGAATTATTTCCTCTTATTCCACCTCGCTATTAAAATGTGTTCTAAATACATAGGACCATCAATTAACTGAGATTGTGTACATCTTCGTCGTTGTGGAAATGCATCGATACATTTCTTCGACGAATTTTGTCGAACCTACATTAGATTTGTCGCTCGACTCTGGGTATGAGTTAACCCTTTACCCAACGAATCGCCCGCATCCGACCGCGTAATATGCAAATTCAGCAGCTGAAAAAATATCATTTTTCGACAAATTTCAACAAAACCATATCGTCGAGCTCGTTCCAAAGAGGGGTCACATGATATGGTTTTGTTGAAATTTTTTGAAAAAATTTTAAAAATGATATTTAAAATATTAAATTTTGAAATCGTCTGCGTTGGAACTGGGAGTTTACAACGTATCATAAATCATAATGTGACACTTTATAGTACTGACATTATATATTATATATCTCGGTAGAACAAGGTGTCATCTGCAGTGTTAAAGCATTGCAGATGGCATCTTCTTCCACTCAAGGCACTATGTATGCATAAAGCATTAAAGCATTAAAGCTCAATCCGCCGATTGTATAGCATGTTTGTTTGGTGATTATGAACCAGCCTCCGTCGTTATACCTGAAGCCCCCCCCCCCCCCCCCCCCCCCTCACAATTGGCATTGGTATACATAAGGTACAAATGGGCGATACTTGCTCAGTCACGGCCAGACTTATCGGAAAGTAATGTCTTTTCCACTAGCGCAACCCTGATAAAAAAAAACAAAAAACGGACGCGTTTCCCCCTTGCTCACACAGTCACAGGACAAGGAGGCTACAGCCCCCCCCCCCCCCCCGCCTCCCATTCGTCGGCTTCCGGCGCCCTTGAATAGTATATTGTAGCCAAACAAATATAATGCATAACTGCGTTATCTCTATCAAGAAAGATTTGATGGAGAATAAATAAGTTCAGTTTTACCCAGAAATTTCATAAAGATCTGACACAAAGGGCATCTTTTTCAAAACATGTGGATGTTTAGTAACAAAACGCGCCATTTGGTTACAGAAGAGATGTTTCTGTATTAGAAAGTGAAATATTCTGGCCGTCTACGAATAAATGAGAGAAAAGGTTTGTCAAAGGCGTTTTTACTTGACTCATACCATGGTCCACTCCGCTTTTCTTACTAGTATTTACTGAATAGATTAGCTATACACAACAACATTAAAGTCCTCGTGATGAAACATTCGGAGAGGCAAACGAAGGAATCATCTGAGATGCAATGTTATCCTAGAGTTTTTGTTCCTGGAGTGAGACTCTCCATTGTTGCGAGCAGGGAAGCTGAGAGAATTCCCACTAGTTCGCGATCCAGTTGCGATCCTGTCGAAATTCTTTGACCGTTTCTTTAATGGCATCATATGTATGTAGTGTTGATAGATATAATGTGCGGATGGACTAATAGCATCTACCTGTACCATTAGATTAGATACCGATACTATTAACCTTCTCCTGACACGAAAAGCAGACGATACTTGCAACCCAAATTCTTGAATAACTAATTTTTTAAGTTTTTGCGTCAAAAACATAGCTTATGACCACTTATTGGAACGAGCTCAACAAGCTCGCTCCAATGAGTGGTCATACGCTATGTTTTTGAGTCGAAAATGAAAAAAATAATGAAAACTGAATGGTAATTTTGTGAATAGAGTTGGCCGGTTTAGGCCGTTACTTTGTGTAAAGGATAAAGTCTGTTGAACTAAGTCGCTGATGACAAAAACCGAAATCGCTCTCTTGTTCTGTGTGTATGGCGACACATCTCGAGGGCAAAAGCGAGAATACAACACGACAAAGGTCTACTTTGAGCAGGGCATGCAAAGACAAAATCAAATGTTAACAGTAGCCAAGAAATGCAACAAAACTACCACCCCAGGCTACACGGCGTGCTCTCTACAACATCATTGTCACAGTATTTTATAGATATTTTTCTTTGATCGATGGGGTCTTTAATCATTCGCTGACTTTTTTCGAATACAAATTGCATAAGTCTTATAATTTGTAGATGGTATCTAAAATTAGTAGTGTGTTTTATTCGATCGATCACGTCTACACAATAAAACAAATGACTGTTTTGGGTGCTGCCTTCTTCGTGTTTCTGAAAATAGTTGGGTGCGATTGAAGGTACTTGACGTTACGAGTCAAATTTTATTTTTGGAACGAAATTTTTGGTCCGAAAAACGTTTAGGACACTGTCCCCACTGACTTCTATAGACTACTCTACAGACTGGCCTGTATGATTAGAAAAGCCGACCAGGAAACAGGTTGTCTTACTGTTTTCACAATCCCTTTTTTACTTGACGTTTTGTAGATACAGTACGAGGCTGTGGACTGACCTTTTTCCACGAGTGGGCAATATTTCCACGGACACAATAAGATTAGACTCCATACACTAATTACAGGAATAATCATCAAAAATTTAATTAATGAAGCACCGGGTACAACCCTGTGCTTCATTAATTCAAATGTTGCTGATGATTTTTACTCTCTGGTAAACCACGCGAATGATTCATTTTAGTCAGTCATATTAATAGATAGAAAATACAATTCTAGAAAATACAGTTGTAGAAGCTTTATAATATTGGCTCCAGGCAGGTCAGAATGATTTAACAAATGAATACGAAGAGGAAATTCGAGCAAACCTATTTTGCTAATTATCGAATGTCAATCTAGATGGTCCATGGTTGACAATTTTCGTGTTTAGAGATTTACGAGAAGCTCCCTTTAATTTCCCCAAACTGTTAGTAAATTTAACACTAAGGGTACGGGAATTTCATTTAAAAATTGAAATTTTGAAATTTCAGCGAATCACAAACTTCAGACATTTTCCTGTTGAGCAGTTACAAAAGATGGACTTTTACAATTTTTTCCCAATCAGTTTGAATGTTTGACTGTTATTCTAATAATTATGTTGAAACCAATTTAATGATACGAAACCGGCGTTTTCGCCATCTTTTGATGTTCTGTAACTTTTTTTAGTTCATTATATCAACAGTGTACACATCGTGACATAATACAGACACTGTCCTTTCTATTAACCCTTTAGCCAACGAATCGCCAGCATTCGCCCTCGTAATATGCAAATTCAGCAGTTGAAAAAAATATTATTTTTCAAAACATTTCAACAAAGCCATATCATGTGACCCCTCGTTGGAACGAGCTCGAGCTCGTGGTTTTGTTGAAAAATTTGAAAAAATGATATTTAAAATAATAAATTTTGATATCGTCTACGTTGGATAAAGGGTTAATATACACCTTTCGCATAATGAACGACGACTGATAAAAATTACGAATGGTTAATTGTAGTCGCAAATTCGTCGGGCAGTCAAAAAACCTTTTCGAGGAACTGACGACTTTGAGTCCAATCGTGTTTCGCAATTTTCTCGCGTTGCGCGGCGACGAATGATTTGGCTGCCAGAAAGAGATAGAAATTTAGGCCGCATGACGATTACAGTTTAAGGACATAATCTTAGAGAGAACCCCCGCATTTAGTGGCGGATAAATGCTCTCTAATGTTTTGCAATATGATATAACTGCGTGTTTTAATGAGAAATTGTAATCGTTACTACGGATAAGGAAAAGCGACAACTGATAGGAAGAACACAAATTCCAGTGACGAAGTACCCCATTCGTAATTCTCATCAGCCGTCGTTCATTGTGCGAAAGGTCTTTAATATGGACAAGTCAAGGAGATTAAATTTGTTAATTTCTTTCCTGGGAAGAATAAAAACTTGCAAATTACCGTAAAACACATTCGCTAAACAAAGCGTCAAAAATGGACACTTAGTTGTGCTGGCATGTGTGATAGTGATGAATAGCAAACGTTTCCTTTTCTAACGTTTAATTTATTTATTGGTGTTTAAGGTCACATATTTATGCACAATGGCTAATCATGACCGCGACAGTTTTACGGGTGGCGGAAGCCGGAGTACCCGGAGAGAACCACCGAGCAACGGCGAGCAACTGTCAGCTCCCCAACATACGAACTCCACACACGCAGAGTTAGCATTGGTTGAAGACAAGTGTACCATCGACGTGCAGTACGCCTTAGTACACAACTCCACCGTGCCCACACGAGGACAATGGAGATGAAGCGTCTTGCCCAAGGACACAACGCGGTTACCGCAGGTGGGATTCGAACCGAGGACCTCTCGGCTTGCAGCCGGCACCTCTACCTACTGAGCCACCGCGTTCCCTCTAACGTTTAATAAACGAAAACAACAGACAGGTCTGAGAGCTCTCTGTTGTATTCGTTTATTAAAAGTAACAAAAGGAAATTTGGTTTTATTTTCCACTGATATCATAGGTGTTTTCTCCACAATTACTTACTTCTTATTTTGGAACATCCCCGCTCGTCTAATAATTGCAAGGGAGATAACTCTATCGAAAGTCGATTTTCATGACAATTTAAAGCAGGGATGCGAACGAAAATTCGTTCGCTCTACATCATTCGAGGTGAACGATGGGTGAATGAAATTATCGTTTTCCCAATTTATTTATTTATTTATTTATTTATTTATTTATTTATTTATTGGGACTTAACGACACTTTCGACAGCTTTACGGGTGGAGGAAATACCAGACCACTGAGTCACATAGCAACCACGTGACACCATAGAAAATAGAGATGGCGGCCTACTTCATACAATATGGACGACGGAAACACATATCACCCTAACAACACGAGCTGCGCATGCGCAATCACAACACCCATGACAATGACGTCACAACATGGACACTCACGCTGGTTACCATGACAACCACGTGATACCCATAATACATAGCGGTATGACGTCACATAAGATCCCCCAAATGAGATCCCCCAAATGAGGGACGAGTAGACCATGTCCAACCTCTTGTCTGCTAAAATATGAAATTCATGGGTGAGATACCGTAGGGGGGCTACTATCATCCTGGATGTGTGTGGGGTGGTAAAATATCATCCAAGTTGGGCGACATTTGAGCCAGACACGAGGTTTGTCGAGTCTCTGCCACTCATCTCTTTCGCATGGGGTGGGATCTTCTCAGTATTACTTCCCAAACCTATCGTGGGTATTTTTTCCTACTTGAAGGCCAACATGAATACATCATTTGGATTTGAAGACCTGTCAGGTGTAAGTCGATCTGCCTAATAGCGGGTTTTTCGTCTTCAAAACCTAATGAGATATTCTGAAAGAGCGATGAAGCGTTTGGTATATATGAGATGTATATACCAGTAAAACGACCACACGTTGCCGCAGTGTTTTATGCGGATTAACACAGAACACAACGAGGGTGGGGTATGGGAGACAGGAATCAACGATCCGAGTTGGAGTTGTTCAAGTGTTTCGCGAGTGCTGCAGAGAAATAGTGGAAAACTTCCGGATGTCGATGATCTCTGTCCCTTGCATTCTGTCTGAGTTGTGGTCTGTATTTATACTACAATTAAACTTGAATGAAGTGAGTGAAGCTTGGAGTTTTAATGAAAATTATTTACTATCGAGGCGTGTCAATCACGTCATAACGTCCGTCTGATGCGTAGCGGCCAATCATATGCGTTCTGACATGACATTCTCATACGCAAGACGGATTTCACGAGTAACACTGCATACACACACCAACCATAGTATAATGTTTTTCCCTCGGCAGGTGTAGGGAGTTATGCTTATATCTCTCACCCCCAGGGAGAGATTTCCCCCATTCCACTGCCAATCCCCATCATGGATAACTATTCTCCAAACTAAATGCCAACGTTACACAATTTGGGTTCAAAGACTGAGAATCTCCATGACAGTTTTCATTGACGTTGCATGGTTTGGCGTTGTTAAATGGATGGGTGAGATACACCTTTATCTGGTTTCCTACCTTTGATCCCAAATGAATCACTTTGGCATTTGGATAGGAAAAATATCCGCAGTGTGTTTTGACTGTGTGATTGTGAAAGTTCACACTAAGGGAAAGAGATTTGCGCTGCGTACACGGTCAGTCTCGTGTCTAGCCCATGTCTCTGTCCTCGGGAAAGCTTTCACCACACACGCGATACTCATCGAGGATAACAGTAATCCCATCGATCACACGTAATACATTGTCACGTTATGATAGATGCCAACTTCAAGGGATGGGCATTCTGTTTCTCAGCATTTTTCTCATCGCTTCAACACATTACCTATCGAATCGTGCTATTCCGTCAGCGTAATTTACGGAGTGAAAAGTTGAATAAAATAAATATTTTCAAAATATTTCACCAAACCAATATCATATGACTCCTCAGAATACAGTGATCAGTTTTTGTCAACAACCAATGAAGAATCCGGAAGATCGGCTGGCACGGGATAGCGACCCGGACGAAATTTTCTGAGGAGTACCTATATGGGAGGAGTACCTAGATGGATCGTTGGGGGGGGGGCATTGTTGTTTGAATTGAGATGCGAGCCAATGGATGTGAGGGGGGGGGGGGGATCGGGAAGGGCGTAGAAAGAGTGTGCCAAATGTGCAACTTAGGAGTAATGAAGACCCTGGACCATTTCAGTTCAGATTGTCCCAAATATTTACCCAGCAGAACAAGCTCCTCAGCAAACTAATGGAAAAATTAGATGAAAACATGAAGGATAAGTGGCCTAGGAATGATATAAGGGAAAGGGTCAATCTTATAGTTCGAGATAAAGCGTGGATGGATGGGGTTGGGATTATCGAACAGTTTTGGGCTGAATGCAAGGATTGTCGGAGGGAGAGTGAGGGATAACCTGGCGGAGTAATGTGCTGATGATGGCCTCCTTGTTAGAGAACTACGACAAATTAGCGGAAGGTCGAAGAATTAATTATTATAACCTGATAACGCCCAAGACAAATTTTCTGGACGCTTTTGTGATCACAGCAGAGAAATATTTCATCAGTCGTGAACAAAACATGGTTTTATTTTATCTTTTTCGTATTTTTAAACTTATATTCAGTTCTAACTATCCAGTATCTAGTTCTAACTAAAAAGTTAGCGCCTATGTCAATAACCGCGCAAGCCAAAGTTATTATAGAAGAGCGCCCCACCGCAAATCCGAAGGCCTGCTGTCACTACACAAATTACTTATACTTATGCTGATCAGGCCCTGTGACATTGACGGGCCTATAAACTGGTCTGAAGTGAGCAAATCAGGATAAACACAAACCAATCAGTGGTCAATACTATAAAACTTTTACAGTTGTATTTTTCAGAATTGTATTTTCTGTATACGGATATAAGTAATTGAAATGAACCATTAGCATTTTCAAAAATGTGGCAATTTGCTAGTTGGCAAATTGCCATATCTTTTGAAATGCTAATGATTCATTTCCGTCATTTACATTCACTGTAGAAAATACAATTCGGGAAAATACAATTGTAAAAGTTTTATTGTACTGACCCTCAGGTCGAACTTAGTGTTGGACCGAGAGAGAGAAACGCCAATATTTCCGCCTGCTTCTGGCTCGTCATATAATGTTTACGATACCTCTGTTGCTGCAGCGCTATGGTTATGGGACTTCCTCGTTGAATCTGGCCCCCTTCCTCGAAGCTTGTGTTTACTCTAGAAAGCTTTTAATTTTTCCAGAATGCCTCGATAGTTTTTTTTCAGTATAATTAACACTTGAAGTTTATATGAAAATTAGAACACGGCCTTTGGTACCACACTCAATCAGAATTTTCAAGCCAAAAATGTCTGTATCGAAAACATTGGTCCAACGCAAGTTTCACATGACAGAACCCAAAATGCTCTCCAACATTGGCCTACAAAGACCTCGCGCCAAGAGCTTTGACGTTTGGCAACCACATCTCATGAACCACGTTGGAACAGGCTCAACGAGCTCGTTGCAACGAAGGGCAGAAGCTATGTTTTGGAGGCAGAAATTGCCATAAAAATAAAATAAAATTTGAGTAGTATTTTTGTGAATGCCCTGACGGGTATGGTGTTACTTTAGGTAATAAATTTTAGTGATCATGCCGGAAAGAGATTTATCATATGACTCGTCCGTTTTGTTCACTTTAAAACATTTGATATTTTGTTTTCATGTCAATCAGTGATAAATAAAGCCTTCCGTCAATTTCATTGGTCATTTTCAAAACTAGACAATTTGATTGGCTGAACAAAATACATCTGGGCCACATTTTCATAATTTGCATAATTAGAGTTGGGAGCTTTCATTGGTCAATTTCAAAACTGGACAATTTGATTGGCTAAACAAAATACAACTGGGTCACATTTGCATAATTTCAGTAGGGAGAATTTACGTTATCTGTCCTATTTAGGGTGGGTTATATTGTGTTAATCTTTTACCTACAAGAAAAACGCCATTCATTTTTTTTATATTTTCACTTTTTGCTTCCAAAACATAGGTTATGATCCCTCATTGGAACTAGCGTGTCGCGCTGGTTCCAATGAGGGGTCATAACCTATGTTTTGGAAGCAAAAAATGAAATTTTTTAGTTATACGAGGATGTTTTTTCCAAGTGCCGTCTGCAACTCAAATTAGGTGATATGGGTTAGAAAGTCATACTAAGTGGCTAGTTTGCGCGTGTGTGTGTCATATGATAAACAGAATATGAAATGACTGTTTTTCTCATATAATATTTATGAAACTCGTCCGAATTTTCCGTTTGGGCTCACCAGAGGCTCGCCAAAACGGAAAATTCTTAGACCCGTTTCATAATTATTATATGAGAAAAACACTCCTTCCATATCCTCTGTTTACAAAATGTATTCTGCAACTCAAGTCACAATTGATTAGAAAATCTTTTTAACCTTTTGGACCCTGGTGGTATCTTTCATGACAGTTAAATGGCGACAATAGGAAGGGCCCATATTCATTATTTGGGGAGGGACCTATTAATATTTTCAACGTGCAGCCTTGAGGCTGCACGTTGAAAATATTAATTGGTCTACCCCACATATTCACTTAGCAGCCATCCCACTTTATGAAATTATGACGTATCATGTTCCTGGGTCGGAAAAACGGCATCTCGGATTGAAAGGGTTAAGGGTGTAAATCTTTCGTTGGCCGACTCGGGGTTTACGTGTACAACACTCACTGTGCATTGAAATGGAATATATTAAACAGCAAAACGCCATACCGTCGTCCAGCGAGTTCTTTTATGATAACGGTTTAATGTTAATATTTTGTCATCTGAATTATGGTAATGGCTTTTGAAGGATGCGCTTTACGAGAAAAGTCACAACGATATATGAGAGGGTTTAATATTTAATTGTCTATTCATATGTGATGTTTCTAATAAGGCAATAAATAACGAAAATAAATAAAATAATAAAAGCGCGAAACATAAACATGTGACCAGGTCGAATTATACCGTTTGATTTTGGTTGTAACTTTGAGGGAATGTACAGTAAAATTGTTATTACCCTTGTTATGTAAGCCCTCAGGCACAAATATTGTAAGTTACTTCGACATTATGATACCCGACGATAGACTTGGGCAAACTGACTTCTACAGCATTGATCAAAGCGCATATGACATGATGAGTGAAACGTCGAACGACTTTACAAGACATTCATTCTCTTCGACTAATTACACAGCCGACGATTCGTTACCGCCACCCCACCACCCTAGGTATACAGACAAAATATCGCGACATTTTATAAAAAAATAGCTTTGGACTTTCCTAACCGCAGCCTTTCTACTCTAAACTCTGTCAAAGCAATATTCTTATAATAATGGATTATCTGTGAAGTGGTTGATTCCCATTACCTTTCCATAAAAAAGCAAAGTTTCCTTTTGTAACTTTTAATAAGTGAAAACAACAGACAGCTCAATGATGTCATATCTTTTTCTAAAAAAATACTTCTTCGTAACTGGTCCTTCCAAGCTCGTCTAATGATTTCAAGGGAGATAATTTTTACCAAAGGTCGATTTTCATTACGATTCAAGTCGGGGATGGACGAGTAAATGTCGGACTTTCCAGTTTACTAATTCTCTACAAGTGGGAATAACATTGAATGTAAGGATACCTTTGACGTGAGTGACATACGTAATCGCAAGTTACACCACCGTTCCTTCACTCGGGAAATTGTTATTAAGTGGCTTGCACACGTACACAACGCGGATGATGCGCACATCGATAGAATCTACAAGTTTACTATGTGACGTCCAATAGCCAATCAGGGGGTCACCGCCTGAAACCTGAGATATTGGACCATGAGCTAGTAGAAGGTGTTTGTTGGGGTGGGGGGGGGGGGTGATTTTGACACCCGATTTTTTCTGAAAACACTTTGTCTCTAGAGCATTTTATCCTTTTCTGCCACCTGCCTATTAGGGCGGTTGAAAATTACAGTATGTCATGCCCATTACCATGACAAATTGCCAAAAATGTTAAAACAACAGAACGACTTCATTTTATGAATTTAAATTATTGTTGTTAAATACTTGATTGTCTACTGATTGTTTTGCTTTAGTTTATGTTTCGGTACGTTACTATAAAACAAGGAATATACTTAAGGAATAGTGCATGGTTTGGAGTTGACTACGCCCATATAGTGCCCAGTGAAGTAGTGTAGTTCCCGCCGTGAAGCCGTGAAGACATGCACTAATCCTTATATTATATCGAATACCCATCAAGAAAAACATCTGTCCGATTTGTTAATCTATTACCAAGGTAGCAGCCCTACCAACCAGCGTTTTATAGAAAAAAATACCATGTAGTTTTTAAAAAACATTTTTTTTCTTCCAAAACACGGCTAACTTGGATTATTGATATGAACAGAAGACAGATTTTGAATCGGTCGGCAAGGGTAAACAAAACTTTTCCCCCAAACGGAACTGTGTATTCTAGAATCGCGCAACTCGCGAATGAAAACTAAAATTTTCGAAATTTGACAACGCAGTTTGATAATTTCCACACATTTGTCACACATATCCATTACCGAATGGGTCAGTACGGGATACAAAACTCCGAAAATTCAATTGAATTCCATTATTTATTCGTTTACTGCACAAAACATACAATTAAATAGCGAATTAATATGAGCAGCGAAACAAACGATTTTTCATATCCGGACGCGTTCTCATGAAAGTTGGACCCAGGTATGAATCATTCTCTTCGAAACGAGATATGGATCATCTTCTCAATGAATAAAATGAACGCCTCGAAAAATGTGACTTCAACAATGGAAAAGCGATACATTTTTCCACAAAGATTTCTTTCCGGGTCGTTTTGTGGATGTTGTGCCTCTGTGAATCAGTTTTTAAATTTAGCATGATCAATTTTATTCGCCCAGAATGAAAACAAAACTGATATAGTAGAGTGCGAAAAATAGAAAACGTGTAGTGTCTGGGTGTAGTGCCTGGTCAGTTCTGTGGATGCAAACTACGGTCTTGTTTCCTATTAAAAGGTCATTTCCGAGGTTATTGGATATCCTCAGCCAAATGGCTATTTTGGGCTATAGTTTTAGTTTATGGTGGTGTGGATTTAGTAAATAATTCTCATTAATGGTGATATGATCAAAATAATCTGTTGATGGTCTTGATTCAAACTGTGTATTGTCAAGTGCATTTCAATTGGGGGTCAAGGTCACATGGAAGTGTTAAATGACTAACCCGGGCCTGTTTGGGACCTGACAATTTGCAGTTTACAAATGGGACAATTTTTGTGTAAATTTGCTTTGAGAAAGCCTTCTGAAAAAATGAATAAGAAACCCATATGTTTTTTATTTGTCAGAATGATCATGTTATGCTGTAAAACCCTCAGTGGAGGCATGAGGAATTCCTATAACACAGTTTTATCACTATCGATGTACGAAAATTGGAGATTTATCCCCAAAATGAGAAAATTTTGACCATTTTTTTAACCATCAACTGTGTCATTCGGCTGAGTGTATTTGAGTGATATTGCAAGATTTTTGGTGTGTACAGTTGTCTCCAGAAAGGGCCATATTCAGACCTTCCAGAAACTATATACATTGTGAGTATTGTGAATAGGGGAGGTAATTTAAATGCGAAATATCCTCGGCCGTGTTAATCAGAAGTTGAACATTTCTTGAAAAGCCGACATTTTCACCTGAATAACTGTAACGAGACCTTAAGTAGAAAACAGTGTTTGCTTTCATTGCAATTTCTGGCCTCCAATCTCCATAGCAACCAACTGTATTAGTGGGAATATGTTGTAGGATAACTAAAAGAAATATTAAAACATATTTTTCTTTTTTCAGTGGTACCCTATTCAGATATAATTTCCTGGAAAGTTCTCCCTCTTGAGGTATTTTAAGTCCAGTAATGGTGTTATCAAGAGAATTATGTAGGTTTTTTAACACAATTTTATTTGAAAATGCTGTTTACTGGTACAGTCATATGGAGAACTCTTTCTAAGAACTTTCCAGGGAATTATCAGAGTGTGGTCTGATTAGTAGAGATAATTTGGGACTGAATATTCTTAATCGTTACATTTACACAGCTCTTTTCAAATAGCATATACTTCAAATGTCAGTCTTTTGGATCAGGTCAGGAACTGAAATGGGTCTATTTTTAACCCTTTAGCAAACACAATGTATGCTATGCAGGAAAATGAGTTTACAAGAGATTTATAGATTTTTTTCTTTTATGATCACATTATATTATAATTGATAGAATCAGTGAATGATGCTCAGCTAAATGAGGAAAGTGAGTTGAGAATGCTGTGGGAAAGAGTAGGTGGGTGGTGACTGAAATATGCATTTTGAGGGAGGATGCAGTTTACAAATGAATATAATTTCTGGTTTTGTTTTAATTTTATCAGTAATGTTTGATCCTGATGTAACTTTTGGTGCTGAAAGTGACTGTGCACTTCAAAAATAAATAATCCATCACCATTGGTTTAGTCTGATCATTGGCCAATATACCAACACAGCTGCCTTGATAGCTATTGTTCATGGTGATACAGCTGTGTATCCATCTAAATTGAAATCTAACTTCCTCCTCTCAGGTTAAAGCATACTGCTTTGGTAGAATAGGGGAACCACTGGTGTTACATGCTTTCACCTGATGCAAACTTTACTCTACAGAACTTTCATCAGAGTCAGAAATGTGAAAGAACATGCCTTCTCTCACTGAGTATTACTGCGCAAAGAAACGTAAAGAAACTGGCTGTCAGAGTGCTAAGTCTGCCGCTATCCATGGGGCTTAAGGGCACTAAGTTAACATTTTTTTCATATGTGCCATACATCATTTTTCTCAGAATTAAATACAGATGCACCTTTACTATTTCTGAGAATGTGAAGAATTTTTTATTTTTCACTTAAGGTCTCGTTTCCTATTAAAAGGTCATTTCCGAGGTTATTGGATATCCTCAGCCAAATGGCTATTTTGGGCTATAGTTTTAGTTTATGGTGGTGTGGATTTAGTAAATAATTCTCATTAATGGTGATATGATCAAAATAATCTGTTGATGGTCTTGATTCAAACTGTGTATTGTCAAGTGCATTTCAATTGGGGGTCAAGGTCACATGGAAGTGTTAAATGACTTACCCAGACCTGTTTGGGACCTGACAATTTGCAGTTTACAAATGGGACAATTTTTGTGTAAATTTGCTTTGAGAAAGACTTCTGAAAAAATGAATAAGAAACCCATATGTTTTTTATTTGTCAAAATGATCATGTTATGCTGTAAAATCCTCAGTGGAGGAATGAGGAATTCCTATAACACAGTTTTATCACTATCGATGTACGAAAATTGGAGATTTATCCCCAAAATGAGAAAATTTTGACCATTTTTTTAACCATCAACTGTGTCATTCGGCTGAGTGTATTTGAGTGATATTGCAAGATTTTTGGTGTGTACAGTTGTCTCCAGAAAGGGCCATATTCAGACCTTCCAGAAACTATATACATTGTGAGTATTGTGAATAGGGGAGGTAATTTAAATGCGAAATATCCTCGGCCGTGTTAATCAGAAGCTGAACATTTCTTGAAAAGCCGACATTTTCACCCGAATAACTGTAACGAGACCTTAAGTAGAAAACAGTGTTTGCTTTCATTGCAATTTCTGGCCTCCAATCTCCATAGCAACCAACTGTATTAGTGGGAATATGTTGTAGGATAACTAAAAGAAATATTAAAACATATTTTTCTTTTTTCAGTGGTACCCTATTCAGATATAATTTCCTGGAAAGTTCTCCCTCTTGAGGTATTTTAAGTCCAGCAATGGTGTTATCAAGAGAATTATGTAGGTTTTTTAACACAATTTTATTTGAAAATGCTGTTTACTGGTACAGTCATATGGAGAACTCTTTCTAAGAACTTTCCAGGGAATTATCAGAGTGTGGTCTGATTAGTAGAGATAATTTGGGACTGAATATTCTTAATCGTTACATTTACACAGCTCTTTTCAAATAGCATATACTTCAAATGTCAGTCTTTTGGATCAGGTCAGGAACTGAAATGGGTCTATTTTTAACCCTTTAGCAAACACAATGTATGCTATGCAGGAAAATGAGTTTACAAGAGATTTATAGATTTTTTTCTTTTATGATCACATTATATTATAATTGATAGAATCAGTGAATGATGCTCAGCTAAATGAGGAAAGTGAGTTGAGAATGCTGTGGGAAAGAGTAGGTGGGTGGTGACTGAAATATGCATTTTGAGGGAGGATGCAGTTTACAAATGAATATAATTTCTGGTTTTGTTTTAATTTTATCAGTAATGTTTGATCCTGATGTAACTTTTGGTGCTGAAAGTGACTGTGCACTTCAAAAATAAATAATCCATCACCATTGGTTTAGTCTGATCATTGGCCAATATACCAACACAGCTGCCTTGATAGCTATTGTTCATGGTGATACAGCTGTGTATCCATCTAAATTGAAATCTAACTTCCTCCTCTCAGGTTAAAGCATACTGCTTTGGTAGAATAGGGGAACCACTGGTGTTACATGCTTTCACCTGATGCAAACTTTACTCTACAGAACTTTCATCAGAGTCAGAAATGTGAAAGAACATGCCTTCTCTCACTGAGTATTACTGCGCAAAGAAACGTAAAGAAACTGGCTGTCAGAGTGCTAAGTCTGCCGCTATCCATGGGGCTTAAGGGCACTAAGTTAACATTTTTTTCATATGTGCCATACATCATTTTTCTCAGAATTAAATACAGATGCACCTTTACTATTTCTGAGAATGTGAAGAATTTTTTATTTTTCACTTAAGGTCTCGTTTCCTATTAAAAGGTCATTTCCGAGGTTATTGGATATCCTCAGCCAAATGGCTATTTTGGGCTATAGTTTTAGTTTATGGTGGTGTGGATTTAGTAAATAATTCTCATTAATGGTGATATGATCAAAATAATCTGCTGATGGTCTTGATTCAAACTGTGTATTGTCAAGTGCATTTCAATTGGGGGTCAAGGTCACATGGAAGTGTTAAATGACTTACCCAGACCTGTTTGGGACCTGACAATTTGCAGTTTACAAATGGGACAATTTTTGTGTAAATTTGCTTTGAGAAAGCCTTCTGAAAAAATGAATAAGAAACCCATATGTTTTTTATTTGTCAGAATGATCATGTTATGCTGTAAAATCCTCAGTGGAGGAATGAGGAATTCCTATAACACAGTTTTATCACTATCGATGTACGAAAATTGGAGATTTATCCCCAAAATGAGAAAATTTTGACCATTTTGAGCCATTTTTTAACCATCAACTGTGTCATTCGGCTGAGTGTATTTGAGTGATATTGCAAGATTTTTGGTGTGTACAGTTGTCTCCAGAAAGGGCCATATTCAGACCTTCCAGAAACTATATACATTGTGAGTATTGTGAATAGGGGAGGTAATTTAAATGCGAAATATCCTCGGCCGTGTTAATCAGAAGCTGAACATTTCTTGAAAAGCCGACATTTTCACCTGAATAACTGTAACGAGACCTACACGAAATAGGGTATCATCTTTCAGCCAACCAGAATGCAAGGAAGTCACGTGAGATATAATATATTCATTTATGGCATTTTCTGAACACAACTCTGCCCCAAAACACATCATTATCAACAAATTGAAGCATAACCAATAAAATAATAGCTTTTAAAGTCAAAGATCTGAGTAGATTGCCCATGGAACCACGGGAAGTGGAACAATGCTTGTAAACAAGTTCTAAAGTACACCACAGGTATATGCAATTGGTCATGGGCCTGTATTGTGGTGGTGTGAAAGTGACATTAACCCTTTACCCAACAAAACTGACAAAACCAGCCAGCGCTGTTCACAAAAGTACCATTCAGTTTTCATTGTTTCATTTTTTGTGTCGAAAACATAACTTATGACCCCTCATTGGAACGAGTTCGTAGAGCTTGTTCCAATGAGGGGCCATAAGCTATGTTTTTGACACAAATTGAAAAAAAATAGTTATTCGACAATTGTATTTCCAAGTGTCGTCTGCCTTTCCTGATTTATTTATTTATTTATTTATTGGTGTTTTAGGTCGTATAGTTCTGCACATTGGCTGATCATGATTATGACAGTTTTACGGGTGGGGGAAGCCGGAGTACCCGGACAGAACCACCGAGCGACGGCGAGCAACTGTCAGCTTCTCAACATACTAACTCCACACAAGCAAGGTTATCATTGGTTGAAGACAGGTGCCCCATCGACGTGCAGTACGCCTTAGTACACAACGCCACCGTGCCCCCGCCTTTCCTGTTAGGCAAAGGGTTAAACGGGTAATAAATAAATAACTTGAGTAGTTTACGTTACCGATATCATCATATTTGTGACATGAAAAGTATACGTTCGACAACTGCCATTATCGTGATGCATATTTGAGTAGATGAATGAAGAAAAAACACAGTGGCGTAGATAGCTTTTCGCTGGCGGAGGGGCAAGCCCAAAATTTTCCGACAGTGTAACAACAACAAAAACCCAAACAAACAGAAAGAATCTGTTGTTTACTGCAAATGTACTGAAAATTGGTCTTTTTTTACCCAAAATTTACCCAAAATGGTATGTTTTTATCCCCAAAGCCAGCATTTTAATGTTATTAGGCATAAATTCGCCTAAAAATGGTCCCAAAAAATTTCCGACAAAACTTCTGGTGGGGGGTGGGGGGGCCTCCCCCCGCCCCCTCCCCCCCCCCCCCCCCACCCCCCACTTTATCTACGCCACTGAAAAAACATAAGAAAAAAAGGTACAGTGGGACCCTGTTGACAGAATAGCCAATGGAGAGGGAATGTTTTCATTTTTCAGATTCTGTTTTGGTTTCGGTTCAGGAAAAACCTCGGTTTCGGTTCAGCCTTTCTGTGCCTTAGCCCTTAGAAAGGGAGAGACCGCTTTTTCCGGCTCAGGAACATGATACGTCATAATTGAATTAAGTATGATAGTTGCTAAGTGAATGTGTGGTGCAGACCGATCAATATTTTCAACGTGCAGCCTTCGGGTTGCACGTTGAAAGTATTAATTGGTCTCCCCCCCCCCCCCCCAAAAAAAAAAAATAATCAATATAGACTCTCCCGATTGCTGTCATCGAACTGACATGGAAGATACTACCATGTTCAAAGAGATACGAACGTACAGAAAATAACATTTCAATCTCCAAAACGTGGAAAAAAATCCCCAATAGTTTTTTCGATAGCAGTCACCACAAAAAAAATCTTGTCTTCTTCATTGGGTTCAGCCTAACGTTCTTTTAATCATCGTTGGGGGTTCTAGGATGTCAGTTGCTAAGTCTGTTGAGTCAGAAAAAAAAACAAAATTGGGTAACAAATGAATCAAGTTCAACTAATCTATGTTTTGTTGTAATCATTGCGACATTTTCTCTCTTATTGACTCGTCCGTTTGGGTAGTCAATAAGAGAGAAAATTTGACAATGAGAATGTGACATATTCGCTTTTTTGCCGGATAGACTAAGTAGCAAGAGTTCATTAGGGTCACTAGTCCAATTCCCTCCAAAGATAGTTTGTTCACGCACAAACACAGTAAAACCATTCGGCCGGTTTTCGCTGGGTCTTGAGGTTCAGTTTCTCAGTTTGAAAAACCAGAACAAAACCGAAAAACCAAAATATCGTCCTATAGCTCTAACATCCACTTTGTCCGAAAACTTTTTTCAGTTAACGGAGATATAGAGGATATCTAGTGTTTCTGAGTGGATACCGAAAATTATATCACTCCTGACTGAGACAAATGTTTATTTTTCGCGATCGCTTGTGCGAGCGAAACTAACCTTTTATCTCGGTCGCGAGTGAGAAATTTTTCGGTATCGAGTCAAAAACACTAGATTTTCTTTTTATTTTCCGCTGTTTATAAGAATTTGATTATTCCTATCGATAATTCCACTCGTTTCAACTTTGAATTGATGTAAGAAAGCAAACAGCTGATCGCTGCCTATAATAGTCCGGCCTCCGTCGCGCATTGATACGCGAAAGTGATTTGATCGATACTCGGAACATGCAGCGTCTTGAGACCTGATTCTGCTAGCGAGTTTCATGCATCAATTCAAGGTGAATATGTGTTGAATTATTGCTGGACATGATCGGTATCCACTCAAAACACTAGATTTTCTTTTCATTTTACAGTTTTAGAGCAAATTGATCATTTCCAGTGATAATTTGACTCGTATTCACCTTGAAGTGATGCTTTGAAAGCCGCCATTTTGAATTATACCGTGAAAGTGAAATTTTCTATATCTTCACAGTGGGGAATACGATTTCTATCTTTCCGCAATTTTTTCGATAATCTATCGTTTAGCGTACAATAAATTCAGTTATCCAGAATTCGGTCACTTTTCTGCATTCTAGTGAAAAACTTAGGATTTTTTCTAATATATGCTGTTTCATGGCGTTCTTGAAATCAATATATAATAAATAAAGTGCCTATACATTTGAAGGACTGGGGCCAAATAGGTCTACAAACAATGCAACTTAATTGGCTTCAGAGCAATTTCTCGATAAGTTTCAAGATTTTTCATTTGTGACTTAGCATGACAACCCAACTGCAATTAACGGTTCAAATGTGCACTGTTGTTATGATAAATAGTTTGATGTTTTAAAGTTATTTGAAATTAACAGGGTTGAATAATTAGAGAACATCCAATTAGTATGAAATGTTGGTAACATATGTCTGAGAGTTCCACATATATTTTCTCCCGTTTACACTATCATACGTAACTATAAGCAACATACATAATTTACTTACAAGTTTTCATGACATTATTAGTCTCGACACAACTGTCTCCAACAATAACATGATCAAATAATTTAGGCGTATTTTGTAACATGAATGTTTGAACAAAAGTTTGCTTTGATAATTTATGCTAACAATGACACTATTTTCTCAAGGCGAAAGCTACCGTTATTGTTATTTCCATAATTCAGTTTAGATAACACTTCCCAAACAACTGCACACTAAAATCTGCTTCGTTAAAAATCAACCCAAATCATATTTACTCACCCCAGTTGAGTTGGGTTAATTTTTAACCCAACTGGTTTTAGAATGTATGGTGATGGCCATGGTTCACTAGAATCTGTACACACAAAACACAAGGCTCCAGTGGACCAACCCTCGCAAGCAGTTTCTAAAGAATAACAAACTGCAGACTGGTTGACAGAGGAAAGGTAGAGTAACAGCCAGTATTAGAATAAAACTACACCTAGATGATGGGATGAGCCTATTCCTATTGTTTTTTGGAAACCACATTTTCTAGCAATGTATCTGAACGTACAGCACGCGCTCGGGGAGGATCGTATTATTCGAGGTTATGGTGGAACGAGGAAATGAGTAGCTTATACATTCATTCTTGACCTTCCACAATGACCATACTCTGTTACACTCTGACAAACACTGTACCCGCCGATTGATATTGACTATACACGTTTATTCGAAAGCACAAGCACGTGACATGTGCCTCAACCGTTCTTCCTAGCACAGTTCTCCAGACCCATATGTACCAAGAAATATAAAGAGCCTACTTATTGGAAAAGACAAGGGGCCATAATGGATGCACCAACAGTTAATTGATCACAACATTTACAAAGGTCACTGATCAGTTTAAATTTTGCGGTCGCGTCGCTTGAATCAGTCTGAACTGCTAAACTACTATTCAACTTTGGGTCAAGACACGCAAATGTCAACACGCCTATAATCGGCCTAATAAACTAGCGCCTCACTTTTCTTCACACGGAACATTCGGCATGATAGCACCCACTATTGCCTATTCAAACACGAACTACAATATTGTCACTGGAGGCCTGAAGTAAGTGCACCGAGGTCAGTTAAACTCCTTTCAATGTATAGTGTTATCTGGAGATCACAACACCTTGGAATTTTAATCGACTGCCCTCTCCCCTGCATAGTTATAGCCGAATGGGTCCCTACTACAGATCTATGCACTCTAAAATCAGTTGGGTTGAAAATCAAACCCAAATCAATTGGGTTGAAAATCAACCCAAATCAACTGGGTTGATTGAATATGAACCCAGTTGGGTTCATATTCACTCAACCCAGTCAATTTGTGTTATTTTTAACCCAACTCATTTCAGAGTGTAATATCTAACCTAGGTGTGGCATTTTAATGACCATTCAATCTTCATATATTTTTCCAAATGTAATCTCTTTTCTAATGACACGGGCGTTATTACACTTCTCGTGCGGAGTATGATCACAGACCATCTATGAATAGTTGTACTTCACAAATCATCTCCCTTTCTCCTCTTGCCGTGACAATGTTTGACATTGAAGGGGATTTGATGAAGGAAAAAAGACGTTCTTCTACGTTCACCCCCATATCAACTTCAACACAAACAAATCTGTGCATCCACATCCCCCAGATAGACAGATTATCTCCTCCTCTGCACAAAATCTAAACAATAATCTAGCGCCACCTCTGATCGTTTTCACTGAACATGGTCTCCCAACGTTTGATTGATAACTGACCATGGACTGAAACTTCGCTTGTACTTCTTCACATTTTCATACAATTTCATTTATAATCTGTTCAGACACGCTATTCCACGGTTAGTTAAGAGTAGGATCCCGTGAATCTAAACTTTTGGGTCCATTCGAATCCCGAATTACGGCTCGTCAGGTTTCAACCTTTTACCCAACGTAATGGCTAAAACCGGTCAGCGCTATTCACAAAAATGAGAATTCAATTTTCTGTATTTTTTTCATTTTTTATCTCAAAAACATAGCTTATGACCCTCATTAGAACGAGCTCGTTCAGGTCGTTCCAATTAGGGTTCATAAGTTATGTTTTTGATGCAAAATGAAAACAAAAATAGTTATTCAAAAATGTTGTTTACATGTGTCGTCTGCCTTTCGTGTTAGGCAAAGGGTTAAATATTGCACCTTCTTACAAACGTAAATATTGCCAGTCTCCACTCAAGTATTTTAGTCGACGGCGACTCGTCTACTTGGGCAAGTCAATAAAAAGGCGGAATATTCCAAAACGGAGTCAAAGTAGTTTCGGAAGCGGAACTGCCTCAAGCTCTTTCGCTATCCTCAGGTGCCCTGTGTATGAACCCCGAAGACAGAAGACACGTTCAAGACGGGACACTTAGTGGGAGTTTGGAAACATCTCGACGATAAGAAAATTTCCGAATTAGAGCGACTGGAATCGCAATGAACTGAACCACGGGGACGATTTCGAATCGAATTTCGAAACCTTGCAGAATCCTAGTTTAATTTAATCGATAATCTGCTCTCCCTTTGCGATGTGCCGATGGACTTACCGCTTAATAATTTACCCTTACTCAATGTTCTGAATAAACTTTCGTGAGAAGCGGACATAGAAGTAAAGTCCTTTTGTAAAGCTGCCACCAAGTCCCTTCCGCCAATCCCAGGCACCTCCATAAATCTGATGAGACAATCAGTGAAAACGCGGATGTGGGTGCCAAGTGACGTTATCTGAGTAAAATGGGCTGTAAAAATAGGAATCATAATATACAATACTTCATTGTTTAATTAGACGAAGCAGCTTGAGGAAGCGAATAAATTTTAATGATACCGGGAAACACGATACGTCTTTCATACGATCGTGAAATTTTAGAGTTGAATCTTGTTTGTGGTCTATTGGTGCTGAATCGCAGGGATACGTGGGAGTTGTCCTCAGTCTCTTATTTTGTTTAACCCTTTACCCAACGTAACGGCGAAAACCGGCCAGCGCTATTCTCAAAAATCGCCAATTAATTTTCAAAATATTTTCATTTTTTGTCTCAAAAACGTAGGTTATGACCCCTCGTTGGAACGAGCTCGTCGAGCTCGTTCCAACGAGGGGTCATAACCTATGTTTTTGAGACAAAAAATGAAAAAAGATAGTTATTCAAGAATTTTTTTTGCAAGTGTCGTCTTCTTTTCATGTTAGGTAAAGGTTTAACACATTCAGATTTATTTCTTCCCAATTAATATTATTTTTTCCTTTCCTTTTCTTTTCTTTCTTATTTTTTAATTTTTTTTGTTGTTGTTCTATGACTACACATCATTAATATAAAGATATATCGTCAAATTCAGCGAACAATTTAGAGCCGTGCTGATCACTTAAGAGCAATGGGGCAGCTTCCCATTACCCTGAGGAAAGGGTCAAGGGACAGCGCGTGTCCCCTTTCTCCATTTAACTGTATAGGTTGAAAAGACATTACTTTCCGAGAAATCTAACTGAGAAACTCTCGTGTATTCGTTTCTTACGTATTTCACGTCAATGTCAAGGCGTGGGGTGGGGGGGGGGGGGCAAGGAGAGTATCAGATATAATGACGAAGGCTGGTCGATAATCACCAAACAAAAAAGCTTTACAATCGACGGGGTGAGTTCCCACCCCGCCGATTGCATAGCTTCATTGTTTGTTGAAACGAATACTCTAGAGTTTCTCCATGACGGTTCTCCAGCTTTCTGAAGCTTTATACATATACATAATGCCAGTACTATAGAGTGTTACATTATAATTTAAGATGCGTTGTAAACTTCCGGTCTTAACTCATACCCACGGTGGAGTGCTCTTTTTAATATCCTGCCCTCGGATGCTTTCGATGCCCTTGCTTAAGCGGACTCTCGCCCTAGGAATTGATTACCGGGCCATATTATAGCAGTAAAACAGAACTGTCTACCACATTAAGCACTTCTCCACTTTCTATTACTCTTTTTATTGGAGGTTACCGACAGCCAGGGTCACCTTGTGTCGGACACATTTTCGGGTGGAGGAAACCGGAGAATTTCGGCCATATCTAATCGCACCAATCCAGATCAAAGGAGCTGATATGTTATGGGTATATCTGGGAAGGCATATTATCTCATAATATACCACAGAAACACTAGTCTAAAACTTATAGAAATTATACGCATTATGAAATCTAATTAATTTCCGTGTGTCAAAGTAACGTTCGATTTAGATTTGTGATTCTGTGGCACATCTAAAGTGTGAACAGTTGCCAGTGCCATTTTGACTTAACCTTCTGCACACTGACTCCAACATATCGAAATTTCAAAGTACACAATTTTCCAATTATTCAACAGGGAATTCAACCAATTAATTTTTGTTTGACAAAGCTCAATGAGCTCTGTCAAACAACATTGAAATGGTTAAATTGCTAGTTGGATTGTGGGTAAAAACTATTGCCTGAAATATTAATATATCGAAATAGTTGTGCAAAAATTTAAAGTTGTCACAACTTTAGTAATACCAACTGAAGCCATACAGAACTCGAAAGAGAACAGACTACAAGATGATGAACAGATGAAGACTTAATGTTAAATTCTGTGGTGACTACTATCAACCCTTTACCTAACACGAAAAGCAGACCACACTTGCAAAAAAAAATCTTGAATAACTATTTTTTTTCATTTTTTGTCTCAAAAACAAAGGTTATGACCCCTCGTTGGAACGAGCTCGTCGTGCTCGTTCCAACGAGGGGTCATAACCTATGTTTTTTGAGACAAAAAATGAAAACATAATGAAAATTAATTGGCGATTTTTGAGAATAGCGCTGGCTGCACGTTGGCTAAAGGGTTAAGAGTAAAAACCAAATAAGATGATGCGAGATCGAACGAAAGGTCCGCTGGATACAGTCTTGCCGCGCAAAGAAATAATCTAAAGCCGTTTGGGGTGGTCGAATATTTGGCTCTTATAGGACGGACATTGAAGTCTGTCGCGAAATAGCAGTTTGTTGCCGTAAGAGCCCGAAGAGCTCGATGATTTTTTTAAAAAATTGTATGAAGCTGTTGTCCAAAAGAAAACTCATGATATTTATTTATTGGGGTTTAACAACACTTTCGATAGCCAGGGCCACCTCACGTCGGAGAGTTTTACGGGTGGAGGAAGCTGTCAAGGTGATAGCTTGGACTTTCTATTTTGTTGTTTAAAAGTGTATATATTTTCGATAATCTTTCTCATACGGGCTAAATGTAAAGCGTAAATATAGGTATATGATGGACCCCGAAAACTGATTTGTCATTTAAATAGACCAGCAATAATTCAAGCGCTGCTCATTTTTTTTAAAAATTGTATGAAGCTGTTGTCCAAAAGAAAACTCATAATATTTATTTATTGTGGTCTAACAACACTTTCGATAGCCAGGGCCACCTCACGTCGAAGAGTTTTACGGGTGGAGGAAGCTGTCAAGGTGATAGCTTGGACTTTCTATTTTGTTGTTTAAAAGTGTATATATTTTCGATAATCTTTCTCACACGGGCTAAATGTAAAGCGTAAAGATAGGTATATGATGGACCCCGAAAACTTATTTGTCATTTAAACAGACCAGCAATAATTCAAGCGCTGCTCATTGAGCATGAAATTTAATGTCCATTATGGTGCACTTGTTGAATGGGCTATCTGATAACTGATAACTGATAATTAATTTATTTATTTATTGGTGTTTAAGGTCACATATTTCTGCACAATGGCTAACCATGACCGTGATAGTTTTACGGGTGGAGGAAGCCGGAGTACCCGGAGAGAACCACCGAGCAACGGCCAGCAGCTGTCAGCTCCCCAGCATACCAACTCCACACAAGTAGGGTTAGCATTGGATGAAGACAGGTGCACCATCGACGTGCAGTACGCCTTAAGTACACAGCGTCACCGTGCCCCCACGTATCTTGCCCAAGGACGCAACGCGGTTGCCGCAGGTGGGATTCGAACCGAGGACCTCTCGGCTTGCAACCTGCACCTCTACCAACTGAGCCACCGCGCCCCCTGATAACTGATAAAGGCAGTAAGAGAGATAGTGTTCTCCTGTAGTCATTATCTGTGTAATTATGGCCAGTTAATAGGTAACTGTTGTGGAAGCAGTACATCGAGCATGTTCTGGACACACACCCATATTACGCAGCTAGCCTGTCACAGAATGTCAAAAGATACTAAAATGTAAGTCTTTCAAAGGAACTTTAAAGCGAATATGTAGATCAAAGCGGCCAAGTTCCAGAGAAGCGATTAAACTGAGAATGAATGTTCTGGCTATGAAAACTAGATCGAGCTATTTGTGTGCAAAGCACACAATGGTGTATCCCCACATTTCCTTAGCAACACCTTAGCATAGTCTTAACGTTTCGGATTAATACCCAAGGAGCCTTTCGATAAAAACTGATTTTCTAACAATAAAAGTGGTTCCACTGGAACCACCTGGGGCAAAATCAAAATTCCAAAACATTCATGCACATCTAGAGATGTTACCTGAATACATTAGCATAGTTTAAACGTTTCAAATTAAATACCCTAAGAGCCTTTTAATGAAAACTGATTTTCTAACGATAAAAGTGGTTTCACTGGAACCACCGGGGGCAAAATCAAAATTCCGAAACCTTCATGCACATCTAGAGATGTTACCTAAACACATTAGCATAGTTTAAACGTTTCGAATTGAATACCCTAGGAGCCTTTCGATAAAAACAGATTTTCTAACGATAAAAGTGGTTCCACAGGAACCACCGGGGGCAAAACAAAAATACCGAAACCTTCATGCACATCTAGAGATGTTACCTGAACACATTAGCATAGTTTAAACGTTTCGAATTAAATACCCTAGGAGCCTTTCGATGAAAACTGATTTTCCAACGATAAAAATGGTTCCACAAGAACCACAGGGGACAAAATCAAAATTCAGAAACCTTCATGCACATCTAGAGATATTACCTGAACACATTAGGATAGTTTAAACGTTTCAAATTGAATACCCTAGGAGCCTTTGAAGGAAAACTGATTTTCTAACTATAAAAATGGTTCCACTGGAACCACCGAGGGCAAAATCAAAATTCCGAAACCTTCATGCACATCTAGAGATGTTACCTGAACACATTAGCATAGCTTAAACGTTTCGAATTAAATACCCTAGGAGCCTTTCGATGAAAACTGTTTTTTTAACGATAAAAGTGGTTCCACTGAAACCACCGGCGACAAAATCAAAATTCCGAAACCTTCATGCACATCTAGATATGTTACCTGAACACATTAGCATAGTTTAAACGTTTCGAATTGAATACCTTAGGAGCCTTTCGATGAAAACTGATTTTCTAACGATAAAAGTGGTTCCACTGGAACCACCAGGAGCAAAATCAAAATTCCGAAACCTTCATGCACATCGAGAGATGTTACCTGAACACATTAGCATAGTATAAACGTTTCGAATTGAATACCCTAGGAGCCTTTCGATGAAAACTGATTTTCAAATGATAAACGTAGTTCCACTGGAACCACCGGGGGCAAAATCAAAATTCCGAAACCTTCATTCACATTTACAGATGTTACCTGAACACATTAGCATAGTTTAAACGTTTCGAATTGAATACCCTAGGAGCCTTTCAATGAAAACTGATTTTCTAACGATAAAAAGTGGTTCCACTGGAACCACCGGGGGCCGAATCAAAATTCCGAAACCTTCATGCACATCTGGAGTTGCTACCTGAACACATTAGCATAGTTTAAGCCTTTCGAATTAAATACCCTAAAAGCCTTTCGATGAAAACTGATTTTCTAATGATAAAAGTGGTTCCACTGGAACCACCAGGGGCTGAATCAAAATTCCGAAACCTTCATGCACATCGAGATATGTTACCTGAACACATTAGCATAGTATAAACGTTTCGAATTGAATACCCTAGGAGCCTTTCGATTTTCTACCGATAAATGTGGTTCCACAAGAACCACAGGGGGCAAAATCAAACTTCAGAAACCTTCATGCACATCTAGAGATGTTACCTGAACACATTAGGATAGTTTAAACGTTTCAAATTGAATAGCCTAGGAGCCTTTGAATGAAAACTGATTTTCTAACTATAAAAGTGGTTCCACTGGAACCACCGGGGGCAAAATCAAAATTCCGAAACCTTCATGCACATTTACAGATGTTACCTGAACACATTAGCATAGTTTAAACGTTTCGAATTAAATACCCTAGGAGCCTTTCGATAAAAACTGTTTTTTTAACGATAAAAGTGGTTCCACTGGAACCACCGGGGACAAAATCAAAATTCCGAAACCTTCATGCACATCTAGATATGTTACCTGAACATTTTAGCATAGTTTAAACGTTTCGAATTGAATACCTTAGGACTATTTCGATGAAAACTGATTTTCTAACGATAAAAGTGGTTCCACTGGAACCACCAGGGGCAAAATCAAAATTCCGAAACCTTCATGCACATCGAGATATGTTACCTGAACACATTAGCATAGTATAAACGTTTCGAATTGAATACCGTAGGAGCCTTTCGATGAAAAATGATTATCAAATGATAAAAGTAGTTCCACTGGAACCACCGGGGGCAAAATCAAAATTCCGAAACCTTCATTCACATTTAGAGATGTTACCTGAACACATTAGCATAGTTTAAACGTCTCGAATTAAATACCCTAGGAGCCTTTCGATGAAAACTGATTTTCCAATGATAAAAGTGGTTTCACAAGAACCACAGGGGGCAAAGTCAAAATTCAGAAACCTTCATGCACATCTAGAGATGTTACCTGAACACATTAGGATAGTTTAAACGTTTCAAATTGAATACCCTAGGAGCCTTTGAATGAAAACTGATTTTCTAACTATAAAAATGGTTTCACTGGAACCACCGGGGGCAAAATCAAAATTCCGAAACCTTCATGCACATCTAGAGATGTTACCTGAACACATTAGGATAGTTTAAACGTTTCAAATTGAATACCCTAGGAGCCTTTGAATGAAAACTGATTTTCTAACTATAAAAATGGTTTCACTGGAACCACCGGGGGCAAAATCAAAATTCCGAAACCTTCATGCACATCTAGAGATGTTACCTGAACACATTAGCATAGTTTAAACGTTACGAATTGAATACCCCAGGAGCCTTTCAATGAAAACTGATTTTCTAACGATAAAAAGTGGTTCCACTGGAACCACCGGGGGCCGAATCAAAATTTCGAAACCTTCATGCACATCTAGAGTTGCTACCTGAACACATTAGCATAGCTTAAGCCTTTCGAATTAAATACCCTAAAAGCCTTTCGATGAAAACTGATTTTCGAACGATAAAAGTGGTTCCACTGGAACCACCAGGGGCCGAATCAAAATTCCGAAACCTTCATGCACATCTAGAGATGTTACCTAAACGCATTAGCATAGTTTAAACGTTTCGAATTGAATACCCTAGGAGCCTTTCGATGAAAACTGATTTTCTTACGATAAAAGTGGTTCCACAAGAACCACAGGGGTCAAAATCAAAATTCAGAAACCTTCATGCACATCTAGAGATGTTACCTGAACAAATTAGGATAGTTTAAACGTTTCAAATTGAATACCCTAGGAGCCTTTGAATAAAAACTGATTTTCTAACTATAAAAGTGGTTCCACTGGAACCACCGGGGGCAAAATCAAAATTCCGAAACCTTCATGCACATTTACAGATGTTACCTGAACACATTAGCATAGTTTAAACGTTTCGAATTAAATACCCTAGGAGCCTTTCGATGAAAACTGTTTTCTTAATGATAAAAGTGGTTCCACTGGAACCACCGGGGACAAAATCAAAATTCCGAAACCATCATGCACATCTAGATATGTTACCTGAACACATTAGCATAGTTTAAACGTTTCGAATTGAATACCTTAGGAGCCTTTCGATAAAAACTGATTTTCTAACGATAAAAGTGGTTCCACTGGAACCACCAGGGGCAAAATCAAAAGTTCCGAAACCTTCATGCACATCGAGAGATGTTACCTGAACACATTAGCATAGTATAAACGTTTCGAATTGAATACCCTAGGAGCCTTTCGATGAAAACTGATTTTCAAATAATAAAAGTAGTTCCACTGGAACCACCGGGGGCAAAATCAAAATTCCGAAACCTTCATTCACATCTAGAGATGTTACCTGAACACATTAGCATAGTTTAAACGTTTCGAATTGAATACCCTAGGAGCCTTTCAATGAAAACTGATTTTCTAATGATAAAAAGTGGTTCCACTGGAACCACCGGGGGACGAATCAAAATTCCGAAACCTTCATGCACATCTAGAGTTGCTACCTGAACACATTAGCATAGTTTAAGCCTTTCGAATTAAATA